>OZ022557.1:67817287-69153037 GCA_963991005.1 Barypeithes pellucidus
ACTGGCATGACTAGTCGGACAACTAAGCCGGTATAGTAACGTACGAAAACCATAAATGGAACAATCGGTACTAAGGATAATAGGGGGGTTTGTTCGCCAAAATGTTTAAAAGTGTAAAACTTTAGTTTCTTATAAAAATAAATATTTAGCTCACTTAGAAAGTAAATCCAGGACGCGATTAAGGAATTCAGGGCACAGACACTTTCAGTTCTTTTTCTATAGGAAAAACTTTATGCTCATCACGTGTCCTGATGATAGTGTGGGAGTGCATAATAAGCTTATCACTAAACCCCAACACTAACGCATAATTACACTTTACAATAACACACATAGAACAAGAGCACTTAATCATTTCGCAATAGAAATAATAAAATCGCTAATTTCTATGGGCCATTAACCCCTTACTAAAGATAAAATGAAACAATTATGTTAACAATTGACAGGAACTACCCTCTGAAATAATGGGCTAGTCTGATTTCGGACAAGTCGTGAAACTTTCCATTCCGAGAATTCTCCGCTTTCTAGAGCGCGGTTGCTATTTCCGAGACTATAATTATACAGGAATGTAATATCATAAGGAAATTCGGCAATTTATGATAGTCGCTTATAAAACATCGGAAGTGACAACGCTGTATTTTTAAATATTACCCGATGTGCACAATCAGCTGTTTAAAGAAGAGAGAAACGTGTTATTTATTTTTTAAATTTTTAGAAGTTAAATATATTATTTCCCAGACCGCTCAGACAATAAGGGCGTATTTTGGTCTACATAGTAGCACTTTAAAATGACTAATTCAGATTGAATGGTACTTAGATGTGTTATGTGATTTTATTGTGCGGGTTTGTTTTTGTTCAAGTTACCTAGGTACTTGGTGTTTTTTATAAATTCAGTGGTGTTGATCGAAAAGTTAAATAAAATTGCATTTTTTTTTTCTAAAGGGTAAGTGGAATTTATAAACTTTTAAGTTGTCCAGATCTGACGGGTGTCGTTCGAATTGAACAAATGAGAACATATCTGACCATTTAAAAACTCCGCGGCGGTTCGTTCGAGTCAAGTCGAGTTCAAGTTTATAAATCAGAGATTGTTTCCTAGCGAACTGAACTGAACGTAAAAGTTTATAATAATGTACCATGAAAAATAAACAACTTGCAATCTGTCAAACGGTTATTGACTTTCTAAAGAGTTTACCCTGAAGATATGACAACACTGTTGACATATGTTGCTTTGTTTACCTTTCTGCCAGGGGCAGCACGTGCACGTAAATATAATACGTCATTTCCATAACACCCTGTATAGAGTGACCCATTTAAAAAAAGTGTGGCTTTTTTCTTGAAAACTGTAGTAGATCGTAGAAAATCTAAGTACGTCACTGGATTCTACGTAAAAAAGTATAGAGAGAACATTTTATTTCTGTTTGATAAGTGAGAGGGTAACGAAAATATTGGTGGTGTCCCAAAATGTAAAATTATCAGAAACATCCCATATATCAAGAACGAGGAGGCCTAGAAAAATTCTAATTGGGACATCTTTTGCTTCACAAAAAAAGTAGCACAATGCGAAAACCGCATCCTTCTATATTTACTAATAACGGAGATACTCCATAAAACCACCGAAAAATGGACATCCTGTACATACTTACTTGTAATCTGGAGGTCGGAGATTCGAGTCATGGTCTGAGAATAAGTTTGTATAGGTTTTACAACTTAAATAGGTACAGAAAATATTTCTCTAAAGCGGCGTCCATACCTTAGGTTTCACCTGATGTCTTACCTGACGTTTTATCTGACGTTTTAATAGCGGCGTCCACACATAAAGTTTTACCTGACGCCTTACCTGCCGTTTTACCTGACAGTCTAACAGTGTTGCCAAGTCTGGTGCAATTTGACCAGATCTGGTAATTCTATTCATCAAGTATCAAGTACCCATACGATTGTAATGTTGTTATTTTTATAGAGTATTTACCAGGGTTATAGTATTAATAAATTGGTGAAAGTTGACTCAAAAGGTGCCCTAATGGGTGACGAAAGTGATGAAGATGAGAAATTAATGAGAAATCTTACAGGAAACAAATTAAAAGGCCTTAGAAGTTATTCGATAGGCTCGGCCAATTTTAAAAATAGGGATTCCATTGTGCTTCGAGTACCACAAAAAACATATGCGGATAAACAAAGATTGTGTGACGCCCACCCTGTTAATTTCTACATTTAAGGGAGCAATCAGGTTGGCACTAACAGGGTAGGTCACACATTTCTCTTTATGGGTTCTAAAATTTCTCGAAGGGAGCTTTATATAGTTGACTTTTTATTACTTGCCTATATGGTGGTACTATTAGCTTGCCTAAGGACAACTCGCTGTTCAACATCTAGGATCACTTGAAGTTCTTGCCGAAATCTAGTACTCATCTAGAAGTTCGCAGACAGTGTTGATTATTTTATGTTGGTAACGGAATGTGACCGAAGTCAGATAAATACATTGTTCACTGTTTCAAACAACACTCTTTTATTAAATAAAAATTTAAAAATAAAAATGGAGCCACCGACATTTTATAAGTATTTAAAATTTATAATATTAAATCATTATTCGCAGCACTTACTTTGTGGGCGCAATGTTCTGAAAATAATGCGCTTAAGAATTATTTAACAAAACTGCTAAAAAAACATATTCGAACTGAAAATGCTGTTCCGACTGATCTATGAAAAACTATTAAAATTCCATATCTTTCCTCCTAAAAATTTGGCTTAAATAGACTTCGTTTTCCCCCTTAAAAGGGTGACATCAGCGTTTCCTAAGTAAATCCCACCAATTTTGGATGAGATCAGTATATTGGTCATTCCGATAATATGCCTTAGGAGACGAATAATTTAGGTCGATAATAGAGTACCTTCTCGGTTTACTATGACGTTTCACAAAACTTTCCGTTGCTTTGGAAAGAGAAATATATTCCCGTCGTGAAACAAGGAAAAATATCTAAATATCAAAATATCAGTTTAATTTACAATGGGATCTGAAATCTCGATTAACCCACTTAACTATATATTAATTTCGCTAGGAATATGCGGATGATTCACGAATTTAAGTGCTTCTTAATATTAATATATCGAAAGCTCATTTTCCTCTATTGTTCACTGGACCAATGAAATTGACTGGATATTTTGAGAGGGGACTTAGAGTTTCAAATTCTTCCGTCATCACGGTAATTTTGCTTTGTTAGTTACTTTATAATTTTTCAACTTTAAACAGCTTAAATTAAAATAAAATCCGGTAAGTAGTTGAGATTGGTAATCCTTGATTTTAAATTATTTATTTTTCTTTTTTCTCTAGTATTAAAAGAATAAATTTCATTTGGTTTTTTAATAAATTTAAAAAGGGTAAGAAAATATTTCTTTAGAAATATTTTATTTAAAATATTAATTCTTATTCCCCACAAGAATTTAAACAAGCGTTCTCATTAAATTATTTTGAAATAATTCTCAATAAGATTCAAAACTTATTCAGGTATTTCTAAGTTATAAAATAATTTCAAAATCATTTTATTTCTTGAAATTATTTTATTTTACTTTTATAAAAATTATTTCTTCCTAAATTTTAAAAAGTTATTACAGTTTGGAAAATTATTTTTAATTTGAAAAATAAATTATTATAATTAATTGGATAGAAGTGATTCACGAGTTTGCATATTGAACTTAATTTTTATGGTCTGGGTCTCAAAACCTTTTTAGACTAATGGTTCCCATTTTTAAAATAAATAACATTCCCAAAGTGAATCCATTAGCATTTTAATTGAATTTAGTTTTCCTTCCTTTAAAATTATTATCGACTCATCACAATTGCAAAAACGTGCTGATACGGAAAAGGACAAAAAAACAAACAGCAAGTCACAAGTAGAGAGTTTTAGCGTATCGGACGTAAATTTTAAAGGAACTAGAGAATGCGAAATGGTTGATGAAGTTTTTAAACCAAGTGGATCTGTCTTCCTCCTGGAAACGAAGACAGAAATAAACAAATGATGATAATGAATGAATGAATGACAGAAGATTAAGAATCGACAGCACCCCTGAAACCGACAAAGTAGTGAAAAAACAGTGTGATAGAACCCTTATGCAAGGAGTATTGGAGCAAAAAAATGGTTTAGAAAACAGAGATGACTCCCCAGAACAGCAATTCCCAAAAGCCGAAGCAGTGATTACAGAAGTATTCTCATACCTAGATAAAATGCAGCAAACAGTCAAGAAATGTAAAGAGGTTATCGAGAAAGACGACCAGGAATGCATAACAGACGCTAGTTACTTTATCCACAAATGCCTAACGGTACTAATACAAAATATTGCAGTCTTAAAACAAGAAAATCTAGAGCTAAAATATAGACAGAGATATAGAGAAATACCCAAAAGATCTTGAATGAGAGGCATACACAAATATTACCTCCATCAGGCCGTATAGAAGTACCCAAATCTTATGCAGATGTGAGTGAGATAAAACGTACCATACAGGAAATATCAACAGAAAAAAATAAAGAATCCACATGGACAATGCCTAAAATGCCAAAGAAACTCGAAACAGTAATAAGCATTGAGAATACTTCAGACCCTAGACAAACAATTATGCAATTAAAACAAAATATAAACCTAAAAGATACGGATGGCGAGTTTAAAAGCAATAAATACTTAAAAAGCGGAGCAATCATTCTTGTAAGCCACAATTTAGAACAATAAACTAAATTAAAACATGCCCTTCAAAATAAAAACGAGATAAGAGTTAAGGAAGCCCCAAACACTGACCCGATGTTTATGGGGACCGGAATCGAGAAGGGTATAAGCGATGAGGATTTCCTGGAGGATATAGTTCGTTTAAACGATATAAAAAGTCAGCTAGGATATGAGGTAAAGGACAAGATAAAGATTGTACCGAAAAAAGCAGTGCAGAAACCCGAAGAAAGAAAATTAGATTCCCTCCAGATATCTCAAAATGGTTCTTAAAAAAAAGAGAAAATTAACTTCGATTTGGTAAAGGTTTATGTACAGGAACACTACAACCTGGCAATATGTTTTAAATGCTCTAGATATGGCCACGTAAAAAAATACTTTAGGGAGGAGCAACTGTGTAACAAGTGTGGTGGAATCCATCTTAGTAAGGATTATTGCTCAAGAGTGCTGCAATGTCCCAACTGTGCAACAATGAAACTTGATACGGAAGCGAGCCACCACTCTGCAAGGGATATCAAGTGTCCAGTGTATAAGAGACGGTTAGAACAACATCAAAGCCAGGTTAATTATTCAAAGGAGGAAACGCATTTTTTATAGAAAAAAATGCTAAATCTTATAAAACCCACAAAAGCATTATCCACCAAAATGTGCAATCAATAGGAAACTCCATGGATAATATAAACAACATGTTAAACACGCACAAAGAATGTGAAGTACTTTGTATCACTGAGTATTGGAAATCAAAAGAACAGCTAAAGAAAATAGGTATTAAAACTTCAAACTAATGTCAATGTTCTGTAGGGAAGATGGGAGGCACGCACGGTGGTACTGCGATCTATTGTAAAAATAATTTAAAATGTAAAGCTCGGACAAAGCTGAGTAGCGTGTCAATTACTGGTAGCTTTGAATGTGCGACAGTGGAGTGTAACTTTGGGAAAAAGAAGTAATAATAACATCGATATATCGACCACCCTCAAGGAACATGAAGATTTTCATGACAAAAATGGAAAAACTCTTATCAAAGGGTTTTAAGGAAAACAAGGACATATTTGTAGTAGGGGATTTCAATATAGAAATGTAAAAAGACAATAAAACGATTATAGAACCTAAACGCAGATTAGATATCCTTATGACCTTATCAAGACATGATGAAAAAAAATTACGATAACTTGCTAATAAAAAATCGCGCAACTATATACGGAAATAGAATAAAAAACTCAGATTATAAAACAAAATGCATGTGGTCAATATGTAAAGAAATAAATGGAGAAATAATAAAGAGATTGGATTGCAAGTTGAGGGAGACCCTGAGTGTTTAGAAAATAGGTATAATCAGCATTTACTCCAGGTGGTACCCAATTTATTAAAAGAACTGATAGCTGTTCCACTTGACTGTGTAGTAAATGTAAGCATAGGATCAATCTTCTTGAGGAACATAACACCAACTGAAATTTCCGAAATACCTAAAAACTAAGCACAGTTGTGGGTTCGATGAAATTCCTACCAGCGTTGTGAAGTTGGCAGCACCATTTATTTCAAATATATTATGTTTTATAATTAACAACTCGTTCAAATATGGTATCTTTCCGGACAATTTAAAAACTGCTGTGATAAAACCAATATAAAAAAGGAGACCCAGGGAATCTAGATAATTATAGGCCGATAAGTCTACTACCCAGTTTTCCAAGATTTTTGAAAGAGCTATGTATTCTGGGCTAATAAGCTTCCTGGACGATAATAAAATATTTGCTGAAACTCAACACGGTTTTTTGAAATCCACACAAACAACGATATTCAGGTTTATTCAATATGTGTTGGAATACCTGGAAAAGGGTGAATTGGGATTGGAAATGCTGTTGGACTTGTCAAAGGACTATGATTGCCTGGACAGGGAACTAATAAGGAAATTGGAAATGCATGGTGTTAGGGGCAACGCAAGGAAATTGATCTTATCATATTTGAATAATAGGATGCGTCAGGGGAAAACTTATAAGTCAGAGATGCGAGAAAATAACATAGGAATTGCTCAGGGCAGTATATTAGGACCGCTGTTATTTATAATATTCGTCAATGACCTGTCACTTCTCTTGAACTCACCTCAGCAACATATTGTCAGCTACGCTGATGATACAAACCTAATTACTGGCTACAAAACTATGGAAGAGTTGATGGAAAGGTCTCAGGCGTTTTTTAATACGGTTACAGATTTTTACAGTAAAAACAGGTTAATATTGAATGAGGGAAAGACTAACTTAGTATTGTTCAGAACAAAACAGTCCAATACTGTAAAACCCATGGATATTATATTTGGCACCAAAGAAGTAGGCATCTCGGATAATTAACGGCTCCTGGGAATTTCCATCAATGAACATCTTGACTGGGCACAGCACATAGATAGTTTATTCGGAAGACTGAAATTAGTCTGTTATGGTATTCGGGTAGTATGTAGGTATATGAATAAGGAAACACTTAAAATAATGTACTTCGCCAGCTTCGATACTCAAATACGGCGTTATTTTCTGCGGTGGAGATAGTAAAATGCAGAGGGTATTTGTAGTCCAGAAAAGAATAATAAGGATATTAAAAAAAATGAATTACTTGGAAAGTTGTTTTTAAGAAAATAGGTGTTATGACAGCGTACGCTGTTTATATATTTCAATGTTTAATGTTCTTTTTTAAACACAGAGATTATTTAGAAGTAGATTTTGGGCGTAAGTACGGTATAAGATCAGCAGATGTTAGACTGACACTAACGGAGAAATCTCCTGCCTTATTGACACACAAAAAATATTTAAGAGAGAACTAAGAACATTTCTGATAGATTTAGAGTCTTACAGTCTTAGAGAATTTTGTGGAAGCTTGTGAACTGTGGACATGGTACTAGTGCAATGGGTTTTTCTTTTCTTTTTTGTTTTGGTGTGACGTCATTTCATTGTTTTGCTCTTTAAAGTGTAACAAGTTGAAATAAAGATGATTATTATTATTATTATGAATAATCTGGTGATTGGTAAAAATCATTTTAAAAAATACCGATTTGTGGTGTCTGCGGTCCAACTTGAATACCTAAACGTCGTAAAACGTTAGTAAAGATATACGGTAAAATGTAATATTTATATGGACAACGCTTAAGACTTGCTTGTAATGCATTGGAATTGTAGTCTTGAGGTTGGTGAATTAACCATATTTTCCATTACTGTCCCAGTAATATAAAATGAAAAAGTATGTATGTATTTATTTAGATATTATTTCTAAATAATAAATAATAAAAAATTCTTTTATTACACTAATTTCAACGATTATTAACATTATTAACATCTATCAAATATCCATTTCGTTTCCAACATCCACGATGAATGTGCAAATTAATGAGTTATCCGTGGAGGTTTAAGATGGCCGGTTGTGTCCCATGTAGTCGTGCGCGGTTTTCGCAAAGCTCGATCATGTTCGTTCTATATTCAAAAGTTGTGTCGGCGTTAATTCTGCAGCTGTTAAGTTCTGGTATAATTGTCATATTCTGTAAGAATTCCTTCTGCAAATGTTTATTTTATTTCTACTGTTGTTTTTCGGATATTGTTTTTTATCTTGAATGTTATATTCTGGCTTTGTTATATTCTGCATTGGTTTAAGTTACAGTGCTGTTCTTTTTATGAAGATACAGGTTGGTATTGTTCTTTACGTATTTCGTTATTTCTAATGATGTTTCCTCTGTCGTTCTATATGCACTCGTTCAATCATTCCCTTTCCTGTCCATCTCCTGTTTGTCATTTATTTTTCGCTTCCTGCATGGCTGTTATTATTTGTTATTTATTTGGTTCACATTTTCTCCCTGTATATTTGCCAGAGTTATTACATTAGATTCAGGAAATTACCTGTACCAATCTGCATTTGATTTGATTGCTTTTGATTTCCTTCTTGCTGTTTCACACCAACTTTGGCCTTTATTGCCTTATATCAGCTCTATGATCAATTCCTATGGAGAATAATTTATTTAAGACATTGACGTCTTGGACAATATTTTTATTATTGGAAATCAGGTCAATTTCTTTCCTCGTGATTCCATCAGAACTGGCCCACGTCCATGCTCATTGAATACTATAATGCAATGAGCCGATGACTGTTGTAGGACGTTTGTGGACGTGGGGCATATGCCTATTGCTAATATAGACTGCTCACTAATTGGTCAGACGAGCTTAAGCGCAGCAGGGGACTGAAGAATGTGGAAATTATTACTGGAGGTTTATCTCCAGCAGCGGCAATAGCCGATTGATAAAACGTGGTGTTAGGAACAAATTAATTCGGAGAAATTTATATTAAAACAGTCGGTGGCAGGCAAGTAAAAATATTTATAAACTTACCTGTTACTATTATATCCTGTAGAGGTGGCCATACATTCGGAAAATCCCAGTGCTCCTTGGATTCTTGATTAAGAGACGTAGGAACGCCTCCTCTGTACTTATCGACACCTTGAGAATATATATATTCGGCAGCCCTTTGTCCATAGTCGTTTTTCTTGTCACTTTGAATACAATCAGTCCAAAGAGGAGCAAAGTTACTGGGAAAGAAAAATGTTCTATGTCGTTTTTTTTCTGAATCCAAATCATACCATATCCCATCAGTTTCATTGTAAAATACCTCTTCCATTTCTTTCAACCGGGTCTTATACAACTGGGCGTATTCTTCTTTTTTCTTCTTATTACCAAGTTTGTCGAAAAAGTCTGAGAGAAGTCGAGCTGATTCACAGAGAATAGCGTTCAAGTCTACAGGAACCGTTCTTCCACTATGAGCTATTGAATTTGAAAAAGTTGTATTAGTGCCGTTGTCTTGATACATCCAGCGTGTTGAGAAATCCCATCTACTTTCACCACCTTGTCTTAAATTCTTATAGCATTTTTCCTAAAATAAAAATATATGTTTTGTTACAAAAGGTAGTACAACTTTTTTGCGTCCATGTACTTGGACGCGGCAGACGTGTATAAGAATTATGAAAAAGGAAACATTTTTAAAAAAAATTCTTAATTCCATTCATGATTTAGTCAAATGTTTCAATTTCTTTCATTGTGATTTATTTAGCAAAAATCATCCTTTACCGCATGCACCGCTTAGACCTCATACAGATCGTCCTACAGTTAAATATTTTTTAAAACCTTTAATAACAATTAAACAAATGTAAATAAAAATATTTATAGTATGTTTGATGTCTCGCAGTGACAAATTTGAGTAGTTATTAGTTCATCCTGTGAATGCAAATAAACTAAGATTATGGAACAATTATACAGTGTGTGTATACAGGGTGTTGTGGAAATGACTTATTACATTTAAACCGGCAATTTCTGAGATGAAGACAAATTGAAGAAAAATATCCATAAAAGACCCTTTCAATTCATTCAGCAGTAAAAGTGACTTGACGTCAAACCAGAAAAATATGTGGGGCACTGGGACACATGTAAACAATCAGTGAATTCTGACCGTTTTTGTCATATTTACACCTTAAACTCTTCAGACAAAATACAATAATTTAAACACTTTTCCATTCTGTAATACCTTTTTGTACAATTAATTTTAAAAAAATGACAACGTAAAATGTTTTGGAACACAAGGAATAGTATTAAATAAGTTTGAAATAGGCACGTATGTAACTAGGTCAAATTCCTTATAACCTTTTGAGTGATTCCTGTAGGAAAAAAATGCAAATTTTATTTAAGCCACACACAGACACTTACCTTGTCCGTCTTATTTAAAAATGAGTGTCACAATTTCTATAAAAAATTACACACCAAAACATTTTAGTAAAATACCGTCACATAACCATACATAATCGCAAAAATTCACATGAACACTGGTCCAACTGCAAAAATTAACATGGCGACATCGTTAATATTGGCTGGTCTCTTTTTTTCTCGCGTAGATTTGTATGCACTTTTGTTTTTAACTGACTCAAAGAGACACATTTTAAATAGAACTTCTTCGAATTAAAAATTAGATGACATCTGATCAAACGAAAACATTCAAAACAACTGCTGTCAAAACGTGGAGCTAGAGATGAGTAATATTTCATAGTCGAGACGAACGAAGGTCACTTAAATGCATGTTTCTCTTACATCGCATACCTTAAAAAGGGTCTGCGTTTTTTGACCTGCAGATTCTCGCGCATTCACCAAAAGGATTGAAATAAATAATAATCTACAGCACGAACTGCTGTAGGTACCAATAAAGATTAAAAAACTTGTTAATCGCCTGCTCTGTTGCTCTTTTTCATTCGAGAAGCTTTAAAAAATTAAATCATCGACAGTGTGATTTTACCTAATCTCTACTTAACGAAGGAAGAAGGAAGGTTGGAAGTTGACAAAAAAGATATTCCTCCGTTGCGTGACATCTAATTTAAAAGCATTTTTTTGAGATATTTAATCAACTGTAATAGCCAAGAATGTGCAAAAAAGTGTGAAAATGTATGTACATACAGAAAAATCAGTCGAAGGCATATTAGAAAATATTCCTTTAGTAAGAGATAATGTGCAAGGTCACCGGGTCTTACACCGTGCATTTCTTTCTATGAAGTGCGATGCATAAAAAATAGTGTATAAAAAGTCAATCAAAGATATGGATCAGTTGCGAAATAAGATATGGGATGCAGCAGATAAAATAATTCCTGAACATTTTTCACACAGTTCGAGCGCCGACTTCACTACCAGTGAAGCATTCGGGTATTTTCAATATCTTCTATTCTAAAAGAAAAGAAAAAAGGAATAATAGTTTGGAATCTACAAATTTATTGTGATGCTTATTGTACATAAATCAGCGTTCTTATTGAGTATTGCCAAATATCTTGTTGAAATGTGCCTTTGTTCGTGAAACCTGTGACCTATGTAATAAAAGCTAATAATCTAATAGTGTCTGTAAAAGAGAGTCAAATCCCCAACCTGTCTTCGATGTTCTAGGCTGTCGAGGTTCTTCGTCAGCTCGTGGTCTCCAATCAGACGAATGACCCTCCTTTCGATGCAATTCAGTAGCCGAAGAGTATGTTTGGGTGCAGAGCTCCAGACATGAGAGCAGTGATGGTCGAATCTGGGCTTTGTATAGTGTCAAAAGTTGTTGAGGTGTATACAACTTTCTGGTTCGGAAGAGTACCCCAAGCTTCTGAGAAGCTACCTTGGCGATTGCCACAACGTGGTTATGCCAAGACATATTTCCTCCCAGATTGACGCCCAGCAAATTAATAGATGAAGCCAGTGGAATTGCGTGTCCAGCCATGACTATATCCGGTTCTGTAATGTAAACCTTTTTAGAGAAAACTGCTGCCTGTGTTTTTTTAGCGTTAAATTCGACTTGGTTACTGTCACCCCAAGCCAGAATTTCTTCCAGGTCTTTGTTGAGGCGTGATACTTCATGCTGTCTGCGAAGATATGCGCGGCAGTCGATCTTTGTACATTCAAAGAGAAAGATGAGATAAGTGTGCTATCATCAGCAGAACTAAATATCGGATTTTTCGTTTTCACTAGAAGATCGTTAATGTAGGGTAAGAAGAGAGTGGGAGACAATTTGGACCCTTGAGGAACACCGGCATTGATGGTGAAGGTGTCTGAGAGAAATCCGTCAATCGCCACTTGCAGAGAGCGGTCCTTAAGAAAGCTAGACAACCATGCACAGAATCGACTGGGCATACCATAGGATCGCAGTTTACTTAGAAGTCCCTCATGCCAAACACGATCAAAGGCTTTAGAAATATCCAGTGCAACCGCCCGAGACTCCCCATGATGTTCGATTGCGTTGTTCCAACTATGGGTGATATAGGCTAGAAGATCTCCAGTTGATCTGGACTTCCGAAAACCATATTGATGATCGCTGATAATGTTGAAGCCTTCCAGGTACTTTAGAAGATGTTGGTTAATAGCTTTCTCCATTACTTTGATATAACTGCAAGCAATGCGACTGGTCGATAGTTGCTAGGCAGGGTTCTCTTACCTTTCTTTGGTATACGCTGGACTCGCGCCGTTTTCCAGTACGATGGAAATATTCCTTGTTTGTAGGATAAGTTAAAAAGTCTACAAAATACTGGTGTTAGTTCATCGGCGGATCTCTTGAGAACTATAACAGGAACTTCGTCTGGACCAGAAGGTTTCTTCACGTTGAGACCTTCTAGGATTCGTTTGACGGGATGCTGACGGAACACGATTTCGGTCATTTCGGATTGAACTGCAGGTGGTGTTCTTTCCTGGAAAGCTACCGTGGAATGCGACGAAAATAGTTCAGCAAGTAAGTTTACTTTGTCTCCGGCTGTGGATGCTATGGTACCATCGGAACGTGTTAGAGGTGCAATTTACCGTCTTCGACACATAAATGTAACTTGGCAAAGTATAGTAGGAATCAGAGAGCTACATTTTCTTTTTGTTTCTTGCAAATTTCATTGTGCTCAAATTCAAAATGGATGATAGGCGCCATCTTGATAACAAGAAAATTGAACAGGAAGTGATGTCTTGCGATACATTATTTTAAAGGTCTTATCAAGTACTTTACGATCCTAGACTATTGTGTTCCTATTCTTACCCAAAACAAAATTGCGACTTTTTAAAAAATTATATTTACTATTTCTTTTTGCTGTTTTAGTTAAACGAAGAGTATTTTAACTTGATTATTATTTATGGAGAATGTGATAAAGTAATAACCAGAACCTAAATTTATTTCTTCTAAATTTTTAGAATAGATTACCAAACCCGAACAAACTTATCCTTATTTTTAATTCTAAATAGAAAATAGGTAATTATAAAATTTGGTGATTTCCATTTGAAAATGTAGATTTTTTACAGTCTTCTCAATTTAATTTTTAATCTTACTTTTTGAACACCCTGTATTAATAGTTCCAGTCCAAATTAAATAATAAAGGCTTCCTTATAGGAAAAATTAATAATTATTTTAAGGTCTGTCATTTTAGACAAAATCATGTAAAACACGTTTAGACTTAGATATGATATCTGAAATCTACCTAGAATCTTGCGTCGAATTCAAAAATATAATAATATATAAGGTGTTAAAATAAGTAAATTTATACCGACTTCCGGAATAACCGGAATATATGTCAAATATCTTTTATAGCGTATATTTCACACAAATATCTCTTCTAGTTCCCGAGATCTTTTAACAGTCCACTCACAGCGAATGGCCCTATATTTTTGGCTAGAAGAGACCTTTAAAAATATATTTTAAGGAATTAATTTTACTTGTTGTTAGAATAATATAAAAAATATTACCCTTCTTGTTACGACCTCAATTTTAGACAATCCGTTTCTGGAGATCTAATCAGATTTCCGGGTTTTTAGATAATGAAAAAAAAATTAAAAAATATATGCATATATTTTGGAAAATTCATCAAGGGAATTATAAAGGTCTTAATTACCGAGGGTAGACTTTTCTTCTGGAGGGCCTTTGGCCCGAGGAACAGCAATTGACCGAGGTAATTGAGACCCTTATAATTCCCGTGGTGCACAAATAATTTTATTTCTGACCGATTCCAATAACATTTTGTTCATTTTTAAAACGGAATAAATGTTTCCATTTATTACCTTTCCGGTATATTTGAATCAGGTGTCGTCGATTATAGTTTTGATTATCGCTATGTTACTTGTTTATAAACAGATGTTTGTTTAAATCGCTGTTTTTGCGTTAAAAACGTCTTTATTTCACCCTAAATGGATAACTGTTTTTCGGTATAAAACGACAACAAGTAGTTGAGTGTGGTGGTCAGTCATCTGGGCAGATTGATGCTACATCAGGAGTACCTCAGGGGTCCATTTTGGGACCTTTACTGTTTGTTATATTCATTAATGACGTAGTTAATTATCTGGACATTAATAGTTTGCTTTATGCTGATGATAAGAAAATCTATGCTCGCATCCGTAACCTGGCGGATTGTGAAAACCTTCAACTGGCTATTGACATGATATATAGCTGGTGTGTTCAAAATAAACTTCCGTTAAATGTAAGTAAATGTAACGTAATGACCTTTGCTTTAAAGCGACATACCATTGTGTACGATTACAAAATTAACAATGTAACACTGAACAGAGCTGAGACATTTCGCGATTTGGGTGTGTTATTTGACAGTAAACTATCTTTTGTTCCTGACATAAATGAGCTTATTGCAGCTTGTTATAGGTCCTTAGGCTCTATAATAAGAAATTCTCGTTATTTTTTAAATTGTCATACACTAAAAATACTTTTTTATGCATTTGTAAGATCAAAATTGGAGTACGCCTCGGTGGTATGGTCTCCATATTTTCAGGTGCACCTAAAACGCATCGAAACGGTCCAACGACGTTTCCTAAAGTACCTAAGTTTTAAAATTGATGGTCAGTATCCTGAGATAGGCATTCCAGATGATGTTCTATTGCGCAGGCATTCGTTTTGCTCCTTAGAGGATCGACGTACCATTGCTCAACTTAAATATTTGCATAACATCTTTCATAATAGAGTGGAATGTAGTGATATATTGAGATACCTGCAATTTCTTGTTCCTAGAACATGTCATTCCCAGACATTTTATATACCAACAGCGCGTACCAATATCTGTAAATATTCCCCCATTTATCGATTGTGCGATACTTACAATCTGCACCAACATACATTTGACATTTTCAGCTGCAGCTTATCCAGTATAAGATTAAATTAGTGTTTTCTTTAGGCATCTAATTACTCTCCTCAATATGTACACATATATTAATATAATACCTTTAATATTTCTTTATATCACATACATTTTTTTTTTGTCGTATTATTGTTATTACTTATCTAATATTGTATATCTGTGATACCCATTTGTTAATTGGTTATTTTGTAACTGTGAAATGGTGTAAAATAAAATAAATTAAAAATAAAATAACCATGACGATATAAACTTATTACATCACTGTCAGAAATCGCTACCATAATGACATAAGGTCGAATGTTCAAATAAGTAGTTTTAAGATAAAGGGACTTATAATATTGTTTGCTATTCCATTCTTAACCCCGTACACTACTTTTATTATAAACAAGTGTCTCACATCCGGTTTTTTGCCCAGTGCTTGGAAGAACGCCTATATTATCCCTGTCCCAAAGAAAACTAACCCATCACTTATTAGTGATTTTCGTTCCATCAGTTTGCTATCGACTTTATCTAAGCTTCTAGAGAAAATTCTTGCAAAGCAGGTCACTGTGTTTCTAAATAATAATAATATCTTGCCTGGGTTTCGTTCTGGCTACAGTACGGGTTCGTTATAGCAAGGCATTTGATACACTTAGTCACCAGATTATGTGTACGAAATTGGGTTACTTTGGTTTTGATAATAACGCTGTTAACTTTTTTAGAAACTATTTATCGGGTATAGTCTTTGCAGCGAACCCTCAAGCTTTTTCGACAATTGACATCAGCAATATATCATCGATTAGCTGTTTGGGGACTTAATCAAATACCCCAGTTTTATACGAACCGTATTGAGAGTGTTATGTTTTTATATTTTCCCAGTTTGATTGGTGCTAATAAGTTTTAAAAGTGTATTTCCGTCGTTTTAGTATAGTTTATTTTGTTTTGAAAACTTTGATTAACTACATATCGAGTTGTTTGTGTATTTGTAAACCACAGTAAGTAACGCAACGAAAAATTTATAGGTTAATATTTTATTTATCTGTTTTTAGGCGAAAATAATAATTATGGAGCATAATTATTGTCTGCCTTCTACCTCAGCTGATGCCACCGTTAGAGAAACTAAGGTGAATTTTAATATTAATAAAAAAAATTCTAAATGTTTTATTTCTTTCCGAGTGAGTTGGGATTTATTTCAGTTAAATATCAGGTAATACTTTTGTGTGGTGACAGTTTGGTTAGCTGGGAAAGTAGGAAATATCTGCATGACATTTTTAATAGTTTTGGTCAGAATTCAAGTGCAATTATTGATCATGTAGTGTGTAGTGTTAGAAATGGTACATAGCTATTTTCAGAAATGTTTTTTGGTGCATCCGGTACAAAAACATGGAAATTTTTCCAAGTGATTTGTATTTATATAACAGGGAAAAGAAATGATCAAGGATGACTTTTTCGAAAAATTAATGATACAATTTTTTACAGGTATAGTTAAGTCTATGCATAGACACACTGTATAAAGTTTACAGGAGGTAAAATAAACATACATGTAGATACGTACTTCCTATCTTTTTGTGAATATAGAGGTACCTATTAGACTAATTATAGACAATTATAGACAATAACTTCATTTTATATATTTGAGTAAATAAATAACAAAAAAATATAATGTGTTTATGTGTTTTATTCCCTATAATAAATAATAAAAAAATGCATTTTAAAATATAAATAGACTCGTTTCATTTTTAAAATAAACGTACGTACTATTGTAGTACGGTCCTGGAAGGTCATGGAATGTCATACAAATATAGGTAAAATAAATAACCAGAAATAAGCAGGCAAGTCAATAATGTCACGTGACACTTGACATATCTGGCGCGAGGGTTCGCTGCAACGACTATAGATCTTAGACTGTAGTTCTTCATAATATTAAGTCTGAGGCTATTGTTATTGATCGGGGTGTTCCCCAGGGCAGCGTTCTGGGGCCACTGTTCTTAATATATACTGCAGACTTATACAAGTTTTTGATTTGGTGTTTTTCCCATCAGTACGCTGACGACATACAGTTGTATTTTTCTTCCTCTCTGTCCGACATTACCTTGGCAGTGCGTAGGATTAACCTAGATTTAAAAAATATTTCTGATTTTTCATCTGCCCATGGGCTCGCACTAAACGCGACTAAGACAATAATGTTGGTTTTTGGTGGTCAGAGAGGGAAAATTATCTCTAATAATGATTTTTCAGTAATTTTGAATAATCAAGTCATAGTTCCTGTTGAATCTGGTAGGAACCTGGGCCTATTGATGGATGTCGATCACCGTTTTTCCAATCACGTGAACAAAATAATTCAAAATTCTTATTGTAAGTTAAAGTCGCTATATATGCATAGAGATATTTTGAATACTGATCTGAAGTTAAGACTTTGTGACTCTTTGATATTGTCGTCTGTTGCCTATTCTAGTATAGGATATTGGCCAGCCATTTTGAATAGGGATAAGGAGAGTATTCAAAGACTGCAGAATGTTTGCATTAGATTTTGTTATAACTTGAGGAAATTCGATCATATTTCTGCTAGTTTTTCTGACTCCGGCTGGCTGAATCTTGATTAATGTTATCGACTGCAGTTTGCACGTTTCTTGTACTCAGTATTTGTATTGTAAAATAGCTAAACGTCGTGAAACTCATGCATGTAATACTCGTTACTATGACTTGTATGGTGTTCCTCGCCACACAACTGCTCTATTCCAGAGGTCATTTAGCTATAATGCTGCCAAGATACTCAATTCAATTCCTTATGAAATGAGGATACTTCCTAGTCTTGGCGCATTTGGTGGACGGTACAGGGTGCATATAGTGGGGAATAGGTAAGTTAAGTTTTTGTTTTTTCATGTCATGCTTGCACAACTCTCACGGCTTATTTCTAAAGTGTGTCAGTCATATGTTTTATTTACTTTTCATTTTTATTTTAATTATTATATAGGTATTTACTCTTGTTATTAATTATTCTTTTCAATTATTATAAACAGGATATTATTTTCTTCTTCCTACTTATTTTAGCTTGTTGTTTAATCAAATAGTTTTCTATGGTTTTTCCTTTCATTTATTTATTTATTTATTTTTCTTGGTTTTGTATAAAAATTTTATTTTACTTTTTCTCTTCCTGGCGATTCTACATAATACCGCATGATGCGAATAGCGCCACCTAATTTGTACAATGATATATTTATTATATTATTATGAATAAAGGCATTTATTATTATTATTGGAAAACTTCAAAGCATAACATGTGTTGTTTTATGTGAAATATAACTATTTTGATTATTTGATGAAGATATTTTGAAAAAATAATGCACATATAGTATTTGCAGAATTATACCGTTGATCTTTTGACTGCAATAAAACCTCATTATTATAAATAAGGAAATCCCAAATTTTAAAACCTTTTCGAGCAGAGCCGGACCAGGTATACAAATTTAATTTATACCTATGCCTGATGCATATATAAATACAAAGTGATTTTTAATAATTTTAATCTTTAGTGGTTTTCCGGCGAGTAATTTTTAGTTAGGCTTATTAATGGTAGAATGTGGCGTCCTTGGAATTGTGCTGATAGGGGTGTGGAAAGTGTCATTTTTAAAAGAAAGCATTTATCTACCGATGCCAAACTAATAATTAAAAATGTGTATCGATCGTTGTTGAGTAGAAATTTTAATTCGATGGATGCTTTAGCAGAGACATCTACTTTGACAAAAACTCCTTTATCTTCGGTAAGAGACATAGTACTTAAACCTGTTAATCCTAGAAAAAATCGGAGTGATTCTGGCACATTTAGAAGCATTGACGAAAATGACATGGATTTATTAGGAAGAAAGATTTACCAAATGTATGAGGCACAAACTGTACCCACTTTGATTTTCCTCAAAGAGCGGCTGATTAAAGACGAAACAAATATCTCTTATAGCCTTTCAAGCCTTAGGAAAATATTGCGTAAAATGGGTTTTAAATACCGAAGCATTGATAAAAGACAAACAATAATGGAATTTCAACGTTTACGGGAATGGAGACTTAAATATTTAACAGCTGTTAAACAATTTAGAGAAGAAAATCGTCCAATTATTTACCTTGACGAAACATGGTTCTATACCCATGACACTCCAAGAAAAGGTTGGGATGATTCTTCCAAAAGGCACCATCAAATAAAGGCAAAAGAATCACAATATTACATGCTGGTTCAGAGATTACCATCAAGATACCGACGCCCAACTTTTTGAAGAATGGTTTAAACATAAACTCCTTAAAAATATATCTGAAAATAGCGTCATTGTAATGGACAATGCTAGTTATCATAGTCGGCAAGGAAAAATCATTCCCAATTCTAATAATACAAAAGCAGAAATTCAAAATTTTATAATTGAAAATGATTTATATTTTGAAGAAAGTTACAAAAAACGAGAACTGCTAGAACTATTGAAAGCTTTTAAAATAAATAAGGAATACGAGTGCGACAAACTTGCAGCAGAAAATGGACATACAGTGTTGCGTCTTCCTCCGTACTATTGTATATTCAATCCTATTGAGCTAATATGGCACCAATTAAAATCCAATATTAGGAGAGATAATATTTCTCCTACATTAAATGCATCTGTAGTAGAATTAATTAAAAACGAAGTAAGAAAAATTTCTGCAGAGAGCTTTAAAAACTGTGTACAGCATGTACTTAAGGTGGAAAATTCTTACAATTGTATGATTACAAATGTTCAATACTTAATTAGTTTAGGTTTAGATGAAGATAGTGATAGTGATACAAAGTTAAATTTTGAATAAATTATCAATAGTTTCTTAGAATTTAATTAATTTTTATTGTACTTGTTATCCTAATAGTTATACTTTTAAATTATATTATTTTCAATTATCATTAATTGTTATCATTATTTTACATTTATTATAGGTACCTGAAACTAAAAATACTTATTTTAAATTATAAAAATAAATAATTTGGTGTGGTATACATTTTCAAGCCGGCCCTGATCCCATTTATTGAGCTTTGAAGAGGTTGAGGCGTATACAATAGGGTTTAATCAGTAGGGTTTATGGCAGTAAGAGTCTAGTAGTAACATAATTCTGCAACAACTATACGATGTTTTATAAATATAAGTGAAATAGCTTGTTAGTTTCGACTTTATGAAAAGCATGCATTTTTTATAAAATAAGTGTTTTTATTACCGGAAATCATAGAAATTAAATGTTGAAATGAGAAAAATAAATAAAAAAATACCAACGAAGCTTAGTAGATAATATTTTAATGTAAAAAATGGAAGCTTATTTTAGCTTCGATTTCAATGATTCATTTGCAGGGCCTGGAATGAACATATGATAATAAGCTTTAAGTATGTCAATAATTTATCAATTTATTCGAATTATACAAGCGTAAGTGTAACATGAATGCTTCTTTATGTTATGCTTATATTATTATGCATAATTATAGGATCTTACCTTCAACTTGACGTACATACGATCTCTTTTGGTATTGTAAAAACCATTTTGGCACATACGTCATTTGCATATTTGCAATTTTTAAATAATTCCGTTAAAAATCACCTTTTATTATATTGTAAAAGAAAGCCAATTTTACATACGATGTTATTATCTCAAAATATTAAAAATTTCACATACGACCTTATGTAATTATGGTAACGAAATAAAAGTAGTTTTCTGCAGCCGTATCGAAAATAAAATATTCGGTATGATTTATTAAGTCGAAAGAACCCCTTTACACAAATGGTACCGAAAGTAGCTATTTTCGAGCCGATTTCTTTCACTTTCGAAACAATTTCTTTACTTTCGGGACGATTCTTGTTACTTTTGGGACAATTTAGATATCTATATAAGCAGCTTTAATAATGACAATAACACGAACTTTGTATTTTATTATGACAGCGCTCGTCATGTAACATTGGTGTGTTTTTCGCTTTTCAAATCCGAAAAATGGAAAGTCAACAAACACCGTCAGCTACTTATACCCTGGATACGATTTTCATTTCCGATTTCGACGCAACTTCGGGGTATGTCTTTTTATTCGAGATGATCTCTGCTGCCAAGGAGAACTTATACTTGAACCGAAAGATTTTAATGTAATGTGGTTTAAAATATCAACGCAGAAATTCGTCAAGTTTATCTGCTGCCTTTACCGTCCTCCAAGTGATATCCATTACAGAGACCTTTTCTCATCACTAGCCAATGCAATCGACTGCTTGCACACTAACCATCCAAATGCCGAGATTGCTATCTTTGGCGACTTTAACGTCCACAATGTCAACTGGCTTAAATATTCAAATACAGACGATGAGCAAGGCCACGAGGCAGAATCCTTTGCGATCAATTCTGGTCTAACTCAACTCGTAGAAGAACCAGCGAGGATTCCAGACTGAGCTGGAGATTTTACTAGTCTTTTGGATCTCTTCTTGGCATCAAATCTAGATCTATATACAGTCACCGTATATCCTCCAAACTTATTTCAACTCTAAGCGAACTACCAATTAATTCTGAACAACCTCCTAAAGTATCCTCCTATAGTTCGCAAGATATGGCATTACACATCGGCCATGTGGGAAGACCTGAAAGACCATTTTCGCACTTTTCCTTGGATGAGCGTGTGCTTTTCATCTGATGATCCATCTGTCTGTGCTGGGGAGGTCTCCAACGTCATTCTAACGAGCACGGAAGCATTTATCACCTCCTCCCAAAAACGCCCTTCCAACGGTAAGCCCTGATTTAGCAAGGATTGTGAGTGTGCTGTCAGATTCAAAAAATCTGGCTTACCGACAGTGGCGTAAAAACCCTACCACTGAGAATCGTACCATCTTTGTTACCGTTCGAAACCAATGTAAGCTAACAAATAGATCAAAGCAAAGAAGCCCATAACGTGAGGATCAAAAACAAAGTTCTTGACAGTCCAAACGGATCAAGGTCCTTTTGGTCAGTCGCTAGCCGTCAACCAAAATTTTATCAAATCAATTATTCCACCTCTAGCACGATCCGATGGTACCATAGCATCCACAGACGGAGACAAAGCAAACTTACTTGCTGAACTATTTTCTTCGCATTCCACGGTAGATTTCCAGGGAAGAACACCACCTAACATTCCTGCAGTTCAATCCGAAATGACCGAAATCGTGTTCCGTCAGCGTTCCGTCAAACGAATCCGAAAGCTTTTGGTCCAGACGAAATTGCTGTTATAGTTCTCAAGAGATGCGCCGATGAACTAACACCAGTATTTTGTAGACTTTTTAACTTATCCTACAAACAAGGAATATTTCCATCGTGCTGGAAGACGGCGCGAGTCCGATTGATGGATTTCTCTCAGACACCTTCACCATCAATGCCGGTGTTCCTCAAGGGTCCATATTGTCTCCCACTCTCTTCTTACTCTACATTAACGACCTTCTAGTGGAAACGAAAAATCCGATATTTAGTTTTTTTGATGATAGCACACTTATCTCATCTTTCTCCTTGAATGCACAAACATCGGCTGCCGACACACATCTTCGCAGACAGCATGAAGTATCATGCCTCAACAAAGACCTGGAAGAAATTTTGGCTTGGGGTGACAGTAACCAAGTCGAATTTAACGCTAAAAAAACCCAGGCAGCAGTTTTCTCTAAAAAGGTTAACATTACAGAACCGGATATAGTCATGGACGGACAGGCAATCCCACTGGCTTCATCTATTAATTTGCTGGACATCAATCTGGGAGGAAATCTGTCTTGACATAACCACGTTGTGGCAATCGCCAAGATAGCTTCTCAGAAACTTGGTGTACTCTTCCGAACCAGAAAGTTGTACACACCTCAACAACTTTGACACTATACAAAGCCCAGATTCGACCATCACTAGAGTACTGCTCTCATGCCTGGAGCTCTGCACCCGAACATACTCTTCGGCTACTGGATTCCATCGAAAGGAGGGCCATTCGTCTGATTGGAGACCACGAGCTGACGAAGAACCTCGACAGCCTAGAACATCGAAGACAGGTTGGGGATTTGACTCTCTTTTATAGATATTTTCATGGAAAGTGTTCAGCTGACCTTGCACTCTTAATTCAGCCTAGAGCGGCGAATATCAGAAATACACGACGAACCACAGCTGCCGATCCATATGTGGTTAAGCTTAGTACTCATCGAACTTCATTATTTAAGAATTCTTTCATCTGGAGGACTTCATCCTTATGGAACGACCTTCCCGAGGTCGTTTTTCCCAACGAATATAACCTCCAACGAGTCAAAACCAACGTGAATCGCTTTGTGCGCACACGCACCACTCCCAGAGTGCCTTAAAGGATTTTTCCTATAGTGCTTGTGTTTGATCATAAAAAAAAAAAAAAAAAAAAAAAGAAAGTGAGGCTGAAATGATTCCACATGAGATTATTGAATCTGCAAAAGCGGCTTCTTATGAATTATTGCCGGTAAAGTCAAGAGAGAGGTATGAATTAGTCTAGAATTTATTTTAATAATAAAAATGTGCATACTGTAAATGAACAAATGATTCTTGCATATTCATTCGAAAAATCTAAAATCTTAAAGCCTGAGGAGCAATTACTCGATGCTTAAGTCCACAATTAATATTAAAAATAATATACATATAAGCTGCTATCCCAAAGTTATTGCCCTGCTTAAAAGCAAATCTATTGGCTATAAACCAAAAAAACCAAAAATATTAATTAAAGAAGAAATAGATCACTTCTTATCAGAAACTGGAGATAATATCTACCTAGTGACAAAGGTAATATAATTAAATCTAAGTCTGATTCTTCCTTGTGATTAATTTTTTAAAATTTTAAGTTGCATTAATAATTGGTTTGGCAGGCGTTTGCCGTCGTGAAGAGCTTTGTAAAATGAATTTGGACGATATAGAAGACAAGACAACCATGTTAGTTATTAGAATTCCTAATTCGAATTCCTAATTCTAAATCGAATATGGAAAAAACCTTTGTCGTCATTACAGAAAATAATATTTCTTTGTACAGAATATATTGCTGAATTTCTTAAATTACTGAATTGCTGAATTTCTTAAATTACCGAAACCCAAAGAATACACCGGGCACTGTTTACGCAGGAGCTTAGCCACTTTACTAGCTGAAAGTGGTAGTAGTATATCCAAGTTGAAGAGACACGGAGGATGAGGATCAACCAATGTAGCATCGGAAATTCTTTAAGGAACAAAATTCACGCTCCGTAAATCTACTTTGATGGGCCGGAGGCTGGGGTTGGTGGGGCAATTAGGAGAGGAGTAAGGGGAATCGAAATTTTTTACATAAATGCTAATAAGTAGTTTATTAATCGAGCTACGGGGATCAGGCCGGATTCAATTTGTTAATTTTTTTATCAGCTACGAGGTGGGATTGGATTTTTATTTTCCCAAATGCGCGCTGGGCGCGGCCTAAAAGAAATGGCCATCTCCGAAAATACTTTAGATATTATGTTTAATTTTGGTATGTGTTAATAGAATATAGATCCTCAAATTTTAGGTAGAAAAGTTATTCAATTGTTCCACCAATCGCGTCGCTGCAAACATGTCCTTTGATATTTTTTACATAAATGATGGTACACCATTGATATTTTTCCATGTGGATATTTTTTCTGATTAGCCTGTTCAATTCTCCATGAAAACGGCACCTTGAGTTTTTCTCGTCAGACCTTGATTAAAACCACTAAATTCATATTGAAACTCATTATTTTTAACATTGATAAAATAATTAATCATAATTTTTTTTCATTTCATTTGCGAAAACAAAAATTTTTCGCCAATCCCACCTCGTAGCTAATGAAAAAATGAACAAATTGAATCCGGCCTGATCCCCGTAGCTCGATTAATGAACTAATTATTAGCATTTATGTAAAAAATTTCCATTCCCCCTTACTCCCCTCCTAATTGCCCCCACCAACTCCAGCCTCCGGCCCATCAAAGTACCCGGTAACACCCGTTAATTCGCGAAAAAATGATGCCCCAACTCCTCCCCTTAATTAATTAAATTTTATTGTTTTTGCAGTTGAAAATCGCGTTAATTCGCGAACTCCTTGAGATATCAGGATCGGGTTTGTTCGAGCTTACGCACTCTGTCAAACTCTTCAATTTTGCATTTCATATTTTTTGTAGCATCAAAACCGGCTGAGTTATTTTCAATTTCCCGTTGTAGGTTAGATTTACGGGGCGTGCCCCCCTCTCCCCGTCCCTGCGGCGCCCTACACAAATCATTTCAGAATGTCGAGGGGATCCTACTGTATCGATTGGGAAAAAAAATTATTCGATTTTGTCAAGGGATTTTCGAATACCGGAACGACTCCACTATAGTATGTAATTGTCTATATAAAGTTTATGCGTTATTATATCCATCGATATCCTTTTTAACATTCAAAACCGCTACAGAGAAAATATTGTACGTAACACAATACTATGTGATTTTACGGGACTCGCAGGATTCCAGGACACACCTACGAGCTCGTCCTGGAAAGTTTCTACTCATCCCGTAAAAGATCACTTTCGGAACTTGTTACGTAAATTACTATTATGGTCTTTAAGAAGACAGTATTGTTGCGTCGAGAAGAGTCCCTTAAGATAATTTTTCTACGGGTAACAACTATTTAATTGATCACTATAGGTGTGTTCTTTTGAACGATAACTCCTCCGAACTTCGTAGGACTTACCGTTCAAAAGATACCCATAGTGATAGTTGCCAGTTGTATAAAATTACTAGTTTCATTATATTCTTCCTAAGCGGGAGCAAAATTTGTACCTGCATTTTGCCGGTATGCTTAGCACACGCCTTGACATCCTCCAACCATTGCTCTGGACGGGGAAATCTATTGCCATCTCCATAACGTGCTAGTGAATAGTATCTCTTATTGATCTCCAATCTACTAATTCTTAATTTCCAAAAATCAGTGTAATGACTTTCTATTATCCCAATATTCCTTTTTAGCCATTCTATGTCGTTGGTTTTTTCGAGATATAGTTTAATCATTTGAGCAAATACCGGCGGCCCTGATCCATCGTTCCAATATACTCTGGCACCTTTTGGAATACTGCGTCTTTTTGTGGCGACCATGACCTGAATGAAATTATCCAACATTCCTTTAACGGTTTCCTCCATTTCACATAAAAGCAACCCTAAAACGAACATAAATTGCCATGTCATTCGGCATCGAATTGCCCACTCCAACAATTTTTATGAAACAAAATTTATCATTAATTATTTTATCAATGTTAATAATAATGAGTTTTAATATGAATTTAGTGGTTTTAATCAAGAATGGTGCGTCTGACGAGAAAAACTCAAGAGACCGTTTTTACGTAGAATTGACCAGGCTAATCATAAAAATATCCACATGGAAAAATGTCAGTGGCGTACCATATTTTTTGTAAAAAATATCATAGGACATGTTTGCACGGACGCCACTGGTGGAACAATTGAATAACTTTTCTAACTAAAATGTGTGGTTCTATATCCTATTGACACATACCAACATTGAACATAAAATCTAAAGTATTTTCGGAGATATTAAATAGTGGCCATTTCTTGTATGCCGCGACAAGCGCGCACTTGCGAAAATAAAAATTTCTCGCTTATAAAAAAAATGAACAAACAAATTGAATCTGGAATGTACCCGGTAGCTCGATTAATAAACTACTTATTAGCATTTTTTGTAATATTCCACCCCCTCCCCCCCCCCCATAACTCTCCTCCTCATCGCCCCACCACACCCAGCCTCCGGCCTATCAAAGTATTCAGTGTCACCCATTGATTCGCGAAAAAATAATGCCCCAACTCCGCCCCTTCTCGAGATATAATTAATCAAATTTAATTGTTTTTGCAGTTAAAAATCGCGATAATTCGCGAACTCATTGAGATATCGGAATCAGGTTTGTTCGAGCTTACACGCTCTGTCAAGCTCTTCAATTTTGCCCTTCACATCTTTTTGTAGCATCAGAACCGGCTGAGTTATCTAGTGCCCCCCTCCCCCCCAATGCGGCGCCCCCTACAAGTCATGTCATAATGTCGAGAGGATCCTACTGTATCCATTGGGGAAAAAAAATTACTCGATTTCCTCAAGGGATTTTCGTAAACCGGATCTACTCTACTATACATGATTAATTGATTAATGATGATTTTTTTAGTTTAGGTCGTATTAATGTCCCTTTCTAGCTCTCGCTTAAGTGGGAATTTAAATTCATTTGTGATTTCTCTTTTCATACCCTATCAACAACCATCACTTCACGGGTCTGACTGTGAAGGTGTTTACCAGAAGTATACTCATTCATTATCACAAAGTTCAAAATTTTAAAATAACACCCTAAAACAAGACAAAATTGATACATATTTATAAAACACAATTTAACCAATACAATAACTAGTGCCCTTTCTATCACCACGCGACTGGGTGGGCATATCCATCAAATATCGGACATCGTTGAACAAGCCGGTTGGCCCATCGGGTGTCTCACGAGACGCATGCGTTATCAACTGTGTGGAATATAGCCTATCAAATTAGCTCTAGCTACCTGTAACCATTGCCATATTTTTAGATTAAAAGTACTTTAATCAAGAAAACGTATTATTTAGCATTTAAATATTAAAATAAATAATATGAAAAGAAAGATTTAATAAGATTAAAACTATAATAAAATATTGATTTCTTATATACCTATTACCATTTATTGGAAATGCTGAAATGTAAGTTTAGGTTTTTCTCGATAAAGAGAGATTATTAAATTAAAATTGAATATACAGAGTAGTCCATTTGTGTAACAAAGTAATATAACGGCTCTACCATTAAAGATATAAAGAAAAAGTGTTAAAAGAATTTGTGAGATATGAAGAAATACATGTTCTAAAAATATTTTTAAGTATACAGAGTGGTCCAGAAAAGTAGGACAATAAAAAGATGTGTTTTTCTAAAGGGCACACCCTATATATTTTTGCATTCGCCACAAAACTATACATATGACCCCATTTTTAGTTTTTCTTTTTTTGCAACGTTGCCCAACAAAATAGAAAATTTTTAAAATTTTTGAAAAAACATTATAGTATAAAATTACTACGTAATTTAAAATTTCCTATATTCGAATTTCAACAGAAAACACCCTGTACAAAATTTTAACTACTCTATTATTTACAATAGTTTTCTATCCCTATACTTAAGAGCTTACAAGAAATGATCGATTTTGGATTTTCTAATTGAGAAATACAGGTAATTTTATACTATCATGTTTTTTCAAAAATTTTTAGAATTTTCTATTTTGTTGGGCAACGTTGCAAAAAAACGAAAAACTAAAAATGGGGTCATATGTATAATTTTGTGGCGAATCCAAAAATGCAAAAATATATAGGGTATGCCATTTAGAAAAAGACATATTTTTATTGTCCTACTTTTCTGGACTACTCTGTATACTTAAAAATATTTTTAGAACATGTATTTCTTAATACCTCATAACTTTTATTAACACTTTTTTATATCTTTAAAGGCGCATTTACACGGATCCAGTCGCTGGCGCCAGTCTCACTGTCGCGCCAATACCTACTGGCATACTACTGGCATTGTATAAACACTTTTTCGTGCCAGTCCAGCGCTGGCCGCCAGCGCTGGAGCGAACAGACAGCGCGTCTATTTTCCTTGCCAGTAGCTACCACCCCCTACCCCGTAACACCCGCGCCAGTGTTACAGGCAACGTCTAAACACGTTGGCGTCAGTCGCTGTCATACCTACATGATTATTGCATTGTTTAATTTTAGTTTTTGACATAAAATGGCTCCTAAATTTAGTGAAAATGAAACGTTTAAGCTTGTTGAAATGTACAGAGAGCAGGAATGTTTATGGAATATCCGATGCGACGTTTTTTACAATATTTTTTTTTAACATTCGAATTTGTCTCGAATTCATCGTGTAAAATGACTTCCCAAGTCATGGTAGCGCTTTGCCAGTCAAGAATTGGCAAGCCAGTAAAACTGGCGCCAGTTACTGGATACGTGTAAACGACTTGGGTCCAGCGCTTTGCCAGCCAAGAATTGGCGAGCCAGTGAGACTGGCGCCAGCGACTGGATCCGTGTAAATGCACCTTAATGGTAGAGTCGTTATATTACTTTGTCACACAAATGGGCCACACGTATGTGTGTGTAAAGTTTGTTTCACGAAAAATGGATATAACTTAATGACTGCAGTAAAAGTACCTGGGGCGACCCCATTATTTATGACCGTTTGTTATTATTATGTGGAAAGGACCGGATTGTAATAATTATATAATTAAATATAGGCACTTTAGGTAGGTTAGGTTGCTTAATTTATATTTAAATATCTTTTTGTGGTAAAATTTGTTAGCTTTTATTTCTTGCTTGAAGAGTTTGTTGTATTACCGATATTATTTTACCAAACGTATAAAAAAACAGTATGTGGCGTCCATGGAAAAACATTGATGGTGCTTCTTCTAGTGTTGCAGTGAAGAAAATGCATTTATCTCTCGATGCTAGGGAAATTGTAAAGAGTATATACTTCTTTACTCAACAGAGGACTTTATGCTAGTGCTGCTGCGACTGAAACGTCTGATTTGACTAAGATACCTCTGACTACAGTGAAAAGAATCGCGTCAAATCCCATTAAATCTAGAAAGAAGCGTAAAGATGCTGGTTTCACCAAATGTTTCGACGAAAGCGACAAGGACTTGATAAGTTGTAGCCGCACTAGCCTTTGGAGAGTTTTGTCGGAAATGGCGTCATGAGTATATAACTTCTGTAAGGAAATCTGAAACCCATCCTATAATTTACCTCGACGAGACTTGGTTTGACACGCATGAAACGCCATCCAAAGGCTGGTCTGATTCTTCCGATAAGTGTAAAACAAAAGCTCCGTCAAATAAAGGAAAATAATAAGCATTTTACATGCTGGGTCAGAAAACGGTTGGGTTCCAAATGCCTTGTGGCTTTCTGCAAAAAACATTAAAGACTCTTGTCTGGACTACCATAGCGATAGCGATAGCGAAACAGAACTATCGATAGAATGACATTATAAATGTAAATAAATATGAATAGTAACATTTAAAAAAAATGTTATTGCATTTGATTACATTAATATAATCATATCATTAGTTGTTTTCCTTAGTCCGTCCCTTCATACTTCACTTGTTTGTTGCCAAGCTCTTATCGACACAATGGGACCGACCCAGGAAATCATTAAGTTATATACATTTTTCGTGAAACAAACTTTTAACAACATTGTTAACCACATAATCTTGTTTGCCCGCATTCCTTTCGTAGCTACAGATAAACTTGTCGACCAGTATTGCTTATTGCCCGTTGCTTCAGTGTACGACCCGACAAAAAATAAAAGGTGACCTCGCACACTGACGCCATGTGATATTACCTGACAGAAAAAGTTGCTTCGTTCTGACGATATACAGTGTGTCCCAGGATAAGCGAACCCATACATGTAAATTTCGAATTGAAATTTGATGATTTAATATCTAGGCCTCCTTGATTACAAAATAAAATTTTACATATTTTAATTTTTTTGAAATCAAGCAGGCCTTCACCGGAGCATTATTTTTATTTTAGGTCTAAGTAAAGTCCCTATTCTCACAAAATATCGATAAGTTTCATTAAGAAAAGTTGCTCAGAATTCAAAATTATGGAAGCGCACCGAATTTAATACCAATCAGACATTTTTTAAAACCTCTAAATCGGAAAAGATTATTTCGGAAATAACATTTGATGACCTAATTTCTTTTCCTAGACTGAAACGATGAGGAAAGATATTAGAAATTTCTAAATAGGGAAAATATTGTATAAATTGAAGAACGAATGTTGGCTGATGGTTATTAAACTCGGCACACCTGCTTGATTTTAAATTCTTAATAAAATTTTTCAATGTTTTGTGAAAAAGAGGCACTTTACCTTAGTGTTGGGAAAACCGATGATTTTAATAATCGAGTACTTGATACTCGAGCGATTTTAATAATCGAGTGAATCGCTTGAAATTCCAATTCACCAAGCGATGACGTCAACGACTGCTCGACCGGCAGCCTAGTGGTTTATATGTGATCAGGTAGGGTATTTAGCAGGCACGTAACTACGGGTGGGCACAGGTTTAGCTAAAAAATTGTAGTAGCCACCAAAAAAATTCCAGAAAATTATTAAATTTGTGAATAAAGAATTTTTACCACGTGTCTCGATACCAAACAAAAAAACTGCAAAAAATCACCCGAATATGTATTTATTGTTCGGGTTTATTCTTGCGCGTTTTTAAAACAAAAAGTATTACCACGAGTTATTTTTCTTCACATCTTTCTCAATCTACGAGCATAAAATAAGTAGATATTTAAAATGGCTTTTCAAATTCTTCCACGTTAAATTATCAGGTGCCCACTGTGTGCCCTTCAAAAATGTAGGCTTAGTTACGCGACTCGCAAAATAATAAAATATGTGATTATTTTTTTAAATTCATGTTTATAGTTACCTAAAAGTTCCTGCTTAAATTTAAGAACGGTTACTTTAGGTTACCAAAAAATTTGTCGATACCTATGTTTTGTTAACTATTTTGCTCGTTCTCTTATTTTCCATTAACATTTTCAATAATGTATGTTATTTTTAAGAAGTCTTCTTGAGTTTAATAATAAAAAGTTCCTGTTTAGATTTAAAAATATTTACTATAAGATTACCAACGAATTTTTCAATATATTTTGTTAACCATTTTGTTCGTTTTGTTATTTTTATTTACAATTTCTATTATTGTGTTATTTTTGAGAAGTTTTCTCGAGTTGAAATTAAAAAATTATATCCTTTAATTTTTTAATATTTACAATTGGAGATCTAAACTACGCCGCTGGCTAGCCAGTTAAAACAAAACTTTACAAAACCCATCTCGCGATGACTCCGCTAAGGGATTTGGCATACTTTTTTATATGCACCTTCTCGTTTATGTGCCTTTAAGAAAGACGTATGTCGTGTATCTGCTCAGCGTCAAACTCGAACGTCGCCAATCGGACAGGCGATATTTTTCGATTTTTCGCCTGAATTTATGCGAGAGAGACATCACTTTTCCTATTCTTTCAGCAACAAGTCTTTGGAAATGCCCTTCTTCAATTAAAGCTACTATTCTTGTAAGATCAATTTCAGATATCACTCGGCGATTCATTTTTACACACTGAACCGAAAAATTTAACTGGCCAGCACCAACAAAATACAACACTGAAAATGTCTTGATAATATTTTTTTTTGCTACAAAAAATGGTATCGTTTTATAACTGATAGACAGAAATAAACATTTAAAAAAAAATCGTCTTAACATGCCAAAACTTTTGAATCTATGTGTAATAACTTTCTTGCTTCTGCTGTCTGGTTTGCGAGTTCTGCTTTTATTGAATTAGGTGGTGCATGATAGGTAGGTATAATTAAAAACGAGTAGCAACGAATATCTGCTACCACAAAATAACTGTTATAAGGTAGGAGCTTACGCGATAGCGAGCCACCTCTACACAGAAGTGTGCTACTTTCATTGTAAAGATCTAGAAATTATAAATAAATAGAGAACTGAACAAACAAGGGAAGGGGAGGCGCCAAATTTGAGTTTTGCCCCAGGCGCCAAAAACTCTAGGGCCGGCCCTATTCATACCTTTCATTATCCAATAGGAATCCCAGTAAGCCTGTTCCCTATATCTTCCTCCAGGAATTATATATCCATTCGAACTCCATAGTAGGGAATGTTGCTTAGGATAAAATTTAACATGCGTTTTAGTTTTTCGGCCCAATATTGGCCAATGAGTTACAAGACTTTGCGCGAAATTTCTAATGCTCCGGCTGGAAATTCTCTTCAAAAATGCTGGCGATTCATTAAAATCAGGAGGTGTCCATTGGTCCTAAATATGAAATACTATTTTTATACCTGATATCAAGGTCGTGACGCGTTAGAGGGTGGGAGATCATTCGAGTTTGCACATTACCATCTGATATTCAAAGATTGACCAAATAATAATGTGTCTACAGCGTGTTACCAATTCGGCTTTTGCCATTGGGAATCTCGGAAACGGTAAGATATATACTCGACTACGAACCCTCGCGTTTTTTCGATAGTTGACACCAGCAATATATCGATTAGCTGCGTGGAAAATTCAATAAAATTCCCCATCTCAGCTGATGCCACCGATAGAGCAACTAAGGTAATTTTTAATATTAATGTAGAGAAAAACTTATTAATTCTGTACTACTAAAACAGGGTGACCAGCTTACTTAATAGCTGGTCAGGTAGTTTGGATTGTAATTTATAGGGGGTGGTTTGAGGTTAATCATAAAAAGATTATTTGCTTTAAATGAGTTTAACTTTAATATGTGTTTATACTGGTAGTTTTAGTTTATAAAAAAGAGTATGGTGTGGGAGTGTATTTATGGAAATTGTGGCGTTCTACACAAACTGCTGGCCATTTGCTTTCGAGCAAGAAAAATTTCGCCTAAATTTAAAAGTCAATATTTTCTGAACCCGATATGACATCGATCTCCGGTTTTTAATGGTTGATAGATTTGTCCCTTAGGAAACAATTGCCAAAGTTGGATTGTCTTAAAATGTCAGAAAATTTTATATACAGGGTGTTAAAGAGGACGATGATTTTTGCTCCAATTTCAATAGCAAGTAACTTTTACAATAATATTTTTAAATTTTATCACTGTACGTCAATTGAATCACTGGTCCATAGCAAAGAAAGTGATCTGTCAAATTTTTGATATCTACTATATTTTAAGAGATACCAATTTTTTTGAAAAACTTTGCTTTTTTTCAACTTTTTGTTAGCTAGATCCCACTGTGCGTTGTATCGTGCAAACTTTGCGAGTGATTATTATACCTTATGAAAAGCTTGTTTATGTTCAGTAACAACAATTTTACCTAAATGTTGTGATGTGCAGTAGCGTACTTATAATCACTTATATGTCTATGCTTTATGAGTATCTCACAATTTTTTGTATTGGAAAGTACTCGCCCCTAAATTAGGCAAGTTTTTCCTTATTTTTTTAGTTTTTCATATCGCGCTAAAGGTATATTATACAGTGTCTACAAAATTGTAAAAAAGATAATTTTTTTATTTAATTGTTTGAAAAAATTTATTTATTAATTTCTAACTTTCTAACACGGCACTATGACTAAAATTACATTGAAAGGCACTTTAATATTAAATATAGCTGCCGTCAAACCAAACCCCGTCCATGCGAGTGTATTAATTTGAATCGAGATTATCAAAAAAAAAACAATATCAAGTCAGCCATGCTAATGCGTTTAGCAACAAAGCTAACCATGTAGGTATCAAGTAAGCCATGGTAACTAAACAATGGTTCAATGATGTACAAATAAACTTTTAATGACAACTTATTGTCACAATGCCACGTTTAATGGAACACGAAAGAAATAATTGTGTTAGACTTCTTAATGAAGGGTTACGGGAACGAAATGTAGCCAGAATTTATAATGTAAGTAACAGTACCATTAATTACCTACGCCAGCATTTTCGTGCGACTGGACATGTGGCATATTTGCAAACAGGTGTTAAGCCTAGAAGAATTGAGGGGCGAGTCACAAGAACCTTATTAAGGGAAGTTCGTCGCAGGCGAATATTAAACGAATAGGAGACAAACCGGAGTGTTGGTGTCAAATCGGACAGTAAGGAGAAAATTAAATGAAAGTAATCTAAGGTAAATAGCTGGCTAAGTTAAATTTTTTCTTGGTATTAAAATGCAAATACTGATTATTTGTGTTCGGCCTTTGCCAAATCATAAACGCCAGCGTCGGGAATGGGCCAGACAGAAATTGGGGTGGTACAACGAGTGGCAAAAATGTTTTTTTTGCGACGAAACTCGATTTAACTTAATACACTCGGATGGAAGGGTTTACGTTTGGAGGCAACCTGGTGAGCGCTACGAGGAGGAGAATATTGCTCCCCAAGAAGCTTTTGGTTGCGGAGAGATAACTGTGTGGGGAGGCGTAATGCATAATGGAAAGTCGGAACTGTATATTTCACGGCGCACCGTTAATGCACAAATTTATAGACACGATATTTAAAAAAATATTGTTATACCATTTGCTGATAATTTTGGGGAGGAATTTGTATTAATTGACGATAATGCGAGACCACACAGGGCAAACATCGTTCAGGAGTTTTTGACGGAAAGGAATGTTCAACAGTTAAACCTGCCGCCAAAATCTCCTGATTTAAACATAATAGAGCATGTGTGGTCTCGGCTGAAATTATTAGTGCGATCCAGAGAAAATCCGCCTCAAACTTTGGACGAACTGGCAGTGGCCATTGAATACGAGTGGCAAAATATACCTAGGGCATTAGTCCTCAGTATGCCACGGCGATGTCAAGAGGTCGTTAATGTACGAGGAGGGCCTACAAGGTATTAATCCCATCAAAATCAAACTAGCGTTATTTAATATTAAAGTGCTTTTCAATGTAAGTTTAATTTTAAGAATAGTGTCGTGTTAGAAAGTTAGAAATTAATAAATAAATTTTTTCAAACAATTAAATAAAAAAAATTATCTTTTTTAAAATTTTGTAGACACTGTATAATATACCTGTAGCGCGATATGAAAAACTAAAATTAAAAAAGGGCACTGAGTTTTACATTTTGAATTATATCGAATTAAAAAAAAGGTAAATGACAGGAACGTACTAGGGGTATTTTAATGAAGAAGGTCAATTTAAGGAACAAAACGTCGGAAAACCAGTATTATATACCACTGAACGTAGATTTCGATCCTCTTTCATAATTTAAACAAAAAGATCCAGGCCCCCGTATTTAAAAAAGAATAAGTTGATGATCGTGACCCAAAGATGAAACGTCGCATGAAAGATCTGATAATGACATCTTGTGGAAAATAAGAAATAGCAATGAGAAAGTGAAATTTATTTTTGAACATTTCTTCGAAGTAAGGAAAAAATAAAGTCCGAAGACCCTGTATTTGTTTTAGTTTGCGGCATATTATTGTGCTCATAACTGCGCTACTTGCCCCAATTTAACCGGCTCCGACCGACTTTAACCGTATCTCTTACCGTTTCCGAAATCCCAATGGTGAAGGTCGAATTTAGAAACACCCTGTATATCCTGGAGAATGAATATTTCCGGAAATATTTTGGGTTTCCATGGTGACCAAACAAGAAACAAATCTCTGATTGGCTTAAGAATTGTCAACGTAACTTATTGATGAATAAATTGGCTTCGTAGCTTTAGGAAAAAAAACACGTCTTTATATTAAAATTACAAAAAGTGTTTTAATTGCTGTAGTCTTCTAAAGATAAACTAAAATAAATTGATGTACAAGGTCTATCTTTCCTTAACAATTTAGTTCAAATTGGGCTTACACGTATGTTTTTATTGTCGTGTTTAACGGAGTGTGCATTGAAGTCCTTTAAAGCTACGTCCACACAATGACATAAGATTTTACCTGTAATCTTATAGTTGTTGCAGAATTATACCGTTGATTCTTACTGCCATAAATAAACTACCTGATTAAACCCTATTATATACGCCTGAACCTCTTCAAAGCTTAATAAATGGGATCATGGCCGGCTTGAAAATGTATACCACACCACATGATTTATTTTTATAATTTAAAATAAATAGATAGGTATTTTTAGTTTTACGCACCTATAATAAATGTAAAATAACGATAATTGAAAATAATATAATTTAAAAGTATAACTCTTAGCTCCGGTACTTTCACGTGCAAATAGCCGGATTTATTCGGCAGAACAAATTTTATCTATAGGATAGCGCTATTCCTCAAATAAATTGCAGTTATTCGCCAGATAATTTATTTATTCGTCGACAATAGTTACGGATAGTGATTTATTTGACGGATAAAGACCTAACGTCACAAAGTGTCACAAGTTTTTATTTAAATATTTTGCTTGCTTTTTCCAAAAGATTTCACGCCATAATACTATATTTTCTATTTTACAGGTAAGTTGAGCGATTTAAATTCATCATTATATTATATATTTTATAATTTAGGCCAGGTCATAATATTATTTTAATTACTTTCGAATAATTTGCATTTGCAAAATATATAAATTATAATGTATATTGTACTGTATTTTCACTGGATTTTAGAATGGATATATTTGATGATTTCGATATACTCAATGATCCTGATATGGAGCTTATTGAAATTCCTGATCGAGGATATGATTTAAGACAAAGAACCGATCACTTTAATACCTGGGATGATAAGGGATTTTACAACAGGTTTCGTCTTTCAAAAGCTACAGTTACATTGATTTTACAGCAAATTGAAGGAAATCTTCAAAATCGAACCGAATGGTAAGCACACACATATTTCTTAAAAATATTTAAAGTATTATTAGTCTTATTTTAATTTTAGGAATGTAAATCGTGCTGTTACTACAATGGATAAATTACTAAGGATACTGAGGTTTCTCGCAACTGGAGATTTTTATATATCCCTGGGGAACTTTGTGGGTATTCACAACACAAGAGGAGCAAGAAACAGGAGAAAGGGATTTTTATAATATATCCCCATTTTCCTAAAATCATAGCAGCCATAGATTGTACTCATATAAAGATTCAATCTCATGGAGGAGAAAATGCAGAAGTCTATCGTAATCGAAAAGGCTTTTCTTTGAATTGTCAAGTTGTTTGTAATGCACTATTAAAAATAATTGATTTAGTAAGTCGTTGGCCTGGCTCCTCAAATGATAGTCATGTCTTTGAAAATTCTGCTGTGAAAATAAGGCTAGGAAACCATGAAATTGGAAATGGTATTCTCGTTGCCGATCGAGGCTATGCAGCAAAACCTTATATGCTTACCTCATTAGATAACCCTCAAAATCCTGCTGAGAGCTTGTACAATGAAGTACAAATTAGAACAAGAAATGCTATAGAACATCTCTTCGGTATATTAAAGAGAAGATTTCCTATATTATCAGTAGGAATAAGGTGTAAATTGGAGTTAGCTGAAAGGATTACTGTAGCGTGTTCTATATTGCATAATATAGCAATTGAACAAAAGAACAAGAATACTTTGAAAGGGACGATAATTTTGAGGACTTTCAAGAAAATAATATTCATGAAGAGATAAATGAAGGTTATGATGATCGTATTCCTTTTATAAATTATTTTCAAAACCTGTTAAATAATAGAAACAATAATTATTAGCTTTATTATATTATTTATTATATTATAATTATATTTTCTTTTATTTTAATTGAGAAAAGTTAATTTTTTCAAAATTAATCTTCTTTGAATAATACAAATAAAACAAGTTAGAAGTAAAAATCAAGTCAAATGAAGCTTTTTATAGAAGTTATAAAGTAATTACGATACCTTTTTGATATGAAAAATATGCAAACGATATTTTCCAGTCATTTTTTTCAAATTGTCACTTCTTAAAATAATCTGCAGCTAATTTAAATAAGTAAGACATGAGCATAAAAATTTTCCCTAAACTTGCTAATAAAAGTTTCATTACATTAGTTCTGAAAAAATAATAATAACTGTAGAAGAAAAATTGATTTTATTTATAATATTAAATATTTAGGTAACTGTAACTTTTGAAAAACTTTATTTTGACGTTCACTTTCTTCTTTTAAGCTATTTTATTCTCATGCTGCAAAATTTTTTAATTCAGCTATGTTTTTTTATCGTGGACATTGTATATTATATTATTTTATTTAATAAACTTTTTCTTTCATTTATTTTTAAATCTAATAGCAGCATTTCTTTTTCGTGTTTCTCTTGGGCACGTTTTTCTTCCTGTTGGTTATGATGAATTTGTTGTCTGACTAATTCTTTTCTTCCCTTATCTCCAGTAGATTGTCAATTTTTTTACTTCTATCTTCGCCCTTCTTTCTTTTGGGGTTAATAAGTGGGGTTTCTTGGATTTTAGGGCAACAGGTGACCAATCTTTCCAGACCCCACTGGCACTGATATTTCTTTTTGATTTTTTATCCTAAAAAAGTAAAAAGTTACAATATTGTTTTCTTCCACTGCTGTATTAATCACATATTGGTAATAAACTAAAAGTCGCTTCTTGTGTATGTAACTCTGGATCGCTTACTTAATATTTGTCATTTTTTTGCCAAGGTTTTGGTCTTTTGCTTCCACACCTCAGAGTCCGTTTGCTTGTTCTCCAGAATGTGACCTCTTCTGAAGTAAAATTAGCGGCTCGAAATCGCTTGGTTTTTACTTTGTCCATCGAAGTTAATTATTTTGATTGCAATTAAAATCACCGATCAAACGAACACGCGATAACTTGAAAAGTTTTTAAAAACTGACAGTGACAATATCAACAAAAAAAAAATATATTTAACTGGTGGCATAACAATTAAATTATTATCTGTCCGATAACTTGACTTGAAAATACCCAAATAAGTTATTTGCCAGATTGCAAATTCATGTCTATTTATCTAACAAATAGTTATCTATCAGATAGTGAAAATTTATTTGAAAGTGAAAGTACCCGGCCTTAGGATAATAAGTACAATAAAAACTTATAATTAAGGGTTGAACATTTGTAATCATACAATTGTAAGAATTTTCCACCTTAAGTACATGCTGTACACATATGTCTGCAGAAATTTTTCTTACTTCGTTTTTAATTAATTCTACTACAGATGCATTTAATGTGGGAGGAATATTATTTCTCCTAATATTGGATTTTAATTGGTGCCATATTAGCTCAATAGGATTGAATATACAACAGTACGGAGGAAGACGCAACACTGTATGTCCATTTTCTGCTGCAAGCTTATCACACTCGTATTCCTTATTTATTTTAAAAGCTTTTAATACTTCTAGCAGTTCTCATTTTTCGTATGTTTCTTCAAAATATAAATCATTTTCAATCATAAAATTTTCTGCTTTTGTATTATTAGAATTGGGAATGATTTTTGCTTGCCGACTATGATAATTAGCATTGTCCATTACAATGACGCTATTTTCAGGTATATTTTTAAGGTGTTTATGTTTAAACCAATCTTCAAAAAGTTGTGCGTCGGTATCTAAAGAAGAATCTGCTATGTTTTTAGCTGAAAGCAACAGACAATTTGGAACAAACCCGTTCTCCGAACCAGCATGTAATATTGTGATTCTTTTGCCTTTATTTGATGGTGCCTTTGTTTGACATTTTTTGGAAGAATCATCCCAACGTTTTCTTGAAGTGTCATGAGTATCGAACCATGTTTCATCAAGGTAAATAATTGGACGATTTTCTTCTCTAAATTGTTTAACAGCTGTTAAATATTTAAGTCTCTATTCCCGACACTTGAAGATGCCCCCCTATCAGCACAATTCCAAGGACGCCACATTCTACCACTAATAAGCCTAACTAAAAATTACTCTCTGGAAAAGCACTAAAGATTAAAATTATTAAAAATCACTTTGTATTTATATATGCATCAGGCCTAGGTATAATATGAATTTGTATACCTGGTCCGGCTCTGCTCGAAAAGGTTTTAAAATTTGGGATTTCCTTATTTATTTTATGGTCGAAATGAGTTTTTATTGCAGTCAAAAGATCAACGGTATAATTCTGCAAATACTATACCAAAAATTCTACCATAAGGTGCATTTTCCTCAAAAAATTAAATTGCACTTTAAAAATGTCGCCATTTGTTGAGCAAACTCCTCATAATTCTGCAAAAATTATACCTGACTTTGTACCTGACGTCTTACCTGACGTCTAAAGCTGCGTCCACACATAAGATTTTACCTTACATCTTACCTGACGTTTTATTTAGTTATTTATTTATTTATTTAATACAAACTCTACAGGCACAATTGATACCTAATCATAGAGTAGGACATCCAGTCCTAGTTGTATATCATTGGCTAGTCTATACATACCGTTGTTACAATTATTAGTGCGAGGATTTTTTAAGTAGAACGTTAATGGATTTCTAGTCCTGTACAGCGGTACATTAAAATTTATTTTGAACAAAAGGTTTTCATCATCGACCCTGTTGTGTATTATTTCATATAGGTAGATAACGGATGCTACATTTCTTCGTTTTTGCAGACTTTCCAATCCATACCTAGACATTAATTCTGCCTTTGCTACATTTAGATCATATACACCAGTCTTCCTATAATACATATACCTTAGAAATTTTGTTTGTAACCTTTCTATGTTATGTTTGTGTATTTGATAGTATCCATATTATACTAGCATACTCCAATATACTACGAACATAAGCTACATATAAATTTTTTATACAATTCAAATTTGTAAAACTTCTACAATTTCTTACAATAAACCCGTACATGTTGGACGCCTTTTTTGTTATATTTAAAATATGCGGTTTAAATGACAATTGAGAATCGAAGGTTACACCAAGATCCCGTGTTTCCTCGACCCGCGTTAGAAATCATCCATGTTGTAGTCAAAGACTAACGTATTCTTTTTTCTGCTAAAACTAAGCACACAGCATTTAGCTATATCAAATGTAAGGTTGTTTGTTTTGGACCATTGTAAGATTTTATCAATATCTTCCTGTAACGTTATACAGTATAAAATATTTCTTATAAAATAATACAATTTTAAATCAAAGGCAAATAATAATTTTTTACTGAAATTAATTGAATTCGGCAGGCTATTAACAAAAACTAAAAACAGCAATGGTCCCAGGTTAGAGCCTTGCGGAATCCCTGAGGTAGCAATGAACGGGTGTGAAGAGTAACCTCCGACGACAACTGTTTGTTTTCTATCTTGTAGGTATGATGCAAAAAACATTACAAGATTGTAATGGAAGCCAAATTCATATCTCAACTTGTCAAGTAATATCTGATGCGAGACTTCGTCGAAAGCCTTAGCAAAGTCCGTGTAAATGACATCAATTTGGTATTTTTCATCTAAACTTTCTGCAATATATTGTGTTATATTGCATAAATTACTAACTGTTTATTTATTCTTTATAAACCCATGTTGGAAAATTGATATTTTTCGTGCCACTGAATTGTAAATGTATTTGTAAACAATTGATTCAAAAATTTTAGCAATAGCAGATAATACAGGGTGTTATGAAAATGACGTAATTATATTTAAATCGGCAATTCCTGAGATGAAAACAAATTGAAGAAAAATATCCAAAAATGGCGTTTTAATTTAATATGACCTGTACATGACCTTATGTCAAACCAAAAATGACCACGTGCTGCCCCTGTCAGGAAGGTAAACAAAGCAACATATGTCAACAGTGTTGTCATATCTTCAGGGTAAACTCTTTAGAAAGTCAATAACCGTTTAACAGATTGCAAGTTGTTTATATTTCAGGGTACATTATTATAAACTTTTACGTTCAGTTCAATTCGCTAGGAAACAATCTCTGATTTATAATCTTGAACTGATTCGAACGAACCGCCGCGAAGTTTTTAAATGGTCAGGTATGTTCTCATTTGTTCAATTCGAACGACACCCGTCAGATCTGGACAACTTAAAAGTTTATAAATGCCACTTAGCCTTTAGAAAAAAAAAATGCAATTTTATTTAGCTTTTCGAACTTATTTAACACCAACTTAATTTATAAAAAAACACCAAGTACCTAGGTAACTTGAACAAAAACAAACCGGCACAATAAAATCACAAAACACATCTAAGTACCATTCAATTAGTAATGTGTAGACAAAAATACGCCCTTATTGTCTGAGCGGTCTGGCAAATAATGTATTTAACATCTAAAAATTTTAAAAATAAATAACACGTTGTTTCTCTCATCGATATCGGCCTGCTTCTTTAAACAGCTGATTGTGGACATCGGGCTAATATTTAAAAATACAGCGCGGCCCCTTTCGATGTTTTATAAGCGACTATCATAAATTGCCGAATTTCCTATATCCTCTTTATCCCCTTTTTTAAAAATCGGACATATTTTAACTTTTTCCCATTCATCTGGAAATGTATTCTTTCTTAAAGCAAGATTGTAGAGAAACGTGAGGGGCTGAGGTAAACAATCTATCAATCCCTTAATTACATAAGATTACACAGACTTATTCGCTTTTAGACTTTAAACTGCGTCCCGCACATCGTTACTACTTACAAACGTAAGAGAAATTACATCTGTTGAACAGTTTGTCCCTGCCTGTTGAATATTAATATTATATAATTAACTTATTTACACTATCATACACAGAACCAAAATAGGTAGCAAATGCATTGGAAATACTCTTACCATCTATATATTCCAGCGGGTCTAAAATCATCTTATTTGGTATGGACAAGTTACCCTTTTTGTTCTTTATGTATTGCCAGAATGATCTCGAGTCGCTACTGATTTCTTGTTGTATTTTATTAAGATATGCATTAAACGATCTTTTGATATCTTTCTTTATGTTTGCTCTACGTTTTATAAATTGTCGTTTTGTTTCAACTACTCCCGTCTGTTTTGCTTTAGTTCTTAGCTTATTTTTCTTTTTAATATTTTTAATAATTTCTTTAGTAAACCATACAGGATATTGTCTTTTTATATATTTAAATATATCATATATCTTACCATAGAAATATTTTACCGCATCATTAATATCACTGATCGACTCCAAATCATTCCAGCGATACATTAACAGATAATTTGCCTTCTTAAAGTTCAAGTTGCTGACTTTATTGATCGTCAATGATTTTTGTTTTTGAGATATCAACCGCTCCTCAATGATAAGAGATGGATGATGTAGATGCTCATTAACAAAATTGTTCGAATTTAATGTAATATTACAATCTAAGTGCGAAATTACAAGGTCTAAAATACGATTATTGTTATTGGGTACGTAATTAAACTGTTTACAGTCAAAAAATTCCAAGAAATTTAGTAGTAGATCCACTGGGACATCCATGTCTCTGTCATTAATGTAGTATTCACTAAGTAATAATATAGTTACTCTCATACAAAAAATCCAGACATTCTAGATAGGAGAAAAAAATTTCTCTTACTAATATAGTACAACTAGGGCTAATGTAGATTATTAATATGTACATAAAGTTAACATTATTTGTATCAGTAAAATCCATAGAAATATGGCTACTTTTATACACATTTTTTATTGCCAATAAAACGCCTCCACCGTGAATTTGCTCAGGCCTGTTTCGATTCCTATATACTAAAAAGTTGTTTGGAAATAATTCACCGTCAAACACACTCGTTGACAACCATGTTTCGATTAAAGCAACATACTCATGTTGTGTGAGACATACATTATATAAAAATCTGTCTATTTTTGTATTCAGTCCTCTAACATTTTGGTAGTGTATGTTCAATAAGCTGTTGTCATTGATATTTGATTCTTCTGTAGAAGTGCCTATGTGATCTTCATATTTATACTCTTCCTCTATTTGTTCTGAGTTTGAGATAAAAAATTATCAGTTGTATTATAGTTGATGTATTGATGCACTCCCTTAATTCTTTGTAGATAAACCGGACATTGTTGGTTCCGCGCTGTATGAGCTCCATGGAGAAGTTTTGAACGTATACAGTTAGGACAATTCACATTCGCTAGGTTTGTGTTCACCACCACATTTATGATATCACTCGGTAGAAGTGCAATATTTAGCAACATGCCCAAAATAACATCATTTCAAACGTAGTGCAACATTGGTGTATTCCTGTATATATACTTAACATAGATCAAACGTTATATGTTTTCTCTTAATTATCCAATTTTATTTTGTCTTATTCTTACAATCTCTTTTGGTGATAAACTTAAACTGATTTGCTACGTCTTGGCCAAAAGTATTAGTAATTTCATTGTTCTCCGAGACAAATTCAGTAACAAATACTTCAGGTGTAAAACTTTTAAGAATTCCTGTTATCATAAGCATAGGATCTGTATTAGGGATTTTCCTTACTATAACATCTTTGTTTGCCAAACTCTCTTCCAGACGTACTTGTTGTGTAGCATTTTGACATTCGATAAGAACACTACCACTTTGCATCTGCTTTACCCTTTTGAACGATTCAAGCTCATTACAGGTCGACAACTTTATCTATAGCTACGAAAGGAATGCGGGCAAGAAAATTTCTTGGGTTAACAATGTTGTCATATATATTAAATTTTAATTTAATAACATGTTACCAAGTAAACCCTAAAATTAAATTTACCCATTTAAAGTAAATTGTCATAAGTATATAAGAAACTAATATTCTATTATAGTTTCAATGTTCTAAAAACTTTATTTTCACACTATTTATTTTAATATTTAAATGCAAAATAAAATATTTTTTTATTAAAGTACTTCTAATCTAAAAATAGGGCAACATGGTGCAATATCAACGGTAACCATGGGTAACCGATGGCTAGAGCTAATTTGATAGGTGATATCTCAGACAGAGCATGACGACACACGGCTGGTGACACGCCCAATTTGCCTGTGTAGTTCTTCGGCGATATCCGATATGCTTCATGCAGTTGCGTAGTGATACGATGGGCTAGAGATATTATATTGTGTTATAGTTTATGTTATTATTTTATTGTGTTTTTTAAAAAGTGTTCGTTGTTTTAAAACTGTAATGATGAATAAATATGCCCGTGGTGAAACCCGTCATAGTCAAATCCGTGAGGTGATTGCCAACGTGTACAGGGTATATGAAGATCAGAATGACAAACTAATACATTAAAATTACCACTTAAGCGAAAGCTATAAAGGGTCGCAATGTATACGGGAGTAAGCGTGGGAGCAGTAAAAAACATTCACAAAGAAGATACTGAAAGAAAAGAAAATAACCCGGATCAATAAAATTGTTGTCATCTCCTGGCAAAAAAGGGCCCGTCTCTCTGCTGTCGAAAAAATTGAAGGCTTCGACTTTGGCATTGTTAGGAGAACAATACAAAAGTATTATTTGGAACTAAAAATGGTTCCAACCTTAAAAAAGTTGATACAACAGCTGAGAAGTGACATAAACTTTCCGTTTTCCCGTGAAACTTTGAGGCGCATGTTGAAATCACATGGATTTTATTGGCGAAAATGCCAAAATAAGCGAAAAATATTAATTGAAAGGCCTAATATATTACACTTTGTATACAAATATATTCATGCCATGAAAAAATATAGGGAAGAAGGTCGTCATATAATTTACATAGATGAGACCTGGGTAGACAATGACCTAACGGTAAAAAATTGCTGGCAGAGTGCAGATGTTTTTGGGGTAATAAAAAACATAAGTTCCACTGGTAAGTAGGTATTATACAGGGTGATCCAAGATGGGTGGCGAGCGGCCGTATCTCCAGAACCATACATGCTACAACTTTGGGGTAAAAAATTTATTAAGAAATATGACCAAAGAAATTAGCTGGAAAATATTTTTAAGTTCGTAATTTTACCACTAGGGGGAGTAATCGCTATGCTACGATACAAAATCCTTACTTTCTGCTAATATCTTCAAAGCAATGTAGGTCGAAAATTAACTTTTTATAATTTCTGTAATATCCTCTATAAAATTTGTGATAACAATTTTTTTTTAGTTACTATGGTAATGGAGGGGGGAAAGGTAACAACTAAAAATACTAAAAGGGCCGTAACTTCGGTTTGCGTTACCCAAATTTAACAAACTATGGCTTGTTTTAAAGAACTTTTCGCCCTGATTAAACGTTATTATTAATAATTCGAAAATTAGTTCGTGCGGATGATAAAAGAGGGCGGTTTTTTTTTTTTTTAATATTTCTTCTTTCGATTTCTTGAAAAATTTAAATGCAAACAGTCTTTACTTTACTTTATAGCTCATTTGTTACTGAAAATTGCGGCCAAAACCGGAGGTCGTTATCTTTTGTCTTTTAAAAGTTATCGCAAATATAGTGGGACACTGTAATTTCAATTTGGCTTTTACCAATATTTTGCTATTTTCCGATATGAAAACGTTGAAATCCTAGAATCAAGAAAGAATCAATTTTGGCCCAATTACTCATATTAGTTATTCATATTAAGTTATTTTTTTAATTAAATTATGTTATTTTGGTTTTTATTTTAGTTATTTATCTACAAAATACAATTATAATCCAAGTGTTCCATTTATTGACATGGCGGCCATGGACAATTGCGAAATAAACAAAAGAAGAAGCTTGTTATTCCGTGCTAAATTATATCTGGCAGTCTCTGTTACTCTAGTGACAATTAAGTATATTTTTATGAGACAAGTGATATTTTTTAAAGAAAAATGCCTTTTACAAATGAAGAAGCCTACGATATGTTAGCGACTTATTTTCAAATATTTGAAAACCCAGTTTTGGCTTCGAGGGAATACGCTGTGCGTTATCCTCATAGAGTTCACCATTCTAGAAAAGTTTTTCAGCATTTAGCTTGCCGCTTGAGGCAACATGGTCGTGTTCAGCCAATTCTCTCTTTAAGAAAACATCGCCCTGCAAGATTGGAGGACATATTATTAACGTATTGGCATATATTCACGCAGAACCCCATATTAGTATTAGATAAATTGTCAGAGATTTAGGAGTTTCTTATGGTACAGTTCAAAGAATCCTTGTCGAAAAAAAATTACATCCTTACCATATAGTACTACATCAAGCCCCCTAAGTGTTGCCGATTTTGACAATAGATTGAACCATTGCTATTGGCTAAAAAATATGATTAGAGATAACCCCCAATTTTTATCTGAAGTATTATGGACAGATGAGGCGTCATCAACAAGAGATGATTTGATTGTTCGAATTAGAAATGTTGTAAATAATTTACCTCGGGTTGAAGTACAAGCAGCCGTAATTTCAACAAGAGAACGACTAAATCGTTGCATTGCAAATGATGGAAAACAATTTGCACAGTTAAAATAAATTGTTTTTATTACATAAATTATTTATTCTTCTGTTTTATTTCACAATTGTCCATTTTCTAGGATTTCAACGTTTTCATATAGGAAAACAGCCAAACTGAAATTACAGTTTTCCACTATTTTTGCGATAACTTTTAAAAGACAAAAGATAACGACCTCCGGTTTTCGCCGCAATTTTTAGTAACAAATGAGCTATAAAATAGAGTAAAAATGAATGACTGTTTGCATTTAAATTTTTCAAGAAATCGAAAGAAGAAATATTTAAAAAAAAAAGCCCTCTTTTATCATCCGCACGAACTAATTTTCAAATTATTAATAATAACGTTTAATCAGGATGAAAAGTTCTTTAAAACAAGGCATAGTTTGTTAAATTTGGATAGCGCAAACCGAAGTTACTGCCCTTTTAGTATTTTTAGTTGTTACCTTTCCCCCCTCCGTTACCATAGTAAGTACAAAAAAATTGTTATTACAAATTTTATAGAGGATATTACAGAAATTATAAAAAGTTAATTTTCGACCTACATTGCTTTGAAGATATTAGCAGAAAGTAAGATTTTGTATCGTAGCATAGCGATTACGCCCCCTAGCGGTAAAATTACGAACTTAAAAATATTTTCCAGCTAATTTTTTTGGTCATATTTCTTAATAAATTTTTAACCCCAAAGTTGTAGCATGTATGGTTCTGGAGATACGGCCGCTCGCCACCCATCTTGGATCACCCTGTATATCTATCCTATTAATCCTTTATTTGTTCAAAATTTTGTTCGATTCCCGCAGAGATAAAAGATTTTAGAGGAAATTGCCGGTCGACTAGTTTGCAAACTGTGACCAAAAATTTTTTAGGTAGATTTATCATAGTTCATGCTGGATCAAAAAACGGTTTCGTGGAAAATGCTCAGTTAATTTTCAAAGCTGGCCAATGTTCTGGTGACTACTATGGACAAATGAATAGGGAAAATTTCACCAAGTGCCTTACTGAAAAATTACTACCCAACATTCCTGGAAACAGCGTAGTCGTCCTAGATAATGCACCCTATCATTCCGTCCTGGCAGATAAAGTTCCCACTAAATCTTCCTTAAAAAGTGATATGGTTGCTTGGCTTTCTAGGAAAGGTACCTATAATTTCCGTTATTGGGCAACAAGATGACCTTACGTTACATTTTGTTATGGGTTCTCTGACCTTCATCTTGAAAATGTGCTGGTGTTCTTTTGGTATACATGACCTTGCATAATGGAATGTCACATAAGCTATTCGGCGAATTAAATAGCCCACGTTTACGTTTAAGGTCATAAAACACACTTGTTAACGTACGCGATCAAGGTCGCCTTCTTTATCACTATCCTTATATAATAGGTACTACTAATATTTGTAGGGATAAATCATGATCCAGCATCAAGGATGTTTGAATTGTTTGAACTTGTCCAGTATCATAAACTTTCCAATGATGACAAAAATTATGTGGTGGATCAGGCAATACGGTCACGCTCCTTTAAGAACACCCCCATATATGTGCGAGTTAAACCCTATTGAGATGTCTTGGGCTCAAATTAAATAGTTCATTAGAGATCGCAATACATCAGGGGATTTTAGTATCTCTAAATTAAGGGAGCTTCTGGACGAAGCAATTGCCTCGGTGGCAGCAGTCGATTGGGAAAAGTTTTGTCGACATGTCATCGATATAGACAACAAGTTTTGGGAAACTGATTATATGATATGAGGAGATTGAACCCATTATAATACAGGTTGGGACTGATGATAGTGATACTGATGATAGTGATAGTGAAGGCGAAGAATATGAATAAAATATGTACTCTTTTTTCTTGTATATTTCGCTGATTTGTCGCAAACTATATTTTACGTGTCTTTGACATTAATACGACCAAAGCTGAAAAATCGTCATTAATCGATTAACAATGTAGCTGTTTTTTCCATGTTGAAAGAATGGCATCTTGTAAAACGTAATTATTTAAACCTTCATAAAAATAATTACCTATCTACAAGAATTTACTATTTTTATTACATTATTAAAATAATATTAGCACGCCCATGGGTCGGCCATGTTTTAACAGATATTGCTTTCCCCTTACTGATACCCCGTAGCTATAGACTCGCGTGTCGAGCTGTAGTTGTTTCTAGATTTGTTTTTAATCTCTTGTAAAACTATGGGGTTAAAAATGCAATAATAGGATGGGAGCCGTAGCACTGTATGTCCAATTTCTTCTGCCAATGTGTCACAAACATATACTTTTTTTATACAAAATGTCTTTAAAACTTCTAAAAGATCACTTTTTTTATAACTTTCTTCAAAATATATATCATTCGCCGCCATGTTGTTCTGAATCTCCAATTTTGTATTATTTGAGCTTGAAGCTTTATGTAATTGGCGACTGTGATAGGTCGCATTGTCCATTACTATCACGCTATTCTGAGGAAAGTTTGGTAAAAGACAATTCTTGAACCATTCCTCAAAAACTAACAAATTTTACCACAAAAAGATATTTAAATAAAAATTAAGCAACCTAACCTACCTGATGTGCCTATATTTAATTATAATTATTACAATCCGGTCCTTTCCACATAATAATAACAAACGGTCATAAATAATGGGATGGCCCAGGTACTTTTACGGCAGTCATTAAGTTATATCTAGTTTTCTTGAAACAATCTTTACCTGACGTTTTATCTGATGTCTTAATAGCGGCGTCCACACATAATATGGTTTTACCTGACAGTTTAACAGTGTCGCCAATCCTGGAGAAATTTCATCAGATCTGGTAATGTTATGAATAATCTTGTGATTGGTGAAAAACTTTAAAAAAAGGCGCGATTTCTGGTAATTTTTTGGTGAATTTTGGTTATTTTCTAGTTCATTTGCATAATTTTTGTTAACTAACAGCAGGACATAAAATATACTTTAGACCCAATTTAACAGTTTATTTTTTTTTTGCTCATCGAAATATTTTTTGTTAAGATGATGATCTTTTGTTTTGCTAATACGGTCATAAAAGTATGTTTCACTCTCTTTTTTGGGTAATATTGATATTTAATAACCATTTCTGTTGATTTCTATTTTTTTCACTTGGCAACATTGCAGTCTAACTTGAATACCTAAAATGTCAGGTGAGACGTCAGGTAAGACGTCAGGTAAAACGTCAGGTATGACGTGAGGTAAAACCGTATGTGTGGACGCCGCTTAAATAAGATGACAGGCAAAACGTCAGATAAGACGTCAGGTTGTGGACGCCACTTTAGGCTGAGAAAAACATTTTCCAGGAGATAATGAACTTCTTACTAATTATGTTTAAAAATAATATTTGAAGTGTTACTTACTGATTCCTCTTCAGCTTTAAAATTATTGGCGAGAAATTCACGTACTTCATCTTGAGGAATTCTGTCTGATTTTCCTTTCATAAAGGTGTTAAAGTTATTAATCGTTGTATCTGCTATATTAATTTGAGTCATATCAACAAATGTTTTGGAATCATGAAAAATCCCTGATTGTTGAACAACCTTTATCATAGTAGCCCCTCTGTTATAATAGTCGCAATATACCGTATCGGCACAATTATGGTCCGTGTTTACATCTGAAGAACATCCGACATGAAATATCAGCCATGTTATAAGTAGGATTGATAGCAGCATTTTCTTCTTTAGCACTAAAGAGAATGTACTTGTAATTTAAAGGAACATAGTCGTAGGTGTAGGATATTGTCGGATCAGCAGTGGGGCTCTGTGGTGTCACATAGAATTTGACATGTGGATTTCTACTGTCAAGTTCTACTCCTGAAGTGCACAGTTGCATTTCTTGGCACTCCACGTCTCGATCGACTATGCCTCGGACGATTTTAAATAATTTATTACTTTACTCGAAGTCCACAATTGTAGACTGTGACTCATTTCATAGTCCGATCAACAATGCAGCGAATGCGGTTGATAATATCTTGTACTTTTACCAGCTATTGTCTGTTTAAAATTACCTAAAAAGCCGCTTCCTCGCGCTTATTTGGTCGCAAACGCACGGCGTAGCCAAACTGTAATTTTCTCGAGCTTTATATTATTTGTAGCAATAGGATCTGCACGGAGAACGGATCAGCGGGCAAACATTTAAATATAGCATACACATGACAACAGTGTTTGTTATTATTGTATCAGTTGCAAACTGTTGAGGGAGGCGTAACCAGCTGGTTTTACTGTATTTTCATAGATACTTTGAATTCGGGTATACTCTTATTGTGTATTATTGTTGAGTATTGTTGTTGCTGACTATTATTGTTGCCGAGTATTTTTGTTGCGTATTGTTGTTGTTATTGTTGATACTTGTTACTGTATATAATTATTGTTGTTGCTGTTTTTCTATTATTGACTAATAGTGTTATTTGTGCTAGTGGTAAAAATGCAAACTACTGCTTCAACTAGCGGTCCACCTTTAAAAAAAAGACGACCTAATTTAACACAGAGGGAACAAGACATGATAAAATCTGTGTATGAAGGTGTTCGGACCCGAAATCCGGATTTATCTGTGCTAGATGCAACGGAACTATGTGCTTCTTTAACGAAAGTATCGGCTAGTACAGTACTCAGGACTTTAAAAAATAAGAAGAACAAGAATAACCCCAAAGTTCAGAATCATGTAGGCCGAAAGAAAATCATACTTGATAATGCGACAAAATATGCAATTCGTCGAAAAGTACACGGTTTTTATTTTAAGAATGAAATTCCCACATACAAAAAAAGTATGTCGGAAATAAAAAAGGACGACTCATTGCCAAAAATATCGCTAAGAGTTTAAAACGAACATTATACAATATGAACTTTCGGTATTTGAAGCGGAACCGCAAAAGTATTTTAATAGAAAAAAATGAAATTGTATCATGGAGAAGAAACTACCTTAAAAAAATATATAAAGTATCGTGGAAAAGTAAGTAAAATATTATTTTTGTAAGAAGTGAGGTGTTATTTTTTCTTATGGATTATTCTATCTTTGATGATTCCAAATGGAAGATCGGTTTAGGTGGCGTGAAGTTTGCTCCTTGAGTTAAGTTTTGCTCATTGGGTTGACGTTTCGTCACTGTGCCGATGTTTCCGGTTACCAGGGTGGGACCCCCCCAAAAATAGTATGATGGAAGCTTCAGGCCCAAAATACTCCGGAGGTAAACTCGCCCCCCATTCGGATCTCCGGGCGGGGGCTGGACTCGGGGCCCCATCAAGCGAAGTTCATCAAACAACAACCATTTCCGACAATTTACTGGGATCTAACAACACTCAACGAAGAAATGGTGTAGCACCTGCAGTTGCTAACCAACCCAGAACTAGCAACTTCAAAATTGATTTCTGCAATATTAGAGGGCTTAACACGAACATCAATTCAGTCCACCAGCACTTACAATCTTCCAAACCTCACGTGCTCGCACTGACCGAGACAAAGGTCAGATCGTCAACAAACACCGTCAGCTATTTATACCTTGGATACGATTTTCATTTCCGATTCCGACGCAACTTCGGCATATGTCTTTTTATTCGAGATGATCTCTGCTGCCAACGAGAACCTACACTGGAACCGAAAGACTTTGATGTAATGTGGTTTAAAATATCAAAGCCGAAAATCATCTGCTGCCTTTACCGTCCTCCAAGTGCTATCCATTACAGAGACTTTTTCTCTCTTGGATCTTTTCTTAACGTCAAATCCTGATCTATATACTGTCACCGTACAGCCTCCTTTAGGATCTTCCGATCACAAACTTATTTCAACTCTAAGCGAACTACCAATTAATTCTAAACAACCTGCTAAACCTCGCAAGATATGGCATTACAGATCGGCCAAGTGGGAAGACCTGAAAGACCATTTTCGCACTTTTCCTTGGCTGAGCGTGTGCTTTTCTTCTGATGATCCATCCGTCTGTGGTGGGGAGGTCTCCGACGTCATTCTAACGAGCATGGAAGCATTTATCCCCTTCTCCCAAAAACGCCCTTGCAACGGCAAGCCCTAGTTTAGCAAGGATTGTGAGTGTGCTGTCAGATCAAAAAATCTGGCTTACCGACATTCCTGCACTTCAATCCGAAATGACCGAAATCGTGTTTCGTCAGCGTCCCGTCAAAAAAGCTACTGGTCCAGACGAAATTCCTATTATCTCAAAAGATGCTCCGATGAACTAACACCAGCATTTTGTGGACTTTTCAACATCTTCGCAGACAGCATGAAGTATCACGCCTCAACAAAGACTTGGAAGAAATTTTGGCTTGGGGTGACAGTAACCAAGTCGAATTTAATGCTAAAAAACTCAGGCAGCAGTTTTCTTTAAAAAGGTTAACATTACCGAACCGGAAATAGTCATGGCCGGACACGCAATCCCACTGGCTTCATCTAGTAATTTGCTGGGCGTCCATCTGGCAGGAAATATGTCTTCGCATAACCACGTTGTGGCAATCGCCAAGATAGCTTCTCAGAAGCTTGGGGTACTCTTCCGAACCAGAAAGTTGTACACACATCAACAACTTTTGACACTATACAAAGCCCAGATTCGACCATCACTAGAGTACTGCTCTCATGTCTGGAGCTCTGCACCCAAACATACTCTTCGGCTACTGGATTCCATCGAAAGGAGGGCTATTCGTCTGATCGGAGACCACGAGCTGACGAAGAACCTCGACAGCCTAGAACATCGAAGACATGTTGGGGATTTGACTCTCTTTTACAGATATTTTCATGGAAGGTGCTCGGCTGACCTTGCCCTCTTAATTCCTCCCAGAGCGACGAATAGCAGAAATATGTGGTTAAGCTTAGTACTCCTCGAACTTCATTATTTAAGAATTCTTTCATCTGGAGGACTTCATCCTTGTGGAACGACCTTCCCGAGGTCCCAACGAATATAACCTCTAACGATTCAAAACCAACGTGAATCGCTTTTTGCGCACACGCACCACTCCCAGAGTGCCCTAAAGAATTTTTCCTATAGTGCTTGTGTTTGATCATAAAAAAAAATGCAAGTGACTTATTTGTATTCTAATAACATAAATATGGACTCATACTTACCGACCATATTTTGGTTTGTAAGTTGTTCAATGGAGATAGAATTATTAAATATTATTAAAAATTATAATTTGATAATTCAGTAATTACCTGAAATTTTGCGAATTATTTTCAATAATAAGTACTGATATAAATTTTTAATTTTACGCGCCACTGGAAGTCTATTTCCTTCTCGCTCAAATGCAGTTGTCGTTTCATTTTGTCATAGATGAATCACTGTCTACAATTGTGGTCTCCGAGTACAGAACCGTGGGCGTCGTTAGAAAGTTTTGTAGGGGTCGGCAATGATAAAATGAATAATTTTATAAACTTAAAAACCAGGACGCTAGTGGTAGCAAAAAGGGGAAAAAGCCGAAATTTTTTAATGAACCACGCCCCCACGAACCACCCCAAAATACACACCTAAATTTGGTCAATAATTTATAGTAAATACTGAAAATACCGATGCGACAAGGTGTGAATTCAGATAACTTGACAGAAATTTTGACGACATTTTTACTTAAGTCACAACAGACGACTCCATATTTATTTTACGAAACATTTATTAGTATGCTTATTTGTATTTTAATGGTATTCTATGGTTGTAATCAGTGGCGGCTCGTGACCTATGATAGAGGGGGTTCACAAGTATCGTGAAATTATTTTAAACAACAGCTGTATCTCCAACTGAGCATTGATATGAGCTTGAGTGTTTTTATTTTTTAAATTTTTTTGTGTTCCCCACGTCGGCTATTCCTTTTTTTGTCCAGGAAGGTTTCGCATCGCCTCGACCAAACAACAAAATAAAGTCCCTAGATTTACCCTTTGTGGTCTGCGTTAAATTAATTTCGGGTTTAGGTCTTCCCGCATTCTTCACTTCAATTTTTTTCTCCAAACTCAAAGAGTTAAATTTATTTTTTAAATAGTTCACGGTGAAACTATTCATTAATAAATATATAATATTAAAATATTAAAACATATACGCTCGAATTTCTAAATACATGCACGAATAGACAACAGTGCGGCGCACACGAAAGTTGTGCGCCTTTTCCATGTTAAATCGCCATAGCCCCGCTATCCTCCGCTGGCCCCCGCCACTTGTTACTACAGAGAAACTGCATTATGCCCCGCCCACTTATTCGCACATGCGAGAATATCGCGTCGTTATCCTTGCTGAGTTGCCGGATGAATCGAGAGCTTATAATATACAGTTTGATTTGACGGTACGATACAATATTAGGGAGGGTCGGACTTTATACCATAAATAATATTCAATGAATATAAAGTAATATTTTTTTATTCGTATTGGGGGTGCACGTGCGCATGTGCTCCTGTGGAAGAACTGCCACTGGTTCTAATGCCAAATATGCAATAAAAAAAATTATTATTTGTTAATACTACAACGAGATGTCCTGGCCAGTTGTATTTCATAATTCCCGCATAACTTTTGATTCATTTTAAACCAAAAAAGCCGTTTACATGTGATCAGGTAGAGTATTTAGCAGGCACGAAACTACGGGCGGGCACAGGTTTAGCTAAAAAATTGTAGTAGCTACCAAAAAAATTCCAGAAATTTATTTATTTGTGAATAATGAATTTTTACCGTGTCTCGATACCAAACAAAAAAACTGCAAAAAATCACCCAAATATGTATTTATTGTTCGGGTTTATTCTTGTGCTTTTTTAAAACAAAAAGTATTACCAACAGTTATTTTTCTTCACATATTTCTCAATCTACGAGCATAAAATAAGTAGGTAGATATTTAAAATAGCTTGTCAAATTATTCCACTTTAAATTATCAGGTGCCCACTGTGTGCCCTTCAAAAATGTAGTCTTAGTTACGCGACTGGCAAACTAAGAAAATAGGTTATTGTTAATATATGTTTTGTTAACTATTTTGCTCGTTTTCATATTTTCCATTAACATTTTTTATAATGTATGTTATTTTTAGAAGTCTTAATAATAGAAAGTTCCTGTTTAGATTTTAAAATCTTTACTATAAGATTACCTACGAATTTTTTTATGTATTTTGTTAACCATTTTCTTTGTTTTGTTATTTTTATTTATAATTTCTATTACTATGTTATTTTTGAGAAGTTTTCTCGAGTTTATAGTAATTAAAAATTTAAAAATGATATCCTTTAATCTTTTAATATTTACAATCGGAGACTTAAACTACGCCACTGGCTAGCCAGTTAACTGACAGGATTCGGTGAGTAGATAAAAAGTGTCCATGGGCGCCCAGCGTAAAAAACTCCCTGTCGAGAGATATCTTCGTCCGAAACTAGGTTCTTTTTCGCTGCCTAGTATCCTGCAATAGTGTGTCAGGCATCCACAGCTCCTATACGAATTAAATTAGGAATTTCATTCATATGCCGATTTATACCGTATTATAGTGTGCATTTCAGGAAAATATTTTTAAATATATAAGGTGGCCCAAAAATGTGTGGTAACATAATGCTGTCCTTTTTTAAAATGGGACATCCAGTATTTTATCACATATTTAGGTTCGGATTAGTGTAATTTATAATTGCCTAAAGTTTTATTTCATTTGGTTATGTAGTTTAAAATTAAAAACTAAAAAAAAAGTTTTGGAATTTTAGAAAAAAATCCAAAAAAACTACCTAAAATAACTTTTTTAACCAAGGCATTGGGCGAAATTTAAGACAAGAGGTCTAGAGATACTGTGAATATAATAGCGTCTATCTATTTTATACAGGGTGCTTATAATTAGGTTTCAAACACGACACATTTCAAAATAATTTTTCTCCAGATTTTCAAATGGAATACCCTGCATATTATTTGGCTATTGGATGTAGAATTCATAAGCATTTTTTTTGTAATGGAAGCATATAAGTTATTTCCAGTCGTTCTCGAAATAATTATGTGCCTATATCACGATCATCGTGTGGTTTCTAGGATATGCCCGACATCAGCAGAACATCACGTATCCAGATGAGACACTTTTAGATACCACGTTAGATACGTAGAACGAAGACTGAGAGTTTATTGGGGCCTTAAGACAAGAAAATAAGTATTTTAAAATTTTTTTTGAATTGACGGCCGTGACTTGGTATGCGGACATAACTTTTAAATCTAAACAACTTCTACAAATGAAAATTCTATCTAAAATGAAAAATAAAAGTACTCTTGAGCAACTTTAAAATATTCTCCCTCTACAGCGGGCACTACAGTTTCCTTATTTCTAAGACTCCTACTTCCTTTTTTCTAATACTCCAAAACTTTTTTAGTTTTACTTTTTAATTTATTACTCTTAAAATACCCAAACCCCAATAACCAAATGAAATAAAACGTTAGGCAATTATAAAAGATACTAATACAAACTTAATTATATAAAAAAATACTGCATTATGTTACCACACATTTTTGGGCCACCCTGTATATTTAAAAATATTTTCCTGAACTGCACCCTATAATATAGTATAAATCGGCATATGAATGAAATTCCTAAATTCGTATAGAAGCTATGGAAGCCTGACACACTATTGCAGGACACTAGGCAGCGAAAAAGAACTTAGTCGGATGAATATATCTCTCGATAGGGAGTTTTTTACGCTGGGCGCCCATGACACTTTTTATCTACTCACCGAATCCTGTCATTGAGGAAAGTGTGGGCCAATTTGACCGGGACTCATTTTCCATTAGGATTCTGCGGGGTCCTTTAAAGAATTATTCAGATTGAACAATATGTACAGGATGTCCATTTTTGGGTGGTTTTACGGGTTATCTCCGTTATTAGTAAAGAGAAAGAGAAGGATGCAGTTTTCGTAGCACTGTTCTACTTTTTTTTTGAGAATTTTACATTTTGGGACACCTCCCATATTTCGGCTACCCTGTAACTTATCAAAAAGAAAATAATATGTTCTCTTTGTAGTTTTTACGTAGAATCCAGTGGCGTACTCATATTTTTCTACGTTCAATAGTTTTCAACAAAAAAAAAAAGTTGCTTTATTTTTAAATCGGCATATACAATTTTTTTGAGTAGGTCATGGCCACATTAAAAAAAGAACACCTTCATTTGTGTCATAATGAAAAATTCTTCTGTTTCTGTCAGAATATTCAGGTTCCGTAATTTCAAAACCTAAACAAAGCAAAAATGTAACTAATGCGGTGCAGGAGCTTGGTTGGGAAAAACTGGGGACTCAAGCCCCAGAAGATGCAATGGCTCTATGTCACAGTTATCGGACCCCTGATATCATATCATATGACTAATACCCCTAGACATCTACATCAGAATGGAGGCTAATTGCAGCGCCTCAAGGATGACCACAAATGGGCAATGGACACAACACCCCGTAAAAATTTGACACACAAGAGCCACGGATCTAATCAACGATGAGCTCTTGGATATGAAAACTGATCGTATGAAAGCAACATACGATCTCACAAAGCCTTTCAAGATTGACTGGAACTTTGATGAATGGATAAACAGTGCATCCCCGTCGTTTGACAAGGGTCTAGTTTGGTACACCGATGGATTAAAAACCGCCAACGGTGTAGGCGCAGGTATGTTTGGGGAAAGGCCCAGGATGGATATGAGCATTCCTCGGGGGACCTACGCCACAGTATACCAAGCGGAAGTTCATGCCATACAAGCATGTGTACTACAAAATCTTGAAAAGGGCTACCACGATCAAAAGATATACATCCTTTCGGACAGCCAAGCTGCTCTTAAGGCTCTCAACTCCAATCGGTTTACTTGAAAACTTACACTGGAGTGCCATACCAACCTAAAAGTACTGGCGGCCAGGGGAACAAGGTGGAACTCTTGTGGGTCCCTGGTCACTCCGGGATATTGGGAAATGAAAAAGCGGATGAACTGGCGACAGCCTGATCTGCCCAAAGTATCACGGGCTCCGAATCGGACTTTGGAATATCAAAACAGGCAACAAAAACAACATTAGATAGATGGTCGAAAAAACAACACCTATCTCGTAGGCAAGAGTTACCTGGTCAAATACACGCACGGGCCGTAATTAGAAAACCATCGAAAATACTGTCGAATGGGATGCTAACCCTGACTCGGCTTCAGTTGAAACAAGTGATGGATCTGCTAACAGGCCACTGCCCCTTGGGAAAACACCTTCAACGGATAGGGATAAACAACGGATCCATTGAATGTAGACTGCGGTGAAGAGGATGAAACCGCCTCATAATAATACACTACTGAGTAGCGCTGTCTCGTACAAAACAGAATATCTTCGGGAACATACAACGTGGTGACAACCTCCCACATGGTAGAAGGTTACTGGACCTCATAGAAGGAACAAACATCTTCTAACAAAATCGTGGTATACAATAAGCCGAAAGGCTGCAGTGATATGAAGTTCGGGCCTTTAAACCGACCCCCGCCTTTAACCAACCAACACACCATGAATACATAAGTACAACTGATGGAGTGAGGGATAAAATTTCATGTTGTTGTAGAATCCAATTTTTTAAATTAAAAAATATCAATAATAATATTATGATATAATATATATATTTTGGTCGAGTTAATTCTTATTTATGAAAGACATTGGAACAAGCAGTTAGTTGATTGACAGATTCTTCAAGCGGCGGATCTCTGCGTGATCGATCACCCGAACAAAATCAGCGACTCGACTATTTTTTCGAAAGAAAAATCGGACTCTTGTATTTTTTAATACGGAGTATAAATCAGAAAGAAAAATTCGTACGCCCTTGTTTTAGCGCGAGAATAAATAAAGCTAAAAGTACTTCGATCCCTCGTGTATTTCGATGCGAGGTTAAACAATAAACGGAATTGATCTTCGAAAACTTATATTATTGAATATTGAGTATAAACTCCCCCGAATCTTCATCAACGCACCGAGGGATTATATATCCAGAGACTCGGCGTTGGAAAAGCACACTGGTGCGTTCCCCAGTGCGAGCTTTATAGAGTTTTCCTGCAAGGTATCACCTATATACCAGCGGTCGACTCTAGACGGTGTTGCACAAGGCTTGATAATATTTCCCACTGGGGCGTCCTTCAGTCGTGTCGACAACCCCTCCCCTAGGGCAATAATGTTGAGTCACCAGCCTTGCTAAATAGCGCTAATATTTAGTAGTGAAAAGGGCAAGAAGGAGCAAATAGAATAGCCATTAGTTGGGCCATTAAGGCATCGTTATCCCTGACTGAGGGTGACGTCGGCCGGCGTGGCATTAAATTGCGTCAAAACACTTAAAATTGCGTCACGAAAAAATAATTCTCAAAACACCGCAGGTTGAGAGAAATATTTGCGTAGAAACATAAGTTATTTCGTTAGAGACATTTGCGCCCGAGATAACTTATAAAAAACACTCGTTCTTTACTATTTTATTCCTTTATGGACGTTTTGCGCCAGGAATAAAAAGTAACGGTCATTAGTCCGCCGCGAACAAAATATTCTAAGTATAAAATATCTTAAGCTAACATATTTAAGGTAAAATTAGGATTCGCGTGTAGGGTCTTAGAAGACAGTTAGGTTGGTTAATTTCCTCTTAGTAGAGGGCCATTACTAGCTGAGGTTAATTTTTTATTGTACAAAAAAAAATAATTTATCGAAAACCGTCCCGATCGTGAGACTCGACGAACGAAAGGACAGCACCATAAATAACCCCCCGAAAACAAAAGACTTAAAATTAAAAATCAAATAAAAGCCCTCCGTGTTCTAATATAACAACTGCATTGTGTTATATTACATTGGACGCGCCCGAGCCAATACCTAACAGACAATATAGTTTGAACAACAATTAGGCTTGGTCCTAAGTTCAGTTAACTATACTGTAAATAATCAAATCATCGTTTACTCTTAGACAAAATTCTTACCCTCACCTTCTTCTTAATTTGTGGACTGCTGACGTCTTCCTGTTAGCGGAGAAAGGTGGTGGGCCCATTAAGACCGACAGACATCTGTCGTCGGCTGGCATCCCTGACTATACAAGAAATCGTAACGAAAAAATCGAAGTTCGCAAAATGGCGGAAAACGTTAATAACGCAAGTACCAATTCTAGCCTTGACTTTTACGACCATTATAGGACTGTTGACCTCACCGGTAGCGTCGACCAGTACCTTGGGTCTTCTGCTCGCCAACGAATGAATTCAACAAAACTCTTTCCTTCGGGCATGAAATTCAATTGGGACACGAGAGCAGCATCCGGCACAGCGACTTAGCTTTGAATAAACAAGGGGAAAATGGGTATACGAGGGACCCACAATAACTGGCTTGCCGACAGTGGCGTAAAAACCCTACCACTGAAAATCGTACCATCTTTATTAACGCTCGAAGCCAATGTAAGCTAACAATAGATCAAAGCAAAGAAGCCCATAACGTGAGGATCAAAAACAAACTTCTTGACAGTCCAAACGGATCAAGGTCCTTTTGGTCAGTGGCTAAGTCCGTCAGCCAAAATTTTACCAAATCAACTATTCCACCTCTAACACGTTCCGATGGTCTAATAGCATCCACAGCTAGAGACAAAGCAAACTTACGTGCTGAACTATTTTCTTCGCATTCAACGGTAGATTTATAGGGAAGAACACCACCCAACATTCCTGCAGTTCAATCCGAAATGACCGAAATCGTGTTTCGTCAGCGTCTCGTCAAACGAATTCTGAAAGGGCTCGACGTCAAGAAAGCTTCTGCTCCAGACAAAATTCCTGTTATACTTCTCAAGAGAAGGACCTATGAACTAACACCAGTATTTTGTAGACTTTTTAACTTATCCTACAAACAAGGAGTATTTCCATCGTGCTGGAAGACGGCGCGAGTCCAGCCTATACCAAAGAAAGGTAAGAGAACTCTGCCTAACAACTATCGACCAGTCGCATTGCTTTCAGTTATATCAAAAGTAATGGAGAAAGCTATTAACCAACATTTTCTAAAGTACCTGGAAGGCTTCAACATTTTCAGCGATCATCAATATGGTTTTCGGAAGTCCAGATCAACTGGAGATCTTCTAGCCTATGTCACCCATCTTTGGAATAACGCAATCGAACATCATGGGGAGTCTCCGGCTGGATATTTCTAAAGCCTTTGATCGTGTTTGGCATGAGGGACTTTTAAGTAAACTGCGATCCTATGGTATGCCCAGTCGATTCTGTGCATGGTTATCTAACTTCCTTAAGGACCGCTCTCTGCAAGTGGCGATTGACGGATTTCTCTCAGACACCTTCACCTTCAATCCGGTCCATATTGTCTCCCACTCTCTTCTTACTCTACATTAACTACCTTCTAGTGAGAACGAGAAATCCGTATTTAGTTTTGCTGACGATAGTACACTTCTCTCATCTTTCTTTTGAATGCATAAACATCGGCTGCCGACGCACATCTTCGCAGACAGCATGAAGTATCACGCCTCAACAAAGACCTGGAAGAAATTTTCGCTTGGGGTGACAGTAACCAAGTCGAATTTAACGCTAAAAAACCCAGGCAGCTCTAAGAAGGTTAACATTACAGAACCTAATATAGTCATGGACGGACACGCAATCCCACTGGCTTCATCTATTAATTTGCTGGGAGTCAATCTGGGAGGAAATATGTCTTGGCATAATCACGTTGCGGCCATCGCCAAGATAGCTTCTCAGAAACTTGGTGTACTCTTCCGAACCAGAAAGTTGTACACACCTCAAGAACTTTTGACTCTATACGAAGCCCAGATTCGACCATCACTAGAGTACTGCTCTCATGTCTGGAGCTCTGCACCCAAACATATTCTTCGGCTATTGGATTCCATCGAAAGGAGGGCCATTCGACAGCCTAGAACATCGACAACAGGTTGGGGATTTGACTCTCTATTACAGATATTCTCATGGAAAGTGCTCGGCTGACCTTGCCCTCTTAGTTCCGCCCAGAGCGGCGAATAGCAGAAATACACGATGAACCACTGCCGCCCCTCCATATGTGGTTAAGCTTAATACTCCTCGAACTTCATTATTTAAGAATTCTTTCATATGGAGGACTTCATCCTTATGGAACGACCTTCTCGAGGTCGTGTTTCCCAACGAGTATAACCTCCAACGATTCAAAACCAATGTGAATCGCACACGCACCACTCCCAGAGTGCCCTAAAGGATTTTTCCTATAATGCTTGTGTTTGATCATAAAAAAAAGAAAAAGAAAAAAAAAACAATTAACGAGTTACGCGCTGCAGGCGAATTAACCGCGCTTCCTACTATTACTAAAGCGGAAAAAGATCGTTATTTCGGCGACAACGGTTTACCGCCGATCATATTTTTAAAGGTTTGTTCGGGTTTGTCGGTTGTCTTTGTCGCGAACCAACGATGACCGTCCAGAACCTAGTATCAAAATTAATTCTAAAAGGGTATTTTCAGTGATGGCCACGAGGCCTTCTTTTATGCGAGAAAATAGATTGTTTATTTCCCAGTAAAGAAGGGTTTGATGTGCAGGAGCGGCTCTTCTCTACATTACAGGAGCGGCATCTAGACAGAGTTGAATGCTTCCGACGTAAAATTCATTTGTTTTCTTATTCGTGACTCAAATTTCCATTAATGTTTATATACTTGCATATCGTTTATGTTCTTATTTTTATAAAAATGCATAAAAGTTATATAATCAAGAATATACATTTTCAAAAATTTTAAAAACTTCCTCTGCACAAAACTTTTAATATTTATGTAATATTGTTGTGACGCTCTCCGTTCGTTCGTTGGATATAGTATAGTTAATTCTTGTGCAATTTTCATATTAGGCCGACGTTATATGAACTATTAGTATTATTTTGACTTTCCCTGTATGCTGGCTAAATATTGTCATATATTTACCGGGTACCCTGTATATTAGGATTGCGATAAAAGCCATTAACAGATCCACAAACAACCCGATCCACAAGTGAAGCTTCTAACAAAAGTTACTTTTACACAATAATATTAGAATAATTAGGAGCAAGATTACTTACATTTCTTCAGGTCGTGGTTGCAGCTAATTCATTCCCTTAACATGATGTTTGGTTTGAAAAATAGTGACAAGATTTACGACAAAATGTCATGTCCAAGAATGTCAAAAATAATAATAATAAGGACGTAACTGACATAAAATGGTTAGGTAGTGACAGGCCCGGGTCCATGTAATTTTTCGAAATTTTTAATAATAAATTTTTAAAATTAGAAATTGTCGAACAAATCCAAACAACGTCTGTGACCTTGATAAATAGTGGTTACAACATGTTTTTAGTGTGTATTTGTTACTGTGAAAGACCGAAATCTGACGAATATCGACATTCTCCGGTGAATATCGACATTCTCTGAGTTGCTTGGCGTATGTGAAAAATATTTCCTAATATTCAAGGATTTAAATTAAGGAGAATACGGTTTTGGTTCACAGTCGTTGAAAATAAACAATTCACATTCTTATGCAGGTTGTAAACAACTTTGCAGAAAAACATGTTGGGCGCTCTGAAATTTAGTATAATTTTTCTTTGTCGTTTTCTGTTAATTAGAAAAAGACATTAGGTTGTCTTCGAGCGTTCGGAACGTACTTTTTATAAAGCCCTTATTGGAAGGGCCGTCTTTCATACTTCCTTTCACGTTTGATACTACCGGAATAACAACTGTAATAAATGTCGTTATTGTTAAATAACAGTACATTGTTTACCTCGTAGGAAATGCCGAACATTCCTAGATGACTGTGAAGATTGCTAAGTCGATGCGCAAGCCGAGACTTAGCAACACAAAGTCCAGGAATGTGGCATTTCCTACGAGGTAAACATACAATTTTTCTAAAAATCGTTTAAAAATCGACAGATATTGATTAATTTTCAAAAAATCGCGAATAATTTTATTGATGATTAATGATAAAGTAATAGTAATAAAATTGGTTGCGTTACGAAACGTATTAATGTTGAATTGGCAAACTTGAGGCATATAAATTTAATTGTTGGTGTTTCCGAAAGCAAAACAGTATAAAAGGATAAGTGATGATGAATTTTCCATTTCTGGGACTGCTCCAGAGCTGGTTAAGGTAAGGTGTTGTTCATTAGAATTATTGCCAAAGAAATCCAGAGAAAACTACGAATATGCATATAAACGTTTTACGGACTATCGTAAGAGTAAAAACAAGAGTTCTTTCTCGGGAAATGTTGTAATGGTATACTTCCTAGACCTTTGTTTAAAGATGAAATCTTAAACATTATGGGCCAATTATTCAATGTTGAAGTCAGCCCTTGCAATTAAACACAATGTAGATATATCTACATATTCAAAACTTCATAAGAGGGGGAAATCGGTTGTACGCTGTTTTTTTCGGATAAAATAAAACAAAACGACTTGTATTCATTCATTCATTCAAAGTTACTCCAGGCACACAAGAAACATACCCCAAGAAGATATTAAACACCTTTTTAAATTTAATGTTTCTTGTGTGCCTGGGGTAACTTTGACGACGCCATAGCGCTAATGATGGCCTTTAAATAGGCCGAAAGCGCTAGGCGATGGTAGGATTACAAAAATTACGCTGAATACAAGTCGTTTTATTTTATTCAAAACTTCGTTCTTTATTGAAACGGCAAGCTCAAGGTCATAGTGCAAAGAAATCTAAGATTTTAATGAAGGGAGAAATCGACAAATTTATCCAGGAAGCTCCAGATTGTCTTGCGCGTAATGTTGTCTCCGTCATATAGACAACCCCGCCGTATTGGTGCCGGACTAGTTGCCAAAATTTAATGATTAAGGTAATTTACAAGGTTTTAATTTCTATTTTGATTACACATTTATTTATTTTTTAGGTGGCTTTAATATTTGGTATTTCTGGGGCATGTAGAATGGATGAGTTAGTCCAAATGACTCTACACGATGTAGAATACCTAGAATAGTATACCTAATTCGAAGACCAGCAAACCAAGATCGATTGTAGTTAATCAGATGTACTTGAATGGTTATCGAAAGTATGTTTCGTTAAGACCAGAATATATGAATATAGTGACCGATTATTCTTTAAATATCACAGCGGAAAGAGTTGTAGATAAGTGTTACGCACCACTATTATAGATAAAGAAGTATCGATGTTATGATGTTATCTATAGGCTGTAAGGGAGCGATTTTAGTGGTAACGAACAGGTTATGGTTGGGTTCGATTTGTAATGCGGATATTTCTGTTATCTGGTCGAAAGAAAATAATAACTCACTTTTTGATATCTACTAATTCATATTTATTTTATAGAAGTCGAGTAAAAATTATTTGGCAAGGTGTTGCCCTTTGTTTAATATATAAAAATTATAAAACACACGTTATTCAACAAGTTCATATTACAGTCTAAAAAATGTTTCTCACGAACTTAAATTGTCAATTATAAGGTCTTTAACTTACATAGTAAACAGATTGCAGACGGTAGCATTTTCTTCTTTTCCCCAATACACATATCTACACTATTTTTAGAACCAGGTCGACGCACTTTTTACCCCATTGTAAATAGACAGAACTTTCTTATTATGGACCACTGATAAAAACAGAGACTAACTTTTTTGAATATTCTTAACACTTAGTTCTTAGTCTCTTTTGAGCGGATATAACTTAACTCAGTTGCTGATAGCTTATTGATTATTACCGATTGAATGAAAGATTACTAAGTATTGAACTTTCTTAAAATGCGAGAGTCTGACTGACTTATTACTAACTTCTTCTATATCACTGACTTTTTCTATTCACTGACTTTTTCTATATATATTCTGACTGTACACGGCTCTGTAGTGCTTTTTATAGAGTCGAATTTAATTTATCCTACCTAAGTGGGCAGTAGTAAGAAAAAAGGTGTGACCAAGTAATATTCTGACCGTCTCTGGATAGATTGGGTCAAGTGAAGCAGGTGTGACATAAAAAAACAATTACATTTTATTATTCTTTGTTTATCAAAGTAGAGAGCTAAAATCCATTTAGTTAATCGTTTGTTTAGGTAATTAAGACTTTATAATGTTCTTTTTTGTTTTTAAAGGAAGTTGGAAGCCATTAAATTTACCCGTTTGTTTATCTAACTAGAATTTTTTAATATTGTAGAATAGTATTTTTTAGATTGAGTCATAGTTTTTCGTAATACCTAATATTTCCCCAACATTGATTTTATCCAATAAAATCAATTTGGGCGTATTTAATAGTGTGTGCATGGGCGAAGAAATTACTTTACAAGACCTCCCATTGTTGTTTCTACTCTATCCCTTCCATTTTGGGTCGATTGCTCTGGTCATCATTTTAATGAAAATCTCTCTCGTTTTATTTTTTTAAACATTGAAATAATATTTAAAAAAAAAAAAATTAATGGTAATGTGACCCGCAACATATATTTAAAAACAGGGAAGAGGTTTCCACTTGAGTGATTAATAAAAAAGTAAAACCAGTTTCAGTTTCTTGCAGAAATAGCTGGAAAATATCTACCTCAATTAGGGCCCCCTTGTCATCTACAAGGCAAAACTGTTCCTCTTCTCCCACTACATTAAATTTGGCTACTGCTAAAAATATATTACTTTGAATAATGATCCTTTTTTTTTTATTTTTTTATTTTTTAAAAGTTAATATAGGTAAGTCGGCATATAACATTTTGAAATTAAACACAAAAACTATTATATCTGATATATAAACTCTACTATAAATAATAAACTGTACACTATGGTCGTGTAAACTGTACACCATGGCGGTGTAAACTGTACAGCTTGACGGTGTAAACTGTACACCATGGCGGTGTAAACTGTACAACATGGCGGTGTCAACAGTCACAAAATATTCACAGAAACAAAGAAATCAAGCCAGCACTTATAATAATTCGCACCCAAATGTCGATTTTATCAATCGATGAACCTTTGAATATAAAATATTCAAAGCGATGAACCAACGGAAAATTGAATCTTTGCAAATGCCATCCGTTGACCGTCAGTGTCGTCAAATGAAATGGCGGGAGAAGGGGTACGTTCTCGCGCGTTTACGCGCTGCTTCGTCGATCACCGGTCGTAATGAAACTTCAACACCGGGCAGTGGTAAACTCTATTCTGCAATGGAGACAACTACGAAATCTTAAAGCTCCGATAGTGTGAAATCATCACCGAATCGATGTATGCTCATGTACACCGAATATTGGTGTTTTATTAACACTATTTCGAGTGATTGTTAACACCATTTTATAGAGTATTATTAACACTGCCCTAATTTTTTACTCTGTAATTTCTCTTTGTAACGGTGTAATAACATCTTTACTATCGCATTTAAGCTTTTCGAGAAAAACATAAAATATGTTAAATCTCTAAAAAGCGCCGTGTACGCCCGTATTATCCGTAAATATTTGATCCAGATTGGATGCTCAATCCAGCTTAGATCATATTTTTGTTATGGACCTTGAACATTTGACGTCTCTAATTGGGATTAAAGTGATCCATCAACGTTGAAATATTGTATTTGATCCAGATTAGATGCTTAATCCGACTTGGATCATATTTTTGCTATGCACCATGAACATTTGTCGTCCCTAATTGTAAAGTAATCCGGAAAAGTTGATGATTTAAGCGTGTTTTTATTACATTATATAATTTTATATTGATAATTTAAGATCGATTGGAGGGCCACCGCCTGTTCAAAATACTTGTTTGCTAATTTTAGGAAATTTTTTTATCAGCAGCCGGATTGATGAACATAAAAATCATTGTCGAATCGAGAAACAACGCTGAACTTTGCTACTCTGATTGATTTTTCTATCGTTTTCGTCCTTATGAAATGGGATTTCTAACGAACTTTCTCGAAACGCTTTCGATTCAGTATTAAACTTTTGTGTCCATACCTGGCTCTTTTCCGATATGTGTGCTCGGTTACTTTTTTAGAATTACCCATTTTTAAGAAATACTAAGAAAAATAACGTACAGACTCAATCAATCAATAATAATTCGCGCTAAAACCAATCTGATTTTACATTATTAATTTTTTAAGTTGCGTGTGATTCGTAAATCAGTAAAGTTTGTTTACTACTTTTGTTAACAAAAAGATTCTGCAAAAATTTCGAAACAAAATGTGTTTAAGAACAACAAAAAGTTTGTTGTGAATAATTTATTAGTGCGTGATTTCGGAGATGAGTGGAAAAATGATCCACGTCTTTTACAAATTCGTCATAGAAGAGAAAACCCAGTTCCAGAAAATGAACCCGTCGATGATGAAACGACACTATGTGAGAAAGTTGAAGAGGATGGGCATTTTTTGTCACCTCCATCGGCTATTTCTTCTTTGTAGTTTTATTTACTGAATTTAAAGTTTTGTTCTAATTTTTTATAATGAATACGAATAAAAATAATTAAAGAAAAATGAGATTACGTTATTTTCAAAGTGGACAAACTTCGTTTGTTATTTTCATAACGTATAATCTTGAAATATTTTTTCAAAACACCTTTTATGTTTTTCGAACATTTTGAAGGAAAAAAATTGGTATATGTGATGTAAATGCAATAAAAAGGGAAAAGTATCTTAATTGTTCATATTAAATGAATTATTAGTTTTTTTTCTTCTACTGAGAATTTAGGAAACATGGAGATTGTACACTTTGAACCCTCATTTATTGCATAAAAATCCAGTATTGCCAAATTGTTTCCTTGGATTCCCAAATCGGATTATGGTGCATCCCAAATAAACCCGATTCAACTAAGCCGAATTTTCCAATCCCAATTAAATCTAAAATATGGAGAATACGGGCGTAAATGGGATGGGCGTTATAGTGCCGAAGCTCTGATCCCTCATCCAGAGTTTAGATCTTCAACTGTTATTAACGAAAGTCTCGTAATAATTGAAATGAACAAGTCTGAGTGATACTTCAACAAACCCAATATACGTGGGAATGTGTATTTTGGATTTGGCCAAAACAACTCTATATGATTTTCACTTTTAATCTCCCTAGGAGATACTTGAATTATTATCGAAAAATTTTCGACCACACGATTTTCTCAAAAAAATCGTGTAGAAGGAAAATTTCCGTATATTAATTCAAGAACGAGGGAGATTCGGTAAGAAAATTTCGCACTAAATTATTAATTTGAAGATAGAAAAAATTAGGATTGCGGAATATTTTATGTTAATGGTTTTAAAATATGAAAAGAAGGCTTTGCTTGTCAATGAAAAAGATTGACTTGCCAGTTATGTTGCCACGTCGCTTTTGTTGTTTATGTTTATGTATGTGTGTGTAGTGTTTTTTTTTGGGGGGGGGGGGCATAGCATTTTTCGAGATGTCTCGTTTTGGGGAACATCAGTTTTAGAGGATTATGCGTTCAATATGAAAAATAAAAATTCATATGAATACAAAGAAAGTAAAGTGATGTGGAATTCTGCTGCCAAACAGCTCCAGGAAATGTTTTACGAAAAGTTCAATGTTAAATTTATTTAATCCCTTTTCTGATGTGGAGTTTGGAACTGCACGAGCAGAACGGGACGTCAAACGTAGAAAACTACAACAAGATCCATCAAAACGAAAGCTTAGTGCATCAGTCTTGAGTGACGCAGAATATATGAAAATTATAGAAATTTGGAATGAAGATTGTCCAGATAGTCTTCAGCGCAAGTGGTTTCATATTGCTTCTCATGAATTAGCGTTGAGGGGTGGAGAAGATGCGTCAGCATGCATTAAATACTTTGTCAAAGAGACTGATAACAACTTAACAGGTCGTATAGAATATAATCCAATTTTGTCAAAAGCAACACAGGGTGGTTCCAAAAAATTAGCTGATAGTAAGTGGTTAATCACCGATGTAAACAATTCGAATATATGTCCTGTCCGCCCTTTAAGAAATTAATGGAAAAAAGAGACCCGTTTATAAAAACTAATCATTTGTTCCTAAGTCCAAACTTCAAAAGGTATATATTTTAAGAAAAAAAGTTTATCAATACAAAACCAGTGAGTAAGTGTGGTCTTATACGTAACAAACCCAATGTAAGCAAAGCAGAAAGTTGGATTGAAATAATAATTTAACGTTAACGTAAATTAAAGACAAAAAAGAATTCTCTATTTTTCTTAGCTTTTTGGGGAGAAAGAAAGAACCAATCGATCAGTGTGCAATCAAAAAGAGACAAACAATCTAGATTTCAAGCAGCAACTGAATAATAAATTTTGTATTGGTCTTTTAAGACCCAGTTAAAATATCCATTAGTTTCCTTCAACAGGTTAACATTAACGGCCAGTTTACCTATGACTCGAAATTGCAAATTTGTATTTTCCCCTAAATACCTAATACTTGGAGAAAATTATGTATGAATTTTGCAAAAAAAAGTTATTTTTAATTCGGCTGAGAAGCACCAATGTTACGGCCTGATAGCTCAATAACATAAAGTTATAATTTGAGAGAAGAATGGACTGGTTTTTGTTTCCTTGTTATGAGAGCGGTTAATTAAAATTGGCTCTCCAACTACATGTGGTTGCGTAATGATTTAATTGACGCGCCTAGTACCACCAGAACGACTTACCCTTATCTCCTTATCTCGTTGGAACGGCCGCTGTCGGCTAGAGGAGTCGTATTTAAAAAAAGGTATTGCGGAGAGAAAAGCGTTAGTACTTCAATGCTGGTTATATCGGTACTACTCATTGCGCGCGTTGAAGTCGTCTTGGTGTTCATTCTGTTTATACAATTATTAAAGACTATTTTTAACCGGAGTTGGAAAGCCATAATCGAACAGTATCAGTTGCAAACTGTTGAGAGAGACGCAACCAGCTGGTTTTACTATATTTTCATAGATATTTTGAATTCGGACATATTGTTATTGTGTATTGTTGTTGTTGAGTATTTTTGTTTGCTGAGTATTGTTGTTGCTGAGTATTGTTGTTGCGTATTATTATTATTTATTTAATCTTTATTTCAAAATTACATCGATATATACATAAAAAGTAAATAACAAGTAAAGATAAATGTCGTCAAAAAACAGAACAAAAGCAAATTTAGTTGTTTCAACACCTGTACCTTAATAAATAAATTTAATTTTCCTGATTACGTAAGTAATCGCTTAACGTGTAAGGTTCTAAATCAGTTAAACATATTCCTAACATATTTACAAAATCGTTTTTATTAGTTAACGAAAAAAATCTTTTATAGTGTGGCTTAAAACTTTCCTCGCCTTTACATTTAAAAACCACCTTCTGTGCAAAATGATCGGATATTGACGTATGTAAAATTGAACCCTGCAGCTCGGAATTGGAAATATTTGAAAAAATGTTATCTATACAACTCTTAGACGTGCTCGTAATTCTAGTGTTCTCTAAGATTAAAGGACTCATATTGAAAGATTTCATTATTGACAGAAAGTCCGTTTTGTTGTTATTGTTTTCTAATAGTTCAATATTAAAATCACCTGTTAAGAATACACGGTGTCCTTCTTCTATAATCTGAACCAACAAACTGTCGATTCTTTAAAAAAAAAAAAAAAAAAATTGTTGTTATTGTGGATAGTTGTTACTGTATATAATTATTGTTATTGCTGTTTTTCTATTATTGACTAATAGTGTTATTTGTGCTAGTGGTAAGAATGCAAACAACTAGCAGTCCACCTTTAAAAAAAATACGACCTAATTTAACACAGAGGTAACAAGACGTAATAAAATCTGTGTATGAAGGTGTTCGGATCCGAAATTCGGATTTATCTGTGCTATATGCAACGGAACTATGTAGTTCTTTAACGAAAGAATCGGCTAGTACAGGAGTCGGCAACCTGCGGCTCTTTAGTTCCATACGCAAATATTATTTATTTTATCGAAAAAACATTAAAAATTCGTTCTGAATCGGATTAGGCACCGACTTTATCTCTCAGCCACTTGTACTCGCGCTTTTCATCGCATCCCTCCCCCGTCACACGGGTCGTCCGTCCGTCGAAAGCTCTCCAATGACGCCGTCGTCGGCTGTTTCTATGTAGGTTTTAATTCGTTTTCGACGCAAGACAATTTGGCGTATTCACCAGTGCTTTCACAGTGACCAGGGGGTCGGCAACCTACGGCTCGCGAGCCGCATGCGGCTCTTTCGATGTCAAATTGTGTCTCTTTCGATATCAAATTGCGGTCGTTAGTAGCTCTTTAAAAACTGAGAAATTGTGTAAATTATAACTTTTGGCTCTTCCGTCTCAAAAGGTTGCCGACCCCTGGGCTAATACAGTACTCAGGACTTTAAAAAATAAGAAGAACAAGAAGTTCAGAATCATGTAGGTCAAAAAAAATCTTACTTGATAATGCGACAAAATATGCAATTCGTCGAAAAGTACGGTTTTTATTTTAAGAATGAAATTAACACATAAAAAAAATTATGTCGGAAATAAAAAAGGACGACTCATTGCCAAAAATATCGCTAAGAGAATTCAGAATTAACAAACCTGAAATTTGTGAATTTTCAATAATAAGTACATACTTAATAAATTTTTTATTTTACGCGCCACTGGAAGTCTATTTCCTTCTCGCTCAAATGCAGTTGTCGTTTCATTTTGTCATAGATGAATCACTCTCTACAATTGTGGTCTCCGAGTATAAGGTAGCATACTCTCCCACGCTATAATGTTTCTTGCAATTGTCGTTAAATCTTTCAATCATGCTCCTTACTGCTGCAATTTTATCTACTTTTTTCTCTCTTCTCTTGTTACTACATTGTCGAAACGCAACATCGTACAGAAATCGAAATCTGCGTAAAGCCATTGTAGCAGGAAATATTTCTGCTCCCATTCCATCTGTTGTAGACCACAGTTCTAAAACATTTAGCCGGCCTCCATGTAGTACTCCTGCTAAGTACAACAGTCCTATTAGTGCCTTAATTTCGATTGAGTCAGTTGGCTTTACATCGTCTTTGTCCTTGAATTTGTCGGAAATAGTGTGTATGTAATTAGGGTGGCCCATCTTATGCAACCTAGGAAAAATTGAGCTGCCACCCCACAAAATGGTTCCATTTGATGAAAAAACATCCCCACTAAAATTTTATTTTGATCGGATACCAGAAAGTGGTGCCTGCAACGTTAATTCTGATAAAAATGAAATATTAATTATTACCTAATTTTGCAAATCTGTTGTCTTTGTAAAGGCAAAATGTATTACAAAACAATATTTTTAAATTAAATGTTTGGTGGTTCCCTTCCCCAGACCCATCCCCAGACCAGTTTCGCCTTATCACGGCTCATCAGTGAAACTAGGATCTGATGAAAGGAAGGATGTAAGAGCCTATAATGACCCTAAAGTGATTGATGAGGTGCAACACTTTGTAGCACTTTGTGTTGCATCTCACCAATCATCAAGAATAATATTTGTTATCCTGAAAGCACAAGAGCAAGAAATATATTCTCTATTAAAATAATAATAATTATGCATAATGGGAATAAATGGGTAAAATAATACTACATGTATACTTTCTCAAATTTGGAGTGATATATTTATAAAAAAATAATTGAACAATAATTTGTACATTAAGTCATACAAGTTTACTAATAAGACCTGCAACATTGTCTCTTTTTTAACATTTGGAAAACGTGTTTTATAATCCTTAACAACTTGAAGTAAAAATTGCTTTTGCTCTTCGTCCTTAGTTAATATTTTGTTATATTCATTAATTAGCTTGACACCTCTCTCAGCTGTGTTATTTACTACTTTAAGATTATTAATAATTTTACAACACTTTTTGTAACTTTAGTTTTTATTCCAAGTTGCTGGATCGCTATCCAAAAATTCTGTAGGAAACTTCAATCTTTGAAAAAAATTTATAGAAGTCACGGATATAAAGTCGTAAATTTCTTTATTTTCTATTTGACGATGACGCTGGCCTGTTTAGAGCCCTTACCATTTCCTTCTTAACATCAATTAAAATATTTTCATCGAAGAACGATAAGGAAACATTTTCAGGATTTAAATACCACAAATGGTTTTTTATTTTACCACATGCAGCTTTAGATATACTGTAGTCTATGTTTTTATATTTTATTAATTCTTTACAAAACTGGAGGTCGTGAAATGGGGCCTTTTTTGCCGAAGGTGCTGTAAACCAGGCTTTTATATAAATATTTACAAGAAACAAGCATATGTCGTTCATAGCTGATTTATCTTTTTGTGTTAGTTTAAACTGACCTTAAAAGAAAAATATTTTTAAACAATAAATGCCTTTAGACATCCAGCGTGCGTGATGAAAAGCACCAGGACGATAAAAAGTCACGTTTGACGGTTTTTCTTCAAAAAGCAATTTAGAAAGTAATAAAAATTCTTTATAATCATCGCGGGGGTATTGTATTGCTAGGAAAGAATTTATAAAATCGACAACTTCAGATTTTCGAGGCTGCAAAATTTGCTTAATTATTTCGACTTGAAAACCGGTTTTACAATTAGTTCAGTCTATTTTAGGCCAATATTCTTTAAAACGTTTTGAATAAGGCAACATCAGGACCAGATGACGAGGGCATTTTTACATCAAATACGCTTCGCAAAACTATTTCGAAAATATGATGTCGACAAGGAAAATATAAAATGTCTCTTTCTAATTGTTGTTGCAGTATTGTAGCTACACCATTTAAATACCCTAGATTAGAGGCTGTGGTGTCACAACATAAACCAATAATCTTATTTTCTAAATTCCAATTAATTAGAGTTTCATAAACTGCCAAGGATTGTTCTTTACCTGTCGAATGCTGCAAAGGAGGCACTCCAAGCAACTGCTCCACTTCTCCACTAGTAACTACTACGGCAACTCTGTCCACATTCTCCATCCCCGTCAAGGAAGGCAGGAGTTTCCTATCCCAATGGACTATTGGTGACAAAGATCATATCCTTTAAAAGTTGCTTTTAATTTTGCAGCCCTTTCTTTTCGCATACTTCGTTGAAGAGTTGTTCTACTTATAGACAGAGACGGAACATCATGTCCTAGTGCATCTGCTACTGCGGTCAAAATACGAACTCCATCTCTATCGCTTATCCTACAGGCATCAAATGCAGCTACTATTTTTGGTGTAACAATGCTAGTTGTTCCGTAAAATTTTCTTCTTTCTGGCTGTGATGGACCAGGCTCTTTTCTGGGGTAGCGGTACTTCCTCTTGGGACTCTAGCTTTCCTTCTATTTTACTCCCAATTTCAACAGAAGAACTGCTTCCCGAGGATGAAAATGTCACGGTTTCCATTAGTTGAGATTTTTCTTGAAGACTTCGTTGAAATCGCTCCGACAGTATTTTGTGCTTCTCTTCACCTACTTTTTCTCGAGCAGCCAGCTGGTAGTCGATGCCATACATAAACCCCGGGCGACCTTTTTGCTTCTGACTGATTAAAAACTGTTTGTCCTCTTCAATTGTTATTAGCTCAAGGGCGTTTGCGTGGGATATATCAAATAAATCGTCCATATTTTCCACAAATGTTTGTTCTTTTTGTTTTGCACTTTCGCTCTTTTTCTTAGCTGACTTTTGTAACGCTCTCCACTCTGCGTAAAGTTTTTCCAGTTTTTCAATACAGTGGCTTTCTTTTCGTACTGGTATGCGAGTTTTGTCCTAAAAAATAGAAGCTTCTTTAATAGTTAGCGCAGCACTATCACGTAAACTTAGTTTCACTTCACGCATGTTAAAGAATAAAACTTGTTTATTTGAAGGCAACTTATTACCAATAATTTGAGGTATATAATGTCCAATTAAGTACACGATACTATCTTTCCGTAAATTTCGATTCCCAGACATCACGATGGTTTTTTAATTTCACAAAGAAAATACACAGACAAACTTAATTTATCTCTAAGAAGGTCTGTTGCATACTAACATAAGTAAGAAATTATTAATGGGGGGTTCCTGGCTAAGCCGCTGGAAATACACAAAAATTCCAAGAAAACAGCTACCTGTAAAGGATTAGGGATATTTTTAGAAGTGACCAATTTGGTAATAAATAGTTTAATTACAGGCAACAAAACAATCTGACACCGATCTACCCCGCAATGGCTAATAAAATGAGGATTATTTAATAAAATATTGTATGTACCAGGTACCTACCTGTACCTAATATTTTGACCTGCTGGCTGCACGTGTTCCTGTTGTCGGATTGAATTGAATTTTTGGTGGTTTTATTTTTTAATATAAAGGAACATTTTCACAGGGTGGCCCGGTAAGAATCTTCTAAACTTTTTTCCACCCCTATGGAGACGGGCCACCCTAAATTAGTATTATATACAATCATCTTTATAATATAATCTTCAAAAATCAGATTCCAACACTCTTGAATCTCGGTCAAATTTTTAGCATCGCCAATAACTCCCGGCAGATGGGAAACTATGTTAAAATGTCTTGTCCGTACATTTTGCGGATTAGCATCTTGACACCATTTTATACGGTCCTTTCCAAAGTAATATTTCTTGCTGCTACCTCCTGATTCCTCTTCCTCTTCCTCTAAAATCACATCATCCTGCTCTGAGTCCGATTCGTGATCAAGAACTTCTTCATAGTTAGGATCGGCAACCGAATCATCATCACTGCTTATATCTAATTCGCCATCTGTTTCCACTTCTTTGTAATATTTCCAGAGTGTAGCAACTTCAGCTTCATAACTATTCTTATTCATGTTGTATATCGATACAACAAAATAATATGAACACTTTTTAATAAAAATTTTAGAGAATAATAAGTAAAATCAAAAATTAAGAGATTCCCCGAAAACTAACACGAATGCACGGGTTGGATGCACTAAATTTGTCTTGAACCGATATTTTAAGTTGTGGGAGGAATCGACCGAAAGGTACACAGTAGCGCGATCTTCAATTCAAAAATGTCTAAAAATGAGAATCAAAAAATAAATCATCCGGTCTGTGAGACCCAACCCGTGCACTGGAAGGTTAAAATACGAACTAATTCCTAATAGTTGTTTTCCACAAGAAAAAGGTAAAGGTATTTATTTTTCGTTTCGAACTTTTAGAAAAATTACTAAATTTCCAGTGGAAATTTTTTTTAAAATCCGGATCACGAGAAAACCCCTATTTCTGAGTCCCGATTTAATTATGTAATTTTTCCCAAGTTTTAATTTAAAAACGAAAAAATTAAAATTCTACGTTTAAGTACAAAATTTTAAATTAAAAATATTTTCCCCAAAAATATTTTAATCAGCGGCGTAGTCACGAGTGTTCTACTAAAGTTTTGCACAACGTTTTTAAACGCAAATTTCCACGCACAGTTTTCAAACAATTACCGGAGTGTTTTTTAGTTGAAAAAGTCAAAGTTGTAAGGTAGGCTGCTATAGAGCTACTTTCTATCTGATCGAGCGTTAACGAATCAGCATAGATTTCGACTATCTGCGATTGTAACAAGAATGGCGGTTATCGTTAGTGGCTGCAACGAATTTTCTTTAATCTCTTTTTTTACCACAATGGACGACAACAAACCGTCACTTACGTGGAACCTTCGTAAGCAGATAGTATTCCACTCCTTGCCACTAACGAGTAATGCCGTGCAAATTGGAAACTTATTTGCGGTTGCAGAAGGAGCTTACAGCCTAACTGATTCACCTTAGACCGAGGTCCCGGAGCTTCGTGATGTATTGGAAGTCCCGCTACTCGATTTCAGGACTTGCCTTTCTTCTCTTTTCACTAACTGTGTGCAAGTGTTAGTTACTGAGAGAACAAAGTGAGTTTCGAAAACTTGAGAACCTGGGATCAAATCCCGATGCTAGCGGAAGGGGTCTCCTGACCAATGCTTCATTTGCTAGGGGGGCGTTCTTCACTTGAATCTCTAGTGGAACCCTGTTCTGCGGTAGAGACACTCAAGCACGCAAATGTTCTCAAAATTCTCTGAGGTCTCTACGGCGTTACCCAAGTATTTATAGTCCACGGGTCGCGAGATTTTGATTGGTTTAACCCTTTCGCGATGTATCCTGCCGTCGCACGATCGCAGGATCTCGGGGTTTCCCCGAGTCGCAGGAGTGCATCGTTATGTTATTTTTTAATTTACGAGAAAACGGTACATCCGAAATCTGCACTATGGCTAGAAAGATTGCCAATTAAATTCCCCATCCAACGTTGCTAACGGTTTTTGCCCCTGATTAATATTTCTATTTTTAATTAAATAAATAAATTAATAATGCATCTTAGCATTGCAAATTAACGCTGCAGTGGTTGACTCCGCCCTCTTCGCTGTGCTCTCCGAGCCTCGACTGAGAAAAATGCTGAAGACCAACTCCGAGCGGACGGATGTCGCGGGAAACGCAACGCCAGCGTGGTGGCTCCAGCCAATGAGAGGCGATGTGCATTTGCTAAAAGTATCTTACTTTCGATATTTTAAAACAGTGTGATTCCCCGTTTGGCTGGTGCAATCTTTAAAGAAATTTTGAAATTAAACTATGAAAACTATTTATTTATTGTGGAAAATAGCTTTTTACACAACAATAGATCATAATTAACGATCTCCGGATAATATCAAATCTATACTATAAGCAAAAGGCAAAAGTACGCGTCAACAACCAGATATCAGATAAAATCCAAATGATCTGAAATCGGCTGATGAACAGAATAGTTGAATGCGGTCAGGAATACGGGCTTACAATAAACGTCAAAAAACCAAATTTAGCTCGACTATTCTAAAGAAATTAAAATACGCATAGAACAGGCAAGAACAAACTTTAGTAAATTGAGGAAAATGCTCTGCGCAAGAGACCTGAGTTTGGATCTAAGAGTCGGAATGGCAAGGTGTTATGTCTTCTCGACTCTGCTGTATGGAATGGACCTGGACCTTAAACGCGGCAACTGTAAAGAAACTTGAGTCCTTTGAAATATGGGTGTATAGAAGAATATACAGGGTGTTATGGAAATGACGTATTATATTTAAATGGGTGAGTCCTGGGGTGTCCTACAGAAGCGCTACATATTTTTTTTTAAATCGAACGTTTAAAAAGTGGGGTAATTCACCCCTAAACCACCCGGTTATCCTCGGCACATTCATATATGATCATATTACATTGCCAAGCTGTGTAATCAACAGATGTTCAAGCCCCATTTTGCCAACTGTGTAGAAAATTATATAACTTTAGATTCTTATAAAAATAATATTTAGTTTACCTAGTATCCAAATAGAAGTGAATCCAAGTGCCAGTACACTAGCAACTAATCCCGGGCACAATCATCTTCAGGTTTCTGTTTCTTTTTCTATGGGAAAAGCTTTATGCTCATCACGTACCCTAATGATAATGTGGAACTGCATAATAAGCATATACCCACTAAACCCCATTCGGCCTCTTATTTCCAATCTCTCGGAACATTTGCACTAAATCACTTAAAGAAACACATAGACATCCACGAGTTTCCAATTTTTTTTTTTTGAAGATAAGCACTTATTATTAGATTACACAAAAGCAATAGATACTAACGCATAATTACACTTTACAATAACCTACCGTACACATAAAACAACAGCACTATAGGATACAAATTATTTCGCAATAGAAACTCAGAAATAATAAAAACGCTAATTTCTAATTAGAATTTCTAAAAGAATTAATAAAGAATCAAATTTATTAATCCTTTACTGAAGAAGAATGATGAAATAATTATGTTGATAGACCCTTCCATCCCTTTAAAATAAATAGTCTCGTCTAACTAGCGCGGCTGCCATTTCCGAGACTATCATTATAAAGAAAAGTATTACAGAAGGAAATTCTTCATTTTATGAATATAGCCTTATAAAACATCGAATGTGACATCGCTGTATCAACCCCAGTCGCGTAAAGAATATACAACCTGTTTCTCCAAGATAAGCTGTTCCTCCAAAATTAGCCGGCCGGTTTCCTACTGCTGTTTCAAGCAGATTTGTGTGATAAATTGTATGTTAATACGTAAACCCGAGTTTAAATTATTAAGTTATTTGTTCTTTTCGTGACGGCAGTGCCCCAGTCCAGCAGTTCAATATTGTCACAAAAGGAACCATACTATTTTATAAATTCGATATTCAGATTTTTAATGAGTTTCTATGGTTGATGTTAAAACACAGGTCATGTATTATGGACGGAACACGTGTCAAACAACGAAGTCATGAGAAAACTGAACAAGGAAATGGAGATTGTGGAATCCATCAAAGCTAGAAAGCTGCAATACCTGGGACACGTTATGCGGGGAGACAGATATACCATGCTCCTACTTATCATACAAGGTAAAATACAGGGCAATAGAAGTGTAGGACGGAGAAGAATATTTTGGCTGCGCAATTTGCGAGACTGGTACGGATACACATCGACCGAATTTTCAGGAGCAGCCGCCCCCAAAGTTAGAATCGCTATGATGGTTGTCATTCTCCGTCGCGGAGATGGCACTTGAGGAAGATTGTGTGTGTGTTGTGTTTTCCATTGTATTTATTGACGAACCTAAGTTGCTCAGTTAAGACGGGCAGTTTCTTCTGGACGCTATAGCTGAGACTTGACAGAAAAGATATCGCCGATGAACAAGTGAAATTTCGTCGTATCGCGTGTAATAAAATGTAATAATCTGGTGTATTTTCAAAAAATTTATTGTTGGTTGTATTTTTTTATAAAGATTCCGTTAGTTGTTTTGTCAGATTCTAAGATGTTCCCGGGAGTGTCTGTGTTCTCATGAAAAATAAACTGATTATGTTTGTGCCTGGATTTCCTCGCTCTTAAGGTATAAAGATAAATACAAATTTATTTTTATGATTTTATATGTTTTACATTAAGTTTGGTAATATTGCACGTACCACGTGTTTTGTGATACGCCACCACAGGGTGACATGTACAGTAGGGTGGAGCGACATTCTTGATATTGGAAATTTAAAATGCCTGTGTTAGGGAAAGTTGTGTTTTGTTAAAAAGATAAGAGAACTCCTTGAGGTGGAAAGTCTTACTTATAAAGAAAGATATCTGCGGAATGTTTTTAGAATTTTAGGTTAACCCCTTCCACCTCCCCATCACCCTCAAATATATATAATATATAATTTTTTTTTAACAATAAATATGCAGGTGCTTGTGTAATCTATGTTATGAATAAAATGATTGTTAAAATTATTAATATTTTAATTTATTTAATGTTCACTCAGAAAAAATTCATAATAAAAACACAACAAAAACTCTAGATTAACAAAAAAAATTTTAAATAAAATAAAACATTGGTAACATAAAAAAAAATTAGATATTAAAATCTTTTTTGCTTTCGAATTTTGGAATGATTTTTCTTGATTCTAGTGTACTTTTAATAATTACACCATCCCTACAATTCCTATCACACACTGTGATGGAAGCTTGTGTTAGAAGCTTAATGGCTCTTTCAACGGTCTGTGTGTGACTGGGATAGTCTTTAACATGTGAAATTGCAGACGACTGGGGATGTTCTACTATCTGCCATAATTGTTCATCGGTTAAACTTTTAGTAATGGGAGGCTCACTGTAACTCAAATTGTGCCAGTCAAACAGCTCGTAGTAAGCTGTTGTATCCAAATTAAACTTTGGAATGGAAAACCTCCGAATATCAATGACGTTTTCATTTCTTCGCGTTTTCAAAATCCTCAGAATGGCAAGTTTTTTTATGAAACTTTGTCGTCCCACAACATATCTATTAGCAGATTTTCTGGATGCCCAAAATATCCAGTTCTCTGAATAATAGGATGCACAACAGTTTTAATTCTTGTGGTAAATATTTGCAGAACTGGATAGTTTCAAATACGTGCTTGGCACCATAAATGCATGAAGGTTTACATTTAATTGCAAACCACATCGGAGCATAAGCTTTCATAACAAATGTCGCTAGTACTACTACTTCTTCTGAGGGAGTTTCAGTTGCAACATATAAGCGAAGGATTCTGTTGGCTGTAGTTAACCAATGAGAATGATTAAGTTTACCGGGGTCATGTTTAGACATGCTTGCATTGATAATTACTTGGCATATGTCAAATAAATATTTCTGATCTGTTCCCAAGTCACTTGAGGAAATTTCTAAAAGTGTAGTGCTAATAACTTGAAACTTAACGATAAGAAGTTTCTCACACTCATTTAGCGTTCTTCCAATAGGTTGAAAAGCACGAGGGCCAAATCTAAATGCTGTACTAAATGGCGTAAAGATAGTTCGTTTGCATGCTTCTGGCATATAAACCATTGACATGGTCTTCTAAGGCGATGTTCCAATAAAGTTATGACTCCACCATTGTGTCCCGTATTTGAATTAGTTCCGTCAGAACCAACTACTTCCAAATGGTCATTTGAAAAAGATGACAATTGAAAAAACTCGAGGATACTTCTCATAATATTTTGTGCTGATCCACTAACGGGTGAGATGTGCCCAAGATAAATCGAATTAGGTTCTTGTGTCAAAACTATATGTTCCTCAGTGATGGTTTTTTTCTTCTGTCAGAAAAAATCAGGGTCTTGTCCTTTCTACCATCAAAATAAATGCCTTTTAGAAGTATAACGTTTGTTTCGCTCTGTAGCTTCTGCCGTTTCTAACCTTCTTATGACGATCAATAATATTTTGATTGTCTTCGGCATGAAATACTCCATAGTCTTGTAATACTGCTGATGCTATTGCTGTTCCTTCTCTATCTGCTACGCCATATCGGTCTAGGGTTTTTGCCAACACTGGAAGAATTTTCAAATTTCGAGGAGGTATTCCGGAAAAGTTTCTTGATGTATTTGGTTGACTTACATCCGGTTCATTTTCATAAAAATTTAGGCTTACATCCTTCTTTTTATTTTCACATCTAACATTGCTTTCCTTATCAATATTCTGTTTGTACTTGGGTACTCTTTCCTCTCTCTTTCTCTGTAATTTAAATTCTACTTTGTCAACACCACCTATCGCCAATTAGCGGTGCATTGCATGCATATTATTCGATATTATGGATACGAAGAATAAAAAGTCTAATTTGTAAAATACCAAAATCCTTTATTAAAAAAATAATTATTTCCTGGTGGTAAAGGTGGGGTGGATGGGAATTATTAAGAACCGTACAAATTATACAGCACTTTGTTTACCGCAATATAAACATTTTGGGAATAATTTTTATTAAAAAATTCAATAATAATTTGTCGACTTCTTGTGGGGGGTGGGGAGGTGGAAGGGGTAAGCAAAAAAAATTGAAAAAAATAGAGCATAATTGGGTTACCTAAACACAACTTTTCTGGGTACAGGCGATCTAAATTTTTATAAAAAAAAAATCACTCCTATAGCGTCGCTCCACCCTAATGTACAGTTCATAACACCCTGTAGACTGTAGAGTGTTTAGGTTATCATAGTTTCTTTAAACGGGATAATCCTACTTTAATTTTTTTTTGTTTGTTATCAATGTTGTGTAATATTTTTTTACAGATTTTAATTTTCTTTTGTTATAGTTCTTTTATAGTAGTATACAACGTGTCCAAGATAAGGAGGGCCAGTACAGAGATCTCGGAAACCGTAAGAGATACGAATCGGTTAAATGGAGGTAATGTTGCGAATTTACGTGCCTAATAATATGCCGTTTAGAAAGTTTTAAAATTCCGAGTAGTTCCGGAGATATCCGGAAGAAACCGAAATTCTAAAAATCGTTTTATTATTTTCCTGGGTTTTTTGAGATCGAATTCTAAAGTAAATTGCACTTTTTCCGCTCTATCTAACAGCGTTAATTGTTTTGTACGAGTCGTCTTCGAAGGGCCATCATCAACTTTCTTTTTTTAAATACGGTCCTGTTTTTCTGATATTGGAATTTAAGAGCCTTTTTTCTTCTGAATGCAACGATGCATGACACATTGTGGTTTAATGATGTTTCGAGGGTTTTTTGAACAATATCAGGAAATTTTGGGATACGGTCCTGTATTTTCCTAATTTTATAAATATCTCACAAGTAAGCTCTAAATTTGTACATGTTGGACTAGTTCAATAAATACCAAATAATTTAATAATAAACCACAAATAAGTGAACAAAAATCCTACCACAACAGTAATAAAACGAACAACGAAAACAGTAAGGAACTACATAATCTGGTGTTCAAAATGATTTCCGTTATTCTATAAGCACAAGTAACATCTTCAAACTGCCACATAACAGTTTTTTTGAGATAAAATAAAACACGATAGCATATCAAACTTTTCAGCATTTGTAAAATTATGTTCCATATTTTCTGGGAAATAGGAAACCTCTCAAAACGCTTTCAAACGATCGCAATGGGAATGTCAAGCGAAACAAAGCATGCGTCACCATCTTAATTTTTTTTTTCAATCGCCTACTTTTCTTTTAAATCCCGAATCAACAGAAGTTTGAAAAAATGTTTCTATATTTTGTTCACTTATTTGTGGTTTATTATTAAATAATTTGTTATTTATTGAACTAATCCAACATAAGTAAAAATTTAGAGCTTACTTATGAGATATTATTTAAAAAATTAGGAGAAATACAGGACCGTATACCAAAATTTCCTGATGTTGTTCAAAAAACCCTCGAAACGTCATTAAACCACAATGTGTCATACATCATTGCATTCGGAAGAAAAAAAGCTCCCAAATTCCAATATCAAGAAAACAGGACCGTATTTAAAAAAAGAAAGTTGATAATGGCCCTTCGAAGATGACTCGTCGGATTACAAAGCAATTAACGCTGTTAGATAGAGCGGAAAAAGTGGCAATGTAAAAGTGCAATTTACTTTAGAATTCGATCTCAAAAAAACAAAACGATTTTTCAGAATTTGGTTTTCTTTCGGATATCTCCGGAACCACTCGGAATTTTAAAACTTCATAAACGGCATAATATTAGGCACGTAAATGCGCAACTTTACCTCCATTTAACCGACTTCGTATCTCTTACGGTTTCCGAGATCCCTGTACTGGCCCTCCTTATCTTGGACACGTTGTATATAATAAATAATTTAAATCCATTGACCATCGCCCACTAATTATTTTACGAGGCGCGCAATATTCTCTTACTATATTATCTAGTTAATCCTTCGGTTAACAGTGATAAACATTTATAAATCGTGATCACGTCACGCTTTAATTTCACTAATATCAAAAAATAACGATCACGTTTAACAACGTGATTGAAAAATCACTGTGTCACTCATCACTACTTAACAAATTTCTATTAGAGTTACGCCTCCTAGCGTCTGTCCTAGAAGCTTGCAAATATTATTATATAAATATTTTTTTGCGGAAGCTATATGGTGAACGATTTCCAAGTTGGCCACCCTCAGGGTTGTTCCAGAGCGTAATTTTGTAAAGAATTTGGAACACTTGCCACGCTGGTACATGTTTCGAGTTTTTGACACATTTTTGGTTTGGCTCATAACGACTTATTAACCGCATTTGGTACAATTTTGACGATCCAGACGGTACAAAAATTTTAAGCTATGGAACAACGCTGGTCACTCTGCACATCATTTGTTTAGTGTCAATAGAAATTATTAGCCAGTCCTGAGCACTGTATTTTTTTCGTTCTGTCGTTTACCTCAGGTATATGGACGCACCCTTACAATATAAATATAGAAACTTTTTTCAATTTTTTTTTGCGATTTTGTCGACGATTCCTCTATTGTTGTTTCCTTTTCTTAACATAATAATAATAATATACTAGTGGGTCTGAATAAAACATAAGAACAATGGTTTTAAAAAGATGTTCTTAACAGATTAAATGATGAATTTTGGAAACTTAATTCAAACCCTATTATTATTAGTTTAGGTAGATAAGTTTATTAATAAAATTTAAAAAAAGTTTGTAAGGGCTCCCAAAGGCTCTACTTTAAGAATACACTTACAACGAAAAATAACATTTCATATGTAACATATGTACAAATCTTTAGTAAATACGTATTAATTATTATAATATTAATATATACTTATAAATAATAAGGCGCCATTCCAATAACACTTGTATGCATCTCCGTCCTGTCCCTAAATTTTACGCCAACTGACAAAAATGATGCAAAACACAAATTTTCACGCACAGAGAACAAAGATGAAAAATCCCGCAAACCGCGCAACTGTCAACAGGTACCTATACGCGCGATCGAAGGAGAATTGACGAATAACAATGGAATAAACGGCGCCAAACCTGCCCGAGCACGAATTCGGAACTTTCCGTGACCTTACGATCTTGTGATTTACCCTCGATACGGGGTTTGGGAGCACGTTTCCTGAATTATTCCAATTCAAAATAATTTACACATGGTAATGAGTTAAAATAATGCACGTCCGGGTTAAAACGACACTTTATAATCAAAAAGTAAGTTTTCCCAACCCAAAAACTGAGTTCAGGTAACTCATAAAATAGTTACAAGATGAGAAATTGTGGTGATTCCAAATTTGTTTAAAATGTTGATAAAAAATCTCTTTCTGGGTTGAGGCGAGCCAAAAGAACCTGAATTACTGTAGCGTTTTTAAATAATTTGTGATAATTCGTAGGCTCAGTTAGAACAACATAGAGAGATGGGTTGAGGTAGCTCCAATTTTGTAATCCACGTCATTGGTAAATGTATTTTTGTCAGTGTACCATAATAAAATTGAAATATAATAATATAATATTTTATTAAGAACAATTATAACTTTATCTTATATCATAATATGTTATTTACTAACATAATAACAGTTTACCGATGAATATAATCAAACTAAAAATAGCTGTATAAAACAACGGACTTAATATTCCTTTTAATATCCTGGCAGAAGACCCATCAGACACAAATTGTTCTATAAATGATAAAGCCACTCCAATTGACCATCCAAATCCAATTTGAACATCATAATGTCCTCCTGTTGTTCCCTCCTTCCCAGGTACGATAGCATCATAACTGTCATACATACCCCCATTCGTATTTACCCACGCTCTAAAGCTGGCCACGATATAGCGCTTGGCAATCTTTTCTGCAAGTTTTCTTGCTTCTACGTTTCCACTATTGTAGAGCCCTAGAAAGTTTATAATAGTATGTAAGCCACTGGAAAATAATTTAGGTTTATTCATTATTTTCTAAATTTTTCACCAGTTCTTTAAAAGTAAGCAAAGTATTTTTGAAGGTAATGTAACATGTAAATAGAAAATGGTTTTTGGAACATTGACGAAAACGGGTTCATATACGAAGCCTCAGATTACTCTGATGAGTGATACATGACTCGTCATTTAAAATAGTTAATGGGGTCACGTGGTATTTTTTTAAAGCTTCTCAAATGATGAATACGAACGCGACATTGACACATCACTGACATTTGCAAAGATAAAGAGTTCCATGTGAATACATTTTTCTATCCATTCTCGACGTTAACATAATTTTTACATCACATCGTGATCCATTCCTTTTTGTTTAAATAGCTATTGTTTAATCCAAATACGTAAGCAAATGATGGATCACCGATGATACATGTATCCAATAGATTATTTCCCCACATCTTGTTTTGAAAACAATCCTCGGCGTTGAAATGACTATAACAATTTATAAAAAATTCAGTGAATGATATATACATTTTTCCCACATAACATTAATGTTCTCACTACGTCCGAAGCATACACTATCCAGATTCGTTGAAGTATATCTTTATTGGGTAGATTCATAGCGTAAGCGATGCTTGGAATACACTTTCATGGATTTTATCGGAACGAATATACTTAGCATATTCGTGCTTATAATAATCTTAGAGTCTTCGAAAAAGTTTGTGCATGGAACATACTTTAAAGAATATTATAAATATATTCTTAACATGTTCGTGTGTATCTTCAATCTTAGGACATTTGAAATTGTTGATGTTTTGAACATAATTTTATATTAATATACGTACATAAAATCCCTTGACGAAATCGAGTAACTTTTTTTCCCAATCGATACAGTATGATCCCCTCGACATTCTGAAATGATTTGTGTAGGGCGCCGCATGTGGGGGAGGGGGGCACGCCCCGTAAATCTAACATACAACGGGAAATTGAAAATAATTCAGCCGGTTTTGATGCTACAAAAAAAATGTACAAATGACAAAATTGAAAAGCTTGATAGAGCGCGTAAGCTGGAACATACCCGATCCCGATATCTCAATGAGTTCCCGAATTAACGCGATTTTCAACTGCAAAAACAATAAAATTTAATTAATTATATCTCGAGAAGGGGAGGAGTTGGGGCATAATTTTTTCGTGAATTAATGGATGATATCGAGTACTTTGATGGCCGGAGGCTGGAATTGGTGGGGGCAATTAGGAGGGTAGTAAGGGGGATTGGAAATTTTTTACATAAATGCTAATAAGTAGTTCATTAATCGAGCTACGGGGATCAGACCGGATTCAATTTGTTCATTTTTTTATCAGCTACGAGGTGGGATTGGCGAAAATTTTTTATTTTCCTAAATGCGCGCTCGGCGCGGCATACAAGAAATGGCCATCTCCGTCGCTGCAAACATGTCCGTTGATATTTTTTACAAAAAAGATACTGACGCCACTGATATTTTTCTATGTGGATTTTTCTAATTGGCCTGTTCAATTCTCCATGAAAACGGTCTCTTGAGGTTTTTCTCGTCAGACGCACCGTTCTTGATTAAAACCACTAAATTCATATTGAAACTCATTATTTTTAACATTGGTAAAATAATTAATGATAATTTTTTTTCATTTCATTTGCGAAAATAAAAATTAAAATGCATGTTTCCGCCCGTCTTCGCATCGAATTGCCCACTCCAACAATTTTTATAAAAAAAATTATCATTAATTATTTTATCAATGTTAATAATAATGAGTTTCAATATGAATTTAGTCATTTTAATCAAGAACGGTGCGTCTGACGAGAAAAACTCAAGAGACCGTTTTCATGGAGAATTGAGCAGGCCAATCAGAAAAATCCGCACGGAAAAATATCAGTGGCGTACCATCTTTTTTGTCACAAATAAATCTCAGAGGACATGTTTGCAGCGACGCCACTGGTGGAACAATTGAATAACTTTTATAACTAAAATTTGAGGTTCTATATCCTATTAACACATACCAAAATTAAACATAATATCTAAAGTATTTTCGGAAATGGCCATTTCTTGTATGACGCGCCCAGCGCGCATTTGGGAAAATAAAATTTTTCGCCAATCCCACCTCGTAGCTGATAAAAAAAATGAACAAATTGAATCCGGCCTGATCCCCGTAGCTCGATTAATAAACTACTTATAAGCATTTATGTAAAAAATTTCCAATCCCCCTTACTCCCCTCCTAATTGCCCCTCCAACACCAGCCTCCGGCCCCTCAAAGTACTCCCCAAGCCCAACTCCGCCCCTTCTCGAGATATAATTAATTAAATTTTATTGTTTTTGCAGTTGAAAATCGCGTTAATTCGCAAACTCATTGTGATATCGGGATCGGGTTTATTCCAGCTTACGCGCTCTGTCAAGCTCTTCAATTTCGCTTTTCACATTTTTTTTGTAGCATCAAAACCGGCTGAGTTATTTTCAATTTCCCGTTGTAGGTTAGATTTACGGGGCATGCCCCTTTCCCCCTCCCATGCGGCGCCCTACACAAATCATTTCAGAACGTCGAGGGGATCCTACTGTATCGATTGGGGAAAAAAAATTACTCGATTTCGTCAAGGGATTCTCGAATACCGGAATGACTCTACTAATAACGAGTTTAGAACAATTTCTATTTGGGTACACTTAAAGATTAGCGATGCGTGTAAGGCGTTGTACAGGGAGTTCATTCTTGGGTGGTGTTACGGGGTATCTTCGTTATTAGTAAAGATAAAAGGATGCGGATTTCGCAACAATATGCTACTTTTTTGTGAAACAAAAGATGCCCCAATTAGAATTTTTCTAGGCCTCCTCGTTTTTCATACAACGGATGCCTGGATACCCATCCGTTGAAGGTGTTTTCGCAAGTGGCAGTAGCCTGTTAGCAGACCCATCACTTGTTTCAACTGGGGCCGTGTTAGGGCTAGCATCCCATTCGATAGTATCCTCGATGGTTTTCCAATTACGGCCCTTGCGTGTATTTGACCAGGTAACCCTTGCCATCGAGATAGGTGTTGTTTTTTCGACCATCTATCTAATGTTGTTTTCGTTGCGTGTTTTGATATCCCAAAGGCCGGTTCGGGGCCCCTGAGATTTTTGGCGGATCCGGCTCTCGCTAGTTCATCCGCTTTTTCATTTCCTAATATCCCAGATTGACCAGGGACCCACAAGAGCTCTATCTTGTTCCCCCTGGCCGCCAGTACTTTTAGGTTGGTATGGCACTCCAGTGTAAGTTTGGAAGTAAACCGATTGGAGTTCAGAGCCTTAAGAGCAGCTTGGCTGTCCGACAGGATGTAAATCTTTTGGTTGTGGTAGCCCTTTTCAAGATTTTGTAGTACGCATGCTTGTATGGCATGAACTTCCGCTTGGTATACTGTGGCGTAGTTCCCCAGAGGAATGCTTATGTCCATCCTGGGTCTTTCCCCAAATATACCTGCGCCCACACCGTTGGCGGTTTTTGATCCATCGGTGTAGAAAACTAGACCCTTGTCAAACGACGGGGGTGCACTGTTCGTCCATTCATCAAAGTTCCAGTCAATTTTGAAGGGCTTTGTGAAATCGTATGTTGCTCTCATACGATCGGTTTGCATATCCAAGAGCTCATCGTTGATTAGCAGTTAATAACTGAATATCACAACCATGTTTAATTATCAGTTAGCCATGGAAACAATTATTGTATAAAATGAAACATAAATGATATTTGAATGAAATAATAATCTAGAAAAAAAATTATTTCAAAAATTGTTCAATATGACCTCTGGTTTGCTCAATGCATTTCTGTAAATGTATTTTCCCTAAATTGAACCATTGAAAAACTTTTCAATTAATTTTGTTTTTAGATTAGTATATTACTAGAAAGTTATTCTTTTGATGTTAATAATGTTTTTCACATATTATTTAACAAATTAAAGATGAAATACGTTTCTTTCATAAAAACATCAATTCTGTTCTATTTTATAAAATGGATTCCATGGCCAACTGACTAAAAACATAGACATTTAGTTTTTAACTGCTTAGAACTGGTCAGAAAATTAGTCAGAAATGCTTAAACAAATGAAATATCAAAAAATCTCTGAACGTGTTTTAACATATAAATTATTTGAAAAAAGAAATAACTTATTTTTGTGCCTTGTTTAAAGTAATTTCTTAGTTTTAATTAATAATTTTAATATGTTTAATTAAAATAAGTGATTTTATTTCCATCTTATTATGTAGTTTTTCCTTTAAATTCATTTTATGAAAACCTTTGTAAAGATTTGCTGCAAATTTGGTTAAAAAATAATTTCAAACGATAACGTTATTCAGAAAATAATATTGTGAAAACTTAGTAACTTTAAAACGTTGCAGTTGTTAATTCCTTGTTAGTATAAACATTATCCAGGACCTATTTTCCTACTAGGCCCGGTAGGCCTGGGCCTGGGGCCCCATTTTCAGAGGAGCTCAGCACTTGGCTTGCGCGACACTATACTTATTGAATACAAATAAGACAAAAACTTTCCTTGTTTGCAAAACGAATACGTATGCTTTTTTATTACAAAAAAAAAATTGTTAAAGGTTCTTACAATCTAAGGCGATCGACAGATGTGTAGGAACTCCTTTTCTTGATGATAGTATTAAATCATAATAAAATAATAGGCAAAATGATCCCTTAGGGTAAGGTTAAATGATCCCACCATTTCATTTAAAGAAAAATTCAAAATTATTGAAAATAATTTGAGCCTTATTTTGTTATGCACATAACTAAGAACGGTAAGAAAATATAACCATATTGTAATAGGCAGGCAATATTAAAAGATAAGAAGAACAAAATTCATGCATGCTGGGTAAAATGATCCCGGAAATTCAACTGACTGGCATGACTAGTCGGACAACTAAGCCGGTATTGTAACGTACGAAAACCATAAATGGAACAATCGGTACTAAGGATAATAGGGGGGGGGGGGGGGTCATTTTACCCGCTGGGGTCATTTTTGGCCTTTCTCCCCTATATTTTTTATATTTCTTAAAAAAATTTTTATATTTCTTAAAAAATATAAATTTCGGGCAAATTAAGACTAAAAATAAAGTATTATATATTTCTCAGAATCTTGTTAAACACTGAATTACATTATTAAAAAATATATAGAGTGACCCATTTAAAAAAGGGTGGCTTTTTTCTTGAAAACTGTAGTAGATCGTAGAAAAATCTGAGTACGTCACTGGATTCTACGTAAAAAATTATAGAGAGAACATTTTATTTCTGCTTGATAAGTGAGAGCGTAACGAAAATATTGGTGGTGTCCCAAAATATAAAATTATCAGAAACATCCCATATATCAAGAACGAGGAGGCCTAGAAAAATTCTAATTGGGACATCTTTTGCTTCGCAGGAAAAGTAGCACAATGCGAAAACCGCATCCTTCTATATTTACTAATAACGGAGATACTCCATAAAACCACCGAAAATTGGACATCCTGTACATACTTACTTGTAATCTGGAGGTCGGAGATTCGAGTCATGGTCTGAGAATAAGTTTGTATAGGTTTTACAACTTAAATACAGAAAATATTTCTCTAAAGCGGCGTCCATACCTTAGGTTTCACGTGATGTCTTACCTGACTTTTATCTGACGTTTTAATAGCGGCGTCCACACATAAAGTTTTACCTGATGCCTTACCTGACAGTCTAACAGTGTGGCCAAGTCTGGTGCAATTTGACCAGATCTGGTCATTCTATTCATCAAGTATCAAGTAGCCATACGCTTGGTATTGTTGTTATTTTTATAGAGTATTTACCAGGGTTATAGTGTTAATAAATTGGTGAAAGTTGAATCAAAAGGTGTCCTAATGGGTGACGAAAGTGATGAAGATGAGAAATTAATGAGAAATCTTACAGGAAACAAATTAAAAGGCCTTAGAAGTTATTCGATAGGCTCGGCCAATTTTAAAAATAGGGATTCCATTGTGCTTCGAGTACCACAAAAAACATATGCGGATAAACAAAGATTGCAAAAACGTGCTGATACGGCAAAGGACAAAAAAACAAACAGCAGTTACATTCCCCTGAGAATGGTCGTTTTGCGCGTTATGCAGAATCATCAAAACTATTATTAGACTTCCTAGATTTTCTTAGATTCGTTAGATGTTCTCATGCAATGTCAGCATTGCAAATATTATAAATATAAGTACCAGAGTTAAGATCATCATTCTTATTGTACTGTCTTAGATTGAAATAAAAGTTTTTTTTAAAAACAAACTCTCGTTTTTCGAGTTGTTTACTGGCGCAGTCGGGTCGGATTTTGTCAGCGGTTCCGCGCATCGAGCGTATATTCCGTCTTTGTATCTACAATTAGTGACAAAAACGAACATTTTTCAAAAATCTGCGACGTGCAATAAGTCTCAACCGACCAGGGAACCGTGAACAAGCATCGTCCCACGTCCTATTGGTGCGAGTACAGGGAACAAGCATCGTCCCGAGCTCATAAGTAGTCCAGGGAAGGACAGCATCGCCATTCCTATTGGAGCCTAGTTAGGAAATGAAAATCGAAGCAATCATCACTTCTATATTGTAAGTGCATCCTTTAAAATATTTTTCCTTATTTTTACCTTAATTGTTGTATTGATCAGTCTCTTTATTTGATATATTTTTTAATCTGGACGATTTATTATCGGACCTTACAAATCTGTTCAATATGCAGAACCAACAACCTAATTATCAACTTATTAGATATCAAGCGGATAACATCCCTAATTTCGACGGAAATCCGAAACAAATTAATAGATTTTTGAACGCTTGCGAAAACTTTTTCGAAAATCATAAAGATACTACAAATTCTGGCGCAGCCATAAATATTTGCCTTTTTGACACCGTGTTAAACAAATTAGTTGGTAGAGCAGCTGATTTAATTGCCTCTCGAACCGAGTTAAAAACTTGGGTACTATTAAAAGAAGCAATAATTTCCACTTCCGCCGATCAAAGATCAATCGATTGTGTTCTTCAAGATATCATTACAGTAAAACCGGAAAAGAATGAAACTCCGCAACAATTTGGCCTGCGTTTGCAAGACGCCTGTAGCTTATTATTTGCTAAAATAAATATGTCCACGGATACAACGGAATTAAAATTATTAAAAATTACGGAGTATGACAATTTAATTTTAAAAATCTTTATTAATGGGCTTAACTATCATATGCAGTTAGTAGTACGTTTAAAAACCCCGAAAAATCTAGAAGAAGCTATGAGCTATGCCTTGGAAGAAGAAAATTTCATGTATTATAAAAATCGCGGAAATTTTGGTACGAAACCAAATGTTGATTTGAATATTGCCAAAAATAAACCAAATACGCATCCGCAACAACAACATTATTCCACTAACACACAACCCCGATTTGTCCAACGAAATTATTCGTATATGCCAAATAATAATACGCCAATGAACCCCAATTTTAACAGACCACATTATAACGGTTTTAATCAAAACAATTTTAATCACTTTAAACAACCTTCTGCAGTTTTTAGACAAGGACCTGTCCAATCTGTCAGACCAGGATTTCAAAGACCAAATTTTAATAACCAAAATTTCATGAATAGACCCAATCCAAATTTTAGACATTTTTCTAATCAACAAAATATCCAACGTATGTCACCCTCCAATATTTCACGATTAAAGAAACCAGAACCAATGGATACGTCATCAGGTTACGCAACCATTAAGCATCCTAATCATTTTGCTAATAGCCAACCAAGACGCGATACTCTTGTTGAGGAACTATTTAATCAAGCGGTCGAACCGATGTATAATTCAAACGATCAAAATACCGATTTTTACGTGAACCCCGATGATGACTCTCAGTATTATACTGATTCTAACGAAACGTCGTATCAGCAATACGAACAAGGTTACGATATTCCGCAGGAAGAAACTAACCTATATGAAAACCAAAATGATTATCACGACGAAAATTTTCAAGAAACCCCGAATTTACTCAACCCTCCATAATAAATTTAAATAACTATACAAATTCAGATCTGCCAGTAATTTTTATTGAAGAAATTAATGCAACATTTTTAATAGACACTGGTAGACCTTGCTTATAAAATTTATCCAAATTTTATTTTTTCAGAACTTTTTACTGTTAGAACAGCTCATGCAATTTCTATGCATAACGAAGTAATCGATATACACATGTTCCCCTCATTTAATTGCTTAGGAGACCACAAGTTTTACTTATTCGATTTTTCACCAAAATTCGACGGACTTTTAGGAATTGATTTTTTAACACATATTGGCGCAAATATCGACTTACAAACTTATAACTTAAGAACACTGAACGCTATTTTACCTTTATATTATCAAACTAATGTTCAAACTATGCAACATTTTGAAACTGTTGAAATAACGATTCCCCCTCGTACATGCCAAAAAGTAAAATTACCTGTCAATATATCAACCGGTATAGGAGTTTTAAAATATAAAAAATTCGGAAATGCTGAAATGCCAGAAGCATTAGTAAATGTTATTGACTCTTTTGCGACGACCCTCGTAACAAATCCAGGCGAAAACCCTATCAAAATTACTATATTTGAACCTTTAGAGTTTTGGACGAAAATGAAACTAATTTTATCGAAAAAATGGAAACCGATACGGAACTCACCGAATATCTTGACAACATTCAAAAACAAAATTTAAAAAATTTGCGCTTGTCGCACTGTAACAAAGAAGAATATAAAGCAATTAGGAACTTATGTTATGAATACGAGACATTTTTTATAGTGAAGGTACCCCTTTAACTTTTACTAACCAAATTAAACATAAAATAAACCTTACAGAAGAAACACCTATATTTACTAAAACGTATAGATATCCGGAAATTCATAAACAAGAAGTAAAATCTCAAATTAATAAAATGCTCGAAAACGGAATTATTCAAAATTCAAGTTCACCGTGGAGTAGTCCAATTTGGATAGTACCGAAAAACTAGACGCATCGGGCATGCGCAAATGGCGTATTGTAATAGATTATCGTAAAATTAATGACAAATCAATCGATGATAAATTTTCGTTGCCCAATATTTCCGATATTCTCGATAAATTGGGTAAAGCTCAATATTTTTCGAGTTTAGACCTTGCAACAGGATTCCACCAAATCGAAATGGAACCAAACGACATCCCCAAAACGGCTTTTTCAATAGACACGGGCCATTACGAATTTAAGAGAATGCCCTTCGGTCTTAAGAACGCCCCTTCAACTTTTCAGCGCGTTATGAATAACGTTTTACGCGAAATTTGTTCTGTATACTTAGACGACATAATTATTTTTTCCACCTCTCTTCAAGAACATATCGATAGGTTAAGAGCCGTATTTGAAAGACTGAGACAGTCAAATTTTAAGATTCAACTAGATAAGTCAGAGTTTTTACATAAAGAAGTCGCTTATTTAGGGCACAAAATAACTAAAGATGGTGTTAAACCTAACCCCGATAAAGTTAACGCAGTCAAGAATTTTCCAATACCAAAAACTCAAAAGGAAATTAAGTCATTTTTAGGTTTAGCGGGTTATTACCGTAGATTTATAAAAGATTCGCGAAAATTACTAAACCACTTACACTGTGTCTCAAAAAAGGCGCAAAAGTCGAACATTCGCCAGCTTTTATTAAATCGTTCAATCACCTCAAAGAACTATTGATCAATTCACCTGTTCTTAAATACCCAGATTTTGAGAAACCGTTCACCCTTACAACGGACGCATCAAATATAGCCCTTGGAGCTGTACTCTCGCAGGGAGACCCTCCGAATGACCACCCTGTAGCTTTTGCATCACGAACTCTAAACGAAACCGAGCAAAGATATTCCACAATAGAAAAAGAACTTCTAGGTATCGTTTGGGCATGCAAATATTTCAGACCATACCTATATGGCCGAAAATTCAAAATTTACACGGATCATAGACTCCTAGTTTGGCTATTTAATTTAAAAGAACCCAACTCTAAACTTGTACGTTGGAGACTTAGACTAGAAGAATACGATTACGAGATCATTTATAAGGAAGGTAAACAAAATACAAATGCAGACGCACTTAGTCGTATTTCACTTCACGCAATCGAATCAGAATCGATAATCAATAACCCCGGCGATATAAGTCGAGATATTGATCAATTTTTACAGAATAGTTATAGTCAGTTCAACCCTGAAAACTTAGACCCTGACGACGCGAGTAAAAATCTCACAAATATTAAAAATCCAAATAGTCCAAAAATAAAAATTTTACAAAACATACAAATTAAACCCCCAAGAATAGAAATTAGGCCTAATGATGATAACACAGACAATACAGTACACAGTACTAACGCCGATGATAATTATTCAAATATGACTTTATTAGACGAAATTATTAATAACAAACCCCATCAAATTATTATTAAAAAATCCCCTTATGACGCTTACTTTAAAACTAAACGCGAAACTTTTGATGGCAACCAAATTATTCATGTAACCATTCCTACGAATATGGCAACTATTATTAATTTTCTTAAAGAATTCTTAACTAATAAAAATACCTATGTTTATTTCTTCTCTATGACAAACCACTTTAAAAATTTAAAACTTATAGAGTGTACGAAATTAATAAATAACGCTCAACCGGATGAAAGAGAATTAATCATTAAATATCGACACGAAAGTAAAACAAACCACCGAGGAATCGAAGGAACATGTAAATTCTTAAAAGCCAATTATTATTGGAAATCTTTAAAATCGGACGTAACAAAATACATTAACAATTGTGAAATCTGTCAACGTTCAAAATATAATCGTAAACCCCCTGACCAACCATTAGTGTTAACAGAAACTCCTAGTAAACCATTTGAAATAGTACACGTCGATACGTTCATTATTGGTAAACAAAAATTTTTGACAATCATAGATAAATACTCTAATTACGCACAAGCTCTTCCTTACACCGGAAATGCAGTTTCCTGCTGCGACCAATTAATTAACTTTTTCTCATTTCTTCGCGTACTAAAACAAATCGTATCAGATAACGAATCGGAATTCCAGAACGAAGTAGTCAGTGGCTTACTAAAAGCTCATAATATAAAAATTCATTTTACCACCCCCCTATCACCATGAGTCGAACTCACCCGTAGAAAGATTGCATTCAACGCTAATCGAGCAAATTCGTATTTTATTTATTTATCCAAATGCTGACGTCATAAAATTAATGCCGTACGCAATTATTGCATATAATAATACGATTCACTCTAGCACAAATTTTACCCCATACGAACTCGTCTTCGGGCACACGGATTCTAGAGACCCTATGGATTTAATACCATCTCACGTATATACAGAGTATATAAATAACCATAAAAATAACACCCAAATTTTATATGACAAAATTACCGAACAAACAAAGGAATTAAAGCTTAAAACCATAGAAAAAATTAATAAAAATAAAACCCCTAAAGAACTGATTATAGGTTCTCAAGTTTATAAAAAATCAGACAGCCGATCAGGAAAAATTAAAAATAAATTTTTAGGACCATTTGTGTTGACCGGTATCTTAGAAAATAATAAAATCGAGATAGAAAATCCCAAATCAAAAAGAAAAGAAGTCATTCACATTAATGAAACTAAAATCATGCCCCTTGTTCCAGATGGAGCTGGACCATCGCATCAGTAATAGTAAAATTCCATGATTTAAACGATCACCCCGGAATTCTACCCTTCAGGCTAGGAACCGCCCAACTTGAATCCAATAAATGGACCTTTATTCAAAATTTTGACTTAACCCCTATAATTTCCAAATTTGAAACTCTAAAAAATCAAACAGATAGACTCTCTTCTATAATTAAGAATAATAGCGAATACTATCAAGGTTATCTTAACTCTTTTAGCTCACTTTATACGCTTGAAAAACGAATAGAACATTTAATAGACCAAATTTTACCATTTAAAAACGTTCATAGAAACAAAAGAGGCCTATTTAACCCTTTAGGCACATTTATTAAAAGTATAACGGGAAACCTCGATCAAAATGACGCAGAGCAAATCGATGCAAAAATCAAAAAGTTGCAAGAAAACCAAAATAAATTAAGAATCGACGCCATAAATCAAATTACAATTTTAGACTGTACAATCAACAAATTTAAATCAATGATATCAAATATCACACATAATCAATTGCTCTTAAAATCGCACATTGTTAGAATAGAGGCAACAATTAAAGAGGTTGGAATACACCAAACTAATTTTGAACAGTATTTTCTTACCCACATGGTAATTAGTCAAATTACACTAATGTACCAGTCAATTTATGATATTCTCGATAAAATCGAAGTAGCTATCACATTTACAAAAATTAACATACTTTATAACTCCATAGTAGATCCAAATGAACTTTTATCCGAGATAGAAAATATTAATAAGCATCTAGATGCAGATAAACTTCCTTTGGAAGTTAAACCCCAAAATATTCTTAGTTTTGAAAAGATATTAATATTCAAAAGCTTTTTAAAAGGATTTAATATTGTATTTGTATTGGAATTACCTCTTGTAGAATCAGAGACGTATCAATATTTCAATTTATTCCCCTTACCAATTCCCGATAACCAATCATTTTTCGTCAACCTACCCTATAAGCCTTACCTAGCACTGAGCAATAACAAGTATGCCTATATGGACCAAAGATGTATGGAGATTCAACCCGAAAGCTACTTATGCAAAGAAACTCGCACTACCCTAACGGAAGACATCCCTTCCTGTGCAGTCCAACTCATCAAGCATCACACAAATGTCACTTCCTGTCACCCTTTCAAGATACAATTACACAAAGTTCAAATCCGAAAAGTGGTCGATGGTAAATGGATATTAACCGTCCCAAATCGCCTAATCAGCACCATAAATTGCCAAAATTCAGTGATTCAGTGGAGAATATACCTCTTTATGGGTCCTATCTTTTGGAGTCCCCAGCCGATTGCAAAGTCAAAATAAAATCAATCATATTGGAAAGCTACAAGCCAAGCCGAATCAGCTTCGCCGAAGTAAATTTACCAATCCTAAACCTCAGCCTAGTCAATCAGCACCAATCAATTTACAACCATCCTGCTATGGACCTCAACTATGTCAACCTCAAAGCCACTAAAGAAGTCGAAGCCCAGTTACAAGAACAGAAGGAAAACCTTGAAGCCATGACGTCAACGGTCTACATCAATCGAACTAGCTTTTGGACAATATTCCTTTATATTTTTATCATTTTAATCATAATCTTTATCATATATCGAAAATGTGTAAGAAAATCTAAGATTATTATTCAAAAATCAAATGATCCAATTTTATAATTATTAATTAATAATTATTTGAAATCACGCCCTTTAGAACGTGCTTTCAACTAAGAAGGAAGGAGTTACATTCCCCTGAGAATGGTCGTTTTGCGCGTTATGCAGAATCATCAAAACTATTATTAGACTTCCTAGATTTTCTTAGATTCGTTAGATGTTCTCATGCAATGTCAGCATTGCAAATATTATAAATATAAGTACCAGAGTTAAGATCATCATTCTTATTGTACTGTCTTAGATTGAAATAAAAATTTTTTTTAAAAACAAACTCTCGTTTTTCGAGTTGTTAACTCAGCAAGTCACAAGTAGAGAGTTTTAGCGTATCGGACGTAAATTTTAAAGGAAGTAGATAAGGCGAAATGGTTGATGAAGTTTTTAAACCAAGAGGATCTGTCTTCCTCCTGGAAATGAAGACAGAAATAAACAAATGATGATAATGAATGAATGAATGAATGAATGACAGAAGATTAAGAATCGACAGCACCCCTGAAACCGACAAAGTAGTGAAAAAACAGTGTGATAGAACCCTTATGCAAGGAGTATTGGAGCAAAAAAATGGTTTAGAAAACAGAGATGACTCCCCAGAACAGCAATTCCCAAAAGCCGAAGCAGTGATTACAGAAGTATTCTCATACCTAGATAAAATGCAGCAAACAGTCAAGAAATGTAAAGAGGTTATCGAGAAAGACGACCAGGAATGCATAACAGACGCTAGTTACTTTATCCACAAATGCCTAACGGTACTAATACAAAATATTGCAGTCTTAAAACAAGAAAATCTAGAGCTAAAATATAGACAGAGATATAGATAAATACCCAAAAGATCTTGAATGAGAGGCATACACAAGTATTACCTCCATCAGGCCGTATAGAGGTACCCAAATCTTATGCAGATGTGAGTGAGATAAAACGTACCATACAGAAAATATCAACAGAAAAAAATAAAGAATCCACATGGACAATGCCTAAAATGCCAAAGAAACTTAAAACAAAATATAAACCTAAAAGATACGGAATACTTAAAAAGCGGAGCAATCATTCTTGTAAGCCACAATTTAGAACAATAAACTAAATTAAAACATGCCCTTCAAAATAAAAACGAGATAAGAGTTAAGGAAGCCCCCAAACACTGACCCGATGTTTATGGGGACAGGAATCGAGAAGGGTATAAGCGATGAGGATTTCCTGGAGGATATAGTTCGTTTAAACGATATAAAAAGTCAGCTAGGATATGAGGTAAAGGACAAGATAAAGATTGTACCGAAAAAAGCAGTGCAGAAACCCGAAGAAAGAAAATTAGATTCCTTCCAGATATCTCAAAATGGTTCTTAAAAAAAAGAGAAAATTAACTTCGATTTGGTAAAGGTTTATGTACAGGAACACTACAACCTGGCAATATGTTTTAAATGCTCTAGATATGGCCACGTTAAAAAATACTGTAGGGAGGAGCAACTGTGTCACAAGTGTGGTGGAATCCATCTTAGTAAGGATTATTGCTCAAGAGTGCTGCAATGTCCCAACTGTGCAACAATGAAACTTGATACGGAAGCGAGCCACCACTCTGCAAGGGATATCAAGTGTCCAGTGTATAAGAGACGGTTAGAACAACATCAAAGCCAGGTTAATTATTCAAAGGAGGAAACGCATTTTTTATAGAAAAAAATGCTAAATCTTATAAAACCCACAACAGCATTATCCACCAAAATGTGCAATCAATAGGAAACTCAATGGATAATATAAACAACATGTTAAACACGCACAAAGAATGTGAAGTACTTTGTATCACTGAGTATTGGAAATCAAAAGAACAGCTAAAGAAAATAGGTATTAAAACTTCAAACTAATGTCAATGTTCTGTAGGGAAGAAGGGAGGCACGCACGGTGGTACTGCGATCTATTGTAAAAATAATTTAAAATGTAAAGCTCGGACAAAGCTGAGTAGCGTGTCAATTACTGGTAGCTTTGAATGTGCGCCAGTGGAGTGTAACTTTGGGAAAAAGAAGTAATAATAACATCGATATATCGACCACCCTCAAGGAACATGAAGATTTTCATGACAAAAATGGAAAAACTCTTATCAAAGGGTTTTAAGGAAAACAAGGACATATTTGTAGTAGGGGATTTCAATATAGAAATGTAAAAAGACAATAAAACGATTATAGAATCTAAACGCAGATTAGATATCCTTATGACCTTATCAAGACATGATGAAAAAAAAATTACGATAACTTGCTAATAAAAAATCGCGCAACTATATACGGAAATAGAATAAAAAACTCAGATTATAAAACAAAATGCATGTGGTCAATATGTAAAGAAATAAATGGAGAAAATAATAAAGAGATTGGATTGCAAGTTGAGGGAGACCCTGAGTGTTTAGCAAATAGGTATAATCAGCATTTACTCCAGGTGGTACCCAATTTATTAACCCTCCAGTACTAACATGATTTTTGTAACTTAAGTACTAACATCGGTCTGTGGGACGAAAAACAGAAAATGCTTTTTTTTTAAGGTTTTTTGTATTCAAAAAATAATTTTTTTTGTAAAAAAAACAATAATATAAGTACTGTATTAATTTATTAATAAAATAGAAAGAATATAAAAGTACATAACCTAAAATCAGTCATCTTCTGAGGTGCCATTATTACCATGTCCAGCGCAGTCGCTACAAATTGCGGTAACGTGTTCTAAACATAAAAATTTGCTACACTGACTACATTTATATTTTGTTTTACGACTTTTTTTCGTGCTGCAAAAGAAACATCTACCGTAGGTTCTGTCTTGATCTTGATGGGCAGTAACATTGGGTTCCATTTGACAAATTTCTCTTATTCGCATTCTTGATAATCGTGGCAATTGCAAGTTTTTCCAGGAAAAATCTTCGAAGCATATTTGACTCTGGATTTTTTGAATTGAAGACTGCAAATGCGTTTGTGGCAGCTATATTTACTATACGATAAAAAATGACCATAGGCCACCTTCTTGTATTTCTGGCACAGTTATAGTTTGCACATAATTGGTCGACTGTGTCAACACCGCTCTTGGTACTATTGTACATCATATTAATTTCCGGTTTGCCAGTAGTTTCGTCTATACTGTCATCGTCATGCATGGTCGATATGAGAAGAACATTTTTTCCTTTTTTTGGAATGTACGATACTAAGGTACATTTTTCTTCAAAGCCGAACATACTTGAGCCTATTGGTCTACCACCTGAAACAAATTCATGGGGTAGTTCTCGTTTGTTCTTTTTTATGGTGCCGACTATAGTTAACCTTTTCTCCAACAAGCTTTTACATAACGGTAAACTGGTAAACCAGTTGTCCATGGTGATGTTTCTTCCTGTATTAGATATAGGCTGTACAAGGCGCTCAACAACTGCTTTTCCGGTATTCTCAAGTGAAAATGGTCCAGGGGGTTGCTTTCCGACGTAAACTTCCATGTTCAATGTATAAAACGCCCTAGCATCAACTAGTGCAAATTTTTTTATGCCGTACTTCTCGGGCTTACTAGGGATATACTGCCGAAAATTACATTTTCCACGAAAACCCGGTAGCATTTCGTCAACAGTAGTATACTCCGAAGGCGTATAATTTCCTTTGCAGTTCGCAACAAACATTTCGAACAGATCACGTATTGCTGCCAACTTATCTGTTTTTTGCCTCTCAGGACGAGTGTTCTTATTGTCAAATCTTACATGTCTTAATAAAAATCTAAATCTTTCTAATGACATCGTTAGCCTAAACATTTCAATTGAAGTGGCGTTAGTTTTCCACAAATCTTCCGCATTCAAACGATTTGTTTTACGCACGGCTGAAAGGTATAGGAGTCCTAGCAATGCCTTAATTTCAATTATATCTGTAGGAGTGGCGGTTCGATATTCTCGAAAGTACTGCTGCTGGAATATGGATAAATTGGTGTGTTCAACCACTAGGTTTAATATTTCATCTGTAAAAAAACATGACCATATGTCCACAATATTTGATACGTTGCGTGCTGGTCCTTTTACGCCTGGCAGGTGAATGATTATATTTTTTGCTCGAGTTTTAACCCTTTCATTGGACTGGTGTTTGTTCCATTTTGTCAGCTTATCTTTACCAATAAAAAATGGATCCATATACTTTGCCTTTTTGGTAGGAGGAAGATGTTCACGGGAAGTTCTGTTTTTTAATTCCGGTTCTAACTCCTGTTCCGACTCAGAATCTTCTTTGCGCTCTTCTACATGGTCTTCCTCACTGGAATCGTCTTGGTCATCTGGAACAATGTTTTGGTCTTGCTCGTCGCCTTCTATCTCCTCCCATATCCTTCGAAGTCGTGCCTGCTCTTTTTCATAACTCATCTATAAAACAAATACACACACACACTTCTCACTGAGACAACTGACTGGTAACTACATAAAACTAAGATAGTAAGCCGCACGGCCACATCGAGACAACGGCGTGTCATAATTCGGGGAAAAAGTGGGGGGTCGGTCTGTGTAAGCATAGGATCAATCTTCTTGAGGAACATAACACCAACTGAAATTTCCGAAATAGCTAAAAACTAAGCACAGTTGTGGGTTCGATGAAATTCCTACCAGCGTTGTGAAGTTCGCAGCACCATTTATTTCAAATATATTATGTTTTATAATTAACAACTCGTTCAAATATGGTATCTTTCCGGACAATTTAAAAACTGCTGTGATAAAACCAATATAAAAAAGGAGACCCAGGGATCTAGATAATTATAGGCCGATAAGTCTACTACCCAGTTTTCCAAGATTTTTGAAAGTATTCTGGGCTAATAAGCTTCCTGGACGATAATAAAATATTTGCTGAAACTCAACACGGTTTTTTGAAATCCACACAAACAACGATATTCAGGTTTATTCAATATGTGTTGGAATACCTGGAAAAGGGTGAATTGGGATTGGGAATGCTGTTGGACTTGTCAAAGGACTATGATTGCCTGGACAGGGAACTAATAAGGAAATTGGAAATGCATGGTGTTAGGGGCAACGCAAGGAAATTGATCTTATCATATTTGAATAATAGGATGCGTCAGGGGAAAACTTATAAGTCAGAGATGCGAGAAAATAACATAGGAATTGCTCAGGGCAGTATATTAGTACCGCTGTTATTTATAATATTCGTCAATGACCTGTCACTTCTCTTGAACTCACCTCAGCAACATATTGTCAGCTACGCTGATGATACAAACCAAATTACTGGCTACAAAACTATGGAAGAGTTGATGGAAAGATCTCAGGCGTTTTTTAATACGGTTACAGATTGGTACAGTAAAAACAGGTTAATATTGAATGAGGGAAAGACTAACTTAGTATTGTTCAGAACAAAACAGCCCAACACTGTAAAACCCATGGATACTATATTTGGCACCAAAGAAGTAGGCATCTCGGATAATGTAAGGCTTCTGGGAATTTCCATCAATGAACATCTTGACTGGGCACAGCACATAGATAGTTTATTCGGAAGACTGAAATTAGTCTGTTATGGTATTCGGGTAGTATGTAGGTATATGAATAAGGAAATACTTAAAATAATGTACTTTGACAGCTTCGAGTCGATACTCAAATACGGCGTTATTTTCTGCGGTGGAGATAGTAAAATGCAGAGGGTATTTGTAGTCCAGAAAAGAATAATTAGGATATTAAAAAAAATGAATTACTTGGAAAGTTGTTTTTAAGAAAATAGGTGTTATGACAGCGTACGCTGTTTATATATTTCAATGTTTAATGTTCGGGTTTGTTCTTTTTTAAACACAGAGATTATTTAGAAGTAGATTTTGGGCGTAAGTACGGTATAAGATCAGCAGATGTTAGACTGACACTAACGGAGAAATCTTCTGCCTTAAGTTATATAATGCTTTGCCAGAAAATGTAAAAAAAATTGACACACAAAAAATATTTAAGAGAGAATTAAGAACATTTCTGATAGATTTAGAGTCTTACAGTCTTAGAGAATTTTGTGGAAGCTTGTGAACTGTGGACATGGTACTAGTGCAATGGGGTTTTCTTTTCTTTTTTGTTTTGGTGTGACGTCATTTCATTGTTTTGCTCTTTAAAGTGTAACAAGTTGAAATAAAGATGATTATTATTATTATTATGAATAATCTGGTGATTGGTAAAAATCATTTTAAAAAATACCGATTTGTGGTGTCTGCGGTCCAACTTGAATACCTAAACGTCGTAAAACGTTAGTTAAGATGTCCGGTAAAATGTAATATTTATATGGACAACGCTTAAGACTTGTTTGTAATGCATTGGAATTGTAGTCTTGAGGTTGGTGAATTAACCATATTTTCCATTACTGTCCCAGTAATATAAAATGAAAACGTATGTATGTATTTATTTAGATATTATTGCTAAATAATAAATAATAAAAAATTCTTTTATTACACTAATTTCAACGATTATTAACATTATTAACATCTATCAAATATCCATTTCGTTTCCAACATCCACGATGAATGTGCAATGAGTTATCCGTGGAGGTTTAAGATGGCCGATTGTGTCCCATGTAGTCGTGCGCGGTTTTCGCAAAGTTCGATCATGTTCGTTCTATATTCAAAAGTTGTGTCGGAGTTAATTCTGCAGCTGTTAAGTTCTGGTATAATTGTCATATTCTGTAAGAATTCCTTCTGCAAATGTTTATTTTATTTCTACTGTTGTTTTTTCGGATATTGTTTTTTATCTTAAATGTTATATTCTGGCTTTGTTATATTCTGCATTGGTTTAAGTTATAGTGCTGTTCTTTTTATGAAGATACAGTTTGGTATTGTTCTTTACGTATTTTGTTATTTCTAATGATGTTTTCTCTGTCGTTCTATATGCACTCGTTCAATCATTCCCTTTCCTGTCCATCTCCTGTTTGTCATTTATTTTTCGCTTCCTGCATGGCTGTTATTATTTGTTATTTATTTGGTTCACATTTTCTCCCTGTATATTTGCCAGAGTTATTACATTAGATTCAGGAAATTGCCTGTACCAATCTGCATTTGATTTGACTGCTTTTGATTTCCTTCTTGCTGTTTCACACCAACTTTGGCCTTTATTGCCTTATATCAGCTCTATCATCAATTATTCCTATGGAGAATAATTTATTTAAGACATTGACGTCTTGGACAATATTTTTATTATTGGAAATCAGGTCAATTTCTTTCCTCGTGATTCCATCAGAACTGGCCCACGTCCATGCTCATTGAATACTATAATGCAATGAGCCGATGACTGTTGTAGGACGTTTGTGGACGTGGGGGCATATGCCTATTGCTAATATAGACTGCTCACTCATTGGTCAGACGAGCTTAAGCGCAGCAGGGGACTGAAGAATGTGGAAATTATTACTGGAGGCTTATCTCCAGCAGCGGCGATAGCCGATTGATAAAACGTGGTGTTAGGAACAAATTAATTCGGAGAAATTTATATTAAAACAGTCGGTGGCAGGCAAGTAAAAATATTTATAATCTTACCTGTTACTATTATATCCTGTAGAGGTGGCCATACATTCGGAAAATCCCAGTGCTCCTTGGATTCTTGATTAAGAGACGTAGGAACGCCTCCTCGGTACTTATCGACACCTTGAGAATATATATATTCGGCAGCCCTTCGTCCATGGTCGTTTTTCTTGTCACTTTGAATACAATCAGTCCAAAGAGGAGCAAAGTTACTGGGAAAGAAAAATGTTCTATGTCGTTGTTTTTCTGAATCGAAATCATACCATATCCCATCAGTTTCATTGTAAAATACCTCTTCCATTTCTTTCAACCGGGTCTTATACAACTGGGCGTATTCTTCTTTTTTCTTCTTATTACCAAGTTTGTCGAAAAAGTCTGAGAGAAGTCGAGCTGATTGACAGAGAAGAGCGTTCAAGTCTACAGGAACCGTTCTTCCACTATGAGTTATTGAATTTGAAAAAGTTGTACTAGGAACCTTGTCGTGATACATCCAGCGTGATGAGAAATCCCATCCACTTTCACCACCTTCTCTTAAAGTAATATAGCATCGGTCCTAAAATAAAAATATATGTTTTGTTACAAAAGGTAATACAACTTTCTTGCGTCCATGTACTTGCTGCCCATGGACGCGGCAGAGGTGTATAAGAATTATGAAAAAGGAAACAGGTTCAAAAAAAATTCTTGATTCCATTCATCATTTAGTCAAATGTTTCAATTTCTTTCATTGTGATTTATTTAGCAAAAATTATCCTTAACCGCATGCACCGCTTAGACCTCATCCAGATCGTCTTACAGTTAAATATTTTTTAAAACCTTTAATAACAATTAAACAAATGTAAATAAAAATATTTATAATATGTTTGTCTCGCAGTGGCAACTTTTGACAAATTTGAGTAGTAATTAGTTCATCTTGTGAATGCAAACAAAACTAAGATTATGAAACAATTATACAGTGTGTGTATACAGGGTATTGTGGAAATGACTTATTACATTTAAACCGGCAATTCCTGAGATGAAGACAAATTGAAGAAAAATATCCATAAAAGGCCCATTCAATTCATTCAGCAGTAAAAGTGACTTTTTTTTTTTTTTTTTTATGATCAAACACAAGCACTATAGGAAAAACCCTTTAGGGCACTCTGGGAGTGGTGCGTGTGCGCAAAAAGCGATTCACGTTGGATTTGAATCGTTGGAGGTTATATTCGTTGGGAAAAACGACCTCGGGAAGGTCGTTCCACAAGGATGAAGTCCTCCAGATGAAAGAATTTTTAAATAATGAAGTTCGAGGAGTACTAAGCTTAACCACATACGGATGGGCGGCAGTGGTTCGTCGTGTATTTCTGCTATTCGTCGCTCTGGGCGGAATTAAGAGGGCAAGGTCAGCCGAGCACCTTCCATGAAAATATCTGTAAAAGAGAGTCAAATCCCCAACCTGTCTTCGATGTTCTAGGCTGTCGAGGTTCTTCGTCAGCTCGTGGTCTCCGATCAGACGAATAGCCCTCCTTTCGATGGAATCCAGTAGCCGAAGAGTATGTTTGGGTGCAGAGCTCCAGACATGAGAGCAGTATTCTAGTGATGGTCGAATCTGGGCTTTGTATAGTGTCAAAAGTTGTTGAGGTGTATACAACTTTCTGGTTCGGAAGAGTACGCCAAGCTTCTGAGACGCTATCTTGGCGATTGCCACAACGTGGTTATGCCAAGACATATTTCCTCCCAGATTGACACCCAGCAAATTAATAGATGAAGCCAGTGGGATTGCGTGTCCGGCCATGACTATTTCCGGTTCTGTAATGTTAACCTTTTTAGAGAAAACTGCTGTCTGGGTTTTTTTAGCGTTAAATTCGACTTGGTTACTGTCACCCCAAGCCAAAATTTCTTCCAGGTCTTTGTTGAGGCGTGATACTTCATGCTGTCTGCGAAGATGTGCGTCGGCAGCCGATGTTTGCGCATTCAAAGAGAAAGATGAGAAAAGTGTGCTATCGTCAGCAAAACTAAATATCGGATTTTTAGTTTTCACTAGAAGGTCGTTAATGTATAGTAAGAAGAGAGTGGGAGACAATATGGACCCTTGAGGAACACCGGCATTGATGGTGAAGGTGTCTGAGAGAAATCCGTCAATCCCCACTTGCAGAGAGCGGTCCTTAAGAAAGCTAGATAACCATGCACAGAATCGACTGGGCATACCATAGGATCGCAGTTTACTTAGAAGCCCCTCATGCCAAACACGATCAAAAGCTTTAGAAATATCCAGCGCAAAAACCCGAGACTCCCCATGATGTTCGATTGCGTTGTTCCAAATATGGGTGACATAGGCTAGAAGATCTCCAGTTGATCTGGACTTCCGAAAACCATATTGATGATCGCTGATGATGCTGAAGCCTTCCAGGTACTTTAGAAGATGTTGGTTAATAGCTTTCTCCATTACTTTTGATATAACTGAAAGCAATGCGACTGGTCGATAGTTGTTAGGCAGGGTTCTCTTACCTTTCTTTGGAATAGGCTGGACTCGCGCCGTCTTCCAGCAAGATGGAAATATTCCTTTTTTGTAGGATAAGTTGAAAAGTCTACAAAATACTGGTGTTAGTTCATCGGCGCATGTCTTGAGAACTATAATAGGAATTTCGTCTGGACCAGTAGCTTTTTTGACGTCGAGTCCTTTCAGGATTCGTTTGACGGGACGCTGACGGAACACGATTTCGGTCATTTCGGATTCAACTGCAGGAATGTCGGGTGGTGTTCTTCCCTGGAAATCTACAGTGGAATGCGAAGAAAATAGTTCAGCAAGTAAGTTTGCTTTGTCTCCGGCTGTGGATGCTATTGTACCATCGGGACGTATTAGAGGTGGAATAGTTGATTTGGTAAAATTTTGGCTGACGGCCTTAGCGACTGACCAAAAGGACCTTGATCCGTTTGGACAGTCAAGAAGTTTGTTTTTGATCCTCACGTTATGGGCTTCTTTGCTTTGATCTATTGTTAGCTTACATTGGTTTCGAGCGGTAATAAAGATGGTACGATTCTCAGTGGTAGGGTTTTTACGCCACTGTCGGTAAGCCAGATTTTTTGATTTGACAGCACGCTCACAATCCTTGCTAAACCAGGGCTTGCCGTTGGAAGGGCGTTTTTGGGAGGAGGGGATAAATGCTTCCATGCTCGTCAGAATGACGTCGGAGACCTCCCCACCAGGAGTGCGATGCATAAAAAATAGTTTATAAAAAGTCAATCAAAGATATGGATCAGTTGCGAAATAAGATATTGGATGCAGCAGATAAAATAATTTCTGAACATTTTTCACATAGTTCGAGCGCCGACTTCACTACCAGTGAAGCATTCGGGTATTTTCAATATCTTCCATTCTAAAAGAAAAGAAAAAAGGAATAATAGTTTGGAATCTACAAATTTATTGTGATGCCTATTGTACAGAAATCAGCGTTCCTATTATTTGTAAATTTTATGTATCTGCTAAGTATCGCCAAATATCTTGTTGAAATGTGCCTTTGTTCGTGAAACCTGTGACCTATGTAATAAAAGCTAATAATCTAATAGTGTCTGTAAAAGAGAGTCAAATCCCCAACCTGTCTTCGATGTTCTAGGCTGTCGAGGTTCTTCGTCAGTTCGTGGTCTCCAATCAGACGAATGGCCCTCCTTTCGATGGAATCCAGTAGCCGAAGAGTATGTTTGGGTGCAGAGCTCCAGACATGAGAGCAGTACTCTAGTGATGGTAGAATCTGGGCTTTGTATAGTGTCGAAAGTTGTTGAGGTGTGTACAACTTTCTCAGGGCTTTAGAAATATCCAGTGCAACCGCCCGAGACTCCCCATGATGTTCGATTGCGTTGTTCCAACTATGGGTGATATAGGCTAGAAGATCTCCAGTTGATCTGGACTTCCGAAAACCATATTGATGATCGCTGATAATGTTGAAGCCTTTCAGGTACTTTAGAAGATGTTGGTTAATAGGTTTCTCCATTACTTTTGATATAACTGAAAGCAATGCGACTGGTCGATAGTTGATAGGCAGGGTTCTCTTACCTTTCTTTGGTATACGCTGGACTCGCGCCGTTTTCCAGTACGATGGAAATATTCCTTGTTTGTAGGATAAGTTAAAAAGTTTACAAAATACTGGTGTTAGTTCATCGGCGCATCTCTTGAGAACTATAACAGGAACTTCGTCTGGACCAGAAAGTTTCTTCACGTTGAGACCTTCCAGGATTCGTTTGACGGGATGCTGACGGAGCACGATTTCGGTCATTTCGGATTGAACTGCAGGAATGTTGGGTGGTGTTCTTTCCTGGAAAGCCACCGTGGAATGCGAGGAAAATAGTTCAGCAAGTAAGTTTGCTTTGTCTCCGGCTGTGGATGCTATGGTACCATCGGAACGTGTTAGAGGTGGAATTTACCGTCTTAGACAAATAAATGTAACTTGGCAAAGTATAGTAGGAATCAGAGAGCTACATTTTCTTTCTGTTTCTTGCAAATTTCATTGTACTCAAATTCAAAATGGATGATAGGCGCCATCTTGATAACAAGAAAATTGAACAGGAACAAGTGATGTCTTGCGATACATTATTTTAAAGGTCTTTACGATCCTAGACTATTGTGTTCCTATTCTCACCCAAAACAAAATTGCGACTTTTTAAAAAATTATATTTACTATTTCTTTTTGCTGTTTTAATTAAACGAAGAGTATTTTAACTTGATTATTATTTATGGAGAATGTCCTAAAGTAATAACAAGAACATAAATTTATTTCTTTAGCATTTGACTATTTTTTAACCACGGCATCGATAACTAGAAGTAACTGAACTTAAAAGCTGCAGCAAATTGGCAATATTCGTTAACTAAAATTTTTTAGAATAGATTACCAAACCCGAACAAACTTATTTTTTTTATTGTAAATAGAAAATAGGTAAACATAAAATTTGGTGATTTCCATTTGAAAATGTAGATTTTTTACAGTCTTCTCAATTTAATTTTTAATCTTACTTTTTGAACACCCTGTATTAATAGTTCCAGTCAAAATTAAATAATAAAGGCTTCCTTATAGGAAAAATTAATAATTATTTTAAGGTCTGTCATTTTAGACAAAATCATGTCAAACACGTTTAGACTTAGATATGATATCTGAAATCTACCTAGAATCTTGCGTCGAATTCAAAAATATAATAATATATAAGGTGTTAAAATAAGTAAATTTATACCGACTTCCGGAATAACCGGAATATATGTCAAATATCTTTTATAGCGTATATTTCACACAACTATCTTTTCTAGTTCCCGAGATCTTTTAACAGTCCACTCACAGCGAATGACCCTATATTTTTGGCTAGAAGAGACCTTTAAAAATATATTTTAAGGAATTAATTTTACTTGTTGTTGTTAGAATAATATAAAAAATATTACCCTTCTTGTTACGACCTCAATTTTAGCCAATCCGTTTCTGGAGATCTAATTACATTTCCGGGTTTTTAGATAATGAAAAAATATATGCATATATTTTGGAAAATTCATCAAGGGAATTATAAGGGTCTTAATTACCGAGGGTAGACTTTTCTTCTCGAGGGCCTTTGGCCCGAGGAACAGCAATTGACCGAGGTAATTGAGACCCTTATAATTCCCGTGGTGCACAAATAATTTTATTTCTGACCGATTCCAATAACATTTTGTTCATTTTTAAAACGGAATAAATGTTTCCATTTATTACCTTTCCGGTATATTTGAATCAGGTGTCGTCGATTATAGTTTTGATTGTTGCTATTTTACTTGTTTATAAACAGATGTTTGTTTAAATCGTTGTTTTTGCGTTAAAAACGTCTTTATTTCACCCTAAATGGATTACTGTCTTTCAGTATAATGGAGAATATTCTGAAAAAAGTTGAAAAAGCAAGAGAATCATTACTTCCATCGAAAGTAAGGCCCTATACCAAAAAGAATACAAGATATATCCAGTGGCGGAACTTCAAAATTTGGCCCCCCCGCAAAATTATTTATTAGGCCCTATAAAATGATTTATGTAGTTAAGCTAGAATAACGTAAATTGGTAAATAGATGTTACTCCATAAAAATTTAAAATAAAAAACATGATTCTTATGAGAGAAAATTTTTGTAATGCTCTTTAGAAACTAAGGTTTATACTAAAAATCACATTTATTAGATAATATTATTCCAAAACCCATAAAGAGTGACCACACTATTCTTTTCTGAATAACTTTATTGTTTAAAATCATTTTTAAACCAAATTTCCAGGAAATATTTATAAAAGTATAAGTTCTCATAAAATTAATTTAAAAATACATAATAAGATCGAATAGTTTGAATATCATACAGGGCAGGTTAAAATAAGAAGTTACTTTAAACAAGTCGCAAAAAACGTTTTTTTCTTTCCTCAAATAATTTAGACTTACATGTTAAATCTTCTTATATTCTGAACAAAAAATAGATAAGATTTTTTGATATTTCACTCGATTAACCATTTATAATTAATTTTCTGATAAAATGTTTCTAAGCAGTTAATAATTTTAAGCTCAATTTCCTTAAATTATTTGTTTAGGAATAGGAAATTTGCATTCAATAAAAAATACCTACGGTGACATAAAAACTTTAAAACGTTGTAGTTGTTAATTCCTTGGTACGATAAATATTATTATAAGACAAAAACTTTCCTTGTTTGCAAAACGAATAGGTATGCGTTTTTATTACAAAAAAAAAATTGTAAATGTTCTTAAAATCTAAGGCGATCGACAGATGTGTAGGAACTCATTTTCTTGATGATAGTATAAAAAACACTTTTTGAAGTGGGGCCTCGCATTGACGTAACGGGTGGCCACTTTGGGCCGTGGGCCCCCTTGGCGCCTGGGCCCCCCGCGTTGCATGGTCTTGCAGCATAGTAGTTCCGCGCCTGGATATATCTGAAGTGGCTGACACGGCGAAATGTTATGTCAAAAGATGTCGACGAAGCTGTCTTTCTGGCATATTTTCCAGAAATGGTAAGGTATTTTTAATATTTTCAGGTTGATTTGGTAGAGTTGTGTTTATTCGTTCCAGTCAGAAACGTGTAGTCCAAACTGTGGATTAAATGGTCAATGCTAAAATTGATGGTGAATTATACATGAGCAACGAATTACCACCAAGTTCAATGAACTAGAGGCCTTTTTCAAACAAACAAAACGTGAGTGTATTTGTTCGAATTGATCTAGGCCATCTTTGTCTCCCTTTAATGAATCGGAGAAGGTTGATGCAGACAGAGACAGACATAGAATGCGAGCAGCACAAGTTCTTAAATTATTTTACAACCGAACATCTTCGTCTGGAATGGAATAAAAATCAAGTAACATATGATTTATAATGTGATTGAAAATGGTGGAGGAAGCGTCATTAAATTCTAAAATAATTTTTAATTTTCTATTCTTTTCACGAAAACGGACCTTTTCGTTTTGTTGCAGGTAAGTAATTTATGATTGAAACATTTTTTTATTAATTTTTATTCGTTATTGTTATTTCACATTATAAAATTGTCCCATTATGTCCCAAATTTCTCACGCAAATTAGAAACAAACACATTTTTAAAGAATTTTACTTAAATTTTACAATCTACAAGTCAAAAGCTACAACATAATATTTACAGCTTAGTTATATTAACCCGTAGTCAGAATTTTGACAAGTCCGATAATATATTATTATAATAATTCTTTCCTTTCATAGTTTAATTGAGAATCCCATAATGGCTGAACATTAAAGAGAACTTCGATCACTAATGTTGCCAGGAGTATGCTACGAAACAAACAAATTGGAAGCCCATAATCATAATGATGGTGCATATATTTACTTGGCTAGTAGCTGTACATATAGGATTGTATTTACCTTTATTTGTTTGAAGTTGAAGATGGTAAAATATTTTATGTAAATTACACAGGCCAACAAAATAAAAAAAAATTTTTGGTGCCTGAGATGTGAGAACTGATTTTAGATATACTTAATGTGCTGATTCTAAAACTGGCATCAGATATTTTCTATCAGCTCTAGTTTTTGAGATAGAGACTAATTGAATTTAGTTCTAATAAAAGGCAAAAATAAATAAATCTACATCTCTTTAAAATTCAAAATAGAAATTTGGTATTCAAAACTAGGATCTAATTAGCCAAATATACCTGAAATTGTCAGTAAACCAATAGTCCTACTTAATCCTATTAATTTTATTACCTATTTTATATTTGGAATTCCCTATGATCCGATCTCCCCATACCTGCTCAACCACGACTAATTTGTTTTGGAAACATAGTACCTTTTGTCTACCTTTATCCTTCTCGACTTAGTATATTGTGTAGTTTTTGCAAATAAAGTTGTGTCATAATTTTGTGTACATTTTCGTCGTTTTATAGTGTTAAAACTAAAACAATGGCATCCTCTAGCAGGCGTAGCTGTGTAAACCATCCAGATGTTTTTTGTTATGTATGTGGCGAATACACTTTGAAAGAAAGTAGAAAAACTATTTCTGAATTTGTGAAAAGGTTTTATCTTGCCTATTTTGGCGTTCATTTAGGAGATCAAGATAAATCCTGGGCTCCACATGTGGTGTGTAAAACATGTTTTGAACATTTGCAACAGTGGACAATTGGAAACAGAAAGTGCCTGAAATTTGGTGTACCAATGGTTTGGAGGGAACCACATAACCATTATGATGACTGCTATTTTTGTCTCGTTAATATTAAAGACATAAATAGGAACAATCGACATAAATGGACATATCCTGATCTAGATTCTGCAAGAAGACCTGTACCGCACTCTAAGGAAATACCCATTCCAATCTTCAGCAGTCTTCCTGAAATCCCGGAAGATGATACAGAAACATCAACGCCTGATGAAGTTCAAAGAATGCAATCAGAAAACGACAGCGAATTTGAAGCAGATTTAACAACTCCTGAGTGTTTTAATCAACAAGAACTGAACGTTCTCGCGAGAGACCTATACCTCTCAAAGGAGTGTGCTGAATTACTTGCATCCAGATTAAAAGAAAATAACCTTCTTTATCCAGGCACTAATGTTACATTTTATCGTAAGAGAGAAAAGGATCTGCTGCCTTTTTTCACTCAGGAAAATAAGCTGGTATTCTGTAACGATATAAAATGACTCCTACAAAAAATGGGTTTGCCAGAATACACTTCAGACGATTGGCGCCTTTTCATTGACAGTTCAAACCGTAGTTTAAAATGTGTCCTTTTACATAACGGTAACAAATATGCCTCAATTCCTATTGGACATTCTACTACCATGAAAGAGGAGTATAAAACAATATCACAAGTTTTGAAACAAATTAAATACGAAGAACATCAGTGGGCAATTTGTGTTGATTTGAAAATGGTGAGCTTTCTCCTTGGACAGCAAAGTGGATATACAAAATACCCCTGTTTTTTATGTCTTTGGGACAGCAGAGCTAAAGATCAGCACTGGGTTAAGAGAAAATGGCCTTTAAGAGATACTATCGTTCAAGGAAAACAAAACGTAGTGAATGAACCTTTGGTTACGAGAGAAAAAATCTTACTACCACCCTTGCATATCAAGTTGGGGCTTATGAAGCAGTTTGTGGAAACGTTAGATCGAGATGGAAATTGTTTTGGGTACTTGTCAAGTAAGTTTTCTAGGATTAGCACGGAAAAACTAAAAGCTGGTATATTTGATGGTCCTCAAATAAGGCAACTTATGAAAGATCCACAGTTGACCATATCAATGAATGAGGCTGAATCTAACGCTTGGGTTTCATTTGTTCAAGTAGTTAAACATTTTCTTGGAAATCACAAAGCAAGCAATTACTTAGAATTAGTGGAAACTATGCTTGCAAATTTTCATATTCTCGGTTGTAACATGAGTATAAAAGTTCACTACCTCCATAGCCACTTAGGTCGCTTTCCAGAAAATTTAGGTGACTGTAGTGAAGAACAGGGAGAAAGATTCCATCAAGATATTAAAACTATGGAAGATCAATATCAAGGACGATGGGATAGCCACATGATGGCCGACTTCTGTTGGAGCCTTCAGCGAGACTACACCGGTAAACTCCATGCTAGAAAGTCGTATAAAAGAAAATTTGTAGGTGATAGTGACTAATATGAGTATGAATGTATGTTAAGCTACTTTTCATAATAAATATTTAATTATATATGTTTTTGTTTTGTTACTGGCAATAGTCATAGTTGTAACGTAAAATATATAATAGAGGTTAAAAAAAGTAAATAATTCCTATTTTAAAAACTAGATCTGATAGACAAAATCTGATGGCTATTTCGGATTCTCCACCCAAAAATTACCCAGGAACGATTAAAAAATCGCCGGCACCAAAATGTGTGTTGGCCAGTGTTATGATTTATTTTCTATTTTTTAATAAAACTAATTACAACCTTTAGTCTCTGAATTATTTATTTCTAGTTTCGTTACTTGTTCAATAATAATATAAAAGTATGTAAGGACGATTTTAAAGCGATATTTACAGTTGAAAACCTATGTCAAAATCCTAATATTTGATTTTCTCTACTACGTAAATCAAATGAAAATGAAAGGGTTTTGATGTTTTCTTTGCTTAAATGTCACTTTAAAATATTGACAGTAATAAAAATTTGGACAAAAGTGACATTTGAAAAGCACGTGCGCGCCAGTCATAATGGAAGTCGCCGTATCATGCCTGCTTCGATTATTTAACACGGCAGTTTGTCTTCTTCCTGGTTATAAGTATTCGTTGCTTATAACATCACTGTCAGAAATCGCTACCATAATGACATAAGGTCGTATGTTCAAATAAGTAGTTTTGAGATAAAGGGACTTATAATATTGTTTGCTATTCCATTCTTAACCCCGTACATTACTTTTATTATAAACAAGTGTCTCACCTACGGTTTTTTTTCCCAGTGCTTGGAAGAACGCCTATGTTATCCCTTAGTGGAGTCGTCCTGGCAAAATAAACGGCTCGAAAATCCTTTCACGAAATTGAGTAATTTTTTTTTCCCAATCGATACAGCAGGATCCCCTCGACATTCTGAAATGATTTGTGCAGGGCGCCGCATGGGTGCGGAGGGGGGCACGCCCCCTAAATCTAACCTACAACGAGAAATTGAAAATAACTCGGCCGGTTTTGATGCTACAAAAAAATGTGAAAAGCAAAATTGAAGAGTTTGACAGAGCGCGTAAGCTCGAACAAACCCGATCCCGATATCTCAATGAGTTCGCGAACTAACGCGATTTTCAACTGCAAAAACAATAAAATTTAATTAAGTATATCTCGAGAAAGGGCGGAGTTGGGGCATCATTTTTTCGCTCGGGTGATACCGAGTACTTTGATGGGCCGGAGGCTGGGGTTGGTGGGGCAATTAGGAGGGGAGTTAGGGGAGGGTGAAATTTTTTACATAAATGCTAATAAGTAGTTTATTAATCGAGCTACGGGGATCAGGCCGGATTCAATTTGCTCATTTTTTTATCAGCTACGAGGTGGGATTGGCGAAAAATTTTTATTTTCCCAAATGCGCGCGGCATACAAGAAATGGCCATCTCCGAAAATACTTTAGATATTATATTTAATTTTGGTATGTGTTAATAGGATATAGAACCTCAAATTTTAGTTAGCAAAGTTATTCAATTGTTCCACCAGTGGCGTCGTTGAAAACATGTCGTTTGATATTTTTTACAAGAAAGATGGTACGCCACTGATATTTTTCCATGTGGATATTTTTTCTGATTGGCCTGTTCAATTCTCCATGAAAACGGTCTCTTAAGTTTTTCTCGTCAGACTTCTTGATTCAAACCACTAAATTCATATTGAAACTCATTATTTTTAACACTGATAAAATAATTAAATAATTTTTTTTCATTTCATTTGCGAAAATAAAATTTTTTTGCCAATCCCACCTCGTAGCTGATAAAAAAAATCGACTAATTGAATCTGGCCTGATCCTCGTAGCTCGATTAATAAACTACTTATTAGCATTTATGTAAAAAATTTCAAATCCCCCTTACTCCCCTCCTAATTGCTCCACCAACCCCAGCCTCCGGCCCATTAAAGTACTCGGTATCACCCGTTAATTCCCGAAAATGCCCCAACTCCGCCCCTTCTCGAGATATAATTAATTAAATTTTATTGTTTCTGCAGTTGAAAATCGTGTTAATTCGCGAACTCATTGAGATATCGGGATCGGGTTTGTTCGAGCTTACGCGCTCTGCCAAGCTCTTCAATTTTGCATTTCACATTCTTTTTGTAGCATCAAAGTTATTTTCAATTTCCTGTTGTAGGTTAGATTTGCGGGGCATGACCCCCTATTGGATCCTACTGTATCGATTGGGAAAAAAAAAATTACTCGATTTCGTCAGGGGATTTTCGAATACCGGAACGACTCCACTATAGTATGTAATTGTCTATATAAAGTTTATGCGTTATTATATCCATCGATATCCTTTTTAACATTCAAAACGGCTACAGAGAAAATATTGTACGTAACACAATACTATGTGATTTTACGGGACTCGCAGGATTCCAGGAAACACCTACGAGCTCGTCCTGGAAAGTTTCTACTCATCCCGTAAAATATCACTTTCGGAACTTGTTACGTAAATTACTATTGTGATCTTTAAGAACACAGTATTGTCGCGTCGAGAAGAGTCACTTAAGATAATTTTTCTATGGGTGACAACTATTTAATTGCTATAGCACTATAGGTGTGTTCTTTTGAACGATAACTGCTACGAACTTCGTAGGATTTACCGTACAAAGGATACCCATAGTGATCAATTAAATAGTTGCCACCATGTATAAAATTACTAGTTTCATTATATTCTTTCTAAGTGGGAACAAAATTTGTACCTGTCTTCTGTTGGTATTAGCACACGCCTTGAAATCCTCCAACCATTGCTCTGGACGGGGAAATGTATTTGGATATCCATAACGTGCTAGTGAATAGTCTCTGTTATTGAACTTTATTTTCTTAATTCTTGATTCCCAAAAATTAGTGTAATGACTTTCTATTATCCCAATATTTCTTTTTAGCCATTCTATGTCGTTGGTTTTTTCGATATATAGTTTAATCATTTGAGCAAATACCGGCGGCCCTGATCCATCGTTCCAATATACTCTGGCACCTTTTGGAATACTGCGTCTTTTTGTGGCGACCATGACCTGAATAAAATTATCCAACATTCCTTTAACGGTTTCCTTCATTTCACATAAAAGCAACCCTAAAACGAACATAAATTGTCATGTCATTCGGCCTTGAATTTTTTCACTCTTTAGTATAGGTGTATCTTGAATTTATAAAAAGGTGACTACTCCTGTAATAATTCCCCCTAAGTCGAGTTGCACTCTGGAGTCATAAGCAATACGTAAGTATCGATACGCGATATTCTCATCCATTGACATAATACTATTATTTAGTTGTGTTATTACTAGAGTTTGGATTTTCAGGCATTATGCTTTTTGTAAATATTAAAAGCAAATAGTAGATAACTCAAGATATTGATGAATTGAATGAAAAATTTGCCAAAAAGGCAGTGTTTATAATGTTTATTTTGCTTTTTTAAACTTTATGCTTATTTTAATTTTTATGCCTATTTATAGCTTTTTTTGCCTTTTGTTGAAATATTTGATCATTTTTTATTAGTTAAAGCATTTGCTTGTGGAAGATATGTTGTAAATTGAATTATCGGAGTTCTTGATGAAGAAATTCCAACCACAGGATATTTAATATGCTCCAAAGAGCTGGAAAGTACAAATAGTAACACAGTATCAAGGTTGAAGCAATAAATGAATCAATAACAAGCTTTTACTTGCCAGGACCAGTTCCCTGTAACAAAGTATTACTCATGCATTCTGACGCAGCAGCGTATATGCTCAAGATGACTTCAAATTTAAAAGTGTTTCACCCAAATTTAATCCATTGTACTTGCTTAGCATATGGCTTAAATAGAGTTGCTGAAACTATAAGGCAACAATTTCCTCTTCTTAATGAACTTATTAAAAATGGAAAAAAAGTTTTTGTTAAGGCGCCTTTACGGGTACAACTCTTCAAAGAACGAGTACCTAACACCCCATTACCACCTGAACCCGTTGTGATAAGGTGGGGTACTTGGTTAGATGCTGCAATATATTATACAGATAATTTCGAAAATTTTTAAAAAGTTATATTTGAGCTGCCCGAATTAGCCAGCAAGGCAATTAATTAAAGATTGTCAAACGGACCTAAATCAGGAAGAAATTAAGGACCATTTGGCCTATTTAAAGTGTAATTTTAATTTTATCACTGACACAATAAAATCTGTCGAGAAATAAAAAAATTTATGATTTCGAAGAGGCCATTAACCTGGAGAAACTGGCCAAATAGTACAAAAAATTAAAAGATACAGTGTTTAAGAATTAAAGTTTTCAAAAATTAAAAAAAATTGCTTTGGTTGAAATTGTTTTGCAAGAAATCCTCATCCAGATTTGCAATATGACTGCAAAATTTAAATATGCGACCATAACAAGTGTTGACGTAGAAAGGAGTTTTTCGGACTATACAAACATTTTAAGTGATAGAGGACAAAACTTCAAAATGGAGCACTTAAATCAACATTTGGTTATTGCTTGTTTGTACAAAAGTTGATTTTCTTATACATATAACTTTATTATATTTTAAGATTGCGTTTAATTCGAGATTTTATTTATGCAAAGATAGAATAAATTCTGTTTTTAATTTATGCTTTTTATATTTTTTATGCCTTTTTTTGTGCATATTTCATGCTTTTTTTAAGTGAAACTTTATCCTTTTTAAGCGCTTATTAAGTTTTTTTCATGCTTTTTAATCCTGACTCTAGTTATTACACTGGAGCAACGGGCGATAGGCAATGAGAAATAATTTCTTGCGTCTGTCTCATATCAAAGCAACACAAACCAGGAAATAGTAAGTGAATATGTCGGACAGTGACAGCGAGGACCATGTTTTACAAAAAGGCAACAACCCTAGATTCACCCTTCATAAATTGAAATTGAAATGTCGTAGTGCAACCATATCGATAACGGAACTGGATTTTTCTGACAGGCAATATCGCATCGCGTCAGTGTGTGACACCTTTGATTTTTACTATTACGTCAATGGGTGATAATATCGCTAGTTGAATACAGGGCGACCAGTGGATCTGTGTCTCCGTCATATAAGTAGGTAAGGGGGAAGCAATATCGTTTAAAACATGGTCTAGTCATGGGCGAGCTATTACTATTTTAAATAATGTAATAAAAATTGGAAGTGATTCAGTAATTGCATTTTATGTTTGCAGGTAGGTTTAAAAATTTTTCAAGATGGAAAAAACAGGTACTAGTGGAGTCGTTCTGGGGAAATAAACGTCTCGAAAATCCCTTAACGAAATCGAGTGATTTGTAGGGGGCGCCGCATTAGGGGGGGACGCCCCGTGTATCTAACCTATAATAGATTTTCCTAAATAACTCAGCCGGTTCTGATGCTACAAAAAAAAATGTAAAGGGCAAAATTGAAGATCTTGATAAGCGCATAAGCTTGAATAAACCTCATCCCGATATCTCAATGAGTTCGCGAATTATCGCGATTTTTAACTGCAGAAACAATAAAATTTAATTAATTATATCTCGAGACCAGTTGGAGCATCATTTTTCGCAAATCAATGGGTGACACCGAGTACTTTGATGGGCCGGAGGTTGGGTGTGGTGGGGCAATAAGGAGGAGAGTTATGGTGGGGGGAATATTACATAATTGCTAATTAGTAGTTTATTAATTGAGCTACGGGGATCAGGCCAGATTCAATTTGTTCATTTTTTATCAGCTACGAGGGGGGATTGGCGAAAAAATTTTATTTTCGCAAATGCGCGCTTTTCGCGGCATACAAGAAATGGCCACTATTTAATATCTCCGAAAATACTTTAGATATTATGTTCAATTTTGGTATGTGTTAATAGGATATAGAACTACACATTTTAGTTAGAAAAATTATTCAATTGTTCCACCAGTGGCGTCACTGCAAACATATCCTCTGATATTTTTTACAATAAATATGGGACGCCACTGACATTTTCCATGTGGATATTTTTCTGATTAGCCTGGTCAATTCTATATAAAAACGGTATCTTGAGTTTTTCTCGTCAGATGCATCGAATTGCCCACTCCAACAATTTTTATGAAACAAAATCTATCATTAATTATTTTATCAATGTTAATAATAATGAGTTTTAATATGAATTTAGTGGTTTTAATCAAGAACGATTTTCTGGGGCAGTTTGCAATGAATTCAACTTTATCAACTCGTCAAGCAGCTGTAGCAACTGGATTATCTCGTGAATCAATTTAAAGTACTTAAAATTAATAAGTTTTATCCCTATAAACTGCACATACTGCAAGAACTTGGTGACGACGACCCTGACAGAAGAATACAGTTTTGTGAAATAATGACAGATAGAATTACGGCAGAACCTCGACTGGTTAAAAATATTTGATTCAGTGATGAGTGTACCTTTTATTTAAATGGGCATATTAATAAGCAAAACTGTCGTTACTGGAATGACGAGAACCCCCACGTATTTAGAGAAGGGCATACCCAGTACCCCCAGAAAATTAATGTTTGGGCTGGTATATTGGGAGATGGTATTATCGGCCCAATATTTATACAAGGAAATTTAAATGGCGACAGGTATGCTGAAATGCTACAGAGGTCTATCGAACCACTAATAGTGCGAGAATTAGAAAATCAGAGGGACATACTCGGAAATGTATCTTTAGAAGAACGCTTACTACATTTCCAACAGGATGGAGCATCTCCGCATTATGTAGTTCCCGTTAGGCAGTGGTTGGATGATAATTATCCCAACCAGTGGATTGGAAGAAGAGGTCCTGTTGAATGGCCACCTAGATCTCCGGACCTAACACCTCTTGACTTCTTTTTGTGGGGTCACCTAAAATCTGTGGTTTTTAAAACGCAACCTGAGGCACTAGAGCAACTTCAGCATAGAATAGTTCAGGAATGCCGTGCTATATCCAGAGAAACCTTTGCAAATGTACGTGAAGAATTTGAAAGTAGGCTTTATTATTGTCTTCAAAACAACGGAAATCATTTTGAACATTTAATTAACTAATAATAAAAAATTTCAAAATTGTTTTTTTATTTATTGTTTTCCTCAATAAACAGAGAAGAATTTCCTGAAATGTACCTTTCTATGGTACCATTGGAAAGCATTTTTCAAGAGCTTCAAAATGATGTATCACTCGACCCCCCCTTTCTATTTAAGATTTTAAGGGTTTATCTCACCCTGTCCAAGGGGTTGCATATAGGGGTGGGCTAATACGCTTGTTTTTGTTCCCCCTTCGTTTTATAGAAACTGTTTTTTGCGTTTTTTTCTTCAGTTTTTCGTTTCTAATATATGGCCATTTCAAGTTTTTAAATTGTCACCCTGTATATTAGGCTTATACTGTAGATATTTTAAGTATCTTTCATTCTTATTAAGTTATTCCCATACCTAAAGTTACTTCCTTTGCTTAGAATTCGATTTTTATTGAAATTTTCGGAAACAGACTGTGTTTTTTTATTTTTCTAGTCAGCCATGACCATGACCAACAAAATCAAAACAAATGTAAAATTGAGATTTTAAATGTCAAATTGAAATCAATTAATAAGAATACTTCTGTATTAATTATTTATTTTTAATTTAAACTAACTGCAATAACAATAAATTACAAATCAGAACAAATATTTTTCCTAATACAAATGTTCAAAGTTGTCTCCATTTGCTTCTAAACACATTTCGACGCATCTATGACTCACTTAAGTTTCTAGACATGTCAGATGTAATATTCTGGAAACAATTTCGAATTCTATTTTTCATATCATCTAATGTTGAAGGAGACATTTTATAGACCGTATCTTTCACGTACCACCAAATACTAAAATCCATTTTTGTAAGATCTAAATGAATTAATACAAAATGCAGCCGAGAGCTCCATCCCAAAAATGGGGAACTGGAAACCAATGGTGGGATCACGAATGCTCGATGAAAATCAATGAACGTAAAATAGCCCTCCACAATTCAATAGAAAATTTCATCGAACTAAAACACTCAATAGTCAAATCCAAACGCTTCTTTAGAAGAAAGAAAAAAGAAAAGATCAAATCATTCTGCGGTTCTTTGAACAGAAACTCTGACATCAGGAGTATATGGAATAAAATTAGTAAATGTTCAGGCAAATATATAAAAAAAATAACCACTGTAGACGATAGTATCCGTAGAGAAATATTATCAAAAATGTCAAATCTTACTGCTGACCCCACACCTGAATTGCTGTCTTTAACAGAATACACCCGTTCACCATAGAGCAACTTAATTCCGCCCTGACCGGAAAGAAGGATTCCGTCCCTGGGTTGGACGAAGTATCCTACTCAATCCTAAAGCCAAACAAATGCTTATTCACACTTTCAATAATTTGTGAACCCCTCCACAATCAAATTAAAGAATATGTAATCCTGGCTATACAGAAACCAGATAAAGACCCGAACTCTGCTGACGGTTATAGATCCATAATTCTAGCTTCCTGCCTCCTAAAAACCATAGAAATTATGATCAAAAATAGAATAGAATAGTTTACCGAAAATAAAGAAATTTTCCCCATACTCCAAACGGGCTTTAGGAAAAAAATGGGAACTCGGGACAACCACGCATATTTTGCTTCCTTCGTAAACCTTGCCTTTAATCAAAATTTAACTTTTCGCAGTAATGCTTGACATCAAATCAGCATACGATGGGGTAAAATACACAACTTATATGAAAAACTTTACAAATCCCAATCGAACTATGCAACCTTATTTTTAGTATCCCCCTGGGGGTTGAAATAAGGGGGTTGAAATAATGATATACGCGGATGATATCACTATTTTCATTAAAGGTAAAAACATTATGCGAATGGTATCAACAATAAACCAAGCTATAGCACTTATACATGATACTTAATAACAACCTCACACTGTCTCCCCCAAAAAGCGAAGCCATCGTTTTCTCAAAAGGAAAACGCAAAACACTCTATCACCCCGTTACTGTACAAAACACTGTTATCCCTTATAAGAACACGTTCAAGTACATAGGAATTCATTTTGACTTACATCTTAATTGTAACAAACATATTGAGTTCACTCTAGAAAAGACTAAAAAGGGAATTAACATAATCAAGACTTTTGCAAGGTGTAGTGGGGGGCTGACCCACTCACCCTTCAGACCGCTTTCAACGGATTGGTCATGTCCCACCTAGACTATGGATCCTTCCTACAAGTAAACACAATAACATCAAAATTAACAACATTTTCCATCAAGGTTTGAGAATCATTTTTGGCTGTATGAGATCGACACCTACCAATGCCCTGGTAGCCGAGGCCATGGTACCTGACATTGAGCACAGACGCCTCTGGCTGGCTACAAAGTTTCTAGCGAAAATCGTCAACTTCAAAAACCACCCTTTAATTCCCATTCTAAAAGATATTAAACATTACAAATCACTAAATGCCAGCTATTGGAGAGGAGAAAACCTGCCCTACCTGGTTCAAGCTTATAACTACTTTCACCCCTTCCTTAAGTCAATGTCCGCCCATAAAATTTTACCCTGTTATAAGTTTGAGCATCAAGAGCAGATTGAAAGATCGAACATTCTTGACTTTAACATAGAAAAGGAGATCAGATCCTTACGCCAGTAAACTCTCTCTGCCTCAAACACAAAATTAAAAAAACAACATGCGGCAGTTTGGAAAGAGTCACTAAATAAAAAAGGAAGATGGTATGCACAGGTTCAACCCGAGTATCCTTCCTCAAAATGGTATAAAACTTAAACAATATATAGATCGCAACCATATAAGTACTATTGCTCGAATGAGAACTGGACATTGTCTAACTAAAGAACACCTTTGGAGGATTGGGGTTGAGGAGTCCCCCAATTGCGAATGTGATCAAATTGAGAACCTCAATCACATATTCTTTGAATGCCAAATAAACCAAACTCCCCTATTTGACTTGTATAATAAATTTAGACTTGAGGGCATCCCTACCCCAATTAATATTACATTAGCTCTAGCAAAACCCAACAATAATATAATTAAGACTATAATTAGCTTCCTCAAATATAAAATTGAGTTGTAATTAATACACGAGTGATTTCTATAACGTATGAAAGATTGAATGTTTTAGGACAGAGGGGACATAGTGAATGCAAGGAACCAGGGGTAAATAGTTTACGAGCACTCCACGAATTCACTTAAAGCTTATACACCCTTTGGAATCTTGGATTTAAAGCTAATTGAATAATAAAGAAGCTATTAAACTCGCGGGGTTAAGTAACACCCTACTGGAACAAACATCCTCCGAACGGAATCAATTTCCTTAATCATTGACCATAGAGACTTGCTAAAAACCTACCCCTACTCCTACCCGAGGCAATTCCAACTGTGTGTAGATCTTCCATTGCCCGAGATCGAGTGGAGTTTGTTTGTCATCTATGTTGTGTATGTCTGATTAACCCCCTCACCACCTGAAGGCAAGGAAGAGAAAATCAGCGAGAAAACGCACGATTCCACAGCACTTCACACTGAAGAGACACTCGAGCCCAGAGTATGACTCAGAGTCAGACTTTCTCTGGACTCAAATAATGAGCTGGCAAATTGATCTTCTAAGATCAGATCCACGCAAGACAAGACAAGATAAATCATAGTATAACTGAAGGTGTTATAACATATAAATGTGTACTTGAAGAGTATGTAAAAATTACATTTAAATACAGGGTGTTATGGAAATGACGTATTATATTTAAACCGGCAATTCCTGAGATGAAAACAAATTCAAGAAAAATATCCAAAAATAGCGCTTTAATTTAATATGCCCTGTACATAATCTTATGTCAAACCAAAAATGACCACGTGGTGCCCCTGTCAGGAAGGTAAACAAAGCAATATATGGCGGAAAACGTCACTGAATCTTGAACAGTGTTGTCATATCTTCAGGGTAAACTCTTTAGAAAGTCAATAACCGTTTGACAGATTGCAAGTTGTTTATTTTTCAGGGTACATTATTATAAACTTTTACGTTCAGTTCAGTTCGTTGGGAAACTCTCATTTATAAACGAACTGACTCGAACGAACCGCTGCGGAGTTTTAAATGGTCAGGTATGTTCTCATTTGTTCAATTCGAACGACACCCGTCAGATCTGGACAACTTAAAAGATTATAAATGCCACTTACCCTTTAGAAAAAAAATACAATTTTATTTAGCTCTTCGGACTTATTTAAAACCAACTTAATTTATAAGAAAACACCAAATACCTAGATAACTTGAACAAAAACAAACCGGTACAATAAAATCACATAACACATCTAAGTACCATTCAATCTGAATTAGTATTTTAAAGTGCTACTGTGTATACAAAAATACGCCCTTATTGTCTGAGTGGTCTGGGAAATAATGTATTTAACATCTAAAAATTTTAAAAATAAATAACACGTTGTTCCGTCGATCGATATTGAACTGCTGGGCTGGAGCACTGCCGTCGCGAAAAGAACAAATAACTTAATAATTTAAACTCGGGTTTAAGTATTAACACACCAATCTGCTTGAAACTTGGTTAAAACAGTAGGAAACCGATAATGCGCGTGAAAATCGGCCGGCTTTTTTAAACAGCTGATTTTGGACATTCCAGCGGGTTGCCTGTTCTTTTCGCCGGCTGGGGTTAATAGTTAAAAAATACAGCGTTGCCACTTTCGATGTTTTATAAATAAATTGTGGATTTTCCTTCTATAATATTACTTTCCTCTATAATTATAGTCTCGGAAATGGCAACCGCGATAGCTCAACTTAGTTCTCTGAATGTGCACAAAGAAAGCACCTTGGACGCGACCATTTATTTAAAAGGGTAGTTTCTGTCAACATAATTGCTTCATTTTATCTTTAGTAAAGGGTTGATGGCCCATAGAAATGAGCGTTTTTATTATTTCTATTCCGAAATAATTAAGTGCTAACTTGAAGAAGTCTGTGCCCTGGATTACTTGCTAGTGTACTGGCACCTGGATTCACTTCTATTTGGATACTAGGTAAACTAAATATTATTTTTATAAGAATCTAAAGTGATACATTTTTTACAAAGTTTGGCAACATTGTGCCTGAACATCTGTTGATTACCCAGCTGGGCAATGTAATATGTTCATATATGAATGTGCCGAGGAGTTGTGTGTGGGTTTAATGGTGAATTACCCCACTTTTTAAACTTTGATTTTAAAAAATATATATGTAGCGCTTCTCTAGAACACCCCAGGAGTCACCCATTTCAATATAATACGTCATTTCCATAACACCCTGTATAATTGATGAAAATAAATAGTGTGCGTTAAACCCGAAAATTGTGTTGTTGATTTCTAGGCATAATAGAAGGTATACAAATCATTTGAACAAATAAAGAAAGACAACAACGATCGTCAAGACATTGATAAAGTACATACAGGGTAGTGGTTCTATTAGGTACCTAATAATTATGTAGGAAAGTGGCCCGCAAACTAACACAGGAATCATCCGATCCCAACAAAAGTAAATTTAATATAGCCAACCACCTCGTGTTGAAATTAGACCGCTCGGATTTTCATTTAGGTTGGGTTATGTTCTAGTAGCAAAGTTTCAGTAGTATTTCATATCATATCATCATCATATCATATGAAAGTACGATTTACCTGTATCCGAACCCAGCACTGTGCTACGAATGTATGTTTACTTTTGTTTGCAGCCGCGTTAGGTTAATAAAATAATTAGGTTTGCAGTGTTGATTATTTTTGTGTTTGTCCAATTGATGTTTAGGTGTTATTATAAAGAAATCTCAATATTTTAGGTTTGTCCCGATATTTTAACGAAAACATTGATTATATTTGTAATTTATTATAGTAATGGTAACAAAAATAAAATAATATTTTACCGAAACATATTTACAAATACTCATAATCTAATTGTAATGTTCCTGAGAAATGGGAAAAGTCTGTTCATTTTTGGAAGAAGCGGACAGCGCGAATCCGCTCCGCAGTCAACTTCAAATACACATAGATTCAAAAGTTTTACATCACTCTAATTCTCTAATAAGTAATTACGCCATGGTGAAAATAGACTAAATTTTAGTTCATTGATAAGTTTAAAATAAAAATCAATGAGTTTTAAAAAATTGTATTTTACCACAACATTTTAAACCTTCCAAAGAAAAACGTAACAAAAGTAAAGTTTATATACATATATTGTATAATTGGTGAAATTTTAAAAAAATATAGCTTTTAATAAAGTGTATTTCCTCCTCTGGCCTCAATGCAAGCTTGAAACGACGCCTCAGCTGTGCGTAAGGTTAGCAATCCGTTCTTGTGGAATAGCCTGCCATTTCTCGTTACCAGCAACGACAAGCTCCTGGAGAGTTCTAAGGGGATTTCTTCTAACGCGAACTGCCCTAGAGAGCACGTCCCAAGAATGTTCTATCGGGTTCATGTCATGAGACAAAGCAGGCCACTCCAAGCGGTTCATTCCCTCACTTTTTAGGTATTCATCCACAGCTCTAGTACGATGGGGCCAGGCATTGTCGTCCATAAACACAAAATTGTTACCAACAGCCCCTCTCCACGTTCTAACATAAGGATGTAGAATATCCCTAATATACCTAACTCAGTACGCCCGTCAGGCATAATACCTGCCCAAAACATGGCGCTTCCTCCCGCGAATGGAGACAAGGGGCGAGCATGAACAAGTTGAGTGACTTTTGTTGGTTCTCTCGAAACACAAATCCAGCGACTATCGTTTACCAGAGAAATCCTGGTCTCGTCGGAAAATAGAACAGAATTCTAAAATTCTTCGGGTAAACGAACATGTGTTTCAGCCCACTGCAGTCGACGAACTCGGGGGTCATATTGTAGTTGGCGAACTCTTACTGTTCGCCGACATTTTAAACCAGATTCAAGAATTCGTCTTCTTAGTTTAGCCACGGATACGCGAAGTCCAATTGCATACATAACATCTCTCTGAAGTTGTGGGACTGGCATAGTTCGTTAGTAATACGCCTTCTACCACTTCGTGGTTTGTTTTGCACATAATTGGTCTCTAGATAGCGATTCCATATGAGTAGATAGGCTATGCCGGTTCTGCGCCATTTAGGGGTAGTTTTACATGTTATTTCTTATGGGAAAATTTAAGGTTCGAGTTGCATTTTTATGACCATTTTAAGGCGTGGCACTTTTTCAAGTTCATATAGGGGTATATAGGATACCATATGGGCAATTGGGGGTTGTTCGGGTTTGATGTCATAGGGGCACTAACTACATGGGCACTAACTACCGGATGCCTCGACTCCTCTGTGTTTATTCAACTGCGGGCCGCACCTAGCACTCCTCTGTGGCGTATAGGGGGGCGAAGCCCTACCTCTAGGACCGGGTGCCCCATGACTGTCTTTCATGGTCCCAACGTGTCATACCTCTAGAACCGGGTGCCCCAACTGATGTATGTCTTCGATGGCCCCGGGCGTGTCCAATATGATAAATCCTGAAAAAAGTTTGTGCCGTCTACAAGGCTCGAACCGCCGTCCTCTAGATTACTAATCATAGAAATTATCTCTGAGCTATCAGGGATTGTTGGAAAAAACGCAGACTAGTTGATGATAGAACACGTGTATGTGATTAAAACAATTTGTCAAGAAGATATTTATTTCTGCACAATAGTAATGGTGACTGTTATATCAAATGGATATACTACTAAATTATAAATGCTACTAGATGAGCTCACTGTTATATTTGTTTTCAAGATTTCAAAGGCTAAAGACAATAATAGTAGGCAACTATATAGTGTGCTAATTAATAATAGAAAGTAAAACATAGAAGTATATTATACGCTCAAGTGTATAGAACTATAATTTGTGTAATAGGCATCAGGTGGCATTAATAATAGACTTATAAAGTAAACATAGAGGGCACTAACAGTACTAATACGCGCAAGTATAGAGGTTTCGAATATAGGCTATAATTTATGCAACAATGGGGGTTAATTAAGTATTACGTGGAGTAGGTGTTTAACCTAAAGCAACTGCAATCAATACTTATATAGTACAGTACGGGTATCATACTAGTAACAAAGCGCGCATTCAGCCGCTAAAAGGTAAAAAAAGATGAGAATATAAGGGGATGCATTTATTATCAAAAACAGTTTAAAGACATAATATTTACACACACACACACTAAAACTAACATAAATACCAAGTACGCAACGTCTTATTAGGCCATACACAGAACAAAATATATACAAAAATGTAACAAAAAGGGGCTGTTTCATATACATAAATTTAATATACTTATTATTATCCTATTAAGGCAGGGTACCGTAGGTGACATAGGACATGGTACATGGTACAGCTACCATTGGCAGTCGTACAAACGCAGAACCCACAAAAAATTTCTGAAAAAGAGAATATATACAACAACCAAAGAAATCAATTTAGGACATGTTAGTTCCAGATGAGTAAGTTAGGGGATTACATGTTATTTCTTATGGGAAAATTTAAGGTTGCCTTTTTATGGACATCATGGTTTATTTTGGCGGTTCAACGAATCATCCAAACCGCTAGTTCGGGGTTGTTCGGGTCATCCAAACCGCTAGTTCGGGTTTGTATACATCGTACATGCATACGACAAGTACAATATAACAATGCAAGTACGGTCTTGGAATATTAGTTATGCATGCAAATCTATAACTCAAGTCGACATTCCGGAACTTTTAGAAAAGTAGTTAATTTTCATAAACAGGCGATTAATTCCAATAAAGTAACAAAGAATAATAACGAACCCAAGTACGGTCCTGAAATAAAAGATAGATAATAAGGCGGTGCAGTGACAGTGCATTCCGAATGTGAGGTAATAAGCAATTAATTATTGGGTTGTTGCAAGCTATTATCATAATAAAAAGATTAAATATAAAAATTCAAACGCGCTTAGGTAAGATAAAAATGCAGATTCTCAACGGATGTACAGAGGGTCCTAAACACATAAAGCAATACAGCATCAAAGACCCAAATTTTCTCTCACTCTTTTACCGGACCAAATTATAAATTAAGGTACAAAATTGTTCGCGGGATGTTCACCGCTGAGGCTCTCGCGGATGTTGCGGATGTCAACCCACGACTCGCTGAGTCATAGGTTCGGTGCGACGACGACTCGCTGCTTGAGTCATTAACGATAAGAAATATTATTATACCTATATTATGGGGGCAAGATGGGAGACAATGCGTGAACTGAAACTCTGTGTACTACTGTACTGACTCTATGATGCCATGTGGTAGACTGTTGTAGTTGTTATCAATCTACATAGGCTGTCCCCCTTCTGCAGACATAAGCGAAAAATATGCACAGTTATTAGTCACATTGTATATAAAACTCATGTTGGTAAACATAGATAAAAATATGCATAGTTACACACACTGTGTCCCTTCTGCAGACATAGGCAAAAATATGCACAGTTACATACACCGTGTATAAAACGTCCTTTTTGTTGGTCATTATGATGACGTTATCTAGGGTCGACGAGGGCCCCGGGTCCTACTTTTAGAATGTTCTATTTTAAATTCTGAAAAAAGCTTACCATCTGCTACCAACCGCAGCCTTCCAAATTACTAAGTATGGAACAAACATTTAGAACGGGAATAACAAAGATAACGGTCATAGACATAGAGAATGTTGAACAAACATGGTGTTAAAAACAGTATGGTGGATAACAATAAAAATAGGTAAATTAAGCAGGGGTTATGTGATGGGGTAAAAAAAAGGGGACCTTGGTAATACCCTGAAGATTCTATAGCGAATTTGCAGAGAAAAAAGCACTTTTTATTAAAATCGGCGGTATATTGATAACTATATTAAAGAGGCCCAAGCCAGGGGAGTAGGGGAATGCGGTGTTTATGAAACCACTGACAAGAACATATACCGTAGATGATGAAACCAAAATCAACGTAATAATAGCTTAATATTTTTCAATAAAACCATTCCAGAAAACAGGAAAACATCCACTAAACCATTATAATAAACCACTAAACCGCTATTAAACCACTCTTTTAACCTGAAAACTACTTAAACCCCATTTTAGAGAACAAGAACAAGGTAGTGTTTACGTTGTGGTAGTGTCGTGTTAGTATCGCGTTGCGGAAGTGTTTACGTAGTAGTATCATGGTAGTGACATTGTTGAGTAGTCGTAGTGTTTAACTTTTTAGCTAATCAAGGGGTACGTAATACCATAAATAGCTTTCACCTAGATAAATGGTTTCATTATTAACTTAGGCACCAAGATGGCAGGTAGAAAAATAAAAATTAAGCTCCTGGAAATACCCCAAAAGGAAAACATATTTGGTTTTAGGACAGACGGAGTGAACTGGTTTATAGGGAATATGTCTGCTGATTTTCAGAACGAGAAGCTAATTATTAGCAATGAAACATTTAATTTAACCGACGGGTTATTGAATTTACTAACAAGCACGCACCCAAAACGATATCCAACTAAAGATTTGGATGATTACAAGGAAATACTACTTACGAATGCACCTAGGAGACACTTTAATCCTAATGAACATATTAAATCAAGTTCTAGTTGGAAGTATGCAAACATTATAGCAAAGTTATTTCCGCCTAAAAGAACACACGAGGCAAAAAAACGAGAGGCGTTGAAACATGAGGTCAAAAGTTTATCCCTGATGCCCCAGAGGAACCACCAAAATACACTACCGTTAACGAATTGGTCGACCGCTTTAGGCAACTAGGCAATGGAAAGCCGGAAGAGAATCCTAACCTGCCTGAAATAATGAGAATATTAAGAGAACTCGAAAAACTAGGGGTTATAGAATTTTATAAGTGAATAAACTATATTTTAGGAAAAATGTTTTTATTGTCAATATCTAATCCAGACACGCCTACTTACCACACAATTAACATTGCCTTATTGCTTTCCTTCAGGTCTTGTTAGAGCTTAACTATTCTGTATGCTTAGGCCTACTTTAAGATTTCTGTATCAGTCACACTTTATAAACAGGACATCAATGTAAAAAGTCTTTATTGTCAACAAAAGGTTAAACAAAAACTAGGAGGTGATCTGAGGAGGACCTAGGCAGAAAAAACTATTAGTAAAAATGTAGTGCTGTGTTTTAAGGGCGTTTGGTTGAAAATATCTAATGGTTACATTAAACATTCTCGTAACAGGATACCAGTCGTGAACTGAGCCCTAAGCGTATCCCATTTGATTTTTTGAACGGAAAACAAAGTTTCAAAACAAAAACCGTATGTTGGCGTCTTTTTTGCACACCAGGTAGTAAGGTGGACATATTGGCTCTTTTTTTACATCATATTTTTTGGCATCTTTTAGCTATATGTTAATTATTGGCTCTTTTATAACATTATTTTGGCATCTTTTAGCTATATGATAACGGCTGTTTTATAGCATAATAGGCGATTATTTTGCCCGTTAAACTGTATGGCTCTTTTTAAAGTATTACTTATGGCATCTTTTAATTGAGGGTTCACATCATCAATGGCTGTTTTATAGCATAATAGGCGATTATTTTGTCCGTTAAACTGTATGGCTCTTTTTAAAGTATTACTTATGGCATCTTTTAATTTAGGGTTCACATCATGATTATCAGGCTGTGGTAAAGGAAAGCATGTCGATAAAAAGTAGTAAATGTAATGCAACGGGGGTAGAGTAAATGGTGACGTAAAAAGTAAATAATATATTACGAGGTGGTGCAAAACTAAACAGCGGAGTAGAGACAACAAAGATCGTCATGGTGGGGCGATAACTATAGATAAGGGCTTTAAGGGCGTATATGCAGGTATAGTATTATTAAGCTTTCTATTTAAATAAGCGTGTTTACAACATGCAGTTCACGTATAAGTCACACCTATTATAAACAAAAATGTTAGTAAAAACATAGCGAGGCGTACTTTTATAAGACTCACATAGATTTGCCGAATGCATTGCGAAAACCTAACGCAAGATTCATGGTGCAGGATGCCCTTTTATGAAATCTGGGCATGGGCAGATACGAAATAATCAAGTTTCTTCCATAATGCTGTAATGTCCCCACGGTAGGGTGTTGCAGGATGATTTAGATATTTGCCTTTTGTCATCATGGGGGCTGAGACCGATTTTAGATTGCCGCACAGTGTGTAGTTCATGGTTCGTAGATCGTATTAATTTTTGCGATATGGTCTTTTCTGTAAACGTTTCCAAACAGATTACATAGTCGTCAAAAACTATATCATTTTTTATAACGGACTTCTTTACCCCTTTAATCTTCTTAGTTATGCCGAGATTTGTTAATTTTCGCGCAATTTCTACCCGCCCCATATGGGCCTTTTCCAGTTTTTGTCTTTGCTGTTCTATTTCCTCAGGAGTATAGAGAACCTTTGTTGCGTACATTTTAGACCTAAGGCCAATAAAATGAGTCATGATACGGCCATTGTTCTCATCCTTCATCATGCCCAATACTTTTTTGTTGACCCTAGGAACGCCATATACATTATCTGGGGCATAGTCGCTGGTATCGAAAATCTCATGGCAATCATTCTTCACCACTTCATATATGTCGGGATGCTTTATTTCATAGATTAGGGAATCAGTGTCCGTGTATAAAACCGTACAATCGGCAAACGTTTTGGCCACGTAATTGTAGTGAAAGTCGTAAATAGTTGTCTTGGCCAAATCCAAAATACACATGCCCACATATATTGGTTTGTTAAAATATACCTCAGACTTGTTTAGTTCTATAATTACGAGGTTTTCATTAATAATTATAGCACTCTTAAACTCTGGTCGGGATATTAAGGCTTCTGCGCCGTAGCGACCATCCCAGTTCATGAGTAGTTTGACGCTCGAATGCTTTCTAATGTTTTTCATGGTCTTCCCGAACACGGCATTGTTAAATAGTTTAAAAAGATTCTTCTCAAAATCATTTTTGGCTGCCTGCCGTAGTCCGGTGTTTAAAGCTATGTATGATTTAAGCCATGGAGATTGATTGAACGACAACAACCGGTGTATTTTATTAAGTTTTACCCCCAGGTCCACTACCTGCTTCAGGTTCCGGTAGTGGATAACGTACTCGGACTTATTGTGTAACGTTGCCAGTAGTTTAGCATTTTTTCCGTGGGGCGGGGTATCGTAATTTGGGCACGGCGGAAGATCGGAAAACTTATCATGCAGGGCCTCGGGAATCTCTAGATCCACCTCTAAGATGTGCCCAACATCGGAGGTGTCTGAGATCTCTGAAACGTTCAACTGCGAGATCTCATCTTCAGAGAGCCATTTAATCCCTCCGTAGGGCAGATACTGTGACATCGCCCAACCATATTGGTTATTGATGTCAAAGTACATCAAATAGGTATCCTCTGTAGTGGGGTCGTAGTCGGGCATGTATTTATTATTGGCCTCTGCATAGCGCTTCGAACATTGACTTATACCGCCCCTTATACCCCGTTCAATAAAATAAATCATATCTAGATCGGTGAGAAGCTCCAACCTAGGTTGTTTGGATTTATACATCTGGAATAGCAAGCACGTCCAGGAATATCCAGGTAGGGTATATGCCCATACGGGGTCAAGGCCGTGAGTGCTGTGGGATGTAGCTCTGAATTTTTCAAAAATATCGGCCAAAAGTAGGACATCGGTCTTTAAATATAGTTCAGAATACTCCTGCATGGCCCTACAGGAAAATTGTTCCCATACTTTTTGCGCATGCCCATAATCGTTATCACTAATTATAATATCCTCCAAGCTGTTGTAAAACTCGGCCTTTGACGGTAGGGCAGAGCTTTCTAGCTTGCCCCAGCCATCCATAAAATCATAGGGGAACACGCCCTTTCTGCTAAGCAGCGAATACTGTTCCTCAGTTAGACCTGTAATCTCTGATCTTAGAATTGGATATTCGGGTAAATCTGCAGCCAACGCATCTAATTTGGAAGATAGAAATCTGTAGCTATCTATAAATCTAAAATGTACCAAATTATCTTTAATGTGTTTGGTAAATGAAATATATTTATCCTTGTTTACAGGCAATATGTCAATCGCCCCTTCTACCTCGGCTAATGCTGTTATGACCATATGCCCGTCATAACAACTCAAGTTGTGAAACAGTACCGGCACAACGTGGGAGTCTTTGTAATTTAAATTGCAGCTTTCATGGCTCGGACCTCTATATGTTGAATCGAGGTGATTATGATCACGTACTTTTTTATCGTCACTTGTAAAGGTCTTTTCACAAATATGACAAACAGTGGCACGCTTGAACAGTTCATTTTCTTCAAAAGTCAGGGGGTCTATTGGTAAATCGCATAAAAATACGGTCTCCACGTTTTCTGCAAAATCCTGTAACTCTTTAACAAACCATCTCATATAGTCCGGACCTGTATGTGATTTATAAAACGAGAGACTGGGGTCATAGGAGCATTTAACGTAATAACCTACACTGTACGGCACATGGTGTTGCAAATTTTGAGTATTTTTACTAGAGTCATCATCTTCGGGAACCAAGAGACATTCCGCATCTGCATAAATTACAAACGGGGCCATTTCCTTATACCCGAAATTTGTAAATTCCACCCACTTGTTCTCCTCTTTTGGGGCTTGGGGAACAACCCCGGTGTTTAGTTTTATACAGTCTTTTATATGCGCATCCAAGTTATCTTTCTTACTAAAATAATGTAAACACCGGTCACATATAAACTTTGAATGTGCGTTCCTACTTAGCTGGGAAGAAAGCAGTCGGGATAAATTTTTTATCCATACATAATGATATTTAACAGGGCTTAAATTACCTAAATCATCGCAAACATAATTATCTTGCAACAGCAATAAATTTACATGTTTGTCTTTCTTGTCCTTAGTAATGTAATGAGGGAGCGTGCTAAAGCTCTTATGTTGTTTTAAGCGATAAATATTTATTGACAGTTTATTCTGTATTTCAAACCGTTGAATTTGGCTAAGCGTTATTGGAAACTGAATACCTTTTAAATTAAGAACTTTGCACGGACCGGGATAGGAGGAAGGCCTATCAGGGTGATTCAACCTATTAACAGGATATAAAGCAGCCGTAACTGCCCATGCAAGACACAGATCATCGGTATTTTGAACGTTGACACACGCCTTTTTCTTTGCAATACATTTTGGCAGCTCTATATAACTTCCAGCACGCAGAGGGTTATATTTATTAAAATTCAATGTTAAATTAATAACCCTGCTTAACGCCCACCCATAATCCCGTTCTTGGAACTCATCCAAGTTGGTAAGAAGGGGATCTTGAATATTTGATTTGCACCAATAATCTAAATTGTATCTTTATAAATGGGCGCAATATTCGTGTTGAAATATTTAGTTTCACACAGCTCCTTATCCGCAGTGGCAATTTTAAACTCGCCGCATAGAACCGCATTAACCTTGATAGCCTCGTCTTTTTTTAATGCATTCTGTACTCGTCGTTTAAATATAGCCGAAGAGTCGTTTAAAAAAGGAGGTATGACGCAAGTTGGTTATAACCCCCGTTCTAATTCGCGACTGAAAGGCTGAATTGACATCGCTCCACTTAACGCGATGAGTTGCCGTTTCAACCCTTCGCACATCACTTCCTCTACTAACCTTTTTATCTTTTAAAAGTTGCTGATAGCTTTTAATCTGGGCCAGACAAGCCGAAATATGCGACTTTTCAGGCCCAGTTTTCGCTCGTTTTAGCAATCTGTTCAAGTTATGAATGGCCCGCGTATATTCCTTAAACACCATACCTGCGTCACAAGTACCACTTTCAACCTGAAGTCGTATTGATCTGACATAATCACTTGGTAAAGACATCTTGACACGTCTGTACTCCACGAGAGATGGCACAAGAATGACAGGAGCTCCTCAGGCTCCTATTTATAACCTCGGTACGAGCGAAAAAGGGGGCGTGGCCTACAAGAAACGTTCAAGGGTTAGTATGCAGATATTACAAAGGCCCAATATATTTAAAAAATTTTCCCGCCAAAAATGTTCCATACAAACTATATTAATATATCGCCATACTTCAACGGTCATTCATTAGAATACTGTCAAGGTGAGCAGTCGCATAATGCCTCAAGAGTGTTTTTGGAACCGGCCCTGCCGATGCAGTGAGTGTTTGCCAGAGCTACGCACAAAGTGCCAAATATGCCTGGAAGTCGCGGGAACTATAGTTGACGGTTCGTTAAAACGAGACCGAAAAGGCATACAATATTACGACTTTAAAACGTATTGTAACAGCTGTCATTACAAAAATATCGGCAAATATTCACGCCTAGACTTTGATATGTACAAGGCCCTACTTGAAGGACAAACACCCCAAACTGAACAGGATATTAGAGACAGACTTCGAAAATGTTTTAAATTTGCATCGGAAGATTTTACAGGGGCAACGCATATAGTGTTTACTGCAAAGTTTGTCGCCGCGGGGAAGGACGAAACCATCACGCTAATTAAAGAAATAGAACAGGAAGAATTATGGTTTGAAGAGCAAATTTTGGAACCCCTGGTAGATAGAATTCAAAAGCATCCTGCCCCCATTACCAGCGTGTACCTCATCTGCGAAGAAGCTATTGAGAGACAACAAAAGTTTTATATAATATAAGCTATAATAATTGTATTTTTTAAATAAAAATCCCTCGTAATACTATTTCATTCATATATACAATTAACCGTTGGTCTGAGTTATTCTCCAAGAATATTCTATAAATCGCTAAGGAGCCCTATAATAATCCCTGAAATTAAGCCTGCAAATTTTAAAAATATTACAGCCCTTTATGAGAGCCAAGTAGTATTAATAACCATACTTTGAGTGTGGAGCATTAGTTCATGTTGAAAACGTCAGTATGATATCGTCGTCTGCAAAAATACGAACAAGGCGTTATATTTACAAACAGGTTTACAGTATTAAATGTCATCAATGTGCCCCCCGCACAGGTGAACGGCGTATTTCGCTTTACAAATGGTTATATTCAACAAAACAAAATAGGGTAATAAACCGGTTTTGTTGAATAAAAATATCCGAGTTTTGTTATAAACATGCTTGTGTCATGATATACTATGAACACCCTGTATTGTACGGATTTAGAAGCGATAATGGGGTGTTTCTACGGCAGTCGCACTTAGCGGCAATGTACTGAAGATTGGCAGCGGGGAATTTTAACTAAAGGGCTTGACCTGGTCATGCCCCAGACTATAAAAGGCAAAGGATTTACAGGCAAACAAATTATTATTATATACAATACCAAACGGACGTCTTATTTAATATAAACAAATAATTTCCCGCCAAAGAATACGCGAAAAAGAAGCGAGGGCCGTGCGTGGTTTTTAATAATAAATGATTTAGTATAAATTGCATGTCGAACCCAGCTAAATGGGTCTTCCCCTACAGGGGTGCCATTTCAAAAGAAACTGTCTTAGCCATTGTTCTAAATCTAGGATAATATCTAACCGCCGTATTGATAATGAAAGAATTCATCTAAAAAAGAAGAAAGATACCCGTGCCGTAGAGGGGCTGGGACCTTCAGATAAAATAGGAATTATCTTATGTTCAAACGAACTCCCTGAAAAGAGTGGATGCGATTTAGGCCTACTAGTGAAGTGGCTTTTGAGGACGGACTTAATAAGCAGCAGCAAGCGGACTCAATACCAGTACATTTTGTTTAAGTATTACAAACAAAACCAAAAGCATAACTAATGTTTTTTAAATTTTTTTTGATACTCAAAATAAACTACTTTTGTAACATCAATAAACTTTTTTTAAAAAATGTGTTTTATTTATTCCCTTTTATCCCTTTTCTTGAGAATTTAAACCCCTAAAGTATCATACTATGAATTATTTGACTAGGATTTGCCACCCCATAAATTCTATTTTTAATTCAAATCATATTTCTTATAATTATCTTGTATATAATTAAAACCCCCATAGCCATTTTGCATCTCAAATTATAATTTTTAAAAAACACACTGCTGCAATTTTCCCTGTATATAAACCGTAACGTCGTTATGCAGTAATTTCTAATACCTACAATTTTTCTACCTTTGTATTTTTTTCCCTATCTGATATCTAGATTTTATCTGTTTTCGGTAAATATTTCAGCCCTGCACATAGGGACTGTTTATCTTATACACTAACTAAAATTGCACACAAAAAAATCCTTTGACGAATGGTTCACTACTGCCTTGTGGCGTTGTCTGGAAGTCTAACACCGTCTGGAAGTCTAAAACCACCGACTGGAAGCCTAAAAAACACCATATTAGGTAGTTATGTGGTATAAACAAACAGTGTTAAATTTCTAAAAAAACAGACTTAATATTTTGAGCCTTAAATGGTTTATTAAATTAAGTTACCTTCTTCAACGGGGGTTTTAGTAACAGTTAGTATTGCAAACAGGAAAAGTAAGCACCTTTAGTTTAAAAAACAAAAAAATTCTCCCTGCTTCCAAACGGAGAAATCTATTAGTTTGTTCTCTGGCCCCATTTCATACATAAAACCTCAACAATATCTTCGGCCCGGGGAAGAGCGGGTTTAGTAATATAAAAAACGTAATACTAAAAAATTTGGAAATGAACACTAAAGCCACTAAATTTTTTAAAAAACACCCTTACTTGAAGTCCTGGAAACTTTGCTGCTACCAGGGCTTCCGTAAATTCAATAATTCGCTGTGATAACGGCAATTCCACTTTAATTAAAAAACAACCTGTTAAACATCTAATTCACTTTTTAAAAATGAAAAGGGTACTTACTTGTATATATTTTTCACTCACTTAAAACGGCTTAAACTGCTACTGTGTGTAAGTAAAGGTTTCACTGCGTCTTTATATATATATTCTTTCAATACGGGTATTGAGTAAGAAACTTTGTTTTTGAAATCAGAACTTTTTTACAGGGTGTGTCTACTAAATTACATTAGCACAACCTTCTAATTTTTCGATCACCTGTTCCACTCCTCCACTTTGTTAACCCTCTAAACTCTCACCCCTGAGCTCTGTTTTACGTCTTAAATCGTAAGGTCAATCGTCTTAATTAGTTATTTTTGATTGATTTTTCCTCGTTTTTCATCTGACGAGACGATACGATGCCATCATCCCCTATTCTGCATATATACCCCTTTACACTGTTGTTATGACCCCAAAACTATAGTTGTGTCACTCTGATTTTAATCCGACAACGTAAAAACCACTCCTTTTATTAATTAATGCATAAAAATGCATTTGTCGTTCATTACTGGAAATTCACCACACAAAGAAAAGGTAAACAGGTAATAAATCTTTACCGTAATTTTATTCAATATTTATTGCCTTGTTGTTCTCTTTGGTGGAATTCTTGTGCTAATACGCTTTTTAAAACAGCTTTGAAAATAAATATTTTATAATCTACTAATGCTTGATCACTAATTTTTACCTACAGCTATATCCGCAGGATAATTACAGGAAACATATATAGCTTATATCGGAGGTATAACTGCATATTTTTTCTTTTAACCACCATGAGTTTTATATACAGTATGGCTAATATGCATATTTTCATCTATGTTTACCAACATGAGTTTTATATACAATGTGACTAATAACTGTGCATATTTTTCGCTTATGTCTGCAGAAGGGGGACAGCCTATGTAGATTGATAACAACTACAACAGTCTACCACATGGCATCATAGAGTCAGTACAGTAGTACACAGAGTTTCAGTTCACGCATTGTCTCCCATCTTGCCCCCATAATATAGGTATAATAATATTTCTTATCGTTAATGACTCAAGCAGCGAGTCGTCGTCGCACCGAACCTATGACTCAGCGAGTCGTGGGTTGACATCCGCAACATCCGCGAGAGCCTCAGCGGTGAACATCCCGCGAACAATTTTACCTTAATTTATAATTTGGTCCGGTAAAAGAGTGAGAAAAAATTTGGGTCTTTGATGCTGTATTGCTTTATGTGTTTAGGACCCTCTGTACATCCGTTGAGAATCTGCATTTTTATCTTACCTAAGCGCGTTTGCATTTTTATATTTAATCTTTTTATTATGATAATAGCTTGCAACAACCCAATAATTAATTGCTTATTACCTCACATTCGGAATGCACTGTCACTGCACCGCCTTATTATCTATCTTTTTATTTCAGGACCGTACATTCGTTATTATTCTTTGTTACTTTATTGGAATTAATCGCCTGTTTATGAAAATTAACTACTTTTCTAAAAGTTCCGGAATGTCGACTTGAGTTATAGATTTGCATGCATAACTAATATTCCAAGACCGTACTTGCATTGTTATATTGTACTTGTCGTATGCATGTACGATGTATACAAACCCGAACTAGCGGTTTGGATGACCCGAACAACCCCGAACTAGCGGTTTGGATGATTCGTTGAACCGCCAAAATAAACCATGATGTCCATAAAAAGGCAACCTTAAATTTTCCCATAAGAAATAACATGTAATCCCCTAACTTACTCACCTGGAACTAACATGTCCTAAATTGATTTCTTTGGTTGTTGTATATATTCTCTTTTTCAGAAATTTTTTTGCCTTAATAGGATAATAATAAGTATATTAAATTTATGTATATGAAACAGTCCCTTTTTGTTACATTTTTGTATATATTTTGTCGTGTGTATTGCCTAATAAGACGTTGCGTACTTGGTATTTATGTTAGTTTTAGTGTGTGTGTGTGTAAATATTATGTCTTTAAACTGTTTTTGATAATAAATGCATCCCCTTATATTCTCATCTTTTTTTACCTTTTAGCGGCTGAATGCGCGCTTTGTTACTAGTATGATACCCGTACTGTACTATATAAGTATTGATTGTAGTTGCTTTAGGTTAAACACCTACTCCACGTAATACTTAATACCAGATCCCCATTGTTGCATAAATTATAGCCTATATTCGAAACCTCTATACTTGCGCGTATTAGTACTGTTAGCGCCCTCTATGTTTACTTTATAAGTCTATTATTAATGCCATCTGATGCCTATTACACAATTTATAGTTCTATACACTTGAGCGTATAATACACTTCTATGTTTTACTTTCTATTATTAATTAGCACACTATATAGTTGCCTACTATTATTGTCTTTAGCCTTTGAAATCTTGAAAACAAATATAACAGTGAGCTCATCTAGTAGCATTTATAATTTAGTAGTATATCCATTTGATATAACAGTCACCATTACTATTGTGTAGTATTATGAAATAAATATCTTCTTGACAAATTGTTTTAATCACATACACGTGTTCTATCATCATCAACTAGTCTGCGTTTTTTCCAACAATCCATGATAGCTCAGAGATAATTTCTATGATTGGTAATCTAGAGGACGGCGGTTCGAGCCTTGTAGACGGAAAAAACTTTTTTCAGGATCATATCATATTGGACACGCCCGGGGCCATCGAAGACATCAGTTGGGGCACCTGGTTCTAGAGGTATGACACGTTGGAACCATGAAAGACAGTCATGGGGCACCCGGTCCTAGAGGTAGGGCTTCGCCCCCCTATACGCCACAGAGGAGTGCTAGGTGCGGCCCGCAGTTGAATAAACACAGAGGAGTCGAGGCATCCGGTAGTTAGTGCCCATGTAGTTATTGCCCATGTAGTTAGTGCCCATGTAGTTAGTGCCCCTATGACATCAAACCCGAACAACCCCCAATTGCCCATATGGTATCCTATATACCCCTATATGAACTTGAAAAAGTGCCACGCCTTAAAATGGTCATAAAAATGCAACTCGAACCTTAAATTTTCCCATAAGAAATAACATGTAAAACTACCCCTAAATGGCGCAGAACCGGCATAGCCTATCTACTCATATGCGAGAGAAATTTCCCAAGTAACACGAATTATCCCAAAAAACTTTTAAAGTTAATCATTGGCAGGGATTACATTGCTGTAATCCGGCTTTTAAAATCTGCAGCTCTTTGATTTTCATTTGCATCTGTATTAACCTTAAAGCGGCATAATTTTACAAATAAATTTTCCAACGTTACTATTTTGCTTTCAAATATTGCTAAATATAATATTTAAATGCAATTTTTATTGCCAAACTACAGCTGGAAGTAATAGTCATAATTTTTTGTTGGATAGTACCATTATTTTGCCAAAAAAGCTATTTTATGGACAATACCATTAGGTAATAATATTTAGCTGTAAAGTTGACTTTACTGCTAACAAATGGAAATCCAACAACACCATTCAATAATGTAATAAATTATAGGCCAAAAAGTGGTAAATATTCCTTCAAAATAACTGGATAATTAACCACCATGTCTTATGTTGACGGCCATTTATTTCGTACAACATTGGGGCAGGAGAATAAACGAGAACATCGGCCGTTTTAAGAAAATTGATAATTTTTATTTTTGCTTTTAAAACCAACAATATTCACGAATAAAAATTAGCAGATCTAACTTTTAATTAGACAAACTATGTTCAGGAATATTTTTAATGCATTTTTATTTCAAATATATAATTTTAAATTATTTCAAAATTTATTGAATTTTCTAAAATATAGGAAATAAATGAAGCCAGTGACGAGAGAAGAGCTACCGTACCCATATTTAACGATAAAACTACCTTCCCACATTCATTTTGTTGTCCGAGAAGTTCGAATAACACCCATAAATAATACCACCTATAAATAACTAATACTATACTGCCATTATGCTTCGTGCACCACCCAAATCTATATAGTAATCTAAATATTGGCGTGCCCTAACCTAAAAAAATTCTGCAGCCATATGGCTGTAAAATCCATTTAAAAACCGGAAAAATGTTGTACCATTTCGGCTGTCATAGCATTTTAAGGACGTCATAAGAGTGTCTAGACAGCATTCTGTAAAAGCTAAAATGCTCTAAATTTAGCTGGAATGACGTTGCCACAACCTATTTGAAGCCTTTGGTGTTATTTGGGATCACTTTGAAAACCCCCTATTCTTTCAGCAACAAGTCTTTGCGAATGCCCTTCTTCAACTAAAGCTAGTATTCTTGCACGATCAATTTCAGATTTTACTCGGCGATTCATTTTTACACACAGAACCGAAAAATTTCACTGGCCAGCGTCAACAAAATACAACACTGAAAATGTTATCTTAAACAAATGTCTTGATAATATTTTTTTTTGTTACATGAAATGGTAAGTATCGTTTTATAACTTAATCTTAACATGCCAAAACTTTTGAATCTATGTGTAATAGCTTTCTTGCTTCTGCTGTCTGGTTTGCGGGTTATGCTTTTATTGAATTAGGTGGTGCGCGATAGGTCGGTAGTAGCTATAATTAAAAACGAGTAGCAGCGAATATCTGCTACCACAAAATAACTGTTATAAGGTAGCAGCTTACGCGATAGCGAGCCACCTCTACACAGAAGTGTGCTACTTTCATTGTAAAGATCTAGAAATTATAAATAAATAGAGAACTGAACAAACGAGGGGAAGGGGAGGCGCCAAATTTGAGTTTGGCCCCATGCGAAAAAAAACTATAGGGCCGGCCCGGCTCTATTCATACCTTTCATTATCCAATAGGAATCCCAGTAAGCCTGTTCCCTATATCTTCCTCCAGGAATTATATATCCATTCGAACTCCATAGTAGGGAATGTTGCCGAGGATAAAATTTAACATGCGTTTTAGTTTTTCGGCCCAATATTGGCCAATGAGTTACAAGACTTTGCGCGAAATTTCTAATGCTCCGGTTGGAAATTCTCTTCAAAAATTCTGGCGATTCATTAAAATCAGGAGGTGTCCATTGGTCCTAAATATGAAATACTATTTTTATACCTGATATCAAGGTCGTGCCGCGTTAGAGGGTGGGAGATCATTCGAGTTTGCACATTACTATCTGATATTCAAAGATTGACCAAATAATAATGTGTCTACAGGGTGTTACCAATTCGGCCTTTGTCATTGGGAATCTCGGAAACGGTAAGATATATACTCGACTACGAACCCTCGCGTTTTTTTCGACAGTTGACACCAGCAATATATCATCGATTAGCTGCGTGGAAAATTCAATAAAATTCCCCAGTTAGCGATGGGTCGCATTAAGGTGTTGTAATTTTAGTAGAGTCTATTTTGTTTTTAAAAGTCTGATTAACTACATAATTGAGTTGTTTGTGAATCTAGTAAACAGCACTAAGTAGTAATCACTTGACAAAACATTTTTAGGTTAATATTTTATTGATTTATTTTAGCCGAAAAATATCATTTATGGTGCATAATTATTATCTGCTTTCTCGGTCTTCCACCGATAGAGCAACTAAGTTAATTTTTAATATTAATTAAAAAATTTGTAGATGTTTCTTTTCTTTGTGATGCTGAGTGAGTTCGGATACATTTCAGTTAAATGCCAGGTAGTAGGTACTTTTGTGTGGCGACTTGAATGTGGACAGTTTGGTTGTCTTCTGCATGATATTTTTAATAGATTTGGTTTAAAATCGCTCTTGAACCAAATGAGCCTACAAGAGATAAACTTGATCTGAATCCAAGTTCAATTGATTATGTAGTTTGTAATAAAATGTTTATCTCAGTTTTCTGTTTTTGAACTTGGAGCTTTGCAGAGATTTATTAATTCTAAAGTTATTGTTTATTAAAGTTGATGTCGAAATTTCCTTTGCATGAGTGTTGGTTTGCTTCAACGATAAGGCTTTGTTTAAAAAACGTACACTACTACCTATTTGTTGGTTCACATGATGTTAAATACTTTAATTCAGAAAGATATTAAATTTTACTATAGAAATACCCATTTTATCAGCTTTTTGCATATTTGTAGTATACCTACGTGGCCTACATATATCCCAGAAGGAGACATATAAATGCTCGTTATTATACTATAAGTTGCTATTGAACATTGAAGTTAAAACAAGTTAAACAAACAGTATATTTAGGTTTTTAGTACGATACCTTTTCCATTACCATAGCTATTTGCAGAAATGTTTTCTTGTGCACCCTATACAAAAACATGGAAATTTCTCAGGTAATTCGTATTTATATAACAAGAAAAATAAATAATTAAGGATGAGTTTTTCGAAAAATTGAAAATAAATTTTGGTTCAGGTATAGCCCATCTGTATAAAGTTTACAGTAGGTAAAGATGGACATACATGTAGATACGTACTTCCTATCTTTCTGTCCAGGTATCTACTAGACATGCAATTATAGATGATAATGACTATATTTTATATATTTTCATAAATAAATATCAAAAAATACAATGTTTTTACGTGTTTTATTCTAGTTAGAGAGACGGTGACAATAGGGGTTCCATGAAGTGGAATATCAGTAATTTGGTTTTTCGTGGAGTTTAAGTCCCCCTCTACAACTTTTATATCTGATGAAATGCCGTAAGTTACATCCAGAAATAATAAAGTATTTTTTTTGTTCAAATTATACTTTTCATAAGTTATAACTTATCTTTAATAGAATATGTATTCCTGCTCAGTCGGTCGCTTGCCATCTAATTTCTTCCCTCTAGATCTCATACAGGGTCCTGCAATATTGTGTCAGGCTTCCATAGCTCCTATACGAAATAACTTAGGAATTTCATTCATATGCCGATTTATACTGTATTATAGGGTACATTTCAGGAAAATATATTTAAATATATAGGGTGGCCCAAAATGTGTGGTAACATAATGCTGTATTGTTTTAAATGGGACACCAAGTATTTTATTGCATATTTAGGTTCGTATTAGTGTCCTTTATAATCACGTAAAGTTTTATTTTATTTGGTTATGTAGTTTACGAATAATAAATTAAAAACAAAAAAATTACCTAAAATTACTTTTTTAACCAAGGCATTGGGTGGAATTTAAGACAAGAGGTCTAGAGATACTGTGAATATAATAGCATTTATCTATTTTATACAGGGTATTCATAATTAGGTTTCAAACACGACACATTTCAAAATAATTTTCCTCCAGATTTTCAAATGGAACACCCTGCATTATTTTCTTGTAATGGAAGCATATAAGTTATTTCCAGCAGTTCCCGAAATAATTGCAAATTTCATAAATTATATTGTTTATGTATGAAAATTAAACATAGGCGACTAGATTAATAATTATTAGAAACTTCAGTAAATTTTCAAAATGCCTACCATATTGTTCTCAGCACAAGTTAATACGCTCTTAAAATGATTCTATACAGGGTGTTATGGAAATGACGTATTATATTTAAACCTAAATCCCGAGATGAAAATAAATTGAAGAAAAATAACCATAAATGGCGCTTTGAATTTTATTATTAAGCGAAATATACACTTTATATGAAATCTCAAAATTTACGTGGCCGCTCCTGAGGCCCTTCGCAATCAATATTTTATTGAGGCAGTCTTAAGGTTCAAAAGAGGTAAACGCATTAAATGCGATGTTGTCATATTGCAACACATTGCACGTGTTCAGTTTTTGACAACAAGACGTCTTTGACGCGGGCTATCACTTCTTTTTCAAACTTTCTAGACAAAGAAAACTACAATTTTAAGGGACATACTCTCTTACCTTCGATCTTATTTTAAAATAATCCGTTTTATAATTAAATTCCATAAAAAAATAAAACACACGAGAACCAACAGTAGATAATATCACACGAATTTGAAATCACATCACAACATTTATTATTATGAATTATTTCACAACAACAACAAAATCGAGCAATACAACTAACCAAACGTTTAAATTTCGTATACGTCAAGCACGTGGCACCCTCGACGTCGTGGAACCAACGTCCTTTCACTCCCGAATCGCGAAGCCTACTGAAGGTATGAAGGGCGCGCCGCCAGTATTCAAGTAAGGGCGAGACACGCGGTGTGATCTGACAACACTGTTAGTATACTCTAGTGACCCACATGCTAAGTGAATTCAGATGTAACGGCGCGACAGTATGTGGGTAAAAAGGGTTTTTACCTTAGTATTAGATATTCGATTTAAAAAAAAAAAAGTATGTAGACTTTCTCTAGGACTCCCTAGGAGTCACCCATTTAAATATTATACGTCATTTCCATAACACCCTGTATACATTCCTCAACATTTCAGATGAAATACTAGCAAGAAGGCTCATTAGTGATGGTTAAGCCTAAAAACCATGGTAGACTTTAAAACAAAATATGAATTCATTTGTTTATTATAGTTTGACAATTCTTTAATTTAATATTATTGTTGTTTATGCTAAAAACGATAAGAAATTAAAATGAATTTTAATAAAAATGAGTTGATCGATATGATCTTTGTACTTGGTGAGAGCGAAAAAAATTGTTTGTTAGCTGTCAAACTATAATAAATAAAAGAATTTTTTATTTCAAAGCTTTCATTCAAAGATTCATTAACTTCAGACCGTTATTATGTCCATTTGAATTTTATATTGTGTAATTAAAAAATAAAATATTTTTTAAAAAGTTATTTGAAGTGAAAGTGATTTAACAAATTATTCATTAACTTCAGACCGTTATTATGTCCATTCAAATGGAGACATAATAACGGTCTGAAGTTAATGAATCACGTTTTTATTCATAACCATCACTTATGAGCCGTCTAGACCTATCTCTAGACCTCTTGTCTTAAATTCCACCCCAATGCCTTGGTTAAAAAAATAATTTTAGGTAGTTTTTTGAATTCCAAAAATATTTTATTTTTAATTTTTAATTTATTACTCTTAAAGTTCATAACCAAATGAAATAAAACTTTAGGCATTTATAAAGGACACTAATACGAACCTAATTATGTCATAAACTACTGGGTATCCCATTTAAAAAAAGACAGCAATATGTTACCACACATTTTTGGGCCACCCTGTATATTTAAAAGTATTTTCCTGAAATACACCCTATAATACAGTATAAATTGGCATATGCATGAAATTCCTCAGTTAATTTGTATAGGAGCTATTGAAGCCTGAAACACTATTGCAGGACCCTGTATAGTAAAAGTTAGAGCACCCCTACTCTACGGCATTTCATCAGATATAAAAGTTGTTTAGGGGGACCTAAGCTCGACGAAAAGTCAAATTACTGATATTCCACTTCACGGATCCCCTATTGTCACAGTCTCTCAACTCACCGAACAAACCAGAAATAACCAGGCAGGTTATTAAAGTCACTTGAGCCTGACATTATCTGGCGAGAGGGTTCTCTGTATACACTATACAGGGTTATTCACATTATTCGAGACGACATATTATAGCTAAGCTATTTGTTTTGGATAAAAACAAATATTCAGGGTGGATAGGAGCCTATTTGAGGGACATTTTAAAATTATTTTCATAATGTACAGGTTGTCCCAAAAACACGAAACGTATCAAAGTTGCATTTTTTAAAATGGAATGCCCAGTATATTTTTTCATTTTTCTTTCCTACGATCAAAATAAATATCACTTTCATTAAGGTTTACCGTACTTAAACCTTACGGTTTGTGAAATATTTCATATTTTGTCAGAATGTAGCAACAATTTTAATGATTAAATTTCAACATGTATTTTGTTTTTTAAACCCAATTCCTCAGTGGACTCTACTCACTGATTAAGTTTTGTGTATCAGTTATGAAAAATTCACTAACTTATACACGGTGTCCAAAAAGTACTACTAAATAATTACAAGTTTGAGATGATAATAACTTGCTTAATTTAAATATAATACCCTATATTTTATGTCACCAGCAGATGTAGAATTTAATTGTCTATCAAAAAGTATTAACCTCTCCCATAGCTAATTACTCGCATTTTCATGAAAAATGCAAATATTCACAAAGCAGGCTAATTATAATCAATATTAATCAAGTCGCCTATGACATTTTGATAGATCAGATCTAGATTCTAGAGAAACAGAGGGTTTAAAGTAAATATCAGTTATTTATAAAAGTATTTCGCTGCAAATCGTCATTTAGTTATAATAGTGGTAGTTTCTGTTTTTTTATTTTATTAGTTACTTAAAATGATAAGTTATCCAAAAGAAGAACGAATTGATATGATTTTTATTCTTGGAGAATGTCTGCAAAACTGCTTACTTGCTTCCTGAGTTTACGCTAAAAAATTTCCTAACAGAAACCATCCAAATAGAGAGTTTTTCTAAAGATTGTTGACTCAATTTAAACAAACTGGGAGTGTTCAGTATAAAAAACCCACTAGAAGAACACTTGTGACAGGAAACGAAGAAAATGAATTTGCTGTAATTGGTTCTGTAATCGAAAATCCTCATATCGGTCAAAACCAAATTGCGCAAAATATTAACATTAGCCAAGCAAGTGTCTCAAGGATTCTTCAGAAACATAGTTTCCATTCCTATAAAATTCAGCGTCACCAAGAACTTTCTGCAAACGATTTTGATAAACGAGTGGAATTTTGTATGTGGGTGTTAGACACAGTGGCAGATAATGAAATTTTTTTAAATTTTGTTATGTTTAGTGATGAATGTACATTTCATAATAATGGATCTGTGAATAGACATAATTTTCATTATTATTCTGATTCCAATCCACATCAATTAAGAATAGTAAATAATCAACACAGATGGTCAGTGAATATTTGGGGCGGAATAATGGGTCGATATTTAATCAGTCCTTACTTTTTCGAAAACAATTTAAATGGGGAATTGTTTTTAGATTTTTTAATAAATCAATTGCCAATATTGTTGCAAGACATTCCCATCGCCATCAGAGAAATGATGCCGCTTCAAATGGATGGAGCACCAGGACATTTCTATCTTAGGGTCCTGAATTCTTAAATTTCCAATTTCAAAATCGATGGATTGGAAGAAATGGACCTCACAATTGGCCCCCAAGATCACCTGACTTGACTTCACCTGATTTATTTTTATGGGGATATGTAAAAGGAATCGTTTATAATACAGCTCCAACAATACCGGATAATATGAAGGAGCGTATTAGAGAAGCTTTCTGGAACATCAGCCCAGAAATGCTGTCAAATGTTGCTGAAGGTTTTAAAAAGAAGATACGTTTGTGTTTAGAGTCGGATGGTCGCCATTTTGAACACTTGTTATAAATATAAACAATTGTTTGTTGTAGGTATGTCCAGCAATATTTTCTGTCGTTACCTTTACTACTAAGTAATGCATTTTCCCTCTGTTTCTCTAGAATCTAGATCTGATCTGTTAAAATGTCATAATCGACTTGATTAATATTAAATTGATTATAATTAGCCTGCTTTGTGAATATTTGCATTTTTCATGAAAATGCGAGTAATTAGCAATGGGAGAGGTTAATACTTTTTGATAGACAATTAAATTCTACATCTACTAGTGACATAAAATATAGGGTGTTATATTTAAATTAAGCAAGTTATTACCATTTCAAACTTGTAATTATTTAGTAGTACTTTTTGGACACCGTGTATAAGTTAGTGAATTTTTCATAACTGACACACAAAACTTAATCAGTGAGTAGAGTCCACTGAGAAATTGGGTTTAAAGAACCAAATACATGTTGAGAATTTAATCATTAAAATTGTTACTACATTTTAACAAAATATGAAATATTTCACAAACCGTAAGGTTTAAGTACGGTAAACCTTAATGAAAGTAATATTTATTTTGATCGTAGGAACCGAAAATGAAATAATATACTGGGCATTCCATTTAAAAAAATGCAACTTTGATACGTTTCGTGTTTTTGGGATAACCTGTACATTATGAAAATAATTTTAAAATGTACCTCAAATAGGCCCCTATCTACCCTGAATATTTGTTTTTATCCGAAACAAATAGCTTAGCTATAGTATGTCGTCTCGAATAACGTGAATAACCCTGTACACTATACGAAGTCGGTTAAATTGGGGCAAAGTTGCATAATTATGGGCCCAAAGTATGCCACAAAAAATAAATACCGGGGCTTCAAGATATTTGGATAAGTCTAAGATTTTGCGTTTCGGCTTTTGTTTTTTTTTGTGCCTTGTTCGAAGAGATGTTCTTTTTTTAAAATACGGGCTTGGATTCTTTTGTTTAAATTATGAAAGAGAACTACGTTCAGTGATATACTTGGTGACCACCTGTACTGAAATGACCGGTACAGTACCGAAATCACGAGGCCCTGTACCGTGTACCGAAGCGAAGCTTCGGGAACACGGAAATATACCGAAATCAGCTCACATTGAAAAGCATTAAACTATTTCTCTGTTCCGCGCTTATATTTTCAAATTCAAATTTGTGTTAAACGGCTTGTTTCATCGTGGTAGTTCTGTTGTAGTTGCTCGTTAATTATTTTAGTTCAGTAGAAACGTAGAGAAAATTTTGTAGAGCACACAAATCATTTTTGTTTGTTTGCTTTCTCGGTGTGCAGTTTCCGTTCTTTGGAAATAAAATTTGCCCGGACGAAATGTCGAGAAAAACGCGGAGTTGTGATTAACGACAAACTAAGCGAAACATACAGTTTTCTTAAAAAAACGAAAAGTGATAGCGATCTTCGCTGCAATGTGTGTAACGGTGAAATTAACATTTCATACTGCGGTAAATCTGCATTGAGCATTGAGTTCCGCTGCGTCCAGTCAATCACTGACGAAGTTCTTCAAGAGTGCGAAACTGAGTGAATCGGATTATAATATAGCAGCGTGAAAGGGCGTCTGGATCCACCACTTAATTCGGCTTAATTACAGTTTTCGTTCTGCTGATTGTGCGTCAAAAATTATTCGCAGCTGTTTCGGTTTGATAAAGTTCACTTGCGCACGTACAAAGTGTGAGTCCATTGCAACGGGTGTGATTGTTTCTTTGAAGGTTAGAGACAATGCTGTATCATGAGTGATAGACGTGTTTTGGACTTCCATTGTCTTTATTTCGTTTAAATCACAACGTTTCAACTGGTAAGTATCTCCAGTCGTCTTCAGGTGAATACTGAGCAAGTTACTAAACTACGAGAGTATTTATACTAATAAGGGGGGTGAGAAAGTTAATCAAGTATGACCGAGGTGGGTGCAGTCATGCATCAATACTAGAGGACGTACCTAAACTAAGATTACATTTGCTTAACAGGGGTTTCCAAATGTTCCTTATATCTAAAGAGGGTTTGCTAAAACAACCAGGATTCCTCTTTCGCCAATGTTCTTCTTTGAGTATGATACTTGATTGTCCCCATTGTAAGTGATGGCTGTGGGTCCAAGCGTGATCTGCTGCTCCGGATCTGTTTGTTTCTCCCTTTCGTGTATGGCTCTGATGTTCCTTGATCCTTGTTTCCAATGGCCGTAGGGTTTCACCAACATAGGATTGTCCGCACTCGCAGGGTATTCTATATACACAATTCTTTGTGTCTTTGTGGTTGTTTGGTTTTGTCTTTGTCAGGTGGCTTCTTAAAGAGTCTTTGGAGCTGAATACTGTTCGAATATTGTATTGTTGTCCTATTCGTCGAATCTTTTCAGAAACCCCCTTGACATAGGGTATGTTTATGGTCGGTCCAACTTCGGTGTCATCTCTTGTTCTTTGTTTGTGATTTTGACGCTTTTTGATGGCTTGGTCTACCAGTCGTTGGGATAACCATTCATTCCTTGGTGATGTTGTTGAGTTCTTGTGTGATAGCCTCTTGTGAATGGTGAATTGCAGAAGGACTTAGCAGAATCTCAATTTGTTACGTTAATCACTAATGCATCCAATCATGGAAACATTAAGATGTTTCCCGTCACGTTTCGCTACCTCTTGGGAGAGAAAATATCAACAGAAAAATCGTCGAGTTGACATCTAAAAGTGGCGAGACATCTGACGTCATCGTCGCCTTGTTAACCAGTGCTGTAGAGAAATTTGGTGTCCAAAGCAAGCTGCTTTCTGTGGAGATAATGCGCCATGCAATTTTGGAAATCGCGATCGTACTGGCACTGGAAACTCTAATTCTACAAATTAAACCAGCTGAACCCGGGAATGATTGGTGTAGGATGCGGATCACACATCGTCCACAATACACTGAAGAAGGCCTCCGATCAAATGCCATTTGATGTGGAATGTGTGGTGGTAAAAATTTACTCGTATTTTTATTTGTTTACCGTTCGAGTGGCGAAGTTGAAGGCGTTTTGCGATTCATTGGACGTCTAGTATCAAAAGTTGCTCGGCTACTCTAAACCATGCTTTCTGGGTATACTGTCAGCCGTTCAAGCGATTTTACGAATCTTCGACGGATTGAAGGAATATTTCCTGAGCGATGGTAACAGCCCAATAATGTTGAAGAACTTCTTCAGGGAACCGTTGGCGAAAATTTGGAAGATTAGAAGAAATATTTTTCATTATATACAAAAAATATTTCTGAATCATTTCTAATGTCTCGTTTATTTATATAGACGGAACTCTTCAACCGAACAGTGAAATGAATTGAAGGTGATTCTTCCTCGGCGATGGAAGTTGTACACGCACTGAACGTCTTCGTAGAATCGCTCGAGTCCCGACAACAAAACAACTAAGGGTCCGCAGCCGTTAAGAGCTGGATTTCTCAATTTGATCATCTCTTGATCTTCGCTTGGTGCGCACTCGACCAGCCGCCAGAATAGGAACATGTTGAAGCCTCTGCGAAATTAATTGCGTCGAAGAATCGTTTCGATATCGATTCCTACGACACTGAATTGATCGACCAATACACCTTTTTGACTAAATTTGTCACGGTCGAAAAGATTCAGTCTTGGGAAGAGAACAGCATCGTTACCGATCAACGATGGGTAGAACACTTCGCAAAAAAATCGATTCCTTACAATCATCTATTAAAAATTGTCGCGTACACCGTTGAGAGAGTCTTATCTTTAATTGACGAAATATGGTCCAGCGACAAAACCCGGTTGAACATTGAAACCATAATAGAGCTTCAACCGAAAATGCTCGAGGCAATCGGGTCTGATAAAGAGTACGTATTCAAACATGGCGACAAAACCAATTGAAATATGAAATGTTCACAATTTCTGTTTAAAAATGCTCATTCTGAATAATGTATAAAATAAATGATGAAATAATGAAATTTGTTTTTTTATTCGAAAAAATAGGAAATGGGAAATAAACCAGAAAAATTAGGTTTTAGTGAGAAAGACGATTTGAATGAATCTACTAAATAATTTGCTAAAACTGGTTAAAACAAAGCTCTGCTAAGAAGGAAACTTGCTAAAAAAAAATTCGAATTACGGCGACCCTTAAATTGTTTTCTTGCCTTCGACTTACGTACCGAAATTTGATCGGTGATAAGTGGTCACCCCCTAGCTATACATCACTGTTTTTTCGACTTTTGTTAATTAAATTGATCATCTTCATTAAAATATCCATAGTACGTTCCTGAAGAGTTTAAAATTATTATTTCTATTTATGTCTTTAATTGGTTGTATTGTAATTTGTATCAAATTTAGCGTAAGTACAAGTAATTTATTTTATTAATACAAATCAAATTTGACTCTTAAAGACAGCACTTTCTTAAGACTTTTAAAAAAGGGCATTGAGTTTTACATTTTCGAATTATATCGAATTAAAAAAAAAAAAGTAAATGACAGGAACGTACTAGGGGTATTTTAATGAAGAAGGTCAATTTAAGGAACAAGACGTCGGAAAACCAGTACTGTATACCACTGAACGTAGATTTCGTTCCTCTTTCATAAATTAAATAAAAAGATTTAAAAAAAATAAGTTGATGATCGTGACCCAAAGATGAAACGTCGCATGAAAGATCTGATAATGACATCTTGTGGAAAATAAGAAATAGCAATGAGAAAGTGAAATTTATTTTTGAACATTTCTTCGAAGTAAGGAAAAAATAAAGTCCGAAGACCCTGTATTTATTTTAGTTTGCGGCATATTATTGGTCTCATAACTGCGCTACTTGCCCCAATTTAACCGACTCCGACCGACTTTAACCGTATCTCTTACCGTTTCCGAAATCCCAATGGTGAAGGCCGAATTTAGAAACACCCTGTATATCCTGGAGCTACGTCCACACAATGACATAAGATTTTTGCTGTAATCTTATAGTTCTTGCAGAATTATACCGTTGATTCTTACTGCCATAAATAAACTACCTGATTAAACCCTATTATTTACGCCTGAACCTCTTCAAAGCTCAATAAATGGGATCAGGGCCGGCTTGAAAATGTATACCACGCCACATGATTTATTTTTATAATTTAAAATAAATAGATAGGTATTTTTAGTTTTAGGCACCTATAATAAATGTAAAATAATGATAATTGAAAATAATATAATTTAAAAGTATAACTCTTAGGATAACAAGTACAATAAAAATTAATTAAATTCTAAGAAACTATTGATAATTTATTCAAAATTTAACTCTGTATCACTATCACTATCTTCATCTAAGCCTAAACTTATAATTAAGGGTTGAACATTTGTAATCGTACAATTGTAAGAATTTTCCACCTTAAGTACATGCTGTACACAGTTTTTCCAGCTGTCTGCAGAAATTGTTCTTACTTCGTTTTTAATTAATTCTACTACAGATGCATTTAATGTAGGAGAAATATTGTTTCTCCTAATATTGGATTTTAATTGGTGCCATATTAGCTCAATAGGATTGAAGATACAATAGTACGGAGGAAGACGCAACACTGTATGTCCATTTTCTGCTGCAAGTTTGTCACACTCGTATTCCTTACTTATTTTAAAAGCTTTTAATACTTCTAGCAGTTCTCGTTTTTTGTAAGTTTCTTCAAAATATAAATCATTTTCAATCATAAAATTTTGAATTTCTGCTTTTGTATTATTAGAATTGGGAATGATTTTTGCTTGCCGACTATGATAACTAGCATTGTCCATTACAATGACGCTATTTTCAGGTATATTTTTAAGGAGTTTATGTTTAAATCAATCTTCAAAAAGTTGTGCGTCGGTATCTTGATGGTAATCTAAAGAAGAATCTGCTATGTTTTTAGCTGAAAGCAACAGACAATTTGGAACAAACCCGTTCTCCGAACCAGCATGTAATGTTGTGATTCTTTTGCCTTTATTTGATGGTGCCTTGGTTTGACATTTTTTGGAAGAATCATCCCAACCTTTTCTTGGAGTGTCATGGGTATCGAACCATGTTTCGTCAACGTAAATAATTGGACGATTTTCTTCTCTAAATTGTTTAACAGCTGTTAAATATTTAAGTCTCCATTCCCGACACTTGAAGATGCCCCCCTATCAGCACAATTCCAAGGATGCCACATTCTACCACTAATAAGCCTAACTAAAAATTACTCGCCGGAAAACCAATAAAGATTAAAATTATTAAAAATCACTTTGTATTTTTTTTTTGGCGATGAGAATCTGCAGACAGACACCCTGCAGACGCGGCTGCAGGGTAGTGTCGGGTTTGGCAACTTGGGGGAATTATATGGCCCTCTCAACATCATCTTTTCTGAAGGAAAAGAACATCCTCGTAGGTTAACGAGGGCAGGCCGACCGACTAAACTCACCGCGGAGTGAGGCAATTAGCCTTTGAATCATATTCACTCGATAGTGTTGTCTGCAATCGTGTATGTTTGCCTCTGTATCTAGCTTTTAAGCTATGCGCTTTATTTGGTGTCAGCTCCTGTAATTTTTTCCATTCGAAGTTAATCGAATGAACAAACTTTCAGGAGCTCCGAACGTATAGGGTAGGCGTAGTGGGTAGGCGTAGGCTGTCCTTTTTGAGGTTGTTGTTGAATTTGGTTCAGCAATCAAGGCCCTATATTTTTGTTTTTGAAACCCTTATTCTTGGATCAGTCGCGGTTGCGACTGATCCAGTCTTTAGGTAGTTTATAACATGTATTTGGCTCTGAATGCATGTGTGATGCACGTATCAGACTGTTGTTGGCAATGTTAGCCTTGGCGTGGTATTTCGCGATGGTTTTATCGAAGAACTCGGGGATTGTTTCTACTTCGAGATCTCTATGAATGACGTCATTTCTTGTGTATCGCGGCATGTTAAGTATGATTTTTAGAACCTTACCTGAATTCTATTCCTGTCACTCTTACTAATGGTGCACCACGCTGGCGCACCATATGTCATCGTTGACCTGATGAAAGTCTTGTAGAGGGTGACCTTCGTTCTTAAGTTGATCTTGCTGCGCTTGTTCACCAGACAGTATATTGCGCCTAGTTGTTGATTGGCTTTCTTGATGGTGTTGGCTGAATTTACTTTCCAATTGAGCCTTCTGTCAAAGTGCAAACCTAGATATTTAACGCTTTGTTGCCAGTCTATATCTTTGTTTCCAACCTTGACTTTCCCCGCCGGGAATTTGTGACGCGATTTTGAAAAGTAAATTGCCTGAGTCTTATCGGGATTTATCTTTATCTTCCACTTTTTTAGCCACTTTTCCAGAATAGCTATGTTCCTTTTAAGCCTGACCAGTATTAGTCGGGGCTCCTTCCTGTCACTGCGATGCCTGTGTCATCCGCATATATATATTTGTCACACGACTGGAGCTGGGGAATATCCGCTGTGTAAACGTTGAATAGTAGGGGGCTAAAACTGATCCTTGAGGCACGCCTGCTCTTATGTTTTTAACTGTAGATAGTTCATCATCTACCCAGGTTTGGAAAGTTCTATCTTCCAGATAAGAAACTATCACCTTTATCAAGTAGTTGGGGATTCCTAACCTTATCATTTTTAGAATTAGCCCCTTGTGCCATACTTTATCAAATGCTTTACTGATGTCAAACAGCATAGCTCCAGTGCTTTTTCTCTTGTTGAATCCTTTAAGTATGTTGGAGGCCAACCTCGTCGCCTGTCTAACTGTGCACAGATTTGCTCTAAAGCCGAACTGCTCCTCTGGTATACAGTGATTAATTTCGACAAAGGCTGAAAGCCTACCCGAGATTAACCTTTCCGCTAACTTGCCCACGTTAGACAGTAGACTAATCGGCCTATAACCACTTATCAGATTTTTCTTCTGGCCTGCCTTTCCTATCATTATGATTTTTGCCTTCTTCCAGGCGATAGGGAAGTGTCCAAGCATCTGCATTGCATCTGTTATGCAGACTATATCATTAATGGTGTTATCCGGTAGATTTTTCAATGCTTTGTTGGATATGCCATCTATACCGGGTGCCTTCTTTATTTTGGTCTTGGCTATCAGACCCTTTACTTCTTCTGCAGTGATGTGTTGCAGGTTTGGATCGGGCGGATGATCCATGCTTTTGAAGATCTCTACAGTTCTGTTGATCCGATCCTCTGCTGCTTTGTTGGTGGTTGGATTTTCGCTGAACTGCTCGTAAAGAGCTGCAGCGAATTTTTCAGCTTTTTCTCGGGCTAGCTAGTCATTCCGTACAGACTGTTATCTTCGATATTCAGGCTCTCAATCTTCCTATCCCAGATTCCAGACTCTGTGTCTCTTAATAGCTTTCTGACGTTCTGAGTTGCCAGATTTGCCTGAGTTTTGATTCTCGGATCACCAGTTCTGTATGCTTGATTCATGAGTCTGTTCTGCGCTCTTATTTGATCCTTGATTTCTTGACTTATGTCACCGTATTTCGAGTATGTAGATGTCACTGTGCTTGTTGCTCTAGCCAGTGCTTGCTTTATGTTGTTTGTTAGCACATTTGCTGCCTCGTCAATGTCCAGTTTGCTCACAATAGGAGGAATAGCATCATATCCTTTTAATTCATCTTTGAATTTTTTCCAGTTGGTTTTGGCGAAGGATATGGTGCATTTCCCCCTCCTGCGAGGGTCACCATATTCCATTATCACGGGGAGGTGATCTGATGTTAGATCGTGACATACTACAGGCTGCGATATCCTATCAGTGTTTTTGATCACGAATATATCCAGTGTTTCGGGTAATCCGACAGGTCCTAGATGTGTATGGTCCTCAGGAGGTAACATATGGTAATCAAAAACATCTGACTTGTTGTAAAGTAGCTGTCCTCTACTATTTGTTGTTCTGCATCCCCAGATACGGTTTTTTGCATTCAGATCTCCGCCGATTATCGTGATGTTGTCATTGTCGAGAATATCTTGAATGCATCGCCTGTCAAAATCAAAAGTCGCAGCAGGACCGCAGTAAACCGAGCCGATCACTACGCTCCCTTTGCTCGTTCTAATCTTGACGTATGTACCTTCTATTTTATTGCAACTATCCGGATTTGGTATTGAGCTCGCCTGGATGTGCTTTTTCACAAGAATCAAGGTTCCACCTAGTTTTCTAATAGTTCTGTCATTTCTATAAATCCTGTAGTTTGGGAAGGAAAATCTTGTTTCTTTTAACCATGTTTCCTGTATCAAAATCACATCAAGGCTATGCTCTTCTGAGAATTTTATTAGTTCGAGTGTTTTGCCTTGAATCCCATTTATGTTTATAGTGCAAATTTTTAGAAAGTCCACAGGGCGTGCAACCACTATTGTGTGAGTTTGGCTAGCGACATGATGGGAGCCAAGGTTTGCATAACCTTAGCAAACTCCTGCATAAAGAGCTTCATGCTCTTTATGGTATCCTGCATTGTGTCTTCCTTTTCAGGCTGCTCTGTAATTTTATTGTTAATATTTTTCGCATTTACGTTTTTGTTTGTTTGGAGATTGCTGTTCTTTTGCGATCCCCATACAAACTTGCCTGGGCCTGCTGCTTTTTTGATAGCAGCAGCCTCCTGCAGGTTCTTAGGATGCCGCACTTTGTATTTATATATGCATCAGGCATAGGTATAAATTGAATTTGTATACCTGGTCCGGCTCTGCTCGAAAAGGTTTTAAAATTTGGAAAATACGATAAATTTTAGTTATTTCGATATAAATTTTAAAAGCCGACATTTTTGCTACTTTTATTAATTTAATTTTATTTTTATTCTTAATCGAGTTGCCATGATTTTTTTTGTTTAGATGCTATTTTGAACATTTAATTTAGTTTACAATTATTAGTCTAGTCGCCTATAACAAAATTTCCAAATAGAAACTCTATTTAAACAACATAATTTATAATATTTACAATTATTTCGAAAACGGCTGGATATAACTTATATGCTTGTATTACAAAAAAAAATTGTTCATAAATTCTACGTCAAATTGCCAAATAATATACAGGGTGTTCCATTTGAAAAACTTGAGAAAAATTATTTTAAAATGTGGCGTTTTTGAAAGCTTATTATGAACACCCTGTATAAAATAGATAAACGCAATGAGATTCATAGTATCTCTAGACCTCTTGTCATAAATTTCACCCAATACCGAGGTTAACAAAAAAATAGGTCTGTATTACTTTTTTTGATTTTTTTATTCAGAACTGCAAAATTTTTTTTTAGTTTTTAATTTATTTCTCCGAAACTACGAAACCAAATTAAATAAAATTTGAGGCACTTATAAGCGATACTAATACGAACCTAAATATGCAATAAAAAACTGGGTGCCCCATTTAAAAAAATATAACTTTATGCTGTCACACGTATATTATTATGTAAAATATATTTAAAACATGCCGCTTTTAATCCAAGACCTCAAGCTGTTTTAGTATTGTTGATAAGTTCTTCGATAACGATTTAATCTTCCGCCCCCGCTTCGTTTACGGACGGAGGTATACTTAACATAGATCAAACGTTATATGTTTTCTCTTAATTAGCCACTTAAATAGATGGGGCGGTGTCTGAAAATCCAATTTTCTTTTGTCTTATTCTTACAATCTCTTTTGGTGATAAACTTAACTGACTTGCTACGTCTTGGCCAAAAGTATCAGTCATTTCATTGTTCTCCGAGACAAATTCAGTAACAAACACTTCAGGTGCAAAACCTTTAAGAATTCCTGTTATCATAAGCATAGGATCTGTATTAGGGATTTCCCTTACTACAACATCTTTGTTTGCCAAACTCTCTTTCAGACGTACTTGTTGTGCAGCATTTTGACATTCGATAAGAACACTACCACTTTGCGTATGCTTTACCCTTTTGAACGATTCAGGCTCCTTAGTTGTTTCTAGATTTTTTTTAATCTCTTGTAAAACTATTCTAGAATTGCTTTGATCATTCATTTTTATAATGGTTTCATGTCTAGATTTTTTGCTCCGGCGTTTTCCAATCAGGAGTAACTGGTATTGGGTTGCTGCTGGATGGAGCAGATTTTAGTATATTATGACTAAAAGATGTTTTAATATTATTGGGCGGGGGTGGTGTATTCATAACGTTCCATGACGCTTTTTGACAAAATTTTATTAGGTGTGTTGTCAATTTTATTTAATTCCTGGATTTGATAGTTAAGTTCGACATTTATTTTTTCAATTTGACCTATTCTAAATGCCAATGTGGTAACATTTTTATAAACCGTGAACAGAGAGGTAGCAAGCTCACTAGTTTTATGTATGCTCTCAAGAGCATCAAGTATGTTATTGAGGATTTGTTCTGTGGTGTAGTAAAGTTGTTTTGTCCATTGTGATTATTGCCATGTTTATTGCATGTATTCTGCTTTCCTACCTTATGCTTTTCCAACGATGCCGGACTTGAATCCGATCTGGGCCTTTTTTGAGAATAAACTTGATTAGGATATAATAATTCTTCAGAATGTTCCTGTGCAAAAATGTCATCGCCATTATTGAGATATGCATCCAATACTACAGTATTGGACGGCGTTCTTGAGACAGAATGCCTTGGTTTGAAAACTGAATTTACATTTAATTTACCGTCGTCTATGCTAAAACTCTCCATTGAATTTATGACTCCACATGTTTTAGATTGCCTATCCTTATCCTTATCTGAGAATGTATTAATGGGATCGTTTTTTGTGCATTCGCCACCAATAATTTGATTTATTTCTTTGTTGGTAAAATTACCTGTACCCAAAGAATTGCTTCGAATTTTCTTATTACTGATATTTGTCTATTTTTTCTTGACACCACTTTTTTTGCCATCACTTTCGTCATCCATATCTACTTTTTCTAAAATTAATTAGCTTGAAAATTACCCTCATACATTAAGCTAGAGGTGTTGTTTTCGATTGATTACATCGATAATTAACCAATAATCGAACAAAACTTCAGAGCTACTTAAAACACACCATTTGTGACCATTTGTGTACCTGGCGGTTTATCTGATGTCCTAATAGCGGTGTCCAGTGGCGTCCACACATAATATGGTTTTACCTGACAGTCTAACAGTGTCGCCAAGCCTGGAGAAATCTCACCAGATCTGGTAATGTTATGAATAATCTTGTGATTGGTGAAAAATTTTGAAAAAAAGCGCGATTTCTGGTAATTTTTTGGTGAATTTTGGTTATTTTCTAGTTCATTTGCATAATTTTTGTTAACTAACAGCAGGACATAAAATATACTTTAGACCCAATTTAACAGTTTATTTTTTTTTGCTCATCGAAATATTTTTTGGTAAGATAATGATTTTTGTTTTGCTAATACGGTCATAAAAATATGTTTCACCCTCTTTTTTTTGGGTAATATTGATATTTAATAACCATTTCTGTTGATTTCTATTTTTTTCACTTGGCAACATTGCAGTCTAACTTGAATACCTAAAATGTCAGGTGATACGTCAGGTAAGACGTCAGGTAAAACGTCAGGTACAATGTGAGGTAAAACCGTATGTGTGGACGTCGCTTAAATAAGACGACGGGTAAAACGTCAGATAAGACGTCAGGTTGTGGACGCCACTTTAGGCTGAGAGAAACATTTTCCAGGAGATAATGAACTTCTTACTAATTATGTTTAAAAATAATATTTGAAGTGTTACTTACTGATTCCTCGTCAGCTTTAAAATTATTGGCGAGAAATTCACGTACTTCATCTTGAGGAATTCTGTCTGATTTTCCTTTCATAAAGGTTTTAAAGTTTCTAAGCGTTGTATCTGCTGTATTAATTTGAGTCATATCAACATATGTTTTGGAATCATGAAAAAGCCCTGCTTGTTGAACAACCTTTATCATAGTACCAGATCCTTCATAGCTGCAATATATCTTATCGTCACAATTCTTCTTGTTTATATCGTCCGTACTGACATGAAATATCAGCCATGTTATAAGTAGGATTGATAGCAGCATTTTCTTTAGCACTAAAGAGAATGTACTTGTAATTTAAAGGAACATAGTCGTAGGTGTAGGATATTGTCGGATCAGCAGTAGGACTCTGTGGTGTCACATAGAATTTGACATGTGGATTTCTACTGTCAAGTTCTACTCCTGAAGTGCACAGTTGCATTTCTTGGCACATGGTTAAGCTTAATACTCCTCGAACTTCATTATTTAAGAATTCTTTCATATGGAGGACTTAATCCTTATGGAACGACCTTCTCGTGGTCGTGTTTCCCAACGAGTATAACCTCCAACGATTCAAAACTAACGTGAATCGCTTTTTGCGCACACGCACCACTCCCAGAGTGCCCTAAAGGATTTTTCCTATAGTGCTTGTGTTTGATCATAAAAAAAAGAAAAAGAAAAAAAAACAATTAACCAGTTAGGCCCGCAGGCGAATTAACCGCGCTTCCTACTATTACTAAAGCGGAAAAAGATCGTTATTTCGGCGACAACGGTTTACCGCCGATCATATTTTTAAAGGTTTGTTCGGGTTTGTCGGTTGTCTTTCGCGTAAAGTTGTCTCCGACATATAGACAACCCCGCCGTATTGGTGCCGGATTGGTTGCCAACAAACGACGCAGACCAACGATGACCGTCCAGAACCTAGTATCAAAATTAATTCTAAAAGGCTCTTTTCAGTGATGGCCACGAGGCCTTCTTTTATGCGAGAAAATAGATTGTTTAATTCCCAGTAAAGAAGGGTTTGATGTGCAGGAGCGGCTCTTCTCTACATTACAGGAGCGGCATCTAGACAGAGTTGAATGCTTCCGACGTAAAATTCGTTTGTTTTCTTATTCGTGACTCAAATTTCCATTAATGTTTATATACTTGCATACGCTCTCCGTTCGTTCGTTGGATATAGTATAGTTAATTCTTGTGTAATTTTCATATTATGCCGACGTTATATGAACTATTAGTATTATTTTGACTTTCCCTGTATGCTGGCGAAATATTGTCATATATTTACCGGGTACCCTGTAAATTAGGATTGCGATAAAAACCATTAACAGATCCACAAACAGCCCGATCCACAAGTGAAGCTTCTTACAAAAGTTACTTTTACACAATAATATTAGAATAATTAGGAGCAAGATTACTTACATTTCTTCAGGTCGTGGTTGCAGCTAATTCATTCCCTTAACATGATGTTTGGTTTGAAAAATAATGACAAGATTTACGACAAAATGTCATGTCCAAGAATGTCAAAAATAATAATAATAAGGACGTAACTGACATAAAATGGTTAGGTAGTGACAGGCCCGGGTCCATGTAATTGTTCGAAATTTTTAATAATAAATTTTTAAAATTAGAAATTGTCAAACAAATCCAAACAACGTCTGTGACCTTGATAAATAGTGTTTAAACCATGTTTTTAGTGTATATTTGTTACTGTGAAAGACCGAAACCTGACGAATATCGACATTCTCCGGTGAATATCGACATTTTCTGAGTTGCTTGGCGTATGTGAAAAATATTTCCTAATATTAAAGGATTTAAATTAAGGAGAATACGGTTTTGGTTCACAGTCGTTGAAAATAAACAATTCACATTCTTATGCAGGTTGTAAACAACTTTCCAGAAAAACATGTTGGGCGATCTGAAAATTAGTATAATTTTTCTTTTTCGTTTTCTGTTAATTAGGCAAAGACATTACGTCATCTTCGAGCATTCGAGAAAATGATATTCCAAACCGCTTTTCAGAAAACAAACAAATGGCTGGTAAAGACTGGACATACAGTTTTATGAAGAGGCATAAGCTTTCCTTACGTACACCCTCTAAGACCAGTGTTGCAAGAGTAATGGGTTTCAATAAAGTTCAAATTGATTTATATTTCAGTAATCTTAAAAACCTTATTGAGAAATATAAATTTCCAAGCATGCGTATTTTTAACATGAACTAGAATGGTCTATCAACAGTGCCCAACAAAACTCCAAAAATAATTTCCCCCAGAGGTCAAAAAACCGTTGGAAAGATAGTGTCTACTGAAAGAGGTCAAACTGTTTCTATTGTCTGCTGCAGGATTTTACGTTCCACCGGCAATCATATTTCCAAGGAAACAACGTAAACCCGAGCTTATTGATGGCGCACCTCCAGGGTCTATACTACTAACATCTGATTCTGGGTACAGTAACTCTGACCTGTTTCTTGAGTGGTTGGTTCATTGCAGAATCATGTCAAAGCGTCAGAAGATGATCCAGCGTTGTTGATCCTCGACAATCATACTTCTCATGCGACTCTTAAGGCAGTTTTGTTTGCTCGAGAACACAATATACAAATGTTGTCATTGCCGCCGCATAGTAGTTACAAGACGCAACCGCTGGATCGATGTTTTTTAAGCCTCTAAAAGACTTCTATTCACAGGCATGTGAGGAATGGCTCCTCTGCCATCCAGGAAGAACAATTACGCAATACCAAGTAGCACAATTGTTTTCACAGGCATATGAAAAAGCCGCTTCTATTGGTAAAGCAGTCACTAGCTTCAAAGTTTGTGGAATTTTTTCATTAAATCCAGCAGTTTTTTCTGAAGAAGACTTTTTAGCTTCATCAGTTAGAGACCAGCATGAACTTTTTGTTGAGAATATACAAGAAGAAATGGAACCGGAAGATACAGCTCCCATTCCTTCTAAGAAACTTAGAATTAACACGAGTGCACCAGAAGAAGTTACTCTTACCAAGCCATTTAAAAATCCTCCTGCTAAAATAGGAGCAGCCCCTGTAATGTCCATTTCTTCCACTAGCAAACGTCCAGCTGAACACTCTACAGGTGTTGCCACTGCTTTCACTAGGAAACTTTCCACTGAACCCTCTAAAAGTGACTTTACTGCTTCCAATAGCAGACTTTCAGTTGAACCTTCTACAAGTGGTTTTGAAAGAGTTCCTGAATCGAGAACACCACACTCATTGCAGTAACGAATAGCTCGACACCTATTTCAGTGCAGCAGATCCTGCCGCTTCCAAAGAAGAAAGATAAAGTGTTGAGGCAAGGAAATAGGAAGGGCAAAAAATCCGTCGTGTCAACCAGCACTCCTGTAAAAGCAGAGAAATCCAAAGCAGAAAAAAAATAATAAAGGAAAGAAGAATGTGGTTGGTTCCCAGGCAAATGTTGCAACAGTTAAATCAACGTCATTTGACCGAAAGTTAGAAACGAAAAAGAAATTAGGAACCTCCGAAGATGTCTCAATTTGCCCTGGCTGCGAAGAGTCCTTCTCTGAAACTCGAAACGATGACTGGGTCCAATGCAATTACTGTCAGGAATGGTGGCACGAGGCATGTTCATTATTTGAAGGAAAAGGAGCATTTAGGTGCGATTACTGCTAACCTGGTATTGACTTGCCCGTACTTTATTTAAATGCGATCTTTTACCCCATATCGATCGTGCTTTTGCCCCACTAGTGGGTTTGTTCGTAGCTCTAGTGCTTTTTATAGAGTCGAATTTAATTTATCCTACCTAAGTGGGCAGTAGTAAGAAAAAAGGTGTGACCAAGTAACATTCTGACCGTCTCTGGATACATTGGGTCAAGTGAAGCAGGTGTGACATAAAAAAACAATTAAATTTTATTATTCTTTGTTTATCAAAGTAGAGAGCTAAAATCCATTTAGTTAATCGTTTGTTTAGGTAATTAAGACTTTATAATGTTCTTTTTTGTTTATAAAGGAAGTTGGAACCCATTAAATTTACCCGTTTGTTTATCTAACTAGAATTCTTTAATATTGTAGAATAGTATTTTTTAGATTGAGTCATAGTTTTTCGTAATACCTAATATTTCCCCAACATTGATTTTATCCACTAAACTCAATTTGGGCGTATTTAATAGTGTGTGCACGGGCGAAGAAATTACTTTACAAGATCTCCCATTGTTGTTCCTACTCTATCCCTTCCATTTTGGGTCGATTGCTCTGGTCATCATTTTAATGAAAATCTCTCTTGTTTTATTTTTTTAAACGTTGAAATAATATTTAAAATCAAAAAAAAATAATTAAGGGTAATGTGACCCGCAACATATATTTAAAAACAGGGAAGAGGTTTCCACTTGAGTGATTAATAAAAAAGTAAAACCATTTTCAGTTTCTTGCAGAAATAGCTGGAAAATATCTACCTCAATTAGGGCCCCCTTGTCATCTACAAGGCAAAACTGTTCCTCTTCTCGCACTACATTAAATTTGGCTACTGCTAAAAATATATTACTTTGAATAATGATCCTTTTTTTTTTGATTTTTTTATTTTTTGAAAGTTAATATAGGTAAGTCGGTATATAACATTTTGAAATTAAACACAAAAACTATTATATCTGATATATAAACGCTACTATAAATAATAAACTGTACACTATGGTCGTGTAAACTGTACACCATGGCGGTGTAAACTGTACAGCTTGACGGTGTAAACTGTACACCATGGCGGTGTAACTGTACACCATGGCGGTGTCAACAGTCACAAAATATTCACAGAAACAAAGAAATCAAGTCAGCACTCAATGTCGATCATAATTCGCACCCAAATGTCGATTTTATGAATAGATGAACCTTTGAATATAAAATATTCAAAGCGATTTTTTTTTTTTTAATGATCAAACACAAGCACTATAGGAAAAATCCTTTAGGGCACTCTGGGAGTGGTGCGTGTGCGCAAAAAGCGATTCACGTTGGTTTTGAATCGTTGGAGGTTATATTCGTTGGAAAAAACGACTTTGGGAAGGTCGTTCCACAAGGATGAAGTCCTCCAGATGAAAGAAGTCTTAAATAATGAAGTTCGAGGAGTATTAAGCTTAACCACATATGGATGGGCGGCAGTGGTTCGTCGTGTATTTCTGCTATTCGTCGCTCTGGGCGGAATTAAGAGGGCAAGGTCAGCCGAGCACCTTCCATGAAAATATCTGTAAAAGAGAGTCAAATCCCCAACCTGTCTTCGATGTTCTAGGCTGTCGAGGTTTTTCGTCAGCTCTTGGTCTCCGATCAGACGAATAGCCCTCCTTTCGATGGAATTCAGTAGCCGAAGAGTATGTTTGGGTGCAGAGCTCCAGACATGAGAGCAGTGATGGTCGAATCTGGGCTTTGTATAGTGTCAAAAGTTATTGAGGTGTATACAACTTTCTGGTTCGGAAGAGTACCCCAAGCTTCTGAGAAGCTACCTTGGCGATTGCCACAACGTGGTTATGCCAAGACATATTTCCTCCCAGATTGACGCCCAGCAAATTAATAGATGAAGCCAGTGGAATTGCGTGTCCAGCCATGACTATTTCCGGTTCTGTAATGTTAACCTTTTTAGAGAAAACTGCTGCCTGGGTTTTTTTAGCGTTAAATTCGACTTGGTTACTGTCACCCCAAGCCAAAATTTCTTCCAGGTCTTTGTTGAGGCGTGATACTTCATGCTGTCTGCGAAGATGTACGTCGGCAGCCGATGTTTGCGCATTCAACAAGAAAGATGAGATAAGTGTGCTATCGTCAGCAAAACTAAATATCGGATTTTTAGTTTTCACTAGAAGGTGGTTAATGTAGAGTAAGAAGAGAGTTGGAGACAATATGGACCCTTGAGGAACACCGGCATTGATGGTGAAGGTGTCTATGATGTTCGATTGCGTTGTTCCAAATATGGGTGACATAAGCTAGAAGATCTCCAGTTGATCTGGAGTTCCGAAAACCATATTGATGATCGCTGATAATGTTGAAGCCTTCCAGGTACTTTAGAAGATGTTTGTTAATAGCTTTCTCCATTACTTTTGATATAACTGAAAGCAACGCGACTCCTCGATAGTTGTTAAGCAGGGTTCTCTTGCCTTTCTTTGGAATAGGCTGGACTCGCGCCGTCTTCCAGCAAGATGGAAATATTCCTTTTTTGTAGGATAAGTTGAAAAGTCTACAAAATACTGGTGTTAGTTCATCGGCGCATCTCTTAAGAACTATAATAGGAATTTCGTCTGGACCAGTAGCTTTTTTGACGTCGAGTCCTTTCAGGATTCGTTTGACGGGACGCTGACGGAACACGATTTCGGTCATTTCGGATTCAACTGCAGGAATGTCGGGTGGTGTTCTTCCCTGGAAATCTACAGTGGAATGCGAAGAAAATAGTTCAGCAAGTAAGTTTGCTTTGTCTCCGGCTGTGGATGCTATTGTACCATCGGGACGTGTTAGAGGTGAACCAACGGAAAATTGAATCTTTGCAAATGCCATCCGTTGACCGTCAGTGTCGTCAAATGAAATGGCGGGAGAAGGGGTACGTTCTCGCGCGTTTACGCGCTGCTTCGTCGATCACCGGTCGTAATGAAACTTCAACACCGGGCAGTGGTAAACTCTACTCTGCAATCGAGACAACTACGAAACCTTAAAGCTCCGATAGTCTGAAATCATCACCGAATCGATGTATACTCATGTACACCGAATATTGGTGTTTTATTAACACTATTTCGAGTGATTGTTAACACCATTTTATAGAGTATTATTAACACTGCCCTAATTTTTTACTCTGTAATTCCTCTTTGTAACGGTGTAATAACATCTTTACTATCGCATTTAAGCTTTTCGAGAAAAACATAAAACATGTTAAATCTCTAAAATCCTGATCCAGATTAGATGCTCAATCCAGCTTAGATCATATTTGTGTTATGCACCTTGAACATTTGACGTCTCTAATTGGGATTAAAGTAATCCATCAACGTTGAAATATTGTATTTGATCCAGATTAGATGCTTAATCCGACTTGGATCATATTTTTGCTATGCACCGTGAACATTTGTCGTCACTAATTGTAAAGTAATCCGGAAAAGTTGATGATTTAAACGTATTTTTATTACATTATATAATTTTATATTGATAATTTAAGATCGATTGGAGAGCCACCTCCTGTTCAAAATACTTGTTGGCTAATTTCAGGAGATTTTTTTATCAGCAGCCGGATTGCTGAACAGAAAAATCATTGTCGAATCGCAAAACAACGCTTGTCTTAGAACTTTGCGACTCCGATTGATTTTCTATCGTTTTCGTCTTTATGAAATGGGATTTCTAACGAACTTTTTCGAAGCGCTGTCGATTCAATATTAATTTTTTGTGTCCATACCTGGCTCTTCTCCGATATGTGTACTCGGTTACTTTTTTAGAATTACCCATTTTTAAGAAATACTAAGAAAAATAACGTACAGACTCAATCAATCAATAATAATTCGCGCTAAAACCATTTTACATTATTAATTTTTTAAGTTGCGTGTGATTCGTAAAGCAGTAAAGTTTGTTTACTAGTTTTGTTAACAAAAAGATCCTGCAAAAATTTCGAAACAAAATGTGTTTAAGAACAACAAAAAGTTTGTTGTGAATAATTTATTAGTGCGTGATTTCGGAGATGAGTGGAAAAATGATCCACGTCTTTTGCAAATTCGTCATAGAAGAGAAAACATAGTTCCAGAAAACGAAACCGTCGATGATGAAACGAGACTATGTGAGATAGTTGAAGAGGATGTGGAATTTTTTATCACCTCCATCCGCTATTTCTTCTTTGTAGTTTTATTTACTGAATTTAAAGTCTTGTTTATTTTTTTTATAATAAATACGAATAAAAATAATTAAAGAAAAATGAGATTACGTTATTTTCAAAGTGGACAAACTTCGTTTGTTATTTTCATAACGTATAATCTTGAAATATTTTTCAAAACAACTTTTATGTTTTTCGAACATTTTGAAGGAAAAAAATTGGTATATTTGATGTAAATGCAATTAAAAGGGAAAAGTATCTTAATTGTTCATATTAAATGAATTATTAGTTTTTTTCTTCTACTGAGAATTTAGGAAACATGGAGATTGTACACTTTGAACCCTCATTTATTGTATAAAAATCCAGTATTGCCAAATTGTTTCCTTGGATTCCCAAAACGGATTATGGTGCATCCCAAATAAACCCGATTCAACTAAGCCGAATTTTCCAATCCCAATTAAATCTAAAATATGGAGAATACGGGCGTAAATGGGATGGGCGTTATAGTGCCGAAGCTCTGATCTCGCATCCAGAGTTTAGATCTTCAACTGTTATTAACGAAAGTCTCGTAATAATTGAAATGAACAAGTCTGAGTGATACTTCAACAAACCCAATATACGTGGGAATGTGTATTTTGGATTTGGCCAAAACAACTCTATATGATTTTCACTTTTAATCTCCCTAGGAGATACTTGAATTATTATCGAAAAATTCTCGACCACACGATTTTCTTAAAAAAATCGTGTAGAAGGAAAATTTCCGTATATTAATTCAAGAAAGAGGGAGATTCGGTAAGAAAATTTCGCACTAAATTATTAATTTGAAGATAGAAAAAATTATGATTGCGTGATATTTTATGTTAGTGGTTTTAAAATATGAAGAGAACGCTTTGCTTGTCAATGAAAATGATTGACTTGCCAGTTATGTTGCCACGTCGCTTTTGTTGTTTATGTTTATGTATGTGTAGTGTTTTTTTTTTTTTGGGGGGGGGGGGGGGGCATAGCATTTTTCGAGATGTCTCGTTTTGGGGAACATCAGTTTTAGACGATTATGCGTTCAATATGAAAAATAAAAATTCAGATGAATACAAAGAAAGTAAAGTGATGTGGAATTCTACTGCCAAACAGCTCCAGGAAATGTTTTACGAAAAGTTCAATGTTAATTTTAATCCCTTTTCTGATGTGGAGTTTGGAACTGCACGAGCAGCACGGGACGCCAAACGTAGAAAACTACAACAAGATCCATTAAAACGAAAGCTTAGTGCATCAGTCTTGAGTGACGCAGAATATATGAAAATTATAGAAATTAGGAATGAAGATTGTCCAGATAGTCTTCAGCGCAAGTGGTTTCATATTGCTTCTCATGAATTAGCGTTGAGGGGTGGAGAAGATGCGTCAGCATGCATTAAATACTTTGTCAAAGAGACTGATAACAACTTAACAGGTCGTATAGAATATAATCCAATTTTGTCAAAAGCAACGCAGGGTGGTTCCAAAAAATTAGCTGATAGTAAGTGGTTAATCACCGATGTAAACAATTCGAATATATGTCCTGTCCGCCCTTTAAGAAATTGATGGAAAAAGAGGCCCGTTTATAAAAACTAATCATTTGTTCCAGTCCAAACTTCAAAAGGTAAACTATAATAAATAACAATAATTTAAGTTATATAATAATGTTTAGTGAAAGGTTTGGAATAATCAGAAATATAAAATAATTAAAATATCAGGTTCAGTCAAGCAAAATGTCGTTCTATACACAAACGTAAAAAAATTTCCACTGTATTCACTTCCTGCTGCCTCGAGAAGGAGAAAAATTTCCGGAAATTTTCTTAGTTGCCGTGGTAACTGAACAAAAATCAAGGTCCTGATTGGCTGAAGAATGTTGTGCGAAATTTTCATTATAGTTATATGAATAAAGGATTTTATAATCAATTCTATATACAGATACGGACAGCCTTATTTATGAAATCAAACATGAAGACGTTTAGGATGTAATTTTGCATGACTCTCACCAGCATTTTGATACCGGTGACTATGGGGAAAATAATATTTACGATATACCTACAGTTAATAAAAAGCTCTTGGGGATGATGCAAGATGAAAATAATGATCGAATCATGACTCATTTTATAGGTATTAAAATTAGAAGACAGTGAAAATGAGCGGACTGATATTGAGAGGGTTTTATCTAACATTGACGTGACAAAAAAGATTAACGGAGTCAACAAATCAGTCATAAAAATAACCTTTGAGGATTATGTTGAATATTTGGAATCATTTACGGAGAAGCAAATATCTCAAGCATTGATTCGGTCAAAGCGGCACGAGCTCCATACAATTCGACAAGTGAAAGTTGGTCTAAGTCCGCATGATGATAAGAGAAGGCTATCTAAAACTTCGTATGACACTTCACCTTGGGGACATCACAGTATTATGGGAGAATAAAATTGAGATATGTATGTATATTTGTATGTTTAATTATCGTCTTTATTAGGTACATCTAAGCCACATAGTGACTATTAAGATACTCTCCCACACTCAGTTTAATTATCTTTTCGTGCATCCTAACATATTTGCCACCATTCATCTCATTTCTTTTCCCTCCCTAATTTCTTCAAATCTTCCATGCAATCTGCCTAGTCTATTCATTAATCTCCCGCTCCCCTTCACTCCTCTTCCCCACTTCACTCTCCATTCATCTCCACACTCCCCACGTTCTTCTCATTCTTGGCGTCGCGACGGTTAGCGTCGGAAAGAAAAAAAAATCAGATCGAACCTTACATTTTCCCATAAAAAATAACATGTAAAAGTGGTGGTATTTGGCCCCGAACTGTCCTAGCTTATCTACTCTTGTCAGAAAATATTAAAATTAGTGTCATTTTAAATAATTCTTCTTTCTCTATCGGCTACACTACAAGAGATGTCTATGTCATTTTTACTGTAGTCGCTAACGCATGTATTCTCTGTATTTAAGATTTAATTTGGATAAAATAAAAAAAATAACAGGAGGTGGCTCTCCACTCGATCTTAAATAATATAATGTAATAAAAACACGCTTAAACCATCAACTTTCCTGGATTACTTTAATCTCAATTAGGGACGTCAAATGTTCACGGTGCATAGCAAAAATATTTTATTTATTTATTTATTCATTTACAAAGAATGTTATGAAGTTATATAAATTCAAATGAATGTATGCACAATGGACTAATGTCTGTGTGTGCACACTACCATAAAGTAAACATACAATATACTTATCAATAAGACCATGTTCAGTAATATTATTCACTAATGTAAAATTCTCAAATTACAGACTAATTTAAAAAAACTTAACTATCATATTAATTAACAGGGTATTATTTCGTATCCAAAGTCTTTTTTATGCATTGGAATTTTTTTCTTTTGAAACGCTCTGGTAATATGTTTAAAATTTTGGGAGTCACATAAGAAACTGATCTTTGTGTGACGTTAAAGTGCATGTTAGGCAAACTCAAATTACGATTGACATTTGCTCTCGTCATTATGTCATGATTGTGAAAAATATTTTTGGTAAGAGAAAATCTAAGCATATTTTTTATGTATAGTTCAGTAATCGTAAAGACACCAGACTGTTGAAATAAGAGTTCTGAAGAAATGCATCTTGGCTTAAAGAATACTATCTTTAAAATATACTTTTGAGCAATACTGACGTTACTCAAAATACCTTTGTTAGCCGATCCCCAACAAATCACTCCATAATTAAGACAAGATTCTGCTAATGATTTATAGACATTAAGCAGAACCTCTCTGCTTAGAATATTACGCAGTTCATAGAACTAATTTTCTCAATTTAGTTTTGACATATTCTGAACGAAAATTCCATTTTAAAAACCGATCGAAATATACACCCAGATACAGACCAATTTTATTCATTGCAAAACACATGAAACTTATAAAACAACATTAAGCGTTAAGAAGTTATAATCCATCCATATTTTAACATAGGTAGCCGCCCTTTCAGCCCTCAAAAAAACATCATTCCACGATGATCCTTTAACAAGCAGAACTGTACCGTCAGCAAAACAAACAGTTTTAACGCCGGGTATTGATGTCGCGAGACTGTTAATATATATAGTGTTTGGATCTTGCTATTGATGCCCGTTAAGCCTGTAAATATTCAGTTTTATAATAAAATTCAGATAAAACACACGTCCTAGCAATATCTAACAAGTTAAGAATTACGTCATACCGACGGTCTAAATAATACAATTTAATATCAAAACCCGGTCGTAAGCGCATTTTTTGCTGTCTACCAATATTAAACTTTCGTTCCCAATGCTTAATTTCAACCCAGACTGCAAGCTATTAATAGAATTCAAGAAAAATCAATACTTCAATACTGTAAGTTCACGCGAATATCGCCTCTAACGACTAAATTTGCATTAAAACAAAACATTTCCAACTTTTACATGTCAAAACAAAGCAACGTGTTTTTTATGCAAAACTGTACCACATGTCTCCGACATCGTGCCTCAACGAAAACAGCTGTTTCCAATCTTAACGTGTTTTATCAACGCTGCTGCACGTGCCATTACCACCGACGCGTCATCTTACCACCGACGCGTCTTCTTACTCTGATTGGTCAACCTTTACCCCTGCCTGTAAATAATCTCGTCCGTTCGATGCCTTTTCGCCTATTCAAATCACTGCTGTTCTAGACCCCGCGAAAGAGCATCGTCGTACCAGATTTAAGGTGGCGATAAAAGGGTAGTCCACTGTCACTAAGGAAGCGCCATAAGCGCCCCTTCTTTAAGTCCGATTATTTGAAATAAAGTGTAATGATTATTGTAATCAACCTGCCGATGCGCACTGACCAGACCTTTACTAATTAAGGTGGCAGTAACGGGTTTAAAGTTGAAGTATTTAAAGTTGAAGTATTTGAAGTGAAGTAGTATTAAAGTAAATTTCCAACAATCGCTCGACCACAACTTAAAGCGAGAATTCTTCATGACACGGTGTTCTATGTACGGATAGGACCCATTCTTTATAAGAATAAGTGAAGAAAATAAATCTTTTTGTCATACACGAATTGTGTTTCTTTCCTGCTTTTACATAGTCGCATTGAACCAGCGACCCAACCTACGGATTGACGGTAAGACCAAAACACGACGGTCCAGCGGATTAGTAAGCCCTGCCCCATCATATAGAGAATAAGATCGGCCCAAGCACTGTGCCCTGAGGAACACCACACTCTACCCCACTTACAGAACTACATGTTGAATTTAATTTAACTTTTTGAGTTCTATTACTCAAATATGACTCAAACAATTAAAGAACTTTTCCTCTTATTCCAATCAGTTCTAATTTGTGTAGTAGAATCCGGTGATCCACAGTGTCAAATGCCTTGGAAAGGTCCAGAAAAATGGCAAGTGGCTTACAATTATCGTTGAAACAATTGATAATATAATTTGTAACCTCATGCAAGGCCATATCCGTGCCCATTCCTTCCCTCAATCCATATTGTGAATCAGATATTAACTTATTTGTATTTAGAAAATTACAGAGTCTTTTCTTTAAACATTTTTCTATGATTTTACAAATAGGACCAGTCAGAGCTATTGGTCGGTAGTTATTAATATCAGTTTTTTCACCTCCCTTATGCAATGGCAAGATAACAGCATTCTTAAAGATATCAGGAAAAACACCCTTTTGAAAAATTATATTCACAATATGCACCAGAGGTTTCACTAAATATTTATAGTTAGACTTTACAATTAAATTAGACACAAAAAAATCATCATCGGATGAAGAGCATTTCAATGAATTGATAGAACCAACAATTTCTTCCTTAGTAATAGGATATAAAAACATAGAACCAGGAAACTGGACTTCATCCAACAAGAACTTTGGCGCATTTATCGGTCTAATTATTCTACTAGCTAGTTTTGCTCCTATGGAACTAAAGAAATCAGATAGCTCATTAGCTATTGCCAGCTGATCACTCAATAATTGGTTCTTTCCATTCTTCAGGGCAACAATGCTAGTTTTAGAAAAGTTATCACTTGTCGTTTGCTTAATAATACTCCAAGTCTTTCTGGGATCATGATTTACACCATTTAATTTTTGTTTAAAGTATGTTGATTTAGTTTGTCTCATTATGTTACTTAACTGGTTACGATAGTTTTTATAATTTTCAAATGCAATATTATCATTCCGGTTAGTAATATAAAGTTTATGTAATCGATCCCTATTTCTAATTGAAATAAGCAGACCAGGGGTAATCCATGGCTTAAGAAGGGCTTTCTTATTCGATACAGATCTGACCGAAGTTGATGCAATAATATGACCTTGCAAAACACTCATAAATAAGCTTGACGCAATATTAGGATCATCATTCGATAAAACTGTTTGCCAGTTTTCTCTATCAAGGCATTTTTTTAAACGTTGGTGGTCTAATTTTTTTATATTTCTAATAACTTTATTATTTTGGGTGTCACTTGCTTTATGTCCCAAATCAATACTGAATAATAAAGGTTTATGATCCGAGATAGAGCTATTCAATAATACAAGACTATTATTAAGACGTTTCTTGCTCTTCATGAAAATATGGTCAATACAAGTACTACTGAAACCGGTTATTCGTGTGGGCTTATTCACTTTAGAAAGATACCCAAAATCATTTAAACAATTCAAATATTCGTTGCTAGTAACTGACCGAGAATCAAGAAAATTAATATTAATATCTCCCACGAATATTTCAATATCGGAATTAAGGACATGATTCTGGCTAAACAACTCTGATAGCGATGCGATATAATTATTAGGATTAAGTGATGGAGATCTGTAGTGCAAAATAATGCCCACATTAATACCATTCTTAACAAGAGTAATTCTTAGAAATTTAGCATTATTGATTGGTACAATGTTGCTTGCTCTAATCAATGAAGACTTACAATAAACAACAGAACCGTCACATTTATTATTTTTACTGTCATTATAAAATATTTCATATCCATCAAGACTAAAAGAAGGCTTATTATCTATTATATTAGTTTCAGATAATACTATTACATCAAAATCACTGCATAATGATTCTAAAAACAATATAAGTATATCAAAATTTTTATTTATACTCCTTATGTTGACGTGCAACAAATTTAACCTTTTACTAGCTGTCTTAAAGCAGTCAACATTATCCAAATCATCGCATTCCAAAACATTACCATAGTTATCATTGTGGTCATCGAGCAGAGAATTAAAATCCATTAGAACAGTAGAGGTAAAAATTTACCTATATAAATATTTTTATTTAGATTATTGGATTAAAAATTCACTTCTTAGCATTTTCAACATCACTCAATGACTTCAATCTTATTGCATTGTCATTTTCAGATTTTTTTGCGAAAATTCTTCCATCCTTTCCCCAAACATATTTAAACCCACTAGCGCGCAGGGTGATTGCCGATGCGAAAACATCTCTGGTTTCCTTAGACATATCCTCATTAATAAAAATTGGGTTTGTTCCAGGAAGACTGCATTTATCCTCAGATATTTGGCCTTTTTCTCTTCTTTTCTTTAGTAATTTGTGCTTATCATCAACTGTCTTAAAGGTGACTGATATCGGTGAATTTTCCTTGGTTGGATTCAGCAATTTTATAACAACATTTTCTAACTCTATACCAGGATCAATAAATTTGAGTACCTTTTTAGTTTTTTTAATTACTTCCTCTGGTTCATTCCTAGCTTCTTCAATTGGACTTCTTAGTCCCATCACGATTACATTTTTTAGTCTGTTCTCATTTTCTTTAGTCTCGCAGTGTCCTTTCAGTTTTCGTAATTCAGTTTTTATTTCCTGATTTTCTTTTTTAAGGAACTGTATTTCGTTGCTAAACTTAGCCTTATTTTCTTTTTGAACTTCATATTGATCAGCATAAAATTTTAAATCATATCTAAGATCCCTAATTTCCTCTCTAAGCCCTTTAATACAATTCATATTATCATCGTTACTACTATTGCTGTTTTTATTATGGGCACTCTCAGAAAAATGCATTGATCTTCTTACACGGTTTTCAACTGTAGACTTACAATCAACACAATAAAATTTATTATTTAAAAGTCTCTTAAGACTTCAAGATCAACATCAGTAAGACCAGCGCAATCTGCATGAAGCCAATTTTTACATTTTTCACATTGGACAGAGGCCTGAGTCTTAGTAATGTTGGTATTACATTTTCCACACTTGTAAACCTTTGGCTTGACCATTCTGCCACTCTTCCGCAAATAATGACTGGACTTTACATACGGAACGGACTATACTTCAATAGGTGATTCCAACATACAATGAAGTTCTTATCAGCATCAATTAACAATACCCGTGGAATGCGTTTTTTATACGGAAATATTTAAATATCTATCGAAGTGTTTATATGCATATTTTGTTAATTCAGCATCATAACAAATCGCCAATCTAGGTAAGTCTCACTTATCCGACGTATTACACAGTAACACTAAACTATGCAAAAATTGAACAAATTTGGTCAACTCAAGGCGCACTAAATCCAAAAAAAAAAAACATCAGAGCAATATGATCTAAGCTGGATTGAGCATCTAATCTGGATCAAATGCTTACGGAGAATACGGATGCATGCGCACGTGCACCCCCAAAACGAATAAAAAAATATTAATTTATATTCATTGAATATTATTTACCGTATAAAGTCCGACCCTCCCTAATATATTATCGTACCGTCAACTAAACTGTATATTACAGGCTCTCGATCCGGCAACCGTGCCTCGGTCGAGGTTAATGACGATTATGTCGAAACTTGCTCGCATGTGCGATTAAGTAGGCGAGGCATAATGCAGTTTCTCGGTAGTAACAGGCGATTTAACATGGGAAAGGCGCCCAATTTTAGTGTGCGCCGCGCCGTTGCCTGTTCGTGCATCTAGTTAGAAATTCGAGCGTGTATGTTTTAATATTTTAATATTATATAAGTATTTATTAAGTTAAAATGAGTAGTTTGACGGTGGACTATTTAAAAAAAAACTTCAGCTCTTTGAATTTGGAGCAAAAAATTGAAGTGAAAAATGCGGGAAGACCTAAACCCGAAATTAATTTAACGCAGACCACAAAGGGTAAATCTAGGGACTTTATTAGAAAGTTTAAAAATTAAATATATGAAAAGAAAATTATAGAGGGTATTCCAAACTTAATGAGGCTGTTATTGATCAATTTTCTATAATTAAGAACTGAAGAACGGACTTTACGTTTAAGCACTATACACACTAAGAAAACCTTTCTTATTTGCCAAAAGTTGTGCTTCCTTGTCTAAAATTAAAAAATAAATAAAAATATATTTTATCTAACGCATTTTCTTATTACTTCTTTTCTTCCTACATTTAAAACGCCTAGAAAGTAATTGTTTGGTCGTTACACAAAAATATAATTTTAAAAATAATTTAACCATACTTGTGAACCCCCTCTATCATAGATCACGAGCCGCCACTGCAACCATAGTGTGAACTGTTTGGGGCCTCTTATCGCCGCCATGCCAGTGGTTAAAGCTTATAGTGGTAGAAACAGCTTTTAGTATTATTTTTTGTGGGATTTATACCTTTGATTATCCAATAGGAATCGAAGTAAGCCTGTTCCCTAAATCTTCCACCAGGAATTATATATCCATTCGAAGTCCATAATATGGAATACTGCAGAGGATGTAGTTCAACATGCTTCTTAGTTTTTCGACCCAACGCTGGCCAATAATTTATCAGATGTTTCGCGAAAATTCTAATGTTGTTGTTGGAAATTCTATTCAAAAGTGCTGGTGAATCATTAAAATCAGGAGGTATCCAATGATCCTAAATACGAAATAATATTCTAATGCCGCGTCCACACCAAACCAACAGAGCAAAAACAAAACAGCAACACAATTTTTTCAACAATTTAGAAACAAATTCGCAACATTTTATCAACTTTTATGTTTTTTTTTAACAATTTTTAGCAACAATTTAACGTCTTCCCGTCGCGGAGCGGTAAATATCAGAAGGTTTCTGTTTTGTTCTTACTTCGGCAACACTGCAGGTGCGGTGTGTATAGATGATATTCAATTCTGTGATCGAATTCCCACGGAATTAAAAATTCTCTCTTGAATTATTTATTTAATAAATATTATTTCTGCGAGCAGATATAATGAAGCCGACGGCGTTTTCTGAACTAATTGGACCGATGCCGCTCTAGCGGTGTCGGGCGTCGTCAGCTAAAGACAATATTTAAAATAAATAATTTAAGGGAGAATATTTATTTCCGTGGGAATTCGATCGGAGATTCAAATATCAACTATACGTAAAACAAATACAAGAACGGAGCACAGTAGCACTGACAGGTAGAGGTTGAGAACTATGAATTGTCGCACCATCGATAGTTTATCGATAGTTTTTTATTCATAAAACCCTAAAAAGGGTCATTACTCGCCCCCCTGCACCCCCCCCCCCCCCCAAAATTAAACGAATAACGTTTGCTTGTCAGGTAGCATTAATATCAGAAAAAAAATATAAAAGAAAAAATATTCGTTACACATTTTGTCGTATTGACCCATTAACGCCGATAATAAATATTTTTATATACCGTATTACCTGCATTAATGCGTCGGGCATCCATAGCGTCCCTACTTACAACAGTAGAAAAAAAAGGTTTATACAAAAGTTGTAGGATGTGGGTCGATGCATATTTTAAAAATATTTGTAAATATACAGGGTGGTCAAAAAAAGTGTGACGTCATAAAATATATTTTTCTAAAATGATACACCCTGTATTTTTTTGGCACATTTGGTTCCTTCTGGTGTTCCCTCTTATGTGCAAAAATATTTTTTTATTTGCTTCGATATTTTAGGAGTAATAAATAAAAAAAGATAAAAAGATCGTTTTGCACGCTTGGAAAAATTAGAATAAAAATCTTGTTAGTTAGTTAGTTTTGTTCCAGCTAAATAGTGTGAACAGTTATGCTAGAAGTCTAATAATACTCTGACAATAAACAGGTTTTTCTTATTTTATACAGGGTGTTCAAAATTTGGTTACAAAAATGGAAACTTTCAAATCAGTTTTTCTTAGTATTTTTAAATGGCACACCTTGTATTTTATTTCATTATTTAATGCACACTTTAATTACAAGCATATTTTGTTATAACAAATGTATTAAAATTCCCAATGGTTTTAGAGATATTTACCAAAAACCATAAATATCCTTATTAATCTAGTGCAGTGTATTGGGAAATTATCATAGACAGCCATGAATGCCCCAGAATTGAAATATTATCCCATCAAGCTATGGAAAAACAATTAGTATTTTTCAACAAAAAATGATTTTGATATTTCTAGTTCCTTGTAATAATTTTTTTTATCTCATTTAGTTCTTTTCTGGAGTATTAGTTTTTAAGAAATGAAGTTTTTAAGGGAGGAGTTAATTGATATGGTATTTGTGTTGGGGAATTGTCACAAAAATTGTTTACTGGCCAGTAGAGGTTACGCGACTAAGTTTCCGGAAAGGCGTCATCCAGATCCCCTAAGCTTTACTAGATTGCTCGAGCGCTTTATCGAGACAGGGATCGTGGACTATAAAAAGGAAGAAAGAACAAAACCGGCTACAAATGGGGAAAATCAACTAGCAGTTTCGTTAACAGTTACTGAAAATCCAAACATAAGTCAGGCACGCGTGGAAGATGAGGTTGAAATTAGTGGAAGGTCAGTTCAGCGAATTTTAAAAATGCATCGTTATCATGCATATCATATTCAGCTACACCAGGCTATGAGTGAACATGACTTTCAGTGCAGGGTACAATTTTGCGAGTGGGCTCGAACACGTCTTCAAGAAAATCCACGTTTTTTATGTCGGTGTTATTTACTGATGAGGCGACATTTCACAACAACGGATGCGTAAACAAACACAATTTTCATTGTTATGCCGCCGAAAATCTATGCATCTTTCGTGAAATGCACTACGAACAAACTTTTATAAAGGAACTATTATCAATATTTTATAAAATATTTTTGTCAAATATATTTTATAGTTCAATACCGGCCTTACAGACGGGCTATGATTCAAATCTTGTAAGTTATGTTTAGAGATAATATTTGGCGTTTCTTCAAAGTTGATTTAGGAATCTACTTTTAAATCCAAAATTAGTTTTTTACTTTCAAACCACGCAGTCTAAGATTTGAATAGTTACTTACCGAATCCGGTTCAGCTTTAAAATTTTCGTTGAGAAATTTTTTTACATCGTCATATCCGGTTTCCAGTAAAAGTTTCCTATAGTTAGCTAACGTTGTATCTTGATCATGAATTTGACTTATATCACAAAATGTTTTGGAATCAGGAAAAAATCCTGCTCGATGAACAGTCTCTGGCAATGAATTATTGGCTAAGCTGCAATATATTGCATGAGCACAACTGAAAAAGTGAGTTATCGTTGTGACACGAGATATCCGCAATGTTATAAGTATGAGTATTTTCTTCTTTAGTTCTAAAGAAAAAGTACTTGTTTAGGGTGGGTTTCTGTATCTTGACTCCTGACAGCTCGAAAATGAATGCAGTGTCTAACAACAAGGATTTATTTACAAAATGGTAAAACAATGATTAGTACTTAATACAAAAAGTGTAGTACATCGTCCCCGAAGGAAGCACTGGTGTATTATCGATTTAGTCTACTTGTCCACTGGCGACGGTCCTTGGAGGAAGCAGTCGGCGAAGCAAGTAGGGTGGTTTGAGAGTCGGCGGCAAACTCTGCTGTTCCTAGGGTTTCGAGCGGCTTTTATTCGGTCCAGCGGTGGCCGGTGATGCGTCGGGGGTAGGTCCGATGGAAGGGTGACTCGCATAGTACCGGTGGCGCTCGGAGAGCGTATTAGCAGCGCGCCCTGGAACTTCTGCCGTACTGGCAGGGTTGGGAGAGTCATTGCGTTACACATTTATTCGCGGATGTAGGATATTCTCGGAGCAGGCAAAGATTAATGATTTTATTTAAAAAAAAAATTCAAATAATAAATTTAGAATGTTGAACGAATACAGTAAAACAATTATTTAAATAAATTATAAATAGGATAAACCGGCGGCGACGCAACGGGCGATTTCCCTTCATGGTTGTTACCTTTTAAACATTTTGAATAAAACAATTGTTTTAAACATGTTTTAGACAATCGTTTGAGTTTAAAACAATGTTTCGTTAAAAATGCTAAAAACATGTTTAAAAGAGATAAATTAAACACACGGTTTTTTTTTTCGTAAATTGATTATTTAACAGGAGTATACTTAATTTATGCAACACTTGGCGTGAAAAATATTTATTGATAAATAATAATAAAATTACTTACTATAACAGTAATTTCCATTCAAATTAACAAAATAATAAAAGTTAGGTACCTGATGAACATCATGCACAGAACTTTGGTATGTTCAAAAAAGTACAAATAAGTGTATAACCCGTAAGAAAAAAAAAAAAATAAGGTAAAAATGGCGATCTGATCGGAGGTAACATCAGTTAGCGCCGTAAGTGGGTGCATTAGAATTTAGTTCTTTAAAAATTGTAACCAACTTAGCTGCTCTGACATTGCCTAGCTTATTGCGGAGTGTTGGGGACACAGTACCCGCTTAATCATTCACATATTACATCTAAGATCTTATAAGACATGTCCATGCAACTTGTAACACGTCAAAATAGGTACGGTTCGATAATAGTCAAATAATCCGTTAGTGTAATGATAAAGATAACTCCTTTCGTGTAATTTGCGCTGTATACCAATCCCAAACATACTTGCTGAGCCTAATATCAGCATAATCAAGGAATGTTTAATATATAAATACAAAAGTCAATATTAAAACCATATTTGCATATCTTTGACATAACTGTACTTAAATTCCAAGAGCCGAGACGCGCCAACTAACATTTCCCTTAATGCACTGGATTCTTCAAATCATGTGCTCAAATTAGTAAATGCATGCGAATCGGAGTGACACACAATATAGTCCGCTCTTTGTCGCACCTGTCTAACAAAAATTATTCAAATTCATTTAACACGGTCACAAATGTACAAATCAATACCTCTCACATACGTCCAGTCGACCTGTCTATTTTTCACCTACATTTGATCTATTTGCATATGATTGTTCATCCTTCGAACTATATTCCTTTTAACTTGCATCGACTGGCTTCTCGCCTTTTGATTGGTCACGGGGCCTGACGCGGGGGCTTCTTCGTCTAGCAACATACTTTTTACCACCATTGTTAATCTAGAACCCAAACTACGTGTTGCGGGACGACGAAGTCGTACGTGTTATAGGGCGGGGGATTGCAATCATTAAAATCAGAAAGATTTTTCTTAACTACCAGGAATGAATTAGAAAGAAGTAAGAAGTATAGTGTCCGAATCGATCGTAGTGCAGAATAAGCATACAATTCGCGACATTTCAGGTGATTTGCAGTACTGAGTCATAACAGGTTGTTCGACATAACAGATAAGTGAACCGTTTGTATGATAACACTGGGGAACAGCAAAAATGTTTCCGAGACCAAAATAGCAAAATCTTACTTATTTTATTATACTAATTAACAATCTGTCTTGCAAAAGGCTCAGTTGGCTCCGGTTTTATAGATCCATCCCAATTATGATAATTTACCTACCTGCCCTTAATATATGGGAAAATTTCACCATTAAATGAGAAATACCTGGATTTATTATAACAGGTGTACTTTATAAGGGGTTTAAATACATATAATATAAATCCTAAATTGTTAGTTAGTTGTATTTCAACCACCAGTTGATCGAGAGCTGTTCGTATTTGAGAAATTAGAGAGTTTTGAGCAACATGTCGCGAGTTTGTGTAAATAAGCCGGATCATTTTTGTTATATATGTGGTGAAATGACTTTTGTGAAACAAAAACGTACGCTTAGCCCTTTAATAAAAAAGGCTTACCACTTGTATTTTGGCTGCAAAGTTGGAGACCAGGATAAAAATTGGGCTCCCCATATCTGCTGCTACAAATGTGCGTCCAACATTCGCGGCTGGCTAAGTGGAAAAAACCGTAAGATGCCCTTCGCTGTTCCTATGATCTGGCGAGAACCGAAAGACCACGTTACTGACTGTTACTTTTGTTTGACACCTCCCATCAAAAAAGGCTTTTCAGAGAAAAAAAGGTCTGCGATACAGTATCCAAATTTACAATCCGCCATACGCCCGGTGCCTCATAGTGACGAGTTGCCTATACCTAATCCACCTCAGGAATATACCCTTCATTCTGATGATGATCAAGAGGATTCAAACGGTAGTGTACCGGAAAATGTCGCCGGCCCATCAACCTCGCAAGACTCCGATTTTGTCTGTGAACTTCCAAGTAAAAAGCCTCACAAAATAAGTCAAAGTGAATTAAGTGACCTTATAAGGGATTTGGAACTGCCCAAGACAAAAGCAGAACTATTGGCCTCTCGATTGCAACAATGGAATTTACTTGAAGATGAAGTAAAAGTTTCTGTGTACCGAAGCCGTCAGAAAAACCTAACACCATTTTTTAACATGGATAACAATTTGGTAGCCTGTAGGGACATTGAGGGATTAATGGCAGCTTTAAATCTGGACTATGATCCAAAAGACTGGAGACTTTTCATTGATTCCTCAAAAGTAAGTCTTAAAGCTGTGTTACTCCATAATGGAAACAAATTGCCTTCAGTCCCAATTGGTCATGCAGTCCATATGAAAGAAACATATAGCAATTTGAAATTGTTACTTGAGACCATACAATATGAAAGATATAAATGGCAAATTTGTGGGGATTTAAAAGTTGTGGCGATCTTGCTTGGAATGCAGCTAGGTTATACCAAATACTGCTGCTTCCTCTGCGAATGGGACAGTCGAGCACGATCGGATCACTACAGAAAGAAAATTTGGCCACCGAGAGAGTCTTTTGAGCCAGGAAAGAAAAATGTGACCAGCGCGCCATTAGTTGCCCCAGAAAAGATTTTACTACCGCCACTTCATATAAAATTGGGACTTATGAAAAATTTTGTGAAGGCGATGGACAAAGAAGGCCGTGCTTTTAGTTATTTAAAAGAAAAGTTCCCTAGAATCAGTGACGCTAAAATTAAAGAGGGAATATTTGTGGGTCCCCAGATTAGGAAACTTTTCGGAGATGCGCAATTCGATTCCATACTTGAAGGCAAGGAAAAAGACGCTTGGGATGCCTTTAAAATGGTTGCAAAAAATTTCTTGGGAAACATAGAAGCAGAAAATTATAAAGACCTGGTTGCCCAACTTCTTTTGTGTTACCAAAACCTAGGGTGTAATATGTCGTTGAAAATTCATTTCCTGGATTTTCATCTGGATTACTTTCCGGAAAATTGTGGTGCTGTAAGTGACGAACACGGTGAGAGGTTCCACCAGGATATTTCGAACATGGAAAGAAGATATCAGGGAAAATGGAACTGTGAGATGTTAGCCGACTACTGCTGGACTATTACGAGAGATGCCCCAGAGGCTGCTTTCAAAAGGCAAGCTAAGAAGCGCAAAATGAGTGTCTAAACTTTGGATTCAATGATAAAAATGTGCTATTTAGTTGCTTTTGTTGAACCAACAATATATTGTTATCTGTATTTTGTATGTCCATTGTATATGCCTATGAATTAAAATTTTGTAACAAATAATTGAGATTTTTTTTTTTTGCGAGCCAACTAAAATCTTTAATAGGTATTTTTTAGTTACTTGGGTACAGTTGAATCCAAAAAAATAGGTTTTGTTCAGGAAACAAAAAAAAAGTTGAAATTTGTTTCCCAGTGTAATTAGTACTAAGAATACCATAGAAGTACGCCTAAACAGGGCAAATTGTTCGACATAAAGGATAAGTGAACCGTCTGTACTATTTTACTACCCAGAAGGAAATAGATTCTTTTAACCTTACACTGTGTTTGACCTTACGATACTATAAAACGAACCAGCGACCTCCCGTATAGTAATACAGTAGTCATCTGCTGAGGCACGAGGAATAAACACCCCTGTCCCATCACGGAGTTTAAAATGAACTAAACCATAAGACGAAAAAAGTATTTCTATGTTGGCGGACGAAGCAATAGCTGTATGTTGGACAGGTTCCAGTGCTCTTCTATTTAAATATTTAATAGACCGCCACCATGCTAATGGTTTTATATTTTCAAGTATGTGTTGAGAAAACATACAGTATGTTCACGGATGGGGTTTGCAAGAGGATAAATGGAGTAAAAATTGAAAGATACGAAAAAAAAGGCACTCTAAAAAACGTGTTTGCTTGTCTAGAAAATACGATTCATCATAAGAAACTTCCATTTTTTTATACAGGGTGGGTAAAAACTGTAAAGATGTTATTTTGCTTAAGAGTTTAAGTTATTATTTAAGTAGAAATGCTATCTACTGAACAACGAGTTTTTATAATACAATGTTATGGGGATGGTCAAGTTTCATACCGCTACGTCATGGAACAATTTACCGAGAAATTTGTAGGAATCCCAATAACTAGGAGGGCAATCTGCAAGTTAATAAAATGTTCAAGAGAGCTGGTTCGGTTTTTGACCTCCAAAAAAAAAGAAGAAATGCGACTATGATGATGCTGCTACATGAAGAACTAACTTCATTCTGTTGAAGAAAATCTTATGATGTCCCTTAGAAATCGTGTTACTCAGTTGGAAGTTGTGAAAAAAAGTGAAATTCAGAAGATCCTTAAAGCAAATAAATTATATCCGTATGAGCCGCACTTTAATCAAAGATTGGAAGAGGGAGACGACGCGAGACGATTTGATTTTTGCCTGTGGATAGGAGACAAAATTTTAAGCGGCAATGTTGATTTTTATAAATGGATAATGTTTTCTGATGAAAGTACATTTTCAACAAATGGAACCGTTGCAACCCAGCACGTTAGGAACTTTCCGTGACCATACGATCTTGTGATTTACCCTCGATACGGGGTTTTGGAGCTCGTTTCCTGAATTATTCCAACTCAAAATAATTTACACATGGTAATGAGTTAAAATAATGCACGTCCGGGTTAAAACGACACTTTATAATCAATTAGTAAGTTTTCCCAACCCAAAAACTGAGTTCAGGTAACTCATAAAATAGTTACAAGATGAGAAATTGTGGTGATCACAAATTTGTTTAAAATGTTGATAAAAAATCTCTTTCTGGGTTTGTTCGCCAAAAGAACCTGAATTACTGTAGCGTTTTTAAATAATTTGTGATAATTCGTACGCTCAGTTAGAACAACATAGAGAGATGGGTTGAGTTAGCTCCAATTTTGTAACCCACGTCATTGGTAAATGTATTTTTGTCAGTGTGGCACTACCTACCATAATAAAATTGAAATATAATAATATAATATTTTATTAAGAACAATTATAACTTTATCTTATAACATAATATGTTATTTATTAACACAATAACAGTTTATCTATGAATATAATCAAACTAAAAACAGCTGTATAAAACAACGGACTTAATATTGCTTTTAATCTCCTGGCAGAAGACCCATCAGACGAAAATTGTTCTATAAATGACAAAGCCACTCCAATTGACCATCCAAATCCAATTTGATTATCATAATGTCCTCCTGCTGTTCCCTCCTTCCCAGGTACGATAGCATTATAACTGTCATACAAACCCCCATTCGTAATTACCCACGCTCTGAAACTGGCAATGATATAGCGCTTGGCAATCTTTTCTGCAAGTTTTCTTGCTTCTACGTTTCCACTATTGTAGAGCCCTAGAAAGTTTATAATAGTATGTAAGCCACCGGAAAATAATGTAGGTTTATTCATTATTTTCTAAATTTTTCACCAGTTCTTTAAAAGTAAGCAAAGTAGTTTGAAGGTAATGTAACATGTAAATAGAAAATGGTTTGGAACATTGACGAAAACTGGTTCGTTTTTGTGATCTACGAAGCCTCAGATTACTCTGATAAGAGATACATGACTCGTCAATTAAAATAGATAATGGGGTCACGTGGTAATTTTTAAAGCTTCCCAGATGATGAATACGAACGTGACATTGACACATCACTGACATTTGCAAAGATAAAGAGTTCCATGTGAATACATTTTTCTATCCATTCTCGACGTTAACTTAATTTTTACATCACATCGTGATCCATTCCTTTTTGTTTAAATAGCTATTGTTTAATCCAAATATGTAAGAAAATGATGGATCACCGATGATACATGTATCCAATAGATTATTGGAAATGACTATAACAATTTATTAAAAATTCAGTGAATGATATATAAATTGTTCCTACATAACATTAATGTTCTCACTACGTCCGAAGCATACACTATCCAGATTCGTTGAAGTATATCTTTATTGGGTATATTCATAGCGTAAGCAATGCTATTCCAAGCATTTCGTATGGATATTATCGGAACGAATATACTTAGCATATTCGTGCTTATAAATGATCTTAGAGTATTCGAAAAAGTTTGTGCATGGAACATACTTTAAAGAATATTATAAATATATTCTTAACATGTTCGTGTGTATCTTCAACCTTAGGACATTTGAAATTGTTGATGTTTTGAACATAATTTTATATTAATATACGTACATAGTGAGTTTTGAATAATTTCGATTTGGATACACTTCAAGATTAGCGATGCGTGGAAGGCGTTGTACAGGTAGTCCATTTTTGGGTGGTGTTACGGGCTATCTTCGTTATTAGTAAAGATAGAAGGATACTGGTTTCGCAACAATGTGCTACTTTTTGTGAAACAAAAGATGCTCCAATTAGAATTTTTCTAGGCCTCCTCGTTTTTGATACAAGGGATGCTTCTGAGAATTTTACATTTTGGGAACCCCCCATATTTCGTTACCCTGTAACGTATCAAAAAGACATAAACTGTTCTATTTTTAGTTTTTTTCCGTAGAATCCAGTGACGTACTCAGATTTGTTCTACGTTCAATAGTTTTGATGGAAAGAACAAACTTGCTTTTTTTAAATTAAAAAAACACGCCCCGTAAATCTAACCTACAACGGGAAATTGAAAATAACTGAGCCGGTTTTGATGCTTCAAAAAAAAATGTGAGAACAAAATTGAAGAGTTGACAGAGCGCGTAAGCTCGAACAATCCCGATCCCGATATCTCAATGAGTTCGCGAATTAACGCGATTTTCAACTGCAAAAACAATAAAATTTAATTAACTATATCTCGAGAAGGGGCAGAGTTGGGGCATCATTTTTTCGCGAATTAGCGGGTGATACCGGGTACTTTGATGGGCCGGAGGCTGGGGTTGGTTGGGGTAATTAGGAGGGGAGTAAGGGGGATTGGAAATTTTTTTACATAAATGCTAATAAGTAGTTTATTAATCGAGCTACGGGGATCAGGACAGATACAATTTGTTAATTTTTTTATCAGCTACGAGGTGGGATTGGCGAAAAATTTTTATTTTCCCAAATGCGCGCTGGGCGCGGCATACAAGGAATGGTCTCTCCAAAAATACTTTAGATCTTATGTTTAATTTTGGTATGTGTTAATAGGATATAGAACCTCAAATTTTAGTTAGAAAAGTTATTCAATTATTCCACCAGTGGCGTCGCTGCAAACATGTCCTTTGATATTTTTTACAAAAAAGATTGTACGCCACTGATATTTTTCCATGTGGATATTTTTCTGATTTGCCTGTTCAAATATCCATGAAAACGGTCTCTTGAGTTTTTCTCGTCAGACAGACCGTTCTTGATTAAAACGACTAAATTAAAAATAATGAGTTTCAATATGAATTTAGTCGTTTTAATCAAGAACGGTGCGTCTGACGAGAAAACATAAGAGACCGTTTTCATGGAGAATTGAACAGGCCAATCAGGAAAAATATCCACATGGAATACCATTTTTTCTGTAAAAAATATCAGATGACATGTTTGCAGCGACCCCACTGGTGGAACAATTGAATAACTTTTTTAACTAAAATTTGAGGTTCTATATGCTATTAAGGGGGTGTACGGTTCGAGAAATAATCGCCCAAATGTCAACCTCACCTGCTCTCGTGTGATATTCCGATATGCGGATATCCGGTGCACCCTGCTAGAAAACTAACGAGGAAATGACGACCAAACGACTGCCGGAATAAGCGATCCAACACTTTCCGGCCAACAGTTTAGGGTGCAAGAGCCAGAAAATGTAAGGGCGCTCTTTTGTCCTTGGGAAGAGAAATCAATCCAAAAGGCGGATGAACTGCTTTGGTGGTGAACGGCATAGGGATGCAGAAGGCAATGGGAAAACCACTGCATTAAAGATCTATAGGGATATTCCTTGTATTATCATCATGATGAAAGTCAGGACTAAATATGATTCCGGAGTTTCAAGTCATCCGATCGGATCTCCGGGGAGGACAGTTGTGACTGTTATGAGTAATGCAATTGACACGAAGAACGATCTCCTACGAGGATCGATAAGGGTTGGAACATGGAATGTTCAAAGCATGTACGACCCGGGCAGAGCCCATAATGTAATCTTGGAAATGAATAGGCTGAACATCAAAATAATGGGAATCAGTGAAGCCCGCTGGATTGGGTTTGGACAGAATAGACTTCAGGATAAAATTATCTATTACTAGGGAAGTGAGGACAGACAGCATCTTCAGGGAGTTGTGATAGTGCTTGATGAGACTCTTCAGAAATACGTGAAAAACTTCGTGCCGCTCTCTCCCCGTGTTCTGCTTGTACAAATGGAGACATACTGTAGAACACTCAACCTTATTCAGATATACGCATCAACAGCGGATAAAGATGATGGAGAAGTGGAATCTTTCTACAAGCATATTGATGACGCCATGAAACTGACCAGAAGCAAAGACGTCAACGTCCTCCTGGGAGATATGAACACAAAGATAGGACAAGGGGCATGTGACAAATGGATTGAGCAGTACGGACTGGGCAGACGTAACGAGAGAGGGGACCGTCTCCTACAATTCTGTCAAGAAAACTCCATTGTAATAACTAATACGTTTTTCAAGTTACCAAAACGTCGCCGGTTCACATGGAAGTCACCACAGGACAACGAAGAGCGTGTAGTCCGAAACCAAATCGATTACATTCTCGTCAACCAAAGATACCGAAATGCAGTAAAAAGCACCAAAACATACCCGGGAGCAGATGTGGGCTCGGATCCATAACCTTCTTGTGGCGGAAATAGTGGTGAAGCTAAAGAAGTTGACACTTTCATCGAAATAAAGACCAATTGATACCAGCCTATTACGAAACAACAACGTGAAAATGAAAGTACACCAGGAAGTGGATGGAAGAGTGAGTAAGTTAGTAAGTGACGGTACGACAACCTATAGTCAACCAGAGGATATGTGGCAGAGTCTTAAAGCGGCAATTATAGAACCTTGCAAAAGGCACCTCAAACCTGAAAAAAGAAAAAATCGAAAGGATTGGATGACTGAGGAAATATTGATACTTATGGAGGAGAGAAGGAACCTGAAAAATACAGACAGACGGAATTATAAAGAAGTACTGAAGGACATCAAATACAAATGCCGCCAAGCAAAGGAAGAGTGGCTAAAGGAGAAATGCACCGATAGAGAATCTATAGAGAATACACGATTCCCAAAATGTGCATAAAAAGATAAGAGAGTTTACTGGAACTGATCGGAAGCAAAAAACATACGTCCTGGTGGATGAAGGAGGAAATGTTGTGTTGATATTAAAGACCAAATGACCCTATGGGAGAGATACATTGAAACCCTTTTTAATGACCAAAAAGAAATAACTTTAAACATACAAAATGAAACTGGACCATCTATTTTAAAAGAAGAAGCACAAGTAGCAACAAAATCGGCAAAAGATGGGAAAGCTCCTGGTCCTGACGACCTACCAACAGATGTGCTTAACCTGATGATTGAAGAGCAATATTTGGGTCCTGTGACAATCCTGTTTAATAAGATCTATGAAACAGGAATAATACAAGAAGATTGGCTTCGATCAACGTTTGTCACAATTCCTAAGAAGCAAGCCAAGAAATGCGATGATCACCGTACAATCAGCCTAATGAGCCACACACTAAAGATATTTCTTAAAGTCATCCACCGTAGAATTTATAAGAAGCTGGAAGAAAATATCGCCGACACTCAGTTTGGGTTTAGAAACGGATGTGGTACGAGGGAAGCCTTGTTTGCCTATAATGTCTTGATGCAGCGGTGTCTGGATGTCAACCAAAAGGTCTACGCCTGCTTTATTGACTATAATAAGGCATTTGATAAAGTGAGACATAAACAACTGATAGAAGCCCTGGAACGAAAAAACCTCGACAAAAGAGATATACAAATAATAGTGAACCTGTACTTAAACCAAAGCGCGTCTGTCCGCGTCCAATCCGAACTAACTAAGGCAGTAGAAATCAAACGAGGAGTCAGAGTTCTTTCGCCACTCCTCTTCAATCTGTATTCAGAGAAAATCTTCACTAAAGCCCTCGAAAATTTGGAGGGTGGAATACGAGTAAACGGCATCCCACTAAACAATCTGCGCTATGTGGACGACACAGTACTACTCCCAGAAAACATGACTGACCTTCAAAATATGTTGAATAACATCATCACGGTTAGTCGAGAATATGGTTTGACACTCAATGTTAGAAAGACCAAATATATGAATGTCACCAAAACGGGAGCGCCAAATGAAGATCTGTATGTGGAAGACGAAAGGCTGGAGAGAGTCGAGAGGTATGATTACCTGGGGACAAGTGTCAGCTGTTCTGTGGACTATTGCGAGCAAAAATTGGAAGCCTTCGAGATGTGGTCATACCGTAGGATGTTGAGAATACCATGGACGGAACATGTGACAAACGTGGAAGTCTTAAGAAGAATGGGGAAAGGCGTGGAGATCCTGCACGAGGTGAAAAAGAGAAAACTACAGTATCTCGGACACGTTATGAGATGTCAAAGGTATGAGATTCTGCAAGTCATAATGCAGGGAAAGATCGTGGGAAAAAGGTCTGTTGGAAGGAGAAGAATATCCTGGCTTAGGAACTTACGAGAGTGGTTCGTTGTTACGTCCTCTAATCTATTCAGGGCCGCGGCTTCCAAAGTGAGAATAGCAATGATGATAGCCAACCTCCGATATGGAGATGGTACATGAAGAAGATCCTATTAATACATACTAAAATTAAACATAATATCTAAAGTATTTTCGGAGATGGTCATTTCTTGTATGAATGAATGAACATGAACAAATGAACAAATTGAATCCGGCCTGATCCCCGTAGCTAGATTAATAAACTACTTATTAGCATTTATGTCAAAAATTTCCAATCCCCCTTACTCCCCTCCTAATTGCCCCACCAACCCCAGCCTCCGGCCCATCAAGGTACTCGGTATCCCCCGTTAATTCGTGAAAAAATTATGCCCCAACTCCGCCCCTTCTCGAGATATATTTAATTAACTTTCATTGTTTTTGACGTTGAAAATCGCGTTAATTCGCGAACTCATTGAGATATCGGGATCGGGTTTATTCGAGCTTACGCGCTCTGTCAAGCTCTTCAATTTTGCTTCTTACATTTTTTTTGTAGCATCAAAACCGGCTGAGTTATTTTCAATTTCCCGTTATAGGTTAGATTTACGGGGCGTGCCCCCTCCCCCCTCATGCGGCGCTCTACACAAATCATTTCAGAATGTCGATGGGATCTTACTGTATCGATTGGTAAAAAATAAATTCTCGATTTCGTCAAGGGATTTTCGAGCCGTTTATTTCATCAAGACGACTCCACTATTATAATATAACAAATAATAACTATGTGTGAAACATGTCTAAGGCATAAGAGAGAATATGTAATTTTAGAAATATTTATGAGAAAGTTCTATAAACGTTCAATTTTTATATTTAATAGAATCAGTAAGAAAATAATAAAAGAGAATAATAAAATCGGTTTTATGGAATTCTTTTATACTTAGATGTACAGAGTGTTTAATAATATACCATAATAAAGTTATTTATGGAAATATGAACTTCGGCAAAAGGATTATTTCAACCTACCTGGTTAGGCAAAATGATCGCTTAAGGTAAGGTTAAATGATCCCACTATTTCATTTAAAGAAAAATTCAAAATTGTTGAAGTAAGCGGCTCGAAAATCCCTAGACGAAATCGAGTTTTTTTTCCTCAATCGATACAGTAGCATCCTCTCGACATTCTGACATGATTTGTAGGGGGCGCCGCATTGGGGGGAGGGGGCGCGCCCCTTAAATTTAACCTAAAACGAAAAAACGAAAAAAAATGTGAAGGGCATAATTGAAGAGCTTGACAGAGCACGTAAGCTCGAACAAACCTGATCCCGATATCTCAATGAGTTCGCGAATTTCCGCGATTTTTAACTGCAAAAACCATAAAATTTAATTAATTATATCTCGAGAAGAGGTGGAGTTGTGACATCAATTTTTCGCGAATCAACGGGTGACACCGAGCACTTTTGATGGGCCGGAGGCTGGGTGTGGTGGGGCAATGAGGAAGAGAGTTATGGGGGGGGGATATAACATAAGTGCTAATAAGTAGTTTATTAATCGAGCTACGGGGATCAGACCGGATTTAATTTGTTAATTTTTTTATGAGCTACGAGGGGGGATTGGCGAAAAAAATTTATTTTCGCAAATGCTCGCTTGTCGCGGCATATAAGAAATGGCCACTATTTAATATCTCCGAAAATACTCTAGATATTATGTTTAATTTTGGTATGTGTTAATAGGATATAGTACCACATACTTTAGTTAGAAAAGTTATTCAATTGTTCCACCAGTGGCGTCCCTGAAAACGTGTCCTCTGATTATTTCTTAAAAAAATATGGTACGCCACTACCATTTTTAAATGTGGATATTTTTTCTGATTAGTCTGGTCAATTTTACATAAAAATATTCTCTTGAGTTTTTCTCGTCAGACCCACCGTTCTTGATTAAAACCACTAAATTCATATTGAAACTCATTATTATTAACATTGATAAAATAATTAATGATAAAGTTTGTTTCATAAAAATTGTTGGAGGGACCGTTTTTATGTCGAGTTGACCAGGCTAATCAGAAAAAATATCCCCATGGAAAAATGCCAGTGGCGTACTGATGAATCGTTCCTGTTGACCACCATAAGGGACAGGCATCGCAAACTATGCTTTCCTGCTTCAATTTTTTCTTCAGTGATAAAATCTGTTTTTTGTATTGCAAACAATTTTCTTTTCTTTGATTGCTCACAATTTGGGTTATAAACAGCAATTCGAAACACTAATACTAAATTTCCCTTCAGAACATGCCTAAAACTCATTAATATTTGCTTCCCTCTATGGTATTTTTTAAGGGAAAAAGAATTGTCTCATAAAACTGTCATTCGACATTGACAACAACTGGTCACCCCAACATACGGGGTTAAAATGAATACAAATCAATATATGAAATCTGAACATACTGCCCACCTTGGGGATCAAAAGTCAATTGAGAACCCCAACATAAATTTGAGCATATTTATTCAGATTTGGTTATCTGCGTTTGAAATTTAAATCTATAACTTTTCTTGTTGATAATGTCTGAGTAAACAAGGATACCCGGTGACTAACATTTAAATTAGAAACTAAACTTTTATGGGGAACACAGCCACCAATCACCCATCCTAATAAGGTATTATGCAACACGGGTAAATTTTTACCTAGTTGTATAATTTCGGGACAAATTAGGTCATAATACAGGTCAGCACCAATAAGGATGTCAATGTCTGAGGGCATAAAGAAACTAGAGTCTGCAAGCTGGATATCATTGGATATAGGAAGACTGCTTATATTAATTTTCACTTGTGGAAGTTGACAAGTAATTTTTCTAAAATTGAACACGAAATTTTAAATTTTCTTTCCTTATTATTTATACTTGAAGTAAGGTTTAAATCAAGAATATCTCTATCGAATGTAAAACTATTAGAAATACCTGTAATTTCTAAAGGGTTTCGATAAGGTGTGTATCCTAACTAATCTACAAGATTTTTAGTCACAAATGAAGTTTGACTTACACTATCAAGTAAGGCCTTTACCTGAATAATTTCACCTTTAGGATTTGTAACATACACTTTAGCTGTCGCTAGAAGAACTTGCTTATTATACTCTTGAGGAATGCACGTAAACGTTGTTACATTTTTTGGGAGCTGTTATGGTCAAACTGTGGTCTGGGGTAAGAAAAATAATTTTCACTATTATTAGATAAATTGTTACTATTAGTCTGGGTGGCAGGTGATGTTGATGAACTTGCTGGGTTTATATTAGCATTACCTTGATTAATGCTTGAGTGATAGTAAGTTCTAACATTGTTATACCTACAATTTTGTTTTACGTTTGAATTATTAAATTCTGTGTGAAGTAGAGTGTGATGCTTTCTACTACAAATAGAGCAACGATGTTGAGATCTGCATTTATTTACCAAATGATAACTTCCCAAACAATTAAAACAAAGTTTGTTAGTTAAGACAAACTGTTTTCTAATACCACTGGATATATTTTTAAATTTCAAACATTTGTAAATAGGGTGGGAATTTCCTTTACAATAAACACATGTAATAGGACTGTTACGATTTTGGCTCAGATGAGGGTTTGAATTTGGAATATTACCATGGGGCTGCTCTAAAAATCCTTGATTTTCTAAGTTATTATTGGTCAAAGACAAAAGAGCCATTCTCTCAACAAAATGTACACGAGGATAAGACCCCATTCTTTAATTACTAATATATAATATTTGCAGTGCCTTTGTTTACCGCAGGCAATTCTATTAATTTTTAATATGAGCATTAATTATCACCAATTTGTTATCATATTGTCAAGGGCGTTACATGAGCAAGGGGAAACATTTTGGTTTTCGTTTCAATTACGGCAAAATTGTTTAAATTCGTTTTACATTGATTAAGCATCAGTATTTTAAGATGGCGACATCGAAGTATAATTAATTATAATATCCGTTAATTAAATGTAGTCAGCAGTTTCGAAAAATAGAAATAAAGTAGGACGTATGGGGACATTCAACCAAAAAAGAAAAAGGTTGGGTGGGGCTTTTTGCGTTGGTCACGACGCGAGGCGGTCGAGACCCGCTAGTGAGGTACGAGGGCTGTGTTTTATTTTTGTCATTTTGTTTGGGGGTTTGATCAGTTTTTTCTTTGTGAAGTTAGTGGTGGCCAACTCCCGAAGCAGAGTCCTCGCCCCAGTCATGTGGGTTGTTGTGTAAGTATTAACCATTGTAATCTTTATTAGAAGTTAAGCGGGTTTGGCAGCGGCCAACTCACCCCTCTGTGTGCGTTACAATAGTACTCCCGTATTGTACCAAAGAGTAATCTAAACGTAAATAAATACTTTGTGTCTGGTGTTCCTTTTAAAATCTCTCTCTTTTATTTACAAAGACACCCCATCCCCTTTTCAGGTTAGAGAATATTTACTAGTGGCAAACTGTTGCACGTTGCTGTGGAACTAGTTCCACAGGGCGAGCTAGCCCGGGGATCCTGTACCCCTCAGCACAGGGCGAATCCTGCCGCGTGACAGGACAAAGGCGCGAGAATTTATATATTGTCGAGTAAACATCACATATCGAGTGTGACATGGTGGAGGCGCCAAACCGCCTAGGTAGCAACAGTTGTCTCCCTTAAAATTTTCAAACGTTTTCATTTGTTTGGGGTCGTGGGAGTTATACCGCGAAGGGAAGAGGTTATTTTTGGAAGTACAGACCGGCATAGAGGATTATTTATGTTGTAATTCAGTAGTTTCAATGGTAATTCCCAATTCATAATCTAAAAAGATTTTTTTACTGGGAGGTACAGTGAAAGGCACACACAGGGCAAATAGATTTTTGTAAAATCCTGGTTAGAAATCAGGAGAAAAGCCATTGAACGGCAGAATCTAATACAAGAGTTTTGCATTCTTAATATTTTATCTTAAAATCAGACAGAGAAATAGTTAAATTTTTTTTGTGTTTTTGTGTATATATTTGTATATGATTGCGAAAAGTGTACCTAGTACATATATTTTTTTTTCTTTCAAGATTTAGCCCTAGTACGTATTCGACGTATCGTTAACATTTTAATAATTTCGGTTCGTAAAACTGTTAGTGCTGACTGAAGACATGTCAGAAGAGCATGTCAGAAGGTTTTAAAAAATTTAACCTTAATATCACCCCATCGACACCTTTTACCCCTAAACTAAGCAGTACAAGAGCCCCGCCAATAGAAACAAATTTCGATTCACCTATAGTGGATGAGCAAGACGTGTTCAGAAGAGCCCCAAAACTAACGCGTAGCCCATCTAGGACTCCGAACCCATACAGCACCCCCCTCGCAAGGGAAAGCAGCAAAGAAAGGCCACATTCGACTGGAGGATCAACTGATAGAAGAGTAACCAGATCCCAGTCAAAAGTCCTTTTCACACGTAGTGAGTCAGCGAGAAACACGGAAAACGCTAATAAGACGATCGATAAAGACGCCGAGTCAAGCGAAAGCGAACAGGAATCAGTACTAGAAACCAGCCTACTAAAGGCCCCCCAGACACCTAGAACTGTCCTACAGCAAATCCCCTACCGCCACATAGACACGCCAATTCCAAATACGAATAAAAATCTACAAGAGCAAGAAAGCCAACAAGTGGAGGAAAATTCGCCAGAGGGTAGCAGTGACGCACCACCAAACCAAGAGACGGACACGGTAGGAAATGCAAGACCCCCAGGAACCGCGACGGTCCAGAAAGGAATTGGAAATCAACCCCCAATACAGTCCACGATGAACGTCACAATTGCTGACGCTTTAAATGCAAACAAGGCACCTGCAATACCAACATTTATCAGCCCACAAACCTTCCACCCTAGTAAAGGGTCGGCAAGCAATTTTATTAATAACTATGAACGGACAGCAATTGCAAATGGATGGGACAACACCCTAAAAATAACTTATTTCGGATCATACCTGGAAGGTGGTGCTAACTTATGGTACAGAATGTATTTTGGGAACCAAGCTAATCAACAAAAAGGCTGGTGCGACATTAAGGACGACTTTATGACAGAGTTCGAGGATGCGGACACTCATAGGGACACCCAACGGCGGCTGGAAAACAGGATACAGGACGAAAACGAGAGTGTCAAAGATTACCTTTACGAACTAAAATCCTTATACTATGACCACGATAACCGGATGGATCCAGCAGGGTTCATGAAATTTTTCGAGAAAGGACTTACTAGGTCAGCGAGTTACCATTACTACTGGTTAACTCATCCCCCAAATAAGAAACCCGCAACGTTTGAGGAGATAAAGGAGCTAGCGATTACAATCGACAAAGCACCCCGAAAAGAAGAACGAACCCCATCACCAGAAAGAAAAGTTCAAAGGGAAAATAACCGGTCGTGGACCGAATGGCGCGAACCCAGAACAGAACAAGAATATAAGGGTCGAAGCTATAAAAGAGGAGGGGGTTATAGCCAACAAAGTTATAGACAAACTGCACCTATAAACCCAAGGAGAAATAACTATGGTTACAGGGAGAACTATAACTATAGAGGGCAACCGTCAAGGGAATACAACAAAGGGTACCGACAAGGAAATAGACTACGACAAAATTATAGGGAAGATAATGCAAATATAAGAAACTACGACGGGGAAGAATTTAGAAGACTAAATAGTAGTGGAGAAAGAAATTATAGGGAACAGGAGCCACACGTCACAAGTTGGAATAATAAAATAGATAATACGAGAAAAAGCAACCCCCCTAACATCCCCAATACAAGAAACAGCGACAACCGCCCCAAGTGTTATAATTGTAATCGGGTAGGTCATTTTGCCTCGAGTTGTCCAAATGGGATAGGGCGGAGAAATTAAAACCCTCTCAAACCGTCCTAACTACCAATAGAGGGGTAACACCTCACACAAACGACACGTCTTTAAGTATACTAATAGTAGAAGCTCGCGTAAATAACACTAAAACCATAGCGATTCTTGATACGGGAAGTGTTAAAAATATCATCCGCGCAGATGTTTTTCAAAATTTTAAATCACAGAAAAGTGACAAAAATCTCGTCACTGCAGGAGGTCACAAAGTCCCTGTTCTAGGAAAATTTTCATTTAATCTAGGCATAGAAGATCTCGAAACGACATGCGAAGCAGAGGTTATAAGGACATCCCCATACCCCTTAATATTAGGTATGGATTTTTTGAACAAAGGCAACGCAGTTATTAATATCAATAAAGGAAAAATTACGCTTACAATTAAAAATAAAAGGTACGCACTTATGCTAAAAAAGAAAGCAAGGAGCAACGATATAGGTATATTACAGGATAAGATTTCAAAACAAACATGCAATATCACACCTAGTTTTAAAAAACAATACCATCGGGAATGCCTATCAAGTATAAAAAACGTAGTCAGCCAAATTAAACAACAAAACCATGTTAGGATAGGTAATGGCACAACGTCAGTAAAACAGGAAACCTATTATACAGGACCGGCTAAAAAGATTAGGGAATCTCATATGAATAACAAAAAATCGCAAAAGAGCGAATCACAAAATTTATGGAGTTTATTAACAGAATATACGAGGGAAAAGGAAGAAGATATTTATTCAAAATTAAAAGTAACATATGACACACGCTTAAAGCCATTCGAAGAAGTGCCCGTCGAAATCAGTCTGAAAAATACGGAGGAAGAAAAAGGGGAAGCTAGCTACTTAAATTTTATTATTAATGAAAAACTATTTATATCAAGAAGGCTACTTCCAACATCAATACCATATTACGTAGGCCCAAAAATGTTTATAAATATTAAGTCAAAAACTACAGTACCAGTACAATTGTACAAGCAATCTACCGTAGGGTTCCTTTCAAGAACAACAGAATTAGAAGAAAACCAAGAAATGGTTATCCTAAACCTCACAGAAAAAATAGATGACGACGACATGGTCACAAGCAAAGACCACACATTAGACCACATTACAGACCAAAAAACAAGAAGCAAACTGAGTCAACTTTTGGAGCAATACAATGACGTATTTGCTAAAAGTCCAAAATACATGGGACGTACGTCAATGGTAAAACATCAAATAGAACTACTCGATACAACACCTATAAAAATTCCGCGATACAGGGTCAGCCAAAAAAGAAAGAGATATAATTTCGGAACAAATAGGAGAGATGCTGAAGCACGACATAATTAAGCCATGTCACAGCCCCTATTCATCCCCTATAGTACTGGTTAAAAAAAAGACAATTCCATACGATTCTGCGCAGACTACAGACGTTTGAACGAGGTGACACGGAAGTCAAACTACCCTCTGCCTAATATTGACGATGTCTTGACATACTTAGGGGATAGTAAATTCTTTTCATCCCTTGATCTTTATAGTGGGTACTGGCAGGTCGAGCTAGATATGGAAAGTAAAGATAAAACGGCATTTACAGCATATGGGGATGGACAATATCGGTTTGAAGTCCTCCCATTCGGATTGACAACAGCGCCATCTACATTTCAGGCGCTAACAGATCACGTCTTTCAGGGAATGAAATGGAAGGATGTACTAATCTACCTTGATGACGTCATAATATTTTCGAAGACACGAGAAGAGCACTTGGAAAAAATGGAAAAAGTTTTCAAAAGGCTTCGAGAGGCCGGATTGACGCTAAAACCTAGCAAATGCGATTATTTAAAAGAAGAAATAAAAATATTGGGTTATAAAGTTAATGAAAAGGGTATATTTCCCGAAGATGACAAAATAAAAAGTATTACAAATTTCCCAACCCCTAAGAAGGTAAAAGACGTCCAAAGTTTCCTAGGATTATGCAATTTTTATAGAAAGTTTGTGTTAAATTATTCCACAATAGCAAGACCGCTACACGAGTTAACTAGAAAGGCGATTAAATTTGTTTGGGGAACAGACCAACAAAAAGCATTCGAGTCATTAAAAGAAAAACTAATCACAGCACCCGTGTTAGCACATTTTAATCCGAACAAAGAAACAATAATCCATATAGACGGTAGTAAAACAGGTATAGGCGGAGTAATTCTCCAGGAGGAGGAGAATGGAGTCCCACATCCTATAGCATACTGTAGTCGCACCCTGAACAAACACGAGAAAAATTATAGTATTTCAGAAATAGAAGGACTAACAGTAGTATGGATCGTAAGCTATATGAGACACCTAATTTACGGTAGAAAGACTACCATCATAACCGATCACAGCGCCCTCTGCTGGTTTAAAAATATTAAGAATAATGCCCGACTAACTAGGTGGGCAATCCGATTATCCGAATTTGACTATACAATTAAACATAGGCGAGGTTGTGAAAACAAAGATGCTGACTGTTTGTCAAGGTACCCAATGAACATCGAAGATGAATCAAATAAGTTCGACGATATAGAAGACATCCCCACATTTTTCTTGGACAAAGAGGACTTAGAAAGGCCTGATAAAATATGGGAAAATTACACAAATTTATTGCTGACACCAGAAAACGTAAGGGATCTACAGAAAAAGGACAAGAAATTAGAAAAAATAATACAAGAAATTATAAAAAATAAAGGAAGCGTACCACCGCACCTAAGAGATTTTATTCTGCAAAAGGGGGTATTATACAAAATCAATAAGACACATGAGGGTTTAAAAGAGTTACTAGTCATTCCAAAACAGATTGTACCAGAGGTCCTATTTCAACTACACAGTGAACCACTTTCAGGACATTTAGGGCTAACTAAAACACTGCATAAAATCAAAAACCGTTTTTATTGGGACTCCATAGGTAAAGACATAACAGGATTCGTAAAATCCTGTACAGATTGTCAAGCACGGAAAGGCAGACAAGGCACAAAGCCAGCAGGTGTGTTACAGCCTATCGAAATAGATCTTCCATTCCAGAAAATAGGAATCGACATTATTGGACCCTTCCCGAGATCTACCGATTCAAAGAAAGTTATCGTGGTCGCGACCGACTATGCAACCCGATACGTAGAGGCGGCGGCCCTACCTAGTGGAAAAGCCGGTCCTGTCGCCGAATTTTTACTAAACAATATCATTTCTGGACACGGGGCACCGCAATATATTATAAGCGATAGGGGAAAAACATTTCAATCGGAGCTAGTAAAGGACCTAACAACCCTTATGGGGGGAGTGAACCGATATACAACAGCTTACAAACCCTCAACTAATGGTCTTACAGAAAGGTTTAATAAAACGCTGCCAGATATGTTAGCTATCTATACCAATACCTGCCAAACGGACTGGTCGAAATACCTGTCTATGGTAGTATTCGCCTATAATACATCACGGCAAGAGACCACGAAATACAGCCCATTCGAGCTAGTATACGGAAGGACGCCAGTCTTGCCGACAGAGGCAAGCCTGAAAGAGATGGAGGATAAAACGTCAGTAGAAGACATAAGAAAACAGGCACTATTAATAAGAAACTTAGCGGTAGAAAATATATGGAAAAAGCAAAGGATTGACAAGAGAATCTATGACAGCAAACATCGACCATTGAACTTTGAGGTAGGGCAGGCAGTCAAAGTATTTGTCCCCATCAGAAAGAAAGGCAGAAGTGAGAAATTACTACTAAGACACTTTGGACCTTATTATATCACGGAAAAGGTCAGCGAGGTAAACTATAAAATAAGAAAAGGAAAGGCAGCAAATGCACCAGTAGACGTAGTGCATATAAGTCGTATTCTGCCTTACCACGATAAATGGGCACAATATGACAGTAACGAAGAAAATGACACAGAGGGAAGTGACGTAGAAAGTATAGAGGATAAGTTCGACGAGGAGCACAAAAAAGCCGACATAAAGAAAAAAGTAGACAATGAAGGGAATAACAGAATGCGCAAGAATGCTGAACAAGCAAAAATAGAAATATTTAGTAATGCACCCGGTATGGTTACGAGGGCAAGAAAAAAATTATTACTAGAAAATAATGCAAACTTGGCACTAGAAATTAATAAAGAAAATAAAAATATTGAAAAAGAAATATATTGTACATCAGAAACAGAAGATGAAGTAGGTACCAGTAAATATATTTACTGCAAGGATCTGAGCAAAGGAGATGAAAATTACTCATCTCAGGTATCAGAAGAAAACGCGCTGTGGCAAAGATTTAAAATTCTAACGTCAAGCTGTAGCACGTACAAACATTAGTAGCACGTACAAACATTAGATGATTCGAAAACTTTACGCACAGACTTGAAAACATTAATATACCTTAATAATTTAAAATTATTATATATAAATAGAGATATTAACATTTAATAGAAATTCTTAATACCAACTGGAGTATAAAGACACCTTTTTTTTAATATTAGCTCCTCTAAGGATACGATTCAAGAAGTCCTAAGTTCCATAAAAACAGTTCAGTTGCAATTAAGCTATGGAGACGTCTATAGCTTCCACAGTGACTCAAAACTTATCGTATGGAACACTATTATCTCTATTTTACTCAAAACTCCGAAAAAGAGGAATACTAGTTAAAATTTAAGAACATTATCTTATCAAGTAATATTAAATAATATATATTGTCAATTTTGAGTCTTAACGAAGGGCTATTCGAAATAGCGCATGCGCAACGTGGCAAAGAAGTCACTATATTTACTTTCGTATAGGAGAAAAGTATTAAGGATGCAAAACATTGCGAAAGAGTAAAAGCAGCAGAACCAAAACAAGTAACAGGTCCCGACCTGCAATATTTTACATAGAAAAAGCTAGAAAAGAGACAGTGTCAAATTGTGTATTTATTTGTTGTTGTTTTATTTTTATATTAACCCATTTTTTATTTGTTTTTAAGGAAACCATGGAAATGGAAACTAAACGCTTTTAAAAAATAAAATTAAAATTTTTTTTTATTTCAAGAATAGGATGGTACACCACAAGAAAAATTATCAACACAAAGCACAAAATCAAGTGTACAAAGTTCAAATTCGATTTTTTTTTTCTTAAATTTTTTTTGACAATGAATAAGGAGGAAGCCATTGTCTAATAAATAAATAAAAAATTTTCTTCTCTCTTACTTGCTGTCCTATTGGAACGTTTTAACATTATACAAGCATAAGAAATCATATCTCATGCAAAATTACAATTATTTTTCTTATTGTCACCACGTAGATTACAAACTAAGTACTGTACTTAGCATAAACATGGGTACACCCCAAAATAATAACAGATATTCAGTTGACCAACAGATACTAACACTTTGTTTTTCTTCTTTGCATGTCCTACAAAACCAAAAATACACGACTACTGAGACCTAGTACTGAAGCACACTTACGATGACGATGATAAAGACGATGGCATAAAATGGAGCCAAGTAAAGCCAATTTCAAGGAGGGCGAAAACCAAGCCAATGCAGCCAATCATCAGGGTGCTAGTAGAGCAAACCCACAAAGCACTACAGCCCACACCCAACATGATGTTCAACCAGCAAGATATGGAGTCAGGAGCAGAAGCAGCCGCCAGGTGCGACTAAATAAGCTGCCACATTGGAACTCAATATTCACAGAAAACTTTAATTAAAAGTTTTCAAATATACTGGTTAGCAACATCAAACTCCAGTAGGGATGCTGCTAGTATTTCCGGACACAGTACTGTGTCCCAAGAAACGCAACATTGACGTAGAAACGTTGTGCTTAAGGTTTTCATCACCCCTCCATCGGGCAGACATTATCAGGTTGCCTGACCCCCCCCCCTGGTGTTATTCGTTAGCCAGAAAACACTATACAGATGACGACAAACTTTAAAAACATTTCCAGTGCAGTGGTGCTTCAAAAACAAAAATATCGGGTCGCGCAGTGTCGTAGTAAGTCCAGTTTCTTTTGTCAAAATTTAAGAATGTACATGTAAAGGACTTGCAAAGAATATCAATACTTGCTTATTTTTTCAGGGAATTTTTGTATTATTATATTATTATCACTCCATGAGAATTGTCGCTTATTTTAGGTAATATTATGTAATGTTTTTTGGTGTAACTTTAAGTAAATTTTTTTAGATTATAAGATAAATGTTGAGAGGACCAGATCTTTGGAAGTTGGCTAGAATGCACCACGATACCATTCGTAAGAATACATTTTAAAATGGGGACCATTTTTCTCAGGGTGCGGGTATGTCAAGGGCGTTACATGAGCAAGGGGAAACATTTTGGTTTTCGTTTCAATTACGGCAAAATTGTTTAAATTCGTTTTACATTGATTAAGCATCAGCATTTTACGATGGCGACATCGAAGTATAATTATAATATCCGTTAATTAAATGTAGTCAGCAGTTTCGAAAAATATAAATAAAGTAGGACGTATGGGGACGTTCAACCAAAAAAGAAAAAGGTTGGGGCTTTTTGCGTTGGTCACGACGCGAGGCGGTCGAGACCCCCTAGTGAGGTACGAGGGCTGTGTTTTATTTTTGTCATTTTGTTTGGGGGTTCGATCAGTTTTTTCTTTGTGAAGTTAGTGGTGGCCAACTCCCGAAGCAGAGTCCTCGCCCCAGTCATGTGGGTTGTTGTGTAAGTATTAACCATTGTAATCTTTATTAGAAGTTAAGCCGGTTTTTCAGCGGCCAACTCACCCCTCTGTGTGCGTTACAATAGTACTCCCGTATTGTACCAAAGAGTAATCTAAACGTAAATAAATACTTTCTGTCTGGTGTTCCTTTTAAAATCTCTCTCTTTTATTTACAAAGACACCCCATCCCCTTTTCAGGTTAGAGAATATTTACTAGTGGCAAACTGTTGCACGTTGCTGTGGAAATAGTTCCACAGGGCGAGCTAGCGCGGGGATCCTGTACCCCTCAGCACAGGGCGAATCCTGCCGCGTGACAGGACAAAGGCGCGATAATTTATATATTGTCGAGTAAACACCACATATCTAGTGTGACAATATCGTACTCTTAAAATGTTGATTGGTATGCTGAAATTGTCGTTAGTAAGGGGCAAAGTACGCTTTTAAGAAATGTATTACAATTTAGAATTCCTGTTATAAAAGACTGTAGGTTTAGATCAGAATGAGCAACAATCACTTTTTTATTTATAACGTACCCACTGCTCAAACTTTTAGATTCAACTGAGTGGCATGACTAGTCGGACAACTAAGCCGGTGATGAAGATGAAAACCATAAATGGCACAATCGGTACTAAAGATAATGGGGGGGGGGGGTTTGTTCGGGTTTGTTCGGGTTTGTTCTGGGCCTTTCTCCCCTATATTTCTTATTTTTCTTAAAAAATATAAGTTTCGGGCATAATATAAAGACAAAAAATAAAGTAAAAGTAAAAAGCCTATACTATGCCAAGACTCGATACAGGTATCTGAAAAATTTTTTGGTATGTCAGGTATTTTATTGTAGTATAATTATTTTGTATTTTTGACATGTTTTAAGGTTTTGTGGAACATTTTTGTGAAAATGTGTCTAAATAACCCTGTGAAAGGTATGTATGAACTATTAGGCCAAAAATATTAAATAGTTTGTAATTAGTATTACACCAAATTTCATCTAAACCGACGATATAAATATATTATTTGCGCACCGCACCCTGTTTCCGCAAAAAAATCATTTACGGGATTATTCAGCATTTAAAAATCCGATCATATTCTTCTATTTGTAAAATATCACACCTTTACGCTTCAATTCTAGTCCCAGGATGTCATTAACCTCCATTTATTAAAGATCTGGTCGAAAAATTGTTTTCGGACATCGTACCGCTTGTCGATTGTAGATAAGGAAAAAGTAGTAATAACCTTTCTTGTGCGAAATTTAATGATCTATAACATTTGTAAAAATCTTTTTTCATATTATTTTTCGTTTAAGAGTTATAGACCAGAAAATTATTTTTAGCCACATTTGGAGGGTTTTTAACTTTTGTGCATGGGATAGACTTAAAATAGTACGCAAATGTTCTTTCACATTATAACGTCTACCTTCCACCAAAAAGGGCTTCGTTTATTGGACTAGTATTCAATGTACGAAATAAGAATTAATTCTAAAATTACATTATAAATTCTAAATATTTATGCCATTTTATAAAGATCGCCAAAATATAATAATAATAATATATCTTAATAAGTAATTCATAGGAAATTGAAAAGAAATAGATTGTAAGGTATTTTTGTCCCACTCGACTCAGGAAAAGAAATAATCTTTAATAATATCAAAGAATTCTAATTACATAAACAAACGGGTAAATTTACTGGGTTCCAACTTCCTTAATAACAAAAGAGAAAGTTTTAATTACCTAAACAAACGATTAACTAAATGGATTTTAGCTCTCTACTTTGATAAACAGAGAATAATAAAATGTAATTGTTTTTTATGTCTCTCCTGCCTGACTTGACCCAAATTAACCCACGAATCACGCGAGCCCGATACTTTTTGGACATACCTCTAATTTTAGTTCCTTGCCTATTTGGAAAAGGGGGGCAACATAACAAAACCACGAAACACAGCAAAAACTTACCGTACTTACTCCAGATTCTGTTAAGATCAGTTCATAATGTTAGTGTTCAGAATAAAATATTCTACAGTAAAACTTCTCATTTCGGCCACCCGTCAAAAGCGGTCACCCCTCTTAACGGTCAGTTTGGCTTTTTAAAATAAATCTTACATGATTTTTTATAATAAGAAATCCCTGGAATACCGTAACTCTTTCAAAACGGCCACGGTCACATGAATCCGTAAATTTTACCTCGAATACCGTAACTCTTTCAAAACGGCCACGGTCACATGAATCCGTAAATTTTAGGAAAATGACCTGGAAATTTTACCCTTATTGCGGTCTTCTCGACCCTTCTGGAAATGTTTGCGCACAGCCGGTACTTTATTATACTGGTATTTTTGGAAATACCCATGATTGGTAAAACCCAATTTTGTGAATAGATTTAAAGTATAACAATATAATTTGTTTATATTCATATTTATGATGATTTCATAAAAGCCGAGATAAATACTCAAATTTGATTCAGTTAAATTTTAACAGTAGAAAAGCCGATCATGTCTTTAAAACGTAAACGTTTTTCTCTTAAAGAAAAGTTCGAAATTATCGCGGAAAATGAAAAATTTGGTATCAGTGCTCGAAAGATAGCGGAAAAGTTTCGTGTTGGAAGAACGCAAGTAAATGATATTTTAAAAAGTAAAATTGAACTAAAAGAACTTTACGAAGAAGGAGGAGTTAATGCTAATCAAAAACGGAAATTTCCAAAAACAGACGGACTGGCGATTGACCAAATAGTCTATGAATGGTTTTGCAAAGCAAGAAACAAAAACGTTCCAATATCCGGACCACTAATAAAGGAAAAAGCTCTGAAAGTGTCGGAAAATTTGAAAATTTGTGATTTTAAGGCATCAAATGGCTGGTTAGATAGATTCTGCAAAAGACATGACATTAATTTTAAAACGATTTCTGATGAGTCTGCTGATGTGGATGAAGTGAGTGTTCAAGATTGGTTTACCAAGTTAAAATTGATTATCAAGGATTATGATGTTAAAGATATTTTTAATGCAGACGAAACCGGACTTTATTACCTGGCAATGCCAAACAAAACTTTTGCCTTAAAGAGTGACAAATGTGCTGGAAGAAAATCAGCTAAGCAACGAGTGACAATTCTCAAAATGAAAAAACAGAATAGAAAAGTACTTTTATTTTTGGATAACGCAACTTCTCACCCGAAAATACAACTAGAAAATGTTAGAATTGTTTTCCTGCCTCCAAACACTACATCTCACACATTAGATCAAGGGATCATACAAAATTTTAAAATGATATACAGAAAATATTTAATAAGAAGAATTTTAACTTTTACAAACACCGCTACCGAGGATGCGTTTGAAAAAGCAGAAAAATCCATAAATTTGTCAAGGCATGGTATGGATTGTTGCAGCATGGGAAAATGTTTCCTCCACAACAGTTAAAAAATATTTTCAAAAAGCTGGCTTTATAGAAACTCTCCAAGAGAACGAGACTTTTGAAGAAGGAGACGATATTCCACTGAGTCAGTTGTTTTCCGGCATTCCAGGAAATCCACACCTGGAAAACTATCTTCATATCGAGTCAAACATTCCAACAGAAAATCCCAGTATTGATATGCAGGAAATAATTCAGGAGTTTACTAGCCATACTGAAACTACCGAAGATCAAAAAGATGAAAGAAAAGAAGACCAGGAGGTTTTTAGTTCGTCTATAAAAAGTGTGAGCGAAGTATGTGAAAAATGAAGAGACCTGCAAAATTTTTTCCTAGCTAAAGAAAATGGCGATTTGGCAATCGATATTTCAAACATCTTAATGAAATGCGAATGTGAAACAGCAATAATTAAAATTAAAAATATGAAGCAGACTTCCATTAAAACATTTTTTCATAAAGCATAGTTTTTTTTGTATATATACAGTAGTGCACATTTTTACAATATTATATACCTCTTACCAGCTTTATTTAGGGGATATGAAAAAAACAGTTTATATTTAAATGTTTGTAATTAGTCTTTAATTAATTAATAAAGTTGTATTGACCTCAATCCCAAAAAATAGTTTTTATTATTTTATCTCCTTAATTCTTTTGTGCAAATAATACCTACATTTTAATTATTACTGATTTTTATTCACATCACAGATTATATATGTAGATAATTTTTTTGTTCGTTCCCCTCAAAGACGGTCACCATTTGTAATGAAATTTTTAGTGGCCGCTAATGAGAAGTTTTACTGTATTTAGCCATCATGGGTTAGTCAATAACTAAGAATAAAGTTTAAAGGTATTTTGTTCAAATAAATATCTAAAAGATCACTATTAATATCTCAGCAACAATGTTCTGTATTATAAGAAACCGGGACGGTTTACTTATCGACCCTTGTTTATTTACTACAGTGAATTAGTGCAAGGGCCTATTCTTAAGAGTGTTTCGGGAAAGAAATACTACCAGCTGCAAGATGTTTGTATATAAGTTAAGAGACCTTAAAAACATTGACTATTTTATATTCAGTGCTAAAAGAACAATGAAGGGATGTACGCAGTACAAAGTTATGTAGCCAATTATGATAATTTGCATCACGTTGATAAACTATGATTTTTGAGATTTTTGCATGTGAAACTATGAAGAGTTTATTTTTGAAGATTGTGAAAGACATTTTTAATTATGTTAATTTATCTAAAGTTACTTTTTTTTATTAAAAAGTTTTAAGATTAATTATAACTTTTAATTAATCAAACTACCTTAAATATCCATAAGCAAACCTAAACCCTAAAAGAATCCACGTCAATTACCTCAGGTTTAAAATAGACTCCCTTTCGAATGCCAACCAACATCTTGTGTGATTTTAATTATCATTTAGGTACTTAATATCTTAAAATCTGTGGTCCAGTATAAGATCGTAGAAAAATCTGAGTACGTCACTGGATAAAAAAACTATAAAGATACCATTTTATTTCTGTTTGATAAACAGATTGAGAAACAAATTGAACAAACCCGAAAATATTGGTTGTGTTCCAAAATGTAAAATTATCAGAAACATCCCGTATATCAAGAACGAGGAGGCCTCATCATCATCATCAATGAGCCCTTTGCATCCACTGCTGGATATAGGCCTCCCCCATTTCTGCCCACGGTCCTCTGTCTTGAGCGCTCTGCACCCAGTTTGTGGTCACTCTTTTGATATCGTCCGTCCATCTCGTGGGAGGCCTTCCCCCGTTTCTCCTGTCAGCCCTTGGTCTCCACTCAGCCTTTTTGTCCATCTTCCGTCTGTCATGCGGGCCACATGTCCAGCCCAGCTCCATTTGAGCTTTGCCACCTGGTACATCCGTGACTATTGTTCTCGCTCGTAAGTCCTCATTTCTAACATGCTCACGAAGCGACACACCGAGCATCGATCTTGCCATTTTGCGTTGTATTATTCTAAGCTTCTTAGCAGATGTAACTGTCAGAGTTAAAGTTTCGGCGCCGTAGGTTATAACCGGTAGAATACACTGATTAAAACCCTTCCGCTTTAGACAAATCCGGAGGTTACTCTTAAACACGTTCCCAAGTTTGCCATATGCAGCCCAAGAGAGCGTAATTCTTCTTTTTAATTCGTATGTTTGATTGTCTCTTGAGATTCTTAATTCGTGACCAAGATATATGTACCTATCCACCAACTATAGCACACAGTCGCCGATAGTAATATTTCCACTAGGGACTAGATTCGTCAAAAATTTTGTTTCTGATATATTTATTCTTAGCCCGACCTGAACACACCTGAGACAAACCCGAACAAACCGGAACAAACCTGAGCACATACTTCCTGTAGATCTTCCAGCATTTTCCTGATATCCTATAGGTTGTCAGATAACAAAGCTATATCATCGGCGAAGCGCAAATCTGTTAGGTATAGGCCATTCAAACCTTTCCCGTTCCATTCAAGCATTCCAAAGGCGTATTGCAGAACGGTGATAAACAGTTTGGGTGACATAGTATCACCCTGTCGTACTCCTCTACCGATCTTTATGGGATTGGTGTTATCGTGCAGTTTTACCATCATGGTAGCATTTTTATATATGTTAAATAGTTTAGTTTAACGATAGTCAACACGACATTCTTGTAAGGAATCTAAAACTGCACTCAACTCTGTCAAGGGCCTTGTGGAAGTCCACAAAGGCAGTGACAAGCGGTCTATTGTATTCGATTGATTTTTCGATCAAGGTTTTGATGCCTTGAAGATGGTCATTGGTTCCAAATCCTCTGCGGAACCCGGCATGTTCTATTGGTTGGTAAAAGTCTAATTTATTTTCCAGTCGTGTAGTAATAATTGTCGTGAAGAGTTTATAAAGGTGACTGAGTATGCTTATTGGTCGATAGTTTTCCAATTCGGCTGTATCTCCCTTCTTGTGAATCAAGATCACGATGGCGTTGTACCACCTATCCGGTATGGTACTGTTAAAAAGACAGAGATAAAAAATTTTTGAGTAGACAGTCACCACAGTCTTTAACTGCGGCAACTACGCAGTCCTCTCCAGGGGCCTTGTTGTTTTTTGTTTTCCTCAGTGCCAGCTTTATTTCGTCCAGAGTGATATCAGGCAGTAATTCTGACTCTTGGTTAACGATGCCTTTTTCATTTGTCAGTATCTCTGATTCTGTTTCCGAGTCTAAATTGACTTCATTGTGACTTTTATATAATAGGCGGTAAAAATCCTCAACTATTTTCAGAATACTTTCCCGGTTCGTTGTAACATGCCCCTGTTTGTCCTTTACCTTCGTCATTTGCTTTTTTCCGCTTTCCAGTTCTCTACGTAGGACCTTCATGATTTTATTGTTTTCTATTGTTTGTTCGATCTGATTTTAGTTGTGTGTTCTAATGCCGCGTCTTATGGCTTTTGATACTTCCTTGTTAATTTGTCTTAGCTCTTCTGTTGTTGTCAGTTCTTCACTTCTCATGTCTCTTCTTTAATTTTTTGCATGATAGTCTCGCTTAATTTCGATTGCTCCTTGGTTGTTGGGCAGTATCTGTTTTGGCTCTCTAGCAGGGCATTAGTGATGGTCTCGTTTAAGACATTGATGTTCTCTTCTGCTTCAGTGCTATTTAGCTTATTTGTAATGCATTGCTGGAAGCCAACCATGTCTGATGGGCTATTCCATGGTCTGTTGCTGTCGGTCTTCTTGATCAGCTTATGCCGTTCTTTACCGACGTCAATCATTAATTTGACTCGTACAATCCTGTGGTCACTTCCGGTGGTTACCCTGTTCAGTACCGACACGTCTTTAACTATGTATTTTTTGTCAGTCATTATGAAGTCTATTTCATTCTTCCATCCGGGCTTCTCCATGTCCATCTCCTGTTTAGTCTCTTAGGAAAGAAGCTATTCATCTGGAATAAGTTGTTTTGCAGCAGGAAACCAAGCAATGTCTCAAACCTATCATTTCTTCCTTCAAGTCCATGGCTTCCCAGTGAAAACTCATCAACGTCCGATCTTGTTCCCATCTTGGCATTGAAATCACCACATAGAATAGTATAATGTGGTTGTTGATCGCTGAGGGCATCTCTGATGTCGTCGTTAAACAAGTCTACTTCTTCGTCAGAAGGACTTGAAGTAGTAAACTTGTATAATTTTGATATTGTATCTGGTGTTGAGTCTGAGGACAAGGCACATTACTCTTGTGGAGGTTTTCTTTAGTGACAAAATGTTTGTTCTGTGGCGCTTATGTACCAGAAAGCCAGTTCCTCCCACTGAGCTATCGTCATCTCCTACGTAATAGAAACTGGGCCCGGATTTTAAAGTAGTGAGTTGAACAAACAAACCCATTTGATATTTTCTAACTCGCACTCAAGTTCAGTTAACCATTCTTCCAACAATAATGACAGTTCATTGTATGTTGCGATATACATAATTTTTCTCTCTTTATTCCTTTTAGATCTCTTAGGTTTCTTCGCCAGATGATTGTCCCCATTGTCCATGAGACAGACTGATTTAAAATCAGGGCGAGATTCTAAAGATAATCCTCTACTCGCCTGGGGTTTGTTCGGGTTTGTTCTTCATACCTGGCATTTTCATAAACGGGGTATTTAGCCATAGAACACCACGCAGGCTAGACGTCTTGATGAGAATGTATTTCAGCCGCCCAATCTGGGTCAGACGCTGTTTGCCGCCGCCCATTCTGGGTCAGACGCTGCAGTGCTAGTTTTGATCCGCCCCGGCTATTTGATTTCACCGGTACCACCCATATCTGGAAGGCGTTCCCCCATCCGCCACCTGGGGAGGCGCTCGGTGAGGGGACTAGCAACCCCCGCGGGCCGAGGCCTAGAAAAATTCTAATTGGGACATCTTTTGTTTCACAAAAAAGTAGCACAATGCGAAAATCGCATCCTTCTATGTTTACTAATAACGAAGATACCCCATAAAACCACCGAAAAATGGACATCCTGTAATGAGTTATTAAATTTGACTCAGGAAATTGCCTGTACCGATCTGCATTTGATTTGATTGTTTCTGATTTCTTTCTTGCTGTTTCACACCAACTTTGCCTTTATTGCCTTATATTTAGCTTTATGATCAATTTCTATGGAGAATAATTTATTTAAGATCTTGGACAATATTTTTATTATTGGAAATTATGTCAATTTCCTTCTTCGTGATTCCATCAGAACTGGCCCACGTCCATGCTCACTGAAGACTATAATGCAATGAGCCAATGACTGTTGTAGAGCGCGTTGACTCCGTCGCAGAATCCTTCCATGTCTTGGTCGTCGTTTCTGGACATGGGGGCATATGCCTATTGCTAATATAGACTGCTCACTCATTGGTCAGACGAGCTTAAGCGCAGCAGGGAACTGAAGAATGTGGAAATTATTACTGGAGGCTTATCTCTAGCAACGGACGAGTATAGCCGATTGATAAACCGTGGTGTTAGGAACAAATTAATTCGGAGAAATTTATATTAAAACAGTCGTTGGCAGGCAAGTAAAAATATTCATTAATCTTACCTGTTACTATTATATCCTGTAGAGGTGGCCATACATTCGGAAAATCCCAGTGCTCCTTTGATTCTTGATTAAGAGACGTAGGAACTCCTCCTCGGTACTTATCGACACCTTGAGAATATATATATTCGGCAGCCCTTCGTCCATGGTCGTTTTTCTTGTCACTTTGAATACAATCAGTCCAAAGAGGAGCAAAGTTACTGGGAAAGAAAAATGTTCTATGTCGTCCTTTTTCTTTATCGAAATCATACCATATCCCATCAGTTTCATTGTAAAATACCTCTTCCATTTCTTTCAACCGGATCTTATACAACTGGGCGTATTCTTCTTTTTTCGTCTTATTACCAAGTTTGTCGAAAAAGTCTGAGAGAAGTCGAGCTGATTGACAGAGAATAGCGTTCAAGTCTACAGGAACCGTTCTTCCACTATGATATATTGAATTTGAAAAAGTTGTATTAGGGCCATTGTCGTGATACATCCAGCGTGTTGAGAAATCCCATCCACTTTCACCACCTTGTCTTAAATTCATATAGCATCGTTCCTAAAATAAAAATATATGTTTTGTTACAAAAGGTAGTACAACTTTCTTGCGTCCATGTACTTGGACGCGGCAGAGGTGTATAAGAATTATGAAAAAGGAAACTGAGGTTCAAAAAAAATTCTTAATTCCATTCATGATTTAGTCAAATGTTTCAATTTCTTTCATTTACCAAAAATTATTCTTTACCGCAGGCACCGCTTAGACCTCATCCAGATCGTCCTACAGTTAAATATTTTTTAAAACCTTTAATAACAATTAAACAAATGTAAATAAAAATATTTATAATATGTTTGATGTCTCGCAGTGGCAACTTTTGACAAATTTGAGTAGTAATTATTAGTTCATCCTGTGAATGCAAATAAACTAAGATTATGGAACAATTATACAGCGTGTGTATACAGGGTGTTATGGAAATGACTTATTACATTTAAACCGGCAATTCCTGAGATGAAGACAAATTGAAGAAAAATAACCATAAAACGCCCTATCAATTCATTCAGCGGTAAAAGTGACCTGACGTCAAACCAGAAAAACATGTGGGGCACTGGGACACATGTAAACGATCAGTGAATTCTGACCGTTTTTATCATATTTACACCTTAAACTCTTTAGACAAAATACAATAATTTAAACACTTTTCCATTCTGTAATACCTTTTTGTACAATTAATTTAAGAAAAATGACAACGTAAAATGTTTTGGAACACAAGGAATAGTATTAAATAAGTTTGAAATAGGCACGTATCACGTATGTAACTAGGTCAAATTCCTTATGACCTTTTGAGTGATTCCTGTAGGAAAAAAATGCAAATTTTATTTAAGCCACACACAGACACTTACCTTATCGGACTTATTTAAAAATTAGTGTCACAATTTCTATAAAAAATTACACACCAAAACATTTTAGTAAAAAACCGTCACATAACAATAGATAATCGCAAAAATTCACATGAACACTGGTCGAACTGCAAAAATTCACATGGCGACATCGTTTTTATTAATATTGGCTGGTCTCTTTTTTTCTCGCGTAGATTTGTATGCACTTTTGTTTTTAACTGACTCAAAGAGACACATTTTAAATAGGACTTTTTCGAATTAAAAATTAGATGACATCTGATCAAACGAAAACATTCAAAACAACGGCTGTCAAAACGTGGAGCTAGAGATGAGTAATATTTCATAGTCGAGACGAACTTAAATTCATGATTCTCTTACATCGCATACATTAAAAGGGTCTGCGTTTTGACCTGCAGATTCTCGCGCATTCACCAAAATGGTTGAAATAAATAATAATCTACAGCACGAACTACTGTAGGTACCAATAAAGATTAAAAAAATTGTTATTCGCTGCTCTGTTGCTCTTTTTCATTCGAGAAGCTTGAAAAAATTAAATCATCGATAGCGTGATTTTACCTCATCTCAACTTAACGAAGGAAGAAGGAAGGCTGGAAGTTGACGTTTGGCTTGACAGAAAGATATTCCTCCCTGTCGTTGCGTGACATCGAATTTAAAATCATTTTTCTGAGATATTTAATCAACTGTAATAGCCAAGAATGTGCGAAAAAGTGTGAAAATGTATGTACATTAGGGTGCAGCGAAATTTTTTTTTTAATTTCAATATGCCTATGTGTGGAAAAGTTGCCTTTAATATAGACTATTTGCTGTTTCAAAACCCACTTAAATCATGTGTTGTCTTCGGCTGGGAAAATGGCATTAAATTTTTAAATTTCTAGCTGTCTGTCTGGAAATCTAATATGTTTACCACGATCCACGGCTAGGACCATAAAACGTTATCTTTATATGACAACCCGAGTTCGTCAATGTTCGAGCAAATAGAGACTGGTAGGCGCTACAAGCAGTAAGTCATGCAAGGTGGTTGTTTTAACTTGTTTTAGTACGAATCAGTGGTTCGAACAGAAAAATACGTTATTTTGTGTATGTTTTATGGATAAAGTTTTAAAATGCCTAAGACACGGTTAAAGTGTTTATGTCCGGTATTTAGTGCACCTAAGACTTGTAAAGACAACATGTTGCCTACTTATGCGGACATTATACGGTACTATTTATTTTCTCGGTTAAAGCTTTTGCAGGGAAATAAACAAGAACCCTGTTTGGCTGTTGTTTCCTCGCCTTTAATAAAAGATTTAAAAATTCTATGGGAAAATGGTGCCATTCCTACTGTATCAGATGAACAGATGCTACACAAAATAAGAGAATATCACAAAAAGTACCGTGATATTAAGAAACCATAAAAATAGGATGGCAAATCGAATTCCTCAAAAAGGGTAGTTACAGAAAATCTGCTGAAGATAAATTGTTTGATATTTCGATTTGCAAATGTAAGGATTTCTCGAATTGTAACTGTAAAATAAAAGTACCCTTAGCTGAACGAAACTTTTTAACGGACCAGAGAAGTACGCGAAAAATGGTGATTGGAAAGATTGATATAAAAACTACTAAAATACTTAGAAAAAGAAGTTCAAACAACTGTAAGATCTTTAGATGAGAATGACGAGCCTAAAAATAACGAAAGTGTCATACCTACTATAAGTGTAAATTCTCCTTCTACTTCTCAAATGAGAGTAAAGCTACCAAGTATAGCACTGGTCTGTGATAGAACTGGAATATCTGATAGATCAGCGGCAATTCTGGTATATGCAGCTCTACAAGATATAGGAATATTGACAAAACAAGATTCTTCTAAAATAGTGGATCGTAGCAAAATAAGAAAGGAAAGAACAAGAGCGCGGACCGATCTCAGGACAAAACAAGAGGAAGCACCATTACCTATTTATGGCTTATATTTTGATGGACGTAAAGATAGAACCTTAGTTTTAAATAGACATGGCGAAAAAGTATCCAGGAAAACAATAAATGAGGAGCACATTGTGTTGCTTTCAGAACCCGGCTCCACTTATCTTGGTCATATCACAACTCACATCTGGCCATTTCCGAAACATCAAGGCATATATATTAAATTTCTTAACTGAAAACATTGATATTTCTAAATTGCATGCTGTTGGATATGATGGAACAGTTGTTAATACTAACTACAAAAAAATGGTGTTTTAAGATACCTCGAAATTTCGCTAGAACGTTCCTTGCAATGGTTTATTTGTTTACTGCATATAAACGAATTACCATTACGACACTTAATGAAATATTTGGATGGAAAAACCTCAGGCCCAAAAGGATTCTCTGGAGAAATTAGAAAACAATTAGAATCTTGCGAAAAGTTACTTATAACCAATTTTGAAAAAGTCGTAATTCCCGTGTCACCCGCAAGCCGTGGAACGTTGCGTTAAATTAGTTACAGAAGCTTCAGCTGCAGTATGTAGTTATGATGCTAGAGAAGGGTATATCGCAGCTAGAGCAGCATACCGAAATTTGAAACGAAATCCCAATATTTGCGAGTTTTATAAAAGAAAATAACTAATTTATCATTACGTTTTTAAGGGGTAGATGTATGAGAAGGCAGGTGGAACTCGGTATGCAGTCACTTATACGTGATTAGTTCTGGGTTATTTTTTTTTATAAAAAAAATAAGGGAAGAGCGGTAGAAACATTTTAAGGATATCCAATTTTTTTCATTTGCATGTCAAATGGGCAGCCGAAGATGTATGTACATACAGAAAAATCAGTCGAAGGCATATTAGAAAATGTTCCTTTAGTAAGAGATAATGTGCAAGGTCACCGGATCTTACACCGTGCATTTCTTTCTATGGAGTGTGATGCATAAAAAATAGTTTATAAAAAGTCAATCAAAGATATGGATCAGTTGCGAAATAAGATATTGGATGCAGCAGATAAAATAATTTTTGGACATTTTTCACACAGTTCGAGCGCCGACTTCACTAGCAGTGAAGTATTCGGGTATTTTCAATATCTTCTATTCTAAAAGAAACGAAAAAAGGAATAATAGTTTGGAATCTACAAATTTATTGTGATGCTTATTGTACATAAATCAGCGTTCTTATTGAGTATTGCCAAATATCTTGTTGAAATGTGCCTTTGTTAGTGAAACCTGTGACCTGTGTAATAAAAGCTAATAATCTAATAGTGTCTCTACCAACAACTTATTAGTTCTCCTTCACTATGTGTTGTTCCGTGCATAAATAAAGTGTTCTTATGAAAAAGAAAAAACAACTGATTATGTATGTGCCTGGATGTCCCGCTCTTAAGTTATAAGATAAATATAGTCGTTGCAGCGAACCCTCTCGTCAGAAATGTCAAGTGTCACGTGACATTAATGACTTGCCTGCTTATTTCTGGTTATTTATTTTGCCTAGGTTTGTATGAAATTCCAGGACCGTACTAAAATAATACGTACGTTTATTTTTAAAATGAAACGAACCTATTTATATTTTTTTATGTACTTTAGGGATTTAAAATACCCTTTAAATCCCTATTTTCAGGGAAAAACGTGGTACTTTAAATCCCTAGGGATTTAAAACAAATTCATGGTCGGGTGCTTTTCCAGGAACTCTTTAATATTGTCAACATCGAGTGTCTTCGACTTTTTTGGTTTGTAGCCCTCATTTTGTTGTTTCAAAAAAGCGGTTAGTTTGCAGAATTTGCTAATGTCGACGCCCATGTCTATTGCAATTGTGGCCTTCGAATCGAATATACACTCCACAGTGACGATGCTTTAAGCTTTTTTGACTTATGCTAATAGTATATTTTCTACTGTAAATTCTTCTACGTTCCGTTCTTTGCACCATTTGATAAACTCAGATAACTGTTTTTTATATTGTTCTCCAAATTTTCTTGGTAACAATTGGCCTGAGCTGCCTTTTCGATTTGTTTCATCGCGATAAACGTCTTTCAGTGGATGTAGCCTACAAGCCTGTAGCCATGTCAAACTCAAAATCACTGGTTGGCCAAAAGCATGAAGACCATAGACTAGGTGGGCCGCAAAACCTAATCTTAAAGAAGACAAACTACTGAAAATCTTAACGAAAAAAAGTACTATTATGTTAGATTAGAAGTATATTTATTAAATTTCCAATAAAAAGGACATTACAAAAACTTACAAACATTAACTTCTTTTGCCAGATATTTGACATCTTTTGTCTTTAATTAAGTTGTCTATTTGTGGCGTGAATTTATCGGCGGAAATAACTTTTAAAACTGCGTCCAAGTGTGCGTCCGTCAATCGCGATCTTGCGGGAGATTTGTTTCCTTTCATCAAAGAAAATAATTGTTCACACTTATAGGTACTTCCAAACATTGACAGGATTTTACAGGCAAATTTTCTCATTTCTTGGTATTGAAAAGGCAAGTACTTATAAAATTCGAATGTACCAACACTATCAAATTTTTCTTTTAAATGGGTTTGACACTGAATCTCAATCACTTCCATCTGCAAGTGAGGGGGAACTTTATCAATATCGATAGTGAAAAGACCAGTAAATAAAGAAAAATTGTTTTCTTGGGACTTAAAATCCTGAAAACGCTTTTCAAATTCTGACAGAAGGCTTCCCATTTTCTCTGTATACATTTTGTATGATATTGGGCCACTTGTACTTTCCTCATACGCCTTGCAAGTTGGAAAATGTGACAGATTATCCACCGCTAACTGGTTTTTCCACAGCATCATCTTACACTTGAAAGCTTTAACATGATCATGCATATCTGTTATAACTTGACGTGGTCCTTGCAATTTCGTATTTAAGTCCGACAAGTGTTTTGTGATGTCTACCATAAATGAAAGATCTTGTACAAAAGGTACGTCGGATAATAAGCTGACATCTTGTTCTTTCACTTCCATGAAAAGGCGTATTTCTTCTTTGAGTTTCCAAAACCGATCGAGAACCATAGAGCACGAAAGCCATCGCACTTCTGCATAATAAGGTAAACCAGTGTACTCACTTTCTAAATCACGTAAAAACGCAGAAAACTGTCGCTGATTCAAGCCACGCGACCTTATGAAGTTTATCATTTTTTTCACTGACTTTAAAACGCTTTCCAACTTGATCACTTTTGAGCATAAAACTTCTTGGTGGATTATGCAATGAACATGATGAAAATCTGGTTTGTCACTGCCCGTTTCTCTGATCTTTGTTTGTAATATTTTAATGAAGCCATTATTTACTCCAGTCATTGAAGGAGCTCCGTCTGTTGCAACGGAACACAGTTTTGACAAATCTAAATTGTACTTTTGCAGAAGTCCATAAACAGCATTGAAAATATCCTCCCCAGTTGTTGTATCATGCAATGGTACTAATTCCAGTAATTCTTCATAAACGTTGATATCTCTATCAACAGCACGAAGAAAAATAGCGAGTTGCGCCACACCACACACATCTGTACTTTCGTCACAGGCAATAGAAAATGCAATGAAAGAGTCTGATTTTGTTTTTATCTGTTCGCTTATATTGGCAGCCAACTCGGTAACTCTTTCAGCGACAGTATTCCGGGACAAGGATATATTTTGAAAAGCCTTCACGCTCCCGGGACTTACAATTTCCGCGGCCTTTAGAAGGCACTCTTTTATAAATTCACCTTCAACAAATGGTTTTGAGTGTTTTGCGATCAACTCCGACAGTACGTAGCTCGCTTGAACGGCAGATTCATTTTCTTGCTTTGGACGTGTAAACATAAGCTGTTGATCTTTTAACCGTGATTTTAACTCTTTTAACTTTTCGTTTCTAATCATGCCTGTATACTTGTCAAACTTAGTTTTATGACTATCATAGTGACGTTTTATATTATATAATTTTGGGACACCGACTGTACTGTTACAAATCAAGCAAATAATTTTGTCTTTCACTTCACAGCAAAAAAACTCTAATTCCCACTTTTCTTGAAAGATACGATGCTTATCTCCAAGTTTCCTCTTACTTCCACTTGGTTTTGAAACAGACATGTTAAAAACTTTATCCGAAATAAATAACAATAAGTACTGTTACGTGTTGTAACAATAAGTACGCAACTAAACTCGCAATTCTATCGCAACTGACTCATAACTGACTGAACAACTGAACTCAATCGAGCGGTATTGGCTTATATACGGATTGTGATTTCTCGACAGTTCTTTCCAGAATGTTCAGGTAGCGTCATCTGTATTCTCGCGCGATAGAACTTTCCGGAACAAGCCAGGCTTCTAGGTTGAGCGCGCATCTTAGTTCATCCTCCTAAACATAGATGGCACTAACAGGCTCGCGGGCCGCATTACATGGCTGTTTTCAAAATTGATTCGGGGCCGCAGGAAAATGCTCAGTGGGCCGCATGCGGCCCGCGGGCCGCATGTTTGACATGGCTGAATGTAGCGTGTTTGACTAATATTTATCGAGTGACTTTTGTTTTACTTAGTTACTTGTCATAACTTGTCATTTGGTCGTTGATATGGTAACATCAGCCGCTTCGATGATGGCATTTAATTTTTTTTAACGTTTTACCTATCCTAAAGTACATAAAATAGTATATACACCCCAGGACCAAAGTGTTTTTAAATCCCTTGACAAATTATAGTTGGTTGGGCTATAAACTTTTTGTCTCGGGATTTAAAATACCACTTTAGTCCCTAGGGGTATAATGTACTATAAATGCATTTTTTATTATTTATTATAGGGAATAAAACATACAAACACATTGTATTCTTTTGTTATTTATTTATTGAAATATATAAAATAAAGGTATTATCTATAATTACATGTCTAGTAGGTACCTCTATCTTCACAAAAAGATAGGAAGTACGTATCTACATGCATGTCCATCTTTACCTACTGTAAACTTTATACAGTATGTCTACACATGGACTTAACTATACCTGTAAAAAATTGTATGATCAATTTTTCGAAAAAGTCATCCGTGATCCCTGATTTTTCCTGTTATATAAATACAAATCATTTGGAAAAATTTCTATGTTTTTGTACCAGATGCACAAAAAAACATTTCTGAAAATAGCTATGGACCTTTTCTAAGGAAAGGTTATTGTATTAAAAAACTAAATATACGGTTTGCTTAAAGGTTGTTCACTCTTGTTACCTCTGTTTTAATTTTAATGTTCAATAGTAACTTATAAGTGTATAGTATCATAACAAGCAAATTCTATATGCACCCTTCTTCTGTATATTATTATGTAGGCTATGTATACTGCAAATACCTAGGTTACGTAAGTCATATATGCAAAAAACTAATAAAATGGGTATTTCGGCCTTCCCTATTGCGATTTCGGGAAAGGTTAGAGTAAAGAGATACGAAGTCGGTTGAATAGGGACAATTTTGCGTTTCGGTTTTTAGTTTTTCCTGACTTTGTTCGAAGAGATGTGCAAAAATAAATTTCGCTTTCGCATTGCCACAATATGAGCATGGTCGTTATTACCCATTATAATAACATCCACTTTAATAAACAATATACAATTTAGTATTATCTGCAAAGTTCTAAAAATAGTGAACTTAGATAACCTTTAACTGGTATGGCTGAAAATTGTCACGTCCATGGTATGGCAGGGTCAATTTGGACCCTGTGTTTTTTTGGCGCCAAAAAAACAAGGATCAGTGTGCAGTTCTCAGAATTAGTTGGGCTAACATATTTTTGATATTTTAAATTTAAAAAATACAAAATATAGCTGGTTTTATAAATTTTATTAAGAAAAATTAAAATACTATCCAAAAAAAACGTTATAATGTAAATAGCAAATTAAAAAAAAAACTACTTAACTCAATGTCTTTTCGGTACTAGAAATGTAGTACCAGAAGGTAACAAAACAATATTATATAATGGGTAACAAAAATTTATGCTGCACAAAAAAACTGACAGCTGTCTCTTTTTTATAAATTTTTAACACTTATTTTTGTAAGCAGTTGTCGCACAAAACCTCTTTATGTCTGTGATTTTTGCAAATATAGTGATGACAGAAATTGCACATTATTGATTCTTTTTTCTGTGAATACGGGCATAGATGACATCTTCCCCTTTTTCGTCCTTGAACAGGTTGCTCAGCTGCCATTGGTTCTGTTTCGGGAATATTCCCTATTTTGTATATGAGAGAGCGCAGTTCCCTTGGTAGACTTTTCTCTTGGACACGGCGTTCTAAGTGTTCCTGAATTAATTGCCTTCCTAACATTGTTAAAAACTTTCTTCTATCCATCGTTTGGTTTCCTGCGACACAGTTAAAAATAACATTTGAATTTACACCAGCAACATCCATTAGTCTAAACCATATTGCTTGCGGCCATCTTCTTGTTCTTCTCCCCACTTTATAACATGCGGATTTTTTATCCAAAGCATCAACACCGCCCTTGGTATCATTATAAAAGTGAATGATCTCTGGCTTATTGTCTATTACAGTGTTGGTGTGATGCATTGAAGACATTAGTAGAACGGCCCTATTTTTATGAGATACATATGAAACAAGTGTTTCATTACTGGTAAATCCAAATAGGGATGAATTAACGGGTCTGTCTTTATGAGGGAGAAAGGCGGGGGGCAACTCCCTCTTATTTTTTTTTATGGTACCAACGTAGGTTAATTTTTGTCTTCTAAGTTCAGTTATTAGCTCATACGAAGTAAACCAATTGTCCGCTGTAATATTTCTGTTTGTATTAGCAACTGGCTGAATTAATCTCAGTACATCTAAAGTAGGTATACCCAGTTTTCTGGTACGGTCGTAGGTATGGTTTCTTCCTGTATAAATAAATGCATTGAACAAATAATGCGTTTTGGCATCGCAAAGGCACTGCATCTTTATTCCATACTTGTCTGGTTTATTTTTAAGGTACATACGAAACTTGCACCGTCCACGAAATGCAATGAGCATTTCATCAATCGTCATATATTCCCCACAACTGTAGTTTGATTTGCAATTATCGATAAATATTCCATAAATTTCAGAGATATGCGCTAAAGGGTCACCATTATTTATTCTCTCTTCTCTGGTTGATCTGTCATCAAAACGCAAGGCTGTTAGAAGAAAGTAAAAGCGCTTCAAGGACATTGTCGCTCTAAAAATATCTCGACCAGTTCCATCTGTTGCGAATAGCGATTGAAGGTCTTCGTTGTTGGATTTAAAGACGCCTGCTAAATACAAAAGTCCAAGAAATGCAATTAGCTCCACTTTGTCAACATGACTGGTGAACTGACAAGAGAGACCTGAAAAATTATAATTTGCGGCCATATCTGTTATACGAGTATTTGTTTCATTAACTAGAATCTCTAATATTTGGTCATTTATAAAACATTTCCAGGCTACTATCGGTTCAGAAGGTTGCTTCACAAAAGATTCCCCTCTTAACCCAGGCAAATGGGAAATTAAATTTGTAACACGTGTGCGACTAGGACCTGGAGCATTTTTTGACCATTTCTGTCGGTTCTTTCCATAAAAATAATTTGACTCCCTTTCACCATTAGTTTCGTCACTAGACTCACTCACATCACTTGGTATCGCCAAATTTTCCAGTTCATTATCACTACCTTCTTGCTCAGACTCACTCTCATGATCACTATGCTCGCTTTCAGCATCAGAAATGTCATTATCAGTCTCTATTCCCTGTTCCATAATATCATTAGCTATTTGCTGTAATTCATTAGCTGACAGCGGTTTTTTTTCTTTGCTAGTTGATGCCATCTTATCGAACACTTAAATTTGAAACTAATTACACTACTGGTATGGCAGGGTCAAATTGGACCCTAAGAGCGCAGTACATCCAAACGCTTGGACCTAGACTAACTCCCGACTGACCACACATACCTTGCGACAACCTTGAAGATTACATAGAGCGGCAGCCAGCTCCGCCCATCGGCCGGTTGAAAAATCACACATCAATATGCGTCGGGGTCCAAATTGACCCCGCCATACCAGTTAAAGGATAAACATATTATTACACACTACATGATCAATAATTGCACTTGAATTCTGACCAAAACTATTAAAAATTCATGCAGATATTTCCTACTTTCCCAGCTAACCAATCTGTCTACATTCTAGTCGCCACACTAAAGTATTACCTGATATTTAACTGAAATAAATCTCAACTCACTCGGAAAGAAATAAAACATCTAGACATTTTTTTATTAATATTAAAATTCACCTTAGTCTCTATAACGGTGGCATCAGCTGAGGTAGAAGGCATCCAATAATTATGCTCCATAATTATTATTTTCGCATAAAAACAGAAAAATAAAATATTAACCTATAAATTTTTCGTTACGTGATTAGTACTTACTGTGGTTTACCAGATACACAAACAACTCGATATGTAGTTAATCAAAGTTTTCAAAACAAAATAAACTATACTAAAACGACGGAAATACACTTTTAAAACGTATTAGCACTGGAAAAATATAAAAACACAACACGCTCAATGTGGTTCTTATAAAACTGGGGTATTTGATTAAGTCGCCAAACAGCTGATGACATATTGCTGATGTCAACTGTCGAAAAAGCTTGAGGGTTCGCTGCAAAGACTATACAAGTAAGTAATTAATTTTTATAATTTATATGCATTTTCAGTTTTACATTAAGTTTGGCAACATTGCCATTGGGTAAGATACAGTAGCGCGGACTGACCTGGGAGTAAGAGGGTTTGTTCGGGTTTGTTCGAAAATAAAATGGCGGCATTTTAAAACTTGCCTAGTTATTATTTTTTTATTACACTCTATTTCATTTTTCTTTTATGATGAAACACAAGCACTATAGGAAAAATCCTTTAGGGCTCTCTGGGAGTGGTGCGCGTGCGCAAAAAGCGATTCACGTTGGATTTGAATCGCTGGAGGCTATATTCGTTGGGAACAAACGACCTCGGGAAGGTCCTTCCATAAGGATGAAGTCCTCCAGATGAAAGAATTCTTAAATAATGAAGTTCGAGGAGTACTAAGCTTAACCACATATGGATGGGCGGCAGTGGCCTCCTTTCGATGGAATCTAGTAACCGAAGAGTATGTTTGGGTCCAGACATGAGAGCAGTACTCTAGTGATGGTCTAATCTGGGCTTTGTATCGTGTCAAAAGATGTTGAGGTGTGTACAACTTTCTGGTTCGGAAGAGTACACCAAGTTTCTGAGAAGCTATCTTGGCGATTGCCACAACGTGGTTATGTCAAGACATATTTCCTCCCAGATTGACGCCCAGCAAATTAATAGATGAAGCCAGTGGGATTGCGTGTCCGTCCATGACTATATCAGGTTCTGTAATGTTAACCTTTTTAGAGAAAACTGCTGCCTGGGTTTTTTTAGCGCTAAATTCGACTTGGTTACTGTCACCCCAAGCCAGAATTTCTTCCAGGTCTTTGTTGAGGCGTGATACTTCATGCTGTCCGCGAAGATATGCGTCGGCAGCCGATGTTTGGACATTCAAAGGGAAAGATGAGATAAGTGTGCTATCATCTGCAAAACTAAATATAGGAATTTTTAATGTAGAGTAAGAAGAGAGTGGGAGACAATATGGACCCTTGAGGAACACCGGCATTGATGGTCCCTCATGCCAAATATGATCAAAGGCTTTAGAAATATCCAGTGCAACAGCCCGAGACTCCTCATGATGTTCGATTGCTTTGTTCCAAAGATGATGGTGACATAGACTAGAAGATCTTCAGTTGATCTGGACTTCCGAAAGCCATATTGATGATCGCTGATAATGTTGAAGCCTTCCAAGTACTTTAGAACATGTTGGTTAATAGCTTTCTCCATTACGTTTGATATTACTGAAAGCAATGCGACTGGTCGATAGTTGCTAGGCACGGTGCTCTTATCTTTCTTTGGTATAGGCTGGACTCGCGCCGTCTTCCAGCAGGATGGAAATATTCCTTGTTTGTAGGATAAGTTAAAAAGTCTACAAAATACTGGTGTTAGTTCATCGGCGCATCTCTTGAGAACTATAACAGGAATTTCATCTGGACCAGAAGCTTCTTGACGGATTGAACTGCAGGAATGTTAGGTGGTGTTCTTCCCTGGAAATCTACCGTGGAATGCGAAGAAAATAGTTCAGCAAGTAAGTTTGCTTCTCCGGCTGTGGATGCTATGGTACCATCGGAACTTGTTAGAGGTAGAATTTATCGTCTTAGAAAAATAAATGCAACTTGGCAAAGTATAGTAGGAATCAGAGAGCTACATTTTCTTTTTGTTTCTTGCAAATTTCATTGTGCTCAAATTCAAAATGGATGATTGGCGCCATCTTGATAACAAGAAAATTGAACAGGAAGTGATGTCTTGCGATACATTATTTTAAAGGTCCTATCAAGTACTTTACGATCCTAGACTATTGTGTTCCTATTCTTTCCCAAAACAAAATTGCGACTTTTTAAAAAATTATATTTACTATTTCTTTTTGCTATTTTAGTTAAACGAAGAGTATTTTAACTTGATTATTATTTATGGAGAATGTGATAAAGTAATAACAAGAACATAAATTTATTTCTTTAGCATTTAACTCTTTTTTAACCACGGCATCGACAACTAGAAGTAACTGAACTTAAAATCCGCAGCAAATTGGCAATATTCGTTAACTAAAAATTTTTAGATGATTACCTTATACAAACGTATCCTTATTTTTAATTCTAAATAGAGAATAGGTAATTATAAAATTTGGTGATTTCCATTTGAAAATGTAGATTTTTTACAGTCTTCTCAATTTAATTTTTAATCTTACTTTTTGAACACCCTGTATTAATAGTTCCAGTCCAAATTAAATAATAATGGCTTCCTTATAGGAAAAATTAATAATTATTTTAAGGTCTGTCATTTTAGACAAAATCATGTCAAACACGTTTAGACTTACATATGATATCTGAAATCTACCTAGAATCTTGCGTCGAATTCAAAAATATAATAATATATAAGGTGTTAAAATAAGTAAATTTATACCGACTTCTAGTTCTTCTAGTTCCCGAGATCCACTCACAGCGAATGGCCCCATATTTTTGACTAGAAGAGACCTTTAAAAATATATTTTAAGGAATTAATTTTACTTGTTGTTGTTAGAATAATACAAAAAATATTACCCTTCTTGTTACGACCTCAATTTTAGCCAATCCGTTTCTGGAGATCTAATCAGATTTCTGGGTTTTTAGATAATGAAAAAATATATGCATATATTTTGGAAAATTCATCAAGGGAATTATAAGGGTCTTAATTACCGAGGGTAGACTTTTCTTCTCGAGGGCCTTTGGCCCGAGGAACAGCAATTGACCGAGGTAATTGAGACTCTTATAATTCCCGTTGTTGCAAAAATAATTTAATTTCTGACCGATTCCAATAAAATTTTGTTCATTTTTAAAACGGAATAAATGTTTCCATTTATTACCTTTCCGGTATATTTGAATGAGGTGTCGTCGATTATAGTTTTGATTGTTGCTATGTTACTTGTTGATAAACAGATGTTTGTTTAAATCGTTGTTTTTGCGTTAAAAACGTCTTTATTTCACCCTAAATGGATTACTGTCTTTCAGTATAATGGAGAATATTCTGAAAAAAGTTGAAAAAGCAAGAGAATCATTACTTCCATCGAAAGTAAAGCCCTATACCAAAAAGAATACAAGATATATCCAGTGGCGGAACTTCAAAATTTGAGCCCCCCCCCCCCCCCCCGCAAAATTATTTATTAGGCCCTATAAAATGATTTATGTAGTTAAGCTAGAATAACGTAAATTGGTAAATAGATGTTACTCCATAAGAATTTAAAATAAAAAACTGATGATTCCTATGAGAGAAAATTTTTGTAATGCTCTTTAGAAACTAAGGTTTATACTAAAAATCACATTTATTAGATAATATTATTCCAAAACTCATAAAGAGTGACCACGCTATTCTTTTCTGAATAACTTTATTGTTTAAAATCATTTTTAAACCAAATTTCCAGGAAATATTTATAAAAGTATAAGTTCTCGTAAAATTAATTTTTGTCATACGTGCGCCGTAAGCGCCTCTTACGCGACCTCTTTTCGTGACCGTAAGGAGCTCTTTTCAAGCCTCTCGGAGACAGGGCTGTAATATACCTAGAAACAGGGCTGTAATGTTTTCATTACAGCCCTCTCGCGTTCACGCTGGAAGCACACACCAACACTCTTTTTAGTGGCAGAAGGACTCGGCGCACTTTTGACAAAAAGTACGGTACGAACCTCGGGCAGTGAAGGCCTTTACGGACTCGAGCGTTGCCTCCCCTCGCCTTCGGCTCGGGTCGGCAATCCCCGCTCTCGTCTGAGGCTATTGTTATTGATCGAGGTGTTCCCCAGGGCAGTGTTCTGGGCCACTGTTCTTAATATATACTGCAGACTTATACAAGTTTTTGATTTGGTGTTTTTCCCATCAGTACGCTGACGACATACAGTTGTATTTTTCTTTCTCTCTGTCCGACATTACCTTGGCAGTGAGTAGGATTAACCTAGATTTAAAAAATATTTCTGATTTTTCATCTGCCCATGGGCTCGCACTAAACGCGACTAAGACAATAATGTTGGTTTTTGGTGGTCAGAGAGGGAAAATTATCTCTAATAATGATTTTTCAGTAATTTTGAACAATCAAGTCATAGTTCCTATTGAATCTGGTAGGAACCTGGGCCTATTGATGGATGTCGATCACCGTTTTTCCAATCACGTGAACAAAATAATTCAAAATTCTTATTGTAAGTTAAAGTCTCTATATATGCATAGAGATATTTTGAATACTGATTTGAAGTTAAGACTTTCTGACTCTTTGATATTGTCGTCTGTTGCCTATTCTAGTAAAGGATATTGGCCAGCCATTTTGAATAGGGATAAGGAGAGTATTCAAAGCCTGCAGAATGCTTGCATTAGATTTGGTTATAACTTGAGGAAATTCGATCATATTTCTGCTAGTTTTTCTGACTCCGGCTGGCTGAATCTTGATGAATGTTATCGACTGCAGTTTGCACGTTTCTTGTACTCATGTATTGTAAAATAGCTAAACGTCGTGAAACTCATGCATGTAATACTCGTTACTATGACTTGTATAGTGTTCCTCGCCACACAAATGCTCTATTCCAGAGGTCATTTAGCTATAATGCTGCCAAGATACTCAATTCAATTCCTTATGAAATGAGGATACTTCCTAGTCTTGGCGCATTTGGTGGACGGTACAGGGTGCATATAGTGGGGAATAGGTAGGTTAAGTTTTTGTTTTTTCATGTCATGCTTGCACAACTCTCACGGCTTATTTCTAAAGTGTGTCAGTCATATGTTTTATTTACTTTTTATTTTAATTTTAATTATTATATAGGTATTTACTCCTGTTATTAATTATTCTGTTCAATTATTGTAAACAGGATATTATTTTCTTCTTCCTACTTATTTTAGCTTGTTGTTTAATCAAATATTTTTCTATGGTTTTTCCTTTCATTTATTTATTTATTTATTTTTCTTGGTTTTGTATAAAAATTTTATTTTACTTTTTCTCTTCCTGGCGATTCTACATAATACCGCATGATGCGAATAGCGCCACCTAATTTGTATATATTTTATTTATATATTTATTATATTATTATGAATAAAGGCATTTATTATTATTATTGGAAAACTTCAAAGCATAATATGTGTTGTTTTATGTGAAATATAACTATTTTGATTATTTGATGAAGATATTTTGAAAAAATAATGCACATATAGTATTTGCAGAATTATACCGTTGATCTTTTGACTGCAATAAAACCTCATTATCCCTTGGACCATAAAATAAATAAGGAAATCCCAAATTTTAAAACCTTTTCGAGCAGAGCCGGACCAGGTATACAAATTCAATTTATACCTATGCCTGATGCACATATAAATACAAAGTGATTTTTAATAATTTTAATCTTTATTGGTTTTCCGGCGAGTAATTTTTAGTTAGGCTTATTAGTGGTAGAATGTGGCGTCCTTGGAATTGTGCTGATAGGGGCGCATCTTCAAGTGTGATTTTTAAACGAAAGCATTTATCTACCGATGCCAAACTAATAATTAAAAATGTGTATCAATCGTTGTTGAGTAGAAATTTTAATTCGATGGGTGCTTTAGCAGAGACGTCTACTTTGACAAAAACTCCTTTATCTTCGGTAAGAGACATAGTGGTTGGTGGTTGGTTGAATGAGGGCTGGCATGTTGCCATTATACTGCAGCCGAACGGCTTGTTGTATCCCTTTTGTTTAACGTCTGGGAAATGTCAGCCAGACGGGACCTACAGCTTTTGACGTGGGATCCGAACCACGCGCATGCCCCCAGTCTGTCCATCAATCCGAGTACGATTATCCGCTCCAGTCAGGTCTTATTCAGGACTAAATCCCCAGTCTGTCCATCAGTCCCCAAAGGAGCAGGATTATCCGCTCCAGTCAGTGGGTCTTATTCAGGACTAAACTAGCAACATGCTGCATTCTTGCCTACTAAAATTTTGTGTACTGACGTACACCTACCGGGAATCGAACCCGGGTCGCCACGGCCGAATGCGGTAGTTCTGTTTAGTGAGCTACCATACCGGGCGAGAGACATAGTACTTAAACCTGTTAATCCTAGAAAAAAATCGGAGTGATTCTGGCACATTTAGAAGCATTGACGAAAATGACATGGATTTATGAAGAAGAAAGATTTACCAAATGTATGAGGCACAAACTGTACCCCCTTTGATTTCCCTCAAAGAGCGGCTGATTAAAGACGAATCAAATATCTCTTATAGCCTTTCAAGCCTTAGGAAAATATTGCGTAAAATGGGTTTTAAATACCGAAGCATTGATAAAAGACAAACATTAATGGAATCTCAACGTTTACGGGAATGGAGACTTAAATATTTAACAGCTGTTAAACAATTTAGAGAAGAAAATCGTCCAATTATTTACCTTGACGAAACATGGTTCTATACCCATGACACTCCAAGAAAAGGTTGGGATGATTCTTCCAAAAAATGTCAAACCAAGGCACCATCAAATAAAGGCAAAAGAATCACAATATTACATGCTGGTTCAGAGATTACCATCAAGATACCGACGCCCAACTTTTTGAAGAATGGTTTAAACATAAACTCCTTAAAAATATATCTGAAAATAGCGTCATTGTAATGGACAATGCTAGTTATCATAGTCGGCAAGGAAAAATCATTCCCAATTCTAATAATACAAAAGCAGAAATTCAAAATTTTATAATTGAAAATGATTTATATTTTGAAGAAACTTACAAAAAACGAGAACTGCTAGAAGTATTAAAAGCTTTTAAAATAAATAAGGAATACGAGTGCTACAAACTTGCAGCAGAAAATGGACATACAGTGTTACGTCTTCCTCCGTACTATTGTATATTCAATCCTATTGAGCTAATTGTACAATAAGTAACTCAAGATTTAATAAGGACCATAAGGTGGATCACTCAGCTGCAGACCCAAACTGTCCATCAATGTTGTATCAAATAAAGATTTTGAAGAGCCGCATAAACTATTATGAATGATGGTTCAGTTACAAGTGGAAGAAGTTTTAGAAAGTATAGACGACAGTATTAATGACACTGGACAGTTAGTAAATAAGGACCAACTTTTTGAATCAGTTAATTTGCAAAATACAAAGATAAGCATTCTACATATCAATATAAGAAGTGCCAATCATAATTTTGATAATCTACTGCTTATGATAGAGGCTTACAACCTTCACTTTTTAGATTTTATAGTATTAACCGAGACATTTCAGAATGTTGCATTAGAGCAATTTAATATAAATGGATACACAACTTTCTACAATAATGGTGATTATAATAGAAATGATGGCATCATTGTATTGGCAAGGTCTACTCTTAATGCAAGTTTTTGTACTCATAAATTCCCTAGTTCTAAAGCAACTATTAGCAGATTGATATGTAAAAAGGATACGTTAAATATAGGTATTACTGCTGTTTATAAACCACCACCGGTTCCAAAGCGAGATTTTATTTATGATGTTGAACAATATCTAGATTCTATAAATGACAACAATGATATCGAAGTATACACCGTTGATGCAAAAATTAATATATTGAATACTTCGGACGACGACAGTTTTGAGTACTTAGCTGCCATGACACAATTGGGATTTCAATCATATATAAATTCGATTATTCGCTTTGAAACTGGAACTTGTTTAGATCATATATTTATCAAAGATAAAAAAACAGTAAAAAATATAAACTTTCAAACTTTCGTTATAGATAGTCATATAACAGATCATACACCAATCTTACTCAATATAACACAGAATACATCAGTAAAAAATAATAACAAAATAATAACTTCAATTGACAAAACAAGAACTGACTTATATAAAATCAATAATTTATTACAAACACAAGACTGGACCATAGTGACGGGAGATCAAAATCCGGAGAGTTCTACGAATTCTTTTCTCTCACTATATGGAAACATAATAAATCAAGGAATGGAAAAATACACAATTGAAATAAAATATCCTAAAAAGATTAAAAACTGGATCACTAATGGTCTTATCACGTCAATTAATCATAGGGACAAATTAAAAAGAAAATTAATAAAAAATTATAGTGTAGTCCTAGAAAATCAATACAAGCAATATAGGAATACTTTGAAAAAACTAATCTCCAAACAAAAAAATGATTTTTATCGAGCTGAAATCACAAAAGATAAAAACAATATTAAAACAATGTATGAAATCATAAAGGATGCCACGTGCGAAAGCGTAACAAAAAAAACTAATAAAATAGAGATATTGGATGACAATGGACAACATTTTGTTGATGATAATGAAATGAGTAACTACATTAATGATTACTTTATCAACATTGGAATTGAAATGGAAAAAAAAATCACTACACCCAGCAAGCCATGTCCTTTCAAAAACTCAATTTTACAATCTATGTACTTGCGACCAGTATGCAATAATGAAATAATTATGCATATTTCATCATTAAAAAATAATAGTTCTCCCGGATTTGATCGAGTCACGGCAAATATAATTAAAAAAACACACCAAAACATTTTAACTCCACTAAACCATATCATAAACACTATCTTCAAAACAGGTATTGTGCCTCAAAGCTTCAAAACATCTGTAGTCTGTCCGATCTATAAAAGCGATGAACATTCAAAAATACAAAATTATCGGCCTATTATCTTAATAACTCATTTTGCAAAGATATTTGAAAAATGCCTGAAACATCGCATTGTGACATTCTTTACAGAAAACAAAATTTTATCACATAATCAATTCGGCTTTTTGGAAGGATTTAGTACTGCAGATGCTTTGTATGCATTCACATCGGAGGTAACAAGAAATCTAAACCAGGGCACAAAATGCTTAGGAATTAGTGATGTAAGAATTCGAATTAAAATAATCGTTGAATCCGAGTATTGAGATACTCGGATGCATCCGAGTATCTAAATGGAATGCGAATTCGATATCGGAATCGGATTAATCTGAGAATGAACGACCGACCAACATCGGTGCCGACATCGCATTCTACTCATTCGGACTCATTCGAGTCGAGACACGATTACGGATAGGTCCCGCGGCAACCGATGCTAGAGAGTGAGAGAGACGGGCTATAATATATAAGGTTAAGAGGTACGGGTTTGTTCGCAAAAACGTTATGCAACCTTCATACGTTCAAAAAAATATTGACAATATTTTTAAACGTGCGAGGGTTGCTTAACGCTCATACACATACACTCTCCAAGACGGCCAAATCAAAACTAATTCATTCTCTTGGGGTTAATTGCATTGGCATCTGGTCGGGGTTCGAAATAATTTCGAATTCGCTCGGCTAACCGAAGGCGTCGTCGAATCGGAATCAAAGATCGGAATCGGAATCGGAATAGCGATGCTTCGGTGTTGCGGTTATATAAATTCATTCGAATGATTAATCCGAGTATAATGTCATTCGATGCGGCATTCGAACTCGGCCGCCTGCCTCGAATCGGAATAAATGCTTCGGTGTTCGCCCGGTAAGTCGTAAAAATAAATTTCTCATGTGTCATGATCAACTTTGCTTATATATTTTTTTCTCTAATCCTTTAAATAAAGTGGTGGGGGTAACGCAAACATTGATTTGGAAAAAATTCAATATCTCAGGAACGCCTGATCGGAAAATATTAAAATGTCCATGTTATTTTTAGTGTAGTCGCTAGATGGAGGTTTTTATAGATGTAAGTAACACAGTTTCTTTCGAAAAACTTAAATGCGCCGACATTGTTTGTTGCCGGATTATGAATTCGAATTCGGATGATTAATCCGAGTATCTTGTTCATCCGATTCCGTATGATCCGGTTATCTAAATCATCCGAGTATTTACAACACTATTAGGAATGTTTATTGATCTGGCTAAAGCCTTTGATACTGTACCACACAACCAGCTTTTAACCGTTTTGTCACACTATGGCGTAAGAGGAGTTGTACTCAATTTAGTAAAAAATTATCTGCAAGAAAGACCACAAATGGTTAAAATCAACAATACATTGAGTGAGAGACAGGTGATCAAAATTGGTGTTCCTCAGGGAACGGTTTTGGGCCCAATCCTCTTCATAATTTATCTTAATGCTCTTTTAACAGAAAGTATAGGAGGTACAGTTATATCTTATGCGGACGACACGGCTATAATATTTACTGGTAAAGATTGGGAAGAAGTTAAAAATAAGACAATAGAAGGTTTTAAATTGGTTAAGAGTTGGTTGGAAACTTATAAATTATCAATTAATCTAAATAAAACAAATTACATAGCTTTTTCATTAACAAGGGCTGGTCATCCCAATTTTACAGATATTACTATCGGTAATGATAGAATTGCTGAGGTAACCCACACAAAATATCTTGGTGTGCTGGTTGACCAATTTATGAAGTGGAATCCACACATTGACTATGTTTCTAATAAAATACGTAGACTCATACATAAATTTTATATATTAAGGGAATTTCTAAATGAGAAAACATTGGTGATGGTTTATAAAGCATTTGTGGAGTCGCTAATACGATATGGAATAATTGTCTGGGGTGGTGCCTATAGCACAGTACTTAATAAGTTAAATATAACACAAAAATATATTCTTAAAATTATATTAAAAAAAAATAAAAGATTTCCAACAAATTTATTGTTTTCGGAAGATACTGTAAATATCAGAACTTTATATATTAACAGTATATGTAATTTTGTTTATCGGTGTAAGACCAAAGTTAACTATGTAGATCACTCTACCGAAACAAGGACTAAATCTAATAACAAATTTAAATTGCCAAAAAATTTAACAACCGCCAATAAAAAGTTTATGGATTACTTAGCACCAAAATCATTAAATTTACTCCCAGATAATATAAAATTAATTAAAAATATAACGACTTTTAGTAAAAAGTGTAATCAGTATGTTTATCGGAACACAGAAAAGTTTTCAATACTTTTTCACTAAGTCAATTGGGGATTGTTTCAGTAACGTATGTTACATACATAGAATTATAATATAGATAATATAAATAAAAATAGGAAATAATAATATACATATGTCTAATTTTAGATTTCGACACATACGGGTGTTTTGCACCTAGGTGTCTATTATTATTTTTTACTATTCATTATATTATATTATATATTAAAAATGTTAAAATGTTAAAATGTTAAAATAAATGTTAAATGTTAAAAAATAAATATGGCACCAATTAAAATCCCATATTTGGAGAGATAATATTTCTCCTACATTAAATAAGGTGGAAAATTCTTACAATTGTATGATTACAAATGTTCAATCCTTAATTAGTTTAGGCTTAGATGAAGATAGTGATAGTGATACAGAGTTAAATTTTGAATAAATTATCAATAGTTTCTTAGAATTTAATTAATTTTTATTGTACTTGTTATCCTAATAGTTATACTTTTAAATTATATTATTTTCAATTATGATTAATTGTTATCATTATTTTACATTTATTATAGGTACCTAAAACTAAAAATACCTATCTATTTATTTTAAATTATAAAAATAAATCATGTGGTATGGTATACATTTTCAAGCCGCCCCTGATCCCATTTATTGAGCTTTGAAGAGGTTGAGGCGTATACAATAGGGTTTAATCAGTAGGGTTTATGGCAGTCAGAGTCAACGGTATAATTCTGCAACAACTATACGATGTTTTATAAATATAAGTGAAATAGCTTGTTACTTACGACTTTATGAAAGCATGCGTTTTTTATAAAAGGAGTGTTTTTATTACTGGAAATCATAGAAATTAAATGTTGAAATGAGAAAAATAAATTAAAAAATACCAACGAAGCTTAGTAGATAATATTTTAATGTAAATAATGGAAGCTTATTTTAGCTTCGATTTCAATGATTCATTTGCAGGGCCTAGAATGAACATATGATAATAAGCTTTAAGTATTATCTTGACACAAGTTTGTAAGTGGATACATATGACTATGTCAATAATTTATCAATTTATTCAAATTATACAAGCGTAAGTGTAACATGAATGCTTCTTTATGTTATGCTTATATTATTATGCATAATTATAGGATCTTACCTTCAACTTGACGTACATACGTCATTTGCATATTTGCAATTTTTAAATAATGCCGTTAAAAATCACCTTTTATTATATTGTAAAAGAAAGCCAATTTTACATACGATGTTATTATCTCAAAATATTAAAAATTTCACATACGACCTTATGTAATTATGGTAACGAAATAAAAGTAGTTTTCTGCAGCCGTATCGAAAATAAAATATTCGGTATGATTTATTAAGTCGAAAGAACCCCTTTACACAAATGGTACCGAAAGTAGCTATTTTCGGGCCGATTTCTTTCACTTTCGAAACAATTTCTTTACTTTCGGGACGATTCTTGTTACTTTTGGGACAATTTAGATATCTATATAAGCAGCTTTAATAATGACAATAACATGAACTTTGTATTTTATTATGATAGCGCTTGTCATGTAACATTGGTGTGTTTTTCGCTTTTCAAATCCGAAAAATGGAAAGTCAACAAACACCGTCAGCTACTTATACCCTGGATACGATTTTCATTTCCGATTTCGACGCAACTTCGGGGTATGTCTTTTTATTCGAGATGATCTCTGCTGCCAAGGAGAACTTATACTTGAACCGAAAGATTTTAATGTAATGTGGTTTAAAGTTCTCCAAGCGATACCCATTACAGAGACCTTTTCTCATCACTAGCCAATACAATCGACTTCTTGCACACTAACCATCCAAATGCCGAGATTGTTATCTTTGGCGACTTTAATGTCCACAATGTCAACTGGCTTAAATATTCAAATACAGACGATGAGCAAGGCCGCGAGGCAGAATCCTTTGCGATCAATTCTGGTCTAACTCAACTCGTAGAAAAACCAGCGAGGATTCCAGACTGAGCTGGAGATTTTACTAGTCTTTTGGATCTTTTCTTGGCATCAAATCCAGATCTATATACCGTCACCGTACATCCCCCGTTAGGATCTTCGGATCACAAACTTATTTCAACTCTAAGCGAACTACCAATTAATTCTGAACAACCTACTAAACCTCGCAAGATATGGCATTACACATCGGCCAAGTGGGAAGACCTGAAAGACCATTTTCGCACTTTTCCTTGGATGAGCGTGTGCTTTTCTTCTGATGATCCATCCGTCTGTGCTGGGGAGGTCTCCAACGTCATTCTAACGAGCACGGAAGCATTTATCCCTTCCTCCCAAAAACGCCCTTCCAACGGTAAGCCCTGATTTAGCAAGGATTGTGAGTGCGCTGTCAGATCAAAAAATCTGGCTTAGCGACAGTGGCGTAAAAACCCTACCACTGAGAATCGTACCATCTTTGTTACCGCTCGAAACCAATGTAAGCTAACAAATAGATCAAAGCAAAGAAGCCCATAACGTGAGGATCAAAAACAAAGTTCTTGACAGTCCAAACGGATCAAGGTCCTTTTGGTCAGTCGCTAGCAGTCAGCCAAAATTTTACCAAATCAATTATTCCACCTATAGCACGATCCGATGGTACCATAGCATCCACAGCCGGAGACAAAGCAAACTTACTTGCTGAACTATTTTCTTCGCATTCCACGGTAGATTTCCAGGGAAGAACACCACCTAACATTCCTGCAGTTCAATCCGTCAAGAAAGCTTTTGGTCCAGACGAAATTCCTGTTATAGTTCTCAAGAGATGCGCCGATGAACTAACACCAGTATTTTGTAGACTTTTTAACTTATCCTACAAACAAGGAATATTTCCACCGTGCTGAAGAAAGAAAGGTAAGAGCCCCTGCCTAGCAACTATCGACCAGTAGCATTGCTTTCAGTAATATCAAAAGTAATGTAGAAAGCTATTAACCAACATGTTCTAAAGTACCTGGAAGGCTTCAACATTATCAGCAATCATCAATATGGTTTTCGGAAGTCGAGATCAACTGAAGATTTTCTAGCCTATGTCACCCATCTTTGGAACAAAGCAATCGAACATCATGAGGAGTCTCGGGCTATTGCACTGGATATTTCTACAGCCTTTGATCGTGTTTGGCATGAGGGACTTCTAAGTAAACTGCGATCCTATGGTATGCCCAGTCGATTCTGTGCATGGTTGTCTAGCTTTCTTAAGGGCCGCTCTCTGCAAGTGGCGATTGATGGATTTCTCTCAGACACCTTCACCATCAATGCCGGTGTTCCTCAAGGGTCCATATTGTCTCCCACTCTCTTCTTACTCTATATTAACGACCTTCTAGTAAAAACGAAAAATCCGATATTTAGTTTTTTTGATGATAGCACACTTATCTCATCTTTCTCCTTGAATGCACAAACATCGGCTGCCGACGCACATCTTCGCAGACAGCATGAAGTATCACGCCTCAACAAAGACCTGGAAGAAATACTGGCTTGGAGTGACAGTAACCAAGTCGAATTTAACGCTAAAAAACCAGGCAGCAGTTTTCTCTAAAAAGGTTAACATTACAGAACCTGATATAGTCATGGACGGACACGCAATCCCACTGGCTTCATCTATTAATTTGCTGGACATCAATCTGGGAGGAAATCTGTCTTGGCATAACCACGTTGTGGCAATCGCCAAGATAGCTTCTCAGAAACTTGGTGTACTCTTCCGAACCAGAAAGTTGTACACACCTCAACAACTTTTGACACTATACAAAGCCCAGATTCGACCATCACTAGAGTACTGCTCTCATGTCTGGAGCTCTGTACCCGAACATACCTACTCTTCGGCTACTGGATTCCATCGAAAGGAGGGCCATTCGTCTGATTGGAGACCACGAGCTGACGAAGAACCTCGACAGCCTAGAACATCGAAGACAGGTTGGGGATTTGACTCTCTTTTATAGATATTTTCATGGAAAGTGCCCGGCTGACCTTGCCCTCCTAATTCCGCCCAGAGCGGCGAATAGCAGAAATACACGACGAACCACTGCAGTCCCTCCATATGTGGTTAAGCTTAATACTCCTCGATCTTCATTATGTAAGAATTCTTTCATCTGGAGGACTTCATCCTTATGGAACGACCTTCCCGAGGTCGATTTTCCCAACGAATATAACCTCCAACGATTCAAAACCAACGTGAATCGCTTTTTGCGCACACGCACCACGCCCAGAGTGCATTGAAGGATTTTTCCTATAGTGCTTGTGTTTGATCATAAAAAAAAAAAAAGAAAGTGAGGCTGTAATGATATGAATTATTGTCAGTAAAGTCAAGAGAGAGGTATGAATTGGTCTAGAATTTATTTCAATAATAAAAATGTGCATACTGTAAATGAACAAATGATTCTTGCATATTCATTCGAAAAATCTAAAATCTTAAAGCCTGAGGAGCAATTACTCGATGCTTAAGTCCACAATTAATATTAAAAATAATATATATATAAGCCGCCATCCCAAAGTTATTGCCCTCCTTAAAAGCAAATCTATTGGCTATAAACCAAAAAAACCAAAAGTATTAATTAAAGAAGAAATAGATCACTTCTTATCAGAAACTGGAGATAATATCTACCTAATGACAAAGGTAATATAAAAATCTAAGCCTGCTTCTTCCTTGTGATTAATTTTTTAAAATTTTAAGTTGCATTAATAATTGGCTTAGCAGGCGTTTGTCGTCGTGAAGAGCTTTGTAAAATGAATTTGGACGATATAGAAGACAAGACAACCATGTTAGTTATTAGAATTCCTAATTGTAAATCGAATATGGAAAAAACCTTTGTCGTCATTACAGAAAATAATATTTCTTTGTACAGAATATATTTGTGATTACGTCAAGCAATCACCACATCGTAGATTATTTGTTTATTATAAAAACGGAAAATGTACTATACAACCTATTGGTATTCAAACTGAACAGTTGCTGAATTTCATAAATTACCGAATCCCAAAGAATACACCGGGCACTGTTTACGCAGGAGCTCAGCCACTTTACTAGCTGAAAGTGGTAGTAGTATATCCAAGTTGAAGAGACACGGAGGATGAGGATCAACCAATGTAGCAGAGGAAATTCTTTAAGGAACAAAATTCACGCTCCGTAAATCTACTTTGATGGGCCGGAGGCTGGGGTTGGTGGGGCTATTAGGAGAGGAGTAAGGGGGATTAAAATTTTTTACATAATTCTAATAAGTAGTTTATTATTTGAGCTAAGGGGATCAGGCCGGATTCAATTCATTTTTTTATCAACTACGAGGTGGGATTGGATTTTTATTTTCCCAAATGCGCGCTGGGCGCGGCATAAAAGAAATGGCCATCTCCGAAAATACATTAGATATTATGTTTAATTTTGGTATGTGTTAATAGGATATAGAACCTCAAATTTTAGGTAGAAAAGTTATTCAATTGTTCCACCAGTCGCGTCGCTGGAAACATGTCCTTTGATATTTTTTACAAAAAAGATGGTACGCCATTGATATTTTTCCATGTGGATATTTTTTCTGATTGGCCTGTTCAATTCTCCATGAAAACGGTATCTTGAGTTTTTCTCGTCAGACGCACATCACAATCCTTGATTAAAACCACTAAATTCATATTGAAACTCATTATTTTTTATATTGATAAAATAATTAATGATAATTTTTTTTCATTTCATTTGCGAAAATAAAAATTTTTCGCCCATCCCACCTCGTAGCTAATGAAAAAATGAACAAATTGAATCCGGCCTGATTCCCGTAGCTCGATTAATAAACTAATTACACTGGGGAACAGCAAAAATGTTTCCGAGACCAAAATAGCAAAATCTTACTTATTTTATTATACTAATTAACAATCTGTCTTGCAAAAGGCTCAGTTGGCTCCGGTTTTATAGATCCATCCCAATTATGATAATTTACCTACCTGCCCTTAATATATGGGAAAATTTCACCATTAAATGAGAAATACCTGGATTTATTATAACAGGTGTACTTTATAAGGGGTTTAAATACATATAATATAAATCCTAAATTGTTAGTTAGTTGTATTTCAACCACCAGTTGATCGAGAGCTGTTCGTATTTGAGAAATTAGAGAGTTTTGAGCAACATGTCGCGAGTTTGTGTAAATAAGCCGGATCATTTTTGTTATATATGTGGTGAAATGACTTTTGTGAAACAAAAACGTACGCTTAGCCCTTTAATAAAAAAGGCTTACCACTTGTATTTTGGCTGCAAAGTTGGAGACCAGGATAAAAATTGGGCTCCCCATATCTGCTGCTACAAATGTGCGTCCAACATTCGCGGCTGGCTAAGTGGAAAAAACCGTAAGATGCCCTTCGCTGTTCCTATGATCTGGCGAGAACCGAAAGACCACGTTACTGACTGTTACTTTTGTTTGACACCTCCCATCAAAAAAGGCTTTTCAGAGAAAAAAAGGTCTGCGATACAGTATCCAAATTTACAATCCGCCATATGCCCGGTGCCTCATAGTGACGAGTTGCCTATACCTAATCCACCTCAGGAATATACCCTTCATTCTGATGATGATCAAGAGGATTCAAACGGTAGTGTACCGGAAAATGTCGCCGGCCCATCAACCTCGCAAGACTCCGATTTTGTCTGTGAACTTCCAAGTAAAAAGCCTCACAAAATAAGTCAAAGTGAATTAAGTGACCTTATAAGGGATTTGGAACTGCCCAAGACAAAAGCAGAACTATTGGCCTCTCGATTGCAACAATGGAATTTACTTGAAGATGAAGTAAAAGTTTCTGTGTACCGAAGCCGTCAGAAAAACCTAACACCATTTTTTAACATGGATAACAATTTGGTAGCCTGTAGGGACATTGAGGGATTAATGGCAGCTTTAAATCTGGACTATGATCCAAAAGACTGGAGACTTTTCATTGATTCCTCAAAAGTAAGTCTTAAAGCTGTGTTACTCCATAATGGAAACAAATTGCCTTCAGTCCCAATTGGTCATGCAGTCCATATGAAAGAAACATATAGCAATTTGAAATTGTTACTTGAGACCATACAATATGAAAGATATAAATGGCAAATTTGTGGGGATTTAAAAGTTGTGGCGATCTTGCTTGGAATGCAGCTAGGTTATACCAAATACTGCTGCTTCCTCTGCGAATGGGACAGTCGAGCACGATCGGATCACTACAGAAAGAAAATTTGGCCACCGAGAGAGTCTTTTGAGCCAGGAAAGAAAAATGTGACCAGCGCGCCATTAGTTGCCCCAGAAAAGATTTTACTACCGCCACTTCATATAAAATTGGGACTTATGAAAAATTTTGTGAAGGCAATGGACAAAGAAGGCCGTGCTTTTAGTTATTTAAAAGAAAAGTTCCCTAGAATCAGTGACGCTAAAATTAAAGAGGGAATATTTGTGGGTCCCCAGATTAGGAAACTTTTCGGAGATGCGCAATTCGATTCCATACTTGAAGGCAAGGAAAAAGACGCTTGGGATGCCTTTAAAATGGTTGCAAAAAATTTCTTGGGAAACATAAAAGCAGAAAATTATAAAGACCTGGTTGCCCAACTTCTTTTGTGTTACCAAAACCTAGGGTGTAATATGTCGTTGAAAATTCATTTCCTGGATTCTCATCTGGATTACTTTCCGGAAAATTGTGGTGCTGTAAGTGACGAACACGGTGAGAGGTTCCACCAGGATATTTCGAACATGGAAAGAAGATATCAGGGAAAATGGAACTGTGAGATGTTAGCCGACTACTGCTGGACTATTACGAGAGATGCCCCAGAGGCTGCTTTCAAAAGGCAAGCTAAGAAGCGCAAAATGAGTGTCTAAACTTTGGATTCAATGATAAAAATGTGCTATTTAGTTGCTTTTGTTGAACCAACAATATATTGTTATCTGTATTTTGTATGTCCATTGTATATGCCTATGAATTAAAATTTTGTAACAAATAATTGAGATTTTTTTTTTGCGAGCCAACTAAAATCTTTAATAGGTATTTTTTAGTTACTTGGGTACAGTTGAATCCAAAAAAATAGGTTTTGTGCAGGAAACAAAAAAAAAGTTGAAATTTGTTTCCCAGTGTTATTAGCATTTATGTAAAAAATTTCCAATCCCTCTTACTCCCCTAATAATTGCCCCACCAACTCCAGCCTCCGGCCCATCAAAGTACTCGGTAACACCCGTTAATTCGCAAAAAAATGATGCCCCAACTCCGCCACTTAATTAATTAAATTTTATTGTTTTTGCAGTTGAAAATCGCGTTAATTCGCGAACTCCTTGAGATATCGGGATCGGGTTTGTTCGAGCTTACGCACTCTGTCAAGCTCTGCTGAGGCTGAGTTATTTTCAATTTGCCGTTGTAGGTTAGATTTACGGGGCGTGGCCCCCTCCCCCCGTCCCTGCGGCGCCCTACACAAATCATTTCAGAATGTCGAGGGGATCCTACTGTATCGATTGGGAAAAAAAATTATTCGATTTCGTCAAGGGATTTTCGAATACCGGAACGACTCCACTATAGTATGTAATTGTCTATATAAAGTTTGTGCGTTATTATATCCATCGATATCCTTTTTAACATTCAAAGCGGCTACAAAGAAAATATTGTACGTAACACAATACCAATGTGGTTTTACGGGACTCGCAGGATTCCAGGACACACCCACGGCTCGCACTGGAAAGTTTCTACTCATCCCGCACTGGAAAGTTTCTACTCATCCCGTAAAACATCACTTTCGGAACTTGTTACGTAAATTACTATTATGGTCTTTAAGAAGACAGTATTGTTGCATCGAGAAGAGTCCCTTAAGATAATTTTTCTACGGGTAACAACTATTTAATTGATCACTATAGGTGTGTTCTTTTGAACGATAGCTCCTCCGAACTTCGTAGGACTTACCGTTCAAAGGATACCCATAGTGATAGTTGCCACCATGTATAAAATTACTAGTTTCATTATATTCTTCCTAAGCGGGAGCAAAATTTGTACCTTCATTGTGTCGGTATGCTTAATACACGCGTTGACATCCTCAAACCATTGCTCTGGACGGGGATATTTATTGTTACCTCCATAACGTGCTAGTGAATATTGAATTGAATTGATCGTCATTTTACTAATTCTTGATTTCCAATAATCAGTGTAATGACTTTCTATTATCCCAATATTCCTTTTTAACCATTCTATGTCGTTGGTTTTTTCGAGATATAGTTTAATCATTTGAGCAAATACCGGCGGCCCTGATCCATCGTTCCAATATACTCTGGCACCTCTTGGAATACTACGTCTTCTTGTGGCTACCATGACCTGAATGAAATTATCCAACATTCCTTTAACAGTTTCCTCCATTTCACATAAAAGCAACCCTAAAACGAACATAAATTGTAATGTCATTCGGCATCGAATTGCCCACTCCAACAATTTTTATGAAACAAAATTTATCATTAATAATTTTATCAATGTTAATAATAATGAGTTTTAATATGAATTTAGTGGTTTTAATCAAGAATGGTGCTTCTGACGAGAAAAACTCAAGAGACCGTTTTTACGTAGAATTGACCAGGCTAATCAGAAAATATCCACATGGAAAAATGGCAGTGGCGTACCATATGATTTTAAAAAATATCATAGGACATGTTTGCAGGGACGACACTGGTGGAACAAATGAATAACTTTTCTAACTAAAATGTGTGGTTCTATATCCTATTAACACATGCCAAAATTGAACATAATATCTAAAGTATTTTCGGAGATATTAAATAGCGGCGGCCATTTCTTGTATGCCGCGACAAGCGCGCACTTGCGAAAATAAAAATTTCTCGCTGATAAAAAAATGAACAAATTGAATCTGGAATGTACCCGGTAGCTCGATTAATAAACTACTTATTAGCATTTTTGTAATATTGCACACCCATCAAAAGTGCTCGGTGTCACCCGTTGATTCGCGAAAAATTGATGTCACAACTCCGCCCCTTCTTGAGATATAATTAATTAAATTTTATGGTTTTTGTAGTTAAAAATCGCGATAATTTGCGAACTCTATTAACACATACCAAAATTAAACATAATATCTAAAGTATTTTCGGAGATTGCCATTTGGGAATATAAATTTTTTTCGCCAATCCAGCCTGATCCCCGTAGCCCATGTAGAAAATTTCCAATCCCCCTTACTCCCCTCCTAATTGCCCCACCAACCCCAGCCTCCGGCCCATCAAAGTACTCGTATCACCCGTTAATTCGCGAAAAAGTGATGCCCCAACTCCGCCCCTTCTCGAGACATAATTAATTAAATTTTATTGTTTTCGCAGTTGAAAATCGCGTTAATTCGCGAACTCCTTGACATATCGGAATCAGGTTTGTTCGAGCTTACGCGCTCTGTCAAGCTCATCAAAACACAATTTAACCAATACAATAACTAGTGCCCTTTCTATCACCACGCGACTGGGTGGGCATATCCATCAAATATCGGACATCGCTGAACAAGCCGGTTGGCCCATCGGGTGTCTCACGAGACGCATGCGTTATCAACTGTGTGGAATATAGCCTATCAAATTAGCTCTAGCTACCTGTAACCATTGACAACGCACCGTTGCCATATTTTTAGATTAAAAGTACTTTAATCAAGAAAACTTATTATTTAGCATTTAAATATTAAAATAAATAATATGAAAAGAAAGATTTAATAAGATTAAAACTATAATAAAATATTGATTTCTTATACAGGGTGATTCACGACGAGCGTGCATTAGAACTTTATGGAGAACTACTGCATATATGTTCCTAAAACTTTGGGGATTTGGGTTTATCGATATGCTCTCTTTAACTAAAATATTGACATGTTCCTGTCATTTCCGGTTATACCGGAAGTAGCTGCCAACTTTCGTTTTTTAAATACAACATGGTAATTTTTATTACATTTTTCGATTTAGCATTAAATACTAAGCACATTTTATAGAAAATGTTTTTGTCAGACTCTATTAGTTTTTGAGATATCTGGACTTTTTGTAATTATTTGGCAAATGCATGACGATGAAATAATCCATATAATTTTTTTACCTTAGCGCTTGGACTAAAAATTTTTTCTCACCGAATAGCTAGAAGATCATTAAGTCTCAAAAACGTTTCAAATTCGGCATAAAATGTACAGGGTGGTGACAATTCAAGCCTCATTGTGAAAGAATTCAACCATTAAAAACTTTCTTATTTTAAATGGAACACCCTGTATATTTTTATTTAATTTGATAGCAAATTAGTTGTTCTTTATAAATAGTATTTACTGTCCTATACCTATATCAAAGCGTTTTCTCAAAAAATCCAATTTTATTCCGAAAATACTATTTGTTCAAGTGTGCTATGAAAACAATTGTACTTAGGGGCTGTATACTGATGTCCATACGGAGGAAAAGTGATTGATTGCTTGAAAATACAATATTCTAAAGTGTTTCTTAATCATTTATAAATAAAATGCAGTTGATTGTTTTAAATTTAATGGTTTAAATATTATTTTTTTAAAAATAGCAAGGAAACAAGTTTATAAACTTTAAATTCTTTAATTAAAAATGTGTTTGAAAATTATACCTAATATCTTTTGATCATATTTTTAAAATATGTTCGAAATGATTGCCATTTACTTCCAAGCATTTATGTATTCTTTTCATCATGTTATTTCTTGTAGCATTCCTAATTTCTTGTGAGAGATTGAAATGCTGCCTTCACCCTTTCAATTAGATCTTCCTTCATGGTGATGGGACGCGCGTAAACTTTATCTTTAATGGTTCCCCAGCTGAAAAAGTCCAGTGGAGCGAACTGGCGAACGAGCTGGCCAGTGGAAGGGACCTTGGTTTGCGATCCACTGGTCATGAAAAAGTCTGTTTATGGCAGTCTTAACAACTTGGACGTTGTGTGCTGGAGCCCCATCGTTTTGATACCAATCACTTTTCCTCCGTATAGACATCAGTATACAGCCCCTAAGTACAATTGTTTTCATAGCACACTTGAACAAATAGTATTTTCGGAATAAAATTGGATTTTTTGAGAAAACGCTTTGATATAGGTATAGGACAGTAAATACTATTTATAAAGAGCAACTAATTTTCCATAAAATTAAATAAAAATATACAGGGTGTTTCATTTAAAATAAGAAAGTTTTTAATGGTTGAATTCTTTCACAATGAGGCTTGAATTGTGACCACCCTGTACATTTTATGCCGAATTTGAAATGTTTTTAAGACTTGATGATCTTCTAGCTATTCGGTGAGAAAAAATTTTTAGTCCAAGCGCTAAGGTAAAAAAATTATATGGATTATTTCATCGTCATGCATTTGCCAAATAATTACAAAAAGTCCAGATATCTCAAAAACTAATAGAGTCTGACAAAAACATTTTCTATAAAATGTGCTTAGTATTTAATGCTAAATCGAAAAATGTAATAAAAATTACCATGTTGTATTTAAAAAACGAAAGTTGGCAGCTACTTCCGGTATAACCGGAAATGACAGGAACATGTCAATATTTTAGTTAAAGAGAGCATATCGATAAACCCAAATCCCCAAAGTTTCAGGAACATATATTCACTAGTTCTCCATAAAGTTCTAATGCACGCTCGTCGTGAATCACCCTGTATACCTATTACAATTTATTGGAAATGCTGAAATGTAAGTTTAGGTTTTTCTCGATAAAGAGAGATTATTAAATTAAAATTGAATATACAGAGTGGTCCATTTCTGTAACAAAGTAATATAACGGCTCTACCATTAAAGATATAAAGAAAAAAAAAATTTGTGAGGTATTAAGAAATACATGTTCTAAAAATATTTTTAAGTATAAAGTTATAGGGGTGAGCGTTCCTCCTGAAACACCAGAGTCGTCCAGAAAAGTAGGACAATAAAAATATGTGTTTTTCTAAAGGGCACACCCTATATATTTTTGCATTGTTGGATTCGCAACAAAACTATACATATGACCCCATTTTTTGTTTTTCTTTTTTTGCAACGTTGCCCAACAAAATAGAAAATTCTTAAAATTTTTGAAAAAACATGATAGTATAAAATTACCTGTATTTAACAATTAGAAAATCCAAAATCGATAATCTCTTTTAAGCTCGTAAGTATAGGGATAGAAAACTTTTGTAAATAATAAAGTAGTTAAAATTTTGTACAGGGTGTTTTCTGTTTAAATTCAAATATATATAAATATTTTTCCTAATACAAATGTTCAAAGTTGCCTCCATTTGCTTCTAAACACATTTCGACGCGTCTATGAAATAACTAACTTAAGTTTCTAGACATGTCAGATGTAATATTCTTTAAACAATTTCGAATTCTATTTTTCATATCATCTAATGTTGAAGGAGACATTTTATAGACCGTATCTTTCACGTACCCCCAAATACTAAAATCCATTTTTCATTCAAATGATCAATAACGGGCCTCGTAGAATGAACGGGTGCTCCATCGTGAAGAAACCACATTCGTTCCCTAATTGCATGTGGAACATGGTCAATTAATTGTGGCAAGTGATTTTGTAAAAAGTCCAAATATACGTCACCTGTCACTCTACCATCTAAAAAATATGGCCTAATCACATACTCCCCTACCACTCCTCCCCAAACATTTAAGAACCACCTATTTTGAAAGTGCAATCTCTCAAAATGAGGATTAGTAGTCCCATAATAATGAAAATTGTGTCTATTTACGTTCCTATTTTTGTGAAAAGTTGCTTCATCACAAAAGAGCACATCATTAGAAAAATTCCATTGTTCTCTCATTTTGTTCTGAACCCACTAATAAAAAACTACTCTTTTATTATAATCTTCACCATGAAGCTCTTGCAATAGTTGTACATGGTACGGGTGCATTTTATTAGCCCATATTATTCTTTGTACGGATGGTCTCGAGATATCAGTTTATTGTGTCAGAGGTCGTTGGCCGACATGGGGATAGTCAATAAAACATTTAGCTCAGTTTCTTCCGTACTAACAGTTTTTCTTTTATTATTTTTATTATAAGCCACACTTCCTGTTCTGTCAAACCTCTCCATTAATTTTTCGAAAGTTCGTTTATTTGGTTGTCGTCTGTCTGGATATTTTTCGTGATAATGTCTTGTTGCAAACAATGTATTTTTGTCACTTGCCCCGAGAATGTAAATCATATCAATCATTTCAGTATTTGAAAAATGCATCTTCTAAATGTTGTTGAATTAACGAGAAAACCCTAGAAAGAAAACAAATTGGCACAAATACTTGATGCCTAATTTGCCATTTTGGTAAATTGACATTTTACATTTGTTTTGATTTTGTTGATCATGGCTAACTAGAAAAATAAAAAAAACACAGTCTGTTTACGAAAATTTCAATAAAAATCGAATTCTAAGCAAAAGAAGTAACTTTAGGTATAGGAATGACTTAATAAGAATGAAAGATACTTAAAATATCTGTAGTATAAGCCTAAAATATATAGGGTGTTTCATTTGAAATAACCGAGTTATCGTAATTTAAAATTTCCTATATTCAAATTTCAATAGAAAACACCCTATACTTAAGAGCTTACAAGAAATGATCGATTTTGGATTTTCTAATTGAGAAATACAGGTAATTTTATACTATCATGTTTTTTCAAAAATTTTAAGAATTTTCTATTTTGTTGGGCAACGTTGCAAAAAAAACGAAAAATATATATGGTATGCCATTTAGAAAAAGACATATTTTTATTATCCTACTTTTCTGGACTACTCTGTATACTTAAAAATAGTTTTAGAACATGTATTTCTTAATACCTCATAACTTTTATTAACACTTTTTTTATATCTTTAATGGTAGAGCCGTTATATTACTTTGTCACACAAATGGGCCACACGTATGTGTGTGTAAAGTTTGTTTCACGAAAAATGGATATAACTTAATGACTGCAGTAAAAGTACCTGGGGCGACCCCATTATTTATGACCGTTTGTTATTATTATGTGGAAAGGACCGGATTGTAATAATTATAATTAAATATAGGCACATCAGGTAGGTTAGGTTGCTTAATTTATATATAAATATCTTTTTGTGGTAAAATTTGTTAGCTTTTATTTCTTGCTGGAAGAGTTTGTTGTATTACCGATATTATTTTACCAAACGTATAAAAAAACAGTATGTGGCGTCCATGGAAAAACATTGATGGTGCTTCTTCTAGTGTTGAAGTGAAGAAAATGCATTTATCTCTCGATGCTAGGGAAATTGTAAAGAGTATATACTTCTTTACTCAATAGAGGACTTTATGCTAGTGCTGCTGCGACTGAAACGTCTGATTTGACTAAGATACCTCTGACTACAGTGAAAAGAATCGCGTCAAATCCCATTAAATCTAGAAAGAAGCGTAAAGATGCTGGTTTCACCAAATGTTTCGACGAAAGCGACAAGGACTTGATAAGATGTAGCCGCACTAGCCTTTGGAGAGTTTTGTCGGAAATGGGATTCAGATACCGCAAAATTGACAAAAGGCAAGTACTCATGGAATCCCACCGTTTACAAAAATGGCGTAATGAGTATATAACTTCTGTAAGGAAATCCCGTTCTGAAACCCATCCTATAATTTACCTCGACGAGACTTGGTTGGACACGCATGAAACGCCATCCAAAGGCTGGTCTGATTCTTCCGATAAGTGTAAAACAAAAGCTCCGTCAAATAAAGGAAAAGAATAACCATTTTACATGCTGGGTCAGAAAACGGTTGGGTTCCAAATGCCTTGTGGCTTTCTGCAAAAAACATTAAAGACTCTTGTCTGGACTACCATAGCGATAGCGATAGCGAAACAGAACTATCTATAGAATGACATTATAAATGTAAATAAATATGACTAGTAACATTTAAAAAAAATGTTATTTCATTTGATTACATTAATATAATCATATCATTACTTGTTTTCCTTAGTCCGTCCCTTCATACTTCACTTGTTTGTTGCCAAGCTCTTATCGACACAATGAGACCGACCCAGGAAATCATTAAGTTATATCCATTTTTCGTGAAACAAACTTTTAACAACATTGTTAACCACATAATCTTGTTTGCCCGCATTCCTTTCGTAGCTACAGATAAACTTGTCGACCAGTATTGCTTATTGCCCTGCCCGTTGCTTCAGTGTACGACCCGACTAAAAATAAAAGGTGACCTCGCACACTGACGCCATGTGATATTACCTGACAGAAAAAGTTGCTTCGTTCTGACGATATACAGTGTGTCCCATGATAAGCGAACCTATAGGTGTAAATTTCGAATTGAAATTTGATGATTTAAGGTCTAGGCCTGCTTGATTACAAAATAAAATTTTACATATTTTAATTTTTTTGAAATCAAGCAGGCCTTCACCGGAGCATTATTTTTATTTTAGGTCTAAGTAAAGTCCCTATTCTCACAAAATATCGATAAGTTTCATTAAGAAAAGTTGCTCAGAATTCAAAATTATGGAAGCGCACCGAATTTAATACCAATCAGAGACATTTTTTAAAACCTCTAAATCGGAAAAGATTATTTCGGAAATAACATTTGATGACCTAATTTCTTTTCCTAGACTGAAACGATGAGGAAAGATATTAGAAATTTCTAAATAGGGAAAATATTGTATAAATTGAAGAACCAATGTTAGCTGATGATTATTAAACTCGGCACACCTGCTTGATTTTAAATTCTTAATAAAATTTTTCGATGTTTTGTGAAAAAGAGGCACTTTACCTTAGTGTTGGGAAAACCGATGATTTTAATAATCGAGTACTTGATACTCGAACGATTTTAATAATCGAGTGAATCGCTTGAAATTCCAATTCACCAAGCGATGACGTCAACGACTGCTCGACCGGCAGCCTAGTGGTTTACATGTGATCAAGTAGGGTATTTAGCAGGCACGTAACTACGGGTGGGCACAGGTTTAGCTAAAAAATTGTAGTAGCCACCAAAAAAGTTCCAGAAAATTATTTATTTGTGAATAAAGAATTTTTACCACGTGTCTCGATACCAAACAAAAAAACTGCAAAAAATCACCCGAATATGTATTTATTGTTCGGGTTTATTCTTGTGCGTTTTTAAAACAAAAAGTATTACCACGAGTTATTTTTCTTCACATCTTTCTCAATCTACGAGCATAAAATAAGTAGATATTTAAAATGGCTTGTCAAATTCTTCCACTTTAAATTATCAGGTGCCCACTGTGTGCCCTTCAAAAATGTGGGCTTAGTTACGCGACTCGCAAAATAATAAAATATGTGATTATTTTTTTAAATTCATGTTTATAGTTACCTAAAAGTTCCTGCTTAAATTTAAGAACGTTTACTTTAGGTTACCAAAAAATTTGTCGATACCTATGTTTTGTTAACTATTTTGCTCGTTTTCTTATTTTCCATTAACATTTTCTATAATGTATGTTATTTTTAAGAAGTCTTCTTGAGTTTAATAATAAAAAGTTCCTGTTTAGATTTAAAAATATTTACTATAAGATTACCAACGAATTTTTCAATATATTTTGTTAACCATTTTGTTCGTTTTGTTATTTTTATTTACAATTTCTATTATTGTGTTATTTTTGAGAAGTTTTCTCGAGTTGAAATTAAAAAATTATATCCTTTAATTTTTTAATATTTACAATTGGAGATCTAAACTACGCCGCTGGCTAGCCAGTTAAAACAAAACTTTACAAAACCCATCTCGCGATGACTCCGCTAAAGGATTTGGCATACTTTTTTATATGCACCTTCTCGTTTATGTGCCTTTAAGAAAGACGTATGTCGTGTATCTGCTCAGCGTCAAACTCGACGTCGCCAATCGGATGGCGCGGCGCGTAGACCGAAGGTCGTGTCTCAAGTGACAGGCGATATTTTTCGATTTTTCGCCTGAATTTATGCGAGAGAGACATCACTTTTCCTATTCTTTCAGCAACAAGTCTTTGGAAATGCCCTTCTTCAATTAAAGCTGCTATTCTTGTAAGATCAATTTCAGATATTACTCGGCGATTCATTTTTACACACTGAACCGAAAAATTTAACTGGCCAGCACCAACAAAATACAACACTGAAAATGTCTTGATAATATTTTTTTTTGCTACAAAAAATGGTATCGTTTTATAACTGATAAACAGAAATAAACATTTAAAAAAAAATCGTCTTAACATGCCAAAACTTTTGAATCTATGTGTAATAGCTTTCTTGCTTCTGCTGTCTGGTTTGCGAGTTCTGCTTTTATTGAATTAGGTGGTGCATGATAGGTAGTAGCTATAATTAAAAACGAGTAGCAACGAATATCTGCTACCACAAAATAATTGTTATAAGGTAGGAGCCGGCCCTATTCATACCTTTCATTATCCAATAGGACTCCCAGTAAGCCTGTTCCCTATATCTTCCTCCAGGAATTATATATCCATTCGAACTCCATAGTAGGGAATGTTGCTCAGGATAAAATTTAACATGCGTTTTAGTTTTTCGGCCCAATATTGGCCAATGAGTTACAAGACTTTGCGCGAAATTTCTAATGCTCCGGCTGGAAATTCTCTTCAAAAATGCTGGCGATTCATTAAAATCAGGAGGTGTCCATTGGTCCTAAATATGAAATACTATTTTTATACCTGATATCAAGGTCGTGACGCGTTAGAGGGTGGGAGATCATTCGAGTTTGCACATTACCATCTGATATTCAAAGATTTACCAAATAATAATGTGTCTACAGAGTGTTACCAATTCGGCCTTTGCCATTGGGCATTTCGGAAACGGTAAGATATATACTCGACTACGAACCCTCGCGTTTTTTCGATAGTTGACACCAGCAATATATCGATTAGCTGCGTTGAAAATTCAATAAAATTCCCCATCTCAGCTGATGCCACCGATAGAGCAACTAAGGTAATTTTTAATATTAATGTAGAGAAAAACTTATTAATTCTGTACTACTAAAACAGGGTGACCAGCTTACTTAATAGCTGGTCAGGTAGTTTGGATTATAATTTATAGGGGGTGGTTTGAGGTTAATCATAAAAAGATTATTTGCTTTAAATGAGTTTAACTTTAATATGTGTTTATACTAGTAGTTTTAGTTTATAAAAAAGAGTATGGTGTGGGAGTGTATTTGGCCATTTGCTTTCGAGCAAGAAAAATTTCGCCTAAATTTAAAAGTCAATATTTTCTGAACCAGATATGACATCGATCTCCGGTTTTCAATGGTTGATAGATTTGTCCCTTAGGAAACAATTTCCAAAGTTGGATTGTCTTAAACTGTCAGAAAATTTTATATACAGGGTGTTAAAGAGAACGATGATTTTTGCTCCAATTTCAATACCATGTAACTTTCACAATAATATTTTTAAATTTTATCACTGTACGTCAAATGCACTGGTTCATAGCAAAGAAAGTAATCTGTCAAATTTTTGATATCTGCTATATTTTAAGAGATACCAATTTTTTTGAAAAGCTTTGCTTTTTTCACCTTTTTGTTAGCTAGATCCCACTGTGCGTTGTATCGTGCAAACTTTGCAAGTGATTATTATACCTTATGAAAAGCTTGTTTATGTTCAGTAACAACAATTGTACCTAAATGTTGTGATGTGCAGTGACGTACTTATAATCACTTATATGTCTATGCTTTACGAGTATCTCACAATTTTTTTGTATTGGAAAGTACTCGCCCCTAGATTAGGCAAGTTTTTCCTTATTTTTTAGTTTTTCATATCGCGCTACAGGTATATTATACAGTGTCTACAAAATTGTAAAAATTTTTTATTTAATTGTTTGAAAAAATGTATTTATTAATTTCTAACTTTCTAACACGACACTATTACTAAAATTAAACTTACATTGAAAGGCACTTTAATATTAAATATAGCTGCCGTCAAACCAAACCCCGTCCATGCGAGTGTATTAATTTGAATCGAGATTATCACGGAAAAAAAAACAATATCAAGTCAGCCATGCTAATGCGTTTAGCAACAAAGCTAACCATATATCAAGTAAGCCATGGTAACTAAACAATGGTTCAATGATGTACAAATAAACTTTTAATGACAACTTATTGTCACAATGCCACGTTTAATGGAACACGAAAGAAATAATTATTGTGTCAGACTTCTTAATGAAGGGTTACGGGAACGAAATGTAGCCAGAATTTATAATGTAAGTAACAGTACCATTAATTACCTACGCCAGCATTTTCGTGCGACTGGACATGTGGCATATTTGCAAACAGGTGTTAAGCCTAGAAGAATTGAGGGGCGAGTCACAAGAACCTTATTAAGGGAAGTTCGTCGCAGGCGAACATTAAGCTCCAGAATATTAAACGAATAGGAGACAAACCGGAGTGTTGGTGTCAAATCGGACAGTAAGGAGAAAATTAAATGAAAGTGATCTAAGGTAAATTGCTGGCTAAGTTACATTTTTTCTTGGTATTAAAATGCAAATACTGATTATTTCAGGGCAAGGAGACGAGCAAAATGTGTTCGGCCTTTGCCAAATCATAAACGCCAGCGTCGGGAATGGGCCAGACAGAAATTGGGGTAGTACAACGAGTGGCAAAAATGTTTTTCTTACCACGAAACTCGATTTAACTTAATACACTCGTTTGGAGGCAACCTGGTGAGCGCTACGAGGAGGAGAATATGGCTCCCCAAGAAGCTTTTGGTGGTGGAGAGATAACTGTGTGGGGAGGCGTAATGCATAATGGAAAGTCGGGACTGTATATTTCACGGCGCACCGTTAATGCACAAATTTATAGACACGATATTTAAAAAAATATTGTTATACCATTTGCTGATAATTTTGGGGAGGAATTTGTATTAATTGACAATAATGTGAAACCACACAGGGCAAACATCGTTCAGGAGTTTTTGACGGAAAGGAACGTTCAACAGTTAAACCTGCCGCCAAAATCTCCTGATTTAAACGTAATAGAGCATGTGTGGTCTCGGCTGAAATTATTAGTGCAATCCAGAGAAAATCCGCCTCAAACTTTGGACGAACTGGCAGTGGCCATTGAAGAAGAGTGGCAAAATATACCTAGGGCATTAGTCCTCAGTATGCCACGGCGATGTCAAGAGGTCGTTAATGTACGAGGAGGGCCTACTCCCTATTAATCCCATCAAAATCAAACTAGCGTTATTTAATATTAAAGTGCCTTTCAATGTAAGTTTAATTTTAAGAATAGCGTCGTGTTAGAAAGTTAGAAATTAATAAATAAATTTTTTCAAACAATTAAATAAAAAAAATTATCTTTTTTTATCGGTATCTCTTAAAATATAGCAGACATCAAAAATTTGACAGATTACTTTCTTTGCTATGAATCAGTGATTCAATTGACGTACAGTGATAAATTTAAAAATATTATTGTGAAAGTTACATGCTATTGAAATTGGAGCAAAAATCATCGTCCTCTTTAACACCCTGTATATAAAATTTTCTGACAGTTTAAGACAATCCAACTTTGGCAATTATTTCCTAAGGGACAAATCTATAAACCATTGGAAACCGGAGATCGATGTCATATCTGGTTCAGAAAATATTAACTTTTAAATTTAGGCGAAATTTTTCTTGCTCGAGAGCAAATGGCCAGCAGTTTAGATAAAAATACAATACTATGAAATTTACAAAAAAATACAATGTTGACAACGAAGGTTTATCTAATAATAAACAGGTAATTTTAATAAGTTGGAGCACAGTCCTATTTATGCATCCTTGTCAAGTACAGTATGACTGACAGAATGATAAACTAACATCACAGCTATAAATTGTCTTGCTGGGCCAAAAAATCTAAATACTATACAGGTTACCTTAGTATCAAAACATTTCCTTTTCCACCAACTCAATATTTGTGCATTTAATGATTGATTTGAGTTTATTCGTCAATGTGAAACAATCTAAGCTGGTGGTTTCTTTGTCCAATAACGGGATTACGGGTACACTAGTAACTTTACAAAAGTGGGCGACTTACGCCGGTATTCTCCGTAAGCATTTGATCCAGATTAGATGCTCAATCCCGCTTAGATCATATTTTTGCTATGCACCGTAAATATTTGACGTCTCTAATTGATATTAAAGTAATCCGTCAAGGTTGAAATATTGCATTTGATCCAGATTAGATGTTCAATCCCGCTTAGATCATATTTTTGCTATGCACCGTCAACATTTGACGTCCCTAATTGAGATTAAAGTAATCCGGAAAAGTTGTTGGCTTAAGCGAGTTTTTATTACATTATATTATTTTATATTGGTTATTTAAGATCGAATGGAGAGCCACCGCAAATTTTTTATCAGCAGCCGGATTGCTGAACAGAAAAATCATTTTCGAATGGCCAAACAACGCTTGTTTTAGAACTTTGCTACTCCGATTGATTTTTCTATCGTTTTCGTCCTTATGAAATGGGATTTATAAAACGGGTTTGTTCGGGTTTGTTCGAAACTTTTTCGAAATGATTTCGATTCAGTATTAAACTTTTGTGTCCATACCTGGCTCTTTTCCTCTATGTTTACTCGGCTACTTTTTTTGGAATTACCCATTTTTAAGAAATACTAAAAAAAATAACGTACAGACTTGTCAATAATAATTCTCGCTAAAACCATTCTGATTTTACATTATTAATTTTTTAAGTTGCGTGTGATTCGAAAGCAGTAAAGTTTGTTTACTAGTTTTGTTAATAAAAAGAATGAATGAGTATAACAAATCCTGCAAAAATTTGGAAACAAAATGTGGTGAAGAACAACACAAAGGTTGATGTGAATAATTTATTAGTGCATCATTTCGGAGATGAGTGGAAAAATGATCCACGTCTTTTACAAATGCGTCATAGAAAAGAACACAGTAGAAAACGAAACCGTCGATGATGAAACGACACTATGTGAGAAAGTCAAAGAGGACGTGGAATTTTCTATTAACTGTTTTTGTCCCCTCCATCCGCTATTTCTTCTTTGTATTTTTTTTACTGAATTTAAAGTCTTTTTTATTTTTTTTATATGAATAAAAATAATTAAAGAAAAATTATCTTGCATTATTTTCAAAGCTTCTTCAAGCAACTTCGATTGTTATTTTTATAACGTATAATCTTCAAATATTTTTTCAAAACAACTCTTATGTTTTTCAAACATTTAAAAGAAAAAAAATTAGTATATGTGATGTAAATGCAATAAAAAGGGAAAACTATCTTAATTCTTTATATTTAATGAATTATTAGTTTTTTCTTCTACTGAGAATTTAGGAAACATGGAGATTGTCCACTTTGAAACTACACTTCTCATTTAATTGTATAAAAATCCAGTATTGCCAAATTGTTAACTCGGATTCCGAAAACGATTACGGTGCATAACAAATAAACCGGATTTAACTAAGCTGGATTTGCCAATCTCAATTAAATCTTAAAACACGTGTTTCCGTGTTTGACTTTGACATACTTTTCTTGTTTCATATTTGGAAATTAGTAGTTAATATCAAAATTGAAGAGAAAATTTTCATTGAAGATGATTAGGAGATGTTAGTCATCATAAATGTTGCTCTTAAAAATAGTTTTTGGTGTAATATAAGATTCGTTTTTGTAATGTAACAGTTTTAGTACTTTATTAAATTTTTTTTTTGAATTTGCTTGCAATTTAAAACTGTTTTCAAGCAACAAATAACTTTTAAAATCGAATCTAATATTACAAGCCAAATTATTAAGTATTTATGTTGCCATTTTTGTCAAATGAAGAATCAAATCTAAGACAGCTTGTACTGTTCATAAAATAATAAACTAAAAATTATTTCCTAGCCACCTGAAGAACCGCGGGGCGTAGTTTTGTCTAATATTGTAGCGCTTAAAATTCTAATTCAGATTGAATGATACTACCAAGGAAGGGAATCCCTCTCCATTGATAGAATATCACCACCTGCAGACACGTTCTGAACTCTTTTGGTCTCGTCAGTACAGGGTAGGTGTCCATACCTACCATCAGAGAAGTCTCTACTACTTCAAGCTGTATTATCAACCGTACTCGAGAACAAAAGAGTTCGAAACCGGTCTGTAGGTAGTGACATCCTATCAATGGAGAGATTTGCTAGTATTTCATATTAATACCACCTCAAAAAATACACATTGTTTTTTAATGTATTTCCATCATAAAAACATTATTTTATTTAGCCACAAAAAATTAGAAACAATTTATTATTGGTATTGGAACATACATAAGTACCTAAAACGAGCTCGAGAAATAATCTTTAACACGAAAGATCAACTGATCTTTAACACTGCAAATAAAATAGCACCCTCGCGACTGCAAGAGTCGTTGGTTCCAGCTATACATGGCAATGCACTGTTGATATGCTTCCATCTTTGTGGGCTATCTTTTGTGGGCCTTTATTTCCTCTCTACTTCTAGCACTAAATATGAAAAAATATCAATCCTTTATAATAGGTGGAACTCCATGAATTAAATTATAGATATTGAAAGTTCAGTGTAAGGGGGTCCATATTATGTATTAAGTTTAGCTTCGTTTGATATCTGTAAACAAATATTTTACTTCATAAAAAGGGAAAAGAAACTGCCAATGTTTCGTAAACAAATGCAAATGAGATTTTTCAGCTTACCTCTCGCGGATTTCAATCAATTTTGCAATGATAATGTCTTTAAATATTCACTCTGCATCTTAAAAATATATTAAACACCATTGTTTCCAAAAACTCACAAAACTTTGAAGAAAATTCTGTTTTAAAGGCTATAAATCGCGAATTTCAATGATTTCTTAATGCACGTCAGAACAGAGTTTGCCGTCAGGTCAAACAAAAGTAGGGTTATCTCTTGCCTCAACCCCATTTTCCACGTCATATTTGTTGAAAATCCACTGTTGCCAATTTGTTAACTTGGATTCCCAAAACCGATTACGGTGCATAACAAATAAGTCAGATTGAACTAATCCGGATTTACCAATACGGAGACGCCCGCATTCTCCGTATTTAGGATTTAATTGGGATTAAATCCGGATTGGTTCAATCTGACTTATTTGTTATGCACCGTAATCGGTTTTGGGAATCCAAGTTAACAAATTGGCAACAGTGGATTTTCAACAAATATGACGTGGAAAATGGGGTTGACGCAAGAGATAACCCTACTTTTGTTTGACCTGACGGCAAACTCTGTTCTGACGTGCATTAAGAAATCATTGAAATTCGCGATTTATAGCCTTTAAAACAGAATTTTCTTCAAAGTTTTGTGAGTTTTTGGAAACAATGGTGTTTAATATATTTTTAAGATGCAGAGTGAATATTTAAAGACATTATCATTGCAAAATTGATTGAAATCCGCGAGAGGTAAGCTGAAAAATCTCATTTGCCTTTGTTTACGAAACATTGGCAGTTTCTTTTCCCGTTTTATGAAGTAAAATATTTGTTTACAGATATCAAACGATGCTAAACTTAATACATAATATCGACCCCCTTACACTGAACTTTCAATATCTATAATTTAATTCATGGAGTTCCACCTATTACAAAGGATTGATATTTTTTCATATTTAGTGCTAGAAGTAGAGAGGAAATAAAGGCCCACAAAAGATAGCCCACAAAGATGGAAGCATATCAACAGTGCATTGCCATGTATAGCTGGAACCAACGACTCTTGCAGTCGCGAGGGTGCTATTTTATTTGCAGCTGAATATACTTTCGTGTAAAAGATCAGTTGATCTTTCGTGTTAAAGATTATTTCTCGAGCTCGTTTTAGGTACTTATGTATGTTCCAATACCAATAATAAATTGTTTCTAATTTTTTGTGTCTAAATAAAAGAATGTTTTTATGATTGAAATATATTAAAAAACAATGTGTATTTTTTGAGGTGGTATTAATATCAAATACTAGCAAGAAATCTCTCCATTGATAGGATGTCACTACCTACAGACCGGTTTCGAACTCTTTTGTTCTCGAGTACGGTTGATAATACAGCTTTAAGTAGTAGAGACTTCTCTGATGGTAGGTATGGACACCTACCCTGTACTGACGAGACCCAAAGAGTTCAGATCGTCTCTGCAGGTGGTGATATTCTATCAATGGAGAGGGATTCCCTTCCTTGGTAGTATCATTCAATCTGAATTAGAATTTTAAGCGCTACAATATTAGACAAAACTACGCCCCGCGGTTCTTCAGGTGGCTAGGAAATAATTTTTAGTTTATTATTTTATGAACAGTACAAGCTGTCTTAGTTTTGATTCTTCATTTGACAAAAATGGCAACATAAATACTTAATAATTTGGCTTGTAATATTAGATTCAATTTTAAAAGTTATTTGTTGCTTGAAAACAGTTTTAAATTGCAAGCAAATTCAAAAAAAAAATTGAATAAAGTACTAAAACTGTTACATTACAAAAACGAATCTTATATTACACCAAAAACTATTTTTAAGAGCAACATTTATGATGACTAACATCTCCTAATCATCTTCAATGAAAATTTTCTCTACAATTTTGATATTAACTACTAATTTCCAAACATGACACAAAAGAAAATTATGTCAAAGTCAAACACGGAAACACGTGTTTTAAGATTTAATTGAGATTGGCAAATACAGTTTAGTTGAATCCGGTTTATTTGTTATGCACCGTAATCGTTTTGGGAATCCGAGTTAACAATTTGGCAATACTGGATTTTTATACAATTAAATGAGAAGTGTAGTTTCAAAGTGGACAATCTCCATGTTTCCTAAATTCTCAGTAGAAGAAAAAACTAATAATTCATTAAATATAAACAATTAAGATAGTTTTCCCTTTTTATTGCATTTACATCACATATACTAATTTTTTTTCTTTTAAATGTTTGAAAAACATAAGAGTTGTTTTGAAAAAATATTTGAAGATTATACGTTATAAAAATAACAATCGAAGTTGCTTAAAGAAGCTTTGAAAATAACGCAAGATAATTTCTCTTTAATTATTTTTATTCATATAAAAAAAATAAAAAAGACTTTAAATTCAGTAAAAAAAATACAAAGAAGAAATAGCGGATGGAGGGGACAAAAACAGTTAATAGAAAATTCCACGTCCTCTTTGATTTTCTCACATAGTGTCGTTTCATCATCGACGGTTTCGTTTTCTGGAACTGTGTTCTTTTCTATGACGCATTTGTAAAAGACGTGGATCATTTTTCCACTCATCTCCGAAATGATGCACTAATAAATTATTCACATCAACCTTTGTGTTGTTCTTCACCACATTTTGTTTCCAAATTTTTGCAGGATTTGTTATACTCATTCATTCTTTTTATTAACAAAACTAGTAAACAAACTTTACTGCTTTCGAATCACACGCAACTTAAAAAATTAATAATGTAAAATCAGAATGGTTTTAGCGAGAATTATTATTGACAAGTCTGTACGTTATTTTTTTTAGTATTTCTTAAAGATGGGTAATTCCAAAAAAAGTAGCCGAGTAAACATAGAGGAAAAGAGCCAGGTATGGACACAAAAGTTTAATACTGAATCGAAATCATTTCGAAAAAGTTTCGAACAAACTCGTTTTATAAATTCCATTTCATAAGGACGAAAACGATAGAAAAATCAATCGGAGTAGCAAAGTTCTAAAACAAGCGTTGTTTTGCCATTCGAAAATGATTTTTCTGTTCAGCAATCCGACTGCTGATAAAAAATTACCTGAAAATAGCAAACAAGTATTTTTAACAGGCGGTGGCTCTCCATTCGATCTTAAATAACCAATATAAAATAATATAATGTAATAAAAACACGCTTAAGCCAACAACTTTTCCGGATTACTTTAATCTCAATTAGGGACGTAAAATGTTGACGGTGCATAGCAAAAATATGATCTAAGCGGGATTGAGCATCTAATCTGGATCAAATGCAATATTCCAACCTTGACGGATTACTTTAATCTCAATTAGAGACGTCAAATATTTACGGTGCATAGCAAAAATATGATCTAAGCGGGATTGAGCATCTAATCTGGATCAAATGCTTACGGAGAATACCGGCGTAAGGCGCGGTATATTGAAATCTCCAGTAATAATATAGTTACTCTCATACAAAAGATCCAGACATTCCAGATAGGAGAAAAAAATATCTCTTACTAATATAGTACAACTAGGGCTAATGTAGATTATTAATATATACATAAAGTTAACATTATTTGTATATACTTTAACCACCACTAAGTCAATATCCGGATCAGTAAAATCCACAGAAATATGGCTACTTTTATACACATTTTTTATTGCCAATAAAACGCCTCCACCGCGAATTTGCTCAGGCCTGTTTCGATTCCTATATATTAAAAAGTTGTTTGGAAATAATTCACCGTCAAACACACTCGTTGACAACCATGTTTCGGTTAAAGCAACTGCATGATACTCGTGTTGTGTGAGACATACATTATTTAAAAAAACTGTCTATTTTTGTATTCAGTCCTCTAACATTTTGGTAGTGTATGTTAAATAAGCTGTTGTCATTGATATTTGATTCTTCTGTAGAAGTGCCTATGTGATCTTCATATTTATACTCTTCCTCTATTTGTTCTGAGTTTGAGATAAAAAATTATCAGTTGTGTTATAGTTGGTGTATTGTTGCACTCTCTTAATTCTTTGTGGATAGACCGGACGTTGTTGGTCCCGTGCTGTATAAGCTCCATGGGGAAGTTTTGAACGTATACAGTTAGTACAATTATATTAATCTGCAGTACTTTCGCTAGGTTTGTGTTCACCACCACATTTATGACAGCATTCGGTAGAAGTGCAATATTTAGCAACATGCCCAAAATAACAGCATTTCAAACATAGTGCAACATTGGTGTATTCCTGTATATATACTTAATATAGATCAAACGTTATATGTTTTCTTTTAATTAGCCACTTAAATAGATGGGGCGGTGTCTGAAAAATCCAATTTTCTTTTGTCTTATTCTTACAATCTCTTTTGGTGATAAACTTAAACTGACTTGCTACGTCTTGGTAGTAGTAATATAAAGTATCAGTAATTTCATTGTTCTCCGAAACAAATTCAGTAACAAATACTTCAGGTGTAAAACCTTTAAGAATTTCTGTTATCATAAGCATAGGATCTGTATTAGGGATTTTCCTTACTACAACATTTTTGTTTGCCAAACTCACTTTTAGACGTACTTGTTGTGCAGCATTTTGACATTCGATAAGAACACTACCACTTTGCATATGCCCTTTTGAACGATTCAGGCTAGTTGTTTTTACATTTTTTTTTAATCTCTTGTAAAACTATTCTAGACTTGCTTTGATCATTCATTTTATAATTGTTTCATGTTTAGATTTTTGCTCCGGCGTGTTCCAATCAGGAGTAACTGGTATTGGGTTGCTGCTGGATGGAGCAGATTTTAGTATATGACTAAAAGATGTTTTAATATTATTGGGCGAAGGTGCATAAGGTTCCATGACGCTTTTTGACAAAATTTGATTAGGTGTGTTGTCAATTTTATTTAATTCCTAGATTTGATAGTTAAGTTCGACATCTATTTTTTCAATTTGGCCTATTCTAAATGCCAATGTGGTAACATTTTTATGAACCGTGAACAGAGAGGTAGCAAGCTCACTAGATTTATTTATGCTCTCAAGAACATCAAGTATGTTATTGAGTATTTGTTCTGTGGATTGTGTAGTAAAGTTGTTTTGTCTATTGTGATTATTGCCATGTTCATTGCATGTATTCTGCTTTCCTACCTTATGCTTTTCCAACGATGCCGGACTGAATTTGTATTTAATTTACCGTCGTCTATGCTAAAACTCTCCTTTGAATTTATGACCACACATATTTCAGATTGCCTATATTTATTCTTATCTGAGAATGTATTATTAGGATCGTTTTTTGGGCATTCGCCACCAATAATTTGATATATTTATTTGTTGGCAAAATTACCTGTACCCAAAGAATTTTCTTATTACTGATATTTGTCTGTTTTTCTTGACGCCACTTTTTTTGCCATTACTTTCGTCATCCATATCTACTTTTTTTAAAATGAATTAGCTTGATAATTAACCAAAAATCCAACAAAACTTCAGAGCTACTTAAGACACACCATTTGTGACCATTTGTGTACCTGACGTTTTATCTGATGTCTTAATAGCGACGTCCACTAGTGGTGGGATACTATCGATAGCACTATCTATATTATCGATAGTGTGTTACTATCGAAAACTATCGATTGTTTTAAGTAATCATCGATAGTTTAAACTTGCATGTTAAACCAAATTCAGCACTAGTTCTGTTTTAAAGGTTGTCTGACTCTTTTTTATCACATACACTCTACCGCAAGTGTGCTTCCTGCCCGCCCAAAGTTAATCTTGTTCGACCATTTCTTCCTATATTTGTTCCTGATAATATATAGTTATTTGTTGTTTTTTATATAAACGTGTATATTTTTTATTTCAAATATGTTTTTTTCAATCAAAAGTAGGTATAGGTAGGTACTTAATATGTCAACCATAAGTATATTGTATTATTGAACAACTCTACCACTTATCAAGGTTGGTATAGTTTCGATAGTACTATCGATACTATCGATAGTAACTCTTTAGACTATCGGAAACTATCCATAGGGCTGACTATCGATAATATCCCACCACTAGCGTCCACACATAATATGGTTTTACCTGACAATCTAACAGTGTCGCCAAGCCTGGAGAAATTTTACCAAATCTGGTAATTTTATGAATAATCTTGTGATTGGTGAAAAACTTTTAAAAAAAGCGCGATTTCTCGTAACTTTTTGGTGAATTTTGGTTATTTTCTAGTTCATTTGCATAATTTTTGTTAACTAACAGCAGGACATAAAATATACTTTAGACCCAATTTAACAGTTTATTTAGTTGAGACGTCAGGTAAAACGTCAGGTACGACGTGAGGTAAAACCGTATGTGTGGACGCCGCTTAAATAAGACGACAGGTAAAACGTCAGATACGACGTCAGGTTGTGGACGCCACTTTAGGCTGAGAAAAACATTTTCCAGGAGAGAATGAACTTCTTACTAATTATGTTTAAAAATAATATTTGAAGTGTTACTTACTGATTCCTCGTCAGCTTTAAAATTGTTGTCGAGAAATTCACGTACTTCATCTTTAGGAAGAATAGTGTTTTCTTTTCCTTTCATCATGGTTTCAAAGTTTTCCAACGTTATATTTGCTCTATTAATTTGAGTCATATCAACAAATGTTTTGGAATCATGGAAAAACCCTGTGAATTGAATAACAATAGGGAGTCCGACAGAATAGCTGCAATATATCTTATCGTCACAAATGCCCGTGTTTATATCGTCCGTTCGGACACGAAATATCAGCCATGTTATAAGTATGATTGATAGCAGCATTTTCTTCTTTAGCACTAAAGAGAAAGTACTTATAATTAGAAAGCAGAGTCGTAGGTGAGGATATTGTCGGATCAGCAGTGGGATTCTGTGGTGTCACATAGAATTTGACATGTGGATTTCTACTGTCAAGTTCTACTCCTGAAGTGCACAGTTGCATTTCTTTGCACTCCACGGCTCCATCGACTATGCCTCGGACGATTTTAAATAATTTATTACTATACTCGAAGTCCACAATTGTAGACTGTGACTCATTTCATAGTCCGAGCAACAATGCAGCGAATGCGGTTGATAATATCTGGTACTTTTATCAAAGATTTTATAAACTTCAGATGGAAATGTTTACGTTTCGAGTCTACGCAAGGAATGGAAAAGTGCCAGATTGTCATATTTATCGCTAAAGTATCTTGCAAAATCACAATTAAAAATTTGTTAATTTGACAATTACATCTGGCGTAAGGTTAATCCGCAATTGCTCTTAAAATAAATTTATTTCCCAATAATTTTACTATAAATTGTGAATAAGCCTTGAGAGATTTAAAAAATATATATTATTATACATAAAAGTTTCAAATAAACCGACTGTTCTCTGGCAACATCTACTTCAATTTACTACACAAACCCGAACTTCATGAATCGCTCCGGTTATAGTAAAAAATACATTGTTGCTGCTTTCTGCTAAGGTAGTGTGTACATATTTTGGTTGTTTTTTTTTTGTTTTTTGTGATTATCGGTGAAAAATCGTCTTTATGATAAACAATCATGGTGAATTCATGTGTAGTTTGTAAAAGAGGGGATCATTGAAACAAGGATTTATCTCAAATGCCAATGTGGAAGGATTTATCTTTTCTTCGATAAGTATGGTTATGTTATGTAACCAACTGATATAAACATTGATGTTTAAAAGATTATGGACAGGTCCGTGCAAAAAGAACCCCATTTGCCGGTGAATTATGTGTTGGTAGTGTTGACACTGCAGTGTTTTTATTAATTATTTGAGATTGTGATGTGTGTGTGCTTCGTGATTTCATTTCAGTTGAGTTGCTTTATTTCTTAATATAAATCTTGCATTTGCAAGATGGTTGAGTCTTGTGCGGCCATAAAATGCTTCATTAGAAGATGCAAGGGTGTTAAATTAAAAATTCACAGTAAATATATTTAGAAATTTAATTTTGAGTTTGTATCGCTATGAAAACTAGGTTTGTTTATGAACGTACCAAATGTTTATCCATTTCTTTAGGATACCAAAAGATCGTAGCCTAAGGCAAATTTGGTTACATGCCCTAAGAAGGAAAAATTATAGTCCAGGTGATAGAACAGCTATTTGTGAGAAACACTTCACAAAGCAATAGGATTTGCACGGAGAACGGATCAGCAGGCAAACGTTTAAATATAGCATACACATGGCAACAGTGTTTGTTATTATTGTATCAGTTGCAAACTGTTGAGGGAGGCGTAACCAGCTGGTTTTACTGTATTTTCATAGATACTTTGAATTCGGGTATACTGTTATTGCGTATTGTTGTTGTTGAGTATTGTTGTTGCTGAGTATTGTTGTTGCCGAGTATTTTTGTTTCGTATTGTTGTTGTTATTGTTGATAGTTGTTACTGTATATAATTATTGTTGTTGCTATTTTTCTATTATTGACTAATAGTGTTATTTGTGCTAGTGGTCAAAATGCCAACTACTGCATCAACTAGCGGTCCACCTTTAAAAAAAAACGACCTAATTTAACACAGAGGGAACAAGACATGATAAAATCTGTGTATGAAGGTGTTCGGACCCGAAATCCGGATTTATCTGTACTAGATGCAACAAAACTATGTGCTTCTTTAACGAAAGTATCGGCTAGTACAGTACTCAGGACTTTAAAAAATAAGAAGAACAAGAATAACCCCAAAGTTCACAATCATGTAGGCCGAAAGAAAATCATACTTGATACTTGATAATGAGACAAAATATGCAATTCGTCGAAAAGTACACGGTCTTATACAATATGAACTTTCGGTATTTGAAGCGGAACCGCAAAAGTATTTTAATAGAAAAAAATGCAATTGTATCATGGACAGCCTTAAAAAAATACAAGAGTATCGTAGAAAAGTAAGTAAAATATTATTTTTGTAAGAAGTGAGGTGTTATTATTATGGATTATTATATCTTTGATGATTCCAAATGGAAGATGTTGGTACACCCGGAATCGCCCGGTGAGATACCATTGCATCGGTTAAGGTGGCGTGAAGTTTGCTCCTTGAGTTAACTTTTGCTCATTGAGTTGACGTTTCGTCACTGTGCCGATGTTTCCGGTTACCAGGGTGGGACCCCCCCAAAAATAGCAGGATGGAAGCTCCAGGCCCAAAATACTCCGGAGGTAAACTCGCCCCCCATTCGGATCTCCGGGCGGGGGCTGGACTTGGGGCCCCATCAAGCGAAGTTCATCAAACAACAACCATTTCCGACAATTTACTGGGATCTAACAACACTCAACGAAGAAATGGTGTGGCACCTGCAGTTGCTAATCAACCCAGAACTAGCAACTTCAAAATTGATTTCTGCAATATTAGAGGGTTTACCACGAACATAAATTCAGTCCACCAGCACTTACAATCTTCCAAACCTCACGTGATCGCACTAACCAAGACAAAAGGTCAGATCGTCAACAAACACCGTCAGCTATTTATACCCTGAATACGATTTTCATTTCCGATTCCGACGCAACTTCGGCATATTATTATGTCTTTTTATTCGAGATGATATCTGCTGCCAACGAGAACCTACACTGGAACCGAAAGACTTTGATGTTATGTGGTTTAAAATATCAACGCCGAAAATCACCAAGTTTATCTGCTGCCTTTACCGTCCTCCAAGTGATACCCATTACAGAGACCTTTTCTCATCACTAGCTAATACAATCGACTTCTTGCAACCCAGCCATCCAAATGCCGAGATTGCTATCTTTGGCGACTTTAACGTCCACAATGTCAACTGGCTTAAATAGGCCAAATCCTTCGCGATCAGTTCTGGCCTAACTCAACTCGTAGAAGAACCAACGCGGATTCCAGACCGAGCTGGAGATTTTGCTAGTCTTTGGATCTTTTCTTAACGTCAAATCGTGATCCATATACTGTCACCGTACAGCCTCCTTTAGGATCTTCCGATCACAAACTTATTTCAACTCTAAGCGAACTACCAATTAATTCTGAACAACCTCCTAAACCTCGCAAGATATGGCATTACAGATCGGCCAAGTGGGAAGACCTGAAAGACCATTTTCGCACTTTTCCTTGGATGAGCGTATGCTTTTCTTCTGATGATCCATCCGTCTGTGCTGGGGAGGTCTCCAACGTCATTCTAACGAGCACGGAAGCATTTATCCCCTCCTCCCAAAAACGCCCTTCCAACGGTAAGCCCTGATTTAGCAAGGATTGTGAGTGTGCTGTCAGATCAAAAAATCTGGCTTACCGACAGTGGCGTAAAAACCCTACCACTGAGAATCGTATCATCTTTGTTACCGCTCGAAACCAATGTAAGTTAACAAATAGATCAAAGCAAAGAAGTCCATAACGTGAGGATCAAAAACAAACTTCTTGACAGTACAAACGGATCAAGGTCCTTTTGGTCAGTCGCAAAGGCCGTCAGCCAAAATTTTACCAAATCAACTATTCCACCTCTAACACGTCCCGATGGTACAATAGCATCCACAGCCGGAGACAAAGCAAACTTACTTGCTGAACTATTTTCTTCGCATTCACTGTAGGTTTCCAGGGGAACATCACCCGACATTCCTGCAGTTCAATCCGAAATGACCGAAATCGTGTTCCGTCAGCGTCCCGTCAAACGAATCCTGAAAGATCTTGACATCAAAAAAGCTACTGGTCCAGACGAAATTCCTATTATAGTTCTATTTTGTAGACTTTTCAACTTATCCTACAAAAAAGGAAAATTTCCATCTTGCTGGAAGACGCCACGAGTCCAGCCTTTTCCAAAGAAAGGTAAGAGAACCCTGCCTAACAACTATCGACCAGTCGCATTGCTTTCAGTTACATCAAAAGTAATGGAAAAAGCTATTAACCAACATCTTCTAAACTACCTGGAAGGCTTCAACATTATCAGCGATCATCAATATGGTTTTCGGAAGTCCAGATCAACTGGAGATCTTCTAGCCTATGTCACCCATGCAGAGGCTGGCCTGCCTGCATATCAGTGGGGCGATGAAAAGTACCCCCAATGCAGCAATGGAAGTCATACTGGGACTAATACCCCTAGAATCCACATCAGAATGGAGGCTAATTGCACCGCCTCAAGGATGATCACAAATGGGCAATGGACACAACACCCCGTAAAAATTGGACACACAAGAGCCACGGATCTAATCAACGATGAGCTCTTGGTTGTGCAATCTGATCATATGAAAGCAACATACGATTTCACCAAGCCTTTCAAGATTGACTGGAACTTTGATAAATGGACAAGCAGTGCATCCCCGTCGTTTGACAAGGGTCTAGCTTGGTACACCGATGGATTAAAAACCGCCAACGGTGTGGGCGCAGGTATGTTTGGGGAAAGGCCCAGGATGGACATGAGCATTCCTCTGGGGACCTACGCCACAGTATACCAAGCGGAAGTTCATGCCATACAAGCATGTGTACTACAAAATCTTGAAAAGGGCTACCACGATCAAAAGCGGCCAGGGGGAACAAGGTGGAACTCTTGTGGGTCCCTGGTCACTCCGGGATATTGGGAAATGAAAAAGCGGATGAAATGGCGAGAGCCGGATCTGCCCAAAGTCTCACGGGCCCCGAATCGGCCTTTGGAATATCAAAACAGGCAACAAAAACAACATTAGATAGATGGTCGAAAAAACAACACCTATCTCGATGGCAAAAGTTACCTGGTCAAATACACGCACGGGCCGTAATTAGAAAACCATCGAAAATACTATCGAATGGGATGCTAACCCTGACTCGGGCCCAGTTGAAACAAGTGATGGCCACTGCCGCTTGCGAAAACACCTTCAACGGATAGGGATAAATAATGGATCCATTGAATGTAGACTGCAGCGAAGAGGATGAAACCGCCTCACACATAATACACCGCTGAGTAGCGTTGTCTCGTACAAAATATCTTCGGGAACATACAACGTGGTGACAACCTCCTACATGAACAGGCTTGGTAGAAGGTTACTGGACCTCATCTTCTAACAAGATCGGGGTACACAATAAGCCGAAAGGCTGCAGTGATTTGAAGTTCGGGCCTTATGGAGTGAGCAATAAAATTTGATAAGTGAAATAATGGGCTGGTGCTCACGTTGTTGTAGAATCCAATTTTTATAATTTAAAAATATCAATAATAATATTTGGAAGGAGTAAAATCACCTAAATGATGTAAATATTACCCGCATAGCAACTAAATAAGAGTTCCATAAGGTTTTAATTCCTAGAAATCGAGCTGACGTAACGATTCGGGGATTCACAGTAAAAGTCGTTTTGTTAGCTCTCTTTACAAGCTCCTCCCACGTGTAAAATCAGAAAGCCGGCTACGAAATAAAAATCGGACTCTTGTATTTTTTAATACGGAGTATAAATCTGAAAGAAAAATTCGTACGCTCGTGTTTTAGCGCGAGAATATTTTGGTGCGAGGTTAAACAATAACCGGAATTGATCTTCGAAAACTCATATTATTGAATATTGAGTATAAACTCCCCCGAATCTTCATCAACGCACCGAGGGATTATATATCCAGAGACTCGACGTTGGAAAAGCAGACTGGTGCGTTCCCCAGTTCGTGTCCCCCGCGATTTCAGTGCGAGCTTTATAGAGTTTTCCTGCAAGGTATTACCTATATACCAGCGGTCGACTCTAGACGGTGTTGCACAAGGCTTGATAATATTTCATACTGGTGGCTTCCTTCCATCGTGTCGACAACCCCTAGGGTAATAATGTTGAGTCGCCAGCCTTGCTAAATAGCGTAAAATTTAGTAAGTGAAAAGGGCAAGATCGATCGATTTAAGGCTAGTTTGCTCTTCATGCGCTCGTTAAAATAGCGACCTTGCTAAAGTGGAAGCTATAGGTAGAGAAGCAAACAGAATAGCCATTAGTTCGGCCATTAAGGCAAGGCATCGTTATCCCTGACTGAGGGTGAAGTCGGCCGCCGTAGCATTAAATTGCGTCAAAACACTTAAAATTGCGTCACGCAAAATAATTCTCAAAACACCACAGGTTGAGAGAAATATTTGCGTAGAAACATAAGTTATTTCGTTAGAGACATTTGCGCCCGAGATAACTTATACAAAACACTCGTGCTAATTTATTCCTTTATAGACGTTTTGCGCCAGGAATAAAAAGTAACGGTTATTATCAAGTCCGCCGCGAAAAAAATATTCTAAGTATAAAATATCTTAAGTTAACATATTTAAGGTAAAATTAGGATTCGCGTGTAGGGTCTTAGAAGACAGTTAGGTTGGTTAATTTCCTCTTAGTAGAGGGCCATTTACTAGCTTAAATTTATTGTATAAAAAAAATAAATAATTAATCGAAAACCGTCCCGATCGTGAGACTCGACGGACGAAAGGACAGCCCCATAAATAACCCTCCGAAAACAAAAGACTTAAAATTAAAAATCAAATAAAAGCCCTGCGTGTTCAAATATAACAACTGCATTGTGTTATATTACATTGGACGCGCCCGAGCCAATACCTAACAGACAGTATAGTTTGAACAACAATTAGGTTCAGTTAACTATACTGTAAATAATCAAATCATCCTTTTTTCTTAGACAAAATTCTTACCCTCACCTTCTTCTTAATTTGTGGACTGCTGACGTCTTTCTGTTAGCGGAAAAAGGTGGTGGGCCTATTAAGACCGACAGACATTTGTCATCGGCTGGCATCCCTGACTATACAAGAAATCGTAACGAAAAAATCAAAGTTCGCAAAATGGCGGAAAACGTTAATAACGCAAGTACCAATTCTAGCCTTGACTTTCACGACCATTATAGGACTGTTGACCTCACCGGTAGCGTCGACCAGTACCTTGGGTCTTCTGCTCGCCAACGAAGGCATTCAACAAAACTCTTGGTGGGGAATCGCCGCCTGCGGGCATGAAATTCAATTGGGACGAGAGCAGCATCCGGCACAGCGACTTAGCTTTGAATAAACAAGGGAAAAATGGGTATACGAGGGATTCACAATAACTGGCTTGCCGACAGTGGCGTAAAAACCCTACCACTGAAAATCGTACCATCTTTATTACCGCTCGAAACAAATGTAAGCTAATAATAGATCAAAGCAAAGAAGCCCAAAACGTGAGGATCAAAAACAAACTTCTTGACAGTCCAAACGGATCAAGGTCCTTTTGGTCAGTGGCTAAGGCCGTCAGCCAAAATTTTACCAAATCAACTATTCCACCTCTAACACGTTCCGATGGTACAATAGCATCCACAGCCAGAGACAAAGCAAACTTACGTGCTGAACTATTTTCTTCGCATTCCACGGTAGATTTCCAGGGAAGAACACCACCCAACATTCCTGCAGTTCAATCCGAAATGACCGAAATCTTGTTTCGTCAGCGTCCCGTCAAACGAATTCTGAAAGGGCTCGACGTCAAGAAACCTTCTGGTCCAGACGAAATTCCTGTTATACTTCTCAAGAGAAGGGCCGATGAACTAACACCAGTATTTTGTAGATTTTTTAACTTATCCTACAAACAAGGAGTATTTCCATCGTGCTGGAAGACGGCGCGAGTAAAGCCTTTTCCAAAGAAAGGTAAGAGAACCCTGCCTAACAACTATCGACCAGTCGCATTGCTTTCAGTTATATCAAAAGTAATGGAGAAAGCTATTAACCAACATCTTCTAAAGTACCTGGAAGGCTTCAACATTATCAGCGATCATCAATATGGTTTTCGGAAGTCCAGATCAACTGGAGATCTTCTAGCCTATGTCACCCATCTTTGGAATAACGCAATCGAACATCATGGGGAGTCTCGGGCTGGATATTTCTAAAGCCTTTGATCGTGTTTGGCATGAGGGACTTCTAAGTAAACTGCGATACTATGGTATGCCCAGTCGATTCTGTATGGTTGTCTAGCTTCCTTAAGGACCGCTCTCTGCAAGTGGCGATTGACGGATTTCTCTCAGACACCTTCACCTTCAATCCGGTCCATATTGTCTCCCACTCTCTTCTTACTCTACGTTAACTACCTTCTAGTGAGAACGAGAAATCCGATATTTAGTTTTGCTGACGATAGTACACTTATCTCATCTTTCTCTTTGAATGCACAAACATCGGCTGCCGACGCACATCTTCGCAGACAGCATGAAGTATCACGCCTCAACAAAGACCTGGACGAAATTTTCGCTTGGGGTGACAGTAACCAAGTCGAATTTAATGCTAAAAAACCCAGGCAGCAATTTTCTCTAAGAAGGTTAACATTACAGAACCTGATATAGTCATGGACGGACACGCAATCCCACTGGCTTCATCTATTAATTTGCTGGGAGTCAATCTGGGAGGAAATATGTCTTGGCATAATCACGTTACGGCAATCGCCAAGATAGCTTCTCAGAAACTTGGTGTACTCTTCCGAACCAGAAAGTTGTATACACCTCAACAACTTTTGACTCTATACAAAGCCCAGATTCGACCATCACTAGAGTACTGCTCTCATGTCTGGAGCTCTGCACCCAAACATATTCTTCGGCTATTGGATTCCATCGAAAGGAGGGCCATTCGACAGCCTAGAACATCGACGACAGGTTGGGGATTTGACTCTCTATTACAGATATTCTCATGGAAAGTGCTCGGCTGACCTTGCCCTCTTAATTCCGCCCAGAGCGGCGAATAGCAGAAATACACGACGAACCACTGCCGCCCCTCCATATGTGGTTAAGCTTAATACTCCTCGAACTTCATTATTTAAGAATTCTTTCATATGGAGGACTTCATCCTTATGGAACGACCTTCTCGAGGTCGTGTTTCCCAACGAGTATAACCTCCAACGATTCAAAACCAATGTGAATCGCACACGCACCACTCCCAGAGTGCCCTAAAGGATTTTTCCTATAGTGCTTGGGTTTGATCATAAAAAAAAGAAAATGAAAAAAATAATTAACGAGTTACGCGCCGCAGGCGAATTAACCGCGCTTCCTACTATAACTAAAGCGGAAAAAGATCGTTATTTCGGCGACAACGGTTTACCGCCGATCATATTTTTAAAGGTTTGTTCGGGTTTGTCAGTTGTCTTGCGCGTAATGTTGTCTCCGTCATATAGACAACCCCGCCGTATTGGTGCCGGATTGGTTGCCAACAAACGACGCGAACCAACGATGACCGTCTAGAACCTAGTATCAAAATTAATTCTAAAAGGGTCTTTTCAGTGATGGCCACGAGGCCTTCTTTTATGCGATAAAATAGATTGTTTATTTCCCAGTAAAGAAGGGTTTGATGTGCAGGAGCGGCTCTTCTCTACATTACAGGAGCGGCATCTAGACAGAGTTGAATGCTTCCGACGTTAAATTCGTTTGTTTCTTATTTTTATAAAAATGCATAAAAGTTATATAATCAAGAATTTGCAGTTTAAACATTTTCAAAAATTTAATAAACTTCCTCTGCACAAACTTTTAATATTTATGTAATATTATTGTGACGCTCTCCGTTCGTTCGTTGGATATAGTATAGTTAATTCTTATGCAATTTTCATATTAGGCCGACGTTATATGAACTATTAGTATTATTTTGACTTTCCCTGTATGCTGGCGAAATATTGTCATATATTTACCGGGTACCCTGTATATTAGGATTGCGATAAAAACCATTAACAGATCCACAAACAACCCCGATCCACAAGTGAAGCTTCTGACAAAAGTTACTTTTACACAATAATATTAGAATAATTAGGAGCAAGATTACTTACATTTCTTCAGGTCGTGGTTGCAGCTAATTCATTCCCTTAACATGATGTTTGGTTTGAAAAATAATGACAAGATTTACGACAAAATGTCATGTCCAACAATGTCAACAATAATAATAATAATGACGTGACTGACATAAAATGGTTAGGTAGTGGCAGACCCGGGTCCATGTCATTTTTCGAAATTTTTAATAATAAATTTTTTAAATTAGAAATTGTCGAACAAATCAAAACAACGTCTGTGACCTTGATAAATAGTGGTTAAAACATGTTTTTAGGGTGTATTTGTTACTGTGAAAGACCGAAATCTGACGAATATCGACATTTTTACCTCGTAGGAAATGCCGAAGATTCCTGGATGACTGTGAAGATTGCTAAGTCGATGCGCAGGCCGAGACTTAGCAACACAAAGTCCAGGAATGTGGCTTTTCCTAAGAGGTAAACATACAATTTTTCTAAAAATCGTTTAAAAATCGACAGATATTGATTAATTTTCAAAAAATCGCGAATAATTTTATTGATGATTAATGATGCTTTGAAATTCGTAATAAAATTGGTTGCGTTACTATGGAAACGTATTAATGTTGAATTGGCAAACTTGAGGCATATAAAATTAATTGTTGGTGTTTCCGAAAGCAAAACAGTATAAAAGGATAAGTGATGATGAATTTTCCATTTCTGGGACTGCTCCAGAGCTGGTTAAGGTAAGGTGTTGTTCATTAGAATTATTGCCAAAGAAATCCAGAGAAAACTACGAATATGCATATAAACGTTTTATGGACTATCGCAAGAATAAAAACACGAGTTCTTTCTCGGGAAATGTTGTAATGGTATACTTCCTAGACCTTTGTTTAAAGATGAAATCTTAAATATTACGGGCCAATTATTCAATGTTGAAGTCAACCCTTGCAATTAAACACAATGTAGATATATCTACATATTCAAAACTTCATAAGAGGGGGAAATCGGTTGTACGCTGTTTTTTCGGATATTGAAAACGATTTGTATTCAGCGTAATGTTTTTAATCCTACCATCGCCTAGCGCTTTCGGCCTATTAAAAGGCCATCATCAGGGCTAAGGCTTCGTCAAAGTTACTCCAGGCACACAAGAAACATACCCCAAAAAGATATTAGACACCTTTTTAAATTTAATGTTTCTTGTGTGCCTGGGGTAACTTTGACGAAGCTCAAGGTTATAGGGCAAAGAAATCTAAGATTTTAATGAAGGAAGAAATCGACAAATTTATCCAGGAAGCTCCAGATAAAGACAATTTAATGATTAAGGTAATTTACAAGATTTAATTTCTATTTAGATTACACATTTATTTATTCTTTAGGTGGCTTTAATATTTGGTATTTCTGGGGCATGTAGAATGGATAAGTTAGTCCAAATGACTCTACACGATGTAGAAGACCTAGAATCTAAGCTTTTTATTAGCATACCTGATTTGAAGACCAGCAAACCAAGATCGATTGTAGTTAATCAGATGTACTTGAATGTTTATCGAAAGTATGTTTCGTTAAGACCAGAACATATGAACAGTGACCGAATTTTCTATAAATATCAAAGCGGAAAGAGTTGTAGATAAGTGGTAGGAATACATCAATTTAGAAAAATGCCTAAAATCGTTGCTACTTATTTGAACGTGGTAAATCCGACAGAATATACTGGTCACTGCTCTCGTGCCAACATAACTAGTTTCCCTTCTAAATATTTTCTCCGAATATTACATTTTTCTCTGTTCGAAATGGATAGCTCTATTTTTCAGTGCTCCTCGTCACTAACGGATATCATGTATAATATGTTTTTATAATAAAAATTACTTTATAAATTTTACTCCTCAACCTGACAAATAAATCTGACATAGATCGCTGTTAAATCACAAATCGCTTTTTAAACTTGATGGAAAAAATGGCGTAAAATTTGTGAAATCGATTTTTTTTTAGTGCATTCAGCAGATGATTACTAATCGCTTAAAAATCGATGGGTTTTACTGAATACGCCCATTGCTAATATCATTTCTCACTTACATCGGCGAATGTTGACATTTAGCATGCATGGTGAATGTTGAGAAGAAGCATTTTTGATTTTTTTTTTGATTTTGATGATCAAACATAAGCACTATAGAAAAAATCCTTTAAGGCACTGCGTGTGCGTCAAAAGCAATTCACGTTTGTTTTGAATCATTGGAGGTTATATTCGTTGGGAACAACGACCTCAGGAAGGTCGTTCCATAAGGATGAAGTCCTCCAGATGAAAGAATTCTTAAATAATGAAGTTCGAGGAGTACTAATCTTAACCACATATGGATGGGCGGCAGTGGTTCGTCGTGTATTTCTGATATTCGCCGCTCTGGGCGGAATTAAGAGGGCAAGGTCAGCCGAGCACTTTCCATGAAAATATCTGTGAAAGAGTGTCAAATCCCCAACCTGTCTTCGATGTTCTAGGCTGTCGAGGTCCTTCGTCAGCTCGTGGTCTCCAATCAGACGAATGGCCCTCCTTTCGATGGAGTTCAGTAGCCGAAGAGTATGTTTGGGTGCAGAGTTCCACATATGAGAGCAGTACTCTAGCGATGGTCCAATCTGGGCTTTGTATAGTGCCCAAAGTTGTTGAGGTGTGTACAATAGAGTGGAGAGAAAATGTATTTTTTCTTTTGATTTTTTTTAGCCGATATGTGGGAAAGTTGCCTTTTGTAAGTACCAATCATTGTGAAAAATCTGGGTTTGCTGTGACGTCATCTTCGGCTGCCCATTTGGCATGCAAATGTAAAAAAAAATTGGATGTCCTTAAAATGTTTCTATAGCTCTTCCCTTATTTTTTTTTATAAAAAAAAACAACCCAGAACTAATCATGTATAAGTGACTGCATACCGAGTTCGACCCGCCTTCCTCCCCTGACCTCCTCATAGATCTACCCCTTAAAAACCTAATAATAAATTACTTATTTTCTTTTATAAAATTGGGAAATATTGGGATTTCGTTATCCTGCTCTAGCTGCGATTCGTGATCTTATAAACCCTTCTCTAGCAGCATAACTACATACTGCAGCTGAAGCTTTTGTCACCAATTTAACGCAACGTTCCACGGCTTGTGAGTGACACGAGAATTACGATTTTTTCAAAATTGGTTATAAGTAACTTTTCGCAAGATTCTAATTGTTTTCTAATTTCTCCAGAGAATCCTTTTGGGCCTGAGGTTTTTCCATCCAAATATTTCATTAAGTGTCGTAATGGTAATCCATTTATATGCAGTAAACAAATAAACCATTGCAAGGAACGTTCTAGCGAAATTTCGAGGTGTCTTAAAACACCATTTTTGTAGTTAGTATTAACAACTGTTCCATCATATCCAACAGCATGCAATTTAGAAATATCAATGTTTTCAGTTAAGAAATTTAATATATATGCCTTGATGTTTCGGAAATGGCCAGATGTGGGTGTGATATGACCAAGATAAGTGGAGCCGGGTTCTGAAAGCAACACAATGTGCTCCTCATTTATAGTTTTCCTGGATACTTTTTCGCCATGTCTATTTAAATCTAAGGTTCTATCTTTACGTCCATCAAAATATAAGCCATAAATAAGGTAACGGCCCCAATAATTGACCTATTAAGGCATAGTGTAAAATTAAAAATCTGGTAACAGGGTTGAATATGAGTTAAATCCAATTTAAAAAAATTGTAGGTATATAGTTACTTGTCTATTTTTTGGAAAAATTGTTAGTTTCTTGAAAATGTTATTTTTTAATTTGTAAAAATATTAAATGTTATATAACTACCAAATGTACTAGTTATTGACCGTTGTAAAAAGTGATTGTTGCAATGATTGACCCATAGAAGTCCTAGTAATTGACCAATAAGTAAAATCCCAAAATTAAATTTAATGAACTTGCATATTGTGTTTATTTATGGACTTTAAAACGTTTCCCTAGTAAATATCTCCGTTTTGAGTAAAACAACATTACAATACAAAGAGTACATAAAAAAAGATAGGGAAGTATAGTAACATTAATTAGATAGAAATATTTAATTAACAAGAAAAAACTAGTTTTTACATTTTACAAATAAATACAACCCAAATTAACTTAATTAAATGACTTGAAAAATTGAAACAGCATAATAATTATATTTAAAATAAATAAATCTCTATTTGTTATATTCTAACATTTCCTGAATATAATAGGATCCTCGCTTGTTTACCATTCTGGGCTGCTTGATAGATTCTACGACATCTTTTTTGTACCATAACACGTCTTCACATACTGGCCATTTCCAATTAAGACAAGTTTTTTCCATAGTCTTAATTTTGAGTTTCTTATTCTTTTTATCGTTTTCGAGGACTAACCCAGGATTAAATTGGTCGTCATATTTTACTACAACATGATCTTTCATATATCGAAAGATCCAGTTTACCAATAATTTCTCTTCCGCATTAGGAAGGTATGTCTCTGGACCCATTTTTCTGTCTATTGGAATTTTTCCCATTTTTTTATAGATTAATGTAGTTTTTGGGACGTTAAATAATTGCGCTACGCGATAATAACTCATCCCGTTCTGAACTGCATCAATTGCATTTTTCAAATTCTCTTTGGAATAAGCAGGTTGCTTTGTTGGTGCCATTTTTCTAAAAAAAGAAAAGAAAATATCAAGATCTAGTGATTGACCTCTATCACATTCTAATAATTGACCTAGTCGTTTTTATCGCGATTTCATATAATTCCATACTTTAATAAATAGGTCAACTGAATGTAGGCCCTTAAATAAATTTCATTTTAAACAAAAAAAAATCTTAACTATAAAAATAAATATTATGTATAGTAATATTAAGTTTTTTTAAATTTGTTAACAATAACTCGTTATTGACCGCATTGGAGCACCAATTATTGTCTTAAGATTTGCTTCAGTTTTTGACCCTTTACAAAATATTCAAATATCTATAAAATACTTGTATTTTTTATATGTCAAATACTAGTCCATGAATTTGTTAACATTTAATACATATTGTAACACGTTTGTTAGTTAAATTAAATACATACTTATTTCTCAAGAACTAAAATAAAAATCCACTGTATTGTACTATTAATTGACCTATAGGTCAATTACTAGATTACACAACAAAATATTTGTGCTAGTAATTGACCATCAATTTTCTCAATATATCGAAGAAATACGCTTGTTCGATAAATATATAATTAAAAAGAAAATCATTTTAACTTACCTTTAAATGTTTAACCACTAAGGTATTGAATGTGTTCACTGTAAATCACTATTATTCAATGGCAAGTTGCTTAGGTAAAAATGGCGGACTTTCGACGATGGCTTCTCTATGCAAGTAGAGCTATTATTTAACTGAATGTCGAATAGATTCAGAGACACTTACCCCTACAACTTTTTGTTTCTGGTATGTCGAGTGTATCATAGAGGTCACTATGAATATCAGGAGACCTTAAATATTTACCATATCTTTATTTTGGGCAAGAAACTGAAAAAGCGGTCAATAATTAGGACGCGGTCAATCACTGGGGCCGTTACCTTAGGTAATGGTGATTCCTCTTTTTTTGTCCTGAGATCGGTCCGAGCTCTTGTTCTTTCCCTTCTTATTTTGCTACGATCCACTATTTTAGAAGAATCGTGTTTTGTCAATATTCCTATATCTTGTAGAGCTGCATTTCGATCGACGCGCCACGCCACTCGAAATGCGCCGATTAACGAAGTTCGAGTTTGATACTCAGAAGGTAGTCTTTTGTAAAGGTATATACACGAGAAGGTGCATACAAAAAAGTATGCCAGCCAGCGCCGCACGATTGTAAATTTAAATAAAATTAAAGGACATAATTTTGAAAAAAATCGGTATCAAGTACTCGATTATTAAAATCATCGGTTTTTCCCATTACTACAGGGTGTTCCTTAATGACGTTCTAATATTTCAGGGTGTGTTCCTTAGGTCATTTTATAAAGAAAAGTTCATATGAACATATGTCAGCAACGGCTTAAATTTTTTGCTACAGGGTGTTGAATTTTTCTTTTTTAAATGGTTATTTTTTAATATCTCCGAAAGTATATATATAGACGGTATCTTGAGACCGTTCTCATGTAGAATTGAGCAGGCTAATCATAAAAACATCCACCATGGAAAAATGTCAGTGGCGTACCATCGTTTTTGTAAAAAATATCAGAGGACATGTTTGCAGGGACGCCACTGGTGGAACAATTGAATAACTTTTCTAACTAAAATTTGTGGTTCTATATCCTATTAACACATACCAAAATTGAAAATAATGTTTAAAGTACTTTGGGAGATATTAAAAAATAACCATTGAAAAATAAAAATTCAACACCCTGTAGCAAAAATTTAAGCCGTTGCGGACATATGTTCATAGGAACTTTTCTTTATAAAATGACCTAAGAAATCACCCTGAAATATAACACGTCATTAAGGAACACCCTGTATACAGGGTGTTATGGAAATGACGTATTATATTTAAATGGATGACTCCTTGGGTATCTTAGAGAAGCGCTACATATTTCATTTTTTTTAAATCGACCGTTTTAAAAGTGGGGTAATAAACACTCTTACTCACAGTTCAGTCCTCGCTACTGTACAATATTTCACCCAGATCCAATGGTAATGTTGCCAAACTTAATGTAAAATGAAATTCCATATAAAATTATAAAAATAAATTATTTTCTACCTACTTGTATTTATCCTTATAAATAAAGAGCGAGGAAATCCAGGCACAAACACAATCTTTTTTTTTTCTTTTTCATGGGAACACTCGTGGAAACACTTTATGTACACACAGTAATAGTGAAACAGAATTGATAGTTACTTTTGAAAATACAGATTATACTACAGATTATTAGATTTTATTACACGCGACGAAATTAGACGTCCAGAAGAAACGCGTCAATAAAAACAATATTCAAGGATACACGAGTAAACCGAAAAAACAGAGCGGATTGCTGAGAGTGTGTTAGTGATCGACGAGACACAACGTATCAGGCCGCTGGTTGGTCTTCAACTAACAGACGCAAGCGTGCGGCGCTATATGAAACTACTTCGCTCAGCCGATGTAAGGCGTCAAGAGGTCGTTGGCATTTGACCTAGTGACGTACGTAGCTATTACTATTCCATATGTTTTTCGGGTTGTTTAAAACATAGTCCGTAGTAAATGTACTTCAATTAATTGTACAAAAAGGTATTACAGAATGGAAAAGTGTTTAATTTATTTTATTTTGTCTAAAGAGTTTAAGGTGTACATATGACAACACCGGCCAGAATTCCTTGATTGCTTACATGTATCGCAGTGCCACACAAGTTTTTTTCTGGTTTGATGTCAGGTCACTTTTACCGCTGAATGAATTATTGAAAGCGCCATTTATGGCTATTTTTCTTCAATTTGTCTGTATCTCAGGAAGTGCCGGTTTAAATATAATACGTCATTTCCATAGCACCCTGTATATGTATAAGTTGTAAAAAAAATTTCGGACGATTCTAAAATGTCAAGGTTAAAAAGTTTTCGGTTTGTAAAAGAATGACCCATAGGAAATGGCGTCCCCATCTAAAAAAAAAATATATAATACTTTATTATAAACAAATATATTCGTCTTATATTATTTAGTAATATAACAACAATTTACCTATACATGTAACTAATCTAACAACAGCTGTGTAAAACAACGGATTTAATATTGCTTCTAAGATTCTAGCCGAACATGTAGTGCACCTAAATTGATCTATAAATGACAAAGTCACTCCAATCGACCATCCATATCCAATTTGAACGGGGTACTCTCCATCCGTACCGGGCTGCCCAAGTTCCATAGCGCTATACTTGTCGTATAAGCTCCCATTCGTGATTGACCACGCTCTACGGCTGGCCGCGATATAACGAATTGCGAGCTTCTTTGCAAGCTCTTTTGCTTCGAAGTTTCCGGTGTTGTGGAGCCCTTTTAGAATGGAAAAAAATATTGTGTAAGTTACTGAAAAAAAATTTTCCTACAACCACCTACGAAAATGAGAAAAAATGCACGGCTAACTTGCCTAGAAAGTGTATTATATTGTCACGAAAATCGGGCATTTTCCATATATTCTTATTTGTTTTATAATTATTATTGTGACTACCTTAAATCTAGTCCAAGCTTGTTTTGCAAACTGCATATAAACGTAGGTTTGTTTTATTTATACTGGTCTAATTAAACAAAGGACGATCAGTATAAATAGCAGGTCGACAAGCTTGGACGACACCCATTCTATTACTAAGATTGACAGTCTTAGTTGGGTCAAATAAGCGCTACTCTGCGACGATCGCCTAAAGCCCTTACGCCCGCCACTGTACACGACAGCCTGAAAGCTACGCCCTTAGAGTTACCTGAGAGATTTATTGGTTAGATTATACGTTATGTAAGTATAATAATTATAGAACTGTAAGCAGTGATATATATATTGATGTAAAGATTGTTCCACGAAAAATAGATATAACTTAATGACTGCAGTAAAAGTACCTGGGGCGATCTCATTATTTATGACCGTTTGTTATTATTATGTGGAAAGGACCGGATTGTAATAATTGTAATTAAATATAGGCACATCAGGTAGGTTAGGTTGGTTAATTTATATTTAAATATCTTTTTGTGGTAAAATTTGTTAGTTTTTATTTCTTGCTGGAAGAGTTTAGTTGTATTACCGATATTATTTTACCAAACGTATAAAAAAACACTATGTGACGTCCATGGAAAAACATTGATGGTGCTTCTTCTAGTGTTGCAGTGAAGAAAATGCATTTATCTGTCGATGCTAGGGAAATTGTAAAAAGAGTATATACTTCTTTACTCAACAGAGGACTTTATGCTAGTGCTGCTGCGACTGAAACGTCTGATTTGACTAAGATACTACTACAGTGAAAAGAATCGCGTCAAATCCCATTACATCTAGAAAGAAGCGTAAAGATGACGGTTTCACCAAATGTTTCGACGAAAGCGACAAGGACTTGATAAAGCGAAAAATCTACACCATGTACGAAGAGCAACGCGTACCTACATTAGATTCTCTGAAACAACGGCTGACCAATGATGAAACCCAAATCAGTTGTAGCCGTACTAGCCTTTGGAGAGTTTTGTCGGAAATGGGATTCAGATACCGCAAAATTGACAAAAGGCAAGTACTCATGGAATCCCATCGTTTACAAAAATGGCGTCATGAGTATATAACTTCTGTAAGGAAATCCCGTTCTGAAAACCGTCCTATAATTTACCTCGACGAGACTTGGTTTGACACGCATGAAACACCATCCAAAGGCTGGTCTGATTCTTCCGATAAGTGTAAAACATTATTGCATTTTTAACGCCATAGAGCATATGTGGCATCAGTTAAAATCACTCGTTAGGTCTGAAAATATTTCTCCGACTTTTCTAGTTCTAGTGTTGTAGACTTAATACGAAAATGCTTTAATGATATTCCCCCAGGTAGTTGGAAAAATTCAGTCCGTCACGTAATAACTATAGATAATTCGTATAGTAGTCTGGATCATATAATTAATCCAATTATAATTAATTTTGATGAGGATAGCGATAGCAAAACAGAACTATCTATAGAATGACATTATAAATGTAAATAAATATGACTAGTAATATTTAGTAATATTTAAATATATTTACTTAGTGCACACCTCTGCAGAATATACCGTGCCTGTATCGCCTGGGGATATGTTTCCGAGGCATGGAGAACGGCAAACGTAATTTTCATCCCCAAGCCTGCACGGAAAACGTACACCGAGGCCAAGGCGTTTCGCCCGATAAGCCTTTCATCGTTCCTCCTTAAAGCGTTGGAGAAACTCATTGATAGGCATATAAGAGACGGGGCACTCACGGAGAAACCCCTCCATAAACATCAACATGCCTATCAACCAGGAAAATCTTGTGAGACTGCGCTGCACAACCTAATATCAAGGGTCGAAGCAGCCATACATCAGAAAGAGATTGCCCTGAGCGTTTTCATCGATATAGATGGGGCTTTTGACAACGCCTCCTGCATCGCGATGACATCAGCTGCCAGTGAACATGGTATCGATGAAACCACACGTATGTGGATTCACAACATGTTAAAATACCGGCAAGTCAAAACCAGTTTACACGGCGACTCCATAGAAGCCGCAGTAACACAGGGATGTCCACAGGGACTCTCGCCTCTCCTATGGAACTTGGTGATAGATGAGCTACTGGCACATCTCAATGCTGAGGGCTTTTACGCCCAAGGCTATGCAGATGATGTAGTAATACTCATCATAGGAGCGCATCCCACCATATTAGCAGAGCTCATGCAAAGAGCTCTGAATATCGTGCAGCGTTGGTGTATGAGGGCAGGTCTCAAAGTCAACGCCGCAAAGATCGCTATACTACCATTCACCAAACGAAGACAAACAGGGAACTACAACGACCTGAAAATCTTTGGTGAACGGATAAACACAGTCAGCGAGGTAAAGTATCTGGGATTAACCTTGGACGCCAAACTGACATGGAACCAACAATTAAACAAAAACCTAAACAAAGCAAAAATGTGCCTAATGCGGTGCAGAAGCTTGGTTGGGAAAACCTGGGGACTCAAGCCCCAGATGATGCAATGGCTCTATATCACAGTCATCAGACCCCTGATATCATATGGGTCTGTAGTCTGGTGGACAAAAACACAGCAGATTACGACAGCAAACAAACTTAACAGTTTGCAGAGGCTGGCCTACCTGTGTACCAGTGAGGCGATGAAAAGTACCCCCACTGCAGCAATGGAAGTCATACTGGGACTAATACCCCTAGACATCCACATCAGAATGGAGGCTATTTGCAGCGCCTCAAGGATGATCACAAATGGGGAATGGACACAACACCCCGTAAAAATTGGACACACAAGAGCCACGGATCTAATCAACGATGAGCTCTTGTATATGCAATCTGATCGTATGAAAGCAACATACGATTTCACAAAGCCTTTCAAGATTAACTGGAACTTTGATAAATGGACAAACAGTGCACCCCGTCGTTTGACAAGGGTCTAGTTTGATACACCGATGGATCAAAAACCGCCAACGGTGTGGGCGCAGGTATATTTGGGGAAAGGCCCAGAATGGACATAAGCATCCCTCTGGGGACTTACGCCACAGTATACCAAGCGGAAGTTCATGCCATACAAGCATGTGTACTACAAAATCTTGAAAAGGGCTACCACGACCAAAAGATTTACATCCTTTCGGACAGCCAAGCTGCTCTTAAGGCTCTGAACTCCAATCGGTTTACTTCAAAACTCACACTGGAGTGTCATACCAACCTAAAAGTACTGGCGGCCAGGGGGAACAAGGTGGAACTCTTGTGAGTCCCTGGTCACTCCGGGATATTAGGGAATGAAAAGGCGGATGAACTAGCGAGAGCCGGATCTGCCCAAAGTCTCAGGGGCCCTGAACCGGCCTTTGGAATATCAAAACAGGCAACAAAAACAACATTAGATGGATGGTTGAAAAAGCAAAACCTATCTCGATGGCAAGAGTTACCTGGTCTAATACACGCACGGGCCGTAATGGGAAAACCATCGAAAATACTATCGAATGGGATGCTAACCCTGACGCGGCCCCAGTTGAAACAAGTGATGGGTCTGTTAACAGGCCACTGCCACTTGCGAAAACACCTTCAACGGATACAGCTAAACAACGGATCCATTGAATGTAGACTCTGCGGCGAAGAGGATGAAACCGCCTCACACATAATATACCGCTGCGGAGCGCTGTCCCGCAGAAGACAAAATATCTTCGGGAACATACAACGTGGTGACAACCTCCCACATGACAAGCTTGGTAGAAGGTTACTGGACCTCATAGATGGAACAAATATCTTCTAACAAGATCGGGCACACAATAAGCCGAAAGGCTGCAGTGATTTGAAGTTCGGGCCTTTAAACCGACCCCCGCCTTTAACCAACCAACCAACCAACCAACCAATATTTAAAAAAAATGTTATTTCATTTCATACTTCACTTGTTTATTGCCAAGCTCTTGTCGACACAATGGGACCGACCCAGGAAATCATTAAGTCGTATCCAAATTTCGTGAAACGTACTTTAACAGTTATCCCGTTGTTATTAATATAAGTGTTACTTTTGGAAGACTTGTCTACCCTTCATTCCATACGCTACCCCCCAGCGTGCCTTTTGGCGAAAGCGCTGATACTAAATATGTACGGCGTGACAATATCACACGCTAGTTGAAAATAGTACATTACGTGTCAAGGGCCGAAAAGATATACAAATACAACGTGTCCAAGTTAAGGAGGGCCAGTACAGGGATCTCGGAAACCTTAAGAGATACGAAGTCGGTTAAATGGAAAGTTGCGCATTTATGTGCCTAATAAAATGCCGTTTAGAAATTATTTGATATTTATTGAACTAGTCCAACATAAGTAAAAAATTTAGAGCTTACTTATTATACAAAATTTCCTGATGTTGTTCAAAAAACACTCGAAACGCCATTAAACCACAATGTGTCATACATCGTTTCATTCCGGAGAAAAAAGCTCTCAAATTTCAATATCAGGAAAACAGGACCGTATTTAAAAAAAGAAACTTAATAATGGCCCTTCGAAGACGACTCGTCGAATTACAAAACAATTAACGCTGTTAGATAGAGCGGAAAAAGTGGCAATGCAAAAGTGCAATTTACTTTAGAATTCGATCTCAAAAAAACCCAGGAAAACAATAAAATAATTTTTCAGAATTTCGGTTTTTTCCTGATATCGAAAAAACCGGAACTACACGGAATTTTAAAACTTTCTAAACGGCATATTATTAGGCACGTAAATGTGCAACTTTACCTCCATTTAACCGACTTCGTATCTCTTACGGTTTCCGATATACCTGTACTGACCCTCCTTATCTTGGACACGTTGTATAGGTTGTAACAAATTCGTCCTTCACCATTGGAATTTCGGAAACGGTAAGAGTCGGTTAAATTGGGACAAAGTTGTGTAATTATGGGCTCGATGTGCCGCAAAAATTTCTAAAATCAATATATTTTACCGCTGCGTAGCGCTGTCTCGCAGAAGACAAAATATCTTCGGGAACATACAACGTGGTGACAACCTCCCACATGACAGGCTTGGTAGAAGGTTACTGGGCCTCATTGAAGGAACAAACAGCTTCTAACAAGATCGAGATACACAATAAGTCATAAGGCTGCAGTGATCGAAGCTCGGGCCTTAAACCAACCAACCAGCCCCGTATTAGAAAAAATGAAGTTGGTGGTGATGATTTGAGAAAATAAGAAATTTCAGTTTTTTTTTTAAATAACTCAAAACAAACATCTTATGAACACTTTTTGTGTGGAATATTGTTAGGCCCTGTTTATCTTGGGCACCGCCTCGTTAGTTGTTCAGAAATATATCATTGTTTAGTAGTAGGCAAAACAGCAAAGTAGCAGAAAAATGTACTTGTTCGGGTTTGTTGTGTTTGCTTGTCTAGCCAACACATTTCCAATACCTGAAGATATTAACAGGAACCCAGTGTATATTTTCTATTCGATAAGGTAAGCACACGTCGATTTACAGGAACTAGTCAATTGGACTACTTTTTGAAAACCACCTAATCTTTGGAAGCGAGAGCCCCTACATGTTCCTTATTCAGATATAATCACATTTCTCCATGACTACTGAAAATCTTATTTTAAGAGCTCGAGTCGACAAGCAGAATTGTAAAAATCTCCGTCTTACCTGTTACTACGATTTCCTGTAGAGGTGGCCATACATTCGGAAAATCCCAATTCATGTTGCTATTTTTATTAAGAGATGCAGGAACTCCTCCCTCGTACTTATCGGCGCCTTGAGAATGTATATATTCGACAGCCTTTTTTCCGTAGTATTCTTTCTTATCACTATAGACGCAATCTGTCCACAGAGGCGCAAAGTTACTAAGATAAAACAACCTTCTATGTTGTTGTTTATCCTGATCGAAATCATACCACATCCCATCTGCTCGATTATAAAATAACTCTTCCAGGTCCTTCATTTTGTCTTTATATGATTTGCTGTATTCTTGTTTTTTCTTCTCATTTCCAACTTTATCGTAAAAATCTGAGAGAAGTCGAGCTGATTGACAAAGAATAGCATTCAAATCTACTGGCACCGTCCTTTTATAATTTACGTATGATAAAGTTCCTTTAGTGCCACCTTCGTCATCATACATCCAGCGTGTTGAGTAATCCCATCCACTTTCACCACCTGCTCTCAAAGCCTCATAACATGTATTCTAAAATAAAAATGTGATTCGAGTCGCATATTTCTCAATTCTCTTTCTATATACAGGGTATTATGGAAATGACGTATTATATTTAAACCGGCAAATCGTGAAATGAAAATAAATTGAAGAAAATAACCATAAATGGCGCTTTGAATTATTAAGCAAAATTATACACTTTATATGAAATTTGAAAATTTACATGGCCGCTACTGACGACGCGACGGCCGCCATCAATAAAATAAGAGGTCTGCAGTGTGAAAAGACCTCAGCGTATTTCGGCCGATGTTGTCATATCTACACGGCAAACTCTTTAGAAAAAAATTATAATTTTAACAATTTTTCATTTATGAACAAATATGATTCCAGAAAACTGACGGCGCAAAACGTTTTGCAAAACAAATAATAGTAATATCACATACAAATTTCAAATTCGTCACAAGCACAGGAAAGTAAATAGATCAAACGTCATTACCTTTTGAATGGTTATCTTTCAAACTCTTTAAAAAAATGCAATTTTATTTAAGACACATGTTCTCTTACCTTTACTTATTTAAAAACAATTATTAGTTCCATAATTTCTATAAAAAACTAAGTTTTAGGAAAAAACCTCTCAGATAACCTCACAAATAGCATCTATTTACATGGAAAGATTACACGGGAACGTTGTTTTAAATAATTTTGGTCCTTTATTTCTCGCTTAAATTTACTAACTAAACTAAAAACTGATTAAAATAAATACGATTCCTTTAATTTAAAAATGACACACGCGACGAACAGCGTTGTTCCAAGCTTTAAATTATTGTACCGGCTGGATCGGCAAAATTGTACCAAATTTTATAGAAATGTACCAGCACGGCGCCTAAAAAAAGGACGATACTTCACAGGACATTTAAATAAACTTAGAGTTCTAAGAAAAAAAAGGTCGTTACCTTCACCAAGAAAGTGAACTTGCAGAACTCATCGATTTGTAAGCGATTAGTAATCATCTGCTGAATGCACTAAAAAAAAATTGATTTCACAAATCGATGGGAAATTTAATTTAAAAAGCGATTTGTGATTTGACAGCGATTTATGTCAAATTACGAAAGAGGCGAATTAAAATTATAAACTCGATCTTCGTTAGTGAAAAGGAACATAAAAAATAAAATAATCCATTTCGCACAGAATAAAATGTAAAATTTGAAAATGTTGCTGCTGAATGCAGCTAATTCTTTGTACCGAATTCGGTACAAAAGTTAAAATGACGACACACACTCGGCTTCCAAGAGCTGACGTAGTTCGTGTTCGTATACGTCGCCGCACGCTTGCGGACTTGTCAGTGTAAGATCGAGAGCGTGGCGATATGGTTGATTTCGTCGATAAAACCAATACACGCGCAATACAATTCGCTGGGTTTTGCAAGTGGTACTTTGTTGTGTTGTAAAACATTTTTATTTAAAGTCAAATTTCGTCGCGTCGAGTGTAATAAAATCTAATAATCAGATTATGTATTATTATTGTGTATTTTCAAAAAACTAACTATCTGTTCTGTTTCACTATTATTGTGTTCTGTCTTGCTGTCAAAATCTAATCTTCGAGCATAAAGTGTTTACAGGAGTGTTCCCATGAAAAATAAAAAACAACTGATTATGTATGTGCCTGAATGTCCCGCTCTTTTGTTATAAGATAAATACAAGTAAGGATAACAAACAGGCAAATCCCAATACAGTATCTCCTTAATATGTTATGTGGCTAATTGAGATAACAAAAAGATATTATTAATACATTAATAGATTTTACGGTATAATTTATAAAAACTACAATAACTATAATCTATTTACTTTGATAGTGCAGAGAGAAAAAAACAAAAAAACCTTAAACAATCACTCCAATAAATATTCCTTTACTGTTCTCCCTATCACGGCTTGTGACACACTAAAAAAATCAATGTCAAGATTGCAATAATATAAATTTGATAATCTCATCATTCTGCATAAAATGGAATACTGAGCATTATTTGTGTATCTAAAGGGTATACTGAAGAGAGTACCAGATCTAAATTGACGAGGAGAAACATTAAAAGTACCTTTACTAAACAAATCAGGTGAATCCACCTTATTACAAAGAATTTTACTCACGAACATAACTTCAGACCGTTTTCTTCTAATTTCCAAAGTCATAATTACAAAATGATGTCTTATAAAACGACGATGATAGTTATCAAGGTTTGCATTGACTGAGAGAGTCATTAGATATTTATTCTGTAATGATTCTAATCTATTTATATAAACTGAATAGAAAGGGTTCCAAGCAATCGAAGCAAAATTCAATCTGCTATGCACAAAAGCATAATATAAAGCTAAATAATTCTAATTTTGGATTTTTGAAATATCTTGCTTGCCAATTAATAAAACCTAACATTCGAAAGGTCTTACAAACTAATGAATTAATATGGCTATCGAAGATCAGCTTACTGTCAAAAATTACTCCCAAATCCTTCACTTCAGAAACTCGATTCAGCTCAGAATTGCTGATCGAGTAAGTACATGATATAGGGTCACGATTCGTAGTAAAAGAGATTATACAGCATTTTTTATATTAAGAAATAAGCTATTGCGCTTACAATCGTTTTCAAGGCGGGATGGTTTCCTTGAATAAGCACACAATCAAGTAGAGTTCTAATTAGTCTATAAAATTTGAGATCATCGGCATATAGTAAGAATTTACAATTAAGAAAACATTTATTGATATCGTTAATTTATATAATGAGTATCAATGGTCCCAAATGGGAACCCTGCGGAACACCTGATGTGTCAGAGGATGTATTAGAAGTAAACCCATTTATGATAACATTAAATTTGTGGTTTCTGAGATCGGACTGAATCCAAGTTAAAAAAGGGCCATCTATACCGACGGCTCTAAGTTTATTCAGAATAATGAGACGATTAACTTTATCAAACGCTTTACTGAAGTCGGTGTAGATTGAATCTATTTGAGTGCGCTTATCAAGATTTACTTTAATATCTTCTGTGTAAGTTAAAAGATTACTTTCGATTGATCTTTCTGGAAAGAAACCACATTGTTCAGAAATAGTTTTTTCTCTGACTAATTGCAACAGGTATTTATAGACCAATTTTTCGAGAAGTTTCGCACAAACACAAATTTTATTTATTGGTCTATAATTGGAAATAACATTTTTCTGACCGCCCTTGAAATGGGAATAATAGTGGACACTCTCCAGGTATCCGGAACAGTGCCCTCAATTAATGACTGATTGTACAAAACAAATAGAGGAGTTGCGAGTCCCCGTTCACAGTTTTTTACAAATACTGCAGGAATGCCATCATGTCCTGCACCCTTTCTAGGATCCAACCCTCTAATACCAGTCTTTACGTTATTCAGTTGAAACTGAATGCCAGTAAGTTGATTTTAATTACAGTTTTTATATTGATTATTATATTCGCCGTTATCTGAGTCTTCAAATACACTTTCAAAGTATGTTCCAAACAAATTACTGATATCTAGAGCGTTAGATACTTCTTCAGTTTCATAACAGATGGCACACCCGAATTTCGCCTATTTACAGGCACAACATTTCAAAATTTTTTATGATTATTTGAAATTTCACCCTCTACGTTACTAATATAATTCTCAAAATCCTCAGTCATAAAAGATGTTTAGATCTGCTTCCTAGAACCTTGAACGTATTGAAATCGCAAACATTTCTGTAAATTTTCCATTTTTTGTGAAATTTATTTTTTTCTTTGATTACTTTTATAGTGGGAGGAAAAAAATATGGAGGTAAGCCTGATATTTTATGTGTGATGGGAATATTATCTTTAATAATTTTATTAATAGAATTGTAAAATATGGCAACATTATCATTTAATCTGAAAGGCTTGCAATCATTTATAACTTGAAAGTTTGCTTTTTTGTAATTGAATAGTGTAGTTCACAAAGTTTTCAGTGATTTCACATTATTTAACATAAAAACAAACTCAATACATGGGTCAAAATTGTCCTCGGGCACACCAGGAGAACAACATCTGACAATATTGGAAACAAGAATATCATTACATAGAATTAAATCTAATATTCTATTACTTAATATGTTGATATTTAAAGCATATAGTTTTGTCCGTAAGTGCTACTGTGTAGACAAAAATACGCCCTTATTGTAAAAGGATCACCGGGTGGTCTGGGAAATAATAATTTTCCGTATTGGTATTTGAATTCTTATTAAGCGACAAAAAAATTGTACCTTGTCTCCTGTATACGAGGCGCATGCTATTTCATCTTCCATCCAGTATTCTGGTCGGGGAGCACGGTATATATCTCCATAATGTGCTACTGAATATTCTTTATCATTCGCCGTTACCGTAATAGTTCTTAAATTCCAATATTTAGTATAATGTAGTTCTACTGCCTCAATATTCCTTTTTAGCCATTCTATATCTTTGGTATTTTCGATATATAGTGCAATCATTGGAGCCAACAAAGGCGGAGCTGGTCGACTCTGTAAATATGTTCGTAGGCTCCTCGGAATACAAGCGTCTTTATCGTTATGGAGGATTTGAATAAAATTATCCAACATTCCTTTAACGGTTTCCTTCATTTCACTTAAAAGCAACCCTAAAACGAACCTAAATTGGTGTGTTTGCGAGAGAAAAATATATATTTTGTATTATGTGCCAAAAAACAGTTTTATGAAACAATATCCTGGTGCTGGCATCTAGCATAAAGGTTGCGAATCAAGGCACAGACTACATCGACAAAGTTATCTGTAATTGTGTTGTATTATTCTCCCACAACTACATCTAACTTATAATTTAGTATTTATAGTAAATCACAACAAGCATGTGAAATTTTCGTTAGTGATCACTTAAATACATATCAAAGGGAACTAGGATTGGTGACTTAAACGTAATGGATGTATATATGTATTTATATAAAAATTATTTAATTGCTTGACGTATTTTTTTTGTTAGACAATTTTTTTTTAAACATGTGGTTGTTGGTACAGTGGCAATGTGAAATATATGTACAGTGATCATTACTAAATTATGTGAATAAGGAAAGGTACCTCAGTTGGAAAAAATATTAGTTGAGATAATGCCCCACTGAAAGAAACAAAAAATGTTGAAATTGGAAAGACTAAATCAGATACAATGCGCAATGCAATTTTCGATGTGGTTCGGGTTTGCGTCTATCAAACACAGCATTCCCTGTATTATACTGAGGCAGTATTTTAAAAAGTGCAACGAAAATGCAGACGAAATTAACTGGAACTCCCCATTTTTGGATGGGGCATCAAGACTGACTACTAATTACAGCGTTAATCAAATATTTTTTTCTTAAGAAGAAGACGAAGAGATTTCCAAATAATGACCAAGCTTCATCACGATATGACTCTAAAATGTGCCCGAAAGTTGGCGTATGATTTGGCAGTTGCAAATGGAAAAAAACATCCAATTCATGGAAAGAAAAGTGTACTGCTGGATGGTTATGGTTCAACGCTTTCATGAAAGGAAAGAAAGAGCTCTCTATTAGGTCAGGAGTAGCCACATCATTGGGAAGATCTATGGGTTTCAATAAACCATAAACCAGTGGTACAACACTTTTTGATAATATTCGTTAAATATACGAAAAGTATAATTTGGGATCCGAACAGGTTTGTAATGTCGACGAAACTGCCCATACTACAGTGCAAAATACAGAAAAAGTTCTAGCGAGGAATGGCCAAAAACAGGTTGGACACATAACCTCAAGTGAAAGGGGAGCTTTGGTAAATATGTGTGGTTGTATTAGTGCTATTGGAAATAATATACCGACACTAAGGTATTTCCAAGAAAATCTCTCAAGGATTACATGATAAATAATGTAGCACCTGGAACTATTGGCAATTTTATAAAATACACCAAACCAACACAGGAATCGCGAGCACTGCTGATCATGGACAACCATGAAACTCACATTTCAATAGAAATTGTAAAATTGGATAAAGAGAATAATATAAGACACTGACGTTACCTCTGCATACCAACCACACAGCCGTTTGACAAATGTGTACTTTCCACTAAAAAAATTTCATAATCAAAACTTCCAGACGTGGTTGCTGAATAATCCAGGAAAAAGAATGACATTGCAGAAATTTTAGCAGAATCATATCCATCATTTGCTCTCACGCCTCGAAACTGTGTATCAGGTTTCCGGTCTACTGAGATTTATCCATTTAATAATAATATTTTCAATGATGAAGATTTCATTACAGCATCAGTAACACATTCGTAAACAGATACAAATGATAAAATATTGACGAATTGAACTGTAGAGCAAAATCAGGAAATTAAAAATACCGGTCTAAGAAACCAGATTTTTTTTAGATAAGCCATCCACCTCTTTATGCTTAAGAAGTAGAACTCCCGAGAAACCATTTATTTCTCCGATCGCATTCAACCCTATCCTTCTGCGTCTGCAGTTCCAGTTGGAAGATGTCAAATAGAAGAGAAAAAAATCTGAAATATTATCCAGGACATATGTTTTAAAAATGCTTGAAGAAGAAGAAAAATTGAAGGAAGCTCGAAAAACAAGTCTACAAAAACAGTCCATTGTGCTATAGTGCTAATTAGTCGGCAAAACCGATGAATTTAATTAGTCGTTTACAGGTGATCAGGCGGTTATTTAGCAGGCACGTTAACTACGGGTGGGCACAGATTTAGCTAAAAAATTGTAGTGCCCACCAAAAAAACTCCAGAGATTTATTTATTTGTAAATAATGAGTTTTACCACGTACTAAAAATAAAACTGCAATAAAATCACTGAAATTTGTATTTATTGCTCGGGTTTATCTTGTGCTTTTTTTAAACAAAAAGTTTTACCAAGAGTTTTTTTTTTCACATCCATCTCAATCTACGGGCATAAAATAATTAGGGCTGCCACTTCACAATTAAAAAGTAGCTCGGCATAAGGAAATGCCGTGACGGTTTCTGTTTTTACGCTGATCTAACGAAAAACTAAATTGTGGTCTACCTTGTGGCATTCTAAGTGCCTGTCCTCACCAAAGCAACTGGCAACCGCAACGCAACTTCAACGCGACTCAGCACTAATGTTTAAATATGCGTATTCCCACTGACTTAAGGCAACTCAACTGCAATGCAACTAGTTGCTTATGAGTTGCCCGGCATACCGCGTCGCCGTTGTCAGTTGCTTCCAATCGCGGTGTCATGGCGGACGAGACAGCAAAATATTTAACTTTTGTGGCTCATTCGGTAAAACCCATGGAATTTAACCATTTTTTACGAATACGAACTATGTCTCAAATTTATGGTATAAAAAGGGTTAACCGAAAATTGTCTCTCAGTTTTTTTTAAGCTTTTTAACGAGCAAGTGTGTTGCGGCTATATCTTCAACTGACGAAGACGACATTTTCTCACGTCAAAGAGACTTCAAACCCGTTGATTCCAGAGCAACTCAACTGAAGTTGCGGTCACGTTGCAGTTGCGTTGCTTGCCAGTTACTTTGGTGAGAACAGGCGAGCAACTCAACTGAAGTTGCGATCGCGTTGCGGTTGCCATTTGCTTTGGTGAGAACAACGCCTTGCCTTTTATTATCCAATAGGAATCCCAGTAAGACTGTTCCTTGAATCTTCCTCCAGGAATTATATATCCATTCGAAGTCCATAGTATGGAATGCTGGCTAGGATGTAGTTTAACGTGTTCTCTAGTTTTTCGGCCCAACAATGGCCAATAGTTTACAAGATTTGTCGCGAAAGTTCTGAGCCTTCTCTCTGGAATTCTTTTCAAAAATGATGGTGAACCATTAAAATCAGAAGGTGTCCATGGATCCTAAATATGAAATCCGTATTTTATACCTGATAAAGGAAGCAAAACATGTGTAGGGGCCAGGTTATCCAATGAAGACTTGACAAGGTTGCCATTTCTGATTTGACAAAAATTATTCAAGCCCGTATTCTCCGTGTTGCCAAAGAGCCAGCTTAACTTAAGCCCTCCTATTTCTTTAAGTAATTTATTATTATTAAATAAACAGTGGTAAGCACGTTAGGAAATATTTGCGGGCTTATGTATGCTTCATAAAGAGTTGGCAATGTTGCGTTTTCTAACCTCTTTTTTCATAAGGCTGGTGCAACGAACGTGTAGTACTTTGTTCTCTAATATCTAACCTTAGAGTTTCGACGAGTTGTGTGTCAAATTTGAATTTCTTTTTACAAAATATAAGTATTTTTCTGCACTCTGTACTGGTTTTTATAAAAAAAAACTGAACCCTTTAACGCTTTCTGGTATTACAGTCATAACAGCTAGGAGTAGGAGTGTGATAGAATAGAATTTATACCTACAGAGCAAATAAGTGCAAGATAGTATTCCTTGAATACAGCCCTATCAAGTTTAAAGTCACATACATACCCTAGTTTAATATCAATTCTACTTTGCGGTTAGTGGTATAACAGTCATGCCACAAGCAAGATACAACTACTAACGGTAAGACATCTAAGCGTCCCAATTTCGTCTGCGGCGCGCAGTGTCGTCAATGGGAGAGCGATTTTTAAATTCTTACGGAGATTTATACGGTGTTAGCGTCTTTAATTCTATTTTAATGGTATTAAAAGGTTTTACGCAATTAATGCATTAATTAAAACAACCTCCGCGCCATCGGAACCGGTCGACGATAGCCGAAGCTGCTCGGCGACCCCTGCTTGTTGCCACCAGCGTCGTCAGTCTTTTACAATTGTCATACAGGGTGATTGATGGGGGATGGCCTATTAGACGTTTATAGAGAACTAGTCATCGGATCACTTTGAAAATTTGGGAGTTCATAGAAGCGGACATGATCTATCTTTTGAAAATATTTTTAGCCATGCAGTGTTCTACTTGAAAGTATTAGCAACTTTAATAATGTAAACGGAACACCCTGTGTATTATTTTTGTTTTAGAATCCCTATTAGTTTCTTATAATACAGAGTGTTTCAAAATACAAATATTTTGATGGTATGGAAAAATGGTAAATAGTACGTTTTTTTAAATGAAATACCCTATATTTTATCTGTTGTCCTAAAAGCTATTGAAGTTGTCTATCTTCCTATGTATAATATTACTATACCTATCTTGAACAATTTTTGACTTATCAGCATTTATTTAGCAAAATTAATTATTACAGATAACAATCACACTCTTTAGACCAATTTGGCAAGTAGCCTATGGAAATTGTTTTGTAATAGTTGACATTTTGCTGTTATTCATTCAGTCTTGTTGTCAGTTCTTGGATTCAAATATTAGTTATAATAGTACAGTAAAGCTATTGAAGTTGTCTATCTTCCTATGTATAATATTACTATACCTATCTTGAACAATTTTTGACTTATCAGCATTTATTTAGCAAAATTAATTATTACAGATAACAATCATACTCTTTAGACCAATTTGGCAAGTAGCCTATGGAAATTGTTTTGTAATAGTTGACATTTTGCTGTTATTCATTCAGTCTTGTTGTCAGTTCTTGGATTCAAATATTTTAATTTTTTAAAGTTTAAAAAAAAATGGAAGAAAACAACAACTATTCAGATGTAGTACTTATAAATTTATTTATTTTACATGGTCAGTATAATAAGATCATCAGCCGTACATTTAGAAGATTCAATGAAATGTATCCAAATTTAGCATCAATGAGCAATAAGAAATTTAGACGAATTCAAAGCAATTTCGAAAATTTTGGATCATTGAAAGCATCCAGAAATTTACCTAGACCTATAACGGCCAATGAGGAAAATGAAATCAATGTTTTGGCTTATTTTCATGCCTATCCGCAGGTTTCAATAAGAAGTGCCAAAGAAGATTTGGGCTTATTGTTTTTTGTGTGTAAGAAATATTGTCTACACATAATATGCATGATTATAAGTGTACCAAAGTTCAATTTCTCAAGGCTGAGGACTGTCCACAAAGAAATATGTTTTTTTTTAAATGCAAAATGCAAAATGTCAACCATTACAAAACAATTTCCATAGGCTACTTGCCAAATAGGAAGATAGACAATTTCAATAGCTTTTAGGACATTAAATATAGGGTATTTCATTTAAAAAAACGTACTATTTACCATTATTCCAAACCATCAAAATATTTGTATTTTGAAACACCCTGTACTATTATAACTAATATTTGGAAAGAGGATGAAAGGCCTCTGGATATAACCGGACTCCATACCAAATTGCAGTGCTTTAATTGGTCAAAGTTTAAAAATATCATCACTTTTTGTAGGACATGTTTTCCGAAAAAAAAAAAGTAAAATTAATTATTATCTCGAGAACTATAACAAATAGGCATAGGAAAATATTAAGGAAAGTTATTAAGAAATTCTTAAGGATTCTAAAACAAAAATAATACACAGGGTGTTCCGTTTAAATTATCAAAGTTGCTAATACTTTCAAGTAGAAGCGGCAACACTGCACGGCTAAAAATATTTTTAAAAGATAGATCATATCCGCCTCTATAAGCTCCCAAATTTTCAAAGTGATCCGATGACTAGTTCTCGATAAATGTCTAATAGGCCATCCACCATCAATCACCCTGTATATCCATTACTATTTTGACAATTTTTGAGATATTCACTCTTGTTGTGGGCTCCCCATATGAAATTTATGTTCAATCTGGAGGTGCCCCCCATATCATAGAAAAGTAACGACCTTTTTCTCGTACTCTTTTTACTCCACTGACACCGTTTTTTTACTATTCTATTAGGTTTCGAACCGTCAACCTATTACTTTTGATCAAAAATATCTAGCAACACTGGTCGCCACATAGTGCCGTTTGCCGTAGTTTTCCATGGAAATTTTTAAAGTTCATCACAATTTTTTTTTATTTAGTCGTGTCGTATTTAATAAAATAAATATCTGAATTTTCATAAAATTAGGTGCATCTTGTTCGGTTGTGATATGGATGATAATCAGACAAAGAAATTTGATAGAAATATAAGGTGTTTCCGCTTTTCTAAGGATAAAAACAAAAAATTGGAATGGATACGGTTTTATTTCTTTTGTTAACATTTTCTTCTTAAGTATTTTCACTGAAGCTGATGAGGATATATGCCTTCGAAACATATTTATTGATTATTTAACTACTGAAGCAAACTATGAGTTTCTTTACCTCTTCATAATTTCACTCCACTGAGAGATGGACTATTTAAAAAATAGTTTAACTTGTTTATAACTAGGTCGTATTTTAGCTTTAATCTTTGTTGTATGTTCATGAAACAAATTTATTATTCTTTCACGCCTCCATCGCCGTGGAATCATACCTCTTAGTTATTTATACCATGTATAGTCGTTGCAGCGAACCCTCGCGCCAGATATGTCAAGTGTCACGTGACATTAATGACTTGCCTGCTTATTTCTGGTTATTTATTTTGCCTAGGTTTGTATGACATTCCAGGACATTCCAGGACCGTACTACACGTACGTACGTTTATTTTAAAAATGAAACGAGTCTATTTATATTTTTAAATACATTTTTTTCTTATTTATTATAGGGAATAAAACACACAAACACATTGTATTTTGTTGTTATTTATTTATTCAAATATATAAAATAAAGTCATTATCTATAATTACAATATATTTAGTATTCTCTGCAAAGTTCTAAAAATAGTAAACTTAGATAAACATATTATTACACACTACATGATTAATAATTGCACTTGAATTCTGACCAAAACTATTAAAAATATCATGCAGATATTTCCTACTTTCCCAGCTAACCAAACTGTCTACATTCAAGTCGCCACACAAAAGTATTACCTGATATTTAACTGAAATAAATGTCAACTCACTCGGAAAAAAATAAAACATCTAGAATTTTTTTTATTAATATTAAAATTAACCTTAGTTTCTCTAACGGTGGCATCAGCTGAGGTAGAAGGCAGACAATAATTATGCTCAATAATTATTATTTTCGCCTAAAATAGATAAATAAAATATTAACCTATAACTTTTTCGTTACCTGAGCCGTACTTACTGTGGTTTACCAGACACACAAACAACTCAATATCTAGTTAATCAAAGTTTTCAAAACAAAACAAACTATACTAAAACGACGGAAATACACTTTTAAAACTTATTAGCACCAATAAAACTGGAAAAATATAAAAACACGACACTCTCAATACGGTTCGTATAAAACTGGGGTATTTGATTAAGTCCCCAAACAGCTGATGGATTACATATTGCTGATGTCAACTGTCGAAAAAGCTTGAGGGTTCGCTACAAAGACTATACCACAAGTGCATTGCGGTCAAGACTTTCTATTTATTTTCGTGTAGGTTAGCATTTCTGTGGATAAGGTGGTGGTGTCTGGTGCAAATTTAATATGTAAGTAGTTCGGTAGAATACATAGTACGGCAACCAATTAAAGTAGTTCTCCTTTTATTTTACAGTTTGTTTGTAAAATTTAAAGAAGAAAATATTTTGAGGTAAACTAACACAAATATTTTATTTGCCATTGCCCGCCTTGCCATACTTGCCTGTTTATTATTTAACTTTTTCGACTCCTCTCTGATGAAATCTATATTTTGAAGAGTTATCTTTAAGTACTACTAGTACACATGACGGCACGGTAAAATGTGGTATACATATACTGTTTCAAAATAAAACCTATATCCTTATGTTATACAGGGTGTTATGGATATGACGTATTATATTTAAACCGGCAATTCCTGAGATGAAAACAAATTGAAGAAAAATATCCAAAAATGGTGCTTTAATTTAATATGCCCTGTACATGACCTTATGTCAAACCAAAAATAACCACGTGGTGCCCCTGTCAGGAAGGTAAACAAAGCAACATATGGCGAAAAACGTCACTGAATCTTGAACAGTGTTGTCATATCTTCAGGGTAAACTCTTTAGAAAGTCAATAACCGTTTGACAGAGTGCAAGTTGTTTATTTCTCAGGGTACATTATTATAAACTTTTACGTTCAGTTCAGTTCGCTGGGAAACAATCTCTGATTTATAAACTTGAACTGACTCGAACGAACCGCCGCGGAGTTTTTAAATGGTCAGGTATGTTCTCATTTGTTCAATTCGAACGACACCCGTCAGATCTGGACAATTTAAAAGTTTATAAATGCCACTTACTCTTTAGATAAAAAAGTTCAATTTTATTTAGCTGGTCGGACTTATTTAAAGCCAACTTAATTTATAAAAAACGGTGTCAGATTAAGAAGAGTACGAAAAAAAAGGTCATTACTTTCCTATGATATGGGGGCCACCTCCAGATTGAACATAAATTTCATATGGTGAGCCCCACAACAAGAATGAACATCTCAAAAATAGTTAAAATATTACAATATTACAATTGTAAAAGACTGACAACGCTGGTGGCAACAAGCAGGGGTGGCCGAGCAGCTTCGGCAATCATCGACCGTCTCGAATGGGGCGGCAGATGAAATTTAAAAATCGCTCTCCCTGTGACGTCACTGCGCGCGGCACAAGAAATTGGGACTGTTAGATATCTTACCTTTAATTATTGTATCATGGCCCTACACCGTATAATCTATTTTCTACAGTTAAAATAAAAATTAATGAAATTAATTCATTATTAACGAAAGAACAGCTTATTAATTTGAACTTGCATTTTTGAGCATTCGATAATTAATTATTGGAGTAGGTATTTTGATAATTAAAAATAGAATTTTTCAAAATTTATAATTTGAAGAATGTCATTATTTTTTTTAATTGTTTGATAGTAGAGTCCCTTGACGAAATCGCGTAATTTTTTTTCCCAATCGATACAGTAGGATCCTTTCGATATTCTGACATGATTTGTAAGGGGCGCCGCATTTGGGGGAGGGGGGCACGCCCCGTAAATCTAACCGACACCGGATTTCCCTAGATAACTCAGCCGGTTCTGATGCTACAAAAAAAATGTAAAGGGCAAAATTGAAGAGCTTGACAGAGCGCGTAAGCTCGAACAAATCTGATCCCGATATCTCAATGAGTTCGCGAATTATCGCGATTTGTAACTGCAAAAACAATAAAATTTAATTAACTATATCAATTTTTCGCGAATCAACGGGTGACATCGAATACTTTGATAGGCCGGAGGCTGGATGTGGTGGGGCAATGAGGAGGAGAGTTATGGGGGGGGGGGGGGGGGGAATAATTACATAAATGCTAATAAGTAGTTTATTAATCGAGCTACGGGATCATCGGATATCAACTACGAGGGGGATTGGAAAAAAAATTTATTTTCGCAAATGAGCGTTGTCGCGGCATACAAAAAAATGGCCACTATTTAATATCTCCGAGAATACTTTAGACATTATGTTCAATTTTGGTGTGTGTTAATAGGATATAGAACCACATATTTTAGTTAGAAACGTTATTCAATTGTTCCACCATTGGCGTCCCTGGAAACATGTTATCTGATATTTTTTACAAGAAGTATGGTACACCACTGACATTTTTCCATGTGGATATTTTTCTGATTAGCCTGGTCAATTCTACATGAAAACGGTCTCTTGAGTTTTTCTTGTTGGAGTGGGCAATTCGATGCATCTGACGAGAAAAACTCAAGAGACCATTTTTATGTAGAATTGACCAGGTTAATTAGAAAAAATATCCACATGGAAAAATGTCAGTGGCGTACCATATTTTTTGTAAAAAATATCAGAGGACATGTTTGCAGGTACGCCACTGGTGGAACAATTGAATAACTGTTCTAACTAAAATTTGTGGTGCTATATCCTATTAACACACACCAAAATTGAAAATAACATCTAAAGTATTCTCGGAGATATTAAATAGTGGCCATTTCTTGTATGCCGCGACAAGCGCGCATTTGCGAAAATAAAAATGTTTAGCCAATCCCCCTCGTAGCTGATAAAAAAAATGAACAAATTGAATCCGGCCTGCTCCCCGTAGCTCGATTAATAAACTACTTATTAGCATTTATGTAATATTTTTTTCCCCTCCATAACTCTTCTCCTCATTGCCCCACCACACCCAGACTCCGGCCTATCAAAGTATTCGGGTCAACCGTTGATTCGCGAAAAATTGATGCCCCAACTCCGCCCCTTCTCGAGATATAATTAATTAAATTTTATTGTTTCTCCAGTTAAAAATCGCGATAATTCGCGAACTCATTGAGATATCGGGATCAGATTTATTCGAGCTTACGCCCTCTGTTAAGCTCTTTAATTTTACTCTTCACATTTTTTTTTGTAGCATCAGAACCGGCTGAGTTATCGAATGTAATACCACAAGATGTGTCGGGATTACCGAATAATACTTTTACCTGACACGAAACGCGTTACCCGGCAACAACACTACGACTCCGAAGGAGGAGTAGTGTTGCCGGGTAACGCGTTGAGTGTCAGGTAAAAGTATTAGGTAATACCGAAACATCGAGTTGTATTCAAAGGATTATACAACGAAATAAAGTACATATATCTTTCTGAGTTAAACATTTTTATTACAGTAATTATTGTTAATTACGAAATTACAATTATTATAGTTAAAACTTGAACTATTGGATAAATTATTATCATAGGTTGGAGGTGTTTGAAATTGGGCTTCAGCATCAGAAGTAGATGACGATGTATTTTCGGCTCTCATTTGCGACAAAATCTTCAGATGATGCTGCTCGCTGAGCTGGAGATAGGGAGTAACAGAATTTATAGAACTATGGCCCGTTATTTTGATAACTTCCTGGAGATTAGCACCTGAACTGCTAAGGTCACTTACTGTTGAAGCTCTATTAGAGTGATTCGTAATCTTTTTATTTTTCGTATCTAGGCCGATGTTGATTGCTCCCATTTTTGTCCAGTTTCTTATAATGTTAATACCTGCTGGACAATTCTTAAACCATGGGAAATTATCATTCTGTTTCCATTTCTGATTGACCGTCAAAAAGAATCGGGTCCGTTACACTATTCTGACACACGAATTTTAAATTTTTACTATTTTTTTCTAAAAGTATACATTTTTAGTAGTAATATTCAATAAAAAAATTTGCGGAATACTCAGTAATTTTTAAGAAATTAATTAATAAAAATCCTGATTTTATGGTTTTTGAGTGATTTGACAAGGTTCTGACCCCAACAATTTTAGCGATGTTGCCGGATTTATAATTTTATAACAAAAATAAAAAGTAAAGGTTCTGTGTAATGACTACACTTGAGAACCCACGGAATTTAACAATTTTTGAAAATGTAATGGAAAGTTATGGTTGTAGAAAAGAAAACATAAGAAAGTTAGGGTAAGTTACATAAATTGACACTGCCCTGGGAAAACCACTGAAAACCCGCCCCCGCTACACCTTTTGTAGCCGATTTGTTTTTGTATTCGGCAAATAAAAGACACGAAAGTTACATAAATTGACAGTACCCTGAGAAAACAAGTGGAAACCCGCCCCCGCTACACCTTTTGTACCCGATTTCCTTCTGGATTCGGAAAAAGAAAACATAAGAAAGTTACATAAATTGACAGTGCCCTGGGAAAACAAGTGGGAACCCGCCCCCGCTACACCGTTTGTAGCCGATTTCCTTCTGTATTCGGAAAAAGAAAACATAAGAAAGTCACATAAATTGACAGTGCCCTGTGAAAACAAGTGAGAACCCGCCCCCGCAACACCTTTTGTAGCCGATTTCCTATTCGGAAACAGGAAACATAAGAATGTTACATAAATTGACAGTGCCCTGGGAAAACAAGTGAAAACCCGCACCCGCTACACCTTTTGTAGCCGATTTGTTTGTGTATTCGAATAAAGAAAACACAAGAAAGTTACAAAAAGTGACAGTGCCCTGGGAAAACAAGTGAAAACCCGCCCCCGCTACACATTTTGTAGCCGATTTATTTTTGTATTCGGCAAAAGAAAACATAAGAAAGTTACATAAATTGACAGTGCCCTGGGAAAACCACTGAAAACCCGCCCCCGCTACACCTTTTGTAGCCGATTTATTTTTGTATTCGGCAAAAGAAAACATAAGAAAGTTACATAAATTGACAGTGCCCTGGGAAAACCACTGAAAACCCGCCCCCGCTACACCTTTTGTAGCCGATTTCCTTCTGTATTCGGGAAAAGAAAACACAAGAAAGTTACATAAATTGATAATGTCCTAACAAGTGAAAATCCGCCCCGCTACAGCTTTTGGAACCTCATTCCGCCACGCGCCTCTTATGGACTCAGTGCAGCTCAACCGAGCCACTCCATCCCTCGGCCTATAAGAACTGTGTACAACATAGTGCCCGCAGCGTGTAGCGGCCACCGGCGGCGTGGCTGTGTTTGCGACCAGCCAGGCTGGTCGCAAACACAACTACTTTGTAGTCGCCACCGGTGTAGTTTAAATATCTGCCTAACAGGAATATTCATATTTTGAAAAAAAGATCCCGAAAACAATGGATAATCTTTCCGGCATTTGCAACAATAAAAACAGGAATTCAAGGCATTTGCATTAACTTTCTGCCTAATAGTGCATACGAGACGACAATTTCTGGTTTTGCATCTGAAATTATCTCTAATCAATCCTATGTATTGTATTGTAAATATTTTGCAAAATCCACATCATACTTGCTTGTAATTGCGTCAACATTATCTATATATTTGCTATTTCCATTTTATTTTGATTTGTTCTTTCCTTTTCCTTCAACGCCAAAGTATAACTGCTCTTGGCAACAGTGTTATGCAATGTCAAATTTGTGTTCGACTTAAAAGTGACATCTTCAACAGAGTTGCCAGTTGTCTTTTATTAGCTACATAGGAAAAAAATATTGCACAAAAACGGATATTTTTGGGCCTTTCTATCGCAGTTAACCCTCTTAAAAGATATTGCTTAGTCGTGACATAACTACATTGACAATAAACTGCGGTCTTATATCGATATAAACAAACCCGAACAACCTAAAAACTGTATTATTGCAGAAAGCTTTTCTATGTGGCAACACTGTTAAAATACCGAATTTTGCAAATATACATGTCCGCAACGTAAATTTTAAGAATCAACAATTTTACGACCATTTTTGCCTTTAAACTCAAATTTTATGAATTAATGTGTGTTTTCCGCATCTAATTTTACTTAAAAGTATTAATATTACACAATCAAACAAAAAAAAAGGTAAAAATACAAGTAATTAGTGTGTCCGAATAGTGTAACGAAACCAAAGAATCGATTAGTTTTAATGTTTTCGCCTCTTTTGGACATTAGCTTAAAATATAACCGTATTGGACATAAATCCGGATTCACAAGATTTTTTACAAGCCACTTACTTTCGCATGTTCGACTTGCTCCTCCTTGCGCCGTTTTAGAAAATATTGGGTTGTATTCCAGACGACCGGTACTAGACCCGTTATTATATTTTTCCTCCTTAAAATATTCCAATAGCAAAAAAACTGCTTCATTTCCCCTCCATGCTAGTTCGGATGCAGCTATGTGGAAAAATTTCCGTTGAAGCCCATCTGGGGTATTTTCATCCAAACTAAAGGCCATTTTTTCTATTTCCTGTCTCGTCAAACCCGTGGAACTCTCCTTTCGTGCACCAGGTACCGCCTGCAACTCTTTTCGTTTTGCATTACGGGCAAAACGGGCGCTTTGAAAAACCATGTCATTGAATGGATCTATGTGGCGATTATATTTTTCAAAATATAGTTCCTGGAGCATTTTGGCCGTTTTGTTCCATAAAAGCTTGACCACACCTTCTTTATAATCGCTTCCGTCGGATTTTCGCATATTATATGCCCAGTCTTTTAAAATGTTGCACAAATCCTTGTCTGTTGACATTTTCTCAATTTCGAAACTTCGCGCAAGGCAAAACTCAGTAAACTGCTTCCATACATATTTGTCGGAACGCTCGGTATTTTTGGGCTTCACATTTTTAATAGCATCGTCGACTTTAGACAACAAAATTTTACCAAATCTTTCTTTTGCCATTTTGTAACAAGAACTGACAGAAATTACTTCTGAAGTAATTTGTCAAAAAATGATAATTACAACAATGTGACCACCAAGTGATAATCACTTAAATGATTATCACTTATTAATCACATCCTTCTATATGGGAAAAATATACATGGAGTTGTATAATCTAGGAAAATCCGTTGTCGGTTAGATTTGCGGGGCGTGCCCCCCTTCCCCCCAATGTGGCGACCCCTACAAATCATGTCAGAATGTCGAGAGGATCCTACTGTATCGATTATTATTATTACTCGATTTCGTCAAGGGATTTTCGAGCCGTTTATTTCGCCGGAACGTCTCCACTAGACTAATACTATAGATTTGTATTGTTACTTACCGAGTCCGATTCATTTTTAAAATTTTTTTCGAAAAATTTTTTTACGTCGTCTGACTTAGGTTTTTTATTTGTGTTCTTCATCATTTTATTATAGTTGTCTAACGTTTCTTCTTGTATATGAATTTGAGTCATATCCACATATGTTTTGGAGTCAGAATAAACTCGTGCTTGTTGAACAATCTTTAGCAAACAATCTTGTCCGTGTTGGTAATTGCAATATACAAGATCAGTACAATCGGTCCAAACGACTATCTCTGCGGTTAGGCCAGGAACTACCAATGCGGTTAGGCCAGGAATTACCAAACATGTTATAAGGAGAATTGATGTAAGCATTTTAATGTCTAGCCCACTGTCCGATTTCGGAATCTGTAAGTCCAACAGACAAAATTTAAATAGAAAAAAATCGATTCAACTTATACTAAATTATATTATTTTCACGAGTACAGGATGCGGATTTTAAATGGAGCGCTGCTTATAGTGGCTATGGGAATAGCATTTCTCTAAAATCCAAACATAAATCCTTAAAGATTTTTAATGGCCCTCGCTTTTGTCTCTGAAAAAAATTGGGACCCCAAAGGGGTTGGGGGCGGGGGGGGGGGGGGAGTGCCCAGCCTAACCAGCTTTTAATTTTCAAATTGGAAGACACGACCTGTGACATCTTTTTGGAAAGCTTTGGAAAGGAATATGACATTATTTTATTTTTTTACATCTGTCTAACCATATGTCAGAAATTTAATAAAAACCATGGCCTGCTCACTCTCAAGAAAATCCGCTTAAAGCATTATTTGTTCGGGTGTGTTCCAAACAGAAAGATGGCGTTACAGATGCCTTGAAACGATGACGCAGTCGCTCGTCGGTTTTACTCAGCCCGGTGAGACTGCTTATGGGGGGAATGGAAACATGTAAGAAGGCATTGGAAGTGATGCTAAGCCTACTCTGCTCCATACGCTCACAAGTAACCTACTTTTATCTATCTGTTTCACTCTATCATTTAAGCGTCAATATCAGACTTACGTAGAGTTAATATGAAATGGCAAAAAGTGATTGTTTATGCTGGCGACTTGATCCTGGTCATATTTGTATCACTTTACTGAATTAGGGAAGGTTGCTGCAGACAGAGACAGGCATAGAATGCGAACAGCACGAATTGTTAAACAAGCTACAGTACGCACAGGGGATCTTTACCCTGACGTCATCGCTTACACGTCATAAAAATCGTATGAATCAAATCAAAATTACGTGGAAGAAAAGTTGTCAAAACAAAAACTAATTTCATAACATTTTAATTGACGTAAATAACGTTCCCATATACGGATTTTTAAAAATTTCTTTAAAACTCCGAATCAAAATTTTGAGTCGGTCTTACATAAAATAGATTGTTAGGAATATGTAGGTATAAATTTGATATTCTTGAATTTTTACTGGCAGTTATGTACCTACTTCTTATTTGACAAAATGATAAACTCGGTTTGAATGTGACATTTTGATTACACAGATTAAAAAAACATCAAAGAAAGTTTAATTTTTGATTTGACCAACAGAGATCATTTGAATTAATTTATTAAAAAGTGCAACACCGTGCAATTAGATTTACAATGAACACATCTTAGAAAATACACCGTGCAGATACTATGAGCAATAATGATCATGCACTGTCTTGGACAAGACACAGTACAATTATTAGAATTACAATGCGCCGGCGGGTTAATCCGTGTACAAAAATTCCTTAAATTTTTATTTTATTTATTTAAATCAAAGTTAGAGTTGACAAAATTAACAAAGAATAGGTACAATAAGTTCTACAATTTACCTACCTATCATTGAAAAACTTAGTCTTAAAGCTGGTTTACTTATTTTAAATTTAAATTACAAGTCATCATCGCATTCGGAATCTGAACTTTCATCTACATTTATAATCAATGGTTCGACTTCAATATTTACTAAATGTTGTTCTCGATTGAACCATTCTTCAATTAACTTTTCAGTATGTTCTACACAATTTTTCCAAATTTCTGCAGAACATTGGTCCAATGCTTCATTCCACATGCTTAGAACTTTATCATCACCATATCCATCTCTACCAATGTGTTTGTTATAATACGATTTAGCATGGGCCCAAATTAATTCTATAGCATTAAAGTCACAATGGTAAGGTGGAAGCCGTAACACTTCATGTTCCCGTATCAACTCGTCAATTACATATACATTTTCTTTTCTATTATTTTTTGCTAACTGTAATAGTTCTGGTTTCAAAAGTTGTTCATTATAAGTTATATTATTGCTTTCTAACCAAAAAATGATTTGTGCTTTTGTGGAAGCAGTAGAGGGTTGTTTTTCTTTAAGCAAACTATGATATGGCGCATTTTATTGAACTGTCATATTTGTATTTTTCGACCAATTTTTACCACATTTTGAGACGAGATTGTGAACTTAATTTGGCGATTTCAGATTTGATTTTGCTCGAAATACGTTCTGTGAACCTTCTAGTTTCGATACATATACAGAGCGTTTGGAAATTCGGGCGATTTTACTTATTTTTTTCGAAACTAAAAAAACATGTTTTTACGTTTTTGGGATGGCAAAATAGCGGAGCGGAGACTTATCCACAATTTTTAGGGTTAGGAATACTTTATTACAATAAATAAATAACAATAAATATCAATATGTACTTACCACTAACACAAAAAAGCGATACCAAAAGCTCTGAAAAGAACTGTTGGCAGGAGTAAATGAAGTTTTAATGCACAAAAATGTATAAAAACGAAAAAATTGTGAATCAATTGTCACAATGACGTTTTTGTAATTTGTAGTACTGCGTAAGTCAAAATAATTATTTGGCAACTCTTCTTTATAATTCTTTCTCTGTCTAACACGTTTAATTCCGGACGACGTATAATATACAATTTTATTCGCCTTTATGTCTGTACCAAACAAAGATGCAGAGATATGAAATATGTCGGGATATCTATTTGTTAGCGATGACGTCAGGGTAAAGATCCCCTGTGCGTACTTTAACTTCCTTCGTCTGGCGGGAATGAAAATCAAGCAACATCTGATGTGATTTAAAATGGTGGAAAAGACGCAGCATCTTTAAATTTTAAAATAATTTTTAATTTTCTAATCCATTCACGAAAACGTCGTGTCCTTTTTGGTACAAGTGAGTAATTTGTAATTGAAATATTCATTTAGTCATCTTTAATAATTTCTTTCCTAAATCATATGGGGCCCAAAGATATGCTTGGACTTGAAGCTTGAAATATTTGCTATGACCTAGGCCCAGTTTAAGATGGTAAAATATTTTATGTAAATTATGATTTACTTCCTATTTTTTAATAAAACTACTCACAAGCTTATTTCTGAAGTTTAATTTTTCAGTTGTAGTTACGTTACTAACTTAAAAAATGATATAAGAGTGTGTAAGGATTATTTTAAAGTGATATTTACAGCTTAAAACATGTCAGAATCCTAATATTGATTTTTACCACTTATTAAATCAAATAAAAGGGTTTTGAATGTTTTTTGTTGGTTAAATGTCACTTTAGAATATTGACAGTAATAAAAATTTGGACAAAAGTGACATTTGAAAAGCATGTGCGTTTGTCAGCTGATGCCAGGCGTAATGGATGCCGGGTTTGTTCGTTTGTTCATACTTGCTTCGATTTGTTAACACAGCTGTTTGTCTTCTTCCTGTTTATAAGTGTTCGTTGGTTTTACTCGTTGCCTATTTTAGTGCTTCGAGGTTATCCAGGTGGGGAAATACCGATTTTTTTTTCATTGTTATAATATTCACAATATTCGGGCCGTAAATCTAACCTACAACGGGAAATTGAAAATAACTCAGCCGGTTTTGATGCTACAAAAAATGTGAGAGAAATTGAAGAGCTTGATAGAGCGCGTAAGCTCGAACAAACCCAATCCCGATATCTCAATGAGTTCGCAAATTAACGTGATTTTCAACTACAAAAACAATAAAATTTAATTAATTATATCTCGAGAAGGGGCGAAGTGGGGGCATCACTTTTTGGCGAATTAACTGGTGATACCGAGTACTTTGATGGGCCGAAGGCTGGGGTTGGTGGGGCAATTAGGAAGGGAGTAAGGGGGATTGGAAATGTTTTACATAATTGCTAATAAGTAGTTTTTTTTTTTCAGCTACGAGGTGGGATTGGCGAAAAATTTTTATTTTCCCAAATGTGCGCTGGGCGCTGGGTTGGCAACGGTCTCTTGAGTTTTTCTCGTCACTAAATTCATATTGAAACTCATTATTTTTAACATTAATGATAATTTTTTTTATAAAAATTGTTGGAGTGGGCAGTTCGATGTGAAGACGGGCGGAAACATGCCTTTAAATTTTTATTTTCGCATATGAAATGAAAAAAAATTATCATTAATTATTTTATCAATGTTAAAATAATAAGTTTCAATCAATATGAATTTAGTGGTTTTAATCAAGAACGCGTTGCGTCTGACGAGAAAAACTCAAGAAACCGTTTTCATGGAGAATTGAACAGGCCAATCAGAAAAAATATCCACATGGATAAATATCGGTGTCGTACTATCTTTTTCGTAAAAAAATATCAAAGAACATGTTTGCAGCGACGCCACTGGTGGAACAATTGAATAACTTTTCTAACTAAAATGTGTGGTTCTATATCCTATTAACACATACCAAAATTAAACATAATATCTAAAGTATTTTCGGAGATGGCCATTTCTTGTATGCCGCGCCCAGCGCGCATTTGGGAAAATAATGTAGTATAATTTTTCGCCAATCCCACCTCGTAGCTGATAAAAAAATAAACAAATTGAATCCAGACTGATCCCCGTAGCTCGATTAACAAACTACTTATTAGCATTTATGTAGAAAATTTCAAATCCCCCTTACTCCCCTTATAATTGCCCCACCAACCCCAGCCTTCGGCCCATCAAAGTACTCGTATCACCCGTTAATTCGCGAAAAAGTGATGCCCCAACTCCGCCCCTTCTCGAGACATAATTAATTAAATTTTATTGTTTACGCAGTTGAAAATCGCGTTAATTCGCGAACTCATTGAGATATCGGGATCGGGTTTGATCGAGCTTACGCGCTCTGTCAAGCTCTTCAATTTTGCTTCTTACATTTTTTTGTAGCATCAAAACCGGCTGAGTTATTTTCAATTTCCCGTTGTAGGTTAGATTTACGGGGCGTGAACCCCCCCCCCCCCCATGCGGCGCCCTACACAAATCATTTTAGAATATCGAGGGGATCCTACTGTATCGATTGAGGAAAAAAAATTACTCGATTTCGTCAAGGGATTTTCGAGCCGTTTATTTCGCCAGGACGACTCCACTATTGTCATTTAGAATTTAGAGAAAGAATTATTCGCATCAATTCAAAAATATTACTAACTTCCATTAAACGAAAACTCTGGGTTAACGAAACTAAACAAATGAAATATAACTTTTTGAATTGACAACATTGCTTTTTTAATATGACGAATTAAAAAAAGTAGTTTTGATAGTATATAATGACACCCTATGATAATTTAAATTGTCATTGGCTCCATTCAGCAGAGCTCATCGATTTATAAGCGATTTTTAATGGGTGACGTCACGATGCGCATCGATTTGTAGTTCTGCTGAATGCATTCTGCTGTCAGTTTTTTGTTTGGTTAGGATCCCTTCTAAATGTTTTCATCAAATAATACGTTTTTTCCTCTACGAAGTAGAGAGTTATTTTTAATGTTCCCCTTCACTAGCGGAGATCGTCTATACCCAAGTAGCATTTTTAGACACAAATTGGACACACATTCTTTGCTGAGAAACGTTTCGACACATTTTCGATTCGAATTAGAAACTTGTATCGAGACATATGTGTTACGAAACTTTTGCGACACATTTTCGAATCCAGTTACAAGAAACACTTAAAGACGTGCTTGTTTCGAAATATTTTACAAATCGTGGTGTCGATATATTAACGACACGCGAAGATAAATATTTTTCGAAAAATTTTTAGTTAAAATTATAAAGTTTTGGTAAGACACAAGATTGCATTGAATTTCCCATAAGAGATTTTTTTATAGCATCGGTGTACGTTTATTAGCGATAAATTAGCAACTTCTTGATATTATTTATATTTTAGGTATTATTATTGATTCATTTTCAACCACAGATTGAAGTAAGTGTTTTAGGTACATTTTTAATCACCATCTGAACAAGTTTGAGGTTATGTTATTGTTTAGCGAGATTTAAATTGTTATTTTTCTGTAATAAAAAGCTTACTGTACTGGATTTATCAACAAAACGCATGGCTATAGGGTGGGTAATTTAGGGTGGAGCGAAAAAGTAAAAATTTTGGAAAAGTTGTTCTATCAATTAGCACTATATGTCAAAAGTTGCCTACGTATCAGTAGATGAATGGGGATTTTTTTCGAAATTTTCTTACGCCATCTTCATTCCCCGCAATGACCTTGAAATAAGAAAAATTTTGTTAAGTGATTTTGGCAATACGCACTATTCTATTATGCATGTCTAAAGATTTCTGAATAGCCTTAAATGATGCAGAAAAATTCTGACATTTTTTGACATCAACTTTATTCTTCGCAATGACCTTGAAGTTATAAAAATTAATAAAAATTAAGTTTTCGTTCATATTTTCATATACATATTAATCATTTTTAAACTGAAAAAACAAATATTCTTCGCTATTTTTCGAACTATCCAGAATACGCCGCTTGAAGGTGGCTACACGTCGTGTTCCACAACCTTCCATCAGTCCATTCAATTTTCAATTTCAATTTTTAGTTACCTTCCTATTCCGGTTTATAGTCTCGCTTAGTCTCAAACATTGGCATTATATTTCGATCCAGAAGTCTCGTTCTAATGAAACCATCTCTAGCAGTAGACCCACATACATTCAAAGATACCTCAGACACAACTTTAACACACCTTTCCACTGCCTGTGTATGACAGGGTAGGTCAAAATGTACCGGAAGAACAATGGAGTCCTCATTAATTAGTCTTTTAAATTCTTCATCCGTTATATGCTGGGTTAGTGTTGGCTCAGTAAGGACACAATCTTGCCAAATGATTAGATCGATATAGTCATTCGACAAAAAGTTTATTTTAGGAATTTCAAACTTCCTTATTTTCTTTTGAGTCACCTTTTTTGCTCGAATGGATAATATGCGACGGATAGCTAGCTGTTGAATATATCGCCTACCGTCAGCAAGCATTGCCACTAGTAAACTCTCAGGATGGGCGAAAAAGGCATTTCTTTGAATGGTTTTATCAACAACTTTTCTCAGATCTTCTCTTAAGTATCGGCTAATATATATGGTTCGCCACAAATTCAATGGAGCATCTTTAATTGTAGATTTAGCTTTGATGTGAAACCACATCGGGGCGTATACCCGATTAATGAAAGTAGCAATTTCTATCAGGTTTTCGGATGGATCTGGAGTACTTACATAGAGCCTAAGGACCCTATTCGCAGTGGTAAGCAATCTTGCATGTAATAAACTTCCGGGGTTTCTAGTCGCTAGGTTTGCAGGAAATTTACTTGAACTTACAGCGGTGCTAATATCAAACAAATATTTTTGATCGGTACTTAGTTGTTTCTTATCTACTTCGGGGAGCACACATTTGATCGATTTATACTTTATAATCTGTAGTTGGTCACAGTTTGCTAAACTTTTGCCAATGGTTCCAGAGAATGCCCTCGGACCAGACGTTGTTCCATCTAGATGTTCAATTAAATGTCTTAATGGAAGTTCATTCGAATGTAACTGGCAAACCACCCAGTGTAAATGCCTTCGAAATTCTTTTTCTAAAAGTCAAATAACGCCACCGATGTTGCCTGTACTTGTAACTGTTCCATCACAACCAATAGCTAGAACCTTTGATGTTATTATCTTCCTATCACTTAAAAGAACACATATTGCCTTTTTGATATTCTGCGCTATGCTACTCAATGGGGAAACATGTCCTAAGTAACTAGAACCTGTTTCTTTGATGATTGAAACGTGTTCTTCTAAAATTTTTATTTGTTTAATATTTCCACCATCTGGTTTAATCATACTAATCGTCTTATCCTTTCTGCCATCAAAGTAGACGCCTATCAACTGTAAATCTTCAGATAGTTGTTTTTCTTGTAAATCCAGTCGAAGATTCTTCCTTTCTCGTCGTACTTTACTTCTATCAACCACTTTTTCAGCATCGTGAAGGACTTCTTGGTTTAAGTCGTGCATAATGGCTGAGGCAAGTGTAGCGGCGGGTCGGTCTGGAATTCCATATCTGACACAAGTTCTTGCAAATGTAGCTAGTTTTATTCTTGTTTGTGCTGATTTAATAGCGTGTGAAGTAGATGGTTGAGATGACGTTGATGGTGGAGATAAAATACTTTCCTTTCTTCCATATCAAAAATTGGTTGCAAACTTTTATCATTGATTAGATCCTCATCGGAAGACTCTGACACACTTTGTGAAAAGGAACTGGAAGCTTGCTCATTTTTTTCGAAGTCATAATTTTTATATCGGGTAACTTCCCGGAATTTTCTTGCCATTTTTTTCTGGAGCTTTTCAGTCGTTACTCGATCAACACATCCAATTACCATAACTCGTGCAGTTCTCTGATCTTGCAAAAACGCTCTTTCGGTTTGTGGGACTTTGTGCGATATATCACACAAACAGTCCTCAAATGACTTGCACTTGCAATGTGCTATATCAAACAGAAGCAGTGCATCTTCTTTGAATTTTGTCATTTTATTTTTAAAACTTTCGGTTTCTTTACGAGCATTGGAATACGATTTTAGAATATTATCAAGTTTATCATGCTCTCTTTTTAATTGATTAGTTATTGTAACGTGATGAACTGTTGGGATTGAATCTTTTTTCCATATTTCCTCCAATGTAGTTGCAAGCTGATCATAAATTTCACCAACCTTAGGTTTATATAGTCCTTCACTTTGTTTCTTTAGTCTGATGTAATTATAATATCGAAGCACTTGCTCTCGAGTAGGAAACACTGTTCTACTTAAATCTAGCGAAGCCCCAAATATAGGACACCTTGTTTTATTCCGCGTTGAAGACATTATTTAAGAGAACACTCGCACTATCAATTCAATAAACACGAATACGATATAATGAATACCCTTTGTCACTGACTCAAGTTTCAAAATTAGAGTGTCGTGCCCTTCCGCATGAAGTCGGTTTGTGGCGATATGACATGCGCATGTGCATAAGTAGCCATCGATATTTAAATTATATCGATATTTATATTTTGATATTTTTACGTTAGACATATAATATGCATAAATGTAGTTTCAGTTAATTTTGAGAGATTAGTGTGTTGTGAAAAATTTTTAATTCTAAGAAATATTCTTAGGAAATTTATAAATTATTTATTTTATCATTATAAAGCCAAATTACCAAACTGCACGATAAAATTTACTGCGACAAAATATTTCCATTTTTGTTGCCAACAGTTTCCAATTTTGATCCGAAACAGAAACGATAGTTACGATACATTGACCACAATGTGTCTAAAAATGCTACTTGGGTAATATGTTTTTATAATTATTATTCGCCATTCTTTATAAATTTTACTTCTCAGCCTGACAAGCAAAACTGACATAAATTGCTTTTTAAATTCGGTGGAAAAAATGGCGTCCGATTTCCCATCGATTTGTGAAATCGATTTTTTTTAGTGCATTCAGCAGATGATTACTAATCGCTTACAAATCGATGGGTTCTACTGAATTGTTATTGGAATATTATTAGTAGTTTTTTTTTATAATAATCAGCATTTTTATGTTGTGTTTTTAATTAGTCCTTTTATGTTATTCGTGTTGTATATATTGTATGTTAGCACATCCTTGCGTTTCGTTCTTTAACCATTTTTTGTAAATAACTTTTAACGTTTGAACGGTTCATCCCGAAATTATTTTCTCTAAAATGCTTAAAATTAACTAGTCATGCAGTTTTTTTTTTCGAAAATTGTTCGGGGTTGTTCAAGCAAAGCTTCGGATAACAGCTATTTAAATATTCATAATGAACAGCAGATAAATGGAAAATTACTTACATTTGTTCCGGTTTGTTCTAATGTTCTTGCAGCAACTATTTTTAGATGCTGTAATTAATAGAAGATATTTCTATGTATGTCCATATTAGGATGTTTGAAAAAAATAATTTCAGTAACGAGATTTATGATAAAAACGTCATGTCAAACAATGTCAAAAATAATGATTATTAATTATAACATTAAGCTGGATTTATAGTTGCCGTAACGTAAGCGGTAAGACGTAACGTTAAGCCATAAGAAAAATAAACATGTGATTTGTAATAGAACAATTCGCACGTTGAAAACAAAATTGACATTATATAAAAATATTTTTATAGTAGATCAGTTGTTAGTCTTAATAATATTTTTTTTTACAAGTGCCCCGAAAGTGCCTCTTTTCATGCATGTTCACTTCACCGAAAGTGGCGTTTTCCAAGAGAGCGGGCGGGAAAGTATCGAAGCGGGCGGGAAAAATCTTTCCCACGAATAATAAAACATAGGAATAAGATTTAAATTAACCAGACTTTTTAAATCATTTTTTTCTCGTTCAGATAACTTCGTTTTACATATATATATAGGGCAGTGGCGTATATAAGATTTTTTTCGGGGGTGGCCTTACATAAAAAAATATAGTGGCGCTTTCGCCTTTCCTTAGCGATCTTTGAATATATTGGTTAAAGAATTACATTTCGGGGGGGGGGGGCTACCCCCTATTATACGCCACTGATATAGGATCTTGAACCAACCCGAGCAAACCCCCCCTTTATACGCCACTGATATAGGGGCTTGAACATAATGACGCTTTTGCAGTAAAATATGAATATTAAAAAATGTAAAAAGGGGACTTTTTTGTATAGAAACGCGCTCATTGCTTTTATTTGCCGACTTTATTATTATTTATAAATCGTAATATGCCTATTTTTGGTTACAGAGGGCCCTCGGCCCGTTACGCAATTCGGGGTTTCTCACCACTTCAAAAAGTGTTTTTTCCCTAATAAGTCATGCAACACTAATTTATTATCATTTACTAAAACATCATACGATCGCAAGTTAGTGTCGTCTTATATAACGTGTACATAACTCTGTACGTTATTTCGTAAATTACTTGGTTGCATATTATAAAATCGTTGTCTAACAAATGGCCTCAACATCATGTTGGGTAAAATCAGCCCTACTTGTAAATCAGCAGACCTAAAATGATATTTGGTCCCCTTGCAAATACTAATTTAAAAACCTTGTATATACAAAAAGGTTGATGGGTGGGGCATAATAGGTGATTACCCTGTACAAATGAATCTACTAATATCGTCCATTTTAACCACGAACTTGTACTGCAGTAAAACCATACATGTGACCAAATGACCAATGACGAACTTTTCCGTTCCAATCCACCGAAATATTTCGTAACGAAATGTAACAAAAACCACACTGAGCGAAATATCGAGTTGATATAACTCAAATATGAGTTGTCCTAGACCGAAGCGTGTTGCTAATAGGGGACAGCCCAGACCTCTGAATTACGGCAACCAAATCGAAGAAATTGCATCAACTCACTAGTCATAAGTTATGATAGCACAGAAGATGGGTTATTTTATGCGTTGGAATAGCTCACGCTCCACCGTCTTAAATTATTGATAGGCTACCGTAGCTACCAGTATGTGAATTGTGATGGGTTACTACTCGGGCTAGATTAATTCATGATTCGAGCCATCAAAACTTGACATTAGCTTACGATAGCTTACGACGGTGGCTGGAATAACTCACTCTTTGGGCTACCAGACTCCAAATTTTGAACTACCAGTACCTAAATTATGAACTATCGGAACTCAAAATATTTCTTTGATTTAACGCCTTCATATTGTGGACTTCAATTGCCTTCTGATTTTTCAAGATATGACATTTTCGTTGTATATTTAAAAAAATAATCAAATGAACTATAGACAGGAGAGCATACCACGGCTAAGAAACCATGCGGATGAAGTGATGACGATTGCTTCAAAAGGCAACTTGATTTAATATACTGTAAAGAAGCACGCGATTATCACTTCGCTGAATAAAATTATCTTAATCGTAGTATAATACTCGTGTTTGTGTATATCATTGGGAATTTAATTATTAATTTTGTAAAACATTTTGTAATTGTCAGGTCTTAAGAAAAAGATATCAAGTTTATATCCACAATATGTAGGCGTACCTTCAAAGAAGTATGAAGGGTACGTCCATACCTGAGGAAAACAGCATTTGTTTAGTGTCAATAGAAATTATTAGCAAGTCCTGGGCACTGTATTTTTTTCGTTCTGTCGTTTTCCTCTGGTATATGGACGCACCCTTACAATATAAGTATAGAAACTTTTTTCAAATTTTTTTGTGCGATTTTGTCGACGATGCCTCCTATTGTTGTTTTCTTTTCTTAACATACACTAGTGGTTCTGAACAAAATATAAGAACAATGGTTTAAAAAATATTATTTTTTTTTTAATAGATTAAAAGATGGATTTTGGAAACTTAATTCAAACACTATTAGTTTAGGTAGATAAGTTTATTAATAAAATAAAAAAAAAACATTTTGTAAGGGCTCTCAAAGGCTCTACGTTAAGAATGCACTTAAAACGAAAAATAACATTTCATGTGTAACACATGTACTATCGTGCCGATAAAAAACTAGGACAACAATATCACAAAACTGGGAACGGATATACATATCTCATAGACTATAAAAGGTGCTCGACAGCTGTAAAAGTAAAAACACATAATTTTTAGGATGGAACCTAGGTTACATAATTTAGCGTATTATATTGTTCGATACGAGGTGGCATCAAAATATGTTATTTCTTTTATAAAATTGAGCGGCAGTAAATATATGGGCCATTTTTATTAAGAAAAAGTCTCATACCTTATTTAAAGTAGGTATATATAACGTCGCCTAAAAATGAAAACGAAACTAAATAATAAAAGAAATTTAATAGAAGGTTACAAAAATACAAACGCAAAATTTGTCGAAGCAACAAAACATTTTTAATATTTAGTCATAGAACCATTCCTGTTTATTACTTCTTGAAGCCCGTGCGGCATACTTAAAACTTGGTACTTCATCACAAGCTTCATTTATCCTGTAGCGTAATTCATCTCTGTTTCGTGGCCGAAAATCATGTTTATACATTGATTTCACCATTTTACCCCAAATGTTTTCGATCGAGTTCAAATCGGGATTCTTCGAAGGCCAGGGAAGAACTGCTATATTATTTTCTAGGAGAAAATTTTGCACAATGCGTGCTGTGTGTATTGGAGCATTATCTTTCTGAAATGTAAAATTTTGACCATCTACAGCGTTTATCGATGATATCATCACTGCATTTAGGATATTAACGTATTCAGGTGCAGTTAGTCTTCCTTCCACGATTTGGAAAATTCCTCTAGTGCTAATCCAACCACATACATTTATAGGGAAACGCCCACTATGGTTTGTTTTATGAGTGTATTTCTCATCATACCGCATACTGGAAGGCCTATGTACTTCCATTATTACGCGATTGATTGGAAAGTTTTCTCGTCAGAAAATATAACTGTTTCCCAGAAAATATTCCGATTTAAATATTCATGTGCAAATTCTAACCTGCCTTGTTTATTTCTTTCCATTAAAAATATTTTATTAGTAGCACAACGATTTCGTATATCGGAAATTTGAACCCTGTCTCTAGCAGTATTTGCAGAACCTGGAAAGTTCCTCTCTTCTTTCGCCTTTATTGCAGTTGCGAATGGATGATCCCTTAGATAATAAACTAGTCTTCTATCTTCATCTTCAGTAGAAATTCTAGGAGGACCTGAACCTGCTTTCCCAATAATAGTCCCATGCCTTGCTATTTTTTATTTTGCCAACAACACGGTATTTTTGTTTACTCCCAGTTCGTCTGGAATATCCCTAATAAAAGCACCATCTCGCAACCGACTGTAGATTATAGCATTTTGCTGAGGTGTTAATTGTGGCATATTTTTTAAAGAAAAATTTGCTTGACAAGTTAATGATAAAGTGACAACCTATGTTGACATGTAAAATTTGTAAATGACATTTTCCTGGTACCAGACTCGAAAGTAAAAAATTCCTAATAGTCGAGGAGAAAATAAGAAATTTTGCTGTCATAGTTTTTTACCGGCACGATGGTACAAATCTTGAGTAAATACGTATTAATAGTACTATATACTTATAAATAATAAGGCACAATTCCAATAATAACAGTTTGTATGCATCTCCCTCCTGTCCCTCCATTTTACGCCAACTGACCAAAATTATGCAAAACACAAATTTTCACGTAAAAATGATCCCGCAAACGGCGCAACGGCAAACAGATGCCTCTACGCGCAATCGAAAGAAATGAACTAATAACAATGGAATGAACCGCGCGAAATCTGCACGAGCACGAATTCGGAACTTTCCGTGACCTTACGACCGGTGATTTACCCTCGATATGGGGTTTTGTAGCACGTTTTTTGGGTTATTTTAAATGAATGTTGAATTATTCCAACTCAAAATAATTTACACATGGCAATGAGTTAAAATAATGCACGTCCGAGTTAAAACGACACTTTATAATCAATTAGTAAGTTTGCCCAACCCAAAAACTGAGTTCAGGTAACTCATAAAATAGTTACAAGATGAGGGTCTGTGGTAATCCCAAATATGTTTAAAATGTCGAGAAAAAATCTCTTTGTGGGTTGAGGCGAACCAAAAGAACCTGAATTATTGTAGCGTTTTTAAATAATTTGTGATAATTCATAGGCTCAGTTAGAACAACATAGAGAGGTGGGTTGAGGTAGCTCCAATTTTGTAACCCACGACATTGGTAAATGCATTTTTGTCAGTGCAGAGCTTACAAATTCTTAACGAAACTATAGACGGGTATGCACTTACTGCTTACGGCTTACGTTAGGGCAACTATGAATACATCTTTAGAGTCTAACAGAAAATGTCACTGCGCTCATTCAGCAGAACCCATGGATTTGTAAGCGATTTGACAAATCGATGGGACATCGGATTCCATTTTTTCCATCGAAGTTAAAAAGCGATTTGTGATTTGATAGCGATTTATGTCAGTTTTGTTTGTCGAGTTAAGGAGTAAAATTTATAAAAAATTACGAGAGAAGTGGATTCCGCTAGTGAAGAGGAGCATTAAAAATAAAATTATCCATTTCGTACAGAAAAAAATTTCATATTTGATGAAAATATTGAGAAGGGATCCTAACCAAACAAAAAAACTGACACTGAATGCTCATCGGGACGTCATCGATTGAAAATTGTTAATAAAGCGATGGGCTCTGATGAATGTAGCCACTTACGCCCGTATTTTCCGTATTTAGGATTTCATTGGGATTGGTAAATCCGGCTTAGTTGAATCTAACTTATTTGTTATGCACCATAATCGGTTTTGGGAATCCAAGGTAACAAATTGGCAACAGTGGATTTTCAACAAATATGACGTGCAAAAGGGGATGACGCAAGGGATAACCCTACTTTCGTTTGACCTGACGGCAAACTCTGTTCTGACGTGCATTAAGAAATCATTGAAATTCGCAATTTGTAGCCTTTAAAACAGAATTTTCTTCAAAGTTTTGGAAACAATGGTGTTTAATATATTTTTAAGATGCAGAGTGAATATTTAAAGACATTATCATTGCAAAATTGCATGATATCCGCGACAGGTAAGCTGAAAAATCTCATTTGCCTTTGTTTACGAAACATTGGCAGTTTCTTTTCCCTTTTTATGAAGTAAAATATTTGTTTACAGATTTCAAACGAAGCTAAACTTAATACATAATATGGACCCCTTTACACAGAACTTTCAATATCCATAATTTAATTCTTGGAGTTCCACCTATTACAAAGGATTGATATTTTTTCATATTTAGTGCTAGAAGTAGAGAGGAAATAAAGGCCCATAAAAGATAGCCCACAAAGATGGAAGCATATCAACAGTGCATTGCCATGTATAGCTGGAACCAGCGACTCTTGCAGTCGCGAAGGTGCTATTTTATTTGCAGCTGAATATACTTTCGTGTTAAAGATCAGTTGATCTTTCGTGTTAAAGATTATTTCTCGAGCTCGTTTTAGGTACTTATGTATGTTCCAATACCAATAATAAATTGTTTCTAATTTTTTGTGGCGAAATAAAAGAATGTTTTTATAATTGAAATATCCGGTCAATTATTTGAAAAATGGTGCACAATATAAAAAAACTTTCTGTATAAAAGTTGTTGGTCTTAAAGAAATTTATTAAACTTAGATCCCTGTAATTATACAGGGTTGCCCAAAAAGTCGTGGTAACCGAAACTTCATTTTTTTTTAAATGGAATGACCCTTTTTTGATCACATTTTCTGATTCCTCTAAACATTCTAAACAACAATTATAGAACAGGTCATATGGCTAAACCTATTAGTTTTAGAAATAATTTGAGTTGAAGGACATAAATGCGATAGGTACGATATTACCTTTCGCATTGTTTCGAGTCGGCTCAAATGTTTTACGTTAAAATTAAAAGACATTAAACTCGTGTAAAATGAACCTCACTCAAGTTGTGTCAAAATTTTAATAACAACTAAATTATTAAATACAAGCAGTAAAATTAACAATAACTTGAAAAGAACAAAAATAAAATTAAGTGTAAATCGTTATTTAATTAAATGCTGAAAATGTCCTCCTCCCACAGTTTGACAATGGGCTAGGTTATAATAAAATTTGTCGATGACGTTTTGTAACATTTCTTGGTTAATAGATGCACATTCTTCAATAATTCTTCCTCTTAATTCATTCAGATCTGCAGGTATTGTCACAAATACTTTATTTTTTAGGTGTCCCCAAAGAAAATAATCAAGGGGCGTTAAGTCTGGCGACCTAGCAGGCCATTCTATGGGGCCTCTTCGTCCTATCCAGCGGTTAGGAAAAGTGTTGTTTAAATAATTTCTAACAGCTAGCCCAAAATGAGGAGGAGCTCCATCCTGCTGAAACCACGTATTGCGTAATAGTGGTCCTACTTCATTGTTTATTGCTGGCACAATTTCATTTTGCAGCATGTGGAGATACATTTCGGCATTCAAATTCCCCTCTATAAAGAAAGGCCCCACTAATCTGTTGCCAATAATTCCAGCCCACACATTTACTTTCTGGGGGTGTTGAGTATGTGTTTCTCTCATCCAATGTGGATTCTGATCAGCCCAGTAACGACAATTATGGCGATTGAGAGACCCGTTCAACATGAATGTTGCCTCATCCGTAAAAACTATTTGATTAAAAAAATTGATATTTTCTTCATGTTTTTGCATCATTACTTCGCAAAATTCCAATCTACGATCAAAATCGTCTTCTGATAATTCCTGGACAAAAGTTATTTTATAGGGATGAAAATTACTGGTTTTTAAAAAATTGTCAAGTGATTTAAAACAAACATCAACTTGGGTAGCAGCTTTTCTGAGTGACAAATGTGGATTCTGAACAAAATGAAGTAATGTCTCTAATTTTTTTTCATCACTACTTGCCGACTTTGGTCTTCCGGAACGAAGTTTATCTCTGCAACAACCGGTTACCTCGAACCTTTGAACTGTTCTCACAACTGTAGATTTTGATATAGGCTCTCGGTTTGGAAAAGTTGTATTAAATAATTCCTTTGTCTCGATAACTGATCTTTGTCGGTCTCCAAAACCTCTTATTATTAGTAAAGTTATACGTTCCCTTTCGCTGAGCGATATTTTGAGAATTTACTTTGACAGTGACGCAAAAAATTCTAGTACCAGCTTATAAAAATGCAAAAGGTAATATCGTACCTATCGCATTTATGTCCTTCAACTCAAATTATTTCTAAAACTAATAGGTTTAGCCATATGACATGTTCTATAATTGTTGTTTAGAATGTTTAGAGGAATCAGAAAATGTGATCAAAAAAGGGTCATTCCATTTAAAAAAAATGAAGTTTCGGTTACCACGACTTTTTGGGCAACCCTGTATAATTACAGGGATCTAAGTTTAATAAATTTCTTTAAGACCAACAACTTTTATACAGAAAGTTTTTTTATATTGTGCACCATTTTTGAAATAATTGACTGTTCCGGGACTGTGTATAAAAAAACAATGTGTATTTTTTGAGGTGGTATTAATATCAAATACTAGCAAGAAAGGAAAGCTCTCTCCATTGATAGGATGTCACTACCTACAGTCCGGTTTCAAACTCTTTTGTTCTCGACTAAGGTTGATAATACAGCTTGAAGTAGTAGAGACTTCTCTGATGATAGGTATGGACACCTACCCTGTACTGACGAGACCAAAAGAGTTCGAAACGGGTCTGCAGGTGGTGATATTCTATCAATGGGAAGGGATTCCCTTCCTTGGTAGTATCATTCAATCTGAATTAGTATTTTAAGCGCTACAATATTAGACAAAACTACGCCTTGCGGTTCTTCAGGTGGTTAGGAAATAATTTTTCCACACATTATATAGTATTTAAAATATATTAGTTTATTATTTTATGAACAGTACAAGCTGCCTTAGTTTTGATTCTTCATTTGACAAAAATGGCAACATAAATACTTAATAATTTGCCTTATAATATTAGATTCAATTTTAAAAGTTATTTGTTGCTTGAAAACAGTTTTAAATTGCAAGCAAAGTTAAAATTAAAAAAAAAAACTTGAATAAAGTACTAAAACTGTTACATACAAAAACGAATCTTATATTACACCAAAAACTATTTTTTAGAGCAACATTTATGATGTCTAACATCTCCTAATCGTCTTAAATGCAAATTTGCTCTTCAATTTCCATATTAACTACTAATTTCCAAACACGACACAAAAGAAAATTATGTCAAAGTCAAAGTTACAAAAATGAAATATTTAAATATCACCGACTTAACTAAAATATTATTTAATTTTCTTAGGTAGTTTAAGAGCAATAAATAAAAAAATAAAAAAATTGTTTTGTAGTCCCGGAAAGAAAAATGAAAAAATATATAAAATTATTTAAATAAGGCTTGAGTGAACAGAGGGTCTAGAGATACTATGAATCTAATGTGTTTATCTATTTTATACTTAATAAGGTTCCAAAAACGACATAGTTTAAAACGATTTCTCTCAAGATTTTCAAATGAAATATCCCATACATTATTTAGTAGAATTCCATACAAATATATAAGTTATTTCCAGCCGTTTTCGAAATAATTCCAAATTTCATAAATTTTGTTGTTTAAATACCTTAAGCGCCTTGACTATCAATTAGTGTTGGGAAAAACCGATGATTTTAATAATCGAGTACTTGATACTCGAGCGCCTTTAATAATCGAGTGTATCGCTCGAGTGAATCGCTTGAAATTCCAATTCACAAAGCGATGACGTCACCGACTGCTCGACCGGCAGCCTAGTCGTTTACATGTGAACAGGTAGAGTTTTTAGTAGGCACGTAACTACGGGGGCACAGGTTTAGCTAAAAAATTGTAGTAGCCACCAAAAAAATTCCAGAAATTTATTTATTTGTGAATAATGAATTTTTACCACGTGTCTCGATACCAAACAAAGAAACTGCAAAAAATCACCCAAATATGTGTTTATTGTTCCGGTTTATTATTGTGCTTTTTTCAAACAAAAAGTATTACCAAAAGTTTTTTTTTTCGCATCTTTCTCAATCTACGAGCATAAAATAAGTAGATATTTAAAATGGTTTGTCAAATTCTTCCACTTTAAATTATCAGGTGCCCACGGTGTGCCCTTCAAAATAAGAAAATAGGTGATTATTTTTTTAAATTCATGTTTATAGTTACCTAAAAGTTCCTGTTTAAATTTAAGAATGTTTACTTTTGGTTACCCAAAAATTTGTCGATACCTATGTTTTGGTAACTATTTTGCGTTTTCTTATTTACCATTAAAATTTTTTATAATGTATGTTATTTTTAAGAAGTCTTCTTGAATTTAATAATAAAAAGTTCCTGTTTAGATTTAAAAATGTTTACTATAAGATTACCAATGAATTTTTCTATATATTTTCTTAACCATTTTGTTCGTTTTGTTATTTTATTTACAATTTCTATTATTATGTTGTTTTTGAGAAGTTTTCTCGAGTTTATAGTAAATAAAAATTTAAAAATTATATCCTTTAATTCTTTAATATTTACAATCGGAGACCTAAACGACGCCGCTGGCAAGCCAGTTAAAACAAAACTTTACAAAACCCATGTCGAGATGACTTCGCTGAGGGATTTGGCATACTTTTTTTATATGCACCTCCTCGTTTATGTGCCTTTAAGAAAGACGTATGTCGTGTACCTGCTCAGCGTCAAACTCGAACGTCGCCAATCGGATGACGCGGCGCGTAGACCGAAGGTCGTGTATCAAGTGACAGGCGATATTTTTCGGTTTTTCGCCTGAATTTATAACTAGAGTATTTCCGATCGAGCGAAAAACTGTTCGAATATACGAGCAGTTTTTTAACTCGATCACACTACAGCGGTACATTTCCGCCGGCGTCAAGCGAAGCCGGGTATCGAGTGGAAGATAAAGTGACGAGCGATGGTTTTCGCCTGAATAGATAACTCGAGCGGTTTTTTTAATAATCGAGCGATGTCGGTTATTTCAATAATCGAGTGATCAAGCGGTTTTTCGCTCGAGCGATCACAACACTTATAATAATTGTACACTACAGTAAATATTCAAAATGTCTTTAATTTTGATCTGTGCACAAGTAAATACGGTTTTGAAAAGATCTGTTTACATTTCTCAACATTTCAGGTGAAAAACTAGTTAACGCACGTCTCTTATTCTTTGTTGCATATTAATAGCAATTGTAGGCGGATATTTATAAACAACTTGGTAACGGGTCCCCTAAGAAAGTCAAGTTTTGGATAAAGTGACGCAAAATAACTCTCTAACAAACAATTCCTTTCGCTACCATCAAATTACAAAAATCATATCAAACAACTAATAAAATCAATTTTAATTTCTTTTTATAATTTATTCTCTCTAATAACAATTGTTTGATTTAAAGAACTAGTAAAACTATAACGAACAAATGAATCATTATTTTATTTTACAGCCTGGCATGGTCATTTGGTTTAATCACTACTTCTGAACTGTTGAGAAATAAAATGCAGTTGAGTGTTTTAAATTGTTTTTGAATTTAATGGTTTAATATTATTTTTCAAAAAGTAACAAAGAAACAAGTTTCTGAACTTTAGTGAAATTAAAAATCTGTTTGAAAATTCTAATATTAAAATTATAAATTTAAAATAATCAACTGCATTTTATTTATAAATTCAATGAAGAATTTTAGAGAAATATCCGTGGCAACGTTGTACGCAAGTGCTACCGATTATAGTACGTGTGTAACCCTGAAGTTTAGGAATGCCATTCAATTTTTCAAACGCGGTGTAATAGTTTTTATTCTCTACTTGTGTACTATTGTGTCCTAGAGAAGCGCTACATATTTTTTTTTAAATCCAAGTTTAAAAAGTGTGGTAATTCACCCATAAACCCACAGGCCACTCCTCGGCACAATCATATATGATCATATTATCCATGCCCAGCTGTGTAATCAACAAATGTTCAGGCACAATGTTGCCAAACTGTGTAAAAAATGTAAAACTTTAGATTCTTATAAAAATAATATTTAGTTCATCTAGTATCCAAATAGAAGTGAATCCAGGTGCCAGTACACTAGCAAGTAATTCAGGGTACAGAGATTTTCAGGTTCCTGTTTTTTTCTATGGGAAAAGCTTTATGCTCATCACGTATCCTGATGATAATGTGGAACTGCATAATAAGCTTATACCCACTAAACCCCATTCGGCCTCTTATTTCCAATCTCTCGGAACATTTGCACTAAATCACTTAAAGAAACACACAGACACCCACGAGTTTCCAATTATTTTTTTTTAAGATATGCACTTATTATTAGATTACACAATAGCAATAAATACTAACGCATAATTACACTTTACAATAACCTACCGTATATATAAAACAACAGCTCTATAGGATACAAATTATTTCGCAATAGAAACTCAGAAATAATAAAAACGCTAATTTCTAATGGGCTAATCAAATTTATTAATCCTTTACTGAAGAAGAATGATGAAATAATTATGTTGATAGACCCTTCCTTCCCATCCTTCCATCCATTTAAAATAAATAGTCTCGTCTAACTAGCGCGGTTGCCATTTCCGAGATTATCATTATATCATTATTTAAGAAGTCTTTTATCTGGAGGACTTCATCCTTATGCAACGACCTTCCCGAGGTCGTTTTTCCCAACGAATATAACCTCCAACGATTCAAAACCTCCAACGATTCAAAACCAACGTGAATCGCTTTTTGCGCACACGTACCACTCCCAGAGTGCCCTAAAGGATTTTTCCTATAGTGCTTGTGTTTGATCATAAAAAAAAAGTAGTTCCGTAGATATCCGGAAAAAAACGAAATTCTGAAAAATCGTTTTATTGTTTTCCTGGGTTTTTTGAGATCGAATTCTAAAGTAAATTACACTTTTACATTGCCACTTTTTCCGCTCTATCTAGGTCATGTACAGGGCATTTTAAATAAAGCGCCATTTTTAAATATTTTTCTTCAATTTGTTTTCATCTCAGGAATTGTCAGTATAAATATAATACGTCATTTCCATAACGCCCTGTATATTTTAAGTAAATATTGCGAAAATATGGATTTTTTTCTTTATATTATTTGAATTTCTGTAAAAATAACCTACAACGATTACCTATTTATGACTAAGGTTAGATCGAAATTATCTAAACGCGTACCTTACTACAGCGTTGCCATTTTTTAAAGCCATCTTCTACCTTATTTGAAACTGCAGAACAAACCCGAACAAACCCCATGTAATTTTTTAGGTGGCTGAATATTGACTCTCCTGTACATTTTAGGAAAACTGCATATTAACTTCTTGAATAGTCCAACATGGTAGACCCATCTGCAAAGTTTGAATACATTTTGTTCAAAGTTAATCATTTAAGCGTGATGTCAAAACCATGATTCAGGTAACACAGCAAACACCAGCAAATAAGTTCTATGACGCTATTGCAAAAAATTTACATAAAGCTGAACATAACGAATAAACATTGTCACTGACACGAATTTTCGTTTTGTCAATGTCAAAATTTAATTTGTTGGTTAATTTTTTCTCCGTATAAGAGTACCTATGTGGTGCAATTATTTTCATAGCACACTTTGATATAGGTATAGAACAGTAAATACTATTTATGAAGAAAAACTGATTTGTCATCAAATTAAATAAAAATACACAGGGTGTTCCATTTAAAATAAGAAAGTTTTTAATGATTGAATTATTTCATAATGAACCTTGGATTGTGACCACCCTGCACATTTTCTGCCAAGGTTGAAATATCTTTGAGACTTGATGATCTTCTAGCTATTAGGTAAAAAAAAATGTTTAATCCAAGAGCTATAAAATTTGCTTAGAATTGAATGGTTAATCGTATAATAAAAATTATCATGGGTGCTTATGCACTTTAGCACCCACGGAATTTAACAATTGCAATGTAAAGATCTGGTTGTATAGAACACTTTAAAACAAAAAAAATTGCGGATCGTACTGTTTTTCTATAAAAAAAAATTGGAAAAAAAGTTCGATTTGACAGCAATCTTTATGCGAAAACTCTTTAAAACGTAGTTGCCACGTTTACTATCATATACAAATTTACAGCAAACATAATGAAGGCATTGTTTTGGGAACACAAAGCAACTTCAAAAAGTTTTATTTAACAGGACACAAATAATTATTTAATAAACAAGTGCAAAACCATCCCGCTATATCTTTGAAGCCGATTTCCTTCTGTATTCGGCAAAAGAAAACACAAGAAATTTACATAAATTGATATTGCCCTGGGAAAACAAGTGAAAACCCGCCCCGCAACACCTTTTGTAGCCGATTTCCTTCTGTATTCGGCAAAAGGAAACACAAAAAAGTTATGAGTGATAGACGTGTTTTGGACTTCCATTGTCTTTATTTCATTTAAATCACAACGTTTCAACTGGTAAGTATCTCCAGTCGTCTTCAGGTGAAGACAGTATTCACCTGTACCTTATATTTATAATAATCCTTTAGGCTCGTCGCAAATACACCTGCTTATGGGCCCAGCGCAGCTCAACCTGGCCAAATGAAAACGCCATGTATAGTATTTATAGCGAATCCTCAAGCTTTTTCGACAGTTGACATCATTAATATGTCATCGATCAGCTGTTTGGGGACTTAACCAAATACCCCAGTTTTATAGGAACCGTATTGAGCTTGTTTGGTTTTTATATTTTTCGAGTTTGATTAGTGCTAATACGTTTAAAAGTGTATTTCCGTCGTTTTAGAAGTGTTTATTTTGTGTTGAAAACTTTGATTAATTACATATTGAGTTGTTTGTATATCTGGTAAACCACAGTAAGTACTTGTCACGTTATGAAAAATTTATAGGTTAATATTTTCATTTATCTGTTTTTAGGCGAAAATAATAATTATGGAGCATAATTATTGTCTGCCTTCTACCTCAGCTGATGCCACCGTTAGAGAAACTAAGGTGAATTTAATATTAATAAAAAAATTTCTAGATGTTTCATTTCTTTCTGATCGAGTTGAGATTTGTTTCAGTTAAATATCAGGTAATACTTTTGTGTGGCGACTTGAATGTAGACAGTAATGGGTAATAACGACCATGCTCATATTGTTCATTCCTTCATAAAATGCCATCTTGGGGAGGATGAAAAGTGGCAATGAGAAAGTTAAATTTATTTTTGGACATCTCTTCGAACAAAGTCAGAAAAAACTAAAAACCGAATCGCAAAATTGTCCCAATTTAACCGACTTCGTATCTCTTTACTCTTACCTTTCCCGAAATCCCAATGGGAAAGGCCGAAATACCCATTTTATTAGTTTTTTGCATATATGACTTACGTAACCTACATATTTGCAGTATACGTAGCCTACGTATACAAAAGAAGGGTGCATATAGAATTTGCTTGTTATGATACTATACGCTTATAAGTTACTAGTGAACATTAAAGTTAAAACAGAGGTAACAAGAGTGAACAATCTTTAAGCAAACCGTATATTTAGTCCATAGTTATTTTCAAAAATGTTTTTTTGTGCATCCGGTACAAAACATGGAAATTTTTCCAAGTGATTTGTATTTACATAACAGGGAAAAGAAATGATCAAGGATGACTTTTTTGAAAAATTGAAGATACAATTTATTACAGGTATAGTTAAGTCCATGTGTAGACACACTGTATACAGTTTACAGTAGGTAAAGATGGACATGCATGTAGATGCGTACTTCCTATCTTTTTGTGAAGATAGAGGTACCTACTAGACATGTAATTATAAAATAATGACTTTATTTTATATATTTGAATAAATAAATAACAAAAAATACAATGTGTTATGTTTTATTCCCTATAATAAATAATAAAAGATGTATTTAAAAATATAAATAGACTCGTTTCATTTTTAAAATAAACGTACGTACTATTGTAGTACGGTCCTGGAAAGTCCTGGAATGTCATACAAACCTAGGCAAAATAAATAACCAGAAATAAGCAGGCAAGTCATTATGTCACGTGACACTTGACATATCTGGCGCGAGGATTCGCTAGAACCACTATAGCTGTGTACAACATAGTGCCCGCAACGTGTAGCGGCCACCGGTTGCGTGGCTGTGTTTGCGACCAGCCACTTTGTGATTGCCACCGGACGGTGGCTATTAAAAAAAGTTCTCCGTTTTGGAGCAACTGCCAGGAACAAATATCACGAAAATACCTGTTTATGTATATTGTTGGATAACATTTTTGTAGGAACACCCAACCGCGACATTCGCTTCGTATCTCACATGATTATTCCCATAATAAAATCAATGTATGTCTTATGGAATTTTAGAATTTTCGGAAAAAGATCCTTGGAACAAATGGACAATAAAATACACATTCCAAAACCGCATATTTTTATTGTAGAGTACACGACAATCCCGCATTTTGTAAAGTGTTTACCAAACTCTGGTCATTTAAAGAAATTATTCGCAACCCTTTTATGTTATTCTTGTTGTTATTCTTGTTGTGTATGTATGTTAGCAATTTCGATTTTTAAGAAATGGTTGAGAAACGGGTAAGAAATACTCACAAACACTTCCTTGCGTTACATTCTTCAGCTGTTTTTCGTAAATAACTTGTTTAAAAATTATTCATCCGCAAATTTTTTTTTACAAAATACTTAAAATTAAATACTCTTTTAGTTTCTCTTTCAAAAATTGGAAATTGGTAACATGAGACAACAAATGTTTTTAATTGTAAGGAACCGTTATAAATATGGTAACATTGTATTTGGTTTTTAATATCTTACATTTTTGCCCCCTCCACACCTCTTTTTATGGTTATTAAATTATAGAAATTGGAATAGACAAAGGTGGTTTATTTTTACAATATTATCATTAGAGAAACATTTATGTTATGTTTTTTCCCCCAAGCACCCTCGAGGCCCCCCCTCCCGGTTTTACAATAAGGTATGTTTCACTAGAGATAAAAAATTGAAATGTAGGGAAATATGCATAAACAAACCCGAACAAACCCGACAACCCCCCCTCAAATTAAAGATCATTTCTACCTCACTAAATGGAATAGCCCTAAACAATATATATTTTTTCCATTATGAAAATAGCATTAAATAGGATATTAATAAATTAAAACACCAAAAATTCTTAGAAAAGTTATGATATATTTGAATTTACTTATTCATTAGTATAATTAACAAATCATTTAAATACTATATATTCATGCCATAAAACCCTATCATCATACAATGCATATTGGGCAGAGCCGGAGAGGTACAAATTTTATTTACCTGCATCCCTTATTATAATTAATAATTATTATCATTTTAAGTAGGTGTAATTAAAATTAAAAAACAAATGAATATGCAGATAGGTATACAGGGTGTTCATTTGAAAACTTCACACCACGGATTTATCGAGAACCACTGATTAAAAGAAAAAACGCAGAGACACGTCAAAAGATTTGCCAAGGGGACAACTTTTTAACCAAAAACTACTTCGCCCCCTTTTACCCTCTGGCCCCCGGGGTCATCCCCTTAAAAATTTTAAATGACAAGGGGTAGCAAGTAATAGCTTGTTGGAAAGGTCTTTCAAAGTGCTTTATTTTGACGTTTGATTTTTTTAAATCGGTCGATTCGTTTTCGAGAGAATTAGAAAATTTTTCACCGCCTTCTTTTTATCAACACAGAAAACATGGGCGAACTGTTTTTATTCTTATACCTGTTTAATTTTTTATACCTGTTTAGTTTTTTATAGTTGCTAAGGGAAAGAAACAATTTAATTTGCTGTCAGTTACCTTTGTGACAATCTTGGGATAGTGAAAATTAATTTAAAATGGTTTACACACTAGCGGAAAGAGTGGAAATGATACTAATTTATGGTGCCCAAACTGCCCTTACATTTAACGCCAGACATCCGCATAGGTATGTTTTGGACCTTGTTACTAAATTTACTCAAACTGGATCTGTTGCAAACAAAAAACGTAATCATCGTAGAGTTTTGGATGAAGCCGCTCAAGTTGAAGTTTTTTGTCATTTTGCCATAAATCCTAATACTTCATTACGCAAAATTGTTGATGCGACTGGTATTTCATTAGGTTATAGTAATATTTGGTTTTAGTAAATATAAATTCTTGGGTATCTAAAGATTAAAAACATTATCATTATTATTCTCTTTGCATTTAGTTCGTAGTTCATTCTAATCTTTACTTTACAGTACGAAATATTACATTTCAACATTTTGTATTTTGTTAGTTATGTTTTAATATAGTAAAGAAAATCTAAATCGTGACTTTCCGACACATTACAAATTGGTGTCAGAAGTGGGATGATTAAAATCGGGAAAAACATGTGTTAAATACTTGAGTATACGTGAGCCGATTCGATTCTCTTATGTCCGGGTAAAGAAGTCATACTACAACCTCAACTTCAGACGAACTCCAAATCCAGAACCTCCAACCATTATCAGCAGCCTACAACCTCAAACTTCAGACGATCTCCAAATCCAGAACCTCCAACAATCGTCAGCCACCTACAACCTCAAACTTCAGACGAACTCCAACTCCAGAACCTCCAACAATCATCAGCGAACTACAACTTCAACTTGAGATAAACTCCAGATCCACAGAACCTCGAGAATTACTACTCTAGTGCAAATTCAAAAGCTTAAGATGCTGTCGCTAATCTTGTAAGTGTGCTATTATTATTTCTTTTATTACTTATTACTTTTACTCGCTGCTATATTTTCTCACTTATCAAATCATATAGATCATAAGGTAACAAATAACCTTTAATTTATTTTACTACGCAATTGTAATGCCTCTCAACGCAGATTCAACTAATGCAACAATCTCCCTAGAAATGGCAAAAAGAATGCTTATCAAATACGATGGTGATACTTAACTGGTGATAGTAAACTACATGAATTTATTGATAATTGTTCCTTGGCTATGTCTCTTATAAAAACCGATCTCAAAAAAGTGCTTTTCCAATTATGACTTCTAAAATTACCGATAAGGCTAGGATACTTATAAAAAACAGAAACTTTGAAGATTGGGAAACCTTAAAACAATACTTACTAGATAGGTATTCTGATAAACGTACTCAGGGTCAATGGCAGTTAGAACTCCATTCGTGTAAACAAAATATTAATGAAGACGTAATTTCTTTTGCCAATAAGGTAGAAAATTGTTATATCAAACTTTTAAGTTCTCTAGATGACTCTTTAAGTGAAAATAAGTGGTACACCCAACTTTTACAGGATCAAGCACTCAGTGTATTTTTAATGGGCTTGAACAGAGATATTGCCATAGTCGTAAAATCGCGAAATCCAACCTTACTAGAATCAGCTATACAAATCGCATTAAATGAAGAGCGCGAACTGAAATCTTTAAGAGAAATCTCTAAATATCAAAATATCAATAATTCAAATACACGCCACTGTACTTTTTGCAATCGCAGCGGACACACATCTTTCAATTGTAGAAATAGAACTCAAGTCGGTTCCAATTCTAGTATTCGTTCTCAAAATTCTATTTTTCCTAGACAAAATTTTAACTCAACTTATCACAAACCAACTTTTAATAATCACTCTACTTTTCAAAGACATAACCCTAATCAAACTATTAGACACGTAGATACGTCACCAAATCCGAGTACAAAAATTTGTAACTATTGCAAAAAAATTGGACATGTAATACACGAATGTCGGAAACGACAATATAATAATAATTTAAAAAATCACCAAAATGCCAATAATAATAATCATCTTAGTTCTGGGAACAGCGGTAACCAAAATACCGGTTCAAACAACAATTCGTTAAACTCCAGAGTTCCTCGTCGAGACCAGGCCACTCAGAGGAACGTAAATCATATACAGGCCGCATTTCATTCATAAATTTTCAAGGTCTTACCTCATACGTGTATCTAGATGCACCGCAACTTAAAAAACGCTGTAGATTTCTAATAGATACGGGTTCTACAATTTGTCTTTTTAAAATTAGTAATTTAGCTTCTGGAACTCCCAGTCATACGGATTGTCCTATTACATTAAAGGGTATCGATACTAACCCCCTTAGCCTTTCTAAAACTCTTTCCTATTCTTATTTTTCCTCATCAATTTTCGGCAATCAACCCTATACCTTCCATGCAGTCCCCGATAACTTTCCCATTCCTTTCGAAGGTATATTAGGTAACGACTTTCTAAAAAATTATTCTGCAAAAATTAATTACGAAACTGACTCACTTTTTATTAACAACCAAAACATACCTATTCATCACATAAAACACCCTCCATTAACAACCGATCCAAGTCTTAATCCTTTAAATGATCATATCTCCAAACAAATATAATTATTCCCCCTTGGTGTGAACAAATTATCAGTGTAAATATACTTAATACACCCGATAATAAATCTGGTATATTACCTAAAATGGAAATACTTGAAGGAGTATTTTTATGCGAAAGTCTTATCTCTATAAATAATAATAAAGCTTTAACTTCAGTCTTAAATACTACTGACAAAACAGTAGAAATATCTCAAATTGATTTAAATGTAGAAGAAGTCGATGATTTTAATAATACGCAAAGTATTTTTTCAGTGAATTGCTCTAATTCTAAATTTTATAACCATGACTCTAGTCGATTAAAAAAGATTTCAGATTGCTTAAGAACTGATCACCTTAATTCCGAAGAAAAGGAATCCTTAATTAACATATGTCATGAATATAATCATATTTTTCATTTAGAAGGCGATCGATTAACTTGTACTGACGCAATTATGCACTAAATCCCTACTACATCCAACATTCCTGTAAACGTTAAAACTTATCGTTATCCTGAAGTCCACAAGGCCGCCGAAGTTGAGAAACAAATTAATAAAATGTTGGTCGACGAGGTAATCGAGCATTCAACTTCTCCCTGGAATTCTCCTGTTTGGGTCGTACCAAAAAAATCAACCGCTTGAGGTGAAAAAAAATGGCGCTTGGTAATTGATTATCGGAAATTAAACAATTTAAGTATCGGTGACTCCCATCCATTACCTAATATCACAGAAATTCTGGATCAATTGGGTCATTCTAAATATTTTACAACCTTAGACCTAACGTCAGGGTTCCATCAGGTTAAAATGGATCCAGCAGATGCATCAAAAACTGGATTCTCCGTACCTTCTGGTCATTTTCAATTTAAACGTATTCCCTTTGGGTTGCGAAATTCACCCGCCACTTTTCAGCGATTAATGAATACTGTCCTTGAGGAATTCAAAATTACCGGTGTTTTGTCTACTTGGATGACATTGTTATTCATGAAAGCGATCTTGATATGCATAACCAAAGATTAAAAGAAATTTTCCAACGTCTTTCTGAATTTAACTTAAAAATTCAACATGAAAAATGTGAATTCCTACGCAAAGAAGTCATGTATCTAGAACATTTAATAACTGAAACCGGAGTTAAACCTGATCCTGGTAAAATTGAGAGCATTGTTAACTATCCTATATTAAAAAAGTCAAAGACATTCGTTCATTTTTGGGACTCGCAGGATACTATAGAAGGTTTATTCCAAATTTTAGCAAAATTACTCAACCATTAACAAAATTACTTAAAAACAATGTTCCATTCCAATGGACCAGTCTCCAACAGGAATCATTTGAAACATTAAAAAATACTTTGACTAAAGAACCTATTTTGCAATATCCTAATTTTGAAAACTCTTTTAACTTATCTACGGACGCTAGTGACTTTGCCATAGGCGGCGTATTATCACAAGGCGAAGGTAAAAATGATTTCCCTATTGCTTATGCCAGTCGAACACTAAATAAAAGCGAATCAAATTTTAGCACGATAGAAAAAGAGTTATTGGCAATTGTATGGTCTGTCAAACATTTTCGCCCTTATCTGTACGGTAGAAAATTCAATATTTTTACTGATCATCGCCCCTTAACGTGGCTCTTCAACGTCAAGGACAATAGTTCACGTTTAGTCCGTTGGCGTTTGCTATTGGAAGAATATGATGACAATATTTAATACCGCCCAGGTAAACGAAATCAAGTTGCCGATGCTTTAAGTCGTATAAAATCTGAAGAAGCCATAATTAACACCATAAATTCATCTCAAAATCCTTCTTATTCTGATTTTCTTCATGCATATCAAAATACTAATGACAAAATAACTGAAGTTAGTGAAAATATTTTAGAGAAATTAAATCATTCTGCTTTGTGTATCTCCGAAGACGTTGAGTTGATAGGAAAATCATTTATACAATTAAACGAAAAGTTCGACCACAAGGAAAAATTAATAAAACTTAATGTACGAATAGGAGATGTAAAAATGCTTAAGGAAAAAAATATTTATATATTTTATCTTGTTAACAGACAATTTAATTGGGAAAAAGGTGAATACGAAATACTTTTTAATTTATTAATGAAACTTAAGACAATTTTATTAAAGAACAACATCAGCTCAATTAATCTACCTAGGTTAGGTGTAGGATTTGATCAATTACATTTCAAAAAAATCAGAGCAATGTTAAGATTTATTTTCAAAAATTCTAATATTAACGTTAATATTTTCCATGATGTTCTTATTACACCTAATCGAGATCCAACATCAGGTCATTCAGGGTTTCACAAAACTTACGCTAGGATAAAACAAAATTATAAATGGCATAATATGAAACAAGATATTAAAAATTTTGTCAAGTGCTGCGAATCTTGTCAAAAAAATAAACTGGTCAGGAGGAAAAATCGCGAACCGATGCAAATAACAACTACGTCACAAAAACCATTTGAACGTATCGCTCTAGACATCGTAGGACCGTTACCTATAACACTATCTGGCAATAAATTTATTCTAACCCTACAAGACGACCTACTAAATATACACAAGCTTATGCGATCCCTAACCATGAAGCCTTAACAGTAACCGACGTTTTCGTTCATAGATTTATTTGTAATTATGGTATACCTGAATCAATCTTGACCGATCAAGGGCGTGACTTTATATCAAACTTGTTTCGTGTTTGTTCGTCAACATCAAAACTTTTTAAAATTAAAAATTTAACCTCTACTGCTTATCATCCACAAACTAATGGCGCTCTCGACAGAACTCATTCTACATTAGCAGATTACTTCAAACATTATATTAATCAAGATCAATCCGATTGGGATAATTGGTTAGACTTTGCAATTTTTTCTTCTAACACATCTATACATACATCTACAAAATTTTCTCCATATGAATTGGTGTTTGGAAATAAACCCTCCTTACCATCACAGTTAACAAAAAACCCCGAATTTAAGTATACCTATGACAATTATTTGGACGATTTAACCTTAAAACTTCAAAAAAGTCAACAAATCGCACGCGAGAATTTAATTAAATCTAAGGAAGTAAATAAAAATTATTATGATACAAAAAAAGGGTAACTCATTCAAAATTGCTGTAGGAGATCTTGTTTACTTAGAAAATAGCCAAACCAAGTTAAATCAATCTAAAAAACTAACACAACATTACAATGGTCCCTACCGCGTTGTAGAAATCAATTCTCCTGTAAACTCTACCTTACTAATTAAGAATAAACGTACGAAAGTTCACAATAATCGATTGAAACCAGCTCTTGTTTCAGATTAGCAACCTTCATTCTTTCAGGGTCTACATTAGCCGCAGTTCGACCTTTAGATGTCCAGGTTATAAGAAATTCTTCAGGTATATTTTATGACCACATAGGACTCGCTAGATTTTTTGATTCCTCTTGGGAACTTGTAACTTATCTTAATTTAGATTCCTTTCAGAAAATCTTACATTTTTGGAAAATAATTTAAGGAAAACTGAGGAATTATGCTCATCTAAATCTCTCAATGAGTTTTATTTATGTAATACTTCGTTAAAAATTATTAAACAATTATTTCCAATTTTAAAGGAAAAAGACCAAACATTAAAAGACTTCGCAAATAAACCAAGAACAAAACGTGGATTAATTAATGGAATTGGATCTATGTTCAAAACTCATTTTGGAACTCTAGATCAAAACGACGCTGAATATTACAATAAAGCGATAAATAAAATATCTTTAAATGACAATCATTTAATTGATTTATTACACAATCAAGTTCAAATAGTTCAAAGTACTATTCAAAACTTTAACTCTTCAGTTACAAATATAGAGAAAAATAATTTAATTTTTGAAACCAATTTTAATCAGATTCATAATTTAACTATCGCAAATGCAAAAAAGTATTTTAATTTAGATCTTAAACAAATAATTGATGAACATTTATCACTAATTACCTTGTTGATAAGCGAATTAAATAATGAATACTCTTCAATAATTAACGCGATTCTATTAGTGAAAAGTAATCAAATCCACCCGATAGTTATAAGTCCTAGCCAATTTTTAGAGGAATTAACAAAAAGTCTTTTACATTTACCTTCATCTACGTCATATGCGCTGCCTCTAACGAATCAAAATATTCATGAATTATTATCTTTAGTGCATATAAACTATTATTTTTCTGAAAATAAGGTTATTTTCGTGATAAAAATACCTCTGGTAAACCAATTAAATTTCGATATTTTTAAATTAGTCCCATTGCCAATGTTAAACGATAATAAGCAACATTTTACCCTCTTTTGATTATCTAGCAATTTCGGAAGCAAAAAACAGTTATGTTTCTTTTAAAAACCTAAATGCATGTAATCAATTATCTAATAATCAATTCGTTTGTATTCATGATTTACCAATATTCTCTACTTATACTAAGCCAATCTGTGAAACGGAATTAATGTTTAATCCTAAATCGATACCACAAAACTGTGACATACGGTTAATAAAAGTAATCACTGAAACATGGCAACCTCTTTATAGGTCAAATTCATGGTTGTTTGTTCTTCCTAAGGAAAGCTCTGTAACCTTAAACTGTAAAAATTTCACACCTGTTGACTATAATCTAAAGGACACAGGAATTCTAACAATCACTGACATAAATTGTAAATTATTTACTTCAACTACTGTGTTGAAACCCAACAATAAAATTTTATTTCAAACCGAGTATAAATCAGTAATTCCGAATTTCAACTTAGTAGGCGATGATTGTTGTAATAAAAAAGAATATAAAAATCTAACTGATTTGCATATATTACCTTCACATTTATTTACTTTAGATCGAGAAAATCTTAATATAGCAAGCCATAAATTATCTAAATTAGATCAAACCTTTTCTAAACTTAAGGACGAAATGGATAATACTTCTTTTAATTTATTTCAAAATTCTTACTTTATCTACATACTCACTCTTAAGTCTATTGAAGGTAGCAGGTATCTATATTTTTTATCGATTATTCAAATATTGTAGGAGAAATATTTTACGACATAGTCACGAAAACAATTGCATCACAAATTGCATAACGTTTAATTATTGTAAAGATACAAGATCAAGCTCTATAAATGAACAACCTATAGCCATTACATATGATACAAATTATGACTCTATTAATATTAAAGAACAGCCAGTGAGTGAAGTAGAAAGTAGTAAGAGTAGCACGCCTAGAAGAAGCAAAAGGCTTGCATCTCTGAAAACCAATATGGATTAAAATTGTGTACGATTTGTAATTAATTATATTCTAATCTTAATTTCTTTCAGCATTATTTTTATATATAATGTATTGATTTTAAGTGAAATTTTAAATATAAAAATTTCTCATTAAGAGGGAAGGTGTAATGTACCCATATACTACGCCTATGTATTTTCTATACTTTCTCTAGTTATTCATATTTAGATAAGAATTTTAATTTAAGTATACATCGATTTAATAATTGTTGTTTGTTTTTGAGTTATTACAAGTAAACATCTGTCTGCGAAGATGTGCGTCGTCAGCTGATGTTTGTGCATTCAAAGAGAAAGATCAGATAAGTGTGCTATCATCAGCAAAACTAAATATCGGATATTTCGTTTTTACTAGAAGGTCGTTAATATAGAGTAAGAAGAGAGTGGGAGATAATATGGACCCTTGAGCAACATCGGCATTGATGGTGAAGGTGTCTGAGAGAAATCCGTCAATCGCCACTTGCAGGGAGCGGTCCTTAAGAAAGCTAGACAACCATGCACAGAATCGACTGGACATACCATTGGATAGCAGTTTACTTAGAAGTCCCTCATGCTAAACACGATCAAAGGCTGTAGAGATATCCAGTGCAACAGCCCGAGACTCCCCATGATGTTCGATTGCGTTGTTCCAAATATAGGTGACATAGGCTAGAAGATCTCCAGTTGATCTGGACTTCCAAAAACCATATTGATGATCGCTGATAATGTTAAAGCCTTCCAGGTACTTGAGAAGATGTTGGTTAATAGCTTTCTCCATTACTTTTGATATAACTGAAAGGAATGCGACTGGTCGATAGTTGCTAGGCAGGGTTCTCTTCTTACCCTTCTTTAGTATAGGCTGAACTCGCGCCGTCTTCCAGCACGATGGAAATATTCCTTGTTTGTAGGTTAAGTTAAAAAGTCTACAAAATACTGGTGTTAGTTCATCGGCGCATCTCTTGAGAACTATAACAGGAATTTCGTCTGGACCAGAATCTTTGTTGACGTCGAGACCTTTCAGGATTCGTTTGACGGGACGCTTTCTCTAAAGGGCGATGTTTCAGTCACCTTAAGGTACAGAATGACTTAAGTCAACCTTAACACAAGTTTGACAGTATACTAGAGTTCTTTTTAACTCTCATCTAAAGGAATTCCTTCCACTTAATGCGTCAATTGCTCCCCAAATTAATTTAAAACATGGTTTTTTTAGGTTTACCATTAACGTTAAGGCTACCTTAGCTAAAGTTTAACTTAAGGTATTTCTTTTTTGGGTGTGTGCCTTGGCGATGAATACCTACACTATGTTTAAGTTAATTTGAGGGCAATTGATGCGTTAAGTGGATGATTACCATGTCCTTAAAGATATATTCCTTTAGATGAGAGTTAATAGGAACGTTAATATACTGTCAAACTTGTGTTAAGGATGACTTATGTCATTCTGTACCTTAAGGTGACTTTATCGACCATAAGTTCTTCTTGAATTATTACTTGTTTAAAATTAACCTACCCTGTCTATTTTAGCAAGAGTTTTGGTTTTGACAAATAATTATAAAAATGTCTTAAATCAAATTTACCGTAACAGGGTCACATTTCCAAGAAATAACAACAGAAATGTGTATATGTATTTTATTGTCATGTGATTTATACCTTCCATGCATGCCGCCGTATCCCAAGTAGCGACGTCGGCGTCGCGTCGTCTTTTGCACTACTTTAAATTTCCCGAGATTTATTGTCGTAATCTTTAAAATATTTTAAAATGACAAAATTAAATGATTGAAGACTATTTTACTGATCTGTTATCGCTGTGAAGTGTTTTTCCAAAAATGACGAGGCCTTACCAGTACAAATAAACTTGGAAGGTTAAATTAGGTGCATTTCACCCATGTTTGAACAATAATTTGAAGCGAAAAACATCCTTCTATATGATCATTAATCAACTCTCCAAATTGGCATATACAGTGAAACCTCTCTTAGACGGACACCTGCGGGACTGTCTAAATGTGGTCGCCTAATAGAGGTGTCCGTCCATGGGAAATGTGTTAGTAAGTAATGTGTAAATGCAAGATTATTATTATGTATGTACAAATAAACATAACATAGCAAACACTAGAATTAGGCTATGGTACTAAAAAAAACTAATAACGTAGTTTGACGTGTTTGCGTTTTAAACTTGCAATCTGGAAAATGTAATTCCAAGTATGATAACAATTCCCTTGCTGTAGAGTCATCTCTATTCTTTGCATACTCTTGTGATTTCTTTACCATACTAATGGCTTGTGAATAATTGGTGACACTTGTTTGATTACTGCATTCAACTCGTGCATCAGAGTCGTCAGATAGTGATGTGGTTTCAGTTTGTCAAGTAAACCTAAAACCCATTATTTAGCTATATTAAATTATCAATTCTTTGTTCATTATCGTAGAAATGCCATACAGTCTTGAATTTGATTACTCTTTAATTGATTGTTAATAATTAATATTATTTAAACCTATTTAGGACGCCCATGGTAATTTTTGTTTTTAGTAAATATAAATTCTTGGGTATCTAAAGATTAAAAACATTATCATTATTATTCTCTTTGAATTTAGTTCGTAGTTCACTCTAATCTTTACTTTACAGTACGAAATATTACATTTCAACATTTTGTATTTTGTTAGTTATGTTTTAATATAGTAAAGAAAATCTAAATCGTGACTTTCCTTTATCCCGACACATTACACAATGAAAATCATCATGCTTTTGTAGAAGGGCATACTCAGTACCCCCAAAAAATTAATGTATGGGCAGGCATTTTAGGAAACAAAGTGATTGGGCCATTGTTTATTAATGGAAATTTAAATTGAGGCATTTATTTAGATATGTTGGAAAATACCATCAATCCGCTTATTACTCAAACCATTGAAAACCAAATCGAAGACGATGGAAACCCTATACTTGATGAAGCTAAAATATATTTCCAGCAAGACGGCGCTCCTCCTCAATATGTTCTTCCGGTTCGGCAATGGCTAGACGACGAGTTTCCAGATAAATGAAGAAGGCGAAGAGGGCCTATAGAATGGCCTGCTAGATCTCCTGACTTGACGCCATTAGACTTTTTTTATGGGGCCATTTGAAAACTATTGTGTTCACTCCCCTACCGAACAGTTTGGATGAACTTCGTCAACGCATCACTGAAAGCTGCCATGATCTCCCACAACATGTTCTTGAAAATGTCCGTCAGGAATTTGAAAATCGCCTATATCATTGTTTGGCCAATAACGGGCAACATTTTGAACATTTATTGAAATAAAAAGTGATATTTTCGTGTGCTTTTTTTTTCTGAACAAATTAAGATACTTACATAAAGATTTTTCCAATTTTCTCGAAAACGAATCGACCGATTTTAAAAAAATCAAACGTCAAAATAAAGCACTTTGAAAGACCTTTCGAACAAGCTATTACTTGCTACCCCTTGTCATTTAAAAATTTTAGGGGGATGACCCCGGGGGCCAGAGGGTAAAAGGGGGTGAAGTAGTTTTTGGTTAAAAAGCTGTCCCCTTTGGCGTTTTTTCTTTTAATCAGTGGTTTTCGATAAATCCGTGGTGGGAAGTTTTCAAATGAACACCCTGTATATTTTCGAGACTACCATTAATTGCGGTTTCAATATTTTGGGTTTTGAGCTGCACTGCAATGGGGTTTAGACAGGTAATTGATTTAGTGCAGTAAAGGTCAAGGGTAAATGTATACTATACTAAAACTAACGTATAATTACAATTGTATATACATATATCATACAAATAGTACCTATTATTCATCATCCTCATCTAAACTATTATCTGAATGACTCTCGCTCATACTTTTTTCCCGACTAAGGGTTCGTCAAAAAATGCCAAAATTTCTGAAGGATACTGTTTACTGTTTTCCCAAATGTTCACGTTGTTCTTTAGCGCCTTTGGATGGACTGCCTCTTAACCATTCCACGAGCTGAATCCTTGTGAAAAATACTGATTTTGCTGTGGATCCTGCAAGAACAATAAAATATTGACAAACAGTATGATTTTTTGTAAAAATTTATATACTCAGAAAAATATAGCCACCATTTTGAAAAATATCGGAATTTTTTTTTCGCCTGTTTAAAAGTATGTTTAATTCTCCATGAAACTATGTATGTTTCATCAGAATCCGTTTAGTACTAATAAAGTTATTCAAAATTGGTTCGATGTCTAAATCACATATTTGCAAAAATGTACCTAACAATTTTTTTTTTAATTCAATTTTCGGCAAGGTCACAAATTGTCGCAGCAACTCTCAGTTGAACCAAATTGTCGCAGCAACTCTCAGTTGAACCTTATTCAGGACCCTTAAAAGAATAGGAAACCAATAGTTTGGTCGCATTCCAACATTTTGCCTGATACAAAATTTTAAAAAAAGTTGTTTAATTTATTTTAACTTATGTTAACAAAATGTATGAAATCAAAAGTACTAGTGTAAATATTTTTAATTTGAAAAATTGATAGGATTGTACTTACCACAAGCAATAGGCTCCATGATGGTTTTTCAAAATTTTTACAAAAACTTAGCGGAATAACAGAACAAATACACTGATTTTTTTCAACCACTCTAATTTAATTGACACACCACACTAGAAAAACATACTTTGAACTGAAATAATTTTAAGGTTGGCCATAATATAAATATAACAGGGGGTGATTTATGACACCCGGGTTGTTTCTTAATTAAGTGCTAATGATTTTACGACATAATTATAACTTTGGTTTTATCTATTTTGGCCAGCTTTTACCTGAAATTTGCTTGTGTGCGACGGACGAAAACGGCGGACTCTCTCCGTGCCGAGTCGACCGGTCCGAAGCGATTCGATGCGCGCCTGCCGGCAACATTAAATTCGCAGTTTTATTCATAACAATACGAAAAAAATTCATTACAATCTCAATCAACGTTAGAAGAATTTATTAATAACAAATAGCTTTATCTTATAATATTTAATAACATAACAATTTCCCTATGTATGTGATCAAACTAAAAACGGCTGTGTAAGACAGTGGATTTAATATTGCCTCTAGAAGCCTAGCAGCACTGACATTACACTCGAATTTGTCTATAAATGATAAAGCCACTCCAATCGACCATCCATATCCAATTTGAAGAGGATAATTTTCTGCCGTACCGGGCTTCCCACTTTCGAGAGCGCTATATCTGTCGTACAAGCCCCCATTCGTACGATCCCAAGCTTTAATGCTGGCCTTGATATAGCGAGTGGCAAACTTTTTTGCAAGCTTTTGGGCTTCTAAGTTTCCAGTTTCGTAAAGCCCTACAAATTTATCGATGACAGGTTAGCAATGATCTTTGCAACGCCAGCATATCTGCCTTCCCAAGCAGCGAGGGTTTGTCGATACCACATTTAATGTACGATACTTGCCTAAGTTGCATTACGTTGTAACAATAGTTGAATCTACGTTGACAGGCCGGCACAATGTCATAATTGAGAGAACGTTGATTAGGACCATTTAATTAACGTCGAATTTTACGTTGACCTCAACCCTTCTTACAACGTTGATCATATGTTATAGACGTCAGATACCTATTTAAAATATTTTTTCTGCTTTGCCTCTTTTCGGTATTTTAACAATTTTATGAAACTGAAATGACGTCATTTGCGATTTATAATGAGCAGTCAATATTAGAGGTGTGTGAATCGTGAATTAGTCGATCACAAAGATCAGTAGAAAGTACTGACTGACCGAATTCTTACCGGTTAATATCAATTAATCATTTATTTCGTTAACCGGACGCGGTTCGGCGAGCACGGAATGTTAAGAGTGGTAACTGGTGTGATCTATGTATAGATAATACAAAATATCGAATGGAAGATTGATTGAAAAGATTCGATTATGTTTGAAATCGGTCAGCGACTGATTCGAACGCACCGAAAAGATTGATTTACATTTTACTAAACTCGAAGTCCACAATTGTAGACTGTGACTCATAGTCCGAGCAACAATGCAGCGAATGCGGATGATAATATCTTGTACGTTTACCCGCTATTGTATGTTAAAGTCTGTTTCGTTGCCGTTGATAGCTCGATACCCTCATTAAAGATTCAAAACAAGGGCCCGTTGGCCTAAAATATTTTACCTATAAAATGGTCTTTTTACGTACATCTAGCATAAAGATGAAGAAATTTTGACCTATTCCACCGGGTAACAGATAAAGTAACAATAGAGCCATAAAATGAAATGAAAGGATAATGATTAAAACGGCCCATCATGGTCGGAGAGTTGGGTTTTTAATGTAACCGCTTATTATTTTATTTAAATGTAATAGATTTTATGATTTTATGAATTTATTTACAAGAAAACTAATTTATTTACAGATCAAAAAATATTGACAATTTCAATAATTATAACTCGATAAAATGGTCCTCAGAAGAATCTGAAGAGTCATCATGTCCTACGCTTATTACTAAAGGCTCAATTTCCATAGTTGTGTCAATTACGTTGTCAAGTTCCCACATTTTTTGTTCCTCTACTATAGCATGTTTTATGGCGTTTTGCCAATTTTCTGATGACACATTTGCTAAAGAATGAAGCAAGAGGTGTCGCACTTCTTGCATTTTAAAAGTTTTGTTATTTCTAGCAACATATCCTTTTACTTGAGCCCATATTAATTCGATAGGATTTAGCTCACAATGGTAAGGTGGTAAACGGAGCACTATAATACCTCGATCTCTTGCCATCTCGTCAATAACATACTTTTTATACTGTGATTTATGTAGCCTAACAATATCCAAAAGTTCTTTTTTTACCATGGTATTATCGTAACTCAATTCCTTTCGTTGTAACCAGTTTACGATTTCCGCCTTTTTCCATGAAGTTGTGGGAAGATTCTCTTTTAGCCTAGAGTGATAGCTGGCATTATCCATCACTATTACAGAATTAGCGGGAATGTATTCTATCATTTGCTTAAAATATTCCTCGAAAACATCAGCAGTCATTTCTTCATGATAGTCTTTAGTAGAATTCGACTGGAATTGTAATAATCCTTGATCCAAAAAAGCCATTTGAACTTCCTATATGAGTTATAATAAGTCTGCGTCCCTTTCCAGATGGTGGTCTAAGTCCTGTTGACCAGCCTTCCATGACAGCTTGTCGAGAACTTAGGACATTTTTATCTTGCCAAACTTTAGATACGGTGTGCCCTTCGTTCAGCCAAGTTTCATCCAAATAGAAAATGTTTTTGCCTTCGCTGCGGTATTTTCGGATGGACCTTAAGTATTGACGTCTCCAGCAAATAATATCTGCTCTATCAATAAGAAAAGATTTTCTGTTTTGCTTCTCCCATCGAAAGTTCATATCATGAAGTATTTTCCATAGTTTCGTTCGTGATAGCTGTGGTAAGTCCTCGTCGTAGTTAATGGCTTGTAAAATTTTGTCTATAGTTGGTATTTCCTTGGCAAAATAAAAACTATGTACTTTTCTTCTAATACCATTTTTAATGAAATTGTCAATTTCTAACGGTTTCTTTCCTGGGAGTGATTTTGGCTCACTGAGGTTCTTAGATTTTCTTTCACGCAAGAACCTATATATAGTAGCCTCTCCAACTCCTACCATATTGGCACACTCTGCAATGATGCTACGAACATCACTTGCAGGTTTCTGGTACACTAGAGCATCATGCACGTTTAATATTAATGTCTTTTCTCGGAGAGAATATGCACTCTTGCTAATTTGACGAAGACACGTTGGCGAAAAACTTGAAGCCATTGTTACAAGTATAGGAAATAATTCAACTTTGAGATAATGCAGTATCTAAATACAACTAAATACATAGTTTGACAAACGCACATCAAATGGCGTAATAACATCCTAAAGCAGGCAAAAATAGGTAAATTAATTACCCCTGTTGTACCTACTTTAACCCTAATCCTACTTAACAATGGACAGAGGCCAATTTTCTTATTAAATAAGGTAATTACTATTGGCAACGCCTATGGTTTACGGTTGTTTTATGGCTTCAACCCTCGATATGAGCTATCAACTGCAACAAAACGGACTTTTTACCTAAAAAGCCGCTTCCTCGCGCTTATTTGGTCGCAAACGCGCGGCGTAGCCAAACTGTAGTTTTCTCGAGCTTTATAGTCAGTAACCTTAATTAAAACAGATAGGAAACGAACAGTGGTGGTGGATGAAAATGTTCGAGAGTGCAAAAACCGGTTAGATACATTGTTAATTTTGTCTAGAGCAGATATTAGTTTTAAAGAACAGTATAAAATAACCAAAAAAGAATATGATAATTTGCTAAGGGATGTAAGGTCAGAAAAGTATGAAAAACGACTAAGATCAGCGGATAATAAAAATAAATGTATGTGGAATATATGTAAGGAAATAACTGGCCTGTCTGACAAGAACTTTGAAACTGGTTTTAAGAGTAATCCTGACGAAATGGCGGATCAATACAATGACTATTTACTGTCCATAGTTCCGGACTTATTAAAAGAATTAGAACATCAACAAATAAACTGTAAAATCAAAGAAAACAATCAGTCATTGTTTTTAAAACCAGTATCAACCAGTGAACTGTGTGAGCTTGCAAATAAAATAAAAAACAAACACAGCTCTGGAATAGATGAAATACCTACTAGTATTGTAAAATCAGCAATTCCCATAAGTAAAGACGTTCTGTGTCATCTTATTAACAACTCTTTTAGGCAGGGCACTTTTCCAGAGTTACTCAAAATTGCTTTAATAAAACCTATATTTAAAAAAGGAGATCCTGAACTTATGGAAAACTATAGACCGATAAGCCTTTTGCCATCTTTTTCGAAATTGTTTGAACTAGCAATGTGTCAGCGTCTATTAGATTTTATGAATAAATGTAACTTGCTCAATGGCATACAGCACGGATATGTGCCTGGCAAGTCGACACAGACTGCTATTTTTAATTTCACTAAAAAAATATTAGATTTTATTGAGAAAGGTGATCTGGCTATGGGGGTATGTTTGGATTTGTCTAGAGCATATGACTGTGTTGATCCAATATTGTTACTTAAAAAATTAGAACTATATGGTATCAGAGGAAATGCCCTCGACTTATTTAGATCATATTTGACAGATAGACAACAGAAGGTTAAGATGACAAAGAATGGACAAACTTATTTTTCAAACTTGAGGAAGAATAAATTGGGAATTGCGCAGGGTAGTATTGCAGGTCCAGTTTTATTTATAATATTTCTCAATGACTTAAACTCCATAACCAAGACACCCAATGAAAATATAACGTGCTATGCTGATGATACCAATCTTGTGACAGGTGGGAAAAATATTGAAGAATTAAAAACAATGGGAACAGTGCTATTCAGAAACACTAACACATGGTTTATAGAAAACAAATTAATATTAAACAAGAACAAAACTAAAGTATTGCTTTTTAGGACAAGGTTATCAAATGTGGATAAACCAACTAGTATATCTTTTGGGGATTCGGATGCAGAATTTGTTGAACAAACAAAATTTTTGGGACTTCATTTAGACGAGTTTTTAAATTGGTCAAATCATATATCTTTATTAGTGCAGAGGCTAAATTCAATTTGTTATGGAATGAGAGTTGTTGGGAGATATATCAATGAAAAAAGTCTAAAAGTAGTTTATTACGCAAATTTTGAATCGGTTATGAAGTATGGAATAATTTTCTGGGGTAGTAATAGTTTAACAGAAAAAGTATTTGTAGCTCAAAAAAGGGCATTAAGGGTATGGAAGAAAATGGGTTTTATTGAGAGTTGTAGGAATATTTTTAAAGACTGTGGGATTTTAACGGTATATGGATTATATATTTATGAATGTTTGATGTTTTTCTGGAAGAATAGGAGTATGTTTCAGCTTCAAACATTTCATGAATACAACACAAGGAGTTTAAACGTAAATTATCCAATACATAGGTTAACCCTAACAGAAAAAAATCCATGTTATATGTGCCTAAAATTGTTTAACAATTTGCCTAATCATATTAAAAGTATAAATAGTATAAAGTTATTTAAAATTAGAGTTAAACAGTTACTTATTACCCTGGAACCCTATTCGATTAGAGATTATTTAGTTGGGTAGTAATGGAAATATTGTGACTTGAAATTGACGCCATTTCTTTTTGTGTTTATGTTTTTTTTTGTACTTGGTGCAGAGGATGTATGTGACATGATTAGAAATAAAGATTATTATTATTATTATTATTATTATTATTATTATTATTATAGTAATAGGATCTGCACGGAGAACGGATCAGCGGCCAATCGTTTAAATATAGCATACACATGGCAACAGTGTTTGTTATTATTGTATCAGTTGCAAACTGTTGAGAGAGGCGTAACCAGCTGGTTTTACTGTATTTTCACAGATACTTTGAATTCGGGTATATTGTTATTGTATATTGTTGTTGTTGAGTATCGTTGTTGCTGAGTATTGTTGTTGTCGAGTATTGTTGTTGCTGAGTATTGTTGTTGCGTATTGTTGTTGTTATTGTTGATAGTTGTTACTGTACATAATTATTGTTGTTGCTGTTTTTCTATTATTGACTAATGCATCAACTAGCGGTCCACCTTTAAAGAAAAGCGACCTGGTGTTCGGACCCGAAATACGGATTTATCTGTTCTAGATGCAACGGAACTATGTGCTTCTTTAACGAATGTATCGGCTAGTACAGTACTCAGAACTTTAAAAAATAAGTGAGGTGTTAGTTTTTCTTATGGAATATTATATCTTTAATGCAAGTGACTTATTTTTATGTCTGTATTCTAATAACATAAATGGACTCATACTTACCGACCATATTTTGGTTTGTAAGTTGTTCAATTGAGATAGAATTATTAAATATTATTAAAAATTATAATTTGGTAATTCAGTAATTACCTGAAATTTTGCGAATTATTAAATAAGTATTTATATAAATTTTCAATTTTACGCGTCACTGGAAGTCTATTTCCTTCTCGCTCAAATGCAGTTGTTGTTTCATTTTCTCATAGATGAATCACTGTCTACAATTGCGGTCTCCGAGTATATATGCTGTACTAAAGTCGGTACGGTATATGAAGTCCGCTAAGCAATAAAACCTCTTGAGCAGGGCAGTCGGTGGCTCTCAAACAATAAATTATATTTTAGGTATTTTCTAAATAAAATAATTTAAAGTAAATAAAAAATTAGTTAAGGTAAAGAAAAATAATTATTTTTGGGCTTTTATATCACTTTTTTGTTGTTCGTTTTTTTATATTTGAAGCCCATATATTTTAAAATGATGCACAAACTGGTAGTACCAATATCGCAAAGTACTTTCTTCTTTATCTTTTCAAGAATAGCTTTGAGGGTGACATATTCCTTGGCTTAATACATATCATAAACAATATTCCTAATCGATAGTTTTATCCCTTGGGATAAATCAAAGGTTTTAGAATGGAGTCGAACCCTTTTATATGGTCTGTCCAATTCCTCTTCACTCTTTTTTCGAAGTATTCTTGAAGTCTTATTTGAAATGCCGCAAGCATCAGACGTATTGCCAAAACATGCACTAACGGGCCCGAGTTATCTTTTTCTAAAGTAAAATAACGTTCCACTTGTAATACCAAACGGCGTTGACCTGGAGATTAACCAACAACTCCTAGAAAACAAGGACAAAGCGCTGTCTTGTGACGTCATCATCCGTGGTCCTATGATTGCAATATGCAATATAATATTATATGGGTTCTGTGGGGGATTTATATTTTGCGTGACTTCTAAAATTACTTATATACACTTCAGACGATCGTTATTTAAATTTTTAAACTTGTATTTAAGTAAATTATGCGTTAAAGGTTAAAAACGTAAATGAGAAAAACAATTAGTGCCCAGATGCACTATATATATTGATTTTAAAAATAACTAAGTATTTTGTCTAAAATGATTTAGCTACTACTTACAGTAGTACAGTAGTATTCTAGGTAGGTAGTTGTTTTTGGATAAATATGTAATAATACAAATATTAAACTACCAAATCCTAAAAAGTTTGTTTTGGATGTGTGTATCCTCAGATAGCAAATTATTCAAAACTTTAGATATACTGGATTTATGAGTAAATTTTGAGAAAAATTCACTGAAATTCATCATTGGATTAATCAGTACATATAACTTTAAAGTTAAAAAGTAACATTGTAGGTGCGTATGTCGAATTATTTTGAATATGTATTTAATTTCCTTTTATGACCTTTACCTAATCGGTTATTTTTTTTGTCGCAGTAATTTTTGAGCAAAGTGTTGGTACACTTAAAATATGTGTCGGTACACTACTAAGTAAAATATGAATGATCATCTGTAAATGTCTGATCAGGTTTTGAGTTTAGCCAAGCATTAAAAATACATTTTAACAGATGGACAGAATTGAACAAGTAAAATAAAAGTCTTTTAGCATCAACCGTATGTGGGAACACTATATTAAGTTCCTTTTTTGGTGAAATATTCCATTCCATTAATTGCATTGTTGTCACTCGGGACTGATTGTATATACTATTGAACAAAATACCATAGTTGTAGTGGAATATCTGTATCGTTCTTTTGACAAAGTTCTTAATTTTACTTGTTCGGAGAGAAATTGCAGTTTATGCGCTAAACTATCATTGTCTTCTTTTAAGTTTTTAAGCAAATCATGAACAAAGTTTAAAACTTCATTAATGTTTGACATATCGGTGTTATTTTTACCATTGTCACATTCGGGATTAATGTCATGATTGGAGTTATTGTCTTGTTCAGTATCTAAAGGAAGAATATTCATCGAACAATCAATAATATCTAGTAAATTTCGCAATTCATCCGAACTACATGAAAAAAAAAGTTGTCTTTTGTTCATCAATTTTTACGCTTACTGGTTGCCCATATAAATATATACTTATTTCTAAATTATTATTTATTTTAACAGTCCACGTAATAGAAAGCCCCGGATTATGCTTAATCTTAAAGAGAGTCTTGCAAGTTTTTTTAACGATGATAAACCATCCTTCCTTTAAATTAAATGTTATAAACAAATTATTAAACTCTTCAAAAGTTTCATAATTCGTAAGTTGTTTATATGTTAAAATTTCACATTTGCTTTCGTCAATACCTTCTTGAAATTGTATTTCCTGTAGTTTTCTAAGCTTTTCTTCTCTACTTTTTCGTAGCGTTAAAGTTTTTGTAAGATATTTTTGACAATTGAGAAATTTTTTAGGTACGCTATTTTCCTTTAATCTGGGTATATTTAATTTGAGTGAAACGATCTCACCCGTTTTCGTGTCTTGTTGGGAAATGTACCAAATTAAATCCTCCTCTGTAAAATTACACTCACATACTCTGCTGTTTATATTAGGAATACAATTTTCACGATGAATAGCGTTAGCGTCGTGCCGCACTTTTGTAGAAACAAAATACCCGCACTGATGGTCCGTTTACGTAATTACCTTTACAACCAACTACAGAGCATTTGTACGGCATTATCAAATTATTTAAAATACAATTTAAACCGGCAATAAACTCAAATTTTGCACTAAAAACATAAAAAATAATACCAAAGAAACTCGGAACATTCGCAACTAACCAGTTAAACAAACTGCCGGATGACAACCAAATTAGTGCAACGTTGCCAGATCGACTTTAGCGATTCGCTTATCTACTGGACCGTTTGCTAAAAATTGTTTTTCTATGTTTTTATTTAATTTCAAAGTACTTCCAATGAAATAATTCTGCTGTAACATTATAGTTGGCCTATGCTAATAACCAAGTTTGCGTAATTATTAACAAAAAATACAACTTAATTCATGCCAATTATAATAATTGGGAATTATGGACAAATCTGACAATGTTGCGGTCCCGACAAAGCGGGAAATACGAATTGGAATTTTGAGACAAAACAGCGGTCCGAAGGCATCGGCCTACATGCAGTGACGTCATCAGCAAATATTTCTTAAGCGCTGTGTCCTTGTTTTCTAGGAGTTGTTGGATTAACACCTTCTAGGCGTTGTGTTACGCTGCTGAACATTTTGTATAACTTTGCTTTAATTCACACACAATGAGAAACAAACTAAAAGCATAACAACTTATTTAAAATAAAACATACCATCCTGCACTTGAGCAAATTTGAATTATTTCTTGGAAAATAGTGATTATTATATAGATTTAACTATAATGATCCCAAAATAATAAATTTTAGGAAAAAGTACCTGCGAAAAACTTTAACTTATTGACGCAAAATATTTTTCATTTGATAAATAACAAAATCTATGAGCGAAAAATAAACAAAATAAAAATATTTATCGCGGTACATAATTCTAAGATAATTTTGTTTTGGAACTGCTGATTTTGCTCAGCCGACTACAGTGAACCAATGGAATGTTCGGTACGATCGAGTATAGCGAAGGTATTGTTAACTTAACCGCCTTACCTTTAATGATTTAATCCGATAGCGGACTTCATAAAACGAACCGACTTTACTTATTTTTATTTAAATTATAATCTGTGGTTCTTTATGAAAGCGAGATAACCTGCATTTTTCGCAATTGGTCTGCTAACTTCACACCGCGAATTTCTAACTAACTATAGAGGTAATAAACCATAAAGGTGATCATAAACTAAATACCTATAATTATTTTAATAACTTAACTACATGTTACACAGTCGGAATGAGATGTACTATACATTTTATTGATTCCTTAAATATAAAACGCCGGCTTCTTGCACATTATACTGAAAACGAGATTATGATAGTATTATTAAAATACAGGGTGGCCCATCGAAAACAGTCCAGCAAGGTTTACGGCTGTGTACGTGAAAATTAAAAAAAAACTCGGACCGGTAAACTTGTGTTTTCAGGTGGATACGTTTCACTATTAATTTAATCCCTCAACCACCTAGCGGGGGCGGCTACTGCCCTTGTTTTTTTCAAATGGGAATGGGTATGTTGTGATTCAACTTTTTAAAGGGCATTAAATTCTCTTTAAAATGGCGCTTTGTTTTGTAAATTTGAGCTACGCGCCGCCGAGAAATTACGTTTTAAAAAATGAAATTTTATTGAGTAATACTTACATGTTATCTTATTAAATGTTGAAAATGTCCGCCATCCACCTCCATACAATAGTACAACAACTGTTCAAAGTGTTCTCGGACATTGTGAAGAACATCTGGTGTAATTTGTTGACATTCATTAGTAATGCGGTTCCGTAAATCTTCTAAGGATTCGGGTTTGGTGGCATAAATTTTGGATTTTAGATGTCCCCACAAAAAGAAATCAAGGGGAGATAAATTGGGCGATCTCGCGTGCCGTTCAATAGCACCCCTCCTCCCAATCCATCTACTAGGAAACGTTTCATCCAGAAAGTGGCGTACCGGTAATGCATAATGGGGGGGGGGTTGTTCGGGTTTGTTCGGGATTTTTCTGGTACTTAATGTTGGATTCATACTAACTTGACCCAGAACAGCTACTTCTACTGCTTCATTTCTTAGCTGATTTTCAATGATCCTTTTTTTATTTGCCACTGAATCAGTTTGCCGAAATTTTGCCACTAATTCTAGGATATAACCATGATGTACGTATCTATCTGGATGTCTATCATTAAACAAAGTTGCCGTTACTCTTGCACATTGATTGTTTATAAAATACAATTCAATAATTTCCATTCTCTCCTCAATAGAATAAACAATTTTTTAAGTCACGATCAAATCAAAAGAAAATAATAGCGCAGAAATAACGTATGTAGATCTGGATCAACCACTTTACTGAAGATAAAGTTGAATTGACTGATACTTATTACTTTAAAAAAAATTGTTTACGCACAAACCTGTGTACTTGAGAAGAGGTGCAGTGAAATGTTTCAAATTCCGTTGCTCGGCGGCGCATAGCTCAAATTTACAAAACGAAGCGCCATTTTAAAGAGAATTTAATGCCCTTTAAAAAGATGTATCACAAAATACCCATTCCCATTTAAAAGAAAACAAGGGTAGTAGCCGCTCCCGCTAGGGGGGGTTGAGGTTACAGGGATGAAATTAATAGTGAAACGGGTCCCCCTGAAAACACAAGTTTACGGGTCCGAGGTTTTTTAATTTTCACGTACACAGTCGTAAACCTTGCTGGACTGTTTTTGATGGGCCACCCTGTATATCCATAATTTAAAACTAATCCATTCAGAGCAATGATTAGCGTCGCGCAGCTTGAGCCGATCTATTGCATGTATAAAAATATTATGATAACTTAACTATGGTGTAAGCCTTCTGAATTTGTGTAAATGTTATTTATGCAAATGTTATCTTATTTTTGCAACAATATACAGGGTGTTCTGAAAGGTATGGTCAATAATATGGCATTACGTATATCGAGATAAATCGATTTAAAAATTCCCGTTCGTGAGAAGAGAACAATTAAAATAGTTTATTTAAAATCCTATTTCTTTTAAGGCAACTCCCTTTTAGGTATTGCAATTTTTGGTTTTCTGTAAAGAAAAGAGTTTAAATTATTAGTGCACCTTTATAGTGGCGTCTATGAGTCGGAAAAGGACCCGAAAAATCGAAATATTTTCAGCCGGAACAAGAGTACCAGCCACACACCACCCCCCGAAACGAAAAATCCAATATTTAGTTTTGCTGATGATAGCACCCTTGTCTCATCTTTCTTTTTGAAAGCACAAACATCGGCTGCCGACGCACATCTTCGCAGACAGCATGAAGTGTCACGCCTCAAAAAAGACCTGGAAGAAATTTTGGCTTGGGGTGACAGTAACCAAGTCGAATTTAACGCTAAACAAACCAAGACCAGATACCAGTTTTCTCTAAAAAGGTTCACATTACAGAACCGGATATAGTCATCGACGGACACGCAATCCTACTGGCTTCATCTATTAATTTGCTGGGCGTCAATCTAGGAGGAAATATGTCTTGGCATAACCACGTTGTGGCAGTCGCCAAGATAGCTGCTCAGAAACTTCGTGTACCTACTCTTTAGAACCAGAAAGTTATACACACCTCAACAACTTTTGACACTATAGAAAGCCCAGATTCGACCATCACTAGAGTACTGCTCTCATGTCTGGAGCTCTGCACCCAAACATACTCTTCGGCTACTGGATTCCATCGAAAGGAGGGCCATTCGTCTGATTGGAGACCACGAGCTGACGAAGAACCTCGAAGACAGGTTATGGGATTTGTCTCTCTTTTACAGAGCGGCGAATATCAGAAATACACGATGAACCACTACCGCCCATCTATATGTGGTTAAGTTTAGTACTCCTCGAACTTCATTATTTAAAAATTATTTCATCTGGAGGACTTCATCCTTATGGAACGACCTTCCCGATGTCGCTTTTCCCAACGAATATAACCTCCAACGATTCAAACCAACGTGAGAGTGTGATTTAAAGAACAGAATTCATATGCACGTAATATGTACGCAACGGTTTGAATTTTTTGCTACAGGGTGCTAATTTTAAAAATCGTTATTATTTAATACATCTGAAAGTACCTTTATTAATTCCAGTTTCGGTATATGTTAATAGGATATGATATGAGATCACATAGTTAGAAAAGTTTAGCGAATTAGGAGTTTAAGCCCAGCGGAAGGATGATGCAATATTTTGTATTAATGATTATAGACTACAGGACCCTACAATAGTGCGTCAGTGCTTAAGAGCTCCTATACGAATTAAATTACAGGGTGTCCCAATAAAGTGTGATAACTAATTTTTAAAAATTTGATAGCCTGTATTTTATTGCATATTTAGGTTCATATTGGTGGCATTTATAATTGTCTAAAATGTTTTAAATTTAATTTGCTTGGGTAGTTTAGGAACAATAAATTAAAAACTAGAAACAGTTTTGAATCCTTAAAGAAAAATCAAAAAACCATTTTTTTAAATCATTTTTTACCACGGGATTGGGTAAGGTTTATAATAAGGACACTGTGAATCTAATAATGTTTTCTATTTTATACTATACTACATAATAAGGTTTCGAAAACGAAACATTTGAAAATAATTTTTCTGAAAATTTTCAAATGGAAACCATTTTTGGGCAATACCAACCTAATTATCTATACAGGGTGTTATGGAAATGACATATTATATTTAAATGGGTTTTGTTCGTTGTCCTAGAGAGGCGCTACATATTTTTTTTTCAAATCGACCGTTTTAAAAGTGTGGTAATAAACCCTCCTACTCACAGGTGACTCCACGGTAATGAATCATAACACCCTGAGGCAGTGTATCACAAACACCTGTTACGCGCAATATTGCCAAACAATGTAAAAATGTTAAACTTTAGTTTCTTATAAAAATAAATATTTAGCTTACGTAGAAATTAAATCCAGGCCGCTGACACGAGTAAGGAGTCCAGGGCACAGACACCTTCAGTTCTTTTTTCTATGGGAAGAGGTTTATGCTCATCACGTGCCCTGATGATAGTGTGGGACTGCATAATAAGCTTATACTCACTGAACCCCATTCGGCATGTTGTCGAGAGAAAAAGACACATAGTGAACAGAACAAATCACTCCAAGAAACACACAGACACTCACGAGTTTCAAATTAGTTTTTAAAGTTATGCATATGCAGTTTCTGAATTATCTCTATTTTTTTTTCTGAATTTCCCTATTATCAGATTACACAAAAGCACTAAACACTAACGCATAATTACACTTTACAATAATAACACTACCGTACATATAGAACAACAGCGCTTGATACAAATTATTTCGCAATATAAATTCAGAAATAATAAAAACGCTAATTTCTAATGGATTGGCCTGAACATAAAATTTATTAATCCTTTTCTGAAGAATGATGAAATAATTTGACAGACGGGACATCCTTTATATAAATTATAAACGCGTCCAAGGGTAGAATGCTTCGTCCAATAACTAACTAACTAGCGCGGTTGCCATTTCCGAGACTATAATTATACAGGAAATAATATTACAGAAGGAAATTCCCCAATTTAAGAATATAATCTTATAAAACGTCGAAAGTGGCAACGCTGTATTTTTAGATATTAACCCAAGGTAGCACAATATCGATGGACCGAGTAAACCCGAACATGTCAACCAGACTCAAACGTGTTTCACTTTCAAAACTTTTAGATGTCAAATACGTACGTAAAAATTATATTATTTTCCAGACCACCCGATGAAATCTTATACAATAAGGACGTATTTTTGTCTACACAGTAGCAATTTAAAATAATTCAGATTGAATGGTACGGTACTTAGATGGGTTCATGAGATGCATACAAATCTACGCGAAAACTAATGTGAGTTTATGTGTTTTTGTGAGGTTAATTTGCCGGTTTTTGTTCGGGTTAGTGTTTGTTTATAAATTAAGTTTTAAATAGTCCGAGAGGGTAAATAAAATTGCATTTTTTTTCTAAAGGGTGGCATTCATGAGACGCCTACAAATCTACGCGAAAACTAATGCGAGTTTATGTGTTTTTGTGTGGTTATTTTGCCGGTTTTTGTTCGGGTTACCTACTTGGTGTTTGTTTATAAATTAAGTTGGTTTTAAATAGTCCGAAAAGGTATGCATTTATAAACTTTTAAGTTGTTCAAATTCGACGGTGTCGTTCGAATTGAACAAATGAGAACATACCTGAAAAATAATAATAAATACTCCCGATAATTAATTTGATAAAAAGAATAAATACTCTGACCATTTATAAACTCCGCGGCGGCTCGTTCGAGTCAATTCAAGTTTATAAATCAGATATTGTTTCCCAGCGAACGCAACGTAAAAGTTTATAATAATGTACCCTGAAAAATAAACAACTTCGATTCTATCAATCGGTCATTGACTTTCTAAAGAGTTTACCATGAGAACATGACGACACTGCTCAAAATTCACTGACGTTTTCCGCCATATGTTTCTTTGCTTACTTTTCCCCCATTGTCACCACGTGCATATTTTTGGTCTGACAATAGGTCATGTACAGGGCAGATTAAATTAAAGCGCCATTTTTTGGATATTTTTCTTCAATTTGTTTTCATTTCAGGAATTGCCGGTTTAAATATAATACGTCATTTCCATAACACCCTGTATAGTTATTCCAAATTTCATAAATTATGTTCAAATAGCATATGCGCCTAGACTAATAATTGTAAACTACAGTGAATGTTCAAAATGTCATCCATTTTGAACTGTACATAAGTAAATACGTTCTGGAAAAGATCTGCTTGCATCCCTTAACATTTCAGGTGAGAAACTTGCAAGCACGTCTCTTACTCGTTGCGGCATATTAATAGCAGCTGTAGGCGGATCTTCATAAACAATTTGGTTACGTGCAGGTCAGGACCGCGTCAAGTCATTCTGGCGTCCTGGGGCAATTCCCAATTACGCGCCTCCAACACAGTGATTTACAAAGAAGTACATTATAATTTATCAAAATTTTACGAGATAGCAATCGCTGCATTTTATGTCGAACAAGTTTTTTTAGATAGTGTTACGCCCCTGGGTTTATTTATATTTAATTAACCCAATTCAATGTACGGAAACAAATAAGAATTCATTCTAAAATTATATTATAAAGTCTAGATTATTAAAACAACTGCTCGAGTTATAAATTCAAGCAAAAATCGTCGCTTGTGACTTATTCTTTCACCCGACATTCGAGCTTTGCTGGTAGTGTGACCGTTCAAGTGGAAAACTGCTCGAAGAAAGTCAATATGGTTTTTAGGCTTGAACCACCCTTGTGCTAGTATTTCACCTAAAATGTTAAGGATGTAAACAGATCTTCTCAACAACGTATTTACTTGTGCACATCAAAATGGAAAAGATTTTAAACATTTATTGTAGTTCATAATTATTTGTCATGGCGCCTATGGTATTTAAACAACATAATTTATGATATTTGAAATTATTGCGAAAACAGCTGGAAATAGCTTATATGTTTGTATTACAAAAAAATGCTTATGGATTCTACATACAATAACTGCCATTTGAAAATCTTGAGAAAAATTGTTTTGAAATTTGTCGTTTTTGAAACTTTATTATAACACCCTGTGTAAAATAGATTAACGCTATTACAATCATACTATCTCTAGACCCCTTGTCATAAATCTAACCCAATCCCGTGGTTAAAAAAATAATTTTACGATGATTTTAGATTTTTTTTCAAGAACTCCAAAACTTTATTCCTCTTAAACTACCAAAGCAAATTAAATAACATTTTAGGTAACACTAATACGATCCTAAGTATACAATAAAATACTGGGTGTCCCATTTAAAAAAATATAACTTTATGTTAACTGTTAGGTATACTTTCGTGGGCCACCCTGTCTATGGAAAATTATTTCTGAAATACACCACATGATACAGTATAAGTCGGCGTATGAATGAAATTTGTTACTTGTTTCCCATGGAAATCATTGCACTATTGCAGGACCCTGTATACTGGGTGTTTCAGGAGAAACGATCACCCATATACATTTTTTAATGTTTAGATTAGAGAAATAAAATTTGGTAGGTTTGTATGTAATATCATTTTGCATTTTATGAGATGACGGACTACCTTTAGTCACTTCCGGTTTAACCGGAAATGACTTCAACTTTGGATTTTTAAATTATACCCAGTATATTTTTTACTATATCGATTCAGGATACCATTCCCAATTCAACGATACCCATACACGTCACTTTTTGACACTTTAAATCATTTTTATTTTTATATTTTCATCTTGATTGGTATGAACTCCCTAAAATGGTTTTCTTCTTAGTCAAATCATTGATAAAATGCAATTTTTATTGTGTTTTAACTTTTTTACACAGTTTTCAACTGAAGAAGGCCTTTTCCCAGAAAACTTAATTTTTTCAAATTGAAACATTTTGGCTCACTCGGTCAAAACAATAGTGCACCTTTTCCAACAATTTTATAGCCCACACCCTTATGTTAAGTTCGAAAAGGAGAGATTTTTAGTTTAATTTTTAAATCTAATTTTAAAAAAAATACCAATTCATCACAAAAAATACAACGAGAAGCGCAAACGACTTTCTATTTATCTACCGGGTCATGCATTAGTGCGTCTGGCATCCATAGCGTCCTTATTTACAACAGTAGAAAAAAAAGTTTAATACAAAAGTTGTAGGATGTGGGTTGATGCATATTTGAAAAATATTTGTAAATATACATGGTGGTCCGAAAAAGTCGTAAAAACGTCATAAAATATATTTTTTAAACGACACACCCTGTATTTTTTGGCACATTTCGGTTCCTTTTGGTGTTCTCTCTTATGTGCAAAATATTTTTTCAATTTGCTTCGATATTTTAGGAGCAATAAATAAAAAAAGATAAAAATATCGTTTTGCACGCTTGGAAAAATTAGAATATAAATCTAATCAGCTAAATAGTGTGAAGGTCTAATAAACAGGTTTTTCTTATTTTATATAGGGTGTTCAAAATTTGGCTACAAAAATGGCAACTTTCAAATCAGTTTTTCTTAGTATTTTTAAATGGCACACCCTGTAATTTATTTCATTATTTAATGCAGAATTTAATTACAAGCATATTTTGATATAACGAATGTATTAAAATTCTCAATGGTTTTAGAGATATTTACCAAAAACCATAAATATCCTCATTAAACTAAAGAAGTATTGGGAAAATATCATAAACAGCCATGGACAAACAATATGTAGGTGTTTATTTGTCACTTTACAGACTTCAACAGGAACTATTGGCAAATCATTTTAACAAATGTTCAAAATGTCTTCCATTTTGCTGCAAACATTTGTATATTCTTACTTGTAAGCTCCTATCCACATCGCACAGCATCGCTGGTGTCATTGTCGCGTTAATTATTCTCTGCCGCATGTTCTCCTCGGTAGTTGGCCGTTCCTTATAAACTAGATCTTTTACATACCCCCACAGAAAAAAATCTAATTTGGTTAAGTCGGGCGACCTCGGAGGCCATCGAACTGGCCCTCCTCTTCCGTGCGTATTATCTAACTCTGCTCTGATCTGTTGCGCATAATGGACTGGAGCTCCATCTTGTTGGAACCACATTTGTGCCAGCATATTTGGTGGTATACTAGCAAGTAATACAGGTAAATCGTTTCTCCAGAATTCAAGATAAATTTGACCAGTATGGTGGCCGTCAAAAAAATGAGGACCGATCACATTACCACCAATCATTCCTCCCCAAACATTTATCGACCAACGATGTTGGTAGTCCATTTCACGAAAGATGCGTGGATTTTCGGCGGCATAATAATGAAAATTGTGTTTGTTTACGCATCCGTTGTTGTGAAATGTCGCCTCATCAGTAAATAACACCGACATAAAAAAACGTGGATTTTCTTGAAGACGTGTTCGAGCCCACTCGCCAAATAGTACCATGCACTGAAAGTCATTTCCACTCATAGCCTGGTGTAACTGAATATGATATGCATGATAACGATGCATTTTTAAAATTCGCTAAACTGACCTTCCACTAACTTCAACCTCTTCTCCCATGCGTGCCTGACTTATGTTTGGATTTTCAGTAACAAAACTGCTAGTTGATTTTCCTCATTTGTAGCCGGTTTTGTTATTTCTTCCTTTTTATAGTCCACACTCCCTGTCTCGATAAAACGATCGAGCAATCTAGTAAAGCTTAGGTGATCTGGATGACGCCTTTCTGGAAACTTAGTCGCGTAAACTCTACTGGCCAGTAAACAATTTTTGTCACAATTCCCCAACACAAATACCATATCAATTAACTCTTCCCTTGAAAACTTCATTTTTAAAAAACGAATACTCCAGAAAAGAACTAATTGAGATAAAAAAATTATTATAAGGAACTAGAAATGTCAAAATCATTTGTTGTTGAAAAGTACCAATTGTTTTTCCATAGCTTGCTGGGATAATATTTCAATTCTGGGGCATTCATAGCTGTCTATGATAATTTCCCAATACACTGCACTAGTTTAATGAGGATATTTATGGTATCTCTAAAACCATTGAGAATTTTAATACATTCGTTATAACAAAATATTCTTGTAATTAAATTCTTCATTAAATAATGAAATAAAATACAGGGTGTGCCATTTAAAAACACTTAGAAAAACTGATTTGAAAGTTGCCATTTTTGTAACAAAATTTTGAACACCCTGTATAAAATAGGAAAAACCTGTTTATTGTCAGAGTATTATTACACCTCTAGCATTACTGTTCACACTATTTAGCTGGACCAAAACAGATCTAACAAGATTTTTATTCTAATTTTTCCAAGCGTGCGAAACGATCTTTGTATCTTTTTTTATTTATTGCTCCTAAAATATCGAAGCAAATAAAAAAATATTGTTGCACACAAGAGAGAACACCAAAAGGAACCTAAGTGTGCTTAAAAATATAGGGTGCGTCATTTAAAAAAAATATATTTTATGACGTCACACTGTTTTGGACCACCCTGTATATTTACAAATATTTTTAAAATATGCATCAACCCACATCCTACAACTTTTGTATTAAACTTTTTTTCTACTGTTGTAAATAAGGACGCTATGGATGCAAGACGCACTAATGCAGTACATTAGTCTGAGACAGTGAAAAGAATGCGGGGAAAAAAATTAAAAGCGAGATTGTCTTATTAAATTTATTAAAAAATTTTTATTCGTATTTATTAGTAATATACCTAATTTAAATTAGCTTATAATTGAAGACTAGGATCACAATGTGTATTTTATATTCATATTAATTTTTTTATTCCAATATTATTATACATAATGAATATTTAGTAGAGTTAAGTTCCATGACATACAGGGTGTTTCCTAACCTCTCTCACCTTATTTTAAGACGAAAATGTGATATAAAAGTTTTTCGCATGTCGCTTCAATTTCGAAATACAGGGTGTTGAAAAAAAGAATGTTTTTTTTTCATTTTATAAATTAATGCCAATGTTTTGATAATGCATATGATTTAAAAACTTTGAATAATGAACTCATATGGACAAGTCAAATAAATTGCTGCAAATGTCCTCCATTAATCAATAGATACCCATGTACATGACCTGCTAAATTGTCTCTTACGTGTTGGAAAATTTCGGGACTGCCACTAATCGTATTAAAATCAGCAATAATACGCAGTCGAAGGTCTTCTTCAGCTTCAATAGGAATATAAACCAGTTGTTTAACAAATATCATTAGAATATCGTTTGGCATTAATTAATAAAATGAAAAATACAATATTATTTAACACCCTGTATGTCGAAAACGAAGCGACATGCGAAAAACTTTTATACCACATTTTCGTCTTAAAATATGGCCAGGATTCACCTCCTTCATTGTTTCAGATTCATATTGAAACTCATTATTATTAACATTGATAAAATATAATTAATGATATATTTTTGTCTATAAAAATTGTTGGAAATGGCACTTAAAAGGCATGGGGTCATCTTAAAACTCTAGTGTATAAAACTCCAATTAACACTGTAGAAGATTTAAGATAGCGAATAGTTACCTCATGTGAAACAATTCGATGCGAAGGCGGGCGGAAGCATGCCTTTTAAGTGAAGGTGGCCATTTTCAACAATGTTTATAAAACAAAATTTATCATTAATTATTTTATCAATGTTAATAATAATGAGTTTCAATTTGAAGCTAGTGGTTTTAATCAAAAGACCGTTTTCATGCAGAATTAACTAGGCTAATCAGAAATAACATGGAATAATGTCAGTGGCGTACCATCTTGTCTGTAAAAAATATCAGAGGACATGTTTGCAGGGACGGCACTGGTGGAACAATTGAATAACTTTTCTAACTAAAATTTGAGGTTCTATATCCTATTAGCACATACCAAAATTGAAATTAATATCTACTTTCGGAGATATTAAAAATAACCATTTAAAAAATAAAAATTCAACACCCTGTAGCAAAAAATTTAAGCCGTTGCGGATATATGTTCATATGAACTTTTCTTTATAAAATCACGTAATGAATCACACCTTGAAATATTAGCACGTCATTAAGGAACACCCTGTATATTTGAAACATTTTCATCAAAGCGAGTGTTCGCCATCGACAGCCTGATTGGTCGACTGTCCAGAGGGTCGAGGAAGAAGATATCAAGTGCACATAAATAATTAAGCGTGTGCCGGTCAAGCGTGGATCCAGAGGGGGGGGGGGTCATGGGGGTCATGACCTCCCTCCTCCAAACAACCAATTTAGCACTCCCCCCCCCCCCTCCCAAAAAAACGAATTTTGACCCTCCTCAAACCGGAGACCTGAATCCACCCTTGGTGCCGGGCTAAACCACTAGTGGCGGAGCCAAAAACCTTTTAATGTTATAATATTGTGTTGATATAGAGAACGGTGATTCGAAATGAATTAATATAGGTACTCACGGAAAAACGTTTAAAGGCAAACCCGAGGGGTAATTGCAAATATTTACTGAAAGTGTAATGAAGAAGCAACCACTAATACTTTTAAATTGCCACTCAGACGAAAGTTGGATCGAGTTTTTTTGTATACAGGGGCTAGTACAAGTATACGAAAAATGCATAAAGAAGATGAAGAGCGGAAAGGTGTATAGGGGAAGGTAAACTACCTTTTGACGTAGTAATGAAAGTTCTAACTGTCAAAATGGTGGATGGGTGCCATATTGGTAAGAGAAGTTAGTAAAAAATAATAATTACTTTTTTTTCTTTTGTTATTTTAGTTTAGATTTTAGACATAAAGCAGCCAAAAGAGCAGGCTGATATTCACTACTTTATGCCAAGTTGTAAACTCTAAACTAAAATAGCAGAGGAAAAAAAATACTAAATACAGTGTCGGTTCGTGACCTATGATAGAGGGGAGGGGGTTCACAAGTATAGTGAAAAATTTTATTTTTGTGTAACGACCGACCAAACAATTAATTTCTAGACGTTTTAAATGTAGAAAGAAATGAAGTAATAAGAAAATGCGTTAGGTAAAACATATTTTTATTTATTTTTTAATTGTACACAAGAAAATACAACTTTTGGAAAATAAGAAGAAAGGTTTTCTTAGTGTGTATAGTGCTTAAACGTAAAATCCGTTCTTCGGTTCTTAATTGTAGAAAATTGAACAATAACAGCCTCATTAAAGTTTGGAATACCCTCTATAAATTTTTTTTTATCTATTTAATTTTTAAACTTTCTAATAAAATCCCTGGATTTACCATTTGTGGTCTGCGTTAAATTAATTTCGGGTTTAGGTCTTCCCGCATTCTTCAATTTAATTTTATGCTCCAAACTATAGTCCACCATCAAACTATTCATTTTAACTTAAAAAATATATAATATTAAAACATACACGCTCGAATTTCTAACTAACGCTAAAATTGTGCGCCATTCCCATGTTAAATCGCCATAGCCCCGTTATCCCCCGCTGTCTCCCGCCACCTGTTACTACAGAGAAACTGCATTATGTCCCGCCTACTTAATCGCACATACGAGCAAGTCTCGTCATAATCGTCATTAACCTCGACCGAGGCACGGTTGCCGGATCGAGAGCCTATAATATACAGTTTGGTTGACGGTACGATAAAATATTAGGGAGGGTCGGACTTTATACGATAAGTGACGGAACGATAAAGTATTAGGGAGGGTCGGACTTTATACGATAAATAATATTCAATGAATATAAATTAATATTTTTTTATTCGTTTTGGGGATGCACGTGCGAACACATCCTATTCAATTTCTCTATCAAGATGGCGCATATCCGCCATTCTGAATTTGAGCACCATGAAATATGCTAGAAAGTGTTGCCCTCCGATTCCCATACTATGCTAAGTTATTTTTTTCTAAGACGGTAAATGAAATCAAGGATAATAGAAAATAAGACCTATGCAATTTTTAAAACACCGCGATTTTAGCCAATTTAGCTGCGACTAGAGAAGTAATATTCTGGCATCGTAAAGTACTCGATAGGACCTTCAAAATGATGTATCGCAAGACCTCTTTCCCTATTTAATTTTCTTTGCGAAGATGGCACCCATCCGCCATTTTGATAGTTAGAACTATCATTCTTACGTCAAAAGGTAGTTTGTCTTCCCAAATAGACCAGGTCCAGGAGTGGGGAACATTTAAAAAAAAGTACTGTTGTTGGACGAAAATATGACCACAAAGCGGCTACCTTATTTTAGCACGCCTGTGATTGGAAGAAAGTTTGATTGTTTTTTGCTTTCCCTTGCGTCCCTGTTTCAGACTTCTGTGCCATACAATCGGAACCCATGACGCCATAATGCTGACAAATAAATGAACATAATTACAAATTTAAAATCCGCCATAATTTGGTATAAACCATTTTAGGAAGTTCATAGCAATCTAGATGAAAAAATAAAAAGGAAAATGGCGAAAAATTTAAAGAGTCAAAAGGTGACGATGGGGTGTCGTTGCATTTGGAATGGTGTTCTGAATCGAAATAGTCAAAAATGTACAATGTACAAATGTAATTGCATAGGTCCGGTTGAACCGGAAATGACCAAAAGTAATCTCACATAAAAACCCACCAAATTGTATTTCTTTAATTTAAACGATAAAAAAGTTATAGGGCTTAACGTTCGTCCTGAAACACTCGGTCTATCTACCCTCTCAAAAACCTTACCCATTACTACGATATCCTGTAGAGGTGGCCATGCATTTGGATAATCCCAGTCCATCTTGGAGTCTTCATTAAGGGAAGTAGGAATTCCCCCCTCGTATGTATCGATACCTTTAGACTTCAAATATTTCGTAGCTATTTGTCCAAGGTGATCTTTATCCTCCCTAGCATAGCAATGCGTCCAAAGAGGTGCAAAGTTACTGGGAAAGAAATACCTTCTATGTTTTTTGATCTTCACCGCAAAATCATACCACATTCCATCTGTTTCGTTGTAGAATACTGTTGTCAGATCTTTCAACCTTTGTCGATATACCTTTTCGTATTTTTCCTCTTTCGGTATATCTCCAAGTTTATGATTAAAATCTGCGAGAAGTCTAACTGTTTCACATAAAAACGCGTTCAAGTCCACAGCGAGCATCCTTTCATTTTCAACGTGTTCTGCATCTTCACCAATGTCACCTTTGGAATTATGCATCCAGCGTGTTGAATAATCCCATCCACTTTCAGTAGCTGCGTCCAAACCACTATAACAGCTAGGCTAAATATAAATTTATATAATAAGCTAAGCAATTACTATAAGAGGTGTCATATTAAATAATAAATTTTCTAAAATTAACAAAATAAATATACCTAAAATCTGCACGTTATATTTTTACACGTACGTTATAAACCTAGGGATCAAGAGATATCGTGACTTAAAAACCAATACCAAAATATTTCGTAATTTTTACAAGTATGTATTGGTAAATATGAGTTTTGAAGTAGTTTTTAAAATAATTTATTAAAGAAATAGCTACAAAATTAGAAAATTGTAAAAATATTATTGGCTTCTTTACTAAAAGATATTGTTCAGATATGCTTCCCCAGCCGCAACGGCGTACAACTAGTTCTAGATGGAATGCCGAAGCGAGAAGTTATAAAAACATTATAGATGGTATGCGGAGTTCCGCAATACGTTTTGAATTCAATGACGTATTCGATAAAGACAAAAGTTACGATTGAAGTTGAATATTGATTTGTAACTATTAAATATTCAGCTGTCAACTCACAATTGTTGTTCTAATCATTTTGATGCCTCAATAAAGCGCCAATCTTAATTGGTTCTTGTGCCTTCAAGTTGAAGTTAATCCGAAAAATAGTTCTTTTAGAGCTTAGTTCATCGTACTTTTGTGGTGTCGGTAAGGATTTATGTACATTTCTTACTAATATGACTGAATACAACCTTGTTGTGTAAAGTCATGTCATAACATGTCGAAAATTTAAGGGCTTCTAAAGTTCGTTCAATCGATCTATTCATGATTTTAAAGTGGATTATGAAAACACCTAATTTCGAATGCGAAATAAATGGCGACCTAGCTTTAATTATAACAATAATATGAACATAATTTCAAATTATTTTTCGGAATACGTATATCGGAATACTAGGCATATATATTAAAATGTTTATGAAATCAGTCTTTGTTTTGATATTTTTCTAGCGTTAAATTTTGATTGATTCATATGATTTTAATGACGTGTAAGTGATGACGCATGGATAACAACGTAACGTAAGAACTACATTTTAACTCAGTCTCAATATTAATAATGTACTCAAAAAAGGGTTGCTTATTCATTAACTCTCTCCTCTGACAATCATACTTATATTATCCTATTATAACATTAATAACTTAACCTACAACCTTAACTCATAAGGTTCATGTCATTGTTATTGTTATATTATTATACCTGTAATTACAACATTAGCACGTCTGACTATCGATCGTGATATTGTCACGAAAATAGGGCATTATCCTAATATTCTTATTTGTTTTATAATTATTATTGTAACTACTTTAAATCTAGTCCAAGCTTGTTTTGCAAACTGCACATAAACATAGGTTTGTTTTATTTATACTGGTCTAATTAAACAAAGGACGATCCGTATAAATAGCACGTCGACAAGCTTGGACGACACCCATTCTCTTACTAAGATCAACAAGTCCAATAATCGCTACTCTGCGACGCTCAGCTAAAGCCCTTACGCCCGCCGCTGTAGACGACAGCCTGAAAGCTACGCCCTTGGAGTTATCTGAGAGATTTATTGGTTAGATTATACGTTATGTAAGTATAATAATAATAGAACTGTAGACAGTGATATATATTGATGTACCAGTTATCCCGTTGTTAATAATATAAGTGTTATTTTTGGAAGACTTGTCTACCCTTCATTCCGAGCCGATCTTAAAATACGTACACGTGACATTTGGTGGAGGTGCCTAGTTCGTTCTCGTTGGTAGGTTCTTCCTAACCTATCAAATAATTTATTTTGTTTTTTCAGGAGTGTTATTGAATATATATACTTCCCTAAAGTCTGCCATAGTACTATCTTGTGCTAGTTTGCGCTGGCGAGATTAGCATTATACAGACTTTTGCTGTTAGTAATATTACCTTGTGCCTAGTTCACGCTGGCGAGGTTAAGATTGCTATAGCCCTTACGGTTTGTACTAATTTCTACCTTCTGCCTAGTTAACGCTGGCGAGGTTTTAGAGGTTTTTATCGACAGTACTAATTAGTTTTTTATTTTTGTCCGTTACCCGCTGGCGAGAATAAATATACTGATTTTTCACCCCCTATTATTTTTGTCATTTCCAGATATTATACAGTTCTTTTAAAATACGTACGATTGGTACTAATTCTACCTTGTGCCTAGTTAACGCTGGCGAGGATTCAGAATTCTTATCAGCGGTACATATGCTAGTTTTGCTATTTGTTGTGCCTAGTTACCCGCTGGCGACAAATAGTACACTAGTTGTTTACCTTGAACCCCAATATTTCATAATTTATTTCATCACATGGCTCGTAGAAAGCTAAATAGAAACCAAAGAGAACGAAAAAGGCAGGAAAAGATCGGTCTGATTATTGCAGAAGCAAAAATACGTAAGGAGACAGGTCTTCCAGTCACACCTACATTTGAGAAGTCTCAATTTTTTAGTTCCGCAGAAGATACGCGTATAACCAAATTCAAACAAAATTTTTTTAGATTATTTGGAGACGAAGAGCTCTAAAATTCTCAAAATCATTAAATAATATAAATAATTATTATTTTTAAAGGAACCGTGCTGACCGTGCATGAGTAAATATCAGAAGTAACACATTTAATTGTTATTAATATTCACGGCCAGGTCAAAAAATAAACAATTACATTGATTTCGTAATGCACAATATGCAACTATTGTGAAATTTAAAACGGGATGATTACTTTAAATAAATGAGAAACAATCGTTTAATTTAGTCCGGGCTTAATTTAATACGGGCATAATGGGGTAAGGTTGGCGTCTCAGAGTGCGTTTAGGTTGTAAGGTAATATAAGGTAAAGTATGGTAACATAAGGTAATGTAAGGCTAAGTCGTAAGGTATTATAAGGTAAAATATAATTGTAAATTAAGTAGCAATCTTAAGTAAGTGATCGATATATCGAAGGCCTATAGAGGGTTTGTCCCTCGAATATGAAAATAATTGAATTAGATATTTTAATATCGTCTCTAAATCTTTTTTTTAGTTTAGTAGTTTTGTCTTTATACCTCTGAATCATTATAATAACGTTTGGTTAATAATGTTTTTCAATCTATTTACAGTAAAACTGCGGATTCTTTAAATGTTGTGTCCCGAAGATTATTATTTGTTATGTATAATTAATCTAAAAATCTATAGAAATGTATTTTATTTTATATTTTCGCTCCGCAACCAAACAATGACATATGAGTTATAAACGGGGAAACATCAGAATGTCATTCATGTTGTAAAACCTAGTTAGGGACTTTTTTTTGTTTTTAGTTACGGAAATATTTATAAAAGTATATCAAACAAGATCTGCTCAACTATGTTCTATCTAGGATAATAGATAATACCAACCTAAAATGGGTAGGTACTGTGAAAAGTGTTTGGATAATCTTTTAAGTATTATAGGTAATGTACCAGTAATTTTGCTTAGAATTATTTTGTTGAATAGAAAATGATGAATACAAAAAAACATATCTAACAATTAACTTAAAATAAATCATTCTCGAATTACTACATTTCTTAGATACAAGAAAGTACTCGTCATCAATCTGAAATTGTAGTTTATATATATATTTTCTTAATATTTTTAAAATAAAATCATTCATCCGTGTTATTTAAAAGTGTATAATAAAACACATAACGTAAATAAAAAGAACAAAATTAAAATTCCATATCATCCAATACCTGACGGGGCACATAGCCAGAGAAGTAGTTGTTTTGGTCTCTTACTTTTGGTTGTTTGTCATTTTATCTAATGAGACTCAATGAATAATTAAAATATAAATATTGTAAAAGAGTATAGGGGGACATGGAAGATGAGTGTATCAAGTTGAATGTCTGCCTAGACTCAGTGAATTATGAATATTGTATAAATGTTGTAGAAGGGTATAGGGGGACATGGAAGATGACTTCACCAAGTTGAATGTCCGCCTAGATTCAAGAAGGGTCTGCTATAGAAAAATATAGCTAGTTTTTAAAAGTACAAGGGAGTAATACGATGTGAAAATATGATAATTTTCTAAAGAGTCTGAAACATGTTTTAATAAAATATTGTAAAAAACAAGGGTGAATGTTAATAAACCAAGCACATACTTTCTTGATCTAAGAAACCATTCAAAATTTTATAGGAAGATATTTTGTTGTTCGGGTTGTGTTACATTAGTTACACTGTTACAAATATATAGCTAATTAAATAGCTTTACTGGTCACATACCTTTTTTCTTTCATCTATGGATTCCACACGCTGCCAATACCAGAGCAAGAAACACACCCACAAAGGCAGCCAAGATTGATATATCATCATCCGCCATGCCCTGCAAACCGTACAAGTCCATGGACCCAGCCACCTGAGCCATAGCGTCCACTTCTCCAGGAGGAGAAGGTGTAGTCATCATGTGGTTAGCTATGCTCACCAGTTCGGCGGCCGAACTTCCAGGAGGAGGGCCCCACTTCAATAAGCCCCAGCTCCAAAACTATGATCTCCAACAAGGAACAATGGTTATGGGTTTGTTCGGTATTACAGACATTTAAACGATGCGGTCCGGACCTACAGTTGCAGTGACATGATGGACGGATTACTGATAATAGTGGTATGAGACAGTTCGTGATAGACAGACAGTGTCGGGTGTGTGTGCGCTCAAAAAACATTTCAAATTGGCGTGTGTTGAAACTTCAATACAAGATGATATAAGTGACCAGTAATTTAATAAAAGGTTTATTTTTATACTTCCATTTCAGTTTTGCTCTAAGTAGACCTTATTTCATGCGAAGCAACAGCGTAACAAAAACCGTCTGTTTCTATTAATGTTGCTATTGTTTATGTATAAGTATTATGTATTAGTTTTATTTCTTTATAAGCTAGGGGCTAGCTTTCAGTAGTGCGGGGGATGTCACGAAAATAGGGCATTATCCTAATATTCTAATTTGTTTTATAATTATTATTGTAACTACTTTAAATCTAGTCCAAGCTTGTTTTGCAAACTGCACATAAACATAGGTTTGTTTTATTTATACTGGTCTAATTAAACAAAGAACGATTCGTATAAATAGCAGCTCGATAAGCTTGGATGACACCCATTCTCTTACTAAGATCAACAGTCTTAGTTGGGTCCAATAAGCGCTACTCTGCGACGCTCAGCTAAAGCCCTTACGCCCGCCACTGTAGACGACAGCCTGAAAGCTACGCCCTTGGAGTTATCTCAGAGATTTATTGGTTAGATTATACGTTATGTAAGTATCATAATTATAGAACTGTAGACAGTGATATATATTGATGTATCAGTTATCCAGTTGTTATTAATGTAAGTGTTATTTTTGGAAGACTTGTCTACTCTTCATTCCATACGCTACCCCCCTACGTGCCATTTGGCGAAAGCGCTGATACTAAAATACGTACGCGTGACAATATTGAAATTAGAACATAAATGCTAATAAATAGTTTATTAATCGAGTTACGGGGATCAGGCCGGATTCAATTTGTTCATTTTTTTATCAGCTACGAGGTGGGATTGGCAAAAAAATTATTTTATTTTCTCAAATGCGCGCTGGGCGCACAAGAAATGACCATCTCCGAAAATACTTTAGATATTATGTTTAATTTTGGTATGTGTTAATAGGATATAGAATCTAAAATTTCAGTTAGAAAAGTTATTCAATTGTTCCACCAGTGGCGTCGCTGCAAACATGTCCTTTGATATTTTTTTACAAATAAGATGGTACGCCACTGATATTTTTTCTGATTGGCCTGTTCAATTCTCCATGAAAATGGTCTCTTGAGTTTTTCTCGTCAGATTAAAACCACTAAATTCATATTGAAACTCATTATTTTTAACATTGATAAAATAATTAATGATAATTTTTTTTCATAAAAATTGTTGGAGTGGACAATCCGATGCGAAGACGGGCGGAAACATGCCTTTTAATTATTATTTTCGCAAATGACTCTTTACCTTTTCTATTTCAATACCATTTCATCAAGTACTCTCCAATATATGTTTTGCACTTATATACAGGGGCTGATCGAAAGTTACGAAGGCGTAATAGTGTCGATATCTGTGGGCTTTGCGGAAATGAATGACAAATAAATCATTCTAGACTTCGTTGCCGGTTTGTTTTTAGTGACAATCTCGAAAAAACCGCTAAAAACCAGGGGTGTTTTCACGGTAGGTAGATTTCTTGTAAATCCAGAGAAAATTTTCTGGAATCATTTTGATGTCAAGAAGAACATCGTTACCAGTGCTTGATTTAAAGTAAGGAAGAGAAGAAACAACGACCTGCCCTATTCCACGATTTGGATCACCTTCGAAGAATTTAACAGGTGTAACTCCCTTGTTAGCGAGTTCATTAGAACGTACTCTTTCAACCCTCCTGAGAAAAGACTGGAGCGCTACTGATTTGGTATCCTTAAGAACTCGTCATCCTCCCATAATATGAACAGTACCTTTACCATCCAAGGTGTTGGTATTGTGGTCTACATTGTCGAAGACAAATTGCGAAAAATCGTCACATATTAAGAGAGGCCTGATAGGGGATAGAAGAAAACTGTCATAGAACTTGTGAACTTCATCGTAACTGGCACAGAAGCCGTGATGATGCAAGGTATTTGCCAAAGTTTTGGAACCGTGTTTGTGGTGAAGAGATACCGCCATTTCAATTTGGTATCGGGAGAATACATGCTTATGTCTAGCCGCTACCATAATCGTGTGAGATAATGACATCATCAGCCGGGGTTTAGTCTGAAAATGAAAATGCGTGGAACAAATGATGAACAGAATGATGTCCATGTACTGGGAAAACAAATTTAACAATTTAACTCACATTTTGGTGCGCGACATAAATACAATTGAAGAACGGACACATTTTTTCATAATGAAACGAGGTGTCAATGTCAATGTCTTCGCATCGATTTGCCCACTCCAACAATTTAAAAAAAAAATTATCATTAATTATTTTATCAATGTTAAAAATAATGAGTTTCAATATGAATTTAGTGGTTTTAGCAAGAACGGTGCGTCTGACGAGAAAAACTCCAGAGACCGTTTTCATGGAGAATTGAACAGGCCAATCAGAAAAAATGTTCACATGGAAAAAATATCAGTGGCGTACCATCTTTCTTGTAAAAAATATCAAAGGATATGTTTGCAGCCACGCCACTGGTGGAACAATTGAATAACTTATCTAACTAAAATTTGACGTTCTATATCCTATTAACACATACTAAAATTGAACATAATATCTAAAGTATTTTCGGAGATGGCCATTTCTTGTATGCCGCGCCCAGCGCGCATTTGGGAAAATAAAAATTTTTCGACAATCCCACCTCGTAGCTGATAAAAAAATTAATAAATTGACTCCGGCTTGATCCCCGTAACTCGATTAATAAACTACTTATTAGCATTTATGTAAAAAATTTCCCCCTCCCCTAACTCCCCTCCTAATTGCCCCACCAACCCCAGCCTCCGGCCCATCAAAATACTCGGTATCACCCGTTGATTCGCGAAAAAATGATGCCCCAACTCCGCCCCTTCTCGAGATATAATTAATTAAATTTTATTGTTTTTGCAGTTGAAAATCGCGTTAATTCGCGAACTCATTGAGATATCGGGATCGGGTTTATTTGAGCTTACGCGCTCTGTCAAGCTCTTCAATTTTGCTTTTCAAATTTTTTTTGTAGCATCAAAACCTTCTGAGTTATTTTCAATTTCCCGTTGTAGGTTATATTTACGGGGCGTGCCCGCCTCCCCCCATGCGGCGCCCTGCAGAAATCATTTCAGAATGTCGAGGGCATCCTACTGTATCGATTGGGGAAATAAAATACTCGATTTCGTCAAGGGATTTTCGAACACTGGAACGACTCCACTAATAATACTATAACAATAATAAACAAAACTGTTTTAGAAGAAATGAGTAAAAATAGAATATGCCTCTATTTTTACCTCAGGCACAGGCCGAGCTATGGGAACGTGGCTGTTCCTATGAGGTATACATACTATTTTTCCAAAAAATCGAAAATTATCACATAAATTATTACAATCAAACTTGTTAAAATTTTTAAATATTGATTATTAATTTTATTCACAAATAAAGGATGGAGTAATTATGGAAATCGTTTTTCTTCTTTAAAGTCATGTATGTTTGGCTGCAGAAACAATTACTAAACTAACCTAACACCTATCAAATTCACTTTATTTTTAAAGACGAACACTACACTATAATATGTAACAACTACATCAATTTAATGCTTTGCACTTTAACTTGAACATCTTGTTTCATATTGTTTAATTACACTGGCCAACACACATTTTGGTGCCGGCGACATTTTAATTGTTTCTGGGTAATTTTTGGGTGGAGAATCCGAAATAGCCATCAGATTTTGTCTATCAGATGGAGATCTAGTTTTTAAAATAGGAATTATTTACTTTTTTTAACCTCTATTATATATTTTACGTTACAACTATGACTATTGCCAGTAACAAAACAAAAACATATATAATTAAATATTTATTATGAAAAGTAGCTTAACATACATTCATACTCATATTAGTCACTATCACCTACAAATTTTCTTTTATACGACTTTCTAGCATGGAGTTTACCGGTGTAGTCTCGCTGAAGGCTCCAACAGAAGTCGGCCATCATGTGGCTATCCCATCGTCCTTGATATCGATCTTCCATAGTTTTAATATTCTGATGGAATCTTTCTCCCTGTTCTTCACTACAGTCACCTAAATTTTCTGGAAAGCGACCTAAGTGGCTATGGAGGTAGTGAACTTTTATACTCATGTTACAACCGAGAATATGAAAATTTGCAAGCATAGTTTCCACTAATTCTAAGTAATTGTCTGCTTTGTGATTTCCAAGAAAACTTTTAACTACTTGAACAAATGAAACCCAAGCGTTAGATTCAGCCTCATTCATTGATATGGTGAACTGTGGATCTTTCATAAGTTGCCTTATTTGAGAACCATCAAATATGCCAGCTTTTAGTTTTTCCGTGCTAATCCTAGAAAACTTACTTGATAAGTACCCAAAACAATTTCCATCTCGATCTAACGCTTTCACAAACTGCTTCATAAGCCCCAACTTGATATGCAAGGGTGATAGTAAGATTTTTTTCTCTCGTAACCAAAGGTTCATTCACTACGTTTTGTTTTCCTTGAACGATAGTATCTCTTAAAGGCCATTTTCTCTTAACCCAGTGCTGATCTTTAGCTCTGCTGTCCCAAATACATAAAAAAACAAGGGTATTTTGTATATCCACTTTGCTGTCCAAGGAGAAAGTTCACCATTTTCAAATCAACACAAATTGCCCACTGATGTTCTTCGTATTTAATTTGTTTCAAAACTTGTGATATTGTTTTATACTCCTCTTTCATGGTAGTAGAATGTCCAATAGGAATTGAGGCATATTTGTTACCGTTATGTAAAAGGACACATTTTAAACTACGGTTTGAACTGTCAATGAAGAGGCGCCAATCGTCTGAAGTGTATTCTGGCAAACCCATTTTTTGTAGGAGTCCTTTTATATCGTTACAGAATACCAGCTTGTTTTCCTGAGTGAAAAAAGGCAGCAGATCCTTTTCTCTCTTACGATAAAATGTATCATTAGTGCCTGGATAAAGAAGGTTCTTTTCTTTTAATCTGGATGCAAGTAATTCAGCACACTCCTTTGAGAGGTATAGGTCTCTCACGAGATCGTTCAGTTCTTGTTGATTAAAACATTCAGGATTCTGCTTCAAATTCGCTGTCGTTTTCTGATTGCATTCTTTGAACTTCATCAGACGTTGATGTTTCTGTATCATCTTCCGGGATTTCAGGAAGACTGCTGAAGGTTGGAATGGGTATTTCCTTAGAGTGCGGTACAGGTCTTCTTGCAGAATCTAGATCAGGATATGTCCATTTATGTCGATTGTTCCTATTTATGCCTTTAATATTAACGAGACAAAAATAGCAGTCATCATAATGGTTATGTGGTTCCCTCCAAACCATTGGTACACCAATTTCAGGCACTTTCTGTTTCCAATTGTCCACTGTCGCAAATGTTCAACACATGTTTTACACACCACATGTGGAGCCCAGGATTTATCTTGATCTCCTAAATGAACGCCAAAATAGGCAAGATAAGACCTTTTCACAAATTTAGAAATAGTTTTTCTACTTTCTTTCAAAGTGTATTCGCCACATACATAACAAAAAACATCTGGATGGTTACACAGCTACGCCTGCTGGAGGATGCCATTGTTTTAGTTTTAACACTATAAAACGACGAAAATGTACACAAAATTATGACACAACTTTATTTGCAAAAACTACACAATATACTAAGTCGAGAAGGATAAAGGTAGACAAAAGGTACTATGTTTCCAAAACCAATTAGTCGGGGTTGAGCAGGTATGGGGAGATCGGATCATAGGGAATTCCAAATATAAAATAGGTAATAAAATTAATAGGATTAAGTAGGAATATTGGTTTACTGACAATTTCAGGTATATTTGGCTAATTAGATCTTAGTTTTGAATACCAAATTTCTATTTTGAATTTTAAAGAGATGTAGATTTATTTATTTTTGCCTTTTATTAGAACTAAATTGAATTAGTCTCTATCTCAAAAACTAGAGCTGATAGAAAATATCTGATGCCAGTTTTAGAATCAGCACATTAAGTATATCTAAAATCAGTTGTCACATCTCAGGCACCAAATTTTTTTTTTATTTTGTTGGCCTGTGTAAGAAAGTTTTCAATTTTCACGACAAAATGGCAGACACGGATAATTTCAAGTCGGTTTCAAGATTAAAATACTTGTCGGGCAACTGGGCATACGAAACGAACGTTTAATAAGCAGTTTCCGAACCGTTTTTATCAGTATGGCGAATTTTATTTGACCTTTGTAACTTTAAAACACAACATCTGCTGACACATCGCTTGTAATGTCAGAAAATGTCCATAGTCTACTTGAAAACATTTAACAATGAATGTGTTAACTGCAATATGTTTCGGTTGCTAATATACTCTACACTACTCTACAGGGTGATGCGAATTTTCGGAAGAAAACATAGCATTTTTAGTACACCCAATATAAAACGAAAAGTAAATTTTTACATAAACAGCGAAAACTATGACATTGTCAAGGAACCAACCTAAAATGCAAAAAAAAATCATTCAAATCCGATCATAAATTCAGAAAAAAAATAGCATCAAAAATATGCCAAATTTATGATGTTGCGTTAATTTTGTCCAGGAGTTTATATATGTTAAATCACTTTCACTTCAAATTACTTTTTAAAAAATATTTTATTTTTTTAATTACACAACATAAAATTCAAATGGACATAATAACGGTCTGAAGTTAATGAATAATCTAATATGGTTTACATCGGTTTTTATAGACAAAATGTATGCTTATTCAGCTACTTTAAGTTGTTAGAATTGCAACATGAGGTAGTTGATTACAAAATATATCAGGTGTATTGAATTATGCTGACATGATATCGGGTTACTTGTGGTCAACGCTTGCACGTGGCTAGGTGACATATAACAACTCCCCCTTTAATAAAAAAGTCGGTGCATCGCAACGTCTTTTAACGTCTATATGTGGACTGGAGTTCCAAGGGTTCTTCTTCCAGGGTTTCATCGATAGGACGTGTGTTGGGTCGTCTCTTTGGCATCAGGTTCCGTAGCTTCTGATGGACTGTTTCTCTAGACTTAGGTACCGGAGGTGGTGGTGGTCCAGAATTATCGTTTGCGATAGCTAATCCTATTCTCGTGTGTCTTTTACGTCTGCATTTGCATAAGATGTAGAGAACCATTAAGGCAACTATCATGGTTATGGTGAAGATTGTGAACCAATGTATATGTTTGTTTACAAAAGGCTCGTTGATCAGCTTGTCCAGCTCATCAGAATATTGATTGAACTTGTGTTGTGCGATATTGAGGTATTCTACGTTGATATTGTTTAATTTTAGTGGTTGCAGGTTCGGAATGTGTGGCTTATCAGGAAGATGGTTTCAACATTCAAAGGGTATCATCACTGGATGGGTTTGGTAAGTCAACGTTTTATCTTTGTCGATGGGGTATCTGGCATGTACCCTGGTATTCCCAATAAAGGCGGTACATCCTGGCTGTAGTTTTAGAAGAGAGTTGGTGTTTATGAATTTGGTGACAACATCTTTGTTTTCGCATTTGACTGTAATTGGCAGAGGATCAGAAATTGTAACCAACCAGTAGTTTCGGCTGAGCTCTTGAACATTGTATTCCTTGGCAAGGAGTAGTGATGTTCGGCAGGTCTTCGGTAGCTTGCTGAGGTGTTTGAGAAGTTGGGCTTCACACATGGCATCGCTGTCAATAGGGTATGGAAGAATGTTTGAACAGATCTTGGTGCTGGTACCTAGTTGTGTGCAGTGGTCCAGGTTCCGCAATGATATGTACAGTAATGAATCATCATCTCGCGCAATATATTTTTGAGTACTAGGTAGAATATGATAGAGAAGTGTTCGATTATCTAATATCGTGATTGGGTAAAGTCGATAGAGGGTGTAAGTCTCAGGATCAGTAAGTGGGATTTTTAGTACAAATATTATTTTTGAATCGGATTGATAAGCTTCTAGTTCTATAATATCTAAGTATTCAGCAATATTTGAACCGTATGTCGGCAGGGGTAAATTGTTTTTTACTAAAGACCGCGAAATGTCTTGTAAGGAAGAAACCAGATCTCTTGGAGTGATGATTGAACTGTGGAGAATCTTAAGGCGTGCAAAAGTTATTGCGTTCAATATATCGTTTAAGGAATCCTCTAGGAATATATAACTTTCCATTAGTGTTTCACATACGCTTATTATCTTTATTTGACCTTCGTAAAAAATCATTTGAGACATTGAGGAGGGCTTTCCGTATTTCTATGATATCGTGATTAAAGGTTTCTTCGTCTATTTGAAGTTTTTGGATGGTGCTATTAAAGTTCCTAATTACTGAAGTAGTTTCCGAAATTTGTTTTTTTAACAGATTCTCTATTTGATGTTCGTCGTGGATTACTTTTTCTATGCAATCGTTAAAGTATTCGCCGTCCGAGGCATCTAAGTGACCAGTTATGGATTTCCAGACAGTACCTATTCCATTAAATACACCGCGTTTCGTTCGCAAATCGTACCGTTTAGTATCAGTCATAATTTCTTTATATTTTTGGCTTACGGAATCGGAAATTTGTTTTAGGAGGCTGAGATGCGTTTGTACTTCGACTTTAAAGGGTAACATTTTGGGAAGTTGGAACATTTCTACCAAATTAGAAAGAATTTTATCATTGTTTGAGATCGCTTCTTTAAGCGGTTGTAGCTCTTTATAGACCAGGAGGGTCGATTTCTCATTGGAGATTTTGATGGTATTTTCTTCATGGAAAAAGAGTCCTATTGTGTTATTGATAGGTGTTATGGAGTACTGCGCCGCCGTGGCTGATAGGAGCCCGCAGAGTCTGAAAGGAAGAGACTATTCGTAATAGGGCTTTAATCTATCAAAATTAATTTTGGATATTTGATTTGTGTGAAGATTTTGCACGGTTGCTGATGTTTTGAAAACTTCTTTTATTTCGAAGGGACCATTAAATTTATTTTGCGCTTTATCCTTTATTTGTGACTCTTTGACGTATACTTTGTCTCCGGGATTATAATCGGGTATTTTTTCGGATACTGATTTATCAAACCTAACTTTCGATTTTTCTTTTTGTTGATTAGTTCTTATTCGTGTGTGACCTTGTAATAGTATTCCATGCGATTGCTTAGGTCTCTGATGTATTTAGAGATTAAATCCTTCTGATTGTATAGGGTTTCAGGAGGCCTATTGGACGTATGTCCGAAAATAAGTTCGTATGGTGTAAAACCGTGGGTCTTATTTTTGGTATTATTGTAGCAAATGATGGCATATGGAAGAATATTCTCTGCAGTATGGGCTCTTAGCATTTCAGTGAGGGTCGCATGAAATCTTTCTAAGAAACCGTTTGACTGAGGGTGGTTAACGCTTGAAAAAGTTAGTTTTACGTCGTAAAGTTCACATAGATCCTTAAGCAGGGTATTGTCGAACTCACGACCATGGTCGCAATGGATTCGCAGTGGTGTACCGTAATGCTGGAAAAATACAAGCAGTGTGTTTACTACCGTAGAAGCTTTTTTGTCCCCTAAGGGATAGGCCTGAGTGAATTTAGTCAATTCGTCTCGAATGGTCAAAGCGTAGTTACGCGTCGAATATTCAAATATGTCGATGTTGATCCTTTCAAAGGGAGTTTTTGGTGTTTCGGTTATCACGAGAGGGGTGCTTAAGTTTTTCCGACAAATTTTTACTTTTTGGCAAATTTCGCAATTTCTTACCAATTTTTCTACGTCTTTGGTAAGACCTGGCCAATTATATTTTTCTTTAACCCGTTTTACGGTTTCATTTATTCCACGATGTAAATTACTTTTACCTTTGTGGTACTGGTCTAATATAATAGGGATTTGGTCCTCGTCGGGGGTTCTGACAATATTTTGGCAAATTTTTAATTTTATTTCTTTATCGTTAAAAATAAATGGAAGGATTTCGAGTATAGGTAAATTTAGATTGTTTTCTATGCAGTACGTAGTTGTATTGTCGAATTCGTTTTGACCGTTGTATAGAATATAGAATAGATGTGAGACTACGTTATCAGGATCGTATCGTAAGGGAATTATAAAATATTTCCTGTCCTTGACACTTTTGCTTGATAAAATGTTTATTTGATCTCGGGAGAATTCGGGATTTTCCTCGAAAATATCGTCAATAATTTTATAATGGAGGTCTTCCATTTTATTTTGCCAGAAGAATGTAACTATCTTTTTGTGAGTTTTGTCTAAAAGTTGGACGTTAGAAATTTCGAATTTTGAATAATCGATAATCGATTTTGTTTTATATAAATGCACAAAAGTGTTATATTCGTCTTTCAATTTATCCGTATCGATTTCGGTTTCGCTGGTTTCCTCGTCTTCAGGAATTTCTTGTAAACCACTCGTAGAGGTCCTATTATGGTCTTCATTTGAAGCAAGAATACTATATTTAGATTGAAATTTAGCGCACTCTTGAAAATGGATAATTTTTATTCGCGATAAGGCGTCGACGTTTTTATTTATTTTTCCGGGTTTGTATTCTATTTTATAGTCGTACTCTTCCAATTTAAGGCGCCACCTAGCTAAACGACTTCCGGGGTCTTTAATGGAGAAAAGCCAGGTTAATGGCCGATGGTCGGTAACAAGGGTGAATTTTCTACCAAATAGATAGGGTCGGAAATGTTTTACGGCCCAGACAATGGCAAGTAGTTCGCGTTCGATTGTCGAATATTTGGTTTCTGCAACACATAGCGTTCTAGAAGCGTATGCAATGGGAAGATCTTTTCCTATTGAGCCTTGTAAGAGTACAGCGCCGATGGCGAATGCACTGGCATCTGTGGTTAACAGGAAGGGTTCTTCGAAATTAGGGTATATGAGTATCGGGTTAGAGATGAGAGCTTCCTTCAATTCCCCGAAAGATGATTTGCAGTCCGAGTCAAAAAGGAAAGGGGTGTCTTTCTTTAATAGTTTCGTAAGAGGCTTAGAAATTTTTGCAAAATTTGGAATGAAACGGCGGTAGTAGCCTGCTAGTCCTAAGAATGATTGGATTTTTTTGGTTCTGGAAAATTTTGGATACAATCAACTTTTAATGGATTGGGCTTGACGCCATCTTGGGTAATGAGGTGTCCAAGGTATGCGACTTCTTTTCTCAAGAATTCACATTTATCGGGTTTAATTTTAAGGTTTGCCTTTCGAAGACGTTTGAAAACTTCCGTTAAGCGAGAAATATGTTCATGGATAGTAGGAGAATAGATAATTACGTCGTCCATGTATACTAGACAATGTTCATTTTGAATGCCAAGTAGAATGTTGCCCATGACTCGCTGGAAAGTGGACGGGGCATTTTTAAGGCCAAATGGCATTCGTACAAATTCGTAATGGCCATTCTCGACCGAAAAAGCTGATTTTGGAATATCACGGGGCTCAATTTCTATCTGGTGGAATCCAGAAGCGAGATCTAATGTTGTGAAGTACTGGCACTTCCCTAATTGATCCAAGAGGTCAGAAATGTTTGGCAGAGGGTATTTATGGCCTTCAGAGAGCTCGTTTAATTTACGGTAGTTGATTACGACGCGCCATTTCTGCTTTCCAGAAGCATCCAGTTTTTTGGGAACCACCCATACAGGTGAAGGCCACGGTGATATAGATTGGCGAATAATTCCTTCATCTAACATTTTGTTAATTTGGGTTTTAACTTCGTTTTTGTGTATTTGGGGATACCTGTAAGATTTGGTAAAAACAGGGCGTGCGCCGTTAGTTTCGATAGAGTGTTTTATTTCATTCGTGAAAGAAAGAGCATCTCCCTCGAGATAAAAAATGTCTGCAAAATCTGAACATAAATTTGTGACAAGCTCATTTTCTTCTTCGTTCAAGTGTTCAGTTCTTAGTTGACTATGTATTAAGGTCATTCTGTCCTGCGGACATTTTTGTTGTTTACTACCGGTATTAAGGCTGTAAAATGGCTCGGCAGTGTCATCTACCGGTTCCGAAAGTAAATTAGAAAAATCGATTTCTTTTGGAATGGCGTTCGCGTTTATAATAGTCGTATAAAATTCACCATTTTCATTAATTTTTACTAACGCGTTCGGCAATCTTACTTTTTCGGTTTCTTGTGCGGTAAGTATAGCGTCTGTACTTACATGGTTACATTTTAGTTTAAAGACTCTATCTATGCGAGGTTCTATTGAAATTTTGTTAAAATTTTGGTTATATGGAATGTTTTTGTTTTTAAAAGTTACAGGGTTGTCAACTTTATAAAGAGGAATAGTTTTAAAGTTTGTAATCAATTGTTTAGATTTCAGGTCAATTACACATTCGTAATGTTCCAGGAAATCTAAGCCCAATATGCCATCAAAGTCAATATCTAAATTATAAACATAGACCTTATGGGGGTTTCCTGCAATAAACGGAACTAGGGTTGACTCTTTAATATACAGTTTTTGGTCAGTAATGCCTTGAATTATTATGTTTTCGGGAAATCTTTGAAAATTTTTTACTGTTTGTTCTTTGAAAATTGAAATACCTGCTCCAGAATCAATAAGAAGATTAAATTTTTGTGTGGCATCCTTGATATAGTAAAGGTTTTTAGAGTTAATAGTGAGAAGAGGGCTTAAAGGAATGGCTGTTCTGGGAAGTTGAGGTTTGGGTTCATATCGTCCAGATTCATTGTTTGGATTTGACTCTGGATTTGTTCTATGGGGTCGGTTTCTAGGTATGCTCCTCCAGGAGGGTGTTGTTGCACAGGGGGTGAAAGAAAATTTTGGTTACTTTCTTGATTTAAAGATTCTGCGGAATAGTTGTCGGCTTGGAGATAATCAGGGTAAGGAGTCTGATAGCTTTGTTGATCTTGATAGTCATTACAGTCGTTGTAATAATAATCATTAGGGCAGTAATCGTATTCATCTTGTGAATATTCGTTGACATTGACATGATACCTTTTTTGAGGGTTAGGCCTGAAATTGGGATTTTTATTCGCAAATGGAGGGCGGTTTTGATTTGTATGGTTATACTGTTGAGGCCTTGATTGATTCTGAAATTGAGTATTGTTCTGGTTAGGAAAGTTAGATGTAGGGACTTGATTAGTTTGCCTCTGAAATCCTGAATTTTGAGACGGGACGTAACGTGGTTGTTGCTGAGTATGGCACTGGCTAGCGGTATGACCAATCTGGCCACAATTGTAACATTTTAAGGGTTGAGTTGGTAACCTTCTTGGAATTAAATTGGGCTTTGGAGGACTGGGTCTATCTGCTTTCTCGAGATATGATAGTTGGAGTTCTCTCCTAATACGCGAATGGGCGTCTAAAAGACCTTTCGGGTTTCCGGCACGAATAAGTTGTCCTAATTTGGGTTCAAGTCCTACCAATAAGGTATTTAGAGATATAGTATCAATTAAAGACGCTTGAGCCGTTTTTTGGTCAGTGGTGAGTGTCGTAGATTTTTGAATATTCGCATGTATTTTTGCGTTCAAAACTTGTAAGCGATTAAAGAAAGTAAGGGGCGATTCGTTTTGTAACTGCTTAAGTCTTTGGAGGTCTTGTATAAGGGATGAAAGATCCCTAGAATCTCCAAAATGCAAATTTAGTAATTGTTTTATTTCTATATATGACAAGGGATTTCTAGAACTAACGAGCTGTGCAGCTCTTCCCCTAAGTTTATTTTTTATGTGAATCACTAATAGACATTTTTGATCCGTTGTCGCCATATTGTACGCATGATCGCACGCATTTAAAAATGTTCCTAAAAAGATCTGATCACCTTCAAATTCGGGAACAATAGAAAATATTTCCGATAGTTTGTACGGTTCAATTTCCGGTAAATTGGTAACGACTGCGTCGCAAGGGGGTAAAGTCATTTTTATTATTTTAATTTTTCACTAATTAAAATAACGCTCAAAAGGTAATAAATTTATCGCTGGGATAAAATCAATCAATTTTTTTTTTATAAGGGATGAAACGTTTAGAAAATCGAACAGTTAAAACAATAAAGAATAAACGTGATGATTCATTAACTTACAAAAGAAGCATCGAAGTGGTCGTTTTCTTGGCTGATGACTACCAGGGGCTTCACTATGTGTTCCTTCCGTAGTATTGTCAAGTTAGAGCGGTCTCGATGGCTACAAAGGTCCTTTGTCCGTTAAGGGATTGGAATCCGCCGCTACCAGTTAGAGAGGGTTGTTCGTGTTCTGACAGCGTTGAGGAATCCTACCGATGACTGCGCCAATTTGTTAAATCACTTTCACTTCAAATTACTTTTTAAAAAATATTTTATTTTTTTAATTACACAACATAAAATTCAAATGGACATAATAACGGTCTGAAGTTAATGAATAATTTAATATGGTTTACATCGGTTTTTATAGACAAAATGTATGCTTATTCAGCTACTTCAAGTTGTTAGAATTGCAACATGAGGTAGTTGATTACAAAATATATCAGGTGTATTGAATTATGCTGACATGACATCGGGTTACTTGTGGTCAACGCTTGCACGTGGCTAGGTGACATATAACATATATATATATATATATATATATATATATAAATCCTTCTATCATTATTGATTCCGTACATCGACACGTTACATTCATTGTTGAGTCCAGGTCATTATTGAGACCGTATACCGGACTCAATAAAGTCAGCCCGTGTAAAACATATTTCCCGCCATTTTTTTCTACAAATGTGATCTGGTCAGTGACAATTCCCGCTTTAAAATTTAAATGCCGACCACGCTGAGACGCTATCCAATAGGATTACAGAGATATTCAAGGATGTTTAATTTGAAGTGGACGTAATAATGTTCTCAGAATGTAAAATAATATACAATTTTAGTTCAGCGAAATTCCGATAGAGGCACTGAAAACTTGAGTATATTAATTTTTATTTTCGTACATTATTACATCCATAAATATGGCAATGTCGCAATCTTTTTATAGATCTAACGTATATTTTCGATATATTTTAAGTATAATATTGAGACCCAGTATTTCTGTGAATTACCTACTTGGTTTTCATTTCATTATATTTTTATAGATGAATTAGTGCGGTTGCAGTGATTAGTTCATTCATATCGGTTAAATTAATATGTCGTCCAGGGGTAAAAAATTGTTGAATTTGTGTATGATGGACCAAACAGACAAAAGAGGTAAGTGTATTATAATATACTAATGTGTTTCAGAGAAGGATTGAGTTAAGGAAATTTTCATGCATTCATGCTATAATGAGGTTTTGAGTTGTGTGCCTGACAAGTCCTTAGCCAGGGGGGAGGGTGGAATGCAGAGTGGAGGAATGCACATCACATATTACATCATAAAAATGTACCATTTTTATGTAAAAATATCAGTGCATAAAATAACCAAAAATTATATTCTAATTTATTCCCTTGTAACAATGTCTATGCTAAAATTTAAAAATTTTAAATAGAAAGAACAAGCAACTCTAACTATATTAAAATGGTTAGGTTTATTTGCCATGTTCGTTTGCTGAACTACAGTTTATTTTATACAACCTCATTACTTTTTTGTGTTTTGTTAGTTGTATTTTATTTTAAAAATAGTTTAAATGATTACATAAATTAAAATAAGTCTTTCCCTCCTTAAAACTTTGGTTTCCCCCACGCATCAACACATGACCTGTGATATTTTTAACTGTGAGGCTTAAAAGCTACCTCTCTGGTTTTAATTATAAATTTTTTTTGTTAGTCTTTTCTCCACTTTTAATATTATTCTATTATTTAAGAATTAAACGACCCAAGAGTATTTTGGGGGACAAGAAAAACAAAAAATTGGTTTTGTAACCGAGGGCTTTCACCTGACCCTTCATCCCAGCTTTCGCCCAACAGCAATAAAATTACAGATGGAACTGAAGACACGGTAAGATATTGAGAAAACTGTAATGTTGATAACAAAAAATTTATTTTTATTTTTAAATTTGTATGTAAAATTAAAACGGCCATATAACTTTTTAACAATTTGTGTTATTAAGATGGTTTCCTGCATGTTAAAAATAAATAACTTGACAAAAACTCTACTGTTTTAAAATTTGGCTTTTCTTTTTCATACAGTATATTATAGAAGCCACAAATATTACGTATTTATGAAAAAATTTCATTGGCTAAATCTACCAAGAAAAATTGTTGAAAAATACTTTCACGTTTCCAAAACCACAATGCAAATAGTCTTTTATAACAAAAAAAATTAAATTTATTGGTATTATCATCGTTAAGATTCTCATTTAATAACGGATATAAAAGATAATTAATTTTCACAAAAGGTTGTTCGTAAGACTTTTCGCATTGACGATACTAAGTGTATGGGAAGTGTGTAAAAAATATCTTTAAAATTACTGTATCTTCCATATCCTTTATCTATATTGAATGCTATATGTATGTTGCTTTTTAAGTCAGTGGCGACTCGTTGTAAGCGCACTAATAGAATAATGTGTCAGGCTATTTAATTTTATCATAACAAAAGAATATACAATTTTTAATTGATCGATAAAGATGTTTTGGACATTTTTGGTTTTTGAATGAAATATTTTCAACTAATTCTACAATTCGTGTTTTGTACATCTTGATGATCACCCTGGATATAATTTATGGAATGGCATTGTAGAAATTAATATCACTCCGTTAAGACAATCTACATGTTGTTTCCAGGTCGAAAATTTTTCGCTAAAACAAAACGATTCATTGTTACCACCTGAAACACCAGATGATCCGTACCAGACAGATAGCGATTCATCTTATGTTCCTGATACAGATGAGGTAATTATATCAAATTTAATATATTACACCATCTCCCCCCCCCCCATAGGCTCTGATTAGATACGACGTTATTCAAGATAAAGAAATAAAATTTGGTTGTTTTTGACATACAGGCCATTAAATAAACCGGAATATTTAGAAAAAATTCCAATTATAAATGTTATTTTTATGATTATCGGTAACATAATAATAACTGTTAGGGAAAAACTCTTAGCGTGTTGCAAACTTGGATAGATTTGTTTTTAGACGTGAAACATAACTTTAGATTTGCAACCAATTTGACAATATAAATATAAAATATGGTTTTATAGGGAAAAAAATTGTAGAATGTTTTAAAGATATTCGATAATAAAAAATAATGTACTATTTGTAACCTATCGATAAAGATCTTTTGCATACTGTTGTGTTTTGATGGAAATATTTTCAACAAATTCTACAATTCGTGTTTTGTTACCTACTTCTGAAAAATTAAGATTCTGCCATAGCTGGTTATTACACCAAAACCTTCAATATATTTCTTTATCTTGAAAAACAAAGGTATTGAAAGGATTCCTTTTCATCATTACCTGGTATACTGGTATAAATTTCCTTTTATATACTGTTTCAGGATTCTTGTCTTTCTGCTCCTACTTTACGAGGAACCCGCTTCAAAAAGTACAAGTACACAAGTACTACTTCTAAGTCGATCTCTGAAAGTAATTCAGGCCAGTTAGAGACTCAGTCGGAAGAGATTAATGAAAATATTACCATTGAAACGAAATTGCCTGATATTCAACCCTCGACTTCTAAGTCGGTCTATGAAATAGATACAATCCAATTAGAGATTCAACCAGTAGAGATTAATAAAAATATCATAATTGAAATAAAACCTCCCGAAAAGCAACAATCTATGTCTAAGACGCCTTACAAACGAAAGCCAGACTTTTGTTATTTCTGCGAAACTGCAGTACAGAACTTCGTAAGACATATTAGACGACTTCATTCAACAGAAGTCGAGGTGCAAGAAATATTCTCCAAACCTGCCAAAAGTAGTACAAGACGACATTTATTGGCTAAGGTAAGAAGAAAAGGAAATTTTTTGGGAAGTGGACCCGACAAACGTTTTAAAGTAGTGAGAGAGTCCTACGTTCGAGATAGAACGACTTTACCATGTGATAATTGTTTAGGTTTTTTTTCTTCGAAAATGTTATATCGTCACAGGAAAAAATGCGGCAATCGCAACGTTATTGGTGGTGCTCAGGCTGCGGGTCAAGCAAAAATGGTTTTTAAAAAAAGAATTGATCCACGATTAAAACAAGAAGTTTTCCCTCGTATGCGGGCGGATAAAATATCATTGGAAGCGCAAAATGACACATTAATTTGTGCTTTTGGATCGAGATATCTTAATACGCATCGGGAAAAGCATTTTATTTCTGTAACTTCACGTAAAATGAGAGAACTCGCAAAAGTTTTAACTGAAGTTCGAAAACTTGATTCGTCTATTACAACCCTGTTTTCCGCATTACGCCCAGAATATTTTGTTATTTTGTAGAAGCAGCAAAATGTATAGGAAAGTACGACGCTGAAAAAGAGATATATTTTTCCCCCACTTTTGCTATGAACATAGTGACATCTTTGAAGCAGTGTTGTGAAATCGCCGTTACGTATGCGTATAAGAAACATTCCGATTACTTAACGATATCGACCGCAGAAGCCGAAGGAAATTTAAAAACACTAATTACTTTATTCGAATCGAATTGGCGTTTCGAAGTTTCTACAAGAGCAGCCAGCAATTTGAACCTTAATAAATGGAATAAAGTAACAATAGTCCCGTTAGCAAATGACTTAAAATTACTAAAAGAACATTTAATAACTGTGGCTGATAAGTCTTTAAAAGCTTTAAAAGAAAATAAAAACCCCTCTGCGTTTAATAACCTAATGGAATCGGTATACTGCAGAGTTATATTGTTAAATAGGAAACGTTCGGGTGAACTGGAGCGAATGTTCTTGCATACATATATAAATATCCCTTCAGAAAAAGGAGAATATGAAGAAATTAATAAAGTTGTATCTGGTGTAGAACAAATTTTATTAAAAACATTAAAGAGGGTCGTCATTAGGGGAAAGAGAGGTAAGGGAGTACCAGTGTTATTTAGTGTTGATGTACAGAATCACATTAATTTTCTGATTGAAAAGATAACAAATACCTATTTGCTAAAGCAAATTCGACGTCTTCCTTGATTGGTTACAAAACGTTAAATAAATACGCAAAAAGTTGTGGGGCTAAAAATCCATCATCAATTACATCTACCCGTTTGCGAAAGCATCTCGCTACCCTTTCGCAACTTTTCAACTTAACAGATCAGGAAATAGAGCAATTATCAACCTTTATGGGACATACACCAGGAGTTCATCGAAGTTCATATAGGTTACCAGATGATATTTATCAGACGGCCAAGATCTCTAAACTTTTATTGGTAATGGAAAAGGGTAATGCAAACCAATATCAAGGTATGTCCTTGGATGAAATAGATGTTGATATGGAGCATAATTTGCTCGACGATAACGAGGAAAGTGATCCTGAGGACAATATTGATGAAGATTTGCCCGCAACCTCAGTTTCTTCTACAGTTCAAGATCTTCCTGTTCTTCCAGAAGCTATAGTTCCCAAGAAAGGAAAATTTCGTACCCTTATTCCATGGACACGTCAACAAAAAGAAATTGTTAAAATATTTTTCAAAAAACACACACGTTTAGAGTGTGAAAACTTAAAGAACAACATAAAGAATTACTCGAAAACAAAGACTGGTTAAAAATAAAGGTATTTATACAAAACGAATATAGGAAGAAATAAGTGGCAACTATTTACATGCGTAGAGCTGCATCTCTCATGCACGAGAGAAAAAATTAATATTAGAAAATTATATGTTAATTGTATACATATAATAAAAATGTTGTGCTCATCGTGTGCAGATCGACATAAAATAACACACCCTTCCCCGTCTGTAAAAATGTGGAAAATGGAGATTTAAAAAACATTGTGCACAAAAAATATACATTTATTTACTTTCGTCCCCATTTTTCATGAGGATAAAATTTTCAACATAATTTTGTATAAAATTTTTTTTATTCGTATGCACTTTAAATATTAGTTAAAAAGAACTGTTTAAGAAACATTACTGTTTTTTTGTTTAATATATACTTATTATTAGTTAAATGTTCTAGATGAGCTGTAAGAATATGTTTTAAGCTTATTGTTTATTTTGTCAAAAAGGATAACAGATTCTATTTATTTTTTATAAAAATTAGAAAAATAAGGAATACAGACAATAAATTTTGTATTATCATACCTAAATTTTTATTTCATAATACATAACTGAATTCCTAAAATGCAATTATCTATTCCAATTATGCCGGGTTGCACAAAAATGTTAACAACAATTAGCTAACCAGAAAATTTTGAATGTGATATTCAGGACGTTAGCAAAAATAATTTTCTCGCAATCAAAGTGACCTGATAAGCTTAATTATTGATTTACCGGGTCCCTTTGTGTGTAAATTATTTCTGCCAATATAACAATCAAAGTTGTCTGATTAGGTAATTATTATTGTTTAAAATCGCCTTGCAACCCGACATTAACATCAGTTATTTTTCAATAAAAATTAAACGATATTTACCACAATAGTTTGTACCGATTTATCTGCTTTTTGCAATTCTTTCAAGTTTTTTAAGTTTTCAATATCAGTAAGTGTTCGCAGGAGAAAATTAAATAATGCAATTTTAATTCTTCTTCAAGATTGTTTCTTTTTGTTATTAAATTAAACAGTGCGTCTGCAGATGATGATGTAAGCCTAGAAGGAACAAGAACTATCAAGAGTATCATCTTCCAGTTCTCATTCAATTGATAAAAGGTTAAAATCGATCAGTATTAGAAATTTAGAGTATACTTATCTCTTAATAATTCACAGGTGTTACAAAATGAAATGTTGCATCCATCGAAATTTGCGCTCTTATTGCGTCCAGAAGTTTGGCAACACCACATGGACGTAACAATGTATAATACCCGCAAAAAACGGAGTCACAAATGGTTAGTTTTTGAAAGGTCTTAATAATGTATCAAACATGAAATGGGTATTCGTATACTTAAACTTTATTGGATCCAATTTTAGAATAGGGACCGCCCCCCCAAAAAAAATTCTTAATCAATATACGCAACTAAAAATGGCGGGAATTCAAGTTTTCTAGGAGACGCAATAAGGCTGGATTTTGAACGGACGCAATAATGATAGAAGTATTTATATATATATATATATATACTTATATACAGGGTCCGCAAACGAAGCGTGGACGGAAAATTAAATCGTTATCGAAGAACTTATCAACAATACTAAAACAGCTTGAGATATTGGATTAAAAGCGGCATATTTTAAAAATATTTTACATTATACAGGGTGGCCCAAAAAAGTGTGACAGCATAAAGTTATATTTTTTTAAATGGGACACCCAGTATTTTATTGCATATTTAGGTTCATATTACTATCGTTTATAAGTGCCTCAAATTTTATTTAATTTGGTTTTGTAGTTCCGGAGAAATAAATTAAAAACTAAAAAAAAGAGTTTTGCAGTCCTGAATAAAAAAATCAAAAAAACAATCCAGAACTATTTTTTTAACCTCGGCATTGAGTGAAATTTATGACAAGAGGTCTAGATACTTTGAATGTAATTGCATTTATTTATTTTATACAGGGTGTTCATAATAAGCTTTCAAAAACCCCACATTTTAAAATAATTTTTTTCAGTCTTTTAAATGGAACACCCTGTATATTATTTGGCTATTTGACGTAGAAATCATAGACAGTTTTTTTTGTAATACAAGCATATAAGTTATATCCGGCCGTTTACGAAATAATTGTAAATTTCATAAATTATGATGTTTAAATAGAGTTTTTTTGGGAAATTTTGTTATAGGCGACTAGACTAATATTTGTAAACTAAAGTAAATGTGCGCAATAGCTTCAATTTACTTAATTTAATGATTTTCCTCTACTGCCAATATAACTCTTAATTCATTTTCTTCATTAATAACGGGTTTATTGATTATCTCCTTTTTGTGTACGCAATGCTTCCTGTTGCTACAAATCTTTGCAACAATTTCTCGAAGGCTTCTGGTCTCGGCTTTCTCTCAATATCTGGATATCTTTCAGCATACACACGGCTCGCGAGGAGGTAATTTCTTGCACATTCACCCAGTATAAAAATCATATTTACCATTTCCAAAGTTGTAAAATTCGACATTTTGTGTAAGTTAGTACTTAATTTCGACAACTGAACAAATGTAAATAATTTTACTTGGCTGTCATAGTGACAATCTAAACAAAGAAAATCATGGCAACTCAATTAAGAATACAAAATAAAATTAAATAAATACAAGTAGACAAAAAGTCGGCTTTTAAAAGTTATATCGTAATGACTTAAATACGGTAAATTCTAAGAGTAAAAGGAATCTATTTTGAACATTTATTTTAGTTTACCATTATTAGTCTAGTCGCCTATAAAAAAATTTCCCAATAAAAACTATATTTAAACAACATAATTTATGACATTTATAATTATTTCGAAAACGGGTGGATATAACTTATATGCTTGTAGTACAAAAAAAATTGTCTATGAATTCTACGTCAAATAGCCAAATAATATACAGGGTGTTCCATTTGAAAAACTTGAGAAAAATTATTTTAAAATGTGGGGTTTTTGAAAGCTTATTATGAACACCCTGTATAAAATAAATAAACGCAATTACATTCATAGCATATCTTGACCTCTTGTTATAACTTTCACTCAATGCCGAGGTTAAAAAAATAGGTCTGGGTTGTTTTTTTGATTTTTTTATTCAGGACTGCTAAACTTTTTTTTTTAGTTTTTAATTTATTTCTCCGAAACTATACAACCAAATTAAATAAAATTTGAGGCACTTATAAACGATAGTAATACGAACCTAAATATGCAATAAAATACTGGATGTCCCATTTAAAAAAATATAATTTTATGCTGTCACACTTTTTTGGGCCACCCTGTATAATGTAAAGTATTATTAAAACATGCCGCTTTTAATCCAATATCTCAAGCTGTTTTAGTATTGTTGATAAGTTCTTCGATAACGATTTAATCTTCCGTCCACGCTTCGTTTGCGGACCCTGTAGAATACTGTAGATATATAAAGCCCTTTGTTACATTTTTTACACAGCATCTTTAAAACAACAATCATCTTTTAAAGGTAATATTAATCTTTTCCTGTATGCGTGGGATAGTGCCAATTAAATTAAAACGCAGATATTTTATATATTTCGATGAAGAATACGATTTCAATATCAGTTATGGTGTATAGCGTCTGTTTATTCGTATTTAGAAAAAAGGTCTTTTAACATTATTCAGGGCGGTATCAATTCTGTTGTTAACGCGAGCCATTCTTACTGCCAAGTAACAATGTCAAGGTATGACCACCTGTCCAATTGCGTGATCAAGGACACATGTAACGTCAAAAATACACCTGCATCAATTCAAGGTAAAAACACACCTGCATACGTGTGCGTTCAAGGTCACATGGCGTCGGGCGGCGTCGCGACTGGAGGAGAGGGACCGTATATTTCCTCTACTATCCTCTCGCCATGCCGAGCCATGCTTTACAGAGAATAGTTCGTTAAGTAAATAATAGAAATAAATTATACCTTATGCTGGTGTGATGCACACTCTGTTATATCTTCCATCCATCGTTCCGGTCTAGGCAAAGTTCGATTTCTATTGCCGTATAATGTAACATCTGGTTTGTTATAATAGGTCAACTGACGAGTTCTTGAATTGTTCCAAAAAATTTCGTAATTGGCCTCAATATCGTCATAATTATCTCTTAGCCATTCTATGTCATTGGTTTTTTCAATATACAGCGCAATCATTTTAGCAAATAAGGGTGGATTTGATCGATATGCAAAATATACTCTGGGGCTCCTTGGAATAGCTTTGTACTTCTCGGACTTAATTAAATAAATAAAATTATTCAACATTCCTTTAACGGTCTCCGTCATTTCACATAGAAGCAACCCTGAAAAAAATGTGATAAAATGTTACATGTTTTCAAATCACTCTAGTGTTGTAGTATGCTCGACTAAACGAACCCTCGCGTTTTTTCGACAATTGACACCAGCAATCTGTCATCGATCAGCTGCTTGGGAAATTCAATAAAATTCCCCAGTTAGCGATAGGCCGCATTAAGGTGTTTTGTTTTTAATGTTTAATTGGTGCTAATAAGTTGTATAAGTGTATCTCCATCGTTTTAGTATTATTTTGTTTTTAAAAGTCTGATTAACTACATAATTGAGTTGTTTGTGAATCTAGTAAACAGCAGTAAGTAGTAATCACTTGACTAAACATTTTTAGGTTAATATTTTATTGATTTCTTTTTAGGCGAAAAATAACATTTATGGTGCATAATTATTATCTGCTTTCTACGTCTTCTCCTCAGCTGATGCCACCGATAGAGCAACTAAGTTTTTTTTTTAATATTAATTAAAAAAATTGTAGATGTTCTTTTCTTTGTGATGCTGAATGATTTCGGATTTATTTCAGTTAAATACCAGGTAGTACTTTTGTGTGGTGACTTGAATGTGGACAGTTCGGTTGACTGGAAAAATAAGAAATATCTGCATGATATTTTTAATAGTTTTGTTTAAAATCGCTTCTGAACCAAATGAACGTACAAGAGATGTATTTGGTCTGAATCCAAGTGCAATTGATTATGTAGTATGTAATAAAATGTTTCTCTAAGTTCACTATTTTTAGAAACTTATACAGTTATCTCTATAACCTGGTTTGTTGGTTCACATAATGTTAAATTTTTTAATTCAACTAGACACTATACAAGGCCCAGATTCGACCATCACTAGAGTACTGCTCTCATGTCTGGAGCTTTGCACCCAAACATACTCTTCGGCTACTGGATTCCATCGAAAGGAGGGCTATTCGTCTAATCGGAGACCACGAGCTGACGAAGAGCCTCGACAGCCTAGAACATCGAAGACAGGTTGGGGATTTGACTCTCTTTTACAGATATTTTCATGGAAGGTGCTCGGCTGACCTTGCCCTCTTAATTCCGCCCAGAGCGACGACTAGCAGAAATACACGACGAACCACTGCCGCCCATCCATATGTGGTTAAGCTTAGTACTCCTTTAACTTCATTATTTAAGAATTCTTTCATCTGGAGGACTTCATCCTTGTGGAACGACCTTCCCGAGGTCGTTTTTCCCAACGAATATAACCTCCAAAGATTCAAAACCAACGTGAATCGCTTTTTACGCACACCCACCACTCCCAAAGTGCCCTAAGGGATTTTTCCTATTGTGCTTGTGTTTGATCATAAAAAAAAGAAAGATATTTAATTTTCCTGTAAAAGAAAACACTCATTTTATCAGTTTTTTTTGCACATTTGACTTACGTAGCCTACGTACACTCAAAAATGGTGAATATACAGGGTGTTATGGAAATGACTTATTATATTTAAACCGGCAAATCTGACATGAAAATAAATTGAAGAAAAATAACCATAAATGGCGCTTTGAATTATTGTGCGAAATATATACTCAAAATTTACTTGGCCGCTACTGAGGACGTTTGCAATCAATAGTTTATTGAGACAGTCTCGAGGTTCAAAAGAGGTTAGCGCATTATAGGCGGTGTTGTCATTTTGCAACACAGAATTGTAAACGCACGTGTTCAGTTTTTGACAACAAGGCTCCTCTGACGCGAGTTATCAGTTCTACATACTCTCTTACCTTCGATCTTATTTTAAAATAATCTTAATTCCATAAAAAAATAAAACACCAAAAGTATGTTTTTTGATAGAATCAACAGTAGATAATATCACAGAAATTTCACAACATTTATTATTATGAATTATTTCAAAACAGAAAAAAAATCGGGCAATGCTACAACTAACTAAACGTTTAAAATTTGTATACGTCAAGCACGTGGGACCGTCGACAGCGTCATTCCACCCCCTAGTCTCGAAATATACTGAAGCAACGATAGTGGCTCGCGGCCGGTATCCAAGCAAGGGCGAGACATGCACTAAAAGAAAAAACAAGTATGTACTACGCTTTCTCTAGGATACCCAATTAGTCACCCATTTCAATATAATAAGTCATTTCCATAACACCCTGTAGAATTTGTTAGTTACACTTATACAGTTACCTCTCTAGCCTAGTTTGTTGGTTCATAATATGATGTTAAATACTCTAATTCAGCGATGGCGATTGACGGATTTCTTTCAAACACCTTCTCCATCAATGCCGGTGTCATGTGTCAATGGTCCATATTGTCTCCCACCCTCTTTCTACTCTACATTAACGACCTTCTAGTGAAAACTCAAAATCCGATATCTAGCTTTGCTGACTATAGCACACTTGTCTCATCTTTCTCTTTGAATGCACAAACATCGGCTGCCGACACACATCTTCGCAGACAGCATGAAGTGTCATGCATCAACAAAGACCTGGAAGAAATTTTGGCTTGGGGTGACAGTAACCAAGCCAAATTTAACGCTAAGGGAACCCAGGCAGCAGTCTTCTCTAAAAAGGTTAATATTACTGAACCGGATATATTCATGGCAGGACCCGCAATTTCACTGGCTTCATCTATTAATTTGCTGGGCATCAATCTGGGAGGAAATATGTTTTGTCATAACCACGTTGTGGCAATCGCCAAGATAGCTCTCAGAAACTTGGTGTACTCTTCCGAACAAAAAAGTTGCATACACCTCAACAACTTTTGATACTATACAAAGCCCATATTCGACCATCACTAGAGTACTACTCTCATGTCTGGAGCTCGAAAGGAGGGCCATCTATCCTACCCTGTACTGACGAGAACAAATGAGTTCGAAACCGGTCTACAGGTGGTTGCATCCTATCGATGGAGAGGGCTTCCTTCTCTTGGTAGTACCATTCAATCTGAAATACTATTTTAAAGTGCTACTGTGTAGACATTTGATATTAATATCACCTGAAAAGCATAGACTTTTTATTTTTAAATAGGTCCTTTCTATCAGTTTTTTTTGCATATTTGTAGTGTCTATACGTAGCCTGCATATACCCAAGGATGGTGCATATAGAATTTGCTCGATATGATGCTATACATTTATATGTTACTATTGAACATTAAAGTTAAAACAGAGGTAGTAAGAGTAACAACCTTTAAGCAAACCATATATTTAGTTTTATATCACAATAATTTTTCCTTAGAAAAGACTATTTTCAGAAATATTTTTTGTACACCTGGTACAAAAAAATGAAAATGGATTTGTATTTATATAACAAAGAAAATAAATGATGAGGATGACTTTTTCGAAAAATTGATAATCCATTTTTTTACCGGTATAGTTAAGTCCATCTGCAGACACACTGTATAAAGTTTACAGTAGGTAAAAATGGTCATATATGTAGATACTACACGTACCTATCTTTCTGTCAAGATAGGTAACTACTAGACATGTAATTATAGATAATGACTTTATTTTATATATTTGTATAAATTAATAACAAAAAATACAATGTTTTTGAGTGTTTTATTCCCTATAGGTTAATTAAAACATAATTTAAATAATAAAAAATGCATTTAAAAATATAAATAGACTGGAACTGGACTTAAAAATTTTAAAATAAACTTTACAAAATAAACGTATAGGGTGTCCATTTTTGGGTAGTTTTACGAGGTATCTCCGTTATTAGTAAAGATAAAAGGATGCGGTTTTCGCAGCACGTTGCTACTTTTTTGTCAAATAGAAGATGCCCTAATCAGAATTTTTCTAGGCTGCCTTGTTCTTGATATACGGGATGTTTTTGAGAATTGTGCATTTTGGGACACCCCCCATATCTCGGTTACCCCGTAACGTATCAAAAATAAATAAAATGTTCTTTTGGTAGTTTTTTACGTAGAATCCAGTGAAATACACAGATTTTTTCTACATTCAATAGTTTTCAATTCAATTCAAATTCAATAAACAAATTTCCTTTTTTTAAATGGGTCACCCTATATATTTTTTAATAATATAATTTAGTTTGTGACAAGCTTCTCAAAAATATATAACACTTTATTTCTAGTCTTAGTATTTGTTTATGTTTTTCAAAAATATACAATTTTTTTTAGTAGGCCATGACGGATATTAAAAACAAACAAAAGAACACAGTCCTATGTGTCATAATAATAAAATCTTCTAATTCTGTCAGAGGTTCTCCAAGTTGTTTTAAAATTTCTAATTAATAGTGAAAAATCAGTTTGTCCGTAGCAGAGCATGTAAACTTTGAGAAGTACGGCATGCTCGCTTGTTATATCCAGTGTAACGAAAATGCAGATGGAGCATGAGAAGTGTATTTGAATAGGTAAATAGAAGCCCTTATGTAGTAATTCTATGAAATTTATTTATTTTTCTTAAATTACTTGTAGATATCCCGAAAGACCACATCCGGATAAACGAATTTTTTCAAGAATAAAATCAAATTTAATTGAACACGATTCATTTTCTAAACCTCGCCCTAAAATCTACCACAAGGATAATTGCGAGACTGATGAAATAAATGTGTTAGCTTCAATTGAAACAAATTCAAGTAGTTCTTGCGGAAAAGTTTATGGTTCGGTCGGAATAATTAAATCAAGAGTGCAAACAATCCTAAACATGCACAATTTTAAGCCATATAAATTCCACCGTGTACAAAACTTACATCCTTGTCATGCACAGCGCCGTATAGAGTTTTGTAATTGGTATTTACAAAATCTGAACAGGGAAAACAATTTTTAAAAAACCGTTATATGGTCTGATGAGGTTGATTTTACCAGTACTGGCATGTTTAATCGACAGAATACGAGGTTTTGGTCTCAAGAAAATCAGCATGTAATATTTCCAATCGAACGGCAAGGCAGACTTGGCGGTAGCATTTCATGCTTTATACTGATTAGCAAAATAGTTTAAAATATATTTGAAGGAAGCCTTAATGCAAATAAATATTGGGAAATTCTGGAAAACGTTGTGCCCGAAATAATAGAAGATGTGCCCTTAGCTGGACTCAGTAACTTGAATCTTTAACAAGATGGAGCGGCCGCTCACAAAACCCAAATTGTAAGGGCCTACCTAGATAATAATTTCCCAGGTCGCTGGATTGGAACTAATGGACCTGTAAGATGGCCACCAAGGTCACCCGACTTGTCTGTTTTGGATTTCTTCTTTTGGGGATACCTTCAAAGTAAAATTTATTCCATTCGAAGTACCAAACAATGGCAGGTTTAAGAATTGCCATTGACAGAGCTTTTACGGAGTTACATACGCGGCCGTTTATTATTTTTAATTCATTAAGCCGAATAAGAACCATGTGTGAAACATGTCTAAGGCATAATGGAGCAATCTTAGCAAGGGAGCAATATTTATGTGGGAGTTCAATAAATTTTCAATTTTTGTGTCTAATATTTAATCACACCAGTATTTTTTTAATATCCGTCATGGCCTACTAAAAAAAAATGGTATATTTTTGAAAAACGTATATTTCGGGCCTATACTAATCTACTATAAGACTAAAAATAAAGTGTTATATATTTTTCAGAAGCTTGTTACAAGCTAAATTATATTATTAAAAAATATATAGGGTGGCCCATTTAAAAAAAGCAAATTTTTGTTTATTTTCCTTGAAAACTATTGAATGTAGAAAAAATCTAAGTACGTCACTGGATTCTACGTAAAAAAGTTTTAAAAAAATATTTTATTTCTTTTTGATACGTTACGGGGTAACCGAGATATGGGGGTGTCCCAAAATGCACAATTCTCAAATACATCCCATATATCAAAAACAAGGCGGCCTAGAAAAATTCTGATTACGGCATGTTCAGTTTGACAAAAAAGTAGCAAAATGCTGCGAAAACCGCAACCTTCTATCTTTATTAATAACGAAGGTACCCCGTAAAACTACCCAAAAATGGACACCCTTTAAATACGTATTTTTAAGTACGATCCTGGAATTTCATACGAACCTATACGAATTTAATTAAAATAAGTAGGCAAGTCATTAATGTTACGTGAGACCTACAATATGGCGAGAGGGTTTGCTGTAAACAGTAAACTACTAGAATAGTCAAATGATTATTTGATTCTGTCACGTAAATATGTGTTTGTTATATGGGGACTACATGTGTATTTAAGTTAATTTTACAAAGGATTTGTTATATTTAATAGGATTCGTTTAACGAGAATATAGGCATTGTATAGCAATTTGTGATTTTGTTAATTAAGTGTGTACATACTTAAGGCATGATTTCTATTTGTATGGGTAAAATATTTCACAGTTGATGGGAACCAATAAAATATTCATTATACATAAATTACGTTTGACTTAATTTAATCGTACATTTCTGAAACATAAATATTAATTTTTAAACCCATATATCTCAGCGCATTAAATATCCGTATGTTTGGTTCAACTATTTAATATATTTAAACGAATACCCAGTAAAACCACCGAAAAATGGACACCCTGTACAAGGGTAAACCCCTAAAAAGTATATATTATAAAAGTATATATTGTACAATGGCTTTTGCCGATTATGCTTGTTTAATGAAATATCAAAGGAATCCTAACCTTTTATTATCCAGTAGGAATCCCAGTAAGTTAGTTCCGTGTTACTTCCTCCAGGACTTAAAAATCCATTTGGAACCCATCTCATGGAATGCATTTCAGGATGTAATCTAACATGCTCTTTAATTTTTCGGCCCAGTTGTGGTAAATAGTTTATAAGTTTTTGCGCAAAAAGTTTAACCTGTCTATTTCCAATTCGGTTCAAAAATTCTGGTGAATGATTAAAATCAGGAGGTGTCCATGGATCCTAAATATGAAATACTTATCTGTGAAAGGTCACATGACATATACAGGGTGTCCGGGGAAATGTGGGAAATCCAGATATGAAGAAAACAAGTGAAATTGTGTGTGAACAACACAACTCATATAAACTCTTCGGAGATATGGGCTCCCGAGGAGCTTCAATGGAATCAAGATTTTTTACACATAATTGTTGAATTTTAATATACAGTGTGTCTTCGGAAGTTCTTACCAAAAGGGGAAACTTTTTAATTATTAACCCTACGAAAAAAAGTGCCTCTTCCTAAAAAGTCCTGCTTCTTGAGAAAATAAATTTGCACAAGAATATTTGTATGTTGGACATTCAAAGTGTACCGGGTTTAAAATTTATAAAAGACGTCGGCTATATTTACAAAACTAATAGTCGTAAAGATTTGGTAATAAGTATTTCTGGATAAGTAGGCTTTGAACAATTGATTGTTGTTGGTAACAGAATAGGCGTTTTAGTAGTGACAGTTTGGCAATTATAATTTCTGTTTCAAAACGTGAACTTCTTGTTAAAAAAATATTTTTCCGTTTCTTAGTTACTTTAAACAATAATAGTGATGATTAAACTGACTGTTAATGAAAAAATTGAAATAGTTCTTATTGTTGCCGATAATTATAAGACGGATCGCGAGGCTGCCAACATTTTTAATACTAGACACCCAAATAAACATATTAGCCACGTTACTGTCGGCAATGTCGTCAATCCTTGGTTTCAAGGAGAAGTTGAAGACGACATTTTCTTTTCAAGGAGAATTTTATTCAGTGACGAGGCAACATTTACTTCCAATGGTGTCTAATGTTCCCAGAATTGTCGTTGGCGGAGCGATGTGAACCCCAAATTCGTAATCGAATGCCGTGACCAAACGTATTTCAAAATGAATGTTTGGTGCGGTATTTTAAATAATCAAATAGTGGGTCCCTATTTTTTTCATCAAAATATTAATAGTGAGATTTACATAAATTTCCTAAGAACCGAAATTTTTATATTTATTAACGGCCTGACATTAAACGCGCGACAGGCTGTTTGGTATCAGCATGATGGAGCTCCTTGTCACAGCGCAGCCAGGGTTAACGAATATTTGGATAGAACTTTTCCACAAAGATGGATAGGACGCCGTTCAGAAGTACCCTGGCCACCTAGGTCACCGGACATTACACCCCTAGATTTTTTCTTGTGGGGTCATTTGAAGCAATTAGTGTACAAGCACAGACCATTCCGTGATATTGATCACCTAGAAGAAACTATAAGGCAGTGTATCCGGCTAGTTACTCCTCATATGATCAGAAACGCTGTGTCAGAGTTTTCTAGAAGGAGAATCATTTGTATGCAAAAAGACGGGGGCCATGTGGAGACCTAGATTATTTTTGGAGTCATTTAGTTTTATTTGTTATTGGGAAATTAGAAATAGGCCACCTCATAGAAATTAGTGAACTAATTTTTATCCGTCATAAAAGTAGTTCTCTTAAGTAGAGTTTTTATTGTGTAATTGTTATAGTCTGTTAGCCTTTAAACATGCACTCTCCAAGTTTTTAGTTTTGTAAATATAGCCGACGTCTTTAATAAATAAAATTTTAAACCCGGTACTTTTTGAAACCACCCTGTATGTCCAACATACAAATATTCTTATGCAAATTTATTTTCTCACCAAGCAGGACTTTTTAGGAAGAGGCACTTTTTTTCGTAGAGTTAATAATTAAAAAGTTTCCCATTTGGTAAGAACTTCCGAAGGTGTATATTAAAATTTTTTAAATATGATGTATACCAGATAAGACCCTTCAAATTACTTTCCAAGAAAGTGTTGTGAATTACTCTCAGCTGTGATACTCATGGCCCCTATTTTTAAAAGAACTTTGGACAACGGTTTTTACCCACTAAGCAAAAAAACATCCCAATTTCGTCACATATATGTTTTTAGGTTACATGTTACGTTGTACAAAAAGGATTTGTTACGGCACTATTACGTAACGTACTGGTCGTAATGTCCGCCAACATAACAAAATCGCATTTACATTTATGAATTAACGTGTTTGATTCGAAAACTATAACGAACTGGTTTCGTTCTTAAGATGTTTATTTTAAGGACGTGTCAAAACGTTATAATTATGTTGTACATAAAACGTTCTCGTTTCGAAACTATAACGAACCAATTTCATTTTTAAAAAGGAATAAATGCAGGCATAATTTCGTTATATTGATGACGGATTAGATTCATCCCTTGACAATATAATATTTTTGTGAACACTTAAATGTAATTTTTTCTTATTCTAAATTAGGTACACAACAATTAGTACCGAGATAACAAAAATTATATGGATCAAGATAGCTTTAAAATGTTAGTTTTGATAGTTTGCATAGAAATGTGAATGTGAAAATTAATATTTTGAGCCAGAAAACTTTTTGATCATTAATTTTATGAGAAAAGTTGTTCTTCATAAAAAAAAGGTCTCCATGGTCTAGAACATAAAATGCAACCATCAGGCATTAATTTTTTTCAGTCGTATACGAGGTTTCTAAAAAAATATGAATTTGGCTCAAGAGTAGGTACCTACCTATATAAAGTAGATACTTATTTGTGACAATATCGAAAACTGTAATTATAAAAAGTTGTTCAGTATAAAAAACTTAGTTCTAATATGCAACTACATATTAAACCCATGATAATCTTCGCCTGTAAATTCTCTCAAAAGAAAATTTATTTCTGAAAATTTGTAGAAGGATGTAATTGCATATTAAAACATAGTTTTTTATACCAAACAACTTTTCATAATTACAGTTTTCAGTATTGTCACAAAATAAAAGTACAAAGTATTTCATATTTATTGACAAACCTGCATGGTTGCTTTTTAGGTTTTGGACGATGACTTTTTTATAAAGAATAAGGAAGAAGTTGAGAATATCAATAATTTCTATGAAACTATCAAAATTGACATTTTAGAGCTACCTTGATCTATATAATTCTTGTTATCTTGGTACTAATTGTTACGTACCTAATTTAGACTAAGAAAAAATGACATTTAAGGGTTAACAAAAATATTACATTGAGAATAAGTTGTTTTTTTTCAAAATAAAAATCGTTCAGTTTGAGGTATTTTTTTATTCCACTAACAAACCTGAACAATAAAGTTTAAGAAAATTGGTCGACTTTAATTTCACCTTGGCAACTTTCACCAGCTCTGATGGCGACTTGTAAAAATTATATCTAGCAATGCTGCTGCTTACTGAAAATGTAGATATTCTGAAAAAAAAAATTGTTTGAGGTATCTACTCTGTTGTATCTATCTTGAAAACGGTAAGCGATACCGAGGAAACGTTTCATATTTTGGGGCGTATTAATTTGGTGAAAAGAATTTTTGTAAATGTTCTGAATAAGTACCCGAGAGATTTTAAAAAATGGAATTTTCAGTTTTGGTCTCTAATTTGTTGCGCCTTAATTTTTTTTATTTGGAAGAAATTTAAAACTATTCAAGGGTGTTTCTAAATTTGAACATTCTTCGTAGAATCCAGAAAATTGAGGGGCGAACTAAAAAAGGAAGATTTGTGTTAATTGGTAATATTTGTGTATTATATTAAGATGTTATTGGATTCAGTAATTACGAAAATGTTTTTTGTGTAAGTTTATCTGTTTTCAAAATATTTGTTCTTCTTACTTTGGAGCTACTACAAAACGTAGCTTGATGATTATTTTTTAAAGGGAAGCACTCATCTTCTAACAATTGATCTATGATTAAAAATTTCCTGTCAAAATAAGCCATATTGTAGAAATAAATACATATTTCAATGTTATCCGCAGCTTTGCTTGTATAGCGAATTGAATAATTGGATTGCGCAAGAGAAAGCTGCGGGTACCTGCTAGTTTTTAACTTAAACTAATTTAATAACTTACCAATTGTTTAGTTCTTTTGGTTTAAGCCTCTGATTGGAGTTCCTAAACCAGTCCATTATACATGTCTCCAGCTTTTATTGATAATGTTGTGCACCGTTTGAGCTGCATCTGTTTGAGAAAACGCAATACATTTACATTTGATTGTATAGGTATTAATTTAAAAACAAACCTCTTAAGAGATAGATGATTTTGCAATCTTTCAGTTTTGTTTCTGGCCTGTCCACGAATAATTGACTGCTTATTTGCGAATCCGCTAATCAAGCCCCTCCGTATAAACTCGGCCTCATTCTTTCCTGCCACTTGAAGATACTACTAAGTACTAAAATATTTAAAATACTTATTAATAATATTCACTAAAAGATTACAATCATATTTGACTGGTTTTTGTTAATTTAATTTAACCATACCTATAAATATATCTTAATTTTAAATAAAAAAAGGGAATATTTTTCCCAAGATTCGTAATCTCGGTCTCAAAATTTTATGGTTGCATGCAAAATGGCCACGACCGACCGACCTGTAATAATCTATCTATTACTATGAGCCTATGAAAATTTACAAAATATCGAGATTTCCAAATTAGTATACTGATTTAATAGGTACTTACCTTACTCTTTATCTTGTTTTTTTAAATAAAAAGCTCTTAATATAACTTTATGACGGCTAAACAAACGACCGTCAACACACCACACGACAGGAAGAAAAAGGAAGGAAGTAAAGTTAGGTTATAATTGGCCATTGTCGGCCTTGTCCAGTCGTGGCAAATTAACGACACCGGAACGTTAGCAGCATTGATCGAAACCCGTTTCAGTAACGTTAAGAAAATTACATTATTTGACGAAACAAGTTTGTTGTTTCAAACGTTTATTCATAACATAACAAAGAAATTGAAATAAAAACATGTCTGTGATGGTAGAAATAAAACGTATATTCAACTAACATGATTTCTACGTTACTAACAAGTTCCGTTAATAACATTATAATTACATATTAAAATTAACATATGAATCACGTTATTTTTTAAAATGTTAAATAAAATCATCATTGATACATCAATGGTCTGTTTGAGAAAAAACGTTTTCTAAGTTCCTTTAAAATAACGTTATCAAACGTGAGAAAGATGTTTCTTGCTTAGTGGGTATATACCTTTAACTATTGACTATTAACTATTGACTAAAAATTAATCACCCTTCATTCATGTCGCTAATCCTAACCGTTCTCGAAAAGGGGAGCCAAGAGTATATGGGAGCTCGTATAAATAATGTATTTGGCGTATTTCAATAAAAGATACATATTTGTTCCTATCAAATGTACAACCTTCAAAATTCCGCTTCTCATATTTAACCCCTTGAGAAGTTAGGGGACTCAGTATAAATAAAATGGTGTTTTTCGAAAGCGGTTAGGATTAGCGACATGAATGAAGAATACTTCATTTGTAGGCAATAGTTAGGGCGATTGCCCACAGGACGGTAACGGCACGATTTGCCGCGCGCGATATATCGCGCCGCGTTCGCTGAGTGCTCGCCCACTACACGGTATATCGTGCGAAACTTGTTTAGATTAATGTTCCTTGTTGCCAGATCGATTTTGGTTAGTTATTGCTATGAGCTTAGAAGTGATGGATCGAAGAAAAGTAATTCTATTGGCGATGGCTTCACGTAGGCGCCGAAGCAGGCAAGCTATCAAGAGTCAATGGCAATATTGGGTCCATCCCATTTTGAGGGTCAGATATGTGGAAGGGGCGTTTTATACATTATTTGAAAAACTTAGAGAAAGTCCCGAGAAGTTTTTTAATTATTTTCGAATGAGTAGAGAGACGTTTGATTATTTAGTTGACCGATTAAAAGAGTCTTCAAGATACACATACACAAGTACAGCATGTGTACGTACCTCCAACCAAGGTAAATTTTCTCTTTGGTGGCATATTTTTGATGCAAACACAACCTTTATTTTTATGGACTGCACGCACTGAATGACAACACAGCAAAATATTGTTGGTGATTTCGTCGTGTCGGCTAGAAACCATTTAATCCTATTGGCGTTCAAAAGTCAGGCGACACAAATTCGCGCGGTTTCTGACCGCCAAATCGCGAGTTTGTGCGGTAACGTCTTGCCGCGACGGTATTAAATATTGTCGCGGCCAGTGGGCGAACACTGTATTTAATTGCATGACAAATTTGTGAATCTTGGTCGTTGCGGTATCGCGTACGATTTGTCGCGCGCGGCAAATCGTGCCGGTACCGTCCTGTGGGCAATCGCCCTTAAAGGTAAGTAAAAACCGTTATTGAAAGTTCTTATCATAAATAATAATAATATAAAAGGGGCCATCAGTGTCACAGCAGTCCGTCCCCGCAGCTGTGAGTAATTCACAACACTTTCTTGAATAGTAATTTGGAGGGTCTTACATATACTATACGTCATATTAAAAATTTTTGAAATATACCTGGTAGTTCAATAATTATGTGTAAAAGACTTGATTCCATTGGAGCTCTATGGGAGCCCATATCTCCGAAAAGGAGCCCTGTACGAAAAAAGTATATATGAACTTGTAGTACTCTTTCCACTTGTTTTGTTAATATCCGGGAGATTTCACACATTTTCTCGGACACCCTGTATACAGGGTCGCTTTTATATAAGGAAACGGTCGATTATTTGCTAAAGTAAGATAGCTAGCGAAGAATATTAAATGCAAAACTTTTAGGGTTTTTAGAAATCTATTATACTACACATAAACTAAGTATACAGGACCAGTCAAAAAGCCATGGAAGAACAAAGTTACTTTATTTTAAATGGAACCCCCTGTATTTTTTTCAATATTTCAATTATTTACAAGATTCTAAAAAAAATTGTTAATAACACCACATACCCAATCTTAACCGTTTTCGAGATATCGAGTTTCGAATTTCGTTTTCAAATAAATTATTAAATTTATTAATTCTACGCCATCGAGTTACCTTAGAAAATATTTATCTTCATAACAATGTTGTTTTGTCATCTTGACAACAGATATGCCAAACACAAATACAATTTGTGAACAATTTTCGCGTAAATATGGCACGTTTAAGTGATACCGAGCGCATTGAAATTTTAATGATGATAGGGTACGGTGATAGGACACGGAGTTTTACCCAAGTGGTGAATATTTTTAATGAATTGCATCCAGATCGGGAACGTATAACTAAATCAACTGTTTCCAAAATATTGCAGCGTTTTCATGAAACTGGGGGTCGAAAGTCGATATTCCATTCAAAAAATACCAAAAGAGAAAAATTCAAACCATATAAAATTCATTTGTTACAAGAATTAAGTGAAGACAATTTTGATCGCAGAATTCAGTTTTGCGAAATCATTATGGATAAATTGAATCAAAATGTCAACTTTGTCAACCACATTTTATTTTCTGATGAATCAACGTGTTGTTTAACCGGGCACGTAAATCGACACAAATGTAGATATTGGTCAGACCAAAATCCACATTGGATGGAACAAGTTTATACCCAACGACCACAAGAAAACAATGTTTGGTGTGGCATTATTGGTGGAAACGTCATAGGACCCTATTTTATACATGGAAATTTGAACTCTGAACGATATTTATTACTTTTACAAGAGAATATTGTTCCACAGCTCAGACGATTATTCTCGAACCATAATAATCCCAATTTACCGGCTGTACAAATATTGTTTCAACAAGATGGGGCTCCACCACATTTTGGACGGATGGTGAGGGAATATCTAGAGGAACTTTTCCTGGTAAATGGATTGGGCGCAGAGGTGCAATTAAATGGCCTGCTAGGTCTCCTGATATGACCCCTCTTGATTTTTTCCTGTGGGGCAAATATCAAAAAATTAGTGCACAAAAATAAGCCAGAAAATATCGAAGATTTGCAAGAAAGAATAATGCATGAAATTTCCAGTATTGGTCACAATATCCTTTTAGATTCGCTACAAAATTTTGTTCACCGAATTCATTACTGCCAGGAGGTAAACGGTGGACACTTTGAGCACCTTATAAAATATGATTTTAAATTGTTGTTTACTAAAACTTAGTTTGTCTTTTTTATTATTGTTATTAGATTTATGTGAAAACGAAATTCGAAACTCGATATCCCGAAAACGGTTAAGATTGGGTATGTGGTGTGCTTAACATTTTTTTTTAGAATCTTGTAAATAATTGAAATATTGAATAATATACAGGGGGTTCCATTTAAAATAAAGTAACTTTGTTCTTCCATGGCTTTTTTACTGATCCTGTATACTTAGTTTATGTGTAGTATAATAGATTTCTAAAAACCCTAAAAGTTTTGTATTTAACATTCTTCGCTAGCTATCTTACTTTAGCAAATTATCGACCGTTTCCATACATAAAAGCGACCCTGTATAACAAACAATAAGAAAACACAAAAAATAAGAAATGTGCAATAATGCTATACAAATAAAGGAATATTAATTTACATGGTACGAAAAAAATGATTGGAAAATCAAATGTTGAAATGTAAATTAACGGCCATCTAAGTACGAAGAAAAAATATTTTCATCTATTTTTTGTTGCGAAAATATGGAAACGTCATTATTTCTAAAGGTAAAATAATGTATTTTTAAAAGTACAAGATTTGAAATCAAATCAAAAATGCCTTTATTTGGTTCATAAAATTCATTATAAAAAAAATACAAAAATCGGGTGGCGGTGTATCCAACATAGTTGCTCATACAACCACCCCATTTAATTTAATATTTTAAAGTATATTTAACTTAAAGTAACCAATAATCCTAAATTTTAACTAAGGACAAAAATAAACAACAGAACGACAATAATGAGAATAATATCAAAATCCTAAAAAGAAAGAACTTTATATGATTATATTTTAACATATTTTATCAAAACTTAACAACTTTCTCTCCATAACATACTGTTTAAATTTGCAGTTAAATACTGTGGAACTGGGAGCAGTCTTCATCTCAAAGGGCAGACGGTTGTAAGTTATGGCGGCATTATACAGGGTGATTGATGGTGGACGGCCTATTAGACGTTTATGGAGAACTAGTCATCGGATCACTTTGAGAACTTGGGAGCTTATAGAAGCGTACATAATCTCTCTTTTAAAAATATTTGTAACCATGTAATGTTGTCGCTTCTACTTGAAAGCATTAACAACTTTGATAATTGAAACTTAACACCCTGTGTATTATTTTTGTTTCAGAATCCCTATCCATTTCTTAATAACTTTCCTTAACGTTTTTCTATACCTATTTGTTATAGTTCTCGAGATAATAATTAATTTCACTTTTTTTCTGAGGAAAATATGTCCTACAAAAAGTGATGATATTTTTAAACTCTGACAAATTAAAGCACTGAAATTTTATATGGAGTCAGGTTATATCCAAAATTTTGGATCATGCTTGAAAACATCCAGAAATTTACCTAGACCTATAACGTCCAAAGAGGAAAATGAAATCAATGTTTTGGCTTATTTTCAGGCCTATCCGCAGGCTTCAATAAGAAGTGCCAAAGAAGATTTGGGATACAAATAATATGCATGATTATAAGTATACCAAAGTTCAATTTCTCAAGGCTGAGGACTGTCCACAAAAAACTGTGTTTTGCGAAAATGTATAAATTCATATACAGGAAGACCCACAATTCCTACGAAATATTATTTGGACTGACGAGTCGAAATTTCACGCGAAGGAATTTTTAAAAGGAAAAATATTCATTATTGGGCCCAAGAAAATGCCCATGTTACGAGAGATTCTTCATTCCAAGAAAAGTTTAGTTTTAATGTTTTTTTGTTTAATGATGGATGACAAAATTCCATATTTGATATATGATGAAATTTTGACATCCAGAAAATACTTCGAAATTTTAATTACATTTGTTGAAAATTTCGTCGATAATATTCCCCTTACCCAGTATCGCAATAGGTGGTACCAACTGGATGGGGCTCCAGCTCATTGCATTGCCGAAGTAAGCGTGGAAATAGGAGAATATTTGAGGATCGCTGGTTCAGGCGTTTGGGACCTTGGAATTGGCCTGCCAGGTCTCCAGACTTAACGCCTCTAAATTTTTACCTTTGGGATACTCTCAAAGATATTGTTTACAAAACATCGTTACATTCAAGGGAAGATTTAGAAGATCGAGTGAATCGCGCTTCTCAAAGTTTGGATATTGATGAACCTTAGACTTTCTACTACAGATGGTGTCAATACCCGAATTCTGAAATGCTTAGAAATTGAACGGCGAACATATTGAACATTTATTGAAAAGCAATTAGATATTTTTTGCAAAATGTCAACCATTACAAAACAATTTCCATAGGCTACTTGCCAAATTGGTCTAGAAAGTGTGATTGTTATCTGTAATAATTAATTTTGCTAAATAAGTTAAAAACTGTTCAAGATAGGTATAGTAATATTATACATAGGAAAGGTATTAAGAAATTGATAGGGATTTTAAAACAAAAATAATTCACAGGGTGTTCCGTTTAAATTATAAAAGTTGCTAATACTTTCAAGTAGAAGCGGCAATACTGCAGGGCTATATTTTAAAAATAGAGATCATGTCCGCTTCTATAAGCTCCCGAACAAACCCGATGACTAGTTCTCCATAAACGTATAATAGGCCATCCACTCAATCACCCTGTATCTAAACGATCTTTGAAATAAAGACGATTGATGTCTTGGAATATTACAAAGTTCTCTATGCCGAGTGTCGCGGTTATTCACATTAGAGCCCTTAATTAAAAGATGGCTTAAATAATCTGGAATACCCGATGAGACAATACGAAAAATCAATCTAGCAAGTGACCTATGAAACAATCAGATGTGAATTAAAAAACAGAATTAAACGAGGCTGCAACGATACAAGGATTTGAAATTAAAAACGGTGTTCGAAGATTACGAAAAAAAACTCCGTAAATGCATTGAAGATCGTGGTGGTTTAGCTGAAGTCTAATAATAAAAAAACCCTTTTTCTTTACTTTTTAATAAAATATTTTCCATACTCGACAAGATATAATACATCTATTATAAAATATTTTTTCTTCGTTATTTTACATTTTGACATTAAATTTGATCCCTTACGACTTTTTTCTAATAATTTTTTTTGTATCAAGTAAATTGATGTTCCTTATTTACTTTTTCCTTTAAAGGAATGACTCAAGTATTTAAAATATCAGTTTTCAGCTCTGTCAAATGACACCGGTCCAAATTTTGGCACAACGAGTGTGTTCGATGGACTACGAGACTCGTTCATTGGAGACCCAGAGAAAATAACCGAAGCAGGGGAAGACCCCAAAAACTATAGCTTGACGACATTAAACAACACGTGGGACGACATTTATTTCAGCTAGCGACGGACAGGGGTGCATGGAAGACGGAAGGAGAGGCCTTTATCCAACAGTGGACAGTTACAGGCCGGTGATGATGATGATGATGATGATGAGTGTAATGGCGAGTCCGTACCTGACTTCCCTGATAATGTAAAAAATCTACTATAATATGGTTGAATGACTCTTTATGGCTTCTATAATATATTAAAATTTTATTAAATTATACCGGTAGGTTCAAAAGTTAGAGCCAAAAAAATAAATCGCTAGGTACCCCGGGGCTCTGATATCCATTAAGGGACACTTTAGGATTTTTTTCTATTACAAATTAGGCTTATTTCGACCTCTGTATGCTTACGAGAGATTAGGAGGTAGGGGAGAGTGTTCCACAGTGAAACATGTTCTACAGTGAAACATTTGGGTTTAAAATAAAACGAACGAATATACACCTACCGCCATCTCGTGAATAATAGTTTACCAACATTCTCGCTTTAAAAACGATCATATGTTTTTGGTTTGGCCAGTGCTACAGGTCAGTTCGAAAAAATACGTTGTTGTAACTTTTCACGTGCTCATTTAAAGACAATTTTAAGCTTGGATGAATATATTAGTAAGTGATTACTATTGTGGCAGGAAGCGCTAATATTTTGCAATGTAAGTAGCATTTGTAATGTCTTTAATTATTTCAAGTTTAGTTCCAAACATTTTTTTCGTTTGAGGTTATACATGGGTCAGAGTGAAACATAACTGTTTTACTCTGCCCCCCCCCCAATGTATTCCCGGGTTGACGTACCGGTGGGGCTTGCGAGCTTCATTGACTCAGAGAGCTAGGTCGGCGGTAGGCAACTACCGGCAGGGTCTCCCAAGCCGAACAGGTCTCTGTGGGTAGAAGCCAGACTAAGAGTAATACAAACGCACAGTGGTGCCCGCACGCACGATACACCCACACATACTCACTCTCACATACAGAGCAACACAAGGCTTAACCTCAAGGTCTTACGCGAACCGTGCTGAAGGGGTGGATGATGCTGAGTCTGAACAAATCAGCATCTTTAACGGAGCCTTCGAGATACCAGACGACCTCTCGGAGTATTCTTCGTCTTGCACCTGTACAGGAGGCACTGCAGGTGTTGACCTTTATTTCCTCCATACTCGTGGGAACTAAATGGATGAAACAACATTTAAAAGTATACCAGAAAGTAGGGAACTTGATGAAGACGCCCTACTTAACAGCTCTGAGTCAACAGACGTGGATGACAAAGACACGACGTTGACTGCAGTATCAGAGGACGAGACAGCTAAGGTTACAACACCTGAGCTGAATATCGACCTCAACAAACTCAGCCTGAAGCGCAAGTCCGGAGCTCAGCGAAGGAGACTAGCTATTCAGGCTGCTAAGGATAGGATAGTAAACCATCAGACTCCTCCCGTAGAATGGGCTCTCACGCCCAATCTGGGTCTGTGTCTGCTGGTGCCTCTTGTGACAAGAGCCCCAACGCTCCCTTCAGAGGCGCCGCAAATAAGCGGGCTAGGTCTGATGGCAGCACGCCTGATGCCCATCGGTCCGCCAAGAAGAAGAGGGATGAAGAGAGCACGACCGCTTTCAAAGATCCCCTAACAGCTTTGAAGCTAGCCATTGTTCCTCAGGACTTCCCTGAGATACGCCTAACAGAGGAACAAGCGGACCAAGTCCAAATGGCACTGTTGGATGCAATTAAACCCGGTCCGGAAGGATCTGGGCCTGCATTCAACAGCTGTTATTTTGACAAGGGAGCTGTCATCCTCTTATGCAGAGGTGAAGGTACGAAACCGAGGTCCCTTCGCTGAAGCTATGGGATGATGCCAAGCTAAAAGTAGGGATGGCAAAAGACCTGCTACAAACGGCGAAAGTCATCATTGGTTAAAACCCAAAACGCAGGACTCAAAACCGACGATTGGTATGTCTTAAATCATACCAAGGAGGAAAACGGTGTCACGTTGGTTCTGAACATCGACGAACAATCTCTGAAGAGCCTAAAGGGGTCCGGCATGAAGGCATGCCTCGGACTTTGGAAGGCCTCGTTCAGAGTCCTAGCGACAGCAAAAGGGAAGGGTGATGGCTCAAACACCGTCCGTGAACCTGAAGCTGCTGCAGGCAAATCTACAGCACAGTAGAGCTGGGTCTGCGGCCTTATGCCGTAGACTTATTAACGAGTTCACATCAGTGGCACTGATCCAGGAGCCATGGATCGTTGGAGGCCATGTGAGAGGACTTGGTCTAACAGGTGGTAAGTTAATATATGATTTGTCATCTGGTAATGCAAGGGCGTGCATCTACGTCAGAAATGATGTAGACTGTGTGCCTCTGCTAATTTCTGTTCCAGGGACTTAGCGACCGCCAAACTGAGGTACAAGGAAGACGGGACTGTGAAGGAGCTAATAATCTCCTCTGCCTACTTTCCCTACGACTCAGCTGAACCACCACCCCCCGCGGAGTTCAAGGCACTGGTGGAATATTGCGAGGCCAACCGCCTTCAGTTACTGGCAGGATGCGATGCAAACTCGCACAATACTGCATGGGGAAGTACTAATGACAACCCACGCGGCAACACCCTGCTAGAATTCCTTGTAAGTAACAGTTTATCTTTACTAAATCAGGGTAACGAACCGACTTTCGTAACTGCGAGGCGGAGAGAAGTAATCGACATAACACTAGTCATAACGCGCCTACTAGACGCGGTTATAGACTGGCGAGTGTCTAACGAACTATCTGCATCCGACCATAGGCACATTGAGTTCGCACTTCGGAATTGCGGCGGGGAAGCAGCGCCCTACCGTAACCCCCGTAACACAGAATGGGAATCATCTAGAGGTCAACTGAAGCAGAGTCTGACCTCTATCAAAACCAATCTGAAAAGTACCATAGATATAGACCTATCCGTGGATCAACTTCACGACGCTATTATCACGGCATATGAAGAAAATTGTCCCCTGTTTACCCAGGGGAAAAAGAAAGAGGTGCCATGGTGGAACCAACACCTGGAAAACCTAAGAAAAGACACTAGAAGACTTTTCAACAGAGCAAAAATCTCAGGAGACTGGGACAGATACGCCCGCTCTCTTACTGAGTACAACAAAGCTCTAAGGAAAGCCAAACGAGATTCATGGAGGAAATTCTGTGGGGAAGTGGAAACAACTTCCCAAGCAGCACGCGTCCACCGATTTCTCGCCAAGGACAAATCAAACTAAGTTGGCACACTATTAAAACCAACAGGGAATTACACTATAAATGAAAGAGAGACTCTTGAAACTCTTCTTCAAGTGCACTTTCCGGGTTCGAAAATCACACAACCGGAAGCCTGACATGAAACAGTGAACCTTGCTCACAGAGCAAAGAAGGAGGACTGGAAAATAGCGGCTGATACTGTCAGCTACGAAAAAGTCAAATGGGTAATAGAGACGTTCAAACCATATAAATCTCCGGGGCTGGACGGAATCTATCCCATTCTTCTGCAAGCAGGGATAGAACACTTAGTGCCACACCTCTGCAGAATATACCGTGCTTGTATTGCCTAGGGATATGTTCCCGAGGCATGGAGAACGGCAAACGTAATTTTCATCCCCAAGCCTGGACGGAAAACGTACACCGAGGCCAAGGCGTTTCGCCCGAGTATTTCATCGTTCCTCCTTAAAGCGTTGGAGAAACTCATTGATAGGCATATAAGAGACGGGGCACTCACGGAGAAACCCCTCCATAAACATCAACCAGGAAAATCTTGTGAGACTGCGCTGCACAACCTAATATCAAGGGTCGAAGCAGCCATACATCAGAAAGAGATTGCCCTGAGCGTTTTCATCGATATAGAGGGGGCTTTTGACAACGCCTCCTGCATCGCGGTGACATCAGCTGCAAGTGAACATGGTATCGATGAAACCACACGTATGTGGATTCACAACATGTTAAAATACCGGCAAGTCAAAACCAGTTTACACGGCGACTCCATAGAAGCCGCAGTAACACAGGGATGTCCACAGGGAGGGGTACTCTTGCCTATCCTATGGAACTTGGTGATAGATGAGCTACTGGCATATCTCAATGTTGCGGGCTTTTACGCCCAAGGCTATGCAGATGATGTAGTAATACTCATCATAGGAGCGCATCCCACCATATTAGCAGAGCTTATGCAAAGAGCTCTGAATATCGTGCAGCGTTGGTGTATGAGGGCGGGTCTCAAAGTCAACGCCGCAAAGACTGCTATACTACCATTCACCAAACGAAGACAAACAGGGAACTACAACGACCTGAAAATCTTTGGTGAACGGATAAACACAGTCAGCGAGGTAAAGTATCTGGGATTAACCTTGGACGTCAAACTGACATGGAACCAACAATTAAACAAAAACCGAAACAAAGCAAAAATGTGGCTAATGCGGTGCAGAAGCTTTGTTGGGAAAACCTGGGGACTCAAGCCCCAGATGATGCAATGGCTCTATGTCACGGTCATCACACCCCTGATATCATATGGGTCTGTAGTCTGGTGGACAAAAACACAGCAGATTACGACAGCAAACAAACTTAACAGTTTGCAGAGGCTGGCCTGCCTGTGTACCAGTGGGGCGATGAAAAGTACCCCCACTGCAGCAATGGAAGTCATACTGAGACTAATACCCCTAGACATTTACATCAGAATGGAGGCTATTTGCAGCGCCTCAAGGATGATCACAAATTGGGAATGGACACAACACCCCGTAAAAATTGGACACACAAGGGCCACGGATCTAATCAACGATGAGCCCTTGGATATGCAATCTGATCGTATGAAAGCAACATACGATTTCACAAAGCCTTTCAAGATTGACTGGAACTTTGATAAATGGACAAACAGTGCAACCCCGTCGTTTGACAAGGGTCTAGTTTGGTACACCGATGGATCGAAAACCACCAACGGTGTGGGCGCAGGTATATTTGGGCAAAGGCCCAGGATGGACATAAGTATTCCTCTGGGGACCTACGCCACAGTATACCAAGCGGAAGTTCATGCCATACAAGCATGTGTACTACAAAATCTTGAAAAGGGCTATCACGACCAAAAGATTTACCTCCTTTCGGACAGCCAAGCTGCTCTTAAGGCTCTGAACTCCAATCGGTTTACTTCAAAACTCACACTGGAGTGTCATACCAACCTAAAAGTACTGGCGGCCAGGGGGAACAAGGTGGAACTCTTGTGGGTCCCTGGTCACTCCGGGATGTTAGGGAATGAAAAGGCGGATGAACTAGCGAGAGCCGGATCTGTCCAAACTCTCAGGGGCCCTGAACCGGCCTTTGGAATATCAAAACAGGCAACAAAAACAACATTAGATAGATGGTCGAAAAAGCAACACCTATCTCGATGGCAAGAGTTACCTGGTCTAATACACGCACGGGCCGTAATGGAAAAACAATCGAAAATACTATCGAATGGGATGCTAACCCTGACGCGGCCCCAGTTGAAACAAGTGATGGGTCTGCTAACAGGCCACTGCCACTTGCGAAAACACCTTCAACGGATAGGGCTAAACAACGGATCCATTGAATGTAGACTCTGCGGCGAAGAGGATGAAACCGCCTCACACATAATATACCGCTGCGGAGCGCTGTCCCGCAGAAGACAGAATATCTTCGGGAACATACAAGGTGGTGACAACCTCCCACATTACAAGCTTGGTAGAAGGTTACTGGACCTCATAGAAGGAACAAGCATCTTCTAACAAGATCGGGGTACACAATAAGCCGAAAGGCTGCAGTGATTTGAAGTTCGGGCCTTTAAACCGACCCCCGCCTTTAACCAACCAACCAACCAACCTGGACCAGGACGTTTCAGTCTGCCTCACATTATGTTTCACTGCACCTCATGCATGTTTATGACATTTGTTTCTTTGCTCTAGTGCTCTAGATGGCAAAAAATCGTTCACGAAAGACTGCTATTGGTTTAACTACCGCAGAGGTGATGAAAAATGCGATAAATCTGTATAATAGTATCTTAAGCCTAAGAAAAGTTTCTGAAAAGACAGGTGTTCCTTTTGCTACATTCTACCGATATGCAAGAAAACAGAAGCAAAATCCACGTGAACAAATAAGGCTTACACCTAAATACAATTCAAGACAGATTTTTGATCAATACCAAGAAAATGAATTGGTACAATATATTCTCACCATGTCAAGAATGGGTGATGGTTTGACAGTAAAAGAATGCAGAAAATTGGCATACGTAATGGGAATACGAAATGAAATAGAAATTCCCGGAAACTGGTCACAAAATAAAGTGGCAGGTTTAGAATTGTTTAGGGGATTTAAGAAACGTCATTCTAATATTAGTATTCGTTCTCCTGAGGGATGCAGTTTATCAAGAATGACGTCATTTAATCCGCATAATGTATCAACATTCTTTACCAAATTGGAGGCGGTTTATTCTCGAAGTGAAAACTTTTCTGAGCGTTCAAGAGTTTACAATCTGGACGAAACATCAACCACAAGCGTCCAGAATCCTAAAAAAATAATTGCAGGAAAAGGAATTAAACAGGTGAATAAGTGCACAAGCGGTGAGAGAGGGCAAAATGTTACTACATGTTGCATAATTAATGCGCTAGGAACAGCTCTGCCACCGGTGACAGTATTTCCACGGAAGAATTTTAAAAGTCATATGATTAATGGTGCTCCTCATGGTACATTAGGCCTTGCTACTACTTCTGGATGGATGTGTTCCGAAATATTTCCTCAAGTTATCGACCATTTTGTTAAATTTACGTTGTCTAGCAAAGGAAATCCTACGCTCTTGATAATGGACAACCATGAGAGCCACATTTCTCTAACCACTATAGACAAAGCTCGAGAAAATGGTGTCACAATATTAACTCTACCGCCCCATTGTAGCCATAGGTTACAACCTTTGAACGTAAGTGTTTTTGCCTCTTTCAAAGCTCATTACAATTCCGCAGTAGACAGTTGGCTTCTTCATCATCCAGGGATGCCAATGACTATATACCAAGTTGCTGAATGCGTTGGAACTGCTTTTGATCGCTCGATGACGCCAGGTAACATAAAATCCGGCTTTAGAAGAAGTGGCATTTTTCCGTTTGACAAAAACGTGTTCGATGAAAACGATTTTATGACTTCTGGTTTACAGATCGACCCATTCCGGATGAGCAAAAAGCTGCAGCTTCATATACATTAAGCCAATGCAATGAAGACCAAAGAAATCAAGAAGCCAAACAAATCAAAGTTTTGTTTCACCACAACAGTTCAAGGGTTACCCCAAGGCTTCCGAGAGAAAAAGTAAAATTAATAGAAAGAAAGGAAAAAGTATGATCGCGACCGATACCCCTGAAAAAGATATCATATGAGAGAAGGAACAAAATAAGAAAAGGCCGAAAATCGAAGCTGGAGAATTATAAACCCAAACTAGTCGAATCATCTGATGAAGATGATGAAGCATTTTCCCTTCACTCAGAAACGGAGGGCTGGATTCCTGAAGTTAATCCAAGCGGTTTCGAAGATCTTGTGCGCTCTCCACCCGTTTATTACATTGGACAAGCCTCAGGAAATAAAGATGAAAATGGTGACATAGAAGTTAATTTTTATAGAAGGCATGCAAAGATTGCCGACAAATTTGTTTTGCCAATAGTGCCTGATATCTCGAGCGTTGCCGAGTGTGCCGTTAAAATGATTCTACCAAAATCAAATAAGCATGGAAGAACCAAACGTCAAGTGCATTTTCTTTCTTTTGAAATAGGCTTTAACAACATAGAGGTACGTTAAATGATCTCCTTTAACGTATCTTGATGTTAATCATATGTATGTAATCTTCTATGTTTATTTAAAATATTATATTTTATGTGTGAATTGTTTAATTCAAGATAATTTGTGTTTATTTTAAGTTCTAATTGAGCTTAGAATACTGGATTTTCGTTTTTGTGTTCCTATTTAGTAAAATTTTAACATTTTTCCTAATTTTTAAATGTTGTTCCATAGTACCCCACCTAATGTTCCACAGTGAAACAAAACAATTTTTTTTTAAACAGTTCTATTTTGAAAAATTTTGTAGGTATTTAGTTTAATTTTATATAATGTGTATTGAAGTTTAATGTATACTCGTTAGATATATTGAGCCGACATAATTTTTAAAGTCAGATCTATCTTTGGGCATCAAAAAATAAAAAAAATGTTTCACTGTGGAACACTCTCCCCTACATACCGGCCACCCTCTATAGAGACATCGCTAATGGCGGCTCATATTTAAGAAATTGCACCCATTGGTATAATAATATATTGAAATATTGGTAATACAGTTGAATCTCGATATAGCGAACTAATTAATGCACGCCCAGTTAACTATACTGATTTGTTCACCGTTATGAAATTTCAATTAAACAACATTGTTTCTCAAAATAAACAGAACTTTATTGACCTTATTCACAAAAAACCGAACACAAGCAATAAATCTCTAACTTACGTCTGGAATAAACATCTTGTAAACCATTCCTTAAAAATGAATTCTGTCATCCAAGCCGACTTAGAATTTCTATAATGAAATAACGCTCGTGGATTTTTAGCCTTTCCAATGACTAGTGGCTTCACCTTATGATTCCCTGCAGCAGTTGTACAAGCAAGGAAGGTAACCCTTTCCTTTTGTTTTTCTTCCCGGTGGTCTCTTTTCCTCAGGACCTACACATGAGGAGGAGATTTTTTTATAATCAAACACAAGCTCTACAGGAAAAATCCTTCAGGGCACTCTGGGAGTGGTGCGTGTGCTCAAAAGGCGATTCACGTTGGTTTTGAATCGTTGGAGGTTATATTCGTTGGGAAAAACGACCTCGGGAAGGTCGTTCCACAAGGATGAAGTCCTCCAGATGAAAGAATTCTTAAATAATGAAGTTCTAGGAGTATTAAGCTTAACCACATATGGATGGGCGGCAGTGGTTCGTCGTGTATTTCTGCTATTCGTCGCTCTGGGCGGAATTAAGGGGGCAAGGTCACCCGAGCACCTTCCATGAAAATATCTGTAAAAGAGAGTCAAATCCCCAACCTCTTCGATGTTCTAGGCTGTCGAGGTTCTTCGTCAGCTCCTGGTCGCCGATCAGACGAATAGCCCACCTTTCGATGGAATCCAGTAGCCGAAGAGTATGTTTGGGTGCAGAGCTCCAGACATAAGAGCAGTATTCTAGTGATGGTCGAATCTGGGCTTTGTATGGTGTCAAAAGTTGTTGAGGTATGTACAACTTTCTGGTTCGGAAGAGTACCCCAAGCTTCTGAGAAGCTATCTTGGCGATTGCCACAACGTGGCTATGTTAAGAGATATTTCCTCCCAGATTGACGCCCAGCAAATTAATAGATGAAGCCAGTGGGATTGCGTGTCCGGCCATGACTATTTCCGGTTCTGTAATGTTAACCTTTTTAGAGAAAACTGCTGCCTGGGTTTTTCTAGCGATAAATTCGTCTTGGTTACTGTCACCCCAAGCCAAAATTTCTTCCAGGTCTTTGTTGTAGCGTGATACATCATGCTGTCTGCGAAGATGTGCGTCGGCAGCCGATGTTTGCGCATTCAAAGAGAAAGATGAGATAAGTGTGCTATCGTCAGCAAAACTAAATATCGGCTTTTTAGTTTCCACTAGAAGGTCGTTAATGTAGAGTAAGAAGAGAGTGGGAGACAATATGGACCCTTGAGGAACACCGGCATTGATTGTGAAAGTGTCTGAGACAAATCCGTCAATCGCCACTTGCAGAGAGCGGTCCTTAAGAAACCTAGACAACCATGCACAGAATCGACTAGGCATACAATAGGATCGCAGTTTACTTAGGAGCCCCTCATGCCAAACACGATCAAAAGCTTTAGAAATATCCAGTGTACCAACCCGAGACTCCCCATGATGTTCGATTGCGTTGTTCCAAATATGGGTGACATCGGCTAGAAGATCTCCAGTTGATCTGGATTTCCGAAAACCATATTGATGATCGCTGATAATGTTGAAGCCTTCCAGGCACAGAAGATGTTGGTTAATAGCTTTCTCCATTACTTTTGGTATAACTGAAAGCAATGCGACTGGTCGATAGTTGTTACGCAGGGTTCTCTTTGGAATAGGCTGGACTCGCGCCGTCTTCCAGCAAGATGGAAATATTCCTTTTTTGTAGGATAAGTTGAAAAGTCTACAAAATACTGGTGTTAGTTCATCGGCGCATCTATTGAGAACTATAATAGGAATTTCGTCTGGACCAGTAGCTTTTTTGACGTCAAGTCCTTTCAGGATTCGTTTGACGGGACGCTGACGGAACACGATTTCGGTCATTTCGGATTAAACTGCAGGAATGTCGGATGGTGTTCTTCCCTGGAAATCTACAGTGGAATGCGAAGATAATAGTTCAGCAAGTAAGTTTGCTTTGTCTCCGGCTGTAGATGCTATTGTACCATCGGGACGTGTTAGAGGTGGAATAGTTGATTTGGTAAAATTTTGGCTGACGGCCTTAGCGACTGACCAAAAGGACCTTGATCCGTTTGGACAGTCAAGAAGTTTGTTTTTGATCCTCACGTTATGGGCTTTTTTGCTTTGATCTATTGTTAGCTTACATTGGTTTCGAGCGGCAATAAAGATGGTACGGTTCTCAGTGGTAGGGTTTTTACGCCACTGTCGGTAAGCCAGATTTTTTGATTTGACAGCACGCTCACAATCCTTGCTAAACCAGGGCTTGCCGTTGAAAGGGCGTTTTTGGGAGGAGGGGATAAATGCTTCCATGCTCGTTAGAATGACGTCGGAGACCTCCCCAGCACAGACGGATGGATCATCCGTTTCCAGTATAAAGAAGATTCATTCGAATTATATATCAGCTGCTTTGAGATCTGAAGATCATTTATTTTTTGACATAATGTTTGTTTCAATAGATTCACCAACTCAGTTGCAGATGACAGTTTTTCTCCGGAGATTTTTAAATATCGAATTCCAAAACGTATTTTGTATTTCTGCAACCATCCGCTAATTGCATTAAAAGATGGAGTTTCGTTGTATTCATCATGTAAACTGTTGGCTTTTTATTGAATCACTAAAGCAGTGACTGGAATATGTTTTTCTTCTTGTTTTGAAAACCATTTGTATAGAGCCCCTTCCATTCTAGGGCATGACCTTAAAGTTTTAATTTTTTCTAGTCCATCGAAGCTGATTTTCTTCAGAATATTTTCTTTCCTATTTCGAATTGCACATACAGGGTGGTAGATTAGTGCGAGGAAGTCAAATATCTCCGTTGTTCTTTCTGATGCTTTGTTTTAATAAAATTAATCGGACACCTCTAAGGTTTATAAAAATATAAAAATTTCTTTTTTGGTTTAAATTAGTAATATTTTAAAATCATTGTTTTGATATGATGTATTTCGAGAACATTTGAGGAAAAATTGAATAATCTGGCAACATCGTATAAATCACCAAAATAAAATAGCATATCTTATGTAAACTTTAAGGCAAATTCGATGAGACAAAAAGAAATGGGGGCTACTTTTAAAAAAAAATTACTTATATGATACCCCGTCTTTTTGGAGCATCCTGTATATCCAAAAACATTTTTAAAATGTGGGTCTAAAAGTTTAGTGATTTACCAACCAAGGGATCTCAAGAGGTCACATTCCTTAGGCTAAAAATAAAATAGGGCTGCATAAAGTGACGCAACAGAGCAAAGGCAGGGGTGCGCCTATAAAAGTGAGAGACGCGACACTCATGAGAGATTCAATTTTTGACTTTCGCAAATACAAGACGTTACTCTGCCCGATTCAGAGTCAAAATTTCCCGTTCTCAAATCAAGTAATTTCGCTGCCAGTTCTCTTTCAGTGCATCATTAATCTCTTTAATTTCAAAAATCAAATTTTTCCTGTTCACAAATTAAAGTGCGGCCATTTAGGGCCGGTTGTATAAACACTTTGAACTGTAGTTCACTGTTGAACTCTAGTTCAAAGTAAAAAAGTTGTTGTACCAACAGTATTTTACATTGATCTTAGTTCAAATCCGGAGTTCACGTGAACGTCCACTTTCGATCATTTCTAACCTTCAAATTTTTCTTTTGTCACTTTGTCAGGTTAGTGTCAAGTAAATTATTGTCAAACAAACCTAAATATTATTGTATTGTTTTTAAAAATGGATGAATATAACGAAGTTTTAACTGATGATGAAGATTTTTGGCTCTTGTGGATACTGCAGTCAATGCTGTGAATACGGACATACCGGAAAATCAATTTAATAAATGGAAAGACAATGAATATTTGCAAAGATTACGCTTAACAAAAAAAACAGCTGTTCATCTCCATCACCAATCACCAATCTGCAAATAAAATTGAAATATTTTAGTTCTTATTGTTAACAATATTTTATAAGTATACCGAGTAGAAGAGCCTGGAAAGCAAGCCCGCCAAACCCAAATCAAATAAAAGGTTATATTTGACGTCAAAAATGAATGAAAAATAAAAGTAACTAGATAATAGTAATGCCAACATAAACTGATCTTCCCAAATCAAATAAAAGGTTATATTTGACGTCAAAAATGAAAGAAAAATAAAAGTAACTAGATAATAGTAATGCCAACATAAACTGATCTTGGTTCAGCTGAACTAAAGTTCAATTTATATTAAACAACGTAATATTGAATGAACGTAGTTCACAGGTTGATCGGCGTTCCGTTGAACCTAAGTTCAGGATTGTTTTATACAACCGGCCCTTAGTGTTCAATGTATTATTCTTTGTTTAGACGTATTTAATGAATTTTCTCTACTTGGTAACATTTTTCAAGCTGCACACGTCGGCCGTTGTCGATGGACGGTGTGCCAGGAATCTTTAACAACGGAGTTAAATTCAGTGTCGCATAATATAATTCTTCATTCTTTGTTTAGACGCATTTAATGAATTTTCTCTACTTGTTAACATTTTTCTAGCTGCACACGTCGGCCTTTGTCGATGGACGGTGTGCCAGGAATCTTTAACAACGGAGTTAAATTCAGTGTCGTATAATTTAATTCATTATTCTTTCTTAGATGCGTTTAATGAATTTTCTCTACTTGTTAACACTTTTCTAGCTGCACACGTCGGATTTTGCCGATGGAGGCCAGGAATCTTTAATAACGGAGTCAAATCAAGCGCACAAAATCAACTAAATTTATAAACAAAATGGCCGCTCCCTTTCTCTTGTCTTTCGACTTTCCAGTACATGAAAAACAATGCTCGCTAGAGAAGAAAAGTGACACATGCGTAAAGCGAGCAGGCTTCTAATTTTTATTACACTTTTATGAGTTATATGCTAAAATGTTCAACAGTAGGACACCACTACTGAACAGTTGTCTTTTCACTATACTACGTAGTACCATTATACCAAACGTGTACGTAAACTGAGGTGATATTACATAAACAAAACGACAAGTAAATTAAATAAAAATACGTACACGAAAATGGGGTCATATGAAACAAAATAAATTGCAGATTATCAGGGGATCAATGTAAATAAAATGGTCGCAGACCAAAGGTTCATGTAAGAAGCGAGATAGAAATATCGGATATCTACTATTATTGTCGGAGACATAATAGATAGAGAACAGGTAACAATGCTATTATTGTCGCAGACATATAATACATAGTATTGTGGTAAAGGGGTAAATCATCACCATTCTGTCGCAGACAGATATTGGTGAATAATAACGGGCCAAATTGTGGGAGACAAACATTCTGAAACAGGTTATATAATTACTATTATAATAATGTAAAACCTTTGTATCTGGTAAAATATTAATTTGTAATAAATAAGTGGATGGTTAAACTCTCTTTGATTTAAATTCCTGGCAGCGGAATCCCATCAGTACTTAGGGAAAAACGTCATACTAACAATAAAGCTAATAAATCGTAAAACCTGACAGCCTTACCGTTGTCCCAAACTTTAAAAGAACCTGCAAAGTAAACTCAACGTATACAGGGTCGTACCACAAAATTAGACGATTACAGCCTGAGTGATGGATTCCATCAGGTGAATAACACACCCGGGGTGGATCAGCTTCACTTTGTATTTAATAAATTTCGATATTTTTAAGAACAACGGAGATATTTGACTTCCTCGCACTAATCAACCACCCTGTATAGTGGACTTAGCAATACCGTATTTTTTTGCTAAAACCGTTACTCCAATGTTTTTTTTAACTGTTCGACTATTTTAGTCTTTTCACTAAGTTTTAAAAGAATTCTAGACATATTGATGCCTAATTAACAGTAGCATATACCTATAAACTCTTGATACAATGCACAACTAATGCCAAATGACTAATAAACGTTTTCCAACCGTTTTCTTGTCTTAACTTGTCCAAAAAACAATAGATTGACTATTTCCAGCGACTAGTTGGTCATTGTATAGATTGCATAAGGTGTTCACTATTTGGAGTAGTTCACTATAGGCCGTGTTCACTATATCGAGAGTGAACTGTAGGTATAAAAGATGCCGATCTTATAAGAAATCGCTTAAAGCCATATTACAGTCGGGAATTCTTGTGGCGCCAACAATGGCAATTATATTACAAGGATTCATGCGCAGTACACTGTTCTCCGTACTACAGTCGGAAATTCTACTCTTCTGACAATTAAAAGACACGGATTCATGCGCAGTACACCGTTCCTGATCAGCTGTATCTTATTACCAGAAATAGGGCACGCGCCATTTTAATTGCGGTTGCCTGCGCAATTGGGTAGACATGGCTTATTCTGTTATTTTTAACTGTTTATTATTTGGTCGAAGCGGGTATGAATAGCTAATGGCGATCTCTAATTCTGGGGGTATTTTAGGGATTTCGACAGTACCAACTGCTGTTCTGACCGTTGACAATGCTCCAGCTGATCGAGAACGGTTTACTGCGCATGAATACGTGCCATTATAATTGCCGGCGGAAGAGAAAAAATTTCCGACTCTAATACGGCCTTTACAGTTATACCCTAACCGAACCCTTTCTGAGATAAAATTCTGAAAGACATTTCTTATAAAGAAAACATGTCAAAGATAATTTGACCTTGCTTTGCAACTAATGCAGTTAAAGATTTAAAAATAGGAAAGATCTTGGTCTTTTTATTACATAAAAATGCTAGACTTTTATTTTAAACATTTCAAATTTGTGTAATATTACTTACTGTTGGTCTGTTGCAAAACATACTGATTGTGTTTTATTTTTTCATGGAATTTTTAATAATAAAACGGATTATTTTAAAATAAGATTAAGAGTAAGTGAGTATGTAGGTACGTTAAAATTGTAGTTTTTTTTTCTAGAAAGTTTGAAAAAGAAGTGATATCGCGGGTCAAAAACGTCTTGTTGTAAAAATCTGTGAGACATACGTGCGTCTACAATTCTGTGTTGCAATATAACAACACCGTCTACAATGCGCTGACCTCTTTTGAGACTTGGGACTGGCTCAATAAATTATTAATTGTGAACGTCGTCAGTAGCGGTCACGTAAATTTTCAGATTTCATATAAAGTGTATATTATGTCGCTTCATAATTCAAAGCGCCATTTATTGTTATTTTTCTTCAATTTATTTTCATCTTATGATTTGCCGGTTTAAATAAAATAATTCATTTCCGTCACACCCTGTATATTATAAACTGTAGTGCATTTCAACTAATAGAGCCCTGACATCTCGTAGTAGTATTTTTGAATTTTAGGCATGCAAGAATTTGGTTTGGGACGAAGACCTAGAAAACCAGTTTGAATTGGAATAAATGGTAAAAAGAATTTGAACTCTAATTTTAATTTTTTAAATTAGGTATATGGCGATATGGCGATATACGGACGTAATAAAATATGGCGTTTTATGACCAACTTTACACCTTAATATATATTTTACGAAGTAATTTTAAAAAACAACTAAACCTAGAGATTCCTAATTCTTCCTACTTGGTATCTTAATTTGTTACGGTAATCGCTCAGTTGATTCCAAAAGGACGCATGCTTTCAAGATAAAAAGTCAGATTTAACGACTTGGCGTGACCTCTTAAAAGACATATTAACGAAATAAGGAGAAGATCGAGTACAGCAGATGTCGTCAGGAGGATAACAATCATTTGGCATTGTGCATAATCTATTACGTTCAGCTTTGTCTACATGCGCGAGACCATTAATTTGCCACTTCTGCTTTTAGAGGTTGGCTATCTATAGTTACAGGTGGGGTTTGTTCGATACATACCGATTCAGATTCCCTTCTAAAATTTCTGTCGAGTAATGCTGTCACGTCTTTCGTCGTAGGATTTTTATGTGTTGTGGTCATCATATTGTCAAAGTACTCTAACGTTGATGTAGTTCTACCGGTTTGAACCATATGCACAAATACACTGGAATTACGAAAAAGTCTAGCTCCTTGAACCACCTCTAGTATCCCACGTTCCTTACTGTCACTATTGCAATATATATTTTTGGTACAATAGCTTCCTTCTGGAGGTTGGGTAAGAATAGGAATTATAAGCAATGTTATAAGGATAGCCGGTATAAGCATTTCTCCTTCTTTATTCCTAGAAAAATCGTACAGGATGTCCATTTTTCGGTGGTTTTACGAGGTATCTCCGTTATTAGTAAAGATAGAAGGATGCGGTTTGTTTTATAATTTCTAATTAATAGTACAAAATCAATTTGTCTTAAACATTACAGCCAATGTAAACTAAAATAAGATATGCGCAGTGTAACGTAAATGCCGATGGAGCATTTCAATGGTAAATATCAGCATTTTTGTAGTAAGAAATTCAACGAAATTTATAAAATTTCTTAACTTACTTGTTGATAAATTTAATTGAACAAGGTTCATTTTCTAAACCTCGGCCTAATATCTACCATATGGAAAATCGCGAGACTGATGAAATATATATTCCTTTGCTTCAACTGAAACAAATCCTATCATAATAATAAAGAACAATGAAGAACAACTTATAAAATATTTATAAGAAAGTTCCAAAAATGTTCAATTTTTGTTTCTTTATTTTTAATCGCACCTGTAATTATTTTCTTAAATATCCGTCGTGGCATATTCAAAAAAATTGAATGTTTTTAAAAAACGTAAATTTCGGGAATATTAAGACTAAAAATAAAGCATTATAGCTTATTAAAAACTGAGTACATTATTAAAAAATATATAGGGTTACCAATTTCTTTCTTGAAAAGTATTGAGCGTAGAACAAATTTGAGTACGTCTTTGGATTCTACGTAAACACCTACAAAGACAGCATTTTATTTCTTTTTGATAAGTTACAGGATAACCGAAATATGGGTGTCCCAAAATATAAATTTCTCAAAAACATCCCGTATATCAAAAACGAGGAGGCCTAGTAAAATCCTAATTGGAGCATCTTTTGTTTCACAAAAAAGTATCACAGTGCTGCGGAAAAAATCCTTCTATGTTTACTAATAACGGAGATTATGCTAATAAAACCACAGAAAAATGGGCACCCTGTTCTTATCATTTTGATTGTCTCTATCCTACAGGGTGTTATGGAAATGACTTATGATATTTAAATGGGTGACTCCTAGGGTGTCCTAGAGAAAGTCTACATAACTTTTTTGTTTTTTAATCGAATATCTAAGTACTAAGGTAAAAACCATTTTTACCCACACACTGTCGCGCATCTGGATTCAGTTAGCAACAATGTGGGTCACTAGAGTATATTAAGAGTGTTGTCAGATCACACCGCATGCTTCGCCCCTACTTGGATACCTGCCACGCGCGACTATCGTTGCTTCAGTATGTTTCCACGTGCTTGATGTATACGAATTTTAAACGTTTTGTTAGTTGCAGCATTACCCGATTTTTTTTCTGTTTTGCAATAATTCATAATAAGAAATATTGTGATGTGATTTCAAATTTGTGTGATATTACCTATTGTTGGTTCTGTTGCAAAACATACTTTTTGTGTTTTATTTTTTTATGGAATTTAATTATAAAACGGATTACAAGATCGAAGGTAAGAAAGTATGTACCTTAAAATTGTAGTATTTTTTTTCTAAAAAGTTTGAAAAAGAAGTGATAACGCGGGTCAATAACGTCTTGTTGTCAACAACTGAACACGTGCGTTTACAATTATGTGTTTCAATATATGACAACACCGCCTAAATAAACTATTGATTGAGAACGTCCTCAGTAGCGGACACGTAAATTTTCAGATTTCATGTAAAGTGTATATCTCGCTTAATAATTGAAAGCGCCATTTACTGTTATTTTTCTTCAATTTATTTTCATCTCAGGATTTGCAGGTTTAAATATAATAAGTCATTTCCATAACACCCTGTATATAACTGAAAACTGTTTAAATACATTTTACCCTTTGTTCGGGTTTCACGAGTTTGAGAAGGTGAAATATCATACAGGGTCGTTCACGGTGAATGGTCTATTAAAAGATCTCAGAAACTATAAAAGATATTTGTTTGAAATATAATCGCTATTATATTTTTAATCGCACTTATAGAAGGATAAAGTTATAAACGAAAATAATCTTCGAATATTATTACTGTTGGAAAAAAATCGTTATTTTCAGAATCGAGTACGTATTCGATTACCGAGAACAAGTACAAAAGTGACCGCCGAAAAAGAAATCGCCTACTACCAAAAAAATTTGATATGATAATATTTTTAAATTCTCATTGTCATAAAATTTATTGTTTATGTTCACGTTTAGTTTAGTTTACTTCTTAATTATTTTCCACTGAAGCTGATGAGGATATATGCCTTCGAAACATGTATGGGAATTGAAATATTGTTTATTTAACTACTGAAGCAGACTATGAGTTTCTTTACCTTTTCATAATTTCACTCCACTGAGTGATGGACTATTTAAAAGAATAGTTTAATTTGTTTATAACTAGGTCGTAATTTAGCTTTAATCTTGTTATATGTTCATGAAATAAATATACCTAAATATAGTTGTTGCAGAATTATACCATTGATTCTTACTGCCATAAATAAACTACCTGATTAAACCCTATTGTATACGCCTGAACCTTTTCAAAGCTCAATAAATGGAATCAGGGCCGGCTTGAAAATGTATACCACACCATATGTTTTATTTTTATAATTTAAAATAAATTGATAGGTATTTTTAGTTTTAGGTACCTATAATAAATGTAAAATAATGATATGCATTTAATGTAGGAGAAATATTATTTCTCCTAATATTGGATTTTAATTGGTACCCTATTACCTCAATAGAATTGAATATACAATAGTACGGAGGAAGACGCAACACTGTATGTCCATAGTCATAGTCATAGTCATAACAATTTTTTTATTCAAGAAAGCCACTTAAGGCATAGAACAATGTAAACAGAGTACAAAATGATTATATGATAATAAACAAGTGAAAAAATAACTACAAAATAAACCACATCAAATAGACAAAAAATAAATAAAGAAGAAAAGAAACATAAATAATAAATAGATAAACAAAAAAGAAAAATATAGAAAAGAAAAATACAGAAAATCCCACCTACGTCAGTCCAAGACCAGCTCTATCACAGTCAGTCAAAAATTCATTCAAGGAATAGAATGCTTTCCTAACTAAATATCTGGATATTATATTCTTGGCCTGGCGATGCGGTAGGATCCGTACACTCTCCGGAAAACTATTATATATTTTAATTATTGAGTGAGTGACATTTTTTTGTATGTAAGTGAAATTACATCTTTCCGGCAACAAGTTAGTCTTATTTCTAGTTACATAATTGTGCTTAATAATGGAGTCTTCAAATAAGTCTATATTATTGCACACAAACATAAAAGAGTCCAGTATATACATATCACAAAGCGTCAATATTCCTCTACCAACAAAAATCTCCCTGCAGCTATCACGCTGTTTCATTCCAAAAACCGCTCTTATACATTTCTTTTGTAGTATCATAATTCTTTCTATTTCTGTGGAATTACCCCAAAAGATAAGACCATACCGTATTCTAGACTGAATGAAAGCGTGATAAGCAGACAGCGCCGCGTCAACTCCCACATTCCCTGTAATGACCCTCAATGCATAGCAGTACCTAGAAATGCATACAGCCACGCTCTCGACATGCGCTCTCCAGTCCAGTCTTCTATCGATTTTCACACCCAGAAACGAAATCTCTTCCGTTGTTTGAATTTTATTATTCCTATACTGGAAAGTCAGAGCATTGTCTGATCTACTGCCAAACACAATACATTGCGTCTTAGATACATTCAACAGAAGATCATGGGCTGAGAAATACCTGTCGAGAACGCCACAGGTCTCCTGCACCCCAATCAATATCGCATCAGAGTCATTTTCGCTAAAAATTAGGGTGGTGTCATCCGCATACAGCACCGTGTATTCATCCGCTATATCGGAAAGTTCATTGGTATATAGAATATAAAGCAACGGACCCAGAATGGAACCCTGAGGCACTCCCCTACTGACTCCTACTCTATCTGAGGCTATAGGTCTACCATAATTGTCGCTATCAATTACTTGTTGAGTGCGATTAGAAAGGTAGGATTTAATTAAATTCAAAGCATTTCCTCTGATACCAAAATTCTCTATTTTCATACTTAAAGTTTTATGATTGACACTGTCAAATGCCTTTGACAGATCCATACACATGGCCATAGTAAGTTTTTTGTTGTTGAGTGAATCTAAAATTCTAGACAGTGCCTGATAGATAGCTCTTATGGTAGACCTCCCTCTTCTAAATCCATTCTGATTATCCGAAATCAATGAGTGCTTCTCCAAGAAATCCGACAGACGGTTATAGATTGTTTTTTCGAAGATTTTGCCTATGTTACACAATAGAGATATGGGTCTGTAGTTCTTCACATCATCGACTTCACCCTTTTTATGAATTGGCTTAACTATTGCGTTCTTCAAGAGATCAGGATATATACCAGTTTTATAACATAGGTTAATAATAAAAGATAATGGTTCTGAAATAATCCCTGCAATCTCCTTAAGGACACTGACCGGGATGCCATCATCACCAACCGATCTCTTACTTTTTAGACCACTTATTATTTTAGAGATTTCATCAGGGGTCGTTGGACTGAGATACACCGATTGTACAGAGCTAGCAGAAGTAACAACATCCCCCTTTAAAGAATTTATAGCAGGACAAGAATTCACAAAAAACCTGTTCAAGTTATTTACAATCTTAAATGGGCTATCATACTTTTTTGAAAAACTGTTCAAAACCGACTTGTCTTTATCAGTGTCGGTAATATTTTTGACGAGCTGCCATGTTGCCTTCACCTTATTGTCGGATTTATTCAAAAACTGTCTGTTTGATAATCTTTTAGCCTCCTTAATCACTTGCTTGAGAATTTTACAATAGTTATTAAACACATTATTAGATATGATGCCTCTAATTTTTTTAAAGTACAGTATACGCTTATGCCTACATGAGATCTTTATACCAGTTGTAATCCAGTAATTCTTCTTTTGTAAAGAACACTTTTTAACAGGAAAAATTATGTTAAAGTAATTGTGAATTAAATTTAGAAAAGCAGAGTATGCATCGTTAACCATCGCTGCCCTGTACACAGGCGACCAGTCTATTGTACTAACTTCTTGTTTAAATGATACTATCTTATTTCTTGGAAAAACCCTCCTATATACATATTCTATTCTATTCCTATTATTACTTAAACCTCTAATATTAATTATTTGAGCATGGTGGTCGGAGAGTGCCGAGTTCAACACATAACTCGAGAAGTTCCGCTGCACATTATAGAAAATATTGTCCAAAAGAGTAGATGAGCTCTCTGTTTCACGAGTGGCTTTAAAGATACATTGATTTAAGTTATGAACATTAAACAAATCTAGCAGATACTTAACTCGGTTGTGCCTATGGTCAAAAAAATCCAGGTTAAAATCACCAGCCAAGATTACATGATACTTAGAGTAGTTATGGATTATAAACTCCAGCATCCGCTCGAGCTCCTCCAAAAATACCTCATATGACCCCACTCCTCTACGGTACAGACACACAACCAAAGTCCTCAGCTCTTCACTATATGCCGCAGCAAGCTCTATGTCACCCTCAATGCTCATGTCACCAATGGTGCTCTCATTCTTAAAGTCATAGTTCTGGTCACAGTAGACACAAACGCCACCATGCTTTAAATCTTTCCTAGCATATAGCGAAACAAGTCGATAGCCCTCGATCTTTATGAACGGAGCCTCGTCACGCTCTAGCCAATGCTCACTGAAGAGTAATACCTGCGGTTTGCAAGTCATTCCTGACAAAAAACAGTCAATTTCCAGGGTTTTATGTCTGAGAGACTGTATATTTTGATGCATAACTGTGAACGTACACCCTTTCTCAGAATTATCATACTCAGCACACTGGGATTGCTACTTTTCCAAGTGAGTGTACTGGATCTTTAACTTTTCTTGCTTTTGTAGCCACTGATACGTCGGACACGTGATGTCATACACTCCATGTTTGATCTCCAGGTTCAGTTTATATTTATGGTTGGTTAACTTACAATTTGAACACTCTGGACTTTTTATGTTGCAGTCTTTGGTTTCGTGATTCGTTTTCCCACAGGTTCCACATGATCTCTGCTCCTTGCATTCTTTTGCAGTATGGTTATACTGATTGCAGTTGTAGCACCGGAATACAGTTATATATTCAAAACATCTACATGACCTGCATCCAAGGAATAGCCTATTATCTCCTCCACATGCTATTCGCTGAAATATGTTCGAATCACACTCTATGATTGCAAAATATGACCGTACCATTTTTTTCGAGACAATCAGCTTTATTTCACTTTCTGAAGTTACTATATTTGTGTTTTGCTGTTTCAGTTTTTCAATAAGTTGTCCCTCACTATATTGCTCTTCCATACCAACAATTTTTATTTTAGGTCTTTTCTTGCTAGGGATCGTTGTTAAGAAGTTTTGCCTAATCTTAGGTTCCAGATCAGCCCTTAACCTTTTTGCCTCCACTTCACTCCGGCACTGAATAACCACGGCACCATCTCTAACCTCCTTAATTCCACTGATCCCAATGCCCAGTTCAGCAGGATTTACCTGTTGCTTAACAATTTTTATTGTTTCCGTGCTCTCACATTTATTTGTAGGCTTAACCAACACCACACCCTGCTTTAGAGCATTAGCATAGTTAGGTTCTCCTTCAATCGTCTTTTCCACCGTTTTTTCAGACCTCATCTCCTCAATTGCTTTCATTACTGCATTAGTTTTCTGTTCAATTTGGTCAACTTTTTCAGCAATCCTGATGTTTTGATTCGCAGTTTCAACACAATTTTCGCAAAACCACATTATGTTTTTGCAGTCCATAATGGCCTTCGAGACAGTATCCTTGATTTTTACACACATGTTATGAAATTTATTTTTGCACAGGCCACATTTTAGAGTTTTATTGTTGATAATAAAATTATCTCCGCATATCACGCAGTCATCCGAAGAATCCGGCATTTTGGCAACGCCGCCCACCCAATTGCCTCACAAAAAACAAATTGGGTAAAGAATGCCTTGGTATTATTATGGTCGTTATCAGATATACACAAACTTAAATATGACCAGTTTCTGCTATTCTGCTTACATTGTTCACATATATGTTTACTGTTATAGACGAAACCAATTATTCCCCGGTTAATAACGAGAAAACCTCATATGTTCAGACACTAAACGACCGTGTGTCCACGCGATACGACGGATACGCTGCTGCAAGTTTGTCACACTCGTATTCCTTATTTATTTTAAAAGCTTTTAATACTTCTAGCAGTTCTCGTTTTTTGTAAGTTTCTTCAAAATATAAATCATTTTCAATCATAAAATTTTGAATTTCTGCTTTTGTATTATTAGAATTGGGAATGATTTTTGCTTGCCGACTATGATAACTAGCATTGTCCATTACAATGACGCTATTTTCAGGTATATTTTTAAGGAGTTTATGTTTAAATCAATCTTCAAAAAGTTGTGCGTCGGTATCTTGATAGTAATCTAAAGAAGAATCTGCTATGTTTTTAGCTGAAAGCAACAGACAATTTGGAACAAACCCGTTCTCTGAACCAGCATGTAATATTGTGATTCTTTTGCCTTTATTGGATGGTGTCTTGGTTTGACATTTTTTGGAAGAATCATTCCAACCTACTTATATATATATATATATATTTATATATATTATATTAAGCTACTGGTCCAGACGAAATTCCTATTATAGTTCTCAAGAGATGCGCCGATGAACTAACACCAGTATTTTGTAGACTTTTCAACTTATCCTACAAAAAAGGAATATTTCCATCTTGCTGGAAGACGGCGCGAGTCCAGCCTATTCCAAAGAAAGGTAAGAGAACCATGCCTAACAACTATCGACCAGTCGCATTGCTTTCAGTTATATCAAAAGTAATGGAGAAAGCTATTAACCAACATCTTTTAAAGTACCTGGAAGGCTTCAACATTATCAGCGATCATCAATATGGTTTTCGGAAGTCCAGATCAACTGGAGATCTTCTAGCCTATATGTCACTCATATTTGGAACAACGCAATCGAACATCATGGGGAGTCTCGGGCTGTTGCACTGGATATTTCTAAAGCTTTTGATCGTGTTTGGCATGAGGGGCTTCTAAGTAAACTGCGATCCTATGGTATGCCCAGTCGATTCTGTGCATGGTTGTCTAGCTTTCTTAAGGACCACTCTCTGCAAGTGGCGATTGACGGATTTCTCTCAGACACCTTCACCATCAATGCCGGTGTTCCTCAAGGGTCCATATTGTCTCCCACTCTCTTCTTACTCTACATTAACGACCTTCTAGTGAAAACGAAAAATCCGATATTTAGTTTTGCTGACGATAGTACACTTATCTCATCTTTCTCTTTGAATGCGCAAACATCAGCTGCTGACGCACATCTTCGCAGACAGCATGAAGTATCACGCCTCAACAAAGACCTGGAAGAAATTTTGGCTTGGTGTGACAGTAACCAAGTCGAATTTAACGCTAAAAAAACCCAGGCAGCAGTTTTCTCTAAAAAGGTTAACATTACAGAACCGGATATAGTCATGGACGGGCACGCAATCCCACTGGCTTCATCTATTAATTTGCTGGGCGTCAATCTGGGAGAAAATATGTCTTGGCATAACCACGTTGTGGCAATCGCCAGGAAAGCTTCTCAGAAGCTTGGGGTACTCTCTCGAACCAGAAAGTTGTACACACCTCAACAACTTTTGACACTATACAAAGCCCAGATTCGACCATCACTAGAGTACTGCTCTCATGTCTGGAGCTCTGCACCCAAACATACTCTTCGGCTACTGGATTCCATCGAAAGGAGAGCTATTCCTCTGATCGGAGACCACGAGCTGAAAAAGAACCTCGACAGCCTAGAACATCGAAGACAGGTTGGGGATTTGACTCTCTTTTACAGATATTTTCATGGAAGGTGCTCGGCTGACCTTGCCCTCTTAGTTCCGCCCAGAGCGACGAATAGCAGAAATACACGACGAACCACTGCCGTCCATCCATATGTGGATAAGCTTAGTACTCCTCGAACTTCATTATTTAAGAATTCTTTCATCTGGGGGACTTCATCCTTGTGGGGGGACGACCTTCCCGAGGTCGTTTTTCCCAACGAATATAACCTCCAACAATTCAAAACCAACGTAAATCGCCTTTTGAGCACCTAAATGATTTTTCCTATAGTGCTTGTGTTTGACCATAAAAAAAAAGGAAAATATTGCGTTAGATGGGTTTTAAATACCGAATCATTGATAAAAGACAAACATTAATGGAATCTCGACGTTTACGGGAATGGAGACTTAAATATTTAACAGCTGTTAAACAAGTTAGAGAGAAAATCGTCCAATTATTTACCTTTGGCGAAACATGGTTCAATACCCATGACACTCCAAGAAAAATTTGGGATGATTCTTCCAAAAAATGTCAAACCAAGGCACCATCAAATAAAGGCAAAAGAATCACAATATTACATGCTGGTTTGTTCCAAATTGTCTGTTGCTTCCAGCTAAAAATATAGCAGATTCTCCTTTAGATTACCATCAAGATACGTACGCACAATTGGTTTAAACATAAACTCCTTAAAAATATACCTGAAAATAGCGTCATTGTAATGGAAAATGCTAGTTATCATAGTCTGCAAGCAAAAATCATTCCCAATTCTAATAATACAAAAGCAGAAATTCAAAATTTTATGATTGAAAAAGATTTATATTTTGAAGAAACTTACAAAAAACGAGAACTGCTAGAAGTATTAAAAGCTTTTAAAATAAATAAGGAATTTGAGTGTGACAAACTTGCAGCAGAAAATGGACATACAGTGTTGCGTCTTCCTCCGTACTATTGTATATTCAATCCTATTGAGCTAATAGGGTACCAATTAAAATCCAATATTAGGAGAAATAATATTTCTCCTACATTAAATGCATCTGTAGTAGAATTAATTAAAAACGAAGTAAGAAAAATTTCTGCAGACAGCTGGAAAAACTGTGTACAGCATGTACTTAAGGTGGAAAATTGTTACAATTGTATGATTACAAATGTTCAACCCTTAATTATAAGTTGAGGCTTAGATGAAGATAGTGATAGTGATACAGAGTTAATTTTTGAATAAATTATCAATAGTTTCTTAGAATTTAATTAATTTTTATTGTACTTGTTATCCTAATAGTTATACTTTTAAATTATATTATTTTCAATTATCATTAATTGTTATCATTATTTTACATTTATTATAGGTACCTAAAACTAAAAATACCTATCTATTTATTTTAAATAATAAAAATAAATCATGTTGTGTGGTATACATTTTCAAGCCGGCCCTGATCCCATTTATTGAGCTTTGAAGAGGTTGAGGGGTATACAATAGGGTTTAACTAGGTAGTTTATTTATGGCAGTAAGAGTCAACGGTATAATTCTACAACAACTATACTTACAACGTAAATTCCAAGCACTTTTTTCTTTAACATAATATAACAAAGATAGAATTTGAAAGTACCTACCTATTTTCTTATATTTCCACTTTTAAAAAATATTTGTTACGCCCATGTCCGGAATTTGTTTGGTATTTGCCGGCGACAGGTACTTTCGCGCTAACTTTAAAAATACAATATACAAGATGCCGATATTTTTAATGAAGATATTTTGACGTAGCCTCAACATTGTTATTTTAAATGGAATGCGCTAAACAATTTGTCATTTTTTGATTCTATATGGTACATTTTCCTACAGACTATTATTGTAAAAATTATAAGTTATAAGTTTAATTACGGTGTAAAAATAGTTTTACAAAAATACATGGCATTTATCAGATGCAACGAATTCCCAGGATGTCGTTCCTCGTAACAAATATTAGGTTGAGAGTTTAACAGGGAACAAATTCAATCGATAGATGAAGTCAAGCGACGTTGGGCACGGTTCTTACTTGGATCGGTGACCGCTTGTGAATACCATATGTTACGATTTTTACAAAAGTTTTTAGTAAATTTTACGAAAATATAAAATAGTGGAGTCGTCCTCCACTATTTTAAACGGCTCGAAAATCCCTTGACGAAATCGAGTAATTTTTTCGATACAGTAGGATCCCCTCGACATTCTGAAATGATTTGTGCAGGGCGCCGCATGGGAGGGGAGGGGGGCACGCCCCGTAAATCTAACCTAAAACGGGAAATTGAAAATAACTCAGCCGGTTTTGATGCTACAAAAAAGATGTGAAAAGCAAAATTGAAGAGCTTGATAGAGCGCGTAAGCTCGAATAAACCCGATCCCGATATCTCAATGAGTTCGCGAATTAACGCGGTTTTCAACTGCAAAAGCAATAAAATTCAATTAATTATATCTCGAGAAGGGGCGGAGTTGGGGCATCATTTTTTCGCGAATTAACGGGTGATACCGAGTACTTTGATGGGCCGGAGGCTGGGGTTGGTTTAGCAATTAGGAGGGGAGTAAGGGGGATTGGAAATTTTTTACATAAATGCTAATAAGTAGTTTATTAATCGAGCTACGTGGATCAGGCCGGATTCAATTTGTAAATTTTTTTATCAGCTACGAGGTGGGATTGGCGAAAAATTTTTATTTTTCCAAATGTGTGCTCGTCATACAAGAAATGGCCATCTCCGAAAATACTTTAGATATTATGTTTAATTTTGGTATGTGTTAATAGGATAATATAGAACCTCAAATTTTAGTTAGAAAAGTTATTCAATTGTTCCACCATTGGCGTCGCTGCAAGCATGTCCTTTGATATTTTTTACAAAAAAGATGGTACGTCACTGATTTTTTTCCTGATTGGCCTGTTCAATTCTCCATGAAAACGGTCTCTTGAGTTTTTCTCGTCAGACTCAACGTTTTTGTTTAAAACCACTAAATTCATATTGAAACTCATTATTTTTAACATTGATAAAATAAATAATGATAAATTTTTTTTTTAATTGTTGGAGTGGGCAATTCGATGCGAGGAAACATGCCTTTTAATTTTTATTGTCGCAAATGAAATGATCAAAGCCGGCTGAGTTATTTTCAATTTCCCGTTGTAGGTCAGATTTACGGGGCGTGCACAAATCATTTCAGATTGTCGAGGGGATCCTACTGTATCGATTGGGAAAAAAAATTACTTGATTTCGTCAAGGGATTTTCGAATGCCGGAACGACTCCACTAAATGATTTACTAAATATTTTTGTAATTTTTACTAAACATTTTTGTTAAAATTTTGCTATAATTTTATGCCAGTTCGTAATAAAACTTATTACGGTCACCATAAATTATGGTTAGTTTTGTATCATTTAAAAAATACTATTTGTTATATTATTTTTAAAATACTCCATATAAGAAATGACGGGTATTTTTATTAAATAGAAATTCCATAACTCTTCTAAATTATCTCTATATCAAACTGCATTAGTTCCAAAGTAAAGTCAAATTTCCTTTGACATGTTTTTTAGAAAATTGTTAACAGTTGCTGAGATCTTTATAGAAAATCGAGAAATGCCAAAATACACAGGACACTCCATTTCAAAAAGAAAATGTTAAGCCTACCTTTCGGTATAACCGGAAGTGATAGATACGTCAAAATATTTATAAGGAGTACCAATATTTCAAAGAAGTAGCTTTAGTTTCCCAGATCTTTTATTAGGCCACTCATCGCGAATGACTCTGTACAGGTCGACAACTTTATCTGTAGCTGCAAAAGGAATTCGGGCAAGAAAATGTCTTGTGTTAACAATGTGTTATACCACAGACAGAGGATGACGACATGCGTCTGGTGACACGCCCATTGTGCCGGCGTGGTTGTTCGGCGATGTCCAATATGGTTCATCCAGTTCCGTAGTGATACGATGATATGATTGTTTTAAAACTGTGATAATGAATGAATATACTAGTGGTACAACCCTTCATAGTCAAACCCGTGAAGTGATTGCCAATATGTACAGGGTGTGTAAAGAGGAATCACAAATTAATATATTTAAAATGACACTTAAGCGAAAGCTGGAAAGGGTCGCAATGTATACGGGAGTAAGCGTGTGTGCAGTAAAAAACATTCACAAAGAAGATACTGAATGGAAAGAAAATATCCCGGATCAATTGTTGTCATCTCCTGTCAAAAAAAGGGCCCGTCTCTCTGTTGTCGAAAAAATCGAAGGCTTCGACTTTGGCATTGTTAGGAGAATAATAAAAATGTTTTATTTGGAACTAAAAATGGTTCCAACCTTGTTGTTATTGCTACAACAGCTGAGAAGTGACATAAAATTTCCACTTTCCCGTGAAACTTTGAGGTACATGTTGAAATCAAATGGATTTTATTAGCGAAAATGCCAAAATTAGCGAAAAATATTAATGAAAAGGCCTAATATATTGTACTGGTGATACAAATATATTCATGCCATGAAAAATATATATTATTACATTATTAAGATAATAATAGCACGCCCATAACTCGGCCATGTTTTAAAAGATATTGCTTTCCCCTTACCTATACGTCGTAGCTATAGACTCGCTTGTCGAGCTGTATACCATTGTCATTTTTAAATAGAAATTGAAGAACTAGGCTAGGAAGGTGTGGAAAGTTAGTAGAGGACTTATAGCCCGTCAAGGTGTTGAAAATGTAATATTTCAATTGGTTAGGTATAGGAAACCAAATAACAGCAATTTTATATTTTTCATAAATTTTATATAATTGCCGCACTAAGCGGTCACCCTGTATAGGAGGAAGTGGATGGAAATCAGTTCTGAAGGAAGACATTTTTACAAAATGGGCCATTCTTTTACAAACCGCACAGTTTTTCACTTCGACATTTTAGATTCGTCCGAATTTTTTTCTTACATGAAATTAGATATTTCAGGATTTTGCTGAAAAAATTTTTTCCCATAAATTTTTTATTTTGATTTGCTGGATCTTTGTCCAATCTTCTCATGTTTGAAATTTAATATTTAATTGTTATTGTGAACAAATTAAAAATAATAATTTAATTGTTTAAATAGTTTTAATTTGCTTTTAACTCATCTTAAATTAATTTAAAAAAATATTGTTTTATTTTTTGCCCTCTTATCTACAAAACTAGTGTTGGGAAAAACCGATGATTTTAATAATTCAGTGCTTGATACTCGAGCGATTTTAATAATCGAGTGAATCGCTCTAGTGAATCGCTTGAAATTCCAATTCACCAAACGATGACGTCACCGACTACTTGACCGGCAGCCTAGCCGTTTACATGTGATCAGGTAGGGTATTTAGCAGGCACGTAACTACGGGTGGGCATAGGTTTAGCTAAAAAATTGTAGTAGCCACCAAAAAAATTCCAGAAGTTTTACCACGTGTCTCGATACCAAACAAGAAAACTGCATAATATCACCCAAATATGTATTTATTCTTCGGGTTTATTATTGTGCTTTTTTAACCCCAACAAAAAGTATTACCAAGAGTTATTTTTCTTCACATCTTTCTTAATCTACGAGCATAAAATAAGTAGATATTTAAAATGGCTTGTCAAATTCTTCCACTTTAAATTATCAGGTGTCCACTGAGTGTCCTTCTAAAATGTAGGCTTAGTTACGCGACTGGCAAAATAAGAAAATAGGTGATTACTTTTTTAAATTCATGTTTATAGTTACCTAAAAGTTCCTGTTTATATTTAAGAACGTTTACTTTTGGTTACCAAAAAAAAAACTATTTTGCTCGTTATCTTATTTTCCATTAACATTTTCTATCATGTATGTTATTTTTAAGAAGTCTTCTTGAGTTTAATAATAAAAAGTTTCTGTTTAGATTTAAAAATGTTTACTATAAGATTACCAACGAATTTTTCTATATATTTTGTTAACCATTTTATTCGTTTTGTTATTTTTCATTAACAATTTCTATTATTATGTTATTTTTGAGAAGTTTTCTCGCGTTCATAGTAAATAAAAATTTAAAAATTATATCCTTTAATTTTTTAATATTTACAATCGGAGACCTAAAGTACGCGGCTGGCTAGCCAGTTAAAACAAAACTTTACAAAACCCATGTCGGGATGACTCCGCTAGGGGATTTGGCATACTTTTTTAAATGTACCTCCTCGTTTATGTGCCTTTAAGAAAAACGTATGTCGTGTACCTGCTCAGCGTCAAGCTCGAATGTCGCTAATCGGATGGCGCGGCGATAGACCGAAGCTCGTATATCCAGTGACAGGCGATATTTTTCCGTTTTTCGCCTGAATTTATAACTAGAGTATTTCCTATCGAGCGAAAAACTATTCGAATATACTAGCAGTTTTTTAAGTCGATCACACTACAGCGGTACATTTTCGCCGGCGTCAAGCGAAGCTCGGGTATCGAGTGAAAGATAATATATGACGAGCGATGGTTTTCGCCTGAATAGATAACTCGAGCGGTTCTTTTAATAATCGAGCGATGTCGTATATTTCAATAAGCGGTTTTTCGCTCGAGCGATCACAACACTATACAAAACCCATTTTACGAGAGATTGGCATCTCTTTTAATTCGGAAGTTATCAAATATGGTCAATCGCAGGGCGGAGCGTGCCACGATACGGGATTGTTCGTGTCAGAACTTCCAATCGAGCTGGCTACAGTGTGAATCATTAATATTTCTATTATGTTATTCGAAAGATCGGAAGCATGCCATGCTATACGTGGAGTTTTGATAAAATGCAAGAATCTTCATAAATTTTGAGTGGTGTAAAAATTCGAACAGATCGATGTTTTAATCCTTTCGATCTGTCTCTTCATCGAAAAGTAGGTGTTAGGAAAGTTTTGAAGCATCATTTAGTAGCTCTTAACTTACCAGTAACGGATGAGTCACTTAAACAAAAATTTATAGTTATTGCCGTATTAAAGTTTCTGAATTGCACAAGGACTGTGAGAAGAAGGTACATTTTACGCTTTTTAAAATTGATGGAGTCTGTGCAATAACCGTTTAGGCGAGGTTGAATAATATAATTTGTGCCTTTTTCAATGTTCTATTGACTCATATGTTTATCCTTTTTTGGAATGAAAATATTAATGATTCACACTACAGTGAGGTCGATTGTCAGTTCTGATACGCCGCGACTCGTCGCACGCTGGGCGCTTGAACAATTCGCGCGCTACGTGACTTGCGCTCGAAAACATTTAATAATTTCTGAACTAAAAGAGGTGTCCGTTTCTTGTAAAATGGGTTTGGTAGATAAGAACAGAAAGGTATTTTTTTAAATTGATTTAAGATGGGTTAGCAGCATGTTAAAACTATTTAAACAATTAAATTGTTAGTAAAGTCGGTACGGTGTATAAAGTTCGCTAAGCAATAAAATCTCTCGAGCCGGGTAGTCCGTGGCTCTCAAACAATAAATTATATTTTAGGTATTTTCTAAATAAAATAATTTAAAGTAAATAAAAAATTAGTTTAGGCAAAGAAAAATAATTATTTTTTAGCTTTTATAGTATTTAGGCAAATTAGTTTCACGAATTCTTGTTTTATAAAGTTTTGGCTCTAAAAAGAACCGATGTCGCCATCTTTTTGAAACATTATTGGACAGCTCACAAATCACTTTTCTGTTGTTCGTTTTTTTGTATTTGAAGCCCAGCTCTTTTAAAATGATGGACAAACTGGTAGTTCCAATATCGCAATATTCCTTGGCTTTATACTTATCATAAACAATATTCCTAATCGATAGTTTTATCCCATGGGATAAATCAAAGGTTTTAGAATGAAGTCAAACCCTTTTATATGGTCTGTTCAAATCTCTTCACTCTTTTTTCGAAGTATTCTTAAGGTCTTATCAGAAATGCCGCAAGCATCAGACGTTCGTTTTTGCACTGCCAAAACAGACAATAACGGGCCCGAGTTATCTTTATCTACCAAACAGCGTTCACCTGGAGATAAACACCTTCTAGGCGTTGTGAACATTTTCCATAACTTTGCTTTATAACTGCTTTTAATTCACTCACAATGAGAAACAAACTAAAAGCAAAAAGCATAACTACTTATTTAAAATTGAACATACCATCTTGCACTTGAGCAAATTTTAATTATTTCTTGGAAAATAGTGATTATTATATAGATTTAACTATAACTGTGCACCCGAATTCCGTTAAGTTTTTGCTAATGAATATGAACAGGCTGCAGGGATCTTTAATCCCCTAACCGAATTGCGTTACGGTCAAAAAGGGTCGGAGTGGTCGGAATTACCTGTGATTATTCTAGGAAACGAAACTAATTATAAAATTATGACCAGCCAACACCTGTATTGGTAATGATATAAATACATACGTAATAAGAAAATTTATCTTTATTCGTATAGTAAAATTTTATATAGACACATAGCGACTATAATCTGTAACCGAGCGTATATATTATGATGGAGAACTTTGACAAAATAATTAGTGAACGGGTTTGTTCGGGTTTCTAGGGCTGAATTTGTAAGAATGGTATCTTATTAACTTTCCAGTGTAAATAAAATATAAAAAAACCATAGGTACACCTATTATAAATACGTGTACAATTATGTAATTTCATCTTCTTTATGTTCAAATAAAAAATATATTTGTTAATAATACAGTGTTTTATTTTATTATAAGATAATAGGATAAGTACGATCTACCTTAATATTGGGGTGCTTATTAATTTATTAATAAAACAGGTAGCAATATTCAACTTGACGGAATTCAGGTGTGCGACCCTCGGGCCCCAAAATGTTCGTAACGGAGTTCGGGCGTCGGATTACCGATACCTTTTAACCGTAACGGAGTTCGAGTGCGCCCAACTATAATGATCCCAAAATAACTAAATTCTAGGAAAAAGTACCTGGGAAAATCTTCAACTTATTGACGCAAAATGTTTTTCATTTGATAAATAAAAAAACTATTAGTGAAAAATGAACAAGATAAAAATATTTATCGCGGTACATAATTCTAAGATAATTTTGTTTCGGAATCGCTGATTTTGTACGGCTGACTACAGTGAATCAGTGGAATGTTCGGTACGATCAAGTATAGCGAAGGTATTGTTAACTTAACCGTCTTACTGTTTAACAACCATTAATGATTTAATCCAATATCAGACTTCTTAAAACGAATCGACTTTATATTTCATTTATTCACAATGCCAATTATTTTAATACATTTCGAAAGCTAACGTAACAAAGTGAAAAATAAAAAAAAAAGACATTGATCCGATCAGTACAACTGGAGATATTAAATTTCAAATATGAAATGATTGGAGATAATCCGGTAAATTATCAAAATTCAGCAAGATCCTGAAATTTACGTGTCAACTAATTTTATGTATATAAATTGTGTTCGCACGATTCTAAAATGTTAAGGTTAAAAAGTGTGCGGTTTGTAAAAGAAAGTCCCAAATATAAATACATATCGCGCCTATGGAATTATTAGCTGAGCGAGCAAACCCTCAAATAAAGCTACTTTTAAAGCAATATAATTAAAGTATTAAAGAAACATTACTTACGTTTATAGGTTGTGCTTGCAAGTTGTAATACTTAAAGCGTACAATAAAAATCATTGGAATGATGAGGTATTCCAAAATACTTACTGATTCTGACAGGAAATGTCAGGTAGTGACATAAATAGCGGTAGTGTTTAGAGGTTAAATAACAGGTGTTCAGGCCTTTATGAATACTACGATATAGGATCAGAAGGATTACTATACTCGACTCCCATTTATCTTGGCGCGTTATGAACTTGTTGTAGAGAAACGAGAAATGTTTGCTCAAGTCAAGTATTCAGGTCCATTTATAAACTTTTACGTTCCATTCAGTTGCGCCGAGATCACAGTTGGAGTTCGCTGGGAATCAATTGCTGATTTATAAATTTGAGTTGACCCGAGCGAACCGCCGCGGTGTTTAGAAATGATCTGGCATGTTTCAATTTGTTCAAGTTGAATGATAGCCGGCGGAACTGAACCGAACTTAAAAGATTATAAATGCCATTTAAAACACACCGACTTGAAACAAACATCGATTTTTATTATATCTGCTTTGTACAGGCTGTCCATTTTTGGGTAGTTTTACGGGGTATCTCCGTTATTAGTAAAGATAGATAGATAACAGAAGATGCAGTAATCAGAATTTTTCTAGGCCGCCTTGTTTTTGATATACGGGATGTTTTTGAGAATTGTGCAATTTGTGACTGACCCCCCCCCCCATATCTTGTTTACCCCGTAACGTATCAAAAAGAAATAAAATGTACTTTTTGTAGTTTTTTACGTAGAATCCAGTGAGGTAATCAGATTTTTTCTATTCAATAGTTTTCAAGGAAAATAAACAAATTTGCTTTTTTTAAATGGGTTACCCAATATATTTTTTAATAATATAATTTATGCCTTAGACATGTTTCACACATGGTTCTTATTCGCCTTAATGAATTAAAAATAATAAACGGCGGCGTTTGTAACTCCCTAAAAGCTCTGTCAATGGCAATTCTTAAATCTGCCATTGTTTGGTACTGAATGGAATAAATTTTATTTTGAAGGTTTCCAATAAGAAGAAATTCAAAACCGACAAGTCGGGTGACCTTGCTCCGTCCTGTTGAAGATGCAAGCTATTGAGACAAGCTAAGGGCACATCTTCTATTATTCTGCCACAACGTTTTCCAGAATTTACAAATATTTATTTGCATTAAGGCTTCCTTCAAATATTTTATAAACTATTTTGCTATTCAGTATAAAGCATGAAACGCTAACGCCAAAACTGCCTTGCCGTTCGATTGAAAATATTACATGCTGATTTTCCTGAAACTACAAAAAAACATTTTATTTCTTTTTGATACGTTACGGGGTAACCAAGATATGGAGGGTGTCCCAAAATGCACAATTCTCAAAAACATCCCGTATATCAAAACAAGGCGGCCTAGAAAAATTCTGGTTACGGCATATTCTGTTTGACAAAAAGTAGCACAGTGCTGCGAAAACCGCATCCTTCTATCTGTACTAATAACGGAGATACCCCGTAAAACTACCCCAAAATGGACACCCTGTATATGTAACTTAAAACCCATAAAACAGTTAACTATTAGAAATGAAAAGTACGTATGAAACCAGCGAAACAAGGATTTAGTTCATATTAGTTCACGACCTACCTATAAATCTTTTCCGTGGCGGGCTTCCTAAAATTTTTTTTTTTATTTCTTTAATAGTATTTTAAATTTTTAAAGACATTCTTTTTTTTAAACACTCAATAATCTTTAAAATCTATCTTAGAGTTTTTCGATTACTTAATGTTCTAAAAAAATAAATGTCTTTAAAAATTAAATAGTAATAAATCTACATAATATGTAACTAATAATCTAGGCATATTAATACAAATAAATATTTTATTAGAATTAATAAAATGTTTCAACAATAACAGCTAATAAACATTTTTAATTAACGAAAAAAAAACACTAAAATTATTACGTAGCTTTAACAGGTCTTATTAACTTTCACTTATCGCATCACTTTGCATTTATCAGGAACAGGGTGTCATTTTCAGGTTCATGTCAGAGTTTGAAATTTACCACACATTCGTCACAGCAAGGCATACATTTTATTTAGCTCAATGGAATTCATAAAAAAGGAAAAAGGGTAATTGCTAACAGTCTTAAAATACACGGTGTTATGGAAATGACTTATTATATTTAAATGGGTGACTCCTTGGGTGTCCTAGAAAAGCGCAACATATATATATATATATTTTAATCGACCGTCTAAAAGTGGGGTCCAGCCGCATAAACTCACAGCTCATCCCGCGTCACTGTAACATGTTACCCTGTGGTGGCATGTCAGAAATAACGTGTTACGTGCAATGTTGCCAAACTTAATGCAAAACTAAAATTCCATATAAAATTAAATTATTTACCTACCTACTTGTATTTATCTTTATATCTAAAGAGCGAGGAAATCCAGGCACAAACACACTCAGTTTTTACTCCTGCAAACACTTTATGCTCGAAACATCTTAGATCGTAACAGCAACACAGAACACAATAATAGTGAAACAGAACCGATAGTTAGTTTTTTGAATCAGATTATTACATTTTATAACACGCGACGCGACCAAATTTGACTTGTTCGTCAGGCATTCCATCTTTTCTGTCAAGTCAAACGTCACCTGTTGCGTCCAGAAGAAACTACCCGTCTAAACTGACCAACTTAGGTTCGTCAATAAAAGCAATATTCAAACTTTATTTATGGACTGGTAAGATACACGCGTAAATCGAAAAATTATTACAACACAACGAGTACCTCTTGCAAAACAGCGGATTGCTGAGAGTGTAAATGTTCAGTTGTTGTAAGCCGAGTATGTGGCAGAGATGGGGAGACGGCCGTGTAGCCTTTGTCATTTCGTAATTTTGAGTAGAGCTGAGATAGTCTGTGATTCACGCTGTGAAATGGTTTAATTTTTAAACTTCTCAAAAGGAAACGTACGTAAGATGGCTACACAGGTTAGAACACATCGGCGGAGGCATGGTGGTATCGGCTACTACTATCCTTTTATGCAACTTGGTCGAAATTCCTTTAACGCCATATAAATGACGCACTTTGCAATAGATCTCGCGCCTTATGGTAAATAGCCACGTAATAGGGTTCAATTTCGATCATCACCATAATAAAAACACGCATTTAAGCGACCTTCGTCCGTCCCGTATCGCCTATTATTAGGATTAAAATACCATGACCCGAACAAATATCTTAAAAATATTAAATGCCAAACGGCGAATCTTCAATACAAAATCATACTCGATGGTTTCGTGTCTGTGGAATCAAAGGATGTGATTGTGGTTTCTAAATCACTGAAAAGAATCATCAAACTGTGAAATATTGCTCATCCCTATTCCGAGTTTTGAACGTTTTGTTCGTTAGTTCGTTCGTTTTCAATAGATAGAAAAAATGTAATTTTTAAATTGAAGGAATCGTATTTAAGATGTGTGTTTTTTAATTACTTGAACAAATAAATCTAAGCGAGGAAAAAGGACCAAAATTAATTAAAACAACGTTCCCGTGTAATCCGTGTATTCTTCCCATGTGAATAGCTGCTATTTGTGAGGGTATGTGAGAGGTTTTTTCATAAAACTTAAATTCTGTGTGTTTTTTTGTAGAAATTATGGAACTAATAATTGTTTTTAAATAAGTAAAGGTAAAAGAGCATGTGTCTTAAATAAAATTAATTTTTTTTTATATATGTAGTTATTATTTGAGGGTTACGATAATTATTTCATATTAAAAAACTAATTTAATTTACTAGATTTAAATTTTTACTTTATTATCATGTCCTGTGCTATAGCATAATACTCTTGCAAATACGCACCAGCAAGGTAGCCATTTTGTAGTCTTTATTTCGTCTAAAACCTGTTTTGTTGTTGTTTTTTTTTTAAGTTAGAGCCCTAATGGTATACTGTGTGTACTATGAAAAATCTGCATGTTCTGTATAGTATTGATAATGTTGAAAAGTGTTATACGAAGGATCTTATCTGTATAGCCCTAAGGGAGACCTCATAGAGGTCGAAACGTAAGCCAAAATACAAAATTTGATCTTCTAAGTTTGTTTTACTGACCTGTATCCAACGAGTTAAACCCTTTTGTAAACTTATGAGTTTGGTAACTAATTACTTCAAGACAATAATGTATGTTGCATTCAGTTAAAAACATAAGATTCTTCTCTACATTACCACCAAGACACTGACGTACAACGTTCTGAATATTGGTTTGAACATCGACTTCTTAAGAATACACCCAAAAATTGTATTATTGTAATAAACGATGCTAGTTAACATAGTCGTCAAGTAAAAATATTTCCTAGTTCTTGCAGTATAAAAATTGAAATAGAAAATTTTAATGATAAATAGTATATAATAGTATATTGCATACCGAGGTGGAAAGTGTTTCACTCCTGTCGAGAGAGTCAGTAGTTCGGGACAGTAATGAAACTTTTCACCGAGGTTTGTATACTATTTTATTTACAACCACATCTAACATCCACTTCTTATTATTTTGAATAATTAAAATTATTAATAAAAGATAAATGTCACTTTTCCATTGAAAAATTAGACGAAATTTCAAATAACCGCAGGAGGTAAAATAACGAAGGTAATAATGCACATCAAGATGGTAAATATGATTTCCATGTCACTAAACAATATATTATTTTAACAACAGAAAAATGCTCTCAGATGAGGAATTTGATTTTACTGCTACTCCGCCAGAAATTCGAGAACCAGCCAAAATAGTAGAAGAAGATCTTCTGCCAACTAAAAGCCGCCCGAGATATGACAAGGCATATAACTGTTTCAAAGAATGGTGTACGGGAAACAAAGTTCAAAATCCTGGTTCCGAGTCGGCGCTACTAGCTTAATTCAGTAAAAATGCCAAGACAACGAAGATATCAACGATTTGGTCACAATATTCAATACTTTAACATATCAGTGACTGCCTACAATAATGCCAATGTAATATTTAATGTAAATAAGTAAATCAGAGTTAAATTTTTTATTTTTTATAAATGTCCTTATAGGTTTATTTTAAAAAATAAAAAAAATCATTGTCGTTAAATTCGTTCGTATGTTATTTTGAGATATCAATTTTTTTTTAAATTACAAAAAAATAATTTAATTTCCACCTTTCAAAAATAGATGAAATATCATTTTTGCATGGTTGTAAATAAAATAGATTTTGAAGGAACAAAAATATCTCTTAGAAGTATTACAGGCTTTTAAAATTAATAAAGAATACACAGTAAAAAATTAGGGTGGTGTTAATTAATACTCTATAAAATGGTGTTAACAATCACTCGAAATAGTGTTAAAAAAACACCAATCTTCGGTGTACATGATCATACACCGATTCGTTGATGATTTCATACTATCGGAACTTTAAGTTTTCGTAGTTGTCTCCATTGCAGATTAGAGTTTACCACTTGCCCGGTGTTGAAGTTTCATTACGACTGATGATCGACGAAGCAACGCTCGGACGGGGTACGTTCTCCCGCCAATCTCTTTTGATTTGACGCATAGACAAAGGAAGAGAGGGGACGAATAATTCCGGATCAGTCAAGCCACTGGTTCGGGGTTCAGCGGATCAGACAAACCCGCACCAGTGGTTTGGCTGATCCGAACAACCCCGAACCAGTGGTTTGACTGATCGGACCAACCCCGAACCAGTGGTTTGGCTGATCCGGGAAAAGCGCGCCCACGTGCGGGGAAACTCGAGCGAGCCCAAGTGCGGGTATACCTACTAATGGATGTCAATCAATACCGATATATCGTTTTTCGATGTTATTAAAGCTGGTAAGTAAGTAAGCTTGGAGTAGTCAATGGACATACAGGTCGACAAGTGGATCTGTGTCTCCGACGTATCGGTAAGGGAAAGCAATATCGTGCAAAATATGGTCTAGTCATGGGCGAAATCACGTAATATAAATAGGAAATTCTTCAGTAATTGCATTTTATGTTTAAGGCAGGTAACTATGTTTATCAAGATTTAAAAAATTACTTTTCACAAGATGTAAATTTTTCCACATGGAAAAAAACAACTACATGATTAATTGACTATTGATTATTTTTCAGTTTTGGTCGTACTAATATTCCTTCCTAGCTCTCGCTTAAGTGGCAATTTAAATATGTATATTGATTAGTGATTCCTCTTGAGATACCCTATAACCATTTGCAATCACCTCATGGATCTTACTGAAAAGGGTATTACCAGGAGTATACTCATTCATTATCGAACAAACCAGGAGTATACTCATTCATTATCACAAGGTACAACATTTTAAAATAACACCCTAAAAGACGACACAATGAACACATTCTTATAAAACACAATACAATTATTGCCCTTTCTATCACTACGCAACTGGGTGGGTACATAGATTAAATATCGGACATCGCCGAACAAGCCCGGTGACATATCGGGTGTCTCACGAGACGCATGCGCAATCAACTGTCTGGGATATAACTTATCAAATTATCTCTAACTACCTGTAACCATTGAGAACGCACACTGTTGCGATATTTTCAGATTAAAAGTACTTTAATCAAAATCAAAATAAACAGTATGAAAAGAAAGTTTAATAATATTAAAACTATAATAGAATATTTTCTTATGTACCTTTTAAAATTTATTTTAAATGCGTAAATGTAATTTTCGGGTTTTCTCGGTAAGAGATTATTAAATTAAAATTTAATATATGTTACAACATTGTTAACCCCAGAATTTTTTTTTATCCGCATTCCTTTTGTAGATACAGATAAACTTGTCGACCTGTACCTACAGTGTTGGGTCTTCAACCGACCCTTCAACCCATTGATTGCGGTTTGAAGATTTTGAGGTATACACAATAATAGGTGGTTGATTTATTGCAATGAAAGTCAACGGAATAATTTAAACTATAGGTGCATAAAATTTTTATTAAAAATAAATACTTTTATCTTATACTGTTTATAAATTAATATAACAATTTCCCAAACGCGAGCATACTGAAAATAGCTATGTAAGAAATTGGTTCTGCTATCCTAGCAGAATTAAACTGTTTTATAAAGGATAAGGCCACTCCATTGGTCCAACCAAATCCAAGTTGAACGTTGTACTCCCCCCCGCCTCCGTATTCACCAGGCTTGGCGGCATCATATTTCTCATACATTTCTCCCTTGAGTTCATATCCTTTCATATTCGCCGAAATCCAACGATTTCCCAGCTTCTCTGCGAACTTTTGTGCTTCTGCTTCTCCTGTCTTAAGAAGACCTAGAAATAGCCCAAAAACTTCGTCTATTGCATACATGCACACTGCACAGGGTGTCCCATTTTCGACACTTGCCGGGGTTATTAAAGTTATTATCAAAGATAGAATCTCGCAGTTTTCACTTTAGCGTCCCATTTTTTAATGAAACGAAACGTTCCGGTGCCAATTTTATTATGGCTCCCTTAGTTTTTAATCTACAGGATGATTTTAAAAATTTTAGACATCCCTCGTATTTCCATACGCGTTCACTTATCAAAAAGGTAAAACCTGATCTTGTTAGAGATTTTTGCATAAAGCTTTTCCCTAACAATTGAGATTTTTCAGATATTAACAATAATAAAAAATTGACCGGGACACCCTATATATTATTTTTTAAATTAATTAAGCATACTTTGGGCTTTACAAAAGTATATAGTTATTTATATGTACCGGGTGGTCATATAAGCGAGGAAGCCGGCTATATCTCGGTAACCAACAATCGTACAGCTTCCAAAAAAGTTTTTTTATAGGAAAAGTTGTCAAGAGAAATCGCTGGAAATACTTTTTAAGTTTACCAGTTGGCCGCTAGAGGGCGTAATACCAATACCCAACTGGGAAATCGAGGTTTTCTCTTTAATACGCCCACTTATGCCTTATTAAAAATATATGTGTAGTAAGCCCGGGGGAAGTATGAGAAACTTCGGTTTTATACTTATTGCTTCAACTCATCAAATAAAGTGGTGGGGGAAGGACAAACATTAATTTGCAAAGAACTAAATAACTCCGGTTAAGGTAAACGAAATTTATCAAACATAGTCTCATTAGAAAGAGATTTTATTGCTTTATCAATTGCATTATAAATTACGCCCTTTTAGTTTTAGCGGTAACCACTACAGAGCGCTTTTGGGAATGTCAACGAAATTTGTTGTTTTTCTTCAAAATTGTAAATGGAAGCATATGTTGGTTTTCATATAGTTAAAAGGAGAACTAAATTTTCAAGAACTCAGTGAAAACCGCTAGTTGCTATGTCTTCTCGAACTAAAGATATTAACAAAACATCGTGAAAAAAATTATTCAGACTACTATCATGTCGGATAAAAATAATGGGTAGGCTTGATACACCACTTTTCCTATAAAAAAACTTTTTTGAAAGCTGTACGATTGATGGTTACGGAGATATAGCCGGCTTCCTCGCTTATATGACCACCCGGTACAATGTGTCCACGGATAGAGTTCGGAAGAGGAAAAACATTTTTATTTGTAGATTTAGAATAAAAAGTCATTCTTCATAAAAATGTCTGCTTGTGTCGAAACTACAATTTCTAATACCAAATTTACGATTACTATACAGGGTTAGTCAAAAATATCATTTTTAATGTTTTCGATTTTGTTTAAAACAGATTTACGTAATAACAAACAACTATTTGTTATTAAAATATAAATTTATATCTGGCCGAATAACGATTTTGTTGTAAGAAAACTATTTTTTATTTGTATTTTTATTATTTCATGTCATATTTCTTTAATTCATTCAATTATAAATTATAAAATATTAAAATAAATAAAGTTCTATTCAAACGTGGTACCACCGAGTTCAGCGCATAGTTCAACTCGATATCTGAATTCCCAAAAATAGTTCCTAATTTGCTGTATTGGGATATTTACAATTACTTACTTCTCTTATTTTTCTTTCCGATCTTACCGATCCAAGTTATTATTGAAATTGGTTTTATACACATGTTGCTTCAGATATCCCCACAAATGAAAGTCCATAATTGTGAGATCGGGACTCCTAGGTGGCCACTCATTTGGACCATACCTCATACCATCCAATCCATTTATTCCCAAACTGATGATTTAGCCAATCACGAACAATTATCGTGGAATGAGCGGGACAGCCGTCTTGTTGAAAGTGTAATTTTATTCAATCAGCTAAAGGTATATCTTGAATGATCATAAAAAAAGTGTTCAGAAGATGCAAATAAGTGTGTTGATTTAAATTGTTTTCAATAAAATATGGTCCAATTATTCCATTGTAAGAAATATCACACCACACGTTAACTTTTTTGAATACTGTCTTCTAGAGCGAATACTAAAATTAGGGTTGTCACGGCTCCAATAGGGAGAGTTTTGCGAGCTGACTACCCCGTTTGTGTTAAAAGTGGCCTCGTCCGAGAAAATAATATTATTAACAAAACTTCTTTGTCTAAGGATATTTACCCCTATCCCAAACGCTCCATGTCGTCATTTTCTTCCAGAAAGTGAATAAATTTAGGTTCGTACGGACGAATGTTATTGAATTTTGATATCTCTTCTACTAGAGATTTACTAACATTACCAATTTGATAAGAACTTTTTCTTAAAGACAGTTTGGGAAAATTTTTAACTGAATCCATTATCATTAGAGTTACAGCATCACATACTTTTTCTTCTCCCTTTTTTATTCAAAACACTACCAGTTCTCATGAATTTCATTACAATTTTTTTTAAACCCACATCCGTGAGAGGAACATCAGGCCATATCTAATGGAATTGTCGGAGAACTGCCATATAGCTTTTTTCATGTCCTAGACCATAACTTCGGACAATATAAATTCTTTGTTTATGAGAAAAGTATGACACAACTGTCAATAATTTGAAACATCCAAATAAACTAAACATTTCATTTCTTTAGAACAGGCTACTTGATATTTTATTATTTTAGTATTAGCTGTGAAACTAACCACTTTGAAAAAAATGTTTATTAGGTTTTTTGCACAATTGGTGAAATAAATCACGGGTTTGAAAATATTTTCATAAAATTTGAAAAAAAAATCGAAATCGAAAAAATTGAAAATGTTATTTCTGACTAACCCTGTATAGCAATCGTAAATTTGGTATTAGAAATTTTAGTTTCGACACAAGCAGATGTTTTTATGAAGAATGACTTTTTCTTCTAAATCTACAAATAAAAAATTTTTTCCTCGTCCGAACTCTATCCGTGGACACATTGTATATTCAAAAATAACTTAACAATCGATATTTTTAATAATTTACGTTACTTACAACAGTATGGTCTCAATTTATTAGACAAATTCAAAATTTTGACAGCTATTCTGAATATTAAATTGGATTATATAAAACATGCCAACATATCATACTTTTCATAATTATTACCATTGTTAAGAGTAATTAAATATAAAGAATATTAGAAGAACTCTTACGTAATAGGTAGGCCCTATTTCATAAATTATAAAAATGTGAGAGATCTGTCTAGCTGCGATCATTTGCATTATTTGTTTCTAAAAATGGACCATGGGCTACTGTTATAAGTAACGTAATGGCCAAGCTTGATTCCAGCCTGTCCAATCTAGCGACTAGAATAGCTGTTGTCGAGATACTTAACAACAACAATGCTAAAATGAGCTAGAGTCTCGTCATACTTAATTCACATGTTTCAGTTGTAATGGCATCTCTTTCAACAGAACTACACTCAAGAAAACCGTCATTACAAAATTTTGATTAAGTAAGGCTTTATAATGTTTTTATTTTTGGCCCGACATTAGTGATGAACTCTAGGTTCAACTCTCAGTTTTAAGTAGTGTTGGGAAAAACCGATGATTTTAATAATCCAGTACTTGATACTCGAGCAATTTCAATAATCGAGCGAGTTGCTCGAGTGATTTCACTCGAAATTCATATTTCTCACGCGATGACGTTTGCAGTTATTATAGCTAGACTGGGCGGGGCATTCCTGCAATTTCTCGCGGGTTTTATAGGGTGGAACGAAAATAAGGAATTTAAAAAAATTTCAATTTTCTTTTTTGTAATACAGCCAATAAGTTGCCTAATAAACTTCTCTTTTCTACCCCCAAAACTGCACGCTATAAAATAATATTTTCCCCTGCCCCATGAAGGTTGAAATTTCTTCTAATAAGGCAAAGCTTAAACACAAAATATCTCAAAAATAAATATATAATATACCTACACCTACATATTATACAGGGTGTAACATAAAGGTTGGGAATAAATTAAACGGTGGATTTCTTAGTCAAAAATAATAAAAAAATTTCATATAAGGATATGCTCTACGGGATTTCGTTTCCAAGTTACAGGGTGTTGAATTTTTCTTAAAAATTTAGTTTTCGTTTAATATCTTTTGAACGCTGGCAGATAACAAAACGAAATGTAGCAGTAACTTCACTTGATAATGCCCTAGGAGAAGTAAAAAAATTGTCTTCCTGGGATACTCAGTGGCGTGCATACGGATATTGCCGTAGGGTTTTTTAATGAAAAATGTGGTACGCCACCGTTAGAATTATTTTTGGTTAAAATTTATGAATTTTCCTTTTATTCTAAACAAAATTCCCCTCTTGCGATTTCTTTGTATCTCGTGCTATTTTCCCGTAATTAAACATTTTGCAAATATCAGTTTTCAGCAATTTCAGTAAATAACAGTAGTAAAATAACACTTAGAAATTGAAAACAATTATTTTAATAAAGCATGTAAACCAACACAATAAACAAAATTAAAAAAAGTGCTGAAAATGTTGCCCCAGAACTTCAATACATTTTTCATGCGTTTTCTCATGGATTGTCTTACTCGTCCAAAAATTCCAGGTATCTCTCGAATTTGCTGACACCCATTTCAACTCTTTGACGAAGAATCTGTACGTTAGAAATGGGAACGGAATAAACCATGTTTTTTAAGTGCCCCATAAATAATAATCCGATGGATTAAGGTCGGGTGAACGAGGAGGCCACGCTCTTTGCCCTCCACGACCTATCCATTTATTGTGGTACGCTTCGTTGAGGTATTCTCTAACTTCTCGCCTAGAGTGAGCTGGAGCGCCATCATGCATAAACCACATTTGCTGTCGCGTTTCAATTGGAACTTCTTCTAATAAAGGTGGTAATCCATTTTGAAGGAAATCCAGATATGATAATCCGTCTAATCTATTTGGTAGTACTACAGGACCAATCAAATAATCGCCAATTATTCCTGCCCAAACATTAATAGAAAATCGTTGCTGGTGCCGGGATTGTATGATTCCATGAGGGTTTTCATCAGCCCATAGATGGTTATTATGAAAATTAATTATGCCATCCCTTGTAAATCCAGCTTCGTCGGTAAATAAAACGGATGAGTGAAATGAATGGTTTAAATTGCATTTATTTAAGAACCATGTACAAAATCTAAGACGTGGTGCATAATCCTCGACAGAAAGAGCCTGCACTCGTTGTAGATGGTATGGGTACAATAAATTATCATGTAGGATTCGTTGGACTGTCATATGGCTTACTCTTTCCATTCTTCCATTCAGGATTCGCCTCGACAATCTGAAGGATTCGTTCCTCACGCTGTACTGTTCTTACGTATTGTGGTTTTCCACTGGAGGTGCAAGGCTTTAATGATCCGGTTTCACGTAAGCGAGCGTGAATCCTTGAAAAAGTCTTCCTATTCGGAATACGTCGATTTGGAAAACGTTCAACATACAGACGTACAGCTAACACAATATTCCCGGCCATAAATAAAATGCATATCTGCTAATTCTTCAACTGAGTAATCCATTTTTAATAGGTTTATTACTAAAATTAAAAAGCCTAAGCAAAATTAAATAACTTAACAATGACATTATCAGAAAATATCGTGGTCCAAGGTATGCTCGATTTTGTTCCTATTACCCTCAATTTCCTCTGTAACCTGTGGAAAAACTGATATTTGCAAAATGTTTAATTACGGGAAAATGGCAAGAGATACAAAGAAAACGCAAGAGGGGAATTTTGTTTAGAATAAAAGGAAAATTCATAAATTTTAACCAAAAATTATTCTACCAGTGGCGTACCACATTTTTCATTAAAAAACCCTACGGCAATATCCGTATGCACGCCACTGAGTATCCCAGGAAGACAATTTTTTTTCTTCTCCTAGGGCATTATCAAGTAAAGTTACTGCTAACATTTCGTTTTGTTATCTGCCAGCCTTCAAAAGATATTAAACAAAAACTAAATTTTTAAGAAAAATTCAACACCATGTAACTTGGAAACGAAATCCCGTAGAGCATATCCTTATATGAAAAATTTTTATTATTTTTGACTAAGAAATCTACCGTTTAATTTATTCCCAACCTTTATGTTACACCCTGTATATTAAATTATATAAATAATATATAATTTTAGTTATTCGTTTAATAATCTGACTTTGTCTCAAATTTCGGCCTCATTTTACGAGATTCCAACCTGGAGCGAATGAAACCGTCTCTGGAGTCTAAACTGTGGAACTGTTGTAGATGCTTCCGTTACTAACTTAACGCACCTTTCAACAGCTTGGGTGTGACATGTAAACTTTGAAAATTGAATAATAGTGCCACCTTCTGTCACACACCCTGAAGCTACGATATCTTTTATCTCCTTTCATTAATATCGCAAAGTTAGTGGTGGTTCGGCTAACTTGCAGTCTTGCAAGTATATGTAATCGTGAGCATCAAAATCTGAAAAATCCTTATTGTCTTGCTTTTTTCATTTGATCTTGCCTTCAGAATCCTTTTTACAGCTAACTCTCTTTTATCACAAAACATTGTTAAAATTATATTTTCAGGATGTCCAAAGTATCCTTTTACTCTCAGATTCTCTGATGGAGCCTTAGTTTCAACATATAATCGAACTAGCCTATAAGCTAATGTTAACTATCATGAGTGGGATAGTTTGCCAGGATTCCTTCGAGCCAAAGTTTCACTACAGTTACCGGAAATAGCGGCATGACATATTTCTATCAAATATTTTTGGTCCGTACTTAAGTCCGTTTCATTAACTTCGAGTAATTCGGATTCTAGCGGAATAAAATCAATAACTTGAAGCTTTTCACATTCAGATATTTGTTTTCCGATAGGTCCCAAAAAATCACGTGGACCAGTTGTTGGTCCATCTAAATGTTGAAAAAGATGACGACAGTGAAGTTGATTTCCATGTAGCTGGCACACAAGCCATTGTAATAGTCTTCCAAAATGAACCTCTAGTAACCTTAAAACACCACCTTTGGGCCCTATATTGACTCGCGTTCCATCACACCCCATAGCCAGAAAATCGGATAATTTTCTAAATAACTAACTATACTGAATTTAATATTTACAGCTGATCCAATTAACGGTGTTACATGCCCTAGATATTTTGATCCAGGTTCTTGAACTAATACATAATGTTCTTCCGTTACAGTTTTACGATGAGATGTGTTTCTATCTAAAACCACAGTTTTGTCTTTTCTTCCATCAAAATACAACTCATTTAGTGGCAACATATTGTGCATTTCTTTCTTGGTTATATTCTTTCGTAATTTTCTTCTTTGCCTTCGAACTTTCATTCTATCTATTACACTTGCTGTATGCTGAAGATAATTTCAACATCTTCAAGTACTGCACTTGCAATTATCGCAGCACTTCTGTCTGAAACTCCTGTTCTATCGCATGCTAATGTAAGGGAAGGCAATGACACCCGCATTTGTTTTGCTTTTTTCCTTGAGAAAAACATACCATGTCTCGCATTTCTCCGTTAGAAAACAGTTATGTCGCGGCATTTTTAGTTTTAATCTTTGATTACAGTATCTTCAAAAACACCCACAATGCTGACAAATGAAAATAAACTTTGATAGAAATGAGCTTTCAAAGTGCTTTCATTGTATTTGTTTTTACCAAAGCCTACTGTGACAAATTTCACATTTACAAATCAAAATTCAAACGTGCCCATTAGAAATTGTAATTGAAAATATCTCGAAAACGGTTAGTCGGAGCGACATTTACAAAGTATACCTTTATTGCTTAAAAATGACGGAAAAACTGATATTTTTAATAAAAATATAATTATACTAAGGCCTAAGAAAGTTACACTTCTTTTTATGTATCTAGAGTACCGCAGAGAGCGCCCCCAACAATCTACATCAAAATTATTAACAAATTCAAATTCCTTTCCTCAAAAAACCCTAGTCACAAAATTTTGTGCAAAAATATTGATTCAGAAATAAGTTATTTAGGAAAATTGAAAACTAAATTTTTACTGTATCTCGGTTATTACCAGCTATTGAACTAAACTGAGTATGGCCAAATCGTAGTATTTTTACCCAAGGAATCTGCAGTTTTCCTGTGTACCATTAGTTATGGGACACCCTGTATATACACACACGGCTAAATAAGAAAAAAGTCTGATGAACTTTTAAAATTTTCATGGAAAACTATGGCAAACGGCACTGCGTGGCGATCAGTGTTGTCAGAACTCTTTGATCAAAAGTAATAAGTTGACGGCTCGAAACCTAATAGAATAATCAAAAACGATGTCAGAGTAAGAAGAGCACGAAAAGGAAAGGTCGTTACTTCCCTATGATATCCAGATATTCAAATTTCATATGGGGAACCACACAACAAGAATGAACATCCTAGACCTAAAAGTGAATAAAAACATAATAGACCGTTTGTGGAGTTCCGCAATACGTTTTGAATTCAATAATATGTTAGACAAAGACAAAAGTTACAATCATAGTTGAATATTGTTTGTAGCCATTAAAAATGTGCATGTTAACTGATAACTTACAGTTGCTACTTTTATATATTTATTGGTTTTTATCAATCCTTGGCCTTCGAGTTGAATTTAATAATTCTAAAACAGTTCTTTCAGAGATATTTCATCGTACTTTTGTGTTCTTGGAAATTTGTTACTAATACGTGTCCAGGATAAGTAGGGCCAGTGCAGGGATCTCGGAAACCGTAAGAGATAGGAAGTCGGTTAAACGGAGGTAAAGTTGCGCATTTAAGTTGCCTAATAATATGCCGTTCAGAAAGTTTTAAAATTCGGAGTAGTTCCGGAGATATCCAGAAATAAACGAAATTCTAAAAAATCGTTTTATTTTTTTCCTGTGTTTTTTGAGACCGAATTCTAAAGTAAATTGCACGTTTTCATTGCCACTTTTTCCGCTCTATCTAACAGAGTCAATTGTTTTGTAATCCGACGAGTCGTCTTCGATGGGCCATTATCAAATTTCTTTTTTAAATACGGTCCTATTTTTCTGATATTGGAATTTGAGAGCTTTTTTTCTCCCAAATGCAACGATGTATGACAAATTGTGGTTTAATGACGTTTCGAGGGTTTTTGAACAACGTCAAGAAATTTTGGGACACGGTCCTGTATTTTTTACTTATGTTGGACTAGTTCAATAAGTAACAAATAATTTAATAATAAACCACAAATAAGTGAACAAAAATCATTCCAAAACAGTAATAAAACGAACAACGAAAAAGTAAGGAACTACATAATCAGGTGTTCAAAATGATTTCCGTTATTCTCTAAGCACACATAACATCTTCTAACTGCCACATAACAGTTTTTTGAGATAAAATAAAACATGCGATAGAATATCAAACTTTTCAGCATTTGTAAATTTATGTTCCATATTTTCTGGAAAATAGAAAACCTCTGAAAACGCTCTCAAATGATCACAATGGGAATGTCAAGTGAAACAAATCACGCGTCGCCGTCTTAATTTTTTTGTTACAAGCGCTTACTTTTCTTTTAAATCCCGAATCAACAGAAGTTTAAAATAATGTTCCTGTATTTTGTTCACTTATTTGTGGTTTATTATTAAAGTATTTGTTATTTATTGAACTAGTCCAATATAAGTAAAAATTTAGAGCTTACTTCTGAGATATTATTTATAAAATAGGAGAAATACAGGACAGTATCCAAAAATTTCCTGATGTTCAAAAAACCCTCGAAACGTCATTAAACCCCAATGTGTCATACATCGTGTTTGTTCGGGTTTGTTGAAAAAAAGCTATCAAATTGTAATATCAGAAAAACAGGACCATTTTTAAAAAAGAAAGTTAATAATGGCTCTTCGAAGACGACTCGTCGGATTACAAAACAATTAACGCTGTTAGATAGAGCGGAAAAATTGGCAATGCAAAAGTGCAATTTACTTTAGAATTCGATCTCAAAAAACCCAGAAAAACAATAAAACGATTTTTCAGAATTTCGTTTTTTTTCCGGATATCTCCGGTTCTAAACGGCATATTATTAGGCACGTAAATGCGCAACTTTACTTCCACTTAACCGACTTCGTATCTCTTACGGTTTCCGAGATCCCTGTATTGGCCCTCCTTATCTTGGACGCGTTGTATAACCTTGTGTTATAAAGTCATCATAAATTGTCCAATATTACGTAATTTTGATTGATTCGTATGATTTTTAAGACGTGTAAGTGATGACGCACGGGTAAACATACAGTGTGACTATTTTACAAATTTTTACTACAATTTGCTTATTAACTTAAATATACTATATTTAAAAACAAACATTTTAACATAAATATCTATGCATCAATTCTGTTTATTGCCTCCTTTAGCATCACGCAACCTCCTACCTGTCAAAGAAAATACTGAATTCATATTGCATTAGAAATTATGGAAAAATATAAATTGGCGCACACGCATCACTCCCAGAGTGCCCTAAGGGATTTTTCCTATAGTGCTTGTGTTTGATCATAAAAAATATATATATATATTGATAACCAACATCATTGTGTGTTCGTTTGCGAATAAATATATATACAGGGTGTTATGGAAATACACTTATTATATTTAAATGGATGACTCCTTGGGTATCCTAGAGAAAGCCTGCATATTTGTTTTTTAATCGAATATCAAAATACTAAGGTTCTCGGTCCTCTCCATCTGGTTTCACTCAACGGCTGTATGTAGGTCACTAGAGTAAGCTACAGTTAAGCCAGATTACACCGCGTGTCTCGCCCTTGCTTGGATAACCGCCGCGCCCGTATTGATATATTTAACCTTCATTATTTTCAGTATCATGATACAATAACTTTTATACCATGCATCAGTATCGTTGCTTCTGTATATTTCGTATCTCGGTGTTAGAACGACATCGCCGAGAGTTACACATGCTTGGTATATACGAATTCTAATCATTTTGTTAGATTTTTTTTCTGTTGTGAAATAATTCATAATAATAAATGTGATGAAATTCATAATAATAAATGTGATGTGATTTCAAATTTGTGTGATATTATCTACTGTTGGTTCTGTTGCAAAACATACTGTTCCTATTTTATTTTTTAATGGAATTTAATTAAAAATGGATTATTTCAAAATAAGATCGAAGGCAAGAGAGTATGTACCTTAAAATTGTAGTTTTTTTTTCTAAAAAGTTTGAAAAAGAATTGATAACGCTGGTCAAAAAGTCTTGTTATTAAAAACAGAACAGATGCATTTACAATTATGTGTTTCATTAGGACAACACCGCCTACAATGCGCTGACCTTTTTTGAGACTGCCTCAATAAATTATTGCTTGTGAACGTCGCCAGTAGGGGCCACCAAAATTTTCAGATATCATATAAAGTGTATATTTCGCATATTAATTTAAGCACCATTTATGGATATTTTTCTTCAAGTTATTTTTATCTCAGGATTTGCCGGTTTAAATATAATAAGTAATTTCGATAACACCCTGTATGTATTGACATGAACCATAAAACAAATATAAAGAATGGATGACTCGAAATAGGAACTGAAATTTTGCTACTTGATTATTCCACAAGGTAATTTGAAAATAGATAAAAAAAACATTTCGATTATCTTTATATAATGTCGGCCAGAGCGAGAAGAGTGTGACTTTGTGTTCTTCCTGTCAGGGAATAAGTTTAAATTGAACTACCTTAATTTAAATGTTTGAACGATCGAACAAATAAACCAATTAGCGTAAAAGAATTTGTAAAAGACACGTTATTGTTTGGTATATTATTGGTACATTAGCATGAAACAGTGAAACGAACTAAAAGCGAGATTGTCAGGTTGTCGTATTAAATTTATTTTAAAAAAATCATTCGTATTTAAAGTGGAGTCGTCCTGGCCAAATAAACGGCTCGAAAATCCCTTGACGAAATCGAGTAATTTTTTTTCCTCAATCGATACAGTAGGATCCCCTCGACATTCTGAAATGATGGTTTTGATGCTACAAAAAAAAGTGAAAGGCAAGAGCGCGTAAGCTCGCATAAACCCTATCCCGATATCTAAATGAGTTCGCGAATTAACGCGATTTTTAACTGCAAAAACAATAAAATTTAATTAATTATATCTCGAGAAGGGGCGGAGTTGGTGCATCATTTTTTCGCGAATTAACGGGTGATACCGAGTACTTTGATGGGCCGGAGGCTGGGGTTGGTGGGGTAATTAGGAGGGGAGTAAGGGGGATTGGAAATTATTTAAATAAATGCTAATAAGTAGTTTATTAATCGAGCTACGGAGATCAGGCCGGAATCAATTTGTTAATTTTTTTATCAGCTATGAGGTGGGATTGGCAAAAAATTTTTGTTTCCCAAATGCGCGCTGGGCGCGGCATACCAGAAATGGCCATCTCCGAAAATACTTTAGATATTATGTTTAATTTTGGTATGTGTTAATAGGATATAGAACCACACATTTTAGTTAGAAAAGTTATTCAATTGTTCCACCAGTGGCGTCGCTGCAAACATGTTCTTTGATATTTTTTACAAAAAAGATGGTACGCCACTGATATTTTTCAATGTGGATATTTCTTCTGATTGACCTGTCCACTTCTCCATGAAAACGGTCTCTTGAGTTTTTCTCGTTCTTGATTAAAACCACTAAATTCATATTGAAACTCATTATTTTTAACATTGAGATAATAGTTAATGATAATTTTTTTTTATATAAATTGTTGAAATGGGCAATTCGATGCGAAGATGGGCGGAAACTTGCCTTTTAATTTTTATTTTCGCAAATGAAATGAAAAAAAATTATCATTAATTATTTTATCAATGTTAAAAATATGAATTTAGTAGTTTTAATCGAGAACAGGTGCGTCTGACGAGAAAAACTCAAGAGACCGTTTTCATGGAGAATTGAACAGGCCAATCAGAAAAAATATCCACATGGAAAAATATCAGTGGCGTACCATCTTTTTTGTAAAAAATATCAAAGGACATGTTATCAGCGACGCCACTGGTGGAACAATTGAATAACTTTTCTAACTAAAATGTGTGGTTCTATATCCTATTAATACATACCAAAATTAAACATAATATCTAAAGTATTTTCGGAGATGGCCATTTCTGGTATGCAGCGCCCAGCGCGCATTTGGGAAAATAAAAATTTTTCGCCAATCCCACCTCGTAGCTGATAAAAAAATGAACAAGTTGAATCCGGCCTGATCGCCGTAGCTCGATTAATAAACTACTTATTAGCATTTATGTAAAAAATTTCCAATCCCCCCTTACTCCCCTCCTAATTAACCAAACAAAGCCAACCTCCGGCCCATCAAAGTACTGGGTATCACCCGTTAATTCGCGAAAAAATGATGCCCCAACTCCGCCTCTTCTCGAGATATAGTTAATTAAATTTTATTGTTTTTGCAGTTAAAAATCGCGTTAATTCGCGAACTCATTGAGATATCGGGGTCGGGTTTGTTCGAGCTTACGCGCTCTGTCAAGCTCAGCAATTCTGCCTTTCATATTTTTTTGTAGAATCAAGGCCGGCCGAGTTATTATTAATTTCCCGTTGTAGGTTAGATTTACGGAGCGTGCCCCCCTCCCCCCATGCGGCGCCCTACACAAATCATTTCAGAATGTTGAGGGGATCCTACTGTATCGATTGGAAAAAAAAATTACTCGACTTCGTCAAGGGATTTTCGAATACCGGAACGACTCCACTATTATTGGTACAATACCGAATTTAAATTAACTTATAAACGAAGACTAGGATACAATGTATATTCGTATTAATAATAATATTAATATTCGTATATTTGTATTAATAATATTCGTATTAATTGTTTTATCCAAATTTTTTCCATAACACCCTGTAGATAGTGAATATTTGGTAGAATTAAGTTCATGATATATACCTACTCGCCGGCACAAAATTCCGCCACCCTGAAATTTTGGTCAACTTTTTTTATTTTTTCTGCGATTTTCATTATTTTGTTATCAGTTCTTTAGATCCATTTATTGTGTTTTTCCTTAATAATTTTATAAACTAACATTTTTTTTTAATTAGGCTATATTATATAGGAATAAATCAAACTGTTGTTTTTTGTCGTAATTTCCAAACACCCTGTAGGAAAATTCAGTTGGGTAATTTTATTTACATACTATTTCTTGTAATCATTGATGTATTCTAAACATTTCGTTTTTTGATTCATTCCATTATCTGATTTCTGCTGCGAGCTGCAGAATTTTAAATGAAACGCTGATTTGAAGCCTATTGTTATTAAGGAAAACAAACACTAGGTATATCATAAAGTTAAGTAACAAAAACAATTGTAATATGGATGTGTATGATCTCCTTTCGCAGCAATGACAGCTTGTAGTCTTCGTGGCATCGAATGAATAAGGTGACTTATCGTTTCTTGATGGATAACCTGATATTCTTCGGACAGCGTCAGTCGTAAGTCTTGCAAGGTTTGTGGTTGTACAGGACGACGATGAACGGCACTTGTATGTTGATCCCAAAGATGTTCGATTGGGTTGACATTCGGGCTACATGCGGGCCATTCCAATCTTGGAAGTCCAACTTCATCCAGCGTAAGGTTTATTATCATGCATTAATGTAAATTGGTTCCCAGCGAAAGGAGCAAATGGAACAACTTCTTGGAGGATTTCCTCAATGCAGCGGTGGGCAGTTAAAGCTCCATTTTCAACAAATACAAGATTGGTGCATGCTTCTGTGATGCCGTAAGCATATCTCTCATTTCTACGTCTGTATACCCGCTCACGACCATCCAGCGACCTTAAACAAACCTTGAATTCATCAGTGAATAGTTCGTAATAATATTGTCACTCTCAAATATTCTGTCACAATAATCTCGTATTTGGCAAACGTGGATAATTTTTAAATGAAAGCTTGACATACATTTTTTAAAAATATCATCGTTTCATTTAAAATTTTGCAGCTCGCGGCAGAATGAATCAAGAAAGGAAATGTTTAGAATACATCAAAGATTACAAGGAACAGTATGTAAATAAAATTATCCACCTCAATTTTCCTACAGCGTGCTTTGAAATTAAGACAAACACAACAGTTTGATTTACTCCTGTATACTATAGCCTAATCGAAAAACGTTACTTTATAAAACAATTAAGGAAAACACAATATGTGGATCTACAAACTGATAACAAAATAATGAAAATCGCATAAAAAATAAAAAAGTCAAACTTGATAAAAAAATTTTAGGGTGGCGGAATTTTATGCCGGCGAGTGTATATTTGAAACATTTTTTAAATCGTAAATCCGACACCACATCGACAGTTCGCCGGCAAGAGTGATAACACCGGTGACTGATTGATCAGCGCCGGAAATGTATAGTGCTCGCTGTAATAGGGCGTGCGCCGGTCACAACTTATGTCAACCACCATTGGCGGAGCAAAAACCTTTTATTGTTTTAATACGATACTACTTGATACGGGACGGTGATTCAAAATGAACTTAACACGCCTATGCTTGGAAGAAAATTTGATTATTTTTTACATAGCTTTCCCTTCCTTCCATGTGTCAGACTATATCGTACAATAAAACTGATTGTTATACCTAGATTTCTCTAAAAAGATTGGACAAAAAATAAAAAAGTTATAAAGCCTTAAACTTAATCAAAATTTTGTAATGACCGGTGCCCTCACGCATAAGTGTAAAATGAAGGGACCGCTTCGTCTGCCAGAACCTCAAGAATGGGGAAACCGATAATTCATCATCCAATTGCAGATTACAATCAGTATTGACAGTGCCATCTAGTAGGAATCGCGAACTTTGTATATCTTACCTAATACTACATATTCCTGGAGAGGTGGCCATGCATTCGGAAAATCCCACTGTTCCCCAGTCTGTTTAAGAGACGTGGGTACTCCTCCTAGGTATTGCATAATATTAGAGTTTTCCAAATACTTGGCAGCTTTCTTTCCGTATGTATCTTTTTGGTTTATATTATAACAGTCTGTCCAAAGAGGTGCATAGTTACTGGCGAAAAAAAACTCTCTTTGTCGAAGTAAATTAAAATCGAAATCAAACCAAATGCCTTGGGCTTCATTATAGAGAAGCTTTTCTATACTGTTTAACCATTTGTCTGCATATTCGGCCCAAGTTGCTTTTTTAGTCTCATCGCCAACTTTTGCGTAGAATTCTGAGAGTAGTCTAAATGCTTGACACAGCATGGCGTTCAAATCTACAGGTAATACTCTTGCGGTGTCAATATTTGTTAAATTTGCATTGATGCCTCCACTGGAATCAAATATCCATCGCGATGAGAAGTCCCATCCACTTTCGGCCCCCGTTTTTAAAGCACTATAACATTTTCGCTAAAATACAAATTATCGACGGTAATATAACTAGAGCTCGTTTTTTCAATCAATAATACGATATATTTTTAATATATGCAATATCGATAGCCGACGATATCGATAATAGCTTATGCTCTCCACTCTAGACTTCGATCCTTTGGTGTTTCCTAAGTTTAAGGTTATGGGACTAAAATTTCAAAAGATAACAAGTTGGCAATACAAATAGGAAATATACACATAGATTCAAAAGTTTTGCATCACTCTGATTTTGGCATGTGATAATTTCACGAATGATTTTTTTTTCTAAATGTTTATTTATGTTTATCAGTTAAAACGATACCATTTTTTGTAGCAAAAAATATTATCAAGATATTTGCTTAAGATAACATTTTCAGTGTTATATTTCGTTGTAGGTAGGTATATTTAATCTCGCCAAAAAATGAATAATATAAAAAATTTTACAGGAAGTAAAAAAAAGATACAAACACAAAATTTGTCGTAGCAACAATTTTTTTAAAATATTTAGTCATAGAACATTCCTGTTTATTACTTCTTGATAATTACTATTCTTAGTTCGATGCCTTGCTATTTTTTGTTTTGCCAACAACACGGTATTTCTGTTTACTCCCAGTTCGTCTGCAATATCCCTAATAAAAGCACCATCTCGCAACCGACTGTAGATAATAGCTTTTTGCTGGGGGTTAATTGTGGCATATTTTAAAAAAATGTGCTTTACAAATTAATGATAAAGTGACAATCTATGTTGACATGTAAGATTTGTGACATTTTACTGGTACCAGACTCTACAGCAAATAATTCCTAATAGTCAAGAAGAATTTAAGAAATATCGCTGTCCTAGCTTTTTATCGGCACGATGGTATATACCAGCGTTTCTCAAACATTTTTGACCGTGGACCCCCTTAGATTATAGAATTTTGTTGTGGACCCCCCAGCCGCTTGCTACATTACCTACTACAGAATAAATTTGTTGTTGTTTTCCTGGATTTTTTTGAGATCGAATTCTAAAGTAAAGTGCACTTTTACATTGCCACTTTTTCCGCTCCATCTAACAGCGTTAATTGTTTTGTAATCCGACGAGTCGTCTTCGAAGGGCCATTTTTCTGATATTGTAATTTGAGAGCTTTTTTTCTTCCGAATGCAAGGATGTATGACACATTGTGGTTTAATGACGTTTCGAGGGTTTTTGAACAACATCAGGAAATTTTGGGATACGGTCCTGTATTTCTCCTAATTTTATAAATAATATCTCATAAGTAAGCTCTAAATTTTTTACTTATGTTGGACTAGTTCAATAAATAACAAATAATTTAATAATAAACCACAAATAAGTGAACAAAATACAGAAACATTATTTCAAACTTCTGTTGATTCGGGATTTAAAAGGAAAGTAGGCATTTGAAACACAAAAATTAAGACTTGACATTCCCATTGTGATCGTTTGAAAGCGTTTTAAGAGCTTTTCTATTTTCCAGAATATATGGAACATACTTTTACAAATGCTGAAAAGTTTGATATTGTGGCAGTTAGAAGATTGTGCTTAGAGAATAACGGAATCATTTTGAACACCTGATTATGTAGTTCCTTACTTTTTTCGTTGTTCATTTTATTACTGTTGTGGTATGATTTTTGTTCACTTTTTTGTGGTTTATTATTAAATTATTTGTTATTTATTGAACTAGTTCAACATAAGTAAAAAATTTAGAGCTCACTTATGAGATATTATTTATAAAATTAGGAGAAATACATGACCGTATCCCAAAATTTCCTGATGTTGATAAAAAAAACTCTCGAAACGTCATTAAACCACAACGTTGCATTCGGAAGAAAAAAAGCTCTAAAATTACAATATCAGAAAAACAGTGCCGTATTTAAAAAAATAAAGTTGATAATGGCCCTTCGAAGACGACTCGTCGGATTACAAAACAATTAACGCTGTTAGATAGAGCGGAAAAAGTGGCAATGTAAAAGTGCAATTTACTTTAGAATTCGATCTAAAAAAAAAACAGGAAAACAATAAAACGATTTTTCAGAATTTCGTTTTTCCGGATATCTCCGTAACTACTCGGAATTTTAAAACTTTCTAAACGGCATATTATTAGGCACGTAAAGGCCGAACTTTACCTCCATTTAACCGACTTCGTATCTCTTACGGTTTCCGAGATCGCTGTATTGGCCCTCCTTATCTTGGACACGTTGTATATCTCGGCATTAAGTCGATTTCGATGTTTTGTTTTTGTGACATTTCATTTCCACTTAGTGGTTCGCGGACCCCTAAGTAATTGCTCGCGGACCCCCAAGGGGTCCGTGGACCTCAGTTTGCGAAACGCTGGGAGTATCTACTATTGTTTTACTATTACTTACCTGATCAGTTTCAGTTTGGAAAAACGCACACGTTGCCAAATCTTCCTTATATGATTCAGGTCTAGGCGTGTTGCTCTCTACACCATAATGCGCCAGTTGGTGCTCTACTCCGTTTACCGAAAACGTACGTGTTCTTTTATTCAGCCACCACAATAGTTCTGTTTCGATATAATTAATATTGTTTTTTAGCCAATCAATGTTATTGGTCTCGTCTATATAAAGTCCAACCATTGCTGTGAATAGAGGTGGCTGGGATCTATTTAAGTAATATATTCTGGAACCGTTGGGTATCAATCCATATGTTTTTATTAAATAAATAAAATTTTCCAACATCCCTTTAACGGTTTCTTTCATTTCACATATAAGCAAACCTTAAAGAATAGCAATAATACACATAGATTCAAAAGTTTTGCATCACTCTGATTTTGACATGTTGAGATAATTTCAGGAATGAATTTTTTTCTAAATGTTTATTTATGTTAATCAGTTAAAACGATACCATTTTTTGTAGCAAAAAAATATTATCAAGACATTTGTTTAAGATAACATTTTCAGTGTTGTATTTTGTTGGCGCTGGCCAGTTACATTTTTCGGTTCAGTGTGTAAAACTGAATCGCCGAGTAATATCTGAAATTGATCGTGCAAGAATAGTAGCTTTAGTTGAGGAAGGTCATTCCCAAAGATTTGTTGCTGAAAGAATAGGGGTTTTCAAAGATGTATTTCGCATATGGAATTGCTATCTAGAGACCAATTATGTGCGAGACAGCCCACGAAGTGGTAGAAGGCGTGTTACTAACGAACAGCAGAACCGCTATATTACGTTAACAATTCGGAGAAATGGTACTATGCCAGTCCCACAACTTCAGAGAGATGTTTCGCATGCAATTGGAGTTCGCGTTTTAGTATCTACACTAAGAAGACACATTCTTGAATCCGGTTTAAGATGTCGGCGGCCAGTAAAAGTTCCCCAACTACAATAAGACCACCGAGTTCGTCTACTGCAGTTGCCTGAAACGCACGTTCGCTTACTCGAAGAATTTTGGAATTATGTCCTATTTTCCGACGAGACCAGGATTTGTGTGGTAAATGATAGTCGCCGGATTCGTGTTTGGAGAGAACCAACAAGAGCCGCCCAACTTGCCCATGCTCGCCCCTTGCCTCCATTCGCGGGAGGAAACGCCATGTTTTGGGTAGGTATTATGTCTGACGGGCGTACTGAGTTAATCCACGTTCAAGGCACAATGACAAGCGACAGGTACATTAGGGATATTCTACATCCTTATGTTAGGACGTGGAGAGGGGCTGCTGGTAACAATTTTGTGTTTATGGACGACAATGCTCGTCCCCATCATACAAGAGTTGTGGATGAATACCTACAAAGTGAGGGAATCAATCCCCCTAGAACTCTCCAGGAGCTTGTCGTCGCTGCTACCGACGAATGGCAGGCTATTCCACAAGAACGGATTGCTAACCTTGCGCACAGCATGCGGCGTCGTCTTCAAGCTTGCATTGAGGCCAGAGGAGGAAATACACTTTATTAGAAGCTATATTTTTTTAAATTTCACAAATTATACAATATAAATATATTTTACTTTTGTTAAGTTTTTCTCTTAGGAAGATTTGAAATGTTGTGGTAAAATAAAAAAATTTAAAACTCGTTGATTTTTATTTTAAACTTATCAATGAACTAATATTTAGTCTATTTTCGCGATGACGTAATTACTTAATCGAGAATCAGAGTGATGCAAAACTTTTGAATCTATGTGCATAATCTAAAATACAGTGTCACCATTAAAGTTTGAACCATATGGGAAAAAACGTTCGAAAATTGTTCGATTTAGGTAAAATTTGACTTCACCATAAGTTTTTGCTTTAAAAGTATTTATCAGTGTACCGGTTTTAGAGGTCGCCGCGGAACAGCATAAGTCATTGTTATTGAACAATGAGACAACATCGCCATTCCAAGTCACGACGCGCCAGCGCTCTGGCCGGGTATCGCGGGAGTAGGAGACGTTTTCCTTGTTCTTCTGCCTTTGATCACCAGAAGCGTCGCCAAATCACTTTAGATAGTTGCGATATTAGATATTTTTTTTGAAACCAAGCTGTGACTTTTGTTGCATCAAAACGAAGCTATGAAATTAATTGAGATTATTGATAGTGCATGCAATACTGTCAAGAATGACTGTATAATCATATTTTTTCAATTTCTTCTTTTTTGAAAAATTCAAGATAATATACAATATAAGGAGGGCCAGTACAGGGATCTCGGAAACCGTAAGAGATACGAAGTCGGTTAAATAGAGGTAAAGATGCGCATTTACGTACCTAATAATATGCCGTTTAGAAAATTTTAAAATTCCGAGTAGTTCCGGAGATATCCGGAAAAAACGAAATTCTGAAAAATCGTTTTATTGTTTTCATGGGTTTTTTGAGATCGAATTCGAAAGTAAATTGCACTTTTGCATTGCCACTTTTTCCGCTCTATCTAACAGCGTTAATTGTTTTGTAATCCGACGAGTCATCTTCGAAGGGCCATTATCAACTTTATTTTTTTAAATACGGTCCTGTTTTCCTGATATTGGAATTTGAGAGCTTTTTCTCCCGAATGCAACGATGTATGACACATTGTGGTTTAATGGCGTTCCGAGGGTTTTTTGAACAACATAAGGAAATTTTGTGATACGGTCCTGTATTTCTTTTAATTTTATACATAATATCTCATAGGTAAGCTCTAAATTTTTTTACTTATGTTGGACTAGTTCAATAAATAACAAATAGTTTAATAATAAACCACAAATAAGTGAACAAGAATCATTCCAAAACAGTAATAAAACGAACAATGAAAAAAGTAAGGAACTACATAATCAGGTGTTCAAAATGATTTCCGTTATTCTCTAAGCACAAATAACATCTTCTAACTGCCACATAACAGTTTTTTGAGATAAAATAAAACATGCGATAGAATATCAAACTTTTCAGCATTTGTAAATTTATGTTCCATATTTTCTGGAAAATAGAAAATCTCTTAAAACGCTCTCAAACGATCACAATGGGAATGTCAAGTGAAACAAATCACGCGTCGCCGTCTTAATTTTTTTGTTTCAAGCGCCTACTTTTCTTTTAAATTCCAAATCAACAGAAGTTTGAAATAATGTTTCTGTATTTTGTTCACTTATTTGTGGTTTATTATTAAATTATTTGTTATTTATTGAACTAGTCCAACATAAGTAAAAATTTAGAGCTTACTTATGAGATATTATTTATAAATTTAGGAGAAATACAGGACCGTATCCCAAAATTTCCTGACGCTGTTCAAAAAACCCTCGAAACGTCATTAAACCACAATGTGTCATACATCGTTGCATTCGGGAGAAAAAAGCTCTTAAATTCTAATATCAGGAAAACAAGACCGTATTTAAAAAAATAAAGTTGATAATGGCCCTTCGAAGACGACTAGTCGGATTACAAAACTTATTAACTTTGTTAGATAGAGCGGAAAAAGTGGCAATGCAAAAGTGCAATTTACTTTAGAATTCGATCTCAAAAAACCCATGAAAACAATAAAACGATTTTTCAGAATTTCGTTTTTTTCCGGATATCTCCGGAACTACTCGGAATTTTAAAACTTTCTAAACGGCATATTATTAGGCATGTAAATGCGCAAGTTTACCACCATTTAACCGACTTCGTATCTCTTACGGTCTCCGAGATCCCTGTACTGGCCCTCCTTATCTTGGACACGTTGTAGTCATGTAGTAGATATCTATATTTTGAAGCTAAATTTAAAATTTTAAGAAATTCTATCCGATAGTTTTCTTGTACTTTGTCACACCTTTTTACCTTAATAGCGGACATTGATAAGTGCTCTTAATAGGCAGTTCAAGTACAACGAATACTTAAGTAAATGTATAGATGCAAATTATCCACAGGGCCAATACTCCATTCATAAAACTGTTGGAAAGTGTGAAATGTTATTGAAAATCAGTAATGGGTGGAAGAGAGAACTACATGTTTCTTGGCTGAATGGCAACAATACTGAAGTCTGGTTATATCCAATGACGATTAAAATGTTATGGACCGGCCCTTCTCGTTTACCGTAAGTTCGTTTCTTGCGGCCAACATTAGAAAGAATGGTCCGAGAAAGAGACAGAGCTAGTCCGGGCAAAAGGCCCGGCAAGGGCGTATAATTTACATTGATATTCTGTACGTTTTGCTTTTACCTATTCAAAAAGTGTAGTTTCGAATATTAGTTATTTATAAAAAAGATCGAAATATTGATGGCCTTTTTAAATCCACTTTTTATATACAGTGTGTCCAAGGATGGATTTAACTATTTATTTATTTTACACCCTTGCATCTCCTAGTAAAGCATTTTATGGCCGCACAAGACTCAACCATCTTGCAAATACAAAATTCATATTAAGAAATTAACCAATTCAACTGAAATTAAATCACCAAGAACAAGCACATCAGAATATCAAAAAATTAATAAAAATAGTGCGGAACCAACACTACCCCAACACAGAATTCACCGGCAAACGGGGTTCTTCCGACCTAGCTCCACGGACTTGTCCATTTTTATTTATAATATATATAAATGACATTTATAAGTCTTTAAAAAAATGTTTTGTCAGTTTATTTGCGGATGACACCCTAATTTCTGTTTCTGGTAAGAATTGGCGAGAAATAGTTACTGTTCTTAATAGTGAGCTCAGCATTTTATATGACTGGTTATGCCAGAATAAATTAAAGTTAAATGCAACAAAAACGAATTGTATGATAATTGGTTCAAAGACACAATGTAATGCTTTTAATGAGTTAAATTTATCGCTGTACATAAATAATACTCCAATCACATATGTAAGTGAAATTAAATATCTCGGAATAATTTTGGATCCGCAGCTCAATTTTTCTGCTCATGTTGACTATCTCTGTAAAAAGTTGGCAAAAAAGATTGGGTTTTTTTATCGAGTATCTTCCTGTGTGTCTCAATGGACAAAAAGATTAATTTATAAAACAATTATTTTGCCGCATTTTAATTACTGTACGTCTTTGTTAATTTCATGTACAGGGGAGGAGATTGGTAGATTGCAGGTACAGCAAAATAAGGTCATGAGGATTTTGCTCGGATGTAATAAATATACACCAATAGATTGTATGTTAACAGAGTTGGGCTGGTTGAACGTCGGGCAGTGGATTGGAAGGGCGAACCTCATTTTAATATACAAAATGGAAAACAATTTATTGCCTCATTATCTCAACTCATATCTTGAGAGAAGATATGACTGTCACAATTATGGTATCAGATCAGCAAGAAACTACAACATTCACTATGTAAAATCTGTTGGTCTACAAAAAACTCTTTTTTATGAGGGACTTCGCCGTTTTAATGCGCTCCCCGATGTGATAAGGAGCTCACCTAGTTTGACTGTATTTTGTAGAAAACTTTTTGTGTATTTGCGAGGACAGAGCTTATGTTAGCATTTTGTATTTGTAAACAATGTATGTAAATATGTATTTATTTTGTTCTTTTTACTAGCCAAGTGCTAAATAAAGTATATATAAATAAAAATAAAAAATATAACCTTTTAAAAGGTGCTTACATATTAAAACATAACCATACTTACCGATGAAGAGATAAATCCTTATTTAAATGATCCACTCTTTTACAAACTACACATGAATGCAGCATGATTGTTTATAATAATGACGATTTTTCACAAATTGTCACAAAACAAACATAATATACAATATTTTATTAGAATGTGCGAGGGCTCACTGTAGCAACACTGTTAGAATATGGTTCATTCTGATATCCCCGCCTAGCTCCTTGGCCACACCCATTGTACATGATCGTGTAGTAAAATAGTAACAGACGTTGCTAGAGTGCAGTTGCATTAGTTCAGATTCATTTGATGCTTTTAAGTATAATAATATTATTTTAAAGAATTTCTCATCCTTTTTACTTTATAGTAAATTATTGGGAAATAAATTTATTTTAAGAGCAATTGTGGATTAAGCTTAAACCAGTTGTAATGGTCAAATTAACAAATTTCAAATTGGGAAGATACCTTAGAAATAAATATGACAATCTCTGGCTATGCTGCAATCATAACAGAAAGGTGGGGAAAGCACGTTTGCATTTGTTGGGTAGCCTAGAAATATAAACATTTCTATCTGTAGAGTTGTATAATCTAAGAAATTATCTAAACGCGTACCTTATTACAGCGGTGCCATTTTTAAAGCCATCTTCTTCTAACTTATTTCAAATTGTAGAACTGTGTATGATTGCAAACGTTGGTGATTTTGCCATCACTTTTAACAAGCCCGAACAAAATCGGTGTTTACCGTATTAACCTATTCAAGAAGTTATAATGCAGTTTTTCTATAAAATATACAGGGGAATCAGCCACCAGCTCAAAAATTACATGAGATTTCCTATGTATATAAATAAATAAGATTGAAATAATTATAGTTATTACTTAATTACCTTTTATTATCCAATACGAATCCCAATAATATATTTCTTTGAACCTTCCCCCAGGAACTATAAATCCATTTGGAAGTGGTATCAAGGAATGTTGGGTCGGATTATTTCTCACCTCCTGTTTAACCTTTCTACCCAATTGTGGCCATAAACTTACTAATTCTTTAGCAAAAGTCTTTATTGATGAGTCGTAGATTGTGTCCAAAAAAGCAGGCGATTTAATAAAATCGCTTGGTTCCCATACATCCTAAAAAATTTAATTTCTTAAATACCATACAGGCACAGAATTTTTTATATGTATACTATACAATATGGTGTTATGGAAATGACGTATTATATTTAAATGGGTGTCTCCTTGGGTGTCCTAGAGAAACGCTACATATAGTTTTTTTTAAATCGACCGTTTTAAAAGTTGGGTAACAAACACTCTTTCTCACAGGTCAGTCCGCGCTACTATACAGGGTGTCCCATTTTCGACACTTTTATAGGGTATCTCCGTAACTGTTAGTGCTATCAGAAAAGTAATGTAGGTGTCACGCGCTCTTTTTGGGTCAAACTTAAAATGGTAAAATCAAAATTTGAAAATTTTCGCTCGTTTAAGAGATACGGGAGAAAATAAAAAAATTGACAATTCCTAAATTACCCTATATTTTCTTAGTTAAAAGAGATACGGAAAAATGTTGTATACAGAAGCTTGATGATGATGATTGTTAAATAATCTACCGTTTTCAGAATAAATATACGGGGTCAGGTAAGAAAGTTATCGGACCTAACCTCATTCTTTTTAATGGAACAGCCTGTATATTTCAATTTAAAAAGATAGCATTTTAAACTCTATTTTCAAATTTATAACACACCATGGATGATAGATATCATCAAATTTGTCAAAATGTTGATAAGTCTTTTTTGCACAAATGAATATGTAAAAAATGAAATTTACGTTAAATGTTAATAATCACTAGAATGTCAACATAGTTGTCTCTAGGATATTAGTTTTGTTTCATGGCCTACTTTGGTTTTTAGGTATAAAGTTTAAATAAATCGCCTAGGAAACCAATATCATCCATGGTGTGTTATATATTTGATAGGAGAATTTAAAATAGTATATTTTTAGATTAAAATATACAGGGTGTTCCATTTAAAAAAATGAGGATAGGTCCGATAACTTTTTACCTGACCCCGTACACTTATTCTAAAAACGGCAGATCATTCAACAATCAATATAAAGAAAGTTCTTTATAAAGCTTTTTACTGTATCTCTTTTAACTAAGAAAATATAGGGCAATTTTGAAATTGTCAATTTTTGGATTTTCCCCCGTATCTCTTAAGCGCGCGAAAATTTTCAAATTTTGATTTTACTATTTTAAGTTTGACCCAAAAAGAGGACATGACACCTACATTACTTTTTTGATAGCACTAACAATAACGGAGATACCCTATAAAAGTGTCGAAAATGGGACACGCTGTACAACATTTCATCCAGACAAAATGGCAATGTTGCCAAACTTAATGTATAACTGAAATTGCATATGCATTATAAAAATTAATTATTTATCCACCTACTTGTATTTATCTTTATACCTAAAGAGTGAGGAAATCCAGGCACAATCAGTCAGTTTTTTTTCCTTTTTCATGGGAACACTCCTGGAAACACTTTATGCTAGAAACATCTTAGATCTTGATAGCAACACGGAACACAATAATAGAAAAAAAAAAATAGTTAGTTTTTTTGAAAATACACTATCAGATTATTAGATTTTATGAAACGCGACGCGACGAAATTTGACTTGTTCGTCAGCGACATCCCATATTTTCTGACAAACGGCAGCTGTTGCGTACAGAAGAAACTACCGGTCTTAAACTGAACAATTTAGTTTCATTGCTCAACAATATTCATAGTTTATTTATGGATTAGCAAGATACGCGAGTAAGCCGAAAAAGTATTACAAACATGAGTACCACCTGAAAAAACCTAGCGGATTGCAGCGTGTATATTTGATTATGAATAAAATCAAGCGTATTCCGACGCTGTCTGTGTTACACTAACAATCTCGCAAGCGTACAGCGACTCAGCCGTAGTAAGCCGAGTATGTGCCGTTTCGTCATTTTGCGTTTTGAACGCAGGGTTGTTCCAGAGAATACTTTTGTACCAAATTCGGTACACTTTACAAGGTATTGGCTGCATTCAACAGAACCCATCAATTTATAAGACGATGACGTCACGATGCGCTAAATGTTATTATTTAAATGGGTGACTCCTTGGGTGTCCTAGAGAAAGTCTACATACTTTTTTTAAAATCTAAATACTAAGGTAAAAACCCTTTTTACCCACATGCTGTCGCGCCGTTCCATCTGGATTCACTTAGCAACTATGTGGGTCACTAGAGTATACTAACCGTATTGTCGGATCACACCGCGTGTCTCTCCTTTGCTTAGATACCGCCGCATGCCACTATCGTTGCTTCAGTATGTTTCGAGACTCGGGGATGGAGTGACGCTGTCGAGGGTTCTACGTGCTTGACGTATACGAATTTTAAACGTTTTGTTAGTTGTAGCAGTACCCGATTTTTTTTCTGTTGTGAAATAATTCATAATAATAAATGTTGTGATGTGATTTCAAATTTGTGTGATATTATCTACTGTTGAGCTGTTGAAAAACATACTTCTTGTGTTTTATTTTTTTATGGAATTTAATTAAGACGGATTATTTTAAAATAAGATCGAAGGTACGAGAGTATGTATCTTAAAATTGATTTTTTTTTCTAAACAGAAAAATAAGTGATAACGCTTGTCAAAGACATCTTGTTGTCAAAAACTGTGTGTTCTGTGTCGCAATATGACAACACCGCCTATAATACACTAACCTATTTTGAACCTCGATACTGCATCAATAAACTATTGATTGCGAACGTCCTCAGTAGCGGCAACATAAATTTTCAGATATCATATAAAGTGTATATTTTGCTTAAAAGCCCCATTTAAGGTTATTTTTCTTCAATTTATTTTCATCTCAGGATTTGCCGGTTTAAATATAATAAGTCATTTCCATAACACCCTGTATATTCATGTATTTGACTTTGACGTTTTCCACACGTACTAAATTGTAATGTCGGAAATAAAGCATAAAGCACAGAGGAAAGCAAGGATCTCGTTAATGGTAACAGATGCAACTTCGATTAAATGCGGAAAAATTATCGCCATCGAAGCACGAACAATATGCCGTACAAAAGTGTTGGTAAGATTTTTAAGTATTGAGTTATTTACAAAAAAAAACTGAAAGTTTGAACTTATAATAATTAAATTTTTTTTCGACGTGACTATTAAAGTTAGTACAAAACTAATAAAATATTCTCAAAGCAACTTCTAGTGAACTCGAAGATTATATAGCAAATTTTTTTATACGACGTTCCGTTTTCAAGCAATGATCATCAATTCATCGTCGAATTTTAAGAATTTTTTTTATTCCATATTTTTTTTTCGCACTTTTCCTTGGATGAACGTATGCTTCTCTTCCGATGATCCATCCATCTGTGCTGGGGAGATCTCCGACGTCATTCTAACTAGCATGCAAGCATTTATCCCCCCCGCCAAAAAACTCCCTTCCATCGCAAGCCCTGGTTTAGCAAGAATTGTGAGCGTGCTGTCAGATCAAAAAATCTGGCTTACCGACAGTGGCGTCTTTATTATCTCTCGAAACCAATGTAAGCTAACAATAGATCAAAGCAAAGAAGCCCATAACCTGAGGATCAAAAACAAACTTCTTGACAGTCCAAACGGACCAAGGTCATTTGGTCAGTTGCAAAGGCCGTCAGCCAAAATTTTACCAAATCAACTATTCCACCTCTAACACGTTCCGATTGTACAATAGCATCCACAGCCGGAGACAAAGCAAACTTACTTGCTGAACTATTTTCTTCGCATTCCACGGTATATTTCCAGGGAAAAACACCACCCAACATTCCTGCAGTTCAATCCGAAATGACCGAAATCGTGTTCCGTCAGCGTCCCGTCAAACGAATCCTGAAAGGTCTCGACGTCAAGAAAGCTTCTGGTCCAGACGAAATTCCTATTATAGTTCTCAAGAGATGCGCCGATGAACTAACACCAGTATTTTGTAGACTTTTTAACATATCCTACAAACAAGGAATATTTCCATCGTGCTGGAAGACGGCGCGAGTCCAGCCTATACCAAAGAAAGGTAAGAGAACCCTGCCTAGCAACTATGGACCAGTCGCATTGCTTTCAGTTATATCAAAAGTAATGGAGAAAGCTATTAACCAACATCTTCTAAAGTACCTGGAAGGCTTCAACATTATCACCGATCATCAATATGTATATGTCACCCATCTTTGGAACAACGCAATCGAACATCATGGGGAGTCTCGGGCTGTTGCACTGGATATTTCTAAAACCTTTGATCGTGTTTGGCATGAGGGACTTCTAAGTAAACTGCGATCCTATGGTATGCCCAGTCGATTCTGTGCATTGCTGTCTAGCTTTCTTAAGGACCGCTCTCTGCAAATGGCGATTGACGGATTTCTTTCAAACACCTTCACCATCAATGTCGGTGTTCCTCAAGGGTCAATATTGTCTCCCACTCTCTTCTTACTCTACATTAACGACCTTCTAGTGAAAACGAAAACCCGATAGTTAGTTTTGCTGATGATAGCACACCTATATCATCTTTCTCTTTGAATGCACAAACATCGGCTGCCGACGCACATCTTTGCAGACAGCATGAAGTATCACGCCTCAACAAAGACCTGGAAAAAATTTTGGCTTGGGGTGACAGTAACCAAGTCGAATTTAACGCTAAAAAATCCAGGCAGCAGTTTTCTTTAAAAATGTTAACATTACAGAACCGGATATAGTCATGGACGGGCACGCAATCCCACTGGCTTCATCTATTAGTTTGCTGGGCGTCAATCTGGAAGGAAATATGTCTAGGCATAACCACGTTGTGACAATCGCCAAGATAGCTTCTCTGAAACTTGGTGTACTCTTCCGAAGTAGAAAGTTGTACACACCTCAACAACTTTTGACATTGTACAAAGCCCAGATTCGACCATCACTAGAGTACTGCTCTCATGTCTGGAGCTCTGCACCCAAACATACTCTTCGGCTACTGAATTCCATCGAAAGGAGGGCCATTCGTCTGATTGGAGACCACGAGCTGATGAAGAACCTCGACAGCCTAGAACATCGAAGACAAGTTGAGGATTTGACTCTCTTTTACAGATATTTTCATGGAAAGTGCTCGGCTGACCTTTCCTTCTTAATTCCGCCGAGAGCGGCGAATATCAGAAATACACGACGAAACACTGCCTCCCATCCATATGTTGTTAAGCTTAGTAATCCTCGAACTTCATTGTTTAAGAACTCTTTCATCTGGAGGACTTCATCCTTGTGGAACGATCTTCACGAGGTCGTTTTTCCCAACGAATATAACCTCCAGCGATTCAAAACCCACGTGAATCGCTTTTTGCGCACACGGACCACTCCCAGAGTGCCCTAAAGGATTTTTCCTATAGTGCTTGTATTTGATCATAAAAGAAATAAAAATGATATACAACGCATTATCGTCTAATTACGTTTCGAGTCTTTTTAATCATCTTCATGGAATTTTCAGAATACAGACGTATATTTTTCATAATTTTGTAATAACATAATAATCATGGAACAAGATAATTTATTAACAATAGTAAGTATGAAAAAATAAATAACAAAAATAGGTACATCGGCGAAAAAACATTAATTAAAGTAAAACTAACAATGTAGATTATTAGAAATATTATTATTTAATTTTCCAAAAGTTGGTCAGAATGTACTAGTACAGTATCCAAACAAATTGCATCTTAAAATTGCAGAATTTAAAAACATTCATTAGCATTTCTGACCTTACACTTTGAAAGGCTTCAATTACTTTGCTAGTTGTCTAAGGTCTCTGGAGAATGGTGGAAATCATTTCGAACATCTTTTGGAAAATTAATTTCTAATAATCTGCGGTTACTTTTACTTTAATTCATGTTTTTTGCCGATGTCCTATTTTTTGTTTATTCTTTCATACGTATTGTTTTGTTATTGTTAATAAATTATCTTGTTTTATGATTATTATATACTGCATTATTAAAACTATTCATTTTATTACCTACTGTTTTTACAAAATTACAGAAAATTCCATGAAGATGATTAAAAAGACTCGAAACGTAATTAAACGATAATGTATGGTACATCATTGAATTTAGAATAAAAAAGTCTTAAAATTTAACATTATATTATTGTATTAGAAAAAATCAAGTTGACGAGACGACATATAAAAGAATTTGCTATGTAATCTTTGAGTGCATTAAATGTTGCTGTGAGAATGCATTATCAGATTTGATCTCACTTTAATATTAACGCCGGAAAAAAATTATATCAAAAATCCAAAATTTCGGTTTTTTTTAAATAACTCAAAACTTTAAAATCTTACCAAAACTATTTTTGTATCTATTACCATAAACGAGATATAGGCCATCATTATCTTGGGTACCCTGTATAATGTAGCTTCTATCCCATATATCAAATAACTAAATTCGGATTAAAAACAGAGGTAAGATATTGAGCTTCGTAAAAGGGGCTAATTTTATTTGACGCATAGTTTAAGAAAACAGTCTAAACGATCTTGGAGGAAAGTAAGTGCTCACTTTTCCATTAAAGTTTTAGCTACAATCTCACCGATATTTTTTTAGTAGATCCTTACCGATTCGTCATCAGTAAGAAAATTCGCTCCAACAAAGCTAGTCACATCTTCCGTTGTAGGATTGTTGCTTGTTGATTTCATCATATCATCAAAGTTCTTTAAGGTTACACTTTCTGGGTTGGATTGAACCATGTCCACAAAAGTTTTGGAATCCGACTCTTTTATTAGTTTTTGGACAGTATGTAATAAATTTCCCTGACAATATACCATGCTAGGACACGATTGAATGATCACATCTGTAGCTCTTTTGAATCTCGGCCTGCGTCTTTTAGCTCTCGCTTCAGTTACAACAATGAGTATTCCTACTAATGAAAGAAAGTTTTTTATTCGCATTTTCCCCCTCGATTTCTGAAAATAAAATAAAATAATTATTTATGTAAAGGGATTTCAAATAGGAACGATACGATTTTGAAACGATATGGTAACCATGGTAATAAAGTTATACCTGTCATTAGTTGTTATTTATATCCAGCATACGCTAAGTGCCTGTTCTCACTAAAGCAACTGACAACCGCAACGCAACATCAACGCGACATAGCACTAATGTTTAAATACGCATGTTCCCACTGACTTAAGGAAACTCAACTACAACGCAACTAGTTGCTTATGAGTTGCCCGGCATACCGCGTCGCCGTCGTTAGTTGCTTCCAATCGCGGTGTCATGGCGGACGAGACAGCAAAATATTTAAGTTTTGTGGCTCATTCGGTAAAACCTATGGAATTTAATCGGATCATTATTTAATTCCTGTGTCACTATATACGAACTATGTCTCAAACTTATGATATAAAAAGGGTTAACCCAAAATGGTCGCTCAGTTTTCTTTTTTAAGCTTTTTAACGAGAAGTATGTTGCGGCTATATCTTCATCTGACGAAGACGACATTTTGCTCACGTCAAAAGAGACTTCAAGCCAGTTGATTCCAGTGGGAACGCAAGAGCAACTCAACTGAAGTTGCGGTCGCGTTGCGGTTGCTTTGATTCCAGTGGGAACGCATGAGCAACTCAACTCAAGTTGCGGTCGCGTTGCAGTTGCGTTGCGGTTGCCAGTTGCTTTGGTGAGAAGAGGCACTAACAATTTATTGTGGCTAAATACGCACTTCAGGAAGGTTTGGTTAGTATCCAAAAATTTTACGAAAATAAGCGGTCTATTGTGAAGACTTATCGCGCACTTCGCGAAAACTTTGGTCGAAATATTCGCCATTCTTTCCTTGTCATTCGTCGCATCGTTGCCTAATTTGAAAATAATTTTACTCTTCACGATGTAAAAAAACCAGCAAGACGTCGAAACTCCAGAATTGTTGAAAATGTTGCAGAGGATCCAAATTTGTCAATTCCTTGTCGTGCTCAACAGTTAGGGTTTAAAAATACGACAACTTGGCGAAATTTGCAAAAAGATTTGAAGTTACACCCGTATAAAATTGTTTTGACTCAATAACTTAAGCCACTGAACCATCGGGGGGATCCTAATTTTGCAAAAAAAAATGATCTTTTCAGATGAAGCTAATTTTTTGGTTAAGTGGATATGTCAACAAGCAAAATTGCCGTTTTTGGTGCGAGTATAATCTACAACAGAGTCACGAGAAGCCCTTGTATCCGCTAAAAGTAATTATATGCTGTGGTTTATGGTAGGGTGGCATCATCGGACTATTTTTTTTCTAAAATGAGGTAGGAGATTCAGTTACAGTGAATGGCGAGTGATACCGACAGATGTTAAGAAACTTTTTGTCGTCAAATTTAGATGCACTTGATTTGGAGGATATGTGGTTCCAGCAAGACGATGCCACATGTCACACTGCTAATGAAACTATCGATGTATTCCAGGAAAAGTTTAATGAAAGGATAATATCAAGGAATGCAACTGTTCACTGGCCATCAAGAAGCTGTAATTTAACTCCTTTACATTACTTCTTGTGGGGCTATATAACATCTTGACAGATTAAGATTGAATATTGAACGCTGCATGCGTCATATCACGCCTGATTTATTGTACGAAACCAACGATGTGTTATTCAAAATATAAATGTTATCGACTGTATTTTAATATAATATAAAAAGTTGGGTTGTATCTGATATAATTTTATTTATTTATTTATTTATTTATTTATTTACAAACTCTATGGCAGAACCAATTACAGAGTAGGATAGTTGACACACAGTATACCAAAACTCAAAATATTTCATTTAACATATTCTTTAGCTTGGCGTTACTAATATTAAATAAATCACATTGATTCTGAACTACATTATAGAGCATACACATTTGTATAATTGGTGAATTCCTATAGTAATTCGTACGGGTGTTATCAACATACAATGTAATAGGATGTCTAGTTCTATAAGACGGCACATAGAAATTTATATTAGATATTAGGCTTGTATCATTAACCAAGTTATTCACTAGTTTATGCAAAAAAAGGACAGATGCTATTTTCCTACGATCCTCTAAGCCTTAGAGTATAAGGTCTTAAAATTGTATGTTTTCATAACATCCGTTTTGGGTATATGCATTTGATAAACTCCAGTTGCCTTATAGTGGATATATCTTAAAAACTTATTTTGTACCTTTTCTATACTATATTTATGATTTTCATAGTATGGACTCCATACCACTGACTGAGCCATACTCTAAAACACTTCTGACAGACGCAACATACAGAACTCTTATACATTTAATATTTGTGACTAATCTGCAATTTCTTACTATAAATCCATACATTCTAGAGGCTTTTTTCGTTATTTCGGATACATGTGTTTTAAAGGTTAGCGCAGAATCGAAAATGACTCCCAGGTCCCGCATCTCCGTAACTCGGTCCAATGCCGTGCCATTAATTAAGTATTCATTATTTATTATGATTTTTTCCTGCTATAGCTAAGAACATAACACTTACTTATGTTGAAATATAATCGAATCTAAATTATTGTAGACATTTAGACGCAAACAGCCTAAGTATCTGTCTACCACTATTATTCCTAAAAACTGACTGAGGGATATAGGGAAATAACGTAAAATTATGGGTACTTACAGTTTCTGATATTGCGTTATAACTTCCTACTCTTTAGTATTTACAGATCAAATTTTATAAAATGTCAATGTCAAAATAGGAATATAAGGTTAGCTTTCCACTAAAACTTCAAGGTTAAGTGGCATTTATAAACCTTGTAGCTGCAGTTCAGTTCAGTCGAGTTCAGTTCCGCCGACTGTCGCTCGACTACAACAAATGAAAATATGTCAGATCATTTATAAATATAAATATAAACAGTGGCTATTCATTCGAGTCAATTCAAGTTTATAAATCAGAAATTGTTTCCCAGTGAACTGCAACTGCAAGCGCAGCTCAACTGAACTGACCGTAAATGTTTATAAATGGCCCATTAGATTAATAATAATCGTCCAAATTAGACAGTTTTGCAAACATTTTTTGTACAGAATATTTTTAAAATGACACCTTTCTGGTATAAATATAAAAAATACTCGTAAGTAAATTTTTTAACTTACAAACTACTATAAGATATGTACTGTATGTATGTACTGGGCAATTGGTTAATTAATATTGTTATAGTAAACATAAAGTATCAGTGGCGGTTCTTCCACAGGAGCACATGCGCACGTGCACCCGAACAAACCCAGAACGAAAAGAAAAATATTAAAAGTAAGATACACGAAATGTCTACATCTCGCGGTGTATTTGCGTACCACAAGGCTGGGTCAAAGCCCATGAAGCCAATGGTCGGTTCTCTAAAAAGAGAAAAACCCGCAAAACACATCTCAAAACGGTGTAATGTACCGTTTTGAGATGTGTTTTGCGGGTTTTTCTCTTTTTAGAGAACCGACCATTGGCTTCATGGGCTTTGACCCAGCCTTGTGGTACGCAAATACACCGCGAGATGTAGACATTTCGTGTATCTTACTTTTAACATTTGTCGAGCACTTCATAAAGTGCTGTGAGAATTTTTTTTTTTTTTTTTTTTCAGTGTGCCACCAACCTCCGTAGAAGCCAGACGTTCAATCGCTCCAGCTGTCCCTCCATGGCAGACTTCTGAACTTCTTCCCGCCATAAGCTTAGACCACGCCTCCGCTGTCAACATAGGGAGTTTTTGCACTACCATGTTGGCAGAAATCTCGGCATTGCCTTTTTGAAGGCAGTTACCGGAGATTTAGCGTGTTAACACATTTCATTAATTATTCTGACTTTTCTAGCGCTGCCAGTGCCAGCCCGACCTGGACAGCAGTGTAGAGAAGTCACCAACACCCAGCCCGACGCAGAGCTTCAGTCCCAGAAGCTCAGCTCAATCAAAAGACGGAAGTGCAGGTCAGGTAAATAGCAGGAAGGTTTGTAGCACCACCTCATTACTCTGACACAATGCACCACAGCCTGTACACTAAAAAACGACTACTACTGGCACCTCCCGCCCCCCGCAAAAACTCCAAACCCAAATCCAAAACCCCAGCAAACCCTCCCCACTCTCCAACAATGCCACGAAACACCCCCCCGACAAAACCAGACAACAGTCTTCGCTCTCCCAGAGGCACCAGCCCCGTCAGCGACGCTTCATCCACTTCAACTAAAGCTCTGAGGGGGAACCGATTCTACCTCCTCCAAGACACCGCCGACAAAGAAACACCCAAAATGTTGCCAACCATAACCACACCGCAAATATCCATCCCTGTAGTGACAGCTACAAAGGACATGCCCGTCTCACAGAAGATAGGGAATGACATCACTGCATCCCCATCATACCCCACTCTTGCTGAATCAAATGGAAACTACGATGAGTGGATGCTCAGAATAACTGAACATGGAAAAATCCTCGACGCACTCTATCCAAGTACAAAAATACCTACAACAGAAACCACCAACATATTAAAAGAGAACAACGAAATGAAAATGGAGCTAAAGTGCTTCCAAGAAGAGAGAAACAGATGGGAAAAGGAGCAAAACTCCTTCCAACAACAAAATGCTTCCCTTCTGACACAAGTAACCGAACTGGTCAACACCATCGAATCCATCAAGGAAAACCATAGAAAAACGAACGTAGAGTTGCTTAACCGGATCCTCTGCCAACAGAGCGAAAAGGATGCCTCCGACTTACTAATACAAAATCTCAGAGAAAAAGTATCTGCTAAAACTCCCCGCCCGGCTTCCTCGAGAAGCCCCTCACCCCCGGCTAAGAAGCCTACTATACCACAAAAAATCCGAAAAACCCAGACAAAGTCCAGGGAGACTTCAGCATCCGAAAAAATGGATGCTGAGGATTTCCCGCCCCTCCCCGACAAACAAGACAACCCCATGACCAGCGCCCTCCCTCAGCTATCGCTGAATGCCCCCAAGACGTCAAATCCGGCGCTGAAGGAGCATTTTGCAAAGCTGAATGACAAACAAACAACAAACAAAAACACCCAAATCCCCCCCATAATAATCCGCGCCACTGGAGAGTGGATGCAGATAGTCATGCTCATCAGAGCACAAAACCTCGAATTCCTTGAAGCGGTATCCACCCGCTTGGGAATTAAAATCACCCCAAAAACACCAAAAGATCACGGAGGTATCACCCAGATACTGCGTGAAAAGAGCATACCTTACCACACATTCTTTCTCCCAGAAGAAAGAATGTTAAACATCATCATTAGGGGGATAGACAGAGGCATCCCGGTTGAAGCTGTCAAAGCTGATCTCGAGAGCCTAGGTTTTTCTCCCGCCCAAATTTACAGGCTCCGTCTGGGGGCTGCCAAAACAGAATGCCCCCTCATAAAGGTGCTCCTCCCCCAAAATCAGACCCACATCCACAAAGTCCAGTACCTGACCCACATGCGCGTTTCCGTTGAAACGCAAAACCCCACCAACAAGAGACACATCAATCAGTGTCATAAATGTCAGAAATTTGGCCACTTAGCGGTGAGATGTTTCGCCACTCCTGCGTGTCACAGATGCGCGGGCGAGCATCTCTACACTGAGTGCACTAAATCAATTGACCTCCCGGCAAAATGCATAAACTGCGGTGGCGCACATCCTGCCAACTACAGTTTATGCCCCCAAAACCCACGCAATCACCAAAAACCCCAAAACAACCCCCCAGCCCCGCCCACCCCCCCCCAAAAAGAACATCTCAGACTGCAAGAAGGTGAATCCAAACTCCTCCTACGCAGCAGCGGCAACTCCAAGCCCAAAAACCCCCCAAACCCCCGCAAACATCCCAGAAACACTCCTAGCGGGAGCGGCAAACAGTCAGCTGTTTAGCCTGCTCCTGTTAGACCCCAAGGTGCTGATGGAGAGATTCTCCATTCTCACATCAGCGCTTCAAAATAACCCTGTCTTGCTAACATTGCTCAGCAATGAAGGCAAACAACACTAAACACTAGATACACTAAAAAACACTCAAAAGCTACATACACCTCAAAATCACAGCAAAAATAGAGCTACCTACCCCTCTACGCCTACCATCTAATGAACGGAGCTCTCGAAATTTGCTCACTCGATTAATTTCGAGTGGAAAAGTTTCGAGAGCTGGAACCGAATAATCAAAAATCAGCAACGCTGAGCAACAACCGATATGCAGATAACGTAGCGATCTAGTGAAAGTGAGTTATAGGTATGATACCTAACTCAGACGGTGAGTTTTAGTCAGTCGGCTCGTCTACATTCGTAGGCGAAACCTACACTCTGTAGGTTGACATTGGTCTGGTTTTTCCCCGCAATGTTGCTAACCTGACACTACCCGACCCCCGCGTGGGCCGGGTGTCTGTAAGCAGATTTCTCATCGTGTGTCCAAAAAAAAAAAAAAAAAAAAAAAAACTTTTCGTTTTGCCAGACTGTTGAGCCCCACTGATGAGCCGTAAACGGCGAAACGCGTCTGGGGATGTGGGTCTGGCGAAACGAAAAGGAATAATTTTTCTATTTTTCAGAAAAATATTAATTTATATTCATTAAATATTATTTATCGTATAAAGTCCGACCCTCCCTAATATTTTATCGTACCGTCCATTATCGTATAAAGTCCGACCCTCCCTAATATTTTATCGTATCGTCAACCAAACTGTATATTATAGGCTCTCGATCCGTCAACCGTGCCTCGGTAGAGGTTAATGACGATTAAGTACGAGGGGCATAATGCAGTTTCTCTGTAGTAACAGGTGGCGGGAGACAGCCGGGGATAGCGGGGCTATGGCGATTGAACATGAGAAAGGCGCACAATTTTAATATGCGCCGCGCCGTTGTCTGTTCGTGCATCTAGTTAGAAATTCGAGCGTGTATGTTTTAATATTTTAATATTATATATTTATTAAGTTAAAATGAATAGTTTGACGGTGGACTATTTAAACAATAACTTTAGCTCTTTGAGTTGAGAGACCTAAACCCGAAATTAATTTAAAAGGGTAAATCTAGGGATTTTATTAGAAAGTTTAAAAATTAAATATATGAGAAAAAATTTATAGAGGGTATTGCAAACTTTAATGAGACTGTTATTGATCAATTTTCTACAATTAAGAACCGAAGAACGGACTTTACGTTTAAGCACTATACACACTAAGAAAATCTTTCTTATTTTCCAAAAGTTGTATTTCCTTGTGTAAAATTAAAAAATAAATACAAATATGTTTTACCATCATTTTCTTATTACTTCTTTTCTTTCTTCATTTAAAACGCCTAGAGAGTAATTGTTTGGTCGTTACACAAAAATAAAAAAATTTTTGAAAAAATTATGTAGACAGATTACCTTTTTACCAGAACTTTAAGAAAAAAAATCTTTGGATCAAGCAATTTTTCCCTAGAAAATGTCTAAAATAAAAAAAATGTCACCCGATAATTTACCTTTATGTACCTTAAAGCTGCTTTTTGTGCGACGGATATTGGGGTATTTAGAGATTTCTGTTTCGAGAGATTGTGGGCGTGGCCAGGTATCCCTAAAAATGTGGTTCTTATGCTCGGGGGATTTGTATATTTGGCGATTGTCAAGACATTCAAAATATAACCTACAAAACTCTCATCATTTAAAAAAAAATTAAAACGGATATATCAAGAACATTTTTATTGGGCGTATTGCTTGCCAAAGAAATATTAAACGTAGGAAAGTGCAAGTAAGTTTTCCTCTCGAAATCAAAAATACTATTTATTCGGGTTTGTTCAATAGGTATTATATTTAAGGTCTGATTAGTAATTAGAATTTTTTAGGTCCACCCTTTTTTGGAGAGTAGAAATGGTAATATTCTTATCCAAGAGCTTAGACTTGCCCCTGAAAGGTTTCAGAACTACTTTCGAATGTCTAAAGAAATGTTCCAAGAACTTCTGCAGCTTGTTGGCCCAATAATAAAAAAAATGTAATTTTTTTAGAGGAGATACCATTTCGGCAAAAAAGATTTTTTATGCTTCGTGACCTTTGTATTAGGGGCAATTTTTCATTGTACAGGGGTGGTCGTTTAGCAATTTCAGCTATTAAGAGTTCAGTTAGTCCAGACTGACCCGGATTGCTTGTATCTTCTTCACTTAATTGTGTATTGTAGCACTCTTCGGTCTGAGAAGCTTCGGTCTCCTCTATTTCAACTGAACACTCTTCATCATTATTAAGGCAGAACATATCTTTTATTTATTTGCCGAGTTTTACATATATTACACAGTTTGCTACAATGCATGACAAAAATACGTATTATCAAAATGGGTTTATTTACAAATTGTATGTTATACAAGATTCAAAATATATGTTTTAAAACTATGTAAGTATATTTTTAATTATTACAAAACGTAAGTAAATAAAGTGATAGGAAAAAATATTTTAAAGTTCTCTTGGAGTAGGGTTATTTGAATAGCTAACTACACACTCTCTGGTTTCTTAAAATTGATTCTGTAAGATCTTCCCTCTTGATAGCTGCTCAGGATCACATATCCCGCATTTTCTTTGATAAATCGTTTATTTGTGGGTAATGAATAGTCTTTTTTACTGCGAACCAAATGAAACTAAGGAAATGGTCGCGATCACGACGGCTTCCACAATTTGACCACAATACACGTTGTCGGCATTTTTCTTCCACAAATACTTATATACACTTAAATGAATCTATTCTAATAATAAATTTGTTAACAAAAGACCACACAATCACAGTAAAACGCTCCAAAAACGCTACGAGCTTAACAGTAAACATATGGACACGACCTTTGTTTGCCCACCAGATAACCTAAAAATTTTATTTGACATGTCAAATGGCAAATATCCGGTATTTCTTCGCCTCGAATCGGGGAAAAGTTGGACTTCAACCAACTTTTGGGGGATTCGGTTATTTGGAGAAAGGGATATTTATTTGCAACCACGTGATTAAAGTAAACCAATCAAATCAATTGCCAAATATCCAAATACCCCAATACCCGTCGCACAAAAAGCAGCTAAAATAGCATAATTGTTGTGCATATTAATATTTTTTGATATTTTAAGATTTAAACTTTACATTAAACTGCAATTTATTATACGAATACAGGGTGTTATGGAAATGACGTATTATATTTAAATGAGTGACTCCTGGGATGTCCTAGAGAAGCGCTACATTTTTTTTAAATCGAACGTTTAAAAAGTGGGGTAATTCACCCCTAAACCCACACACAGCTCCTCGGCACATTCATATATGAACATATTACATTGCCCAGCTGGGTAATCAACAGATGTTCAGGCACAATGTTGCCAAACTGTATAAAGGTGTAAAATTTTAGTTTCCTATAAAAATAAATATTTAGCTTAATTAGAAAGTAAATCCAGGACGCGATTAAGGAATCCGGGGCACAGACACTTTCAGTTCTTTTTTCTATGGGAAAAACTTTATGCTCATCACGTGTCCTGATGATAGTGTGGGAGTGCATAATAAGCTTATCACTAAACCATAAGACTAACGCATAATTACACTTTACAACAACATACATAGAACAAGAGCACTTAGTCATTTCGCAATAGAAATAATAAAAATGCTAATTTCTATGGACCATTAACCCTTTACTAAAGATAAAATGAAACAATTATGTTAACAATTAACAGGAACTACCCTTGGAAATAAATGGTCTAGTCCACCTTGGACTTTCTTTCCGAGAACTCTCCGCTACTAGATCTAGCACAGTTGCCATTTCCGAGACTATAATTATACAGGAAAGTAATATTATAGAAGGAAATTTGGCAATTTATGATAGTCGCTTATAAAACATCGAAAGTGGCAACGCTGTATTTTCAAATATTAGCCCGATTGTCCAAAATCAGCTGTTTAAAAAAGCCGGCCGATATCGCTCGAGAGAACCAACGTGTTATTTATTTTTTAAATTTTTAGATGTTAAATACATTATTTCCCATACAATAAGGGCGTATTTTTGTCTACACAGTAGCCCTTTAAATGACTAATTCAGATTGAACGGTACTTAGATGTGTTGTGACGCGAAAACTAATGTGATTTTGTGATGTGAGTACTTGTTTTTTTTTTATAAATTAAGTTGGTTTTAAATAAGTCCGAAAAGGTAAATAAAATTGCATTTTTTTTTTAAAGGGTAAGTGGCATTTATAAACTTTTAAGTTGTCCAGATCTGATGGGTGTCATTCGAATTGAACAAATGAGAACATACCTGACCATTTATAAATTGCGCGGCGGTTCGTTCGAGTCAGTTCAAGTTTATAAATCAGAGCTTGTTTCCCAGCGAACTGAACGTAAATGTTTATAATAATGTACCCTGAAAAATAAACAACTTGAAATCTGTCAAACGGTTATGTTGCTATGTTTATCTTCCGAACAGGGGCACCACGTGATAATTTGTTTGTTTGACATAAGGTCATGTACAGGGCATATTAATGCACCATTTTTGGATATTTTTCTTCAATTTGTTTTCATCTCAGGCATTGCCGGTTTAAATATAATACGTCATTTCCATAACACCCTGTATAATTATGGTTCTATCACAAGAAAAAATTATAAGCTGTTTTTAAATTTACTGGAGCATCTTAACAAATTTTCTTCGTAACTCGTTGATTCGGCTGTCAGGCAGTTGTAGGAATGTCAAAATTTTTTGGCAATTAAACGTTGCCAAATAATTTATCAGTAAATAATTATGATTCTGTGATTTCAAATCGGTTAACCGTGTTTTGATCAAGTTTTTTTTTGTCTCAACGGAAGTATCTAATTATTTTGTTTCAATGCGAATTTTTTCCTATGATAATGAGCGCATTTTAAGAGTCCTTCAACGGCTGTTGGTTACTTGCGCGTGGTAAGTTTCCTACATGCCAATAGAAGGAATGATGGATGAAAAGTTTCGTGGGTCAGTTGCGCATAAAGCAATAAAAGCATTAAAGGATTATTGTAATTATTTTTCTATAAATATTTGGAATTTCCTAAAAGGCAATCAATAAGTTGTACCTGGGCGGTTTGCACTTGATTTCCTAGGACACTGTCAATTTATATAATTTTTTCTATTTTCTTTTGCTGAATACAAAAATAAATTGGCTCCAAAAGGTGTACCGGGGAGGGTTTGCACTTGTTTTCTCAAGACACTGTCTATCTATGTAGCTTTCTTATATAAAGTCAATTTATGTAACATTCTTGTATTTTTTATTTGCTGAATACAAAAGAAAAGTTTTGGCTGGTCAAGGAGGATTTGCAATTGTTTTCTTAGGACAGTGTCTATCTATTTAGCTTTCTTGTATTTTCTTTTGTCGAATACAAAAGAAAATCGGCTCCAAAAGGTGTACCGGGGCGGGTCTGCACTTGTTGTTCCAAGACACGGTCTATCTACGTAACTTTCTTGTGTTTTCTTCTGCTGAATACAAAAGGAAAGGCAGACGAAATACTCCAAATTTCAACTATCCCTTGAGTTCGAACGGTTCGCCGGAGAAAAAACTTCAATAATGAGGTTTGAAGGAAATTGTAGTTGCTTTAATTTTTAATAGGAAGGTTATTTAGAAAAAGGTGATAGTTTCCGAATTATAAGCAAAAACCGCAAAAAAAAAATTTGTACCTTTTTTGGATTTTTTTCAATGTTGCGTTACTAAATTTTAAAACCTCAACGAATTCAACACTCCAAAAACCATATACAGTATGTCCACGGATCTGAGTTTACAAGAGGACAAATGGACTAAAAATTGAAAGATACGAAAAAAAGTCATTCTTAATAAACGTTTATGCTTGTCCAAATAATACGATTCATCATAAGAAACTTCAATTTTTGTATACAGGGTGGGTAAAAACTGCAAAAATGTTATTCTGCTTAAGAGTAAACATACTTTATTTTGAAAGATACGAAAAAAAGTCACTCTTAATAAACGTTTTTACTTGAATACTGAATAGGTGATACTTGTTGTCAATGTCTTTATTTAATGAAGTAATTTATTCACATGTAAAGAATACAATAACAATTTCATAATTCAAAAACTCCACCCCCATACTAGACACATTTTTCTAATTGCTTTCTCAAATAAGTGAAAGAATTTATGATTTCTTGTGAAATATTGTCTTCTCGTCATAATTCTGAATTCGGGATTTTCTAAAGACCGGTACCTAACGTGCTGGGTTGCAACGGTTCCATTTGTTGAAAATGTACTTTCATCAGAAAACATGATACATTTATAAAAATCAACATTTCCACTTAAAATTTTGTCTCCTATCCACAGGCAAAAATCAAGTCGTTTCGCGTCGTCTCCCTCTTCCAATATTTGATTAAAGTGCGGTTTATACGGATACAATTTATTTGCTTTAAGGATCTTCTGAATTTTACTTTTTTTTCACAACTTCCAACTGAGTCATACGATTTCTAAGGGACGTCATAGGATTTTCTTCAACAGAATGAAGAACTAAGACTGTAGCAGCATCATCATGGTCGTATTTCTTCTTTTTTTTTAGGTCCAACACCGAACCAGTTCTCTTGAACTTTTTTATTAACTTGCAGATTGCCATCCTAGTTATTGGGATTCCTACAAATTTCTCGGTAAATTGTTCCATGGCATACATTGTATTATAAAAACTCTTTGTTTAGTAGATAGCATTTCTACTTAAATAATAACTTCATTAAATAAATACATTGACAACAAGTACCTATCACCTTAAGTGTCATTATTATTTTAACTAGGTCCACCAGTCAGAGGTGTGCCAGAGAATACTTTGTGGGAAATAATTTTTACATAGGTAAACCTTTTAATGAATTGTTCCACTTCGGTTTGTTGTGTAGAAAACACATTCATTAAGAGTGACTTTTTTTCTCATCTTTCAAAATAAAGTATGTTTACTCTTAAGCAAAATAACATTTTTGCAGTTTTTACCCACCCTGTATAAAAAAATTAAAGTTTCTTATGATGAATATATATATATATATATATATATATATCTTTCAATTTTTAGTCCATTTGTGCTCTTGTAAACCCCTATCCGTGGACATACGGTATAATGGAAGAAGTCAAAACTACCCCAAAATCTTCCTGGTACGAACACGACTTAAAAATTCGACCGAGCGGGTTGTCAGCCTTTACAATCGCGCATGAATATGTCAGTAAAGATTCGTTTTTAAAGCTCACCTGCTTTCAAACAGTTGAATGCACCTATACACAAATTAAGAATAAAGAAAACATTAAAATTAAACGGAATTAAACTAAACTTTTCTTACACCACGTCATCTTCTAATTTTTGGTTTTTATTTTAACATCCTCTTTTATTACCCTATTATGTCTAATTAAGATTGTACCGTTATTACTTTATGATTTGTGGAAATTTGGAAAGATTATCGGGATATTTGCTTTAGACTATATCTCAGAATTTATTATAAAGATATTGAATATATAACATAGTAAAAGTAAAATGCCAGAACCTCTGTAACGAAGCAGTATTGAATGAAATAGGGTCGCTTTTATGTATGGAAACAGTCGATTATTTGCTAAAGTAAGATAGCTAGCGAAGAATGTTAAATACAAAACTTTTATGGTTCTTAGAAATCTATTATACTACACATTAACTAAGTATACAGGATCAGTCAAAAAGCCATGGAAGAACAAAGTTACTTTATCTTAAATGGAACCCTCTATATATTATTCAATATTTCAATTATTTACAAGATTCTAAAAAAAAAATGTTAAGTATACCACATACCCAATCTTAACCGTTTTCGAGATATCGAGGTTCGAATTTCGTTTTCAAATAAATCTAATAACAATAATAAAAAAGAAAAACTAAGTTTTAGTAAACAACAATTTAAAATCCTATTTTATAAGGTACTCAAAGTGTCCAACGTTTACCTCCTAGCAGTAATGAATTCGGCGAACAAAATTTTGTAGCGAATCTAAAATGATATTGGCCGCAATACTGGAAATTTCATGCATTATTCTTTGTTGCAAATCTTCGATATTTTGTGGCTTATTTTTGTACACTACATTTTTGATATGGCCCCACAGGAAAAAGTCAAGAGGGGTCATATCAGAAGACCTAGCAGGCCATTCATTTGCACCTCTGCGCTCAATCCATTTACCAGGAAAAGTTTCCTCTAGATATTCCCTCACCATCAGTCCTCCTGTGGAACAATATTCTCTTGTAAAAGTAATAAATATCGTTCAGAGTTCAAATTTCCATGTATAAAATAGGGTCCTGGGCCCTATGACGTTTCCACCAATAATGCCACACCAAACATTGGTGTTTTGTGGTCGTTGGGTATGAACTTGTTCCATCCAATGTGGATTTTGGTCTGACCAATATCTACAGTTGTGTCGATTTACGTGCCCGGTTAAACAACACGTTGATTCATCAGAAAATAAAATGTGGTTGACAAAGTTGACATTTTGATTCAATTTATCCATAATGATTTCGAAAAACGGAATTCTGCGATCAAAATCGTCTTCACTCAATTCTTGTAACAAATGAATTTTATATGGTTTGAATTTTTCTCTTTTGGTAATTTTTTGAATGGAATATCGAATCATATTATGATTTAAAGCCCGCTGTTGCGTCGAATTTATTGGATTTTCTACCACATCTAACATGAGATTTAGAGAATTTTCTTCATTAGTAACGCTTACCGGTCTTCCACTTTTTAGTCGGTCTTTCACACCTCCAGTTTCATGAAAACGCTGCAATGTTTTGGAAACAGTTGATTTAGTTGTAGGTTCCCGATCTGGATGCATTCATAAAAAAAAAAAAAAAAACTCCGTGTCCTATCGCCGTACCCTATCATCATTAAAATTTCAATGCGCTCGGTATCACTTAAACGTGCCATATTTACCCGAAAATTGTTCACAAATTGTAAATGTAAGCATTTTTGGCATATCTGTTGTCAAGATGACAAAACAACATTGTTATGAAGATAAATATTTTCTAAGGTAACTTGATGGCGTAGAATTAATGAATTTAATAATTTATTTGAAAACGAAATTCGAAACTCGATATCTCGAAAACGGTTAAGATTGGGTATGTGGTGTGCTTAACATTTTTTTTAGAATCTTGTAAATAATTGAAATATTGAATAATATACAGGGGGTTCCATTTAAAATAAAGTAACTTTGTTCTTACATGGCTTTTTGGCTGATCCTGTATACTTAGTTTATGTGCAGTATAATAGATTTCTAAAAACCCTAAAAGTTTTGTATTTAACATTCTTTGCTAGCAATCTTACTTTAGCAAATAATCGACAGTTTCCATACATAGAAGCGACCCTGTATAATATGAAACTGACGGAAAAAAGACTATAGTAAAATTGTTTGTTTGAAGGTTCCAGACAATGCTGTATCATTGCATTGCAGTCATGCAAGCAAACAGATTCGGTGCAGCAGAAGCAGACCACTCTTGGACCCACGGTCATCACTTGCAATGGGAAAAGTAAGTCAGAAATCATCCTTAAGGAAGCACATTGGCGGAAAAGGAAATTCAAAGAAGCAGCCGTCACAAATCAACATCCTGACTGCTTCAGGAAATCTTCGTAATTGTAAACTTAGGTTATGCACCCACCTCCTAACCTCCCCCCCCCCCTGAATTAAATAATTAAAGTACCACTAGTACGTTCCTCTAATTTACTTTTGTTTCGAAGAAACTGAAGATTTAAAAATTATTATTGCTCTTTCTGTCCTTAATTATTATTATTAGGCACTTCTACTTATTTTAAACAATAGTTGTATCAAATTTATACTTAGTGTAAGTAAATAGTATATTAAGATACAAGTTTCATAAGACATTATCTTAGAGCATACGTTTAATTTAGAAAACGACCTGCGAAGGGGGGAGTTTTCTAAAGTACAAGCACAAGTCTAATTGTCATATGAACCGTGTATTTTATAATACTTTTTCTATTTGGGTCTTTAAAGTCTGAAAAACTTAAAAAAATATAGTAGATTTTTTCCATTTGAATTAATATTTTCTTTTTGGGTTGGCAATACTCTTACCATTTCATAAGTTACAAGTATCAAATATACCATGATAGAAACAATTGAACACAACAAAGTTTCTTCCCATCCGCCATAACTAAAAATAAATATATTATTAAAGTTAATAAAAATGAGTCAGGAAGAAAGTTGTAGGTACTCCGTCAGAAATACGATAAATTACAGAAAATAATCTAGAAAAACTTTTAAAAAGAATATGCAAAACTTTGAGTTATGGTGCGAGCAGAACAAAGTTCAAAATATTGAACAAAATACTAAATAATACCTACTATTGAACAAAATATTGTGTCTACACAGAATCTGATAGGAATAATAATTAATGCCAAGGAAATGTTTACAGTAATTATAAATATGTATATATAAAGTAATATGTATAATACTATATTGAATTAAAAATAAAAATAGCACTTTATTGAATAAAACTTTAGAAATAGAGTATAAACTGGAAGATATATTTTAGTTTTTGGTTATGTTGTTTTATAGTTGTGACTAGAAATTAGTTGACGGACACCGTTAGTATGTTATATATTTCCGAGTATAGATATTTCGGATAAATATCTAGTATAAATGATCTATTTGCAAGGTGAAAGGTTAGTATTTTAACGTTTCCTATTAAAAATTTATATCGAATCCATGATGCCTAGAAAGCTAATTTCAACGAAATCGAAGTATACCTAAAATTCGAACCCTACTTGTTGCCAACATGAATAAAACTTCAGTTTCATAAAGTGGTAAGTTATTCAATTTTTTTTGCATTTCATAATGTAGCCATTATGAAATGCAAATAGAAAAAGTAATTTATTTTATTAATTGAAATAAAATTTAACTCTTAACCCAGAACTTTCTTAAGGCTTTTAAAGAAGGCAATTAAATTTTACAATTTTGATTACACGAAATTTAAAAAAAAAGTAAATTACAGGAATTGTTTATCCAAGCCAAATAGAATTTATTTAAATATAAATTCTAAGCAATTAAATGGTAAAAAAATATAAAGGGATGCCGCTAATACCATGATTGCGCGCTAACGCACGTCAAGTGCTAAGACTGTATACATAATTCTCAGTATCTACGCCCAATACATTTCTGGGTAGAGAACCCGAGCTTTTCCACTTAAGGTAAATATAATATCATCGCATGTACTAATTGAGAAATAAAAATATAAAATAGGATTAGTGGTATTGCGGCTTTTCTTTGAATTTTTTAATTGCATTTTAATTGCGAAAAAAATAAATTCTATTTGATTTGGATAAAGTGTACTATATAGGGATATTTTAATGAAGACGCTCAATGTAGGAACAAAACGTCGGAAAACCAGTAAGTATTGTATACCGCTGAACGTAGTTGATAATGGTGACCCAAAGACGAAACATCGCTTAAAAGATCTGATAATGCCATCTTGTGTAGAATAAAAATTAGCAATGATAAAGTGAAATCTATTTTTGAACATCTTGTCGAACAAAGTCATGAAAAAATATAAACCGAAACTCCAAATATTTTGAAAGTCCCCGTCTTTATTTTTGATTTGATTTGATTGATTTGATTATTGGGCCCATAATTACGCAACTTTGCCACAATTTAACTGACATCATATCTGTTACAGTTTCCGAAATCCCAATGGTGAATTACGAATTTGTTATAATAATCGACGACTCACCAATTTCCATTTTTTATGTTAATATCCTTCAATATTTTGCTCAAGCTGCTGCCCAAATCAGTGTATTCCTTATAACGTTGCGGTGTAGAGATGTGCGATATCGTAATAATGTATTTCCTCTGTAAGTATTTTGAATTCAAATCCAGGGTGTTATGGAACTGACGTATTATATTTAAATGGGTGACTCCTGGGGTGTCCTAGAGACGCGCTACATATTTTTTTTTTCAAATCGAACGTTTAAAAAGTGGGGTAACACACCCTCTTACTCACAGGTGACCGCGCGATCATGAATAATATTACAGTGCCCAGCTGTGTAATAAACACATGTTACGGCGCAATATTGCCAACTGTGTAAAAATGTAAAACTTTTGTTCCTTATAAAAATAAATATTTAGCTGACTGACGAATAAGGAATCCAGGGCACAGACACCTTCAGTTCTTTTTTCTATGGGAAGAGGTTTATGCTCATCACGTGCCCTGATGATAGCGTGGAACTGCATAATAAGCTTATACCCACTAAACCCCATTCAAATTAGTTTTTTTTTGAAGATATGCACCTATTATCAGATTACACAAAAGCACTAAACACTAACGCATAATTACACTATCGTACACATAAAACAACAGCACACACAGAAGATACAAATTATATCGCAATAGAAAGTCAGAAATAATAAAAACGCTAATTTCTAATGGGCCTAAAACAATTTTTAATCCTTTAATGAAGAATGATGAAATAATTATGTTGACAACAACAGGATCCTTCAATCTTAACATAGACGAGTCCAACCAAGGGTCGAGTGATTCGTACATATTCGGAAAAATAGTGCGGTTGCCATTCCCGAGACAATAATTATACAGGAAAGTAATATTACAGAAGGGAATTCCGCAATTTATGAATATAATCTTATAAAACATCGAAAGTGGCAACGCTCTATTTTTTAGATATTTCCAAATAACACAATATCGATCGACCGAGTAAACCCGAAAGAGACCACCGGATGAAACTTTATACAATAAGGGCGTATTTTTGTCTACACAGTAGCACTTTAAAATAGTAATTCAGATTGAATGGTACTTAGATGTGTTCATGAGATGCATACAAATTTACGCGAAAACTAATGTGAATTTCTGCTTCTGTTTCTGTTTTTTGTGAGTTTATTGTGCCGGTTTTTGTTTGGATTACCTACTTGGTGTTTTTTTATAAATTAAGTTGGTTTTAAATAAGGCCGAAAAGGTAAATAAAATTGCAGTTTTTTTTCTAAAGGGTAAAGTGGCATTTAAGTTGTTCAGTTCCGACTGGTGTCGTTCGAATTGAACAAATGAGAAGATACCTGACCATTTATAAACGCCGGGCAGTTGGTTCGAGTCAGTTCAAGTTTATAAATCAGAGATTGTTTCACAGCGAACTGAACTGAACGTAAAAGTTTATAATGATGTACCCTGAAAAATAAACAACTTCCAATCTGTTAAACGGTTAATGACTTTCTAAAGAGTTTACCCTGAAGATATGATAACACTGTTTAAGATTCACTGCCATATGTTGCTATTTTTTGTTTGACATAAAGTCATGTACAGGGCATATTAAATTAAAGCGCCATTTTTGGATATTTTTCTTCAATTTGTTTTCATCTCAGGAATTGCCGGTTTAAATATAATACGTCATATCCATAACACCCTGTATATTAGGGTAGCACTTGCCAATATCAGATTATTTTAATAGCATTATTAAATAATCATTATGAAATTACCTACCTATAAACCTACATATTACCTACATACGTATACCTACGTTACCTTGTACTCCATACAATTTGGCCCTCATAATGGTCAGTGTACGAAACGAGAAGACGAAATTTAATTAATTAATTCGATGGGTTGGTTGATTGGTTAAAGGCGGGGGGTCGGTTTAAAATCCCGAACTTCTATCACTGCAGCCTACCGGCTTATTGTGTAGCCCGATCTTGTTAGAAGATATTTGTTCCTTCTGTGAGGTCCAATAACCTTCTACCAAGCTTGTGATGTGGGAGGTTATCACCACGTTGTATGTCCCCGAAGATATCTTGTCTTCTACGAGACAGCGCTACGCAGCGATATATTATGTGAGAGGCGGTTTCATCCTCTTCGCTTTAGAGTCTGCGTTCAATGGATCCGTTGTTTATACCTATCCGTTGAAGGTAGACCCATAATCTGTTTCAACTGGGGCCGTGTCAGCGTTAGCATCCCATTCGATAGTATTTTCGATAGTTTTTCAATTAGGCCCGTGCGTGTATTTGACCAGGTAACCCTTGCCATCGAGATAGGTGGTCATTTTTTCGACCATCTATCTAATGTTGTTTATGTTGCCTGTTTTGATATCCCAAAGGCCGGTTCGGGGCCCCTGAAACTTTGAGCGGATCCGGCTCTCGCTAGTTCATCCGCTTTCTCATTACCCAATATCCCAGAGTGACCAGGGATCCACAAAAGTTCCACCTTGTTCCCCCTGGCCGCCAGTTCTTTTCGGTTGGTATGGCACTCCAGTTTAAGTTTTGAAGTAAACCGATTGGAGTTCAGAGCCTTAAGAGCGACTTGTCTGTTCGATAGGATGTGTATCTTTTGGTTGTGGTAGCCCTTTTCAAGATTTTGTAGTACGCATGCTTGTATGGCATGAACTTCCCGCTTGGTATATTGTGGCGTAGGTCCCCAGAGGATTAATTCGGTGTACCAAACAAGAATATTTCGGGTAAATTTTTAACGTGTATGAAACAAGAAAACACCTATAAAATATATTGTTAATTATATTTTTTATTAGTATTCCGTACCAAAATAATATTGTAAACATAATTTACAAAAATCTATTGTTAGGGTTTCTAAAAAATTTAATAATGTCTAGTAATTACTAAAATCTATTGTAGAATTAATATAATTAAACACTATAGTAAAATTAGTATAGTAAATATTTTATTGCAAGATTTGTTATAAAATATAGCATTAAATACAAAATAATATTGTAGAAACACATCATTTATAAAAAATTATAATTATTAGTCTTTCTAATAAATTTAGAATATATATTGTAAATTTTACAACGAATGTAAGTAAAAATAATTTATTTATAACTCCAGTAGATAAATATTTTAAAATGTAGGGTACATTTTACTGATGACTTATATTGTATTTTTATTGTATTACCAAGCTAAGTGAAGTGTTATAAAAATATTTTTACAGGAATAAAAGGCATAAATCAGATGCAGCGGGTTCCCAGGATGTCCTTCTTCACAACGAAAAATAGTGGCAAACTTAACAAGGAACAAATACCATCGATCGAGAAGTCGAATCGAGCGACAAGGATTTTAGTAAAGTTTACAAAAGATTTTGGTAAATTTTACAAAAAAGATTTTAGTAAATTTTACCAAAGATTTTAGTAAATTTTACAAAAATATAATTATAATTATGGATTACTAAATATTTTCTTAATTTTTACTAAAAAAATTTGTTAAAATTTTGTTATAATTTTAAGAAAGTTCTTAATAACAGTTATTCCAGTCCCATATAGAGCCATAAATTATGGTTTATTTGACTATTGTAAATTATTATATTATTATACATTATGTCCACGGATGGGGTTTACAAGAGGACAAATGGACTAAAAATTGAAAGATACGAAAAAAGTCACTCTTAATAAACGTTTTTGCTTGAAAATACGATTCATCATAAGAAACTTCAATTTTTTTTTATACAGGGTGGGTAAAAACTGCAAAAATGTTATTTTGCTTAAGAGTAAACATACTTTATTTTGAAAGATATGAAAAAACGTCACTCTTAATGAATGTGATTTCTACCCAATAAACCGAAGTAGAACAATTCATTAAAAGGTTTACCTATGTAAAAATTATTTCCCAAAAAGTATTCTCTGGCACGCCTCTGACTGGTGAACCTAGTTAAAATAATAATTAAACTTAAGGTGATAGGTACTTGTTGTCAATGTCTTTATTTAATGAAGTTATTATTTAAGTAGAAATGCTATCTACTGAACAAGGAGTTTTTATAATACAATGTTATGGGGATGGTCAAGTTTCATACCGCTACGTCATGGAACAATTTATCGAGAAATTTGTAGGAATCCTAAAATAGCTAGGATGGCAATCTGCAAGTTAATAAAAAAGTTCAAGAGAACTGGTTCGGTTTTGGACCTCAAAAAAAGAAAGACGACCATGATGATGCTGCTACAGTCTTAGTTCTTCATTCTGTTGAAGAAAATCCTATGACGTCCCTTAGAAATCGTGTTACTCAGTTGGAAGTTGTAAAAAATTCAGGAGATCCTTAAAGCCAATAAATTGTATCCGTATAAACCGCACTTTAATCAAAGATTGGAAGAGGGAGACGACGCGAAACGACTTGATTTTTGCCTGTGGATAGGAGACAAAATGTTAAGTTGAAATGTTGATTTTTATAAATGTATCATATTTTCTGATGAAAGTACATTTTCAATAAATGGAACCGTTGCAACCCAGCACGTTAGGTACTGGCCTTTAGAAAATACCGAATTCAGAATTATGACGAGAAGACAATATTTCACAAAAGTGAACGTGTGGTGTGCGATATCCATCCATGGCATTATAGGGCCATATTTTTTTGATAACACGTTCAATAGATTATCATATTTAGAAATGCTGGATACATTTTTCAATGATGAACTCGAAATTCTACCATTAAATTTTCGACAAAATATGTATTTTCAGCAAGATGGTTGTCCAACCAATTTCGCTCGTAAGGTTAGAGAATGGCTTGACCGCAGATTTGGTCCAAGGTGGATTGGCAGGAATGGCCCAGTTTTGTGGCTCCCAAGAAGTCCCGACTTAACCTTGGCCGATATGTTTTTATGGGACCGTTTAAAACAAATTGTTTTTGCAACCGCAATACCAAATGATATTCAAGTGCTGAAGGGCAGAATTATTCAGCCTGTCCAATCGATATCTCAGGGAGAAATCAGAAATTCTTTCACTTATTTGAGAAAGGAATTAGAAAAATGTGTCGAGTATGGGGGTTGAGTTTTTGAATTATGAAATCGTTATCGTATTCTTTTCATGTTAATAAAAATGTTCGTATTATTATTATGATTATTATAATTACTTCATTAAATAAAAACATTGACAACAAGTATCTCCTATTCATTATTCAAGTAAAAACGTTTATTAAGAGTGACTTTTTTTCGTATCTTTCAATTTTTAGTCCATTTGTCCTCTTGTAAACCCCATCCGTGGACATACTGTAAATAGGATGAGTCTGGAGGGAAGAACCAAACTGCTCTGTTCTGTCATTGTGACAATGATTTAACGAAGTGGTATCTATAAACTTTGTTGATGCAGTTCAGTTCAGTTGCGCGCAGTTGTGTTCAGTTCCGCCAGCTGTCGTTCGACTTGAACAAATGGAAACATACCAGATCATTTATAAACTCCGCGGCGGTTCGTTCGAGTCAGTTCAACTATGCTGGCAAATACTGGGCGACGTTGAGAGATTATCGATCAGGTTTTATCTTTTGTCGTTGCCGTTCGCTGCAGTTCGTAACCAATAGAATGCAAAGGGTGAATCACGAATTACTTAAGAAAATGGACTAACTACCAAATTAATGATATGTTGCTTTCATGAGGAAAACGCGCTAAGAAAAATTGACGCGTGTAAAGTGCCTGTTCTCACCAAAGCAACTGGCAACCGCAGCGCAACCGCAACGCAACTTCAACGCGATTCAGCACTAATGTTTAAATACGCGTGGTCTCAGTGACTTAAGGCAACTCAACTGCAACGCAACTAGTTGCTTATGAGTTGCCCGGCATACCGAGTCGCCGTCGTCAGTTGCTTCCTATTGCGGTGTCATGGCGGAAGAGACAGCAAAATATACTTTTGTGGCTCATTCGGTAAAACCTATGGAATTTAACCGGATCATTATTTAAGTCGTATGCCACTATATACGAACCTTGTCTCAAATTTATGGTATAAAAAGGGTTAACCCAAAATTATCGCTCAGTTTTTTTAAGGTTTTTAACGAGCAAGTATGTTGCGTCTATATCTTCATCTGACGAAGACGACATCTTGCTCACGTCAAAAGAGACTTCAAACCCGTTGATTCCAGAGCAACTCAACTGAAGTTCCGGTAGCGTTGCAGTTGCGTTGCTTGCCAGTTGCTTTGGTGAGAACAAGCGAGCAACTCAACTGAAGCTGCGGTCGCGTTGCGGCTGCGTTGCGGTTGTCAGTTGCTTTGGTGAGAACGCCTAAAAGAGCAATGACACCGGTAAAACGCGCCGCGCGACAACCTGTCGCCTAGTGAATTAGCGCCATCGCGCGTCATTAAGGTATGTCAGCATCGAATGAGGCAACTTTGTATTTTTTAAGGATCTTAAAAATTTTTATCCATTTTAAAAATTATTTGTTAGGAAATAAAAATCTATATATGGCTTTCTATACTTATATTATATTTTTATTACGTTATTATTTAAAGTAATGTTATTTATAAAATAATAGTTCCTTATTCCATCAATATGTTTTCCGATTTATTGAATAGTTGCTATAAAGATTGTGCTAGTTTAGAGGATAGAATTAATAAAACACCTGAACCTTTTTTCGAAAGGAATTTGAAATCTATAACTGGTTATCCACTTATTAAAATTAAATAATTTTGTCACTATGTGCCATTGGAAAGGTATCAATAATGTAATGTAACTTAAAGCAATCTCTTTTGCTACTGAATTTTTTGTGATGAAACATTGTTGAGAAAATAAATGTATTTAATTAATTTTCTCTTCATTCTTTCATTTTATATCTTCTATTGTGAAAGTTCACCTGTTTTAAATTTCAGTCGCTTTCGTTATGGATTACTAAAAATATTATATTATTATCATTAAACCCACGAAAATTCGATTATATTTTTAAAGAATTCTACTTATCCAAGCGAAGTGAAAACTGACAGTTTACGGGATGTGTTGGCTTCATGGTCATAAAGGATGTTAATGTAAATTCATCGACAGATTTATGAGTGGTAGTGATTTTCAGTTTTCGTACTAAATTTGCCACTGTGATTTTCATGACCATCATTGCCTGAGCCTTTCCTAAAAAAAAGCAAGATCATATAAGAAATGGTATGGATATACTAATTAAATTATTTATTAAATAGTATATTAAAGTACAAGTTTTATAAAACATCATATTTTAGCCCTCGACCATGGCGTGCTGTAATAGCTTTATAAATATGTAGTTTATACTATTTTTTCTATTTTACGCTCGTTTAATAAAAAAATTCTCCATATTTAAAAAAAATATATGCCATCATATAAATTTCGTCAATATTTGTGTCTAAATTTTATGTTGGTTATCAAAGTAGCCTTTGATAAATTATCCGTGCCTGCCATTTTTGTCGCGAGAAACTTTTTTAAATAATTAAACAATACGAGAACACAGTGATAACTGTTTTTAACGAAAGAGGACGCCATAGTATCACACCTGCATTGTCATTACCGACATTTATCCTTCAAACGACTATCTACTGTCAAACTCTGAGCCGAATCCAAAGAGAAATTTCATTTTTTACAGCCGTGTGAGGCAAGCAACTTGCTATTTTTCAATAATGGAGAATAGAATGAATATAGCTTCTTAAAAATCGAATGGTTAATAATTAAAAAACGGTTGCTAATATATACAAATTATATATTTTTGGAATCAGGCAAGAAATACCTTAAAAATCATATACATGGTGTAACATTACAGTTCTTTTGTTTTCAGCTAGGCCGCCTTTCAAATGTCAATTGCATACTATATGGAAGAACTTAAACAAGATGGATATATTTGTATTTAAAAATGCACAGAGAAACTCGAAGATATATCCCAGTTCAATCCAGATTGGATGACACTGCACAACAACTTTGATTTACAAAACGAATGATATACAATAATTTAACCCTAAATCTTACCCAAACAATCTCTAGGTCCAGCAGAGAATGGTATGAAGGTATATGGTTTAATCTTTGAAGCATTCTCTGGTAAAAATCTTGTTGGATCAAACTTTAGTGGATCTGGCCAGTATCTTTCATTTCTATGAAGATGAAATATATCAACAGCATAGTTAACGCCCTCTGGAATAACTTGAGATCCTAAAATTTTTTATAACTACAGTGTGTAAAGCGAACCTGTAACCTGTGTAAATGACAAGAAATTTTCAAATTAAAATTTGACCATTTGGGATATACAGGGTGTTATGGAAATGACATATTATATTTAAATGGGTGACTCCTGGGGGTGTCCTAGCGTTACATATTTTTTTTTGAAATCAAACGTTTTAAAAGTGGGGTAAAACACCCATAAACCCACAGGTCACTCCTCGGCACTTATCATATTATTCGGCAGAACTGTCTGACACATGTTCGCGCAATGTTGCCAAACTGTGAAAAATGTAAAGCTATAGTTTCTTATAAAAATAATTATTTAGCTTAGGTACCTTAGTATACAAATAGGAAGTAAATCGAGGACACTCTATGTTCATCACATCATGCTCACACTTTATGCTCATCATGTGCCCTGATAATAGTGTTGGGACTGCCTAATAGCTATTAAGAAGCAAACTCAAAGTCACAGTCTACTCCTTGCTTGCATATATACACTAAAACCCCTTTGATCTCTTCTTCCCAATCTCTGAACATGACCAGCATATCGTCAAGAGAAACAAACAAATAGTGAACAAATTACACTAAATCACTTAAAGAAACAGATAGACACCCACGAGATTCAAATTAGTTTCTTTCAAGATATGCACTTATTATCAGATTAAAGTCCGTTTTGTAGCAGTTGATAGCTCATATCGAGGGTTGAAGCCATAAAACAACCGTAAACCATAGGCGTTGCCAATAGTAATTACCTTATTTAATAAGAAAATTGGCCTCTGTCCATTGTTAAGTAGGATTAGGGTTAAAGTAGGTACAACAGGGGTAATTAAGTTACCTATTTTTGCCTGCTTTAGGATGTTATTACGCCATTTGATGTGCGTTTGTCAAACTATGTATTTAGTTGTATTTAGATACTGCATTATCTCAAAGTTGAATTATTTCCTATACTTGTAACAATGGCTTCAAGTTTTTCGCCAACGTGTCTTCGTCAAATTAGCAAGAGTGCATATTCTCTCCGAGAAAAGACATTAATATTAAACGTGCATGATGCTCTAGTGTACCAGAAACCTGCAAGTGATGTTCGTAGCATCATTGCAGAGTGTGCCAATATGGTAGGAGTTGGAGAGGCTACTATATATAGGTTCTTGCGTGAAAGAAAATCTAAGAACCTCAGTGAGCCAAAACCACTCCCAGGAAAGAAACCGTTAGAAATTGACAATTTCATTAAAAATGGTATTAGAAGAAAAGTACATAGTTTTTATTTTGCCAAGAAAATACCAACTATAGACAAAATTTTACAAGCCATTAACTACGACGAGGACTTACCACAGCTATCACGAACGAAACTATGGAAAATACTTCATGATATGAACTTTCGATGGGAGAAGCAAAACAGAAAATCTTTTCTTATTGATAGAGCAGATATTATTTGCTGGAGACGTCAATACTTAAGGTCCATCCGAAAATACCGCAGCGAAGGCAAAAACATTTTCTATTTGGATGAAACTTGGCTGAACGAAGGGCACACCGTATCTAAAGTTTGGCAAGATAAAAATGTCCTAAGTTTTCGACAAGCTGTCATGGAAGGCTGATCAACAGGACTTAGACCACCATCTGGAAAGGGACGCAGACTTATTATAACTCATATAGGAAGTTCAAATGGCTTTTTGGATCAAGGATTATTACAATTCCAGTCGAATTCTACTAAAGACTATCATGAAGAAATGACTGCTGATGTTTTCGAGGAATATTTTAAGCAAATGATAGAATACATTCCCGCTAATTCTGTAATAGTGATGGATAATGCCAGCTATCACTCTAGGCTAAAAGAGAATCTTCCCACAACTTCATGGAAAAAGGCGGAAATCGTAAACTGGTTACAACGAAAGGAATTGAGTTACGATAATACCATGGTAAAAAAAGAACTTTTGGATATTGTTAGGCTACATAAATCACAGTATAAAAAGTATGTTATTGACGAGATGGCAAGAGATCGAGGTATTATAGTGCTCCGTTTACCACCTTACCATTGTGAGCTAAATCCTATCGAATTAATATGGGCTCAAGTAAAAGGATATGTTGCTAGAAATAACAAAACTTTTAAAATGCAAGAAGTGCGACACCTCTTGCTTCATTCTTTAGCAAATGTGTCATCAGAAAATTGGCAAAACGCCATAAAACATGCTATAGTAGAGGAACAAAAAATGTGGGAACTTGACAACGTAATTGACACAACTATGGAAATTGAGCCTTTAGTAATAAGCGTAGGACATGATGACTCTTCAGATTCTTCTGAGGATCATTTTATCGAGTTATAATTATTGAAATTGTCAATATTTTTTGATCTGTAAATAAATTAGTTTTCTTGTAAATAAATTCATAAAATCATAAAATCTATTACATTTAAATAAAATAATAAGCGGTTACATTCAAAACCCAACTCTCCGACCATGATGGGCCGTTTTAATCATTATCCTTTCATTTCATTTTATGGCTCTATTGTTACTTTATCTGTTACCCGGTGGAATAGGTCAAAATTTCTTCATCTTTATGCTAGATGTACGTAAAAAGACCATTTTATAGGTAAAATATTTTAGGCCACCGGGCCCTTGTTTTGAATCTTTAATGAGGGTATCGAGCTATCAACGGCAACGAAACAGACTATACATAAAATAAATACTACCGTACACATAGAATAAACACACAAAGGCCGTCCAAATATTCAGTGACAATCCGTGAAATGTCACTTATCCGAGCTAAAAGAACATTTTCAAAATGTTCTAGAAGGTAGTTTCGCATTTCGCATCGGTTTGGGGAATCTATCCATGTACAGGGTTAGTCAACGATTGCGCGGAGTAAGTTTATGCATTGAAGATAAGATTTGTCGATAATGAGCTATTGTGTTGAGGTATGGTTGTATATTCTGCACATTTTAAAAATATTTTCAATTATACAGGGTGCGTTCAAAAAGTAGGGTGGCAGAAAGTTGTATTTTTTTAAATGGGACATCCAGTATTTTATTGTATATTTAGGTTCGTATTAGTACCCTCTATAAATATCTAAAATATTATTTAATTTGCTTGGGTAGTTTAAGAGCAATAAATTAAAAACTAAAGAAAAAAAGTTTTGTAGTCCAGTAAAGAAAAATCAAAAAACATTCTAAAATTATTTTTTTAACCACAGGATTGGGTGAGGTTTATAACAAGGGGTCTGGAGATACTATGCAATTAATAGTGTTTATGAATTTTATACAGTGTGTTCATAATAAGGTTCCAAAAACGAAACATTTCAAAATCATTTTTCTCAACATTTTCAAATGGAACACCCTGTATATTTTTATGCCATCTTATAGCTAGTATAATATTCTTCAACTTTTGTAGGAAGTATCCAATTCCTATCTCTAATGGTTTTCGAACTATTTTGGTTTATCTGGTTTTTACCATTTTAAATAATTTGTCAATCGAACGAGGTAGCCATGGAAAACAAAGTTTAAAAATGTAAATGTCACTTTAATCAGTTTTCAAAATATTTTGATTTTTTTGGTTACCACACTATTTTTGTTACTTTAACATTCCAAGAAACAATCAGTTTCTTCTTCTTAATAAATGTTCGAATATATGTCCTTCTTGTTCAATACACATGTCACTTCTTTTAATGATATTTTCTCGGACATTAGATAACATGCCTGTGGTTATTGTTTGACATATATCCCTAATCCTATTATTCATGTCCTGCTTTGTCGTAGGAGGTGTAACATATACCCTATCCTTTACGTAGCCCCATAGAAAAAAATCTAACGGGGTAAGATCACAAGACCTTGGTGGCCATGCAACAAAACCGCCGCGGCCAATCCATCTTTGAGGATAGTGCTGATCCAAATATTCTCTCGCTTCACGATAAAAGTGGGAGGGAGCACCATCTTGTTGGAGCCACATATTTTGCCGTTCATCTAAATCTACTTCTGTTAATAGCCTTGGCAACTGCTGTTGCAAAAAAACTAAATAAGTACGTCCGTTTAATGGTTCATTAAAAAAATATGGATCTATAATTCTGTTGTGGAGTATGCCGCACCACACATTAACCGACCAATGGTTTTGGTGTTGGACCTCACGGACCCAGTGAGGGTTCTCCGTTGCATAGTAATGCATATTGTGTCTATTGACAGTACCATTACTTCTAAATGTAGCCTCTACTGAATACATTATACGGTTTAAAAAGTTTTGGTTAAATTCAATTTGGGCACGTAACCATTGGCAGTAAGTTACGCGCCGTTGAAAATCGTCGCCGTGAAGTTCTTGATGTAACTCAATATGGTAAGGGTGGTATTTATACTTGCGCGTTGTTCTATTTGCCGTTGATTGTGAGGTATCACACATGGAAGCTAATCTATGGCTACTAACTGGAGGATTCTCCTGAACTAGTAACAGTATTTCGAGTTCTTTTTCATCATTAGTAGCTATTCTATTAACAACTTTACGTTTAGATTTTTCCACACTGCCGGTTGAATCGAATCGTTCCATTAAATTATGAAAACACCGAGGACTGGGTGTTCGCGGCTCTGGATATTTCATCTTGTATAATCTTTCGGCGAAAAGACTATTTCTATCGGCCTCGCCCAAAACATAAATCATTTCAATTAATTCATTTTTCGAAAAATTCATTTTTCAAGAAAAGTATCTGGATAATAAACTTTACAGTAGAAACCCTTGACTTTGAAACAGATCTAATTATGATTATTGATGTTATGCACTGATTAAAGTGACATTTACATTTTTCAATTTGTTTTCCATGGCTACCTCGTTCGATTGACAAATTATTTAAAATGGTAAAAATCAGAAAAACCAAAATAGTTCGAAAACCATTAGAGATAGGAATTGGATACTTCCTACAAAAGTTGAAGAATATTATACTAGCTATAAGATGGCATAAAAATATACAGAGTGTTCCATTTGAAAATGTTGAGAAAAATGATTTTGAAATGTTTCGTTTTTGGAACCTTATTATGAACACACTGTATAAAATTCATAAACACTATTAATTGTATAGTATCTCTAGACCCCTTGTTATAAACCTCACCCAATCCTGTGGTTAAAAAAATAATTTTAGAATGTTTTTTTGATTTTTCTTTACTGGACTACAAAACTTTTTTTCTTTAGTTTTTAATTTATTGCTCTTAAACTACCCAAGCAAATTAAATAATATTTTAGATATTTATAGAGGGCACTAATACGAACCTAAATATACAATAAAATACTGGGTGTCCCATTTAAAAAAATACAACTTTCTGCCACCCTACTTTTTGAACGCACCCTGTATAATTGAAAATATTTTTAAAATGTGCAGAATATACAACCATACCTCAACACACTCCGCGCAATCGTTGACTAACCCTGTACAATATCTTTGCTTCTCGGGCATTTTCCTGTTGGATTGAAGTTCTTGGCACTTTCAAGTAGAATAACATAGAAAACAATATAATTCGCAGTAAACGTTCCTACACGTTCGACATGTTGACTTTTAAAACGCAAAGATTTAATTAAACACTGTTATTAACATATTATTTAGGAAAACAAAACGATTTCGCTGCGTTTCTTAAAAAACTGTTTTTATACATGTTTACGCATGGCGCCCTCTATTAAACCATATCTTAACTATAGTATATTACAGAAACTAATATAAAACTGTACACTTCGCCTTAAAACTTTAAGTTACCGTAGGATGGCGCTACCTTAATTACTAATTATTATGAATATTTATTCTCGCTAACACGAAAATCAGCTAGAATACGGAATGTCACATTTGAATATAAAACGTTCGTTTTATATTCAAAGCCGTAAAGGAACAATCGTGAATTTGTTTTTTATTCCATTGGTTTTTAAATGCCGTAAATTTAATATGTGTGTTGACAATAGTGCCTATACATTTTTACGTGTTTGTTCGTTGTGTTAAAAACGATAAATGTACGTGAATTTGAAGGTTAGGTGCGCCGGTATACTAAAACATATTATTAAATAACAAGGGAAGACAGAAGAATGTGTTTTAGAGAAAATTGTGACCATCCAAAAGCAGCGCACTAATAAGAGTAACCAAAAAATCGTTACTTTCATATGGAGGATTTATTATTTTATTCACTACAGATCATAAATGATATCAGGTTCGTCATATTATAAAATAAATTCAAAATATAAAGTGTTATAAAAATAATAGATAAACTATATAAAACTAAAACGTACGCACACCGATAAACAATATAACAAACAATTAGCACAGAGCAGAACAGCAATAAAAAGAGAACTCAGTTTCTGAAGAATTCCTGAAGGGAATAATAGCACTTTTCAGTTAAAAACCACAGACCAACATTTCCTTTTAAACTTTAGGATTGTTTTAATTTCTTTTAAAAAATTAAGCAAATGATTGTGCACCTTGCCACAGAAATAAAGAGGACTTTTACCAAATATTGACAGTCGACATCCAGGAAGCACAACATCATGCATGCATACATACTAATGAGACTGCTAGACCGCTCGGAATTTCTTGGGGTTACATCTCACAAATATAGCAGCTTCAAGAAGAAACACACATGGAACCGAGAGAATTCTCTGCTTTATGAAGGTTGGTCTACAAGTCTCCAAAGGCAGCAATCCAAATATTTTACTAATAATCCTCTTCTGTGCAACAAACACTCGCTAAAGTTCGACAGACTGACCCCAGAACAGAATCATGAAATGAAGGTGTTAGTATACCAATGCATAAGAGACCGATAATAGTTGAGAAACTGAGAAAGGTTTTTTAAGTTGACAATGGCAAATAATGCACAGTTAAGCTTTGCAGTAACATGGTCCACGTGAAAGCTCCAGGTCAATCGCTTATCAATAAACAATCCAAGGAATTTACACCTGTTTACCCGGTGTATCACTTGACCATCCAGACGAAGTTCAATGTCCGGAACAATGCGCCTTTTATAAAATGCAAGATAATAAATTTTGGCCGGATTAACCAATAGTTTATTAGTAGAACACCATGCAAAGAATGAATTAATAAGGATTTCTGCCTTCAGTTTGAGAACACTTAGAGACTCTGCAGACAAACAGATGGTAGATCATCGGCATACAAGATAACTGGTTTCACAATTTGATCAAACGAAAGAAATTCCTCCATGTCATTAATGAAAATCAAAAATAGAAGCGGCGAAAGCACACCACCCTGAGGAACGCCAAACTTAAGGTTAGCTGGGCTTGAGAAGGTTTGCACCAATTTAACAACTATCCTTTTTTCAAGAAAGACTTGATCCACTCGTTAACCGGGCCTCTAATCCCATGATCAGTTAATCACTTGCGCACGTCGGCTCGCGGCGCCCTTGCTTACTCTCCACGCGCACAAGTTGGGAACCCCCGTCTTATACAAATTGACTTCAAATTCAAATTTGTTTTCTTTTAACGCTCGACCACGTCAATTAGTAAGTTTAGTTGTTCATTTTTAAGGTAAAATTTATGTATATGTATAGGGTGTGCCAGGTGTAGGGTTTCCATCTCCCCGGATTTGCCCGGACATGTTTGGTTTATAAGCGCGCCGGGGACGTCCGGGCGGATTTGTAAAAAATGTCCGGGTTTATGCCGATTAAACCAAAACCATCGCGCAACGATAAATATTCAAACCGGAAACACCCGAATCGATTATATGATGTACATTAGGTCAAAGGTGGCGCTCCCGCTCGATTTCGTTTCGGTTTGGCTCGCTCCGCTCGCCCATCTCTATGGAGTGTTTTTATGTTTACATTTTATTTACTCGGGGATTCCCCTTTATAGCGGAACGCTCTAATTTCGTTCAGTTTAACATTACGCGTGCAGAGCTTTGGTAGTGCTATTGCATTTTGTTTAGATAATTATGCTAAAACGAAAGTGCACAGTTTCGGATGAGATGCTTAAAGCATTCCCTTCCTTTAAAAAAGGAAAGTCTGATTCCGATGTAATTTGCAAGATATGCAATGTAAATCTAAGCATTGCACATAAAGGCAAAAAAGACATAGAGGACCATACAGCTACTGAAAAACATAAGAAAAAGTTGAAAAGTCAGGCAGGTAAGTCAAAGAAAACTAGTAAAAGTAATAGTAAATCTAAATTATATATTTATTTTAATTTTAGGCACATCAAAACTAGACGTCTTTGTTAGAGTAACAAGTAAATAGTGAAAAACTTGTTAAGGCGGCCGAGGCAACACTTGCATATCATACAGTCAAACATCACCGGTCATATAAATCAATGGATTGTACAACTAAGATCCACAAGAAAATGTATCAGGATTCCTCAATTTCAAAATCAGTGACTTGCGGCCATACGAAAGTTGAAGCTATAGTAAATGGAATACTCGGACCTTCAACCATAAAAGCTATCAAAAATCAAATAAGTGGTATTTCGTTTATTGGAATTTCTACAGATGCCAGTAACCATAATGCAATTAAAATGTTTCCTATATTAATACAGTATTTTGATTTTAAAAAAGGGGGCATTCAAATTAAACTAGTTGATATATGTAGCTCAGACAACGAAACATCGGAAACTGTTACCGACCTTTTATGTACTGTACTGGAAAAGCTTGAGCTCACTAAAAAGTGCATTTCATTTTCTGGTGATAACTGTAACACTAACTTTGGTGGGATTAAGAGAGCTGGTCAAAATAACATTTTTAGCAGATTAAAATCTAAAATAAATAATAATTTAATCGGCATCGGATGTCCGGCTCACATCATAAATAATGCGGTTCAGGCCAGTTGTGACATCTTGCCAATTGACATAGAGAGTATAGTTTTAAAGCTTTTTAATTATTTTAATATTTATACGGTTAGAGTTGCCTCTTTAAAAGAATTTTGCGAATTTGTTGACACAAACTATATGCAATTGTTATATCATTCAAAAACCAGGTGGCTTTCATTATTTCCGGCCATTGAAAGAGTCCTCAAGATGTTTGATCCGTTGAAGTCCTATTTCGTGTCTGAGAATACTCCACCCTTTATTATCAAATCATTTTCCGAAAACGTTTTTTCTGAAGCTTATTTATTTTTTGTTCATTCTTTGATGCCAGTGTTTCACCAAAATATTGAGCGTATTGAACGCGCTGATAATTCCGTAATAGAGGTACTGGTAATTCTTGAAAATGTGATAGAACACCTAACTAACAGACTAAATAGTAGGTTTATCCCGCTAAAAGTTCGTGACATTCTAAAAAAAGCTTCAGAACAAGGTTTTGAAACAGAATCCGATGTATTTAGAAAAAATATATTTTGTATGTACTTATGAAAAAGCTATAGATTATATAAAAAATTGGATAAAACCTCTTGAACAGTTTAGATGTTTTAAGTGGATGAACTTAAAAAATTTGGAGTAAAAAAACTGGGAGATGGACATTCTGCCATCCATTTACTACTTTTTAGAAAAGGGTGTCAATTGACGAGCCAAAGTTTTTTGACCAATACTTTTCCTTAAAACAATTTATAACTAACAATTTTTCCCAAGAGCAGCATGATTTGCCAGCTCATAAAAAGTGGGTTATTTACTTTCAAAATTGTGTATGAATTGAAGTATTTTCAGAACTTTTGAATCTATGCGAAGTTTTTTTCTCCATTACGGCACACAACGCAAATGTTGAGCGTATATTTTCATTAATTGCTGCTCAGTGGACAAAAGAACGCAATAGGCTAACGCTTGTTGACTCAATAAAAGGAATTATAATGACAATTTTTAATTATGATATGACCTGCAATGAATTTTACGATTTTATTTTATCACCGGAAAATATATCTATTCTAAATGAAATTCAGAAATCTGAAAAATATCAAGTAATGATTTTCATTAAAATAGGTATTTGCACCTATTTTTATTTAATTTTTTTCGCTGAAAATTTATTTTGTTCCTGTTTTCACTTATGTTCCTATTTTGTATGTTTTAGTTTCTAAGATGTTTTATTTTTGTTGAAAATAAATAAGTACTACTGTGTTTTACTTGTAAATTTATTGTTTTATTATTTCCCTTAGAAATTTATAACTACTTTAATAGTTTTCTAAGAGTCCGGATTTCGTCCGGGTTTTGGGTATTACATGTCCTGGGTTACAAAAAACTGATATGGAAACCCTAGCCAGGTGTAGATTATTTTAATTGGAACACTTAGTATATTTTGTCAATTATATGATAAAAAAATTTTTGTATAACAAACGATACCGCTGGAAATAGCGATTTCGTCCAATTTTATTTGAAAGGACTTCTTTTTTGGTGCTCATTAACACCAGACTGTCATAAACGTCACATGTCCTCGCTATTTTTTGCTATCATGGCTTGCGTCTTTCCTATGTGAAATCGCGATCCAATAACCCGATTCGATAGCTTTTCAAATACATTTGTTGGGGAAACAGTACCCGTGCCCCGTATAAAACGCTTAACTTTTCATAAATTTTACATTTAAAAACCCATAAAACATGTCTCGACAACTTTTGACACGTTACGATAAATCGCCTCATGATTCCAATAATAAACCCATTTCTCCGTACATTCTGTACTGTATAAATATTTAAAACTTGTTTCCGAGGCCTAATTTGGCACAGACAGTAAGATTAAAATAACTCAAGAAAAATAAGTACTTGATAAATTGCTTACACGCGATTTCCACATCTATTCATCAGACACTTAAAGACTATAATGCCAGGAAATAAAACATATCTTCATTACTCTCACACTCGCATAACGCCAGTTGTCCGTTTCACACACAAACGATATTAAAATTCCAAGAAATCATATATTTAAACCACCCAAATATTCACTGTTAAAACTATCTTCTTTGTTTGCACGACTTGCATAAAAATGTCATTCCAAAATCTTAAATTATTTAATCAATACTCCACCGTTGGGCAAATAAACAGTTAGGTACCGCTTTAACTAATAAGCAAATAAAGAACACAATCGCCTAACCAGCTCATCGCAGACGACGTATTAAATATATAGTCGACCGGCAATTACAACATTGTCCTCGCTACTTAGCTATACGAACGATGATGATGGATGATCCGGGTTTCAACTACAATCTAACTAAACATTTTATACCTCGGTAAACCAAATGAACCGGGAATCAAATACAAAGTACGTACTATAATAACCCAAATAGACTACAATTAACTACCGATCCGAAAGTAATATCCGAATGATTAACAGAGCAGAAAAGATACTTCATAACAGGCAGGTTTGATAGCAATAAACCAACCGTTTTGTACTCTAATCATATGACTACCCTAAGAGAATAGATTTGTTTATTTCTTAAACAAAAACTTGTGTTTGATTTGTACTATAGAGAAGACCCAGCGAATTCCCTATATTACACAGTACTGCCCAACGCTTGTACTCCAGGAAGTAGCCCAACAACATTCACTACTTCCATCTTTTCTTTTAGTGCTAGCAATCTTTTTTTCGACGACATTATTTATAAACGCACATGTCCGATTCTTTGGCGAAACTAGAGCATAAACTCACAAAGAACAATTCGTTGTCACGTAAAGATAAACGGTAAATCTCCAATAATTCAAGGGGAATCACCGAAAATGTTAAAATTGGTGTTGAGAAAATCTGATGATTTTAATAATCGAGTACTTGATACTCGGGCGATTTTAATAACCGAATGAATAGCTCGAGCGATTAAAAAAATTATATCCTTTAAAATTTTCCAATCGCCGCTGGCTAGATAGTCAAATCAAAACCTATGTCGCGATGAATAGTTTAAGTGCCTTTAACAAGGACTTATGTCATGTCAGCCTTCTGAGCATCAAACCCGAACGTCGCCAATCGGTACATTTCGGGTGCGCGCGACGTCTAGTCCACGCCCCACGAATAAACCCAAAATACACACCTAAATTTAATAAATTATAGTAAATAATAATAAATAACTTGACAGAAATTTTGACGAATTCTCGTTATACTTAATTTAGAAAGCGCGGGTAAAGTGCCCCATCTTGCCCCTCCGACCGATCGAGCTACATTGGATTTGTTGCCCCCAGAAAATCATTTGTTACCAAGAAAATTCCGAATGAAATATGAGATTGCTATTAGGTTGAACAATTTAGGTAAAGTGCTTTAAAATAGGTTTCCTGAGAACTGATTTTATTGAAATTACTCAAAGGTATAATATACATTTAGTGAAGATCTCTAGATGTTGTGATATTATTTACTTGGACTTACCAACATTAATGTCTGCGCCTACATATCTTGCCATAATAGTCACTGGGGGAAAAATTCTTAATGATTCATTAATAACTGCTTCAGTATATTTTAGTTTATGGAGGTGTTCATTTGAAATATGGTCATCACCCAGTATCTCCATTACTTCTTGGTATAGTGTTTCCTTAAATTAATGTAAGTAAGGGAATCGTCAGCTAATGCAGCCTTGAACGACATTTAATAAAAACAAGGACGCCTTTATGTTAAGTAGGGAATAAATTACCTTTTTGCATTGTGCCGAAGCCCTTAAATATAAATTTTAGTTAGAAAGCTGCATTTTTGGTGGAAAGAACATTTTATTATTTTGTATTCAACCCTTGCATAAGGGATGAAAAATTACTTTAAAATATTTTTTACCCGTAGCTTCGAAACAAAACACACTAGAAAATAAGTGTCAGTCAAAAGTTGTAGATAATTTAAATCTGAATAAAAAAAGATAATAATCATTTTTACGATATCTCGGATAGTTATGGGTTTGTTGCCATAGAATCATCTGCATTTTGAGAGTTGATTGGCGGCTTCGAAACGTCACGAAGGCATTAAATTTTCAACTTGGTAACACTGCCTATCAGCCAATTAAGACTCGACACAGGTGTCTGAAAAAGTTTTTTGGTATGTCAGGTATTTAATTGTAGTATAATTATTTTGTATTTTTGACATGTTTTAAGGTTTTGTGGAACATTTTTGTGAAATGGTATCTAAATAACCTTGTGAAAGGTATGTATGAACTATTAGACCAAAAATATTAAATGGTTTGTAATTATTTGACATAATATCATAATTTTATTGGGGTGTATTTTGCATAATAATTATGCTCATTGCCAATCAAGTGTGGAGATACGATATTTGTAGGGTAGAACAAAAAAGTTATGCACATTTTTATGTAACATACAGTCCTATATTAAAAATACTATGACGTAATAACTGTGTAGTGCAATTTAGAACTCAGATAGTCTCACATTAATCCGTTTCAGTTGAACTTTGAATTTTTAAATAAAAAATAAATGTATTATACGAGATGAAAACTACGCTGTGTTATTCTGGAATATTATATTGCTTTATATGAATGCCTTTGTCGATACCGTAGTCAGGTTAGCAACGGCATTTGGCAACGCGAGCTATTCGCGTCGACGGCGGCTGGCGCGGTCGTTCGGACCGCGTGGTCTGGTCAATCTGCACCATATCTGAATACCTAATATACATGTAATGTGAAGGTTCTTACGAATATTTTTAGTCTTTTGGAAGTGAAAAATAGGAAAGCGAGTAATTTCTTAATGACAGATATAATTTATTTTCTTGCAAATTAAAGATATTTAATTCAATAAAGTTTAGAAAAGAGGGAAAATGAAATAAAGGGAGTCTAAAGTGCCAAGTGGACAAACTGAACACGAGTGGTAATATTTAAGAAATTATAATTCTATATTAGTTGTTGACCATTTACAGCCACAAATCCCGCGCTGCTGGGGGTTTTTCGCTTTAACTTAGGGATACTACCTCCCTTAGTACGTTTTTGATAAAGAACCAAAAAGGCCGACGTAAATTTCTTCAGAAATGATTTTTGAAGTTGGAAAGGAACACAAAATTAAATTTCTATATTAGCAGTTGACCATTTACCGCCACAAAACCCGCGTTGCTGGGGTTTTTTCACTTTAACGTAGGGATACTACCTCCCTTAGTACGTTTTTGATAAAGAACCAAAAAATCCGACGTCAATTTCTTCAGAAATGATTTTTGAAGTTGGAAAGGAACAGAAAATTAAATTTCTATATTAGCAGTTGACCATTTACCGCCACAAAACCCGCGTTGCTGGGGTTTTTTCACTTTAACGTAGGGATACTACCTCCTTTAGTACGTTTTTGATGAAGAACCAAAAAGGCCGACGTAAATTTCTTCAGAAATGATTTTTGAAGTTGCAAAGAAACAGAAAATTTAATTTCTATATTAGCAGTTGACCATTTACCGCCACAAAACCCGCGTTGCTGGGGGTTTTTTCGCTTTAACTTAGGGGTATTACCTCCCTTAGTACGTTTTTGATAAAGAACCAAAAAGGCCGACGTAAATTTATTCAGAAATGATTTTTGTAGTTGGAAAGAAACAGAAAATGAAATTTCTATATTAGCAGTTGACCATTTACCGCCACAAATCCCGCGTTGCTGGGGTTTTTCGCTTTAACTTAGGGGTACTACCTCGCTTAGTACGTTTGTGATAAAAAACCAAAAAGGCCGACGTAAATTTCTTCAGAAATGATTTTTAAGTTGAAAAGAAACAGAAATTTAAATTTCTATATGAGCAGTTGACCATTTACCGCCACAAAACCCGCGTTGCTGGGGGTTTTTTCGCTTTAACTTAGGGATACTACCTCCCTTAGTATGTTCTTGATGAAGAACCAAAAAGGCCGACGTAAATTTCTTCAGAAATCATTTTTGAAGTTGAAAAGAAACAGAAATTTAAATTTCTATATTAGCAGTTGACAATTTACCGCCACAAAACCCGCGTTGCTGGGGGTTTTTTCGCTTTAACTTAGGGGTACTACCTCCCTTAGCACGTTTTTGATAACGAACCAAAAAGGCCGACGTAAATTTCTTCAGAAATGATTTTTGAAGTTGGAAAGAAACAGAAAATTAAATTTCTATATTAGCAGTTGACCATTTACCGCCAGAAAACCCGCGTTGCTGGGGTTTTTTTCACTTTAACTTAGGGATACTACCTCCCTTAGTATGTTTTTGATGAGGAACCAAAATGGCCGACGTAAATTTCTTCAGAAATCATTTTTGAAGTTGAAAAGAAACAGAAATTTAAATTTCTATATTAGCTGTCGACCATTTACCGCCACAAAACCCACGTTGTTGGGGGTTTTTTCGCTTTAACTTAGGGGTACTACCTCCCTTAGTACGTCTTTGATAAAGAACCAAAAAGGCCGACTTAAATTTCTTCAGAAATGATTTTTGAAATTGGAAAGAAACAGAAAATTAAATTTCTATATTAGCAGTTGACCATTTACCGCCACAAAACCCGCGTTGCTGGGGGGTTTTCCACTTTAACTTAGGGGTATTACCTCCCTTAGTACGTTTTTTATAAAGAAATAAAAAGGCCGACGTAAATTTCTTCAGAAATGATTTTTGAAGTTGGAAAGAAACAGAAAATTAAATTTCTATATTAGCAGTTGACCATTTACCGCCACAAAACCCGCGTTACTGGTTTTTTTTTCGCTTTAACTTAGGGGTACTACCTCGCTTAGTACGTTTTTGATAAAGAACCAAAAGGCCGACGTAAATTTCTTCAGAAATGATTTTTTGAAGTTGGAAAGAAACAGAAAATTAAATTTCTATATTAGCAGTTGACTATTTACCGCCACAAAACCCGCGTTGCTGGGTTTTTTTCGCATTAACTTAGGGGTACTACCTCGCTTAGTACGTTTTTGATAAAGAGCCAAAAAGGCCGACGTAAATTTCTTCAGAAATGATTTTTGAAGTGGAAAGAAACAGAAAATTAAATTTCTATATTAGCAGTTGACCATTTACCGCCACAAAACCCGCGTTGCTGGGGGTTTTTTCGCTTTAACTTAGGGATACTACCTCCCTTAGTATGTTCTTGATGAAGAACCAAAAAGGCCGACGTAAATTTCTTCAGAAATGATTTTTGAAGTTGAAAAGAAACAGAAATTTAAATTTCTATATGAGCAGTTGACCATTTACCGCCACAAAACCCGCGTTGCTGAGGGTTTTTTCGCTTTAACTTAAGGATACTACCTCCCTTAGTATGTTCTTGATGAAGAACCAAAAAGGCCGACGTAAATTTCTTCAGAAATCATTTTTGAAGTTGAAAAGAAACAGAAATTTAAATTTCTATATTAGCAGTTGACAATTTACCGCCACAAAACCCGCGTTGCTGGGGGTTTTTTCGCTTTAACTTAGGGGTACTACCTCCCTTAGTACGTTTTTGATAAAGAACCAAAAAGGCCGACGTAAATTTCTTCAGAAATGATTTTTGAAGTTGGAAAGAAACAGAAAATTAAATTTCTATATTAGCAGTTGACCATTTACCGCCACAAAACCCGCGTTGCTGGGGGTTTTTTCGCTTTAACTTAGGGGTATTACCTCCCTTAGTACGTTTTTGATAAAGAACCAAAAAGGCCGACGTAAATTTATTCAGAAATGATTTTTGTAGTTGGAAAGAAACAGAAAATTAAATTTCTATATTAGCAGTTGACCATTTACCGCCACAAATCCCGCGTTGCTGGGGTTTTTTCGCTTTAACTTAGGGCTACTACCTCGCTTAGTACGTTTGTGATAAAGAACCAAAAGGGCCGACGTAAATTTCTTCAGAAATGATTTTTGAAGTTGAAAAGAAACAGAAATTTAAATTTCTATATGAGCAGTTGACCATTTACCGCCACAAAACCCGCGTTGCTGGGGGTTTTTTCGCTTTAACTTAGGGATACTACCTCCCTTAGTATGTTCTTGATGAAGAACCAAAAAGGCCGACGTAAATTTCTTCAGAAATCATTTTTGAAGTTGAAAAGAAACAGAAATTTAAATTTCTATATTAGCAGTTGACAATTTACCGCCACAAAACTTGCGTTGCTGGGTATTTTTTCGCTTTAACTTAGGGGTACTACCTCCCTTAGTACGTTTTTGATAAAGAACCAAAAAGGCCGACGTAAATTTCTTCAGAAATGATTTTTGAAGTTGGAAAGAAACAGAAAATTAAATTTCTATATTAGCAGTTGACCATTTACCGCCAGAAAACCCGCGTTGCTGGGGGTTTTTTCGCTTTAACTTAGGGATACTACCTCCCTTAGTACGTCTTTGATAAAGAACCAAAAAGGCCGACTTAAATTTCTTCAGAAATGATTTTTGAAATTGGAAAGAAACAGAAAATTAAATTTCTATATTAGCAGTTGACCATTTACCGCCACAAAAACCGCGTTACTGGTTTTTTTTTTCGCTTTAACTTAGGAGTACTACCTCGCTTAGTACGTTTTTGATAAAGAACCAAAAGGCCGACGTAAATTTCTTCAGAAATGATTTTTGAAGTTGGAAAGAAACAGAAAATTAAATTTCTATATTAGCAGTTGACCATTTACCGCCACAAAGCCCGCGCTACTGGTTTTTTTTTCGCTTTAACTTAGGGGTACTACCTCGCTTAGTACGTTTTTCATAAAGATCCAAAAGGCCGACGTAAATTTCTTCAGAAATGATTTTTTGAAGTTGGAAAGAAACAGAAAATTAAATTTCTATATTAGCAGTTGACTATTTACCGCCACAAAACCCGCGTTGCTGTTTTTTTTTTCGCATTAACTTAGGGGTACTACCTCGCTTAGTACGTTTTTGATAAATAACCAAAAAGGCCGACGTAAATTTCTTCAGAAATGATTTTTGAAGTGGAAAGAAACAGAAAATTAAATTTCTATATTAGCAGTTGACCATTTACCGCCACAAAACCCGCGTTGCTGGGGGTTTTTTCGCTTTTACTTAGGGATACTACCTCCCTTAGTATGTTCTTGATGAAGAACCAAAAAGGCCGACGTAAATTTCTTCAGAAATAATTTTTGAAGTTGAAAAGAAACAGAAATTTAAATATCTATATTAGCAGTTGACAATTTACCGCCACAAAACCCGCGTTGCTGAGGGTTTTTTGGCTTTAACTTAGGGGTACTACCTCCCTTAGTACCTTTTTGATAAAGAACCAAAAAGGCCGACGTAAATTTCTTCAGAAATGATTTTTTGAAGTTGGAAAGAAACAGAAAATTAAATTTCTATATTATCAGTTGACCATTTACCGCCACAAAACCCGCGTTGCTGGGGGTTTTTTCACTTTAACTGAGGGGTACTACCTCCCTTAGTACGTTTTTGATAAAGAACCAAAAAGGCCGACGTAAATTTCTTCAGAAATGATTTTTGAAGTTGGAAAGGAACAGAAAATTAAATTTCTATATTAGCAGTTGACCATTTACCGCCACAAAACCCGCGTTACTGGCGGTTTGTTCGCTTTAACTTAGGGGTACTACTTCCCTTAGTATGTTTTTGCTGATGAACCAAAAAGGCCGACGTAAATTTCTTCAGAAATGATTTTTGAAGTTGAAAGGGAACAGAAATTTAAATTTCTATATGAGCAGTTGACCATTTACCGCCACAAAACCCGCGCTACTGGGGGTTTTTTCGGTAGGTAGTATCCCTACGTTAAAGCGAAAAAAAAACCAGCAACGCGACTTTTGTGGCGGTAAATGGTCAACTGCTTATACAGCAATTTAATTTTCTGTTTCTTTATAACTTCAAAAATCATTTCTGAAGAAATTTACGTCGGCCTTTATGGTTCTTTATCAAAAACGTACTAAGGGAGGTAATACCCCTAAGTTAAATTAAAAAAACCCATAGCAACGCGGGTTTTGTGGCGGTAAATTGTCAACTGCTAATATAGAAATTTAATTTTCTGTTTCTTTCCAACTTCAAAAATCATTTCAGAAGAAATTTACGTCTTTTTGGTTCTTTATCAAAAACGTACTAAGGGAGGTAGTACCCCTAAGTTAAAGTGAAAAAACACTCAGCAACGCGGGATTTGTGGCGGTAAATGGTCAACTGCTCATATAGAAATTTAATTTTCTGTTTCTTTCCAACTTCAAAAATCATTTCTGAAGAAATTTACGTCGGCTTTTTGGTTTTTTATCAAAAACGTACTAAGGGAGGTAATACCCCTAAGTTAAAGCGAAAAAACCCCCAGCAACGCGGGTTTTGTGGCGGTAAATTGTCAACTGCTAATATAGAAATTTAAATATCTGTTTCTTTTCAATTTCAAAAATGATTTCTGAAGAAATTTACGTCGGTCTTTTTGGTTCTTCATCAAGAACATACTAAGGGAGGTAGTATCCCTAAGTTAAAGTGAAAAAACCCCGAGCAACGCTGGTTTTGTGGCGGTAAATGGTCAACTGCTTATATAGAAATTTAATTTTCTGTTTCTTTGCAACTTCAAAAATCATTTCTGAAGAAATTTACTTCGGCCTTTTTGGTTCTTTATCAAAAACGTACTAAGGAAGGTAATACCCCTAAGTTAAAGCGAAAAACCCCCAGCAACGCGGGTTTTGTGGCGGTAAATGGTCAACTGCTAATATAGAAATTTAATTTTCTGTTTCTTTCCAATTTCAAAAATCATTTCTGAAGAAATTTACGTCGGCATTTTTGGTTTTTTATCAAAAACGTACTAAGGAAGGTAATACCCCTAAGTTAAAGTGAAAAAACCCACAGCAACGCGGGTTTTGTGGCGGTAAATGGTCAACTGCTAATATAGAAATTTAATTTTCTGTTTCTTTCCAACTTCAAAAATCATTTCAGAAGAAATTTACGTCTTTTTGGTTCTTTATCAAAAACGTACTAAGGGAGGTAGTACCCTTAAGTTAAAGTGAAAACACACCCAGCAACGCGGGATTTGTGGCGGTAAATGGTCAACTGCTCATATAGAAATTTAATTTTCTTTTCCTTTCCAACTTCAAAAATCATTTCTGAAGAAATTTACGTCGACTTTTTGGTTTTTTATCAAAAACGTACTAAGGGAGGTAATACCCCTAAGTTAAAGCGAAAAAATCCCCAGCAACGCTGGTTTTGTGGCGATAAATGGTCAACTTCTAATATAGAAATTTAATTTTTTGTTTCTTTCCAACTTCAAAAATCATTTCTGAAGAAATTTACGTCGGCCATTTTGGTTCTTCATCAAAAACGTACTAAGGGAGGTAGTACCCCTAAGTTAAAGCGAAAAAAAGCCCAGCAACGCGGGTTTTGTGGCGGTAAATGGTCAACTGCTAATATAGAAATTTAATTTTCTGTTTCTTTTCAATTTCAAAAATGATTTCTGAAAAAATTTACGTCGGCCTTTTTGGTTCTTCATCAAAAACGTACTAAGGGAGGTAGTATCCCTACGTTACAGTGAAAAAACCTCAGCAACGCGGGTTTTGTGGCGGTAAATGGTCAACTGCTAAAATAGAAATTTAATTTTCTGTTCCTTTCCAACTTCAAAAATCATTTCTGAAGAAATTTACATCTGCCTTTTTTGTTCTTTATGAAAAACGTACTAAGGGAGGTAGTATCCCTAAGTTAAAGCGAAAACACCCCCAGCAGCGCGGGTTTTGTGGCTGTAAATGGTCAACAACTAATATAGAATTATAATTTCTTGAATATTACAACTCGCTTTCCTATTTTTCACTTCCAAAAGACTAAAAATATTCGTAAGAACCTTCACATTACATGTATATTAGGTATTCAGATATGGTGCAGATTGACCAGACCACGCGGTCCAAAGGACCGCGCCAGCCGCCGTCGACGCGAATAGCTCGCGTTGCCAAATGCCGTTGCTAACCTGACTACGGTGCAGAAGTACGTATTTCGGTGGCGGATTTTTAAAGTTTTTTTATCGTTTATTGCTGTATTTCAGGTAATATTTTTTTTAATTCATTTATTTACAACGGCTGTAGAACTATTTTAATTTTAATTACATGACATTCTGGTTTAAAACTCGAATTTGTATAGTTGTTGCAGAATTATACCGTTGATTCTTACTGTCATAAATAAACTACCCAATTAAACCCTATTGTATACGCCTGAACCTCTTCAAAGCTCAATAAATGGGATCAGGGCCGGCTTGAAAATGTATACAACACCACATGATTTATTTTTATAATTTAAAATAAATAGATAGGTATTTTTAGTTTTAGGTACCTATAATAAATGTAAAATAATGATAACAATTAATGATAATTGAAAATAATATAATTTAAAAGTTTAACTATTAGGATAACAAGTACAATAAAAATTAATTACATTCTAAGAAAGTATTGATAATTTATTCAAAATTTAACTCTGTTTCACTATCACTATGTTCATCTAAGCCTAAACTTATAATTAAGGGTTGAACATTTGTAATTATACAATTGTAAGAATTTTCCACCTTAAGTACATGCTGTACACAGTTTTTCCAGCTGTCTGCAGAAATTTTTCTTACCTGGTTTTTAATTAATTCTACTACATTTAATGTAGGAGAAATATTATTTCTCCTAATATTGGATTTTAATTGGTGCCATATTAGCTCAATAGGATTGAATATACAATAGTACGGAGGAAGACGCAGCACTGTATGGCCATTTTCTGCTGCAAGTTTGTCACACTCGTATTCCTTATTTATTTTAAAAGCTTTTAATACTTCTAGCAGTTCTCGTTTTTTGTAAGTTTCTTCAAAATACAAAATCATTTTCAATCATAAAAATTTGAATTTCTGCTTTTTTATTATTAGAATTGGGAATGGTTTTTGCTTGCCGACTATGATAATTAGCATTGTTCATTACAATGACGCTACTTTCAGGTATATTTTTAAGGAGTTTATGTTTAAACCAATCTTCAAAAAGTTGTTCGTCGGTATCTTGATGGTAATCTAAAGAAGAATCTGCTATGTTTTTAGCTGAAAGTAACAGACAATTTGGAACAAACCCGTTCTCTGAACCAGCATGTAATATTGTGATTATATTGCCTTTATTTGATGGTGCCTTGATTTGACATTTTTTGTAAGAATCATCCCAACCTTTTCTTGGAGTGTCATGGGTATCGAACCATGTTTCGTCAAGGTAAATAATTGGACGATTTTCTTCTTTAAATTGACTAAGAGCTGTTAAATATTTAAGTCTCTATTCCCGACACATGAAGATGCCCCCCTATCAGCACAATTTCAAGTACGCCACATTCTACCACTAATAAGCCTAATTAAAAATTACTCACCGGAAAACCACTAAAGATTAAAATTATTAAAAATCACTTTGTATTTATATATGCATCAGGCATAGGTAAAAATTGAATTTGTATACCTGGTCCGGCTCTGCTCGAAAAGGTTTTAAAATTTGGGATTTCCTTATTTATTTTATGGTCGAATGGATAATGAGATTTTATTGCAGTCAAGAGATCAACGATATAATTCTGCAAAAACTATAACTTATATATTATGTTTTCATCAAACATAGAGATCTGTCAAATTATCGATTTAGTGTAGGAAGCTCTCTTAAAAATTATTGACAAATTTCCGCAATTTTTGTTCCACAGTGAGATAGGGTTTCATTGTGGAACAATGCTTTTTGTAGTTGTGGGCTAAAAATATAATTTATATTTTTTATTTTGTGTACGTAACAAAATATGGCCTGCGGAAGAAAAAGGAAATCAAGGCAAAGTATTTTCACTGAAGAACAAATGAAGTCTGCAGTTAATCTTACGCAAAAATTAAGTTTAAGACAGGCTGCTGAGAGAACAGGGGTAAAATTTAAAACCCTTTTCGCTACGTGAAGAAACAAGAATTTGCCGGCGAAGATTACGATTTATTCCAAATTACGCCTGCCGTAAAATTTTTACTTCCGATCAAGAGAGGACCATCGCCGAATATTGTATCAAATATGCTATGGAAAATCAAGAAAGGATTTGGGTATTCTAGCTTACGAAGTAGAAGTTGCTAACTATTTAAATTTTCAAGGCAGAACAGAAACTTATTCTTTTATGTCTCTGTTGTCCATACAGGGTGGTCCAGCGAAAACTTAACACCTCGATTTTCCTGCTTTAAAATGAAAATGTAGAAAATCGCTCGGACCCGTCGATTTCTGATTCGAGGGGGAATAACTTTTCCGCTTTTTTCATCTCCGTAACTTCAACTCCCTGATTTTGAATAGAAATTAAGAGTGTTGCGATACCTAATTTTGAAGATCTTATCGAGTACTATCTGACCCTAAAATTTCGCTTCAAAATTTTCATCTTTAACGAAATGACAGCTAAAATAGTGGAAGACTACTTATATTTGTGATTAGTTTATTAAATGCTGAAAATGGCCACCATTCACTTCCATGCAGTAAAGAACGCTGGTGTATGAGTAGAGAATGTGGAATTGACCTCGAGGATATTACTCTTATCAGACGCAGTTGAATTTATTTATTTATTTGTTAATTTTTTGTCCAAAAAAGTAGACGGACCATGTTTTTGATTTACCTTAGTCTATCGTGAATTTTTAAGAACGTTAAAACTGTGTCAATTCGATTGTACCTTTGTAGTAGAATTAAAATTTTGTATTCCGTAAAGAAAGGGTGGAAATTATAAAATTATTTTTTAGAAATAACGACTCTGCGCGAGTAACAGCGGCTTTATTTAACGAACGGCATCCTGAAAGAAATGTATCCGCTGCTTACGTTGTGCAACTGGTTGCCAAATTTGACGCTACTGGTTCAGTCGGAAACAAGAAGAGGATGTATGACAGAGACGAAACGAGGGAAGTGGCTGTCTTAGGTCAAGTAGCAGTGGACCCTTAGTACTAGAAAATTGTCCGATGTATCTGGTTCTCTCAATCATGAGAATCTTTAAACAACATAAGTTCCATCCTTTTAAGATACGACTGGTTCAGGAACTGAATAAGGATGATTTTGATCGCCGACTCCAGTTCTGTGAAGTGGTCAGTGGAATTATTAACAATAATCCTAACTACATGTTCAATATCTGTTTCACGGACGAGTGTTCATTTTACCGTAATGGCATTGTAAACAGGCATAACTGTCGGTATTGGTCAGATGAAAATCCAAGATTATTTCGTGAAGTGCATACTGAGCATCCCCAAAAGTTAAATGTTTGGGCGGGTATTTATGGATATCACATAATCGGCTCTTTTTTTATACCCGGTAATCTTACTGGCCAAATGTATTTAGAACTATTAGAGAACGCTATTTATTGAGCCCTCGTTCAAGTATTGGAGAATGAAGAAGACCATATAACGATCATTTTTAAATAAGATGGCGCACCACCTTATTTCGCTCAACCTGTACGTCAGTTCTTAGATGAAAATTTTCCTCAGGCCTGGATTGGAAGAAGGGCACGTATTGAGTGGCCACCCAGATCACCTGATCTGGCTCCACTGGACTTTTTCTATGGGGTCACCTGAAATCTAAGATTTACGGTACCAAGCCTGAGTCACTGGAGGATTTGCGAATGTGAATCATTGGGGGTTGAAGTTACGGAGATGAAAAAGCGGAAAAGTTATTCCCCCTCGAATCAAAAATCGACGGGTCCGAGCGATTTTCTACATTTTCATTTTAAAGCAGGAAAATCGAGGTGTTAAGTTTTCGCTGGACCACCCTGTATATATTTTTAGTTGTTTAGTTTCCTTAAATAAAATAGTGTTTTACTGTGAAACTATGTATTCCACTAAAAGACAGAAATCCAACTTTTAAAAAAAATTTTTAGGAACCAAAATTTTCAATATATTGAGTTTATTATTACCAAAACTATTGGGAGATATATAGTACAATGCGAAGTTTCCAAAAAATTATGAATATCTTCAGTAAACTTCCACTTATTCAACAGTATGTAATTTTTGTCTCACTGTGGAACACTTTCCCCTATACTGTTTTGACTAACGCGGCAGCATGTTACTTTTCCTTTAATGACACACCCCCACCCCCAACCCACCCCAAACGAAAGTCTGTATCCACGCTTGGTCTTGGTTATTAAAGATATAACAAATCTCCTAAGTCAATGTCATTAGATAATATGAGAAATGAACGAAGATATTCGAACTCTTTAGTACTAACCTGAATTTCCGGATGCATTGCCAGTAATATGAAGCAGAAGGTCAGAGCGTTTCCAGTAGTCTCAGTAGCCTAAAATGGGAAGTAATGAACGTGAGCATTATCTAACCAAAATGTAATATAACTTAATAATTAATGTAATAAAGTGAAACAGAAATTCGTTAAAACGTAACCAATTTACTAAATTTATTAATCATATTGACCTATCCAATAAGCATAAATTTCAATAACCATGAGGACATGGATTATTTCAATATTGCGCTGCCTGTATTGGGTGTACAACTAAAAAAGGACCCCGGCTATAGCTTGGAAACCGTATACCCTTGGAGAAAATTTATTATAGAAATGGACAAGATAAGTCACCGGAAATTAAATAGTAGGCCGCTAGGGAACTTAACCGAAGTGACGAATTAGCAATCGAGGTGTTCGCAAAAATACTTATGTGTGTATAAGGTGTATTTATGTATGTATATTTTTTTTTAATAACTTCTGTTTTTGTTCTTATACCTTAGGTCGGCGTTTCTCAAACTGGTGTCCACGGACCGCTTGGGGGTTCTCGAGCAACTATTTAGGGGTCCGCGAACCACTAAATGGAAATAAATGTCACAAAAACAAGATATCGTAATCGACTTAATGCCGAACTAGTAGATATGTATATAAGGCTGCAGCTTTCTTCAAATCAAGCCCAACATAAAGTAGCTGTGTTCAAGTAGAAAGCAGTACCATCCAATCTCACAAGGCCCCTTTCATGCACGCATTTTGTGTTGCGCGATAAAAATCGCGGTGCTTCCTAAAGACATTGTTCTTAATGTACGCTTTCATGCAATGATGTCGTTCAGTCCGCTCATCCAACATAAAAGAGCACATTTAGAACAATGTCTGTCAACGCGTGCATAAAGCAGCCAGTGATATATTATTCAGCTTATTGCTTATTAATGCTTTTTGATTTGTTAAAAACAATAACATTCGAATAAGAATTATTTTTAACTAAAGGTAATTAATTAGGCATGGCATCCTGTCCCGGAATTAATTCTGTACTAATGTAGCTAACGGCTGGGGGGGCACAACAAAATTCTAAAATCAAAAGGGGTCCGTGGTCACAAAAGTTTGATGAACGCTGCCTTATATTTTCATAAGTTGTCACTTCAGAGCTAATATATTGAATTGGCTATTTTTTTATTAAGTAAATAGGTATCTACTGGCATCTTTGAGTTAAAATTAGGAAATCCTATGTAATTTTTGAGGTGGCTGAATATTGGCTCTTGACGAGGCCAACATGTCAGTGCCCAGTTTGAATACATTTGGCTTATGCAATTCTACGCTCTATTCCAAATAAATTAGGTGGGGTAATTGTCTTCTGAGCTATCCAATTAAACGCGATGGCAAAACCACGAAACTGTCATAGTTCAGTTAATACAGCGTACACCAGCAAATATTTAATTTCTATGAAGATATTGCCTGTCAACATTTAATTTGCTGGTGCTTGCTGTATTACCTGAACTATGAGAGTGTAGAGAGAGTGGTTTTGCCATCACGTTTAATTAGAATAGGTCACCAAAATGGATTCAAACTCGCTACATAGGTCTCTTCAAGAAGTTATAATGCAGTTTTCTTATAAAATGTGCACCTAACCAATAGCCAGTATTTCGCCACCTCAAAAATTACATGGGATTTCCTATGTTCAGTTTAACGATGCCTTCCGATATAGTGGTCTCACTAAGGGAAGGATGCACTAATAAAAAAAATTAAATTATTCATTGTCGTAAATTTGTAACTACACCTAAAAATAATCTGTACGATACCGTAGATAAAGCAACGAATACAAAGTGTTAGGTCCATATTTAGATGAACATACCATATTGGGACTGACATATATTCGTAAACCGGAAACTCTATTCAGACTATTATCCAATTATGCATTGACTTGAAACAAGCATAGACCCGGTAATTGTGACGCCTCTTTTTACAAAAATATACACAATAAAAAAGAGTTAGGGATTTTATTAATCCCCATCTTTTTTATCTTCTATCGGTTTCTGTCTTCATTTTAACCTCTGATCCGTTTGATATGCCAATCGCACCTCTTTTTACGAAAATATACACAATAAAAAAGAGTTAGGAATTTTATTAATCCCTATCTTGTTTATCTTCTATATGTTTCTGTCTTCATTTTAACCTCTGATCCGTTTGATATGCCAATCGCACCTCTTTTTACGAAAATATATACAATAAAAAAGAGTTAGGGATTTTATTAATCCCCATCTTTTTTATCTTCTATCGGTTTCTTTCTTCATTTTAACCTCTGATCCGTTTGATATGCCAATCGCACCTCTTTTTACGAAAATATACACAATAAAAAATAGGGATTTTATCTATATAATCCCCATCTTTTTTATCTTCTATCGGTTTCTGTCTTCATTTTAACCTCTGATCCGTTTGATATAACAATCGCACCTCTTTTTACGAAAATATACGAAATAAAAAAGAGTTAGGGATTTTATTAATCCCCATATTTTTAATCTTCTATCGGTTTCTGTCTTCATTTTAACCCCTGATCAGTTTGATATAACAATCGCACCTCTTTTTAAGAAAATATACGCAATAAAAAAGAGTTAGGGATTTTATTAATCCCCATCTTTTTTATCTTCTATCGGTTTCTGTCTTCATTTTAACCTCTGATCCGTTTGATATGCCAATCGCACCTCTTTTTACGAAAATATACACAATAAAAAATAGTTAGGAATTTTATTAATCCCTATCTTGTTTATCTTCTATATGTTTCTGTCTTCATTTTAACCTCTGATCCGTTTGATATGCCAACCGCACCTCTTTTTACGAAAATATATACAATAAAAAAGAGTTAGGGATTTTATTAATCCCCATCTTTTTTATCTTCTATCGGTTTCTTTCTTCATTTTAACCTCTGATCCGTTTAATATGCCAATCGCACCTCTTTTTACGAAAATATACACAATAAAAAATAGGGATTTTATCTATACAGGGTCCGTAAACGAAGCGTGGACGGAAGATTAAATCGTTATCGAAGAACTTATCAACAATACTAAAACAGGTTGAGATATTGGATTAAAAGCGGCGTGTTTTAAAAATATTTTACATTATACAGGGTGGCCCAAAAAAGTGTGACAGCATAAAATTATATTTTTTTAAATGGGACACCCAGTATTTTATTGCATATTTAGGTTCGTATTACTATCATTTATAAGTGCCTCAAATTTTATTTAATTTGGTTTTGTAGTTTCGGAGAAATAAATTAAAAACTAAAAAAAAAAGTTTTGCAGTCCTGAATAAAAAAATAAAAAAAACAATCCAGAACTATTTTCTTAACCTCGGCATTGAGTGAAATTTATAACAAGAGGTCTAGAGATACTATGAATGTAATTTCGTTTATTTGTTTTATACAGGGTGTTCGTAATAAGCTTTCAAAAACCCCACATTTTAAAATAATTTTTCTCAAGTTTTTCAAATGGAACACCCTGTATATTATTTGGCTATTTGACGTAGAATTCATAGACAATTTTTTTTTGTAATACAAGCATATAAGTTATATCCAGCCGTTTTCGAAATAATTATAAATATCATAAATTATGTAGTTTAAATAGAGTTTTTATTGGGAAATTTTGTTATATTCGACTAGACTAATAATTGTAAACTAAAGTAAATGTTCAAAATAGCTTCCTTTTACTCTTAGAGTTTACCGTATTTTAGTTATTTCGATATAAATTTTAAAAGCCTACATTTTTGCTACTTTTTCTTAAAATCTAGCGGTAACTTTTTAATGGTTTACATTTGTTATGCATAAGTTCATTTGCAACAACTTCTCGAATGTTTCTGGTCTCGGCTTTCTCTCAATATCTGGATATCTTTCAGCATATACTCGGCTCGCGAGGAGGCAATTTCATGCACATTCACCCAGTATGAAAATCATATTTACCATTTCTAAAGTTATAAAATTCGACATTTTGTGTAAGTTAGTACTTAATTTCGACGATTGAACAAATGAAATAATTTTATTTCGCTGTCATAGTGACAATCTAAACAAAAAAAATCATGGCAACTCGATTAAGAATAAAAAATAAAATTAAATAAATAAAAGTAGCAAAAATGTAGGCTTTTAAAATTTATATCGAAATCGCTAAAATACGGCAAACTCTAATAGTAAAAGGAATCTATTTTGATCATTTACTTTAGTTTACAATTATTAGTCTAGTCGCCTATAACAAAATTTCCCAATAAAAACTCTATTTAAACTACATAATTTATGATATTTATAATTATTTCGAAAACGGCTGGATATAACTTATATGCTTGTATTACAAAAAAAAATTGTCTATGAATTCTACGTCAAATAGCCAAATAATATACAGGGTGTTCCATTTGAAAAACTTGAGAAAAATTATTTTAAAATGTGGGGTTTTTAAAAGCTTATTACGAACACCCTGTATAAAACAAATAAACGAAATTACATTCATAGTATCTCTAGACCTCTTGTTATAAATTTCACTCAATGCCGAGGTTAAGAAAATAGTTCTGGATTGTTTTTTTTATTTTTTTATTCAGGACTGCAAAACATTTTTTTTTAGTTTTTAATTTATTTCTCCGAAACTACAAAACCAAATTAAATAAAATTTGAGGCACTTATAAATGATAGTAATACGAACCTAAATATGCAATAAAATACTGGGTGTCCCATTTAAAAAAATGCAACTTTATGCTGTCACACTTTTTTGGGCCACCCTGTATAATGTAAAATATTTTTTAAATATGCCGCTTTTAATCCAATATCTCAACCTGTTTTAGTATTGTTGATAAGTTTTTCGATAACGATTTAATCTTCCGTCCACGCTTCGTTTGCGGACCCTGTATAATCCCCATCTTTTTTATCTTCTATCGGTTTCTGTCTTCATTTTAACCTCTGATCCGTTTGATATAACAATCGCACCTCTTTTTACGAAAATATACGAAATAAAAAAGAGTTAGGGATTTTATTAATCCCCATATTTTTTATCTTCTATCGGTTTCTGTCTTCATTTTAACCCCTGATCAGTTTGATATAACAATCGCACCTCTTTTTAAGAAAATATACGCAATAAAAAAGAGTTAGGGATTTTATTAATCCCCATCTCTTTTATCTTTTATCGGTTTCTGTCTTCATTTTAACCCCTGATCCGTTTGATATAACAATCGCACCTATTTTTATGAAAATATACGCAATAAAAAAGAGTTAGGGATTTTATTAATCCCCATGTCTTTTATCTTTTATCGGTTTCTGTCTTCATTTTAACCTCTGATCCGTTTGATGTGCCAATCGCACGTCTTTTTACGAAAATATACACAATAAAAAAGAGTTAGGGATTTTATTAATCCCCATCTTTTTTTATCTTCTATCGGTTTCTGTCTTCATTGTAATCTCTGATCTGTTTGATATAACAATCAAACCTCTTTGATATAACAATCGACGGACGGGACTCAAAAGTCTATATTTTTATCCAGTTTACGAGAGACTTGGCACAGTCTTACCATATTGAGTTAAGAACTACTAATTTTTCCATAAACAGTACTTAAATTTAACACAAAAATGCTGAAAAACTACAATAGTATATTAAAATACAAGTTTCATATGACATTAGCTTAGAGCACGCGTTTAATTTAGAAAATGGCCCGCGAAGCATGTAGTTCTCTAAAGTACTTTAATAGTCTTATGAACCGTGTATTTTATAATACTTTCATACATAATTAAAAATAAATATATTATTAAAGTTAATAAAAATGAATCAGGAAGAAAGTTGTAGGTACTCCGTCAGAAATACGAGAAGTTGCAGAAAATAATTTTAAAAAGAATATGCAAAACTTTGAGTTATGGCGCGAGCAGAACAAAGTTCAAAATATTAAACAAAATAATAAATAATACTATTGAACAAAATATTGTGTCGACACAGAATCTGACAGGAATAACAATTAATGCCCAGGAAATGTCTACAGTAACTACAGGGTGATTGATGGTGGATGGCCTATTAGACGTTTATGGAGAACTAGTCATCGGATTACTTTGAAAATTTGGGAGCTTATAGAAGCGGACATGATCTATCTTTTAAAAATATTTTTAGCCATGCAGTATTGCCGCTTCTACTTGAAAGTATTAACAACTTTGATAATTTAAACGGAATACCCTATGTATTATTTTTGTTTTAGAGTCCTTATTAATTTCTTAATAACTTTCCTTAATATTTTCCTATGCCTATTTGTTATAGTTCTCGAGATAATAATTAATTTCACTTTTTTATTTCGGAAAACATGTCCTACAAAAAGTGATGATATTTTTAAACTCTGACAAATTAAAGCACTGACATTTGGTATGGAGTCAGGTTATATCCAGAGGTCTTTCACCCTCTTTCCAAATATTAGTTATAATAGTACAGGGTGTTTCAAAATACAAATATTTTGATGGTTTGGAAAAATGGTAAATAGTACGTTTTTTTAAATGAAATACCCTATATTTTATCTGTTGTCCTAAAAGCTATTGAAATTGTCTATCTTCCTACGTATAATATTACTATACCTATCTTGAACAGTTTTTGACATATGAGCATTTATTTAGCAAAATTAATTATTACAGATAACAATCACACTTTTTAGACCAATCTGGCAAGTAGCCTATGGAAATTGTTTTGTAATTGAGAAATTGAACTTTGGTACACTTATAATCATTCATATTATGTGTAGATAATATTTCTTACACAAAAAACCAATAAGCCCAAATCTTCTTTGGCACATCTTATTGATGCCTGCGGATAGGCATGAAAATAAGCCAAAACATTGATTTCATTTTCCTCAGTGGACGTTATAGGTCTAGGTAAATTTCTAGATGCTTTCAAGCATGATCCAAAGTTTCGAAATTACATTGAATTCGTCTAAATTTCTTATTGCTCATTGATGGTAAATTTGGATACATTTCATTGAATCTTCTAAATGTACGGCTGATGATTTTATTATACTGACCATATAAAATAAATAAATTCATAAGGCCGGTATTAAACTATCAAATATATTTGACAAAGATCTTTTATAAAATATTTTGTAGCATTTCTTTGATAATATTTCTTTTATAAAAGTTTTTACTAGTATTACACTGTCAAAGAACTTTGTCAAGTTTTGAAGGAACTTGCCATATGTTTACAATTAAAAATGAATTAAAGACCTGCATTCGCTTACACAACAACAAAAAAAGAACCGGGCGACTTTTGGTAAGGCATTGTGATCTGAAGATATTAGGAGTTATAAAAACTATTTAAGAATGGACGCGAATGAAAATTTAAGTTTATTGTTTTAAAGATAGCACCATTAATATCCCGATAGAATACATTTGAGGAATTCAGCGCTGAGGAACGCGTTGTACGACCTTCGATTTCTGGCAACAACAAAGAGTAATGCTAGTATATCCCCCACCTTGCAACCACCTTTGAATGCCGTTATAACTTCGCAAATTTATATATATATATACACTATATCTAGTCGTTTATTTCGGTTCTTATAATCCGGGTGTTATAAATATTATAAATATTATATTATAAAATCTTTTATCAAAGATAATCGTCTGTTATTTCTTTTATAAAATATCTTTTATAAAATAAGTATTTTATAAAAGAACTGATATTACACTGTCAAATATTTTATAAAATATCTTTTATAAAAGATCTTTGTCAAATATCTTTTATAAAATATCTTTGTCAAATATCTTTTATAGTCTAATACCGGCCTAAGTACTACATCTGAATAGTTGTTTTCTTCCATCTTTTTTTAACTTTAAATTTAACTTTAAAAAATTAAAATATTTAAAAACTGTTCAAGATATTATACATAGGAAGATAGACAATTTCAATAGCTTTTAGGACAACAGATAAAATATAGGGTATTTCATTTAAAAAAACCGTACTATTTACCATTTTTCCAAACCATCAAAATATTTGTATTTTGAAACACCCTGTACTATTATAACTAATATTTCGAAAGAAGGTGAAAAGCCTCTGGATATAACCTGACTCCATACCAAATTTCAGTGCTTTAATTTGTCAGAGTTTAAAAATATCATCTTCTTCATCATCACTTCTTGTAGGACATGTTTTCCGAAAAAAAAAGTGAAATTAATTATTATCTCGAGAACTATAACAAATAGGCATAGGAAAATATTACGGAAAGTTATTAAGAAATTAATAAGGATTCTGAAACAAAAATAGTACACAGGGTGTTTCGTTTAAATTATCAAAGTTGCTAATACTGTCAAGTAGAAGTGGCAACCCTGCATGGCTAAAAATCTTTTTAAAAGAGAGATCATGTCCGCTTCTATAAGCTCCCAAGTTTTCAAAGTGATCCGATGACTAGTTCCCTATAAACGTCTAATAGGCCATCCACCATCAATCACCCTGTATAATAGTATATTATTTAACGAGCGGTAATGTAGTTGAATACTATACTTTATCTACGACTATAACAATAAATATTAAGATACAATTACAGAGAAAGAACTTTATTCGCAAATCTTGATAGTTACCTATAACAATGCACAAAAAATTTAAGTTGTAATTACTTTAATAAAATAAATTATGTAATTGACTAGACTAGATAATAAAAACGATTGCATTATTGTGGGATCTACTACCTTTGTCGCCAGATATTCCTCATCAGGAGCTTCGTTTATGTAAGTACATTTTCTGTAAACGATAATTTTATGTTCTTACTGCTACACCAATCTTGAATATTTTTGTATACGCCTTTATATTTGATTTTGGATTTTTCGGGCAATAAATTCTGTATGGTTACATTAGCTACTTATCTAATTTCTGGAGGTGTACATAATAATTTATCTTCACTATCTGAATTGATCTTTTTCAGCACACAATTTACAATAATTAGATATTAACTTAATTTGAAAAGGTCAAAATTGAACATTAGTGACATTACTCCCCCCAATAACAATACTGGATTGTTCTCTTTCGGCCAATCGCCTTGATATTCGGTTTGTAAATAATTCCAAGAATCTTTTCCGATTTGTTACAGTGAGTTATAGTAGTGAGTTATTATAACTCACGTTGTTTGTTTATAGATACTATTAATTACTCGAAAGCAGTTGAATAATTAATATATAATTTAATAGCAGTAGATAAATATGTATATACAGGGTGGTCCAGCGAAAACTTAACACCTCGATTTTCCTGCTTTAAAATGAAATTTTAAAAAATCGCTCGGACCCGTCGATTTCTGATTCGAGGGGAAATAACTTTTCCGCTTTTTTCATCTCCGTAACTTCAACCCCCTAACGGGGGTGAACACAACCCCCTGATTTTGAATAGGGATGAGGGGTATTGCGATACCTCATTTTGAAGATCTTATCGAGTACTATCTGACCTAAAAATTTCGCTTCAAAATTTTCATCTTTAACGAAATGACAGCTAAAACAGTGGAAGACTACTTACTTTTGTGATTAGTTTATTAAATGCTGAAAATGGCCACCATTCACTTCCATGCAGTAAAGAACGCTGGTGTATGAGTAGAGAATGTGGAATTTACCTCGAGGATATTACTCTTATCAGACGCAGTTGAATTATTTATTTATTTGTTAATTTTTTGTCCAAAAAAGTAGACGAACCATGTTTTTGATTTACCTTAGTCTATCGTGAATTTTTAAGAACATTAAAACTGTGTCAATTCGATTGTACCTTTGTAGTAGAATTAAAATGGTGTATTTAACGAACGGCATCCTGAAAAAAGTGTATCCGCTGCTTACGTTGTGCAACTGATTGCCAAATTTGACGCTACTGGTTCAGTTGGAAACAAAAAGAGGGTGTATGACAGAGACGAAGCGAGGGAAGTGGCTGTCTTAGGTCAAGTAGCAATGGATCCGACTCTTAGTACTAGGAAATTGTCCGACGTATCTGGTGTTTCACGCACAACAATCATGAGAATCCTTAAACAACATAAGTTCCATCCTTTTAAGATACGACTGGTTCAGGAACTGAATGAGGATTATTTCGATCGCCTACTCCAGTTCTGTGAAGTGGTCGGTGGAGTTATTAACAATAATCCTAACTACATGTTCAATATCTGTTTCTCGGACGAGTGTTCATTTTACCTTAATGGCATGGCATAACAGGCATAACTGTCGGTATTGGTCAGATGAAAATCAAAGATTATTTCGTGAAGTGCATACGCAGCATCCCCAAAAGTTAAATGTCTGGGCGGGAAATCACATAATCGGCCCTTTTTTTATACCCGGTAATCTTACTGGCCAAATGTATTTAGAACTATTAGAGAACGCTATTTATCCAGCCCTCGTTCAAGTATTGGAGAATGAAGAAGACCATGTAACGATCATTTTTCAACAAGATGGCGCAGACCTCATTTCGCTCAACCTGTGCGTCAGTTCTTAGATTAAAATTTTCCTCAGGCCTGGATTGTAAGAAGGGGACATATGGACTGGCCACCCAGATCACCTGATCTGACTCCACCGGACTTTTTTCTATGGGGTCCCATGAAATCTAAGATTTACGCTACCCAGCCTGAGTCACTGGAGGATTTGCGAATGTGGATCATTAATGAATGTCGTCAAATTACACCACAAATGTTGAGTAATGTCCGTGAACGTTTTGAGCAAAATTTATTTTACTGCATGGAAGTGAATAGTGGCCAGTTTAAGCATTTAATAAACTAATCACAAAAGTAAGTAGTCTTCCACTATTTTAGCTGTCATTTTGTTAAAGATGAAAATTTTGAAGCGAAACTTTAAGGTCAGATAGTACTCGATAAGATCTTCAAAATGAGGTATCGCAACACCCATCATCCCTATTCAAAATCAGGGGGTTGTGTTCACCCCCGTTAGGGGGTTGAAGTTACGGAGATGAAAAAAGCGGAAAAGTTATTCCCCCTCGAATCAGAAACCGACGGGTCCGAGCGATTTTCTACATTTTCATTTTAAAGCAGGAAAATCGAGGTGTTAAATTTTCGCCGGACCACCCTGTATAAGTTATGTTGTTTTATAGTTGTGACTAGAAATTAGTTGACGGTCACCGTCAGCATGTTATATATTTCCGAGTATAGGTATTTCGGATAAATATCTACTAAAAATTATCTATTTGCAAGGTTAAAGATTAGTATTTTAAAGTTTTCTATAAAAAATTTTTGTCGGATCCATAATGCCTAAAAAACTAATTTCAACGAAATCGAACCCTACTTGCTGCCAACATAAAAAAATAAAATTTCAGTTTCATAAAGTAGGTTATTAAATTTTTTTTGCATATCATAATGTAGCCATTATGAAACCCAAATAGAAAAAGTATTTTATTTAACAATAACGACAAATATAATAGTTCTAATCCGGTCGTGGCGAACGTAAAAGCAGGTTTGTAAGAGGGCCGTTCCAATAAGGGCTTTATAAAATGTACGTTCCGAATGCTCAAAGGTGAAGGGCGAAAACTGCATATCACGAACACCGATGAACCGATGGAAAATCACGAAGTCTGTGTGGGGCTTTACACTGACAAAATATCACAGCAACGGCCTGTTTCTTAATGGCAAAACTCTTACCTATAACGACCTAGATAAAACCAACATAATGGTTTTTCAGTGGCAAAATTTTCATTGCTAGTCTGGCAACTGTCACAATGGTTACAAGATTTTGCTAGTCTTTTGGATCCTTTCTTGACATCAAATCCAGATCTATATACAGTCACCGTACATCCTCCGTTAGTATCTTCCGATTAAAAACTTATTTCAACTCTCAGCGAACTACCACTTAATTCTGAACAACCTCCTAAACCTCGCAAGATATGGCATTACACATCGGCCAAGTGGGAAGACCTGAAAGACCATTTCCGCACTTTTCCTTGGATGAGCGTATGCTTCTCTCCTGATGATCCATCCATCTGCGCTTGGGAGGTCTCCAACGTCATTCTAACTAGCATGGAAGCATTTATCCCCTCCTCCAAAAAACGCCCTTCCAACGGCAAGCCCTGGTTTAGCAAGGATTGTGAGCGTGTTGTCAGATCAAAAAATCTGGCTTACCGACAATGGCGTAATAACCCTACCACTGAGAATCGTACCATCTTTTTACCGCTCGAAACCAATGTAAGCTAACAATAGATCAAAGCAAAGAAGCCTATAACGTGAGGATCAAAAACAAACTTCTTGATAGTCCAAACGGTTTTGGTCAGCTAAAAATTTTACCAAATCAACTATTTCACCTCTAACACGCTCCGATGGTACAATAGCATCCACAGCCGGAGACAAAGCAAACTTACTTGCTGAACTATTTTCTTCGCATTCCACTGTAGATTTCCAGGGAAGAACACCACCAAACATTCCTGCAGTTAAGTCCGAAATTACCGAAATCATGTTCCGTCAGCGTCTCGTCAAACGAATCCTGAACGGGCTCGACGTCAAGAAAGCTTCTGGTCCAGACGAAATTCCTGTTATAGTTCTTAAGAGGTGCGCCGATGAACTATCACCAGTATTTTGTAGACTTTTTAACTTATCCTACAAACAAGGAGTATTTCCATCGTGCTGGAAGACGGCGCAAGTCCAGCCTATACCAAAGAAAGGTAAGAGAACCCTGGCTAGCAACTATCGACCAGTCGCATTACTTTCAGTTATATCAAAAGTAATGAAGAAAGCTATTAACCAACATCTTCTAAAGTACCTGGAAGGCTTCAACATTATCAGCGATCATCAATATGGTTTTCGGAAGTCCAGATCAACTGGAGATCTTCTAGCCTATGTCACCCATCTTTGGAACAACGCAACATCATGGGGAGTCTCGGGCTGTTGCACTGGATAATTCTAATGCCTTTGATCGTGTTTGGCATGAGGGACTGAGTAAACGGCGATCCTATGGTATGCCCAGTCGATTCTGTGCATGGTTGTCTAGCTTTCTTAAGAATTCCTCTCAGACACCTTCACCATCAATGTCGGTGTTCCTCAAGGGTCCATATTGTCTCCCACTCTCTTCTTACTCTACATTAACGACCGTCTAGTGAAAACGGAAAATCCGATATTTAGTTTCGCTGACGATAGCAACTTTATCTCATCTTTCTCTTTGAATGCACAAACATCGGCTGCCGACGCACATCTTCGCAGACAGCATGAAGTATCACGCCTCAACAAAGACCTTGGGGTGAGAGTAACCAAGTCGAATTTAACTCTAAAAAAGCCCAGGCAGGAGTTTTCTCTAAAAAGGTTAACATTGCAGAACCGGATATAGTCATGGACGGACACGCAATCCCACTGGCTTCATCTATTAATTTGCTGGGCGTCAATCTGTGAGGACATATCTCTTAGCATAACCACGTTGTGGCAATCGCCAAGATAGCTTCTCAGAAACTTGGTGTATTCTTCCGAACCAGAAAGTTGTACACACCTCAACAACTTTTGACACTATACAAAGCCCAGATTCGACCATCCCTAGAGTACTGCTCTCATGTCTGGAGCTCTGCAGTCTGCACCCAAACATACACTTCGGCTACTAGATTGCATCGAAAGGAGGGCCATTCGACTGATTGGAGACCACGAGCTGACGAAGAACCTCGACAGCCGAGAACATCGAAGACATGTTGGAGATTTGACGCTCTTTTACAGATATTGGAATGGCTGGAATGGAAAGTGTTCGGCTGACCTTGCCCTCTTAATTCCGTCCAGAGCGGCGAATAGCAGAAATACACGACGAACCACTGCCGATGTGGTTAAGCTTAGTATTCCTCGAACTTCATTATTTAAGAATTCTGTCATCTGGACGACTTCACCCTTATGGAACGACCTTCCTGAGGTCGTTTTTCCCAACGAATATAACCTCCAACGATTCAAAACCAACGTGAATCGATTTTTGCGCACACGCACCACTCCCAGAGTGAGATAAAATCAGCAATTCTTATTGTGAAATAGTCTGGCCGAATAGTATCGTATTTAGCAAGATTAAATTTGCCAGTAAAATGTTCTGAATCTTAAATACTAGCCAAGGTGATCTCCCCGCTTGATCCCTCGTATTCGAAAGTAAATACTTTAAACCAAAATTGGGGTTCACAGGACCGGAGGCTAAAGTTCCAAGACGATCCCTAGCACGTGTTAGGTATCTGGAAACTATCAACTATCTTTTAATATAAAAATTTTTAAAAAGGTAACTTTGAATTAATTGATCTTTTATCGTGTGTTATAAAAATAATAATCCTTACACTACCTTAAATGGAACCCTCCAAATATTATAATATATAATATAATTACAAAACTGAAAAAACTTACAGCCATTGCAAAAAAAGTTATTTCATCACTTATTTCATTTTCGTCCATATTCTTCGCAACAACATTTACAATTAAATCAAATAATGGCAAGGTTTTATCATTACTGGAACATGCTAAAAACATCATCATATGATATGTTGATATAATGAATATGGCAGGTTAAAGGTACTGATAGGAAATACAACCGTGAAGGTTTTTTGCATGAACTTTTTCTCACATTTGAGTTGGTATCACACCTGATATACAGTGAGTCCCAGAAGAAATGTCTAAATTCATTTAAAATTCAGCGGTAAGTTTTTTCAAAAGACGCTCGTACCCGTCCATTTTGATTTTTTAATTTATTTTTTTGTGGTAATTTCATGTATACAGGGTAGCTCAAAAATAAGTTATGACCATCAACTTCATTTTTTCAAATGAAAACATATATTTTTTATTTCATTTTTGAATTTTGCATTGAATTCTAAGCATGTTTCATGTACCATGTCCTATACATAAACTCAACAGTTATTGAAAAAATTAGGATTGAACATATCTATAAGTAAGACCTGTTTATTAGAAAAAACAAAACAAAATCAAATTAAATGTTGAAAATGTGCGCCATTTACGGCTTGACAATATCCAAGACGATCAATAAACTCTCTTTGCACGTTTCCAACATTTAATTTGATTTTGTTGTGTTTTTTTTTAACCCTTTCGCTGCGGCTGTCCTATTTTTCGGACTCTAACTGGTCGTGTCTCTGGTGCGGGCGTCCGATATTTAGTAAATTTATTTTGCGGCTGGTCATAATTTAGTTTCCGTAAGTCGTAGGTGTTTAGACGTGTTTTGAGACTATTGGAAGGGGATTCGCGACTCGTCTATTATTTGCGTTACTTCGACAGCTTACTTGGTTGTGTACGTGCCGCGAATTATGGCTAATATGGCCGCTCCGCGTAGTGGGAAATTCTACTCAACGGCCGAGCTGGAAGAAATTTTGACGCGTTCTGACAGCGAAGATGAATTTATTGAGAGTCATATAGATCCAGACTGGGACGATCAGGAGCAAAATCAAGCTGAGGCTGAGGTTTTAGAAGAATTACAAGCACCAATGTCGCCTGCGGAATCTGTTATAGACTCGGAAGGTGAGCCAGATTTTCCTACTTTCGATTTCAACTGGGTGCAAACAGAGTTTAAGCCTACTATTTTCCCTTTTGATTTGGCTAGTGGATGCACTGTAGACCACTTAGGTGCGGACAGTAGTGCTTTAGAGACCTTTGAAATATTTTTGACGCAGGATATAGTAAATTTTATTATAGAGGAGACCAACAATTATTATAAATATGTATGCGAACACACTAATGTAAAAGAAAATTCCCGTTTAGTGTCTTGGAAAGATACAAACATAGAGGAACTATGGCGATTTTTTGGATTAACCATGTTAATGCCTAGATCTAAAAAGTTGCAGATTTCCGAGTATTGGAGCAAAGATAGCCTATTGAACACTCCTATATTTGGGGAGATGATGGCTAGAGACCGCTATTTGATTATTTTACGTTTATTGCATTTTTGCGACAACAACTCTCCAAAAAATAACGATACACTTTTCAAACTCAGAAAAATAGTTGATCATTTTAGAGACTGTTTCAAATCGAGTTTCAAGCCAGGCAAAGAGTTATGCATAGACGAAAGTCTTATTTTATTCAAAGGAAGGTTATTCTTCAAACAATACATACCAGCAAAAGGCACTGTTTTGGTGTGAAACTGTTTGTTTTATGCGATTCAAAAACTGGATATATATTAGATTTCATCGTATATACTGGAAAGACAACTGAAATAAATCAAAGCAACAGATTTGGTGTCACTGGAGATGTAGTTTTAACTTTGCTACAACCGTATTTAGATGCAGGTCATTGTTTGTATATTGACAATTGGTACACCAGCCCAGATCTCTTCTTATGGTTATATGATCGTTCAACGAATGCTTGCGGGACGGTTAGAAAGAACAGGAAAAATATGCCGGAAATGGCGGAAAAATTGAAAAAGGGGAATTAACGTTTAGGTCGACATCTGACAAGCTATTAGCAGTAAAATATTGCGACAAAAGGGAGGTTTACATGTTAACTACTGCTTACGATTACAATACTGCACCAATAGGAAAAGTTGACCGGTCCACTGGCAGTCAAATCATGAAACCAGAATGTATAGTTCGCTATAATAAATTTATGGGTGCTGTCGATAAAACTGACATGCTTCTTCATTCAGTCGAGTGTATACGTCGCACAACAAAATGATACAAGAAGTTATTCTTTCATTTTTTGGATTTGGCCCTTTTGAATTCGCATGTCTTATATAAGGAGATAACGAAGAAGTCTATTCCATTAGCAAAATTCCAGACGGACTTGATTCGAGAGATACTGGCGAAATACCCCTCACCAACTGGGTATGAGTAGTTCAGAATTGGTTATCTATCTAAATTACTAATTTAAAATGTGTTGCAGGTCGCTATCAAGAGGGAGAGCTGCAGGTGATCACCCAGCCCGGCTGACAGGAAGACATTTTCCAGAGAAAGTTCCCGATACTGGAAAAGGAAAATGCGGCCAAAGAAGATGTGCAGTTTGTGCGAAAAAGAAAGTTGTGAAGAAATCGGTTTATATGTGCATCGATTGTGGGAATATAGCGTTATGTATCATTCCATGTTTCCGAATTTATCACACGCAAAAAAATGTAAAAAATGGGTTATATTGTGTTTTTTTAATATTATTTTATACTGTTCTCGTATGCTATAAGTTCTTACTCATTTTTATATTGTTTGTATTTGTTTAAAATAAAAAAAAGATTGTCTTTGCACTTTTTCCTGAGAAATTCATTCCGCTCTGCGGTTGTCCTATAAAGTCCCCGCACAGCAGGTGCATCAGCTTCCCGACCGCCCCGCAGTGAAAGGGTTAATAAACAGGTCTTACTTATAGATATGTTCAATCCTAATTTTTTCAATAACTGTTGAGTTTATGTATAGGACATGATACATGAAACATGCTTAGAATTCAATGCAAAATTCAAAAATGAAATAAAAAATATATGTTTTCATTGGAAAAAATGAAGTTGATGGTCGTAACTTATTTTTGAGCTACCCTGTATACATGAAATTACCACAAAAAAAAAAATTAAGAAATCAAAATCGACGGGTACGAGCGTTTTTTGAAAAAACTTACCGCTGAATTTTAAATGAATTTAGACATTTCTTCTGGGACTCACTGTATAGATATTTTCTATACATTTGGCATAATAATAACTAAATAAATTGATTGAAAACGACCGAAAGAGTTCATTTTACTTGCAACACAGCTTATTTATTTATTTGCAAATTTAGGAAAGTTATGATCTTTTTATTTTCTAACTACTAGACATTATTATACAGGGTATTTTTTCAAGTTATATGCATTTGACTTATAACTGTTTATTATATTATACCAAGGTATTATTTTTAAATCTTCAACTGCATTAGTTACAAAGTAAGGTCAAATCACCTTTTACATGTTGTTGGAAAATGTATAGTATACAGGGTGTCCGGAAAAATTTAAAATTTGGTACATTACGTCAGCACAAAATGTTACATCTTTTGAGAGGAACAAAACAAGAAATGTTTGTCAAATACTCAAAATAGGGGGGGTCCAGTTCCCGCTGACCACCCCTATTTTTTAGTGTGTGTGCCAGTGACTTCTAAACTATATTTTTTTAGGTAATCATTTATTTTTGATTATTTTTTCTCCCTTACAAAATTTCGATCAAATCATGTGTTTTGGAGATAATTTGAAAAGCATGGATCCTTACCAGATGCCAGCGCGGCTGACGGTAATCCAATAATTTTCAAATGCTAACTCAAGTTAGCCGTTGTAGCATTACCTGTCAAATTAAATATTACTTTTCACTGTGTTTTGAGATTTAAAAGTTTTTTAATTAATAAGTCTTCTTTCAAGTAAAAAAGAACCAATATGGATGTTTGACCAGAACATTTATTACCGTTTTCTGAAATGACGGATATGATTTTAATGATGGGTAAAATTTATATTATCGTTAATGCTAAAAATTAATTTCCATTTCTCGAATAGGAAAATGTAACTCCAACGCTAGTTTGTCCGCTAGGCGCTATGCTGAAAAATTTCCAGGTCGAGTCCAAAAAGGAGATATTTTTCTAACTTAGTGAACCGACTTAGACAGAATGGACATTTTCGCGAAGATCGGAGAGGTAATTGCGGCAGACCTTGTGTAATTCGGCCAGGCCAAGAGGACGATATTTTAAGAATTGTCGAAGAAACACCAAACATAAGTACCAGGGTTTTGTCTAGGCAGATTGAAGGCATTGGGAAAACTGAGGTACACCATGTTTTACGAGATCAGCAGCTTTACCCGTATCATATTCAAAAAGTGCACGCTCTTTTGCCTCAAAACTTCGAAACAAGGCTTTTATTTTGTAGATGGTTATGTGAAATGAATAACCGAGATGTACGTTTCATCAGACACATTTTGTTTACTGATGAAGCTTCATTTAAGAGAAACGGGATAACAAATATTCATAACACATACATATGGACAGAAGAAAATCCTCATGCCATAGTAGAGACGCATCATCAAGTAAATTTTAAAGTCAATGTGTGGGCAGGTGTCGTAAATAATTTTTTTCTTCTTGGTCCTGTAATTTTACCAGGAAATTTGACTGGTCATTCATTTTTACTATTTCTTCAAAACACACTGCCCGATTTACTTGATGATTTGCCTCTAATAGTAAGACAAAATATTTGGTTTCAACTAGACGGTGCTCCCCCGCATTTTGCTATAAATGTTAGGAACTATTTACACCAAATCTTTCCTAATCGCTGGATTGGTCGGGGCCATGATTCTCATGTTAAATGGCCTCCCCGTTCCCCAGACCTTACTCCGTTGGACTATTCAGTCTGGGGGTGTATGAAAGATTTTGTGTATATGGTTCCGATTTTGAGCGAGAATCATTTAATAGAAATAATACTTTAAGCTGGACAGCAGTTCAGGTTAAAACCACATATTTTTCAAAGGTTAAGATTTTCTTTAATAAAGAGAGCTCGCATGTGTATTCAAAAAAATGGAGGTCATATCGAGCAATTCCTTTAGACTATTTTTTTTGTTTATTTTTAATATAGAAATTTGTTTCCATTTTCCTTCGTCAGACTAATACCCAGACGCGTTTCGCCGTTTTTATGTACCACCGCGAGATGTCGCGACGATTATTATACTCCTTTCGGAAATAATATGTTTTGAGTATTTGTTATCTCGTTATGATGTTTCAAATTTATTTAATAAATAATAGTAAATTATTGTCTTAAGAACGAATGATAACAATGGTGTTTACTGTTATATGAAGATTAGCAATAGTAAGTTCTTAGTAGGTCAATAAACTAATTTCATTTAACTGAATTAGTACTACAGGTTTTTATCTGTACGCCATTGTCCTTATTTTTGGTTAGTCTTTTGTTTTCGGTATTGTCACTTATTGCAAAGTTTTACTTAATTATATCTTGTATCCATGGTAATGCCACAACGGCTGACTTTATTTAGCATTTGAAAATTATTGGATTACCGTCAGCCGCGCTGGCATCTGGTAAGAATCCATGCTTTTCAAATTATCTCCAAAACACATGATTTGATCGAAATTTTATAAGGCAGAAAAAATAATCAAAAATAAATGATTACCTAAAAAAATATAGTTTAGAAGTCACTGGCGCACACACTAAAAAATAGGGGTGGTCAGCGTGAACTGGACCCCCCCTATTTTGAGTATTTGACAAAAGTTTCTTGTTTTGTTCCTCTCTGACGCAATGTACCAAATTTGAAATTAATATCTCATTAAATGCTCGAACTATTCAAAAAAATCAGTTTTTAATTTCAAACTTTAACACCTTGCATATCGCACATGAGGGTCAAGAATGAAAAATGGCATTATAAAAGTAATATTATTTTTGCTCAAGGAATATATGGTTAATGGATTGACCTCCTTTTCCCGGACACCCTGTATATGAAATTGTTAACAAAAGTTACTTGAATTTTTACGTAGAATCGAAATATATTAAAATATACAGAGCATTATATTTAAAATAACAATTAAAATGTTAAAAATTCTTCGTTTGGCAATAACTCTGAAACGAGAGAACATACAGAACTGCGGAATTCACGTTTACTCTTGCAAATTTTATCTACTTTCCGATTATGGTATATTATCATAAATTATACTATATGATTTAAGTTTACGGGATAAAATCTCCCTCTATAGAATTTTATTGGGAATAATCGTATACCACTGGATTGTATGATGTGGGAATATTCGGAGAAATTTAGTATTTTAAAATTTACTTTTCAGTTATGAAATGCGACGAATTGCGTACCTTAAAAATAATTTCCAGAATTTTCTCATAGCCACATTAATGATGCAATATTTTTCCTCAATCTCTATGCCCATTAGTTATCGAGATACGGCCTTAATGAAACACCCTGTATATATTGATATTTTGAAACCTCAATTGTTTAATTAACAATTATAGCATGATATCGCGGTATTTCTTAGGAAATTATTCTTTCGCTTAAGAGCTAAATTCACTCAAAAATGTTACAAAACTAAATTAAATGACCTTTTTTTTCACTGACTAATTTGTGTATTTTAGAGCTCATAATGTCAAAGTTTACCTTAGAATATAATAAAAGCATGCACCTCAGTTTTAGTGCTGTATTCCTTTTATCATAAACTCGAAATAATGATCAACCTCGGTAGGGTAGTACAGCCGTGCACCAATTGATTCACTACATCGAGACTTTACTGTAGTTGTTTACTTAAGTGTGGAAATTTATTCTTTTCCGCACCCCACTGTAGTGTCTCGAACGACGAGCTGCCAGAGAACGGTCAAGGAGCGTATAGAATACAGGGTGTTATGGAAATGACGTATTATATTTAAACCGCCAATTCCTGAGATGAAAACAAATTGAAGAAAAATATCCAAAAATGGCGCTTTAATTTAATATGCCCTGTACATGACCTTATGTCAAACTAAATAGGGGCAACATATGGCGTAAAACGTCACACTGAATCTTGAACAGTGTTGTCATATCTTCAGGGTAAACTCTTTAGAAAGTCAATAACCGTTTGACAGATTGCAAGTTGTTTATTTTTCAGGGTACATTATTATAAACTTTTACGTTCAGTTCAGTTCGCTGGGAAACAATCTCTGATTTATAAGCTTAAACTGACTCGAACGAACCGCCGCCGAGTTTATAAATGGTCAGGTATGTTCTCATTTGTTCAATTCAAACGACACCCGTCAGATCTGGGCAACTTAAAAGTTACCCTTTAGAAAAAAATGCAATTTTATTTAGCTTTTTGGACTTATTTAAAACCCACTTAATTTATAAAAAACACCAAGTACCTAGGTAACCCGAACAAAAACAAACCGGCATAATAATCTCACAAAATCGCGTCTCATGTATACATCTAAGTACCATTCAATCTGAATTAGTATTTTAAAGTGCTACTGTGTAGACAAAAATATGCCCTTATTGTCTGAGTGGTCTGGGAAATAATGTATTTTACATCAAACAAATTTTTGAAATAAATAATACGTTTGTGCCGTCGATCGATATTGAACTGCTGGACTGGGGCACTGCCGTCGCGAAAAGAACAAATAACTTAATAATTTAAACTCCGGTTTAAGTATTAACACACAATTTAACACACAAATCTGCTTGAAAAAACAGTAGGAAACCGGCCGGCTTCTTTAAACAGCTGATTTTGGACAATCGAGCGGGTTGCCTATTCTTTACGGCAGCGGCTAGGGTTAATATTTAAAAATACAGCGTTGCCACTTTCGATGTTTTATAAGTTTATATTCATAAGTTGCAGAATTTCCTTCTGTAATACTTTTCTGTATAATGATAGTCTCGGAAATGGCAACCGCGCTAGTTGGACGAGACGATTTATTTTGAAGGGGTTGTCCTATCTATCAACATAATTATTTCATCATTCTTCTTCAGTGAAGGATTAAGCCATTAGAAATTAGCGTTTTTATTATTTCTGAATTTCTATTGCGAAATAATTTGTATCCTATAGTGCTGTTGTTTTATGTGTACGGTAGGTATTGTAAAGTGTAATTATGCGTTAGTGTTTATTGCTTTTGTGTAATCTAATAAGTGCATATCTTCAAAAAAACTAATTTGAAACTCGTGGGTGTCTGTGTGTTTCTTTAAGTGATTTAGTACAAATGTTCCGAAAGATTGGAAATAAGAGGCCGAATGGGGTTTAGTGGGTATAAGCTTATTATGCAGTTCCACATTATCATCAGGGTACGTGATGAGCATAAAGCTTCTCCCATAGAAAAAAAACAGAAACCTGAAGATATCTGTGCCTGGATTACTTGCTAGTGTACTGGCACCTGGATTCACTTCTATTTGGATACTAGGTAAACTAAATATTATTTTTATAAGAATCTAAAGTTTTACATTTTTTACACAGTTGGCAACATTGTGCCTGAACATCTGTTGATTAAACTGCTTGGCAATGTAATATGATCATATATGAATGTACCGAGGAGTAGCCGGTGGGTTTATGCGTGAATTACCCCACTTTTTAAACGTTCGATTTAAAAAAAAATGTAGCGCTTCTCTAGGACACCCCAGGAGTCACCCATTTAAATATAATACGTCATTTCCATAACACCCTGTATTGTAAATATAATGCACCTAGGTGTTGCCACCTGTATGTGCATATTAAAATAAACTGTGTATTTAGCTCGTAAATATTAGTTTACAGCTGAAGCTTGAAAGTATCCAAGAAAAGCTTTATTTTAGAGAAACCAGATTTCAGGCGTTCTCTTGTACTTTGCCACCCCCTGTAATTTAAAATCAGTACAGTATCATCTGCATAAGCGATGATCCCCCCCCCCCCCCCCTACTTCAAGCTCACAAAGGCGGTTTATATAAATGTTAAACAAAATTGACCCCATCAGTGTACCCTGGGGCACCCCATTGCTTACGTACTACAGTTTGTATCTAAATAGAAAGTAAATCCAGGTCACATACACCACCAAGAGAATCTAGGGCACATGTAATACAGCATATAAGTTATTTTCAGCCGTTTTCGAAATAATTCTAAATTTTATTAATTATGTTGTTTAATAATAATAATAATGTTTATTTAATTCCCAATGAGCTATTTCAGTCCATTACAGGGAATATTAATAACATATAACAAAAATAATAATTATTAAAATGTAATTAATCAATATAAAACTAAAAAATAACAATTATTATAAATGGTTATTTTTTTAATTAATTTGTATATTTTCCAGAAATTTTTTTTTTGCATTTTTTTTAAATAATTTTAAATTTAAAATTTTTTAAAATACTTTAGGTAACGTATTATAAATATTTATTACATCAAATAAAACTGTTATAAATAATTTTTAAACCACCAATATCGAAACACTTTGTAATAAAATTTCGTGACAGTATCGAATGCTTTTCGCAAGTCTAAAGATAATGAGCAACATTTTTTTATTATTGTCTAAAGTGAATTGAATGTCAGTAATAACATCAATAGCAGATATTTCTGTATCTTTAGACTGTATACAGGGTGTTATTGAAATGACATATTGTATTTAAACTGGAAATTCCTGAGATGACAACAAGTTTAAGAAAAATATCCATAAACTTTCAATTTTAATTAGTAAGTCGGATATATCGCCTTATGTCAAACCAGAATGGAACACGTTGTAACACTGACAGACACGTAAGCAAACTGGTGCCAAACCATATAAACAAAGCAATATTCGGATAGGTTATGTCGAGAAATGTGAGTGAATTTTAACCAGTGTTGTCATATTTTCAGGGTAAACTCTTTAGACGGCCAATGACCTTTTGATTGAAACTAAGTTCTTTATAAAAAATGAAATTTATTTAGGCCACATGCTCTCTTACCTTTTCGTTATTTAAAACCACAATTTATAATTCTCGTCTGAATTTCTATGTACTTTGGTCTTTAACTGATAATAAAACACATATCAAAAGTCAATGACCTTTTGATGGATTCGGCTTCAGTTAGAAAAAAATGCAATTTTCTTTAAAACACATTCTCTCTTTCCTTGTTATTAAAAGACTAGTTCCATAATTTGTATAAAAAAATCATTTATACACAAAATAATATATTTTAGTACAGAACCGGCACGCAATCTTACAAACCCGCGCGAAATTCACACAGTGATATCGTTTTTATTAATTTTGGCATGTACCTTTTTCCGTAAAAATTTGTGAGCATTTTTATCTTCGAAACACATATTAAATTTACCGCATTTAACAACATCACTGTTGGGCAACGCGATTCTCTTGGTCTATGTTTGAGTTTGACATTCGGGCTGAAAGCGCGGCCGGGTGTCATGGATAGATTCCCCAAACCGGAAGGTGCCGGGGAAAGAACATTTAAGTATATCTGTTGTTTAACAATTAAGAGATTACGATAGTTTCAATGGAACTGTTGATAGAGGACGAGGCTTAACAATATATTACATAGCGTACTCTTAACGATGAACTATACTACAAAAGTTGAAACCCCAAGACTACTCTTTACAAGAAGGTTACTGCGTTTGGTAAATACAGAAGAGTCAAGTACCTGATTAATTCCGAAGGGTACTATTCGCAGACGAGGCTGGCTTTACCCAAGATGGAATATTTAATCAGCATAATAGGCATTATGGAGGACGGAAAACCAACCTTTTTCCGTAAAAATTTGTGAGCATTTTTATCTTCGAAACACATATTAAATTTACCGCATTTAACAACATCACTGTTGGGCAACGCGATTCTCTTGGTCTATGTTTGAGTTTGACATTCGGGCTGAAAGCGCGGCCGGGTGTCATGGATAGATTCCCCAAACCGGAAGGTGCCGGGGAAAGAACATTTAAGTATATCTGTTGTTTAACAATTAAGAGATTACGATAGTTTCAATGGAACTGTTGATAGAGGACGAGGCTTAACAATATATTACATAGCGTACTCTTAACGATGAACTATACTACAAAAGTTGAAACCCCAAGACTACTCTTTACAAGAAGGTTACTGCGTTTGGTAAATACAGAAGAGTCAAGTACCTGATTAATTCCGAAGGGTACTATTCGCAGACGAGGCTGGCTTTACCCAAGATGGAATATTTAATCAGCATAATAGGCATTATGGAGGACGGAAAACCAACATGAGATAGACCCACACAATAGCCAGATAAGGGTTTTCTTGAATATATCGGCAGGTATTATTGACAATCACCTAATAGGACCGATCACATATCCTGACAGCAAGGCTAAATTCAGAAGGATATTTAGCCTTCCTGCAAGACGACCTCTCGGAACTATCAGAAAATGCTTCTTTAGCTAGGATAAGAAAATTTGTCTTTTGCACGATGGCGACCCTTACCACAGTCACTGAATATTTAATTTGAAAATTTCCCTGAAAGGTGAATTGGACGAAACCGTCGTTAAAACAGAGAAGATATTGGACACGTTGCTTGGCCCCTATTTAATCTTACACAATGTGATTTTTTCTATGGGGTACCATGAAAGGACCAATTTGTGTCCTATCTCATATTTGTGTGTTTGTTATAAAGTGTAATTATGCATTAGTGTGTAGCGATTTTCTGTGACAAGTGCCTATCTTCAAAGAACTAATTTGAAACATGTGTGTGTGTGTTTTTAAGTGATTTGTTCAGTGTGTCAGTGACGATATACTGGGTTATGTTCTGAGACTGAAAGAAAAACGCCGAAGGGGTTTTAGTGGGTATAAGCTTTACCCACTAAAGCCAAAAGAAAACTGATTCTATTTCGAAAACGGCTGAAAATAACTTATATGCTGTGTTACAAAAAAAGGTTGCCTATGAAATTTACATCAAATCGCTAAATAATATACCGTTCCATTCAAAATCTTGATAAAAACTATATTGAAATTTATCGTTTAAAGCTTATTTAATGAATTATGAACACCCTGTATAAAATAATTGACCGCTATTATCATATCTCTCTCTCTCTCTCTCTCTCTCTCTAGCCTACAACCCAGGGTGGGTCTTCGCTGACTTTACAATTTGCCTCCACTTGCTGCGGTCCATCATAAGTTCCTCTGGTCGCTGGATATTTAGGATTCGTAAATCCGCCGCAATATTGTCTTTCCACCGCATCCTTGGTCTACCCAGCGGCCGCTTTCCTACCGGGGTCTCTTCCCATACCATCTTGACGACACGTTGATCTTGTCTTTTAACATGGCCGGCCCATCTCAATCTCTCTGACTTTATTATTTTCACTATATCTGGCTGGTTATATAGTTTTTGTAATTCCCTGTTAGTTCTAATTCTGTATTGCTGTGTGGCGTTGTCCTTGACTGGTCCATATATCCTTCTAAGAATTCTACGTTCTGCTATTTTCAGTCGGTTCTCATTTTGTTTCGTCATCGTCCATGTTTCACATGCATATGTCATTATAGGTCTTATACCTGCATGGTAGATTGCTATTTTTGTACGGCGGGTTACATTTTTCGATTTCATTATTTTTTGTAGCGCAAACAGCAGCGATTGGCTCCTTGTATTCTGTTGTTAATCTCTTGTTTATATTGTTATCAGAGGCGATCGTAGCTCCCAAGTATTTAAACTGATGGACCCTTTCAAAATTATAGTTGTCCATTGTTACGTTCTGTCCTATCCTGTCTCGTCGTTCTGTTCTTGTTGTAGTCATGTATTTTGTTTTATCTTCGTTTATTCGTAGACCAACTTCCTTTGCAGCATTTTCCAGTTTGATGAACTCCTCCTTGACGTTGATAGTCGTATTTCCCACTATATATATGTATCATCAGCGAAGGCCACCACAATGCGAGGACCCTGGTTTCTAAATAAGAGCGTTTCTATGTTTGCCATTCGCACGGCTTTCTCCAAAGCGATATTAAAGAGTAGTGGGGATAACGCATCCCCCTGTTTGAGACCACTGTTGATTGAGAAAAAGGTTGACAGTCTTCCCTCAAGTCTTACTGCACTTGTAGATCCCTCTACACAAGCTTTTGTGAGCCTAATTAACTTTCTCGGTACGCCCAGTTCTGCCATGGCATTCCACAGTTCCACCCTTAGGATGCTATCATATGCCTGTTTGAAATCTATAAAAAGCTGGTGCAATGTTTTGTTGTATTCCCAACACTTCTCCATTAACTGTCTAATAGTGAATATCTGGTCTACTGTTGATCGATTTTTTCTAAAACCACACTGGTAATCTCCTATTTGATACTCTACACACGCAGTCAATCATTCTAATAGCATTATAGAGAATACTTTAAATCCTGTATTAATAAGGGATATACCCCTATAGTTTGTGCAGCACATTTTATCGCCCTTTTTATGTATGGGTATTATAACGCTTTCTTTCCAGGGGGTTGGTATTTGCTCTTCTTTCCATATTTGGCAGATGAGTTTGTAGAAAGCAAGTTCCAAAGTCTCTCCTCCCTGTTTTATACACTCTGCCGATATAGTGTCGTTTCCTGGGGCTTTGTTGTTTTTTAGTTTGTGGATAGCTCGTGATACTTCTCCCATTGTAGGTTCTTCCACTAAGGGCTCGGCGGTAAGATATGTATACTCACGCCCGACTTCATCTGTCTGTACATTCAGTAATTCATCAAAGTATCTTCTCCAGGTCTCTATCACTTATCATTATATCATATCTCTTGTCATAAATCTAACTCAAAGCCGAGGTTAAAAAAATAATTTTGAATTGTTATTATTTGTATTTTTTTTCCAGAACTTTTTTTTTTCTGTTTTTAGCTACAGAACCAAATGAAATACAATTTTAGAGAATTATAAATGATACTAATATGAACCTAAATTTTCAATACTAGGTGTCCCATTAAAAAAAATATAACTTTAAGATATCACATTTTAATTTTACCTGGCCTGTCACTATGCTGTTGATATTTTTGATCTATAAGATTTTTAATAATTGACCTAATTTCTTTGCTGGCTTTCATGCATTCCTGTCCACTTGGGAAAAGAAGTAGCCAAGTATTGGTAGGGACTGGATCGCAAAATCTAAAGATCATAGTGTTCTGGAATCTGAAACATAAGAAACTTTATTGTTATAGAACTACATACAGAATGCTCCTAATTGAATGTTTATTATTTAAGTCTCACTGGCGTTCTATGGAAAAATTAGGAATATTTTGTCAAAATAATCGGTATTGCAAATATCAGACTATCGGTGCGAGATTTAAAAAGGTTATTATTGTCCGACATAACCACATGGTTAAGTAAGGAGTTCCACTTCCGGAATACACTGTTTGAAATATTTATTCTATCTTTGGATACTTACAAAGTATTCTCGTCGCTACTTACAAGGGTGACTGCTTCCGATTACCTTAAACATGTTAATACTGCTACCATGGAATATTCAGGGTTATGCAATGTATTTATTAGTGTTGTGATGTGATTATTGAAATAACCGACATCGCTCGATTATTATTAAAAAAACCGCTGGAGTTATCTATTCAGGCGAAAACCGTCGCTCGTCACTTATTATCTTCCACTCGATACCCGCGCTTCGCTTCACGCCGACAGAAATGTAGCGCTGTAGTGTGATCGAGTTAAAAAACTGCTCGTATATTCGAACAGTTTTTCGCTCGATAGGAAATACTCTAGTTATAAATTCAGGAGAAAAACCGAAAAATATCGCCTGTCACTTGATACCCCACCTGCGTTCTACGCGCCGCGCCATCCGATTGGGGACGTTCGAGTTTGACGCTGAGCAGGTAACACGACATACGTCTTTCTTAAAGGCACATAAACGAGAAGGTGCATATTAAAGAATATGCCAAATCCCTTAGCGGAGTCATCGCGATATGGGTTTTGTAAAGTTTTGTTTTAACTGGCTAGCCGGCGGCGTAGTTTAGGTCTCCGATTGTAAATATTAAAAAATTTAAGAATATAATTTTTAAATTTTTATTTACTATAAACGCGAGAAAATAACATAATAATAGAAATTGGTAATGAAAAATAACAAAACGAACAAAATGGTTAACAAAATATATAGGAAAATTCGTTGGTAATCTTATAGTAAACATTTTTAAATCTAAACAGGGACTATTTATTATTAAACTCAAGAAGACTTTTTAAAAATAACATACATTATAGAAAATGTTAATGGAAAATAAGAAAACGAGCAAAATAGTTAACAAAATATAGGTATCGACAAATTTTTTGGTAACCAAAAGTAAACATTCTTAAATTTAAACAGGAACTTTTATTTAACTATGAATATGAATTTAAAAAAATAATCACCTATTTTCTTATTTTTGCCAGTGGTGTAACTAAGCCTAAATTTTTGAAGGGCACACAGTGGGCACCTTATAATTTAAAGTGGAAGAATTTGACAAGCTATTTTAAATATGTACTTATTTTATGCTCGTAGATTGAGAAAGACACGAAGAAAAATAACTCTTGGTAATACTTTTTGTTCGGTTTAAAAATTTCTGGAATTTTTTTGGTGGCTACTACAATTTTTTAGCTAAACCTGTGCCCACCCGTAGTTACGTGCCTGCTAAATACCCTACCTGATCATATGTAAATGGCTAGGCTGCCGGTGGAGCAGTCGGTGACGTCATCGCTTGGTGAATTGGAATTTCAAGCGATTCACTCGATTATTAAAATTGCTCGAGTATCAAGTACTCGATTATTAAAATCATGGGTTTTTTCCAACACTAGTATTTATGTATGTAGTGATCATGGTTGATTCTAAGGGCACTCCCATGTCTGGAAGTCATTGAAGATAGCAGTATGGCAGTTAACCGACCATTATTTTATACAAATTTCTTAACAATTTTATTGATTCACCAACATTAATATCAATTATAACTTTTCACATTCAACCTAGAGAAACGATAACTCATCAATTATTTGATATTAATTATAGAAGAACAAATCTTGGGCAAAATTCACCTTTAGCAAGAATGTGCACAATTTATAATAACAATTATTAAGATATTGATATATTCAATACAACTCTGTTTACTTTTAAAAGGCAAATAAAGGAATTGAATCTTTGACCGGTCGAGTCTATTGCTTTTTGGATTTTATAGTCTATTGTTTTTTGGATTTTATAATTTATAATTTATTAAATTTTGAATTGTTTTCCATGACGCCGTGGTGACGCCGTGGTTGGTGTATGGGAGTGGTCCCGAATAATTTGTTCATATTTAGATTTAGTTAGGACATATCTTATAACGTACTTGTACACGTAACTGAAAATTAGTGGGTACATTTTTGGGTCTTGAACCTGTCAGTACCCCAAATCGTAAATAAATAAATAAATAAATTACAAGAAGGTTGTATGAGACCAAATGGGAAAGTAGTGAATGACGATAATTAAATGTTTTCAATCAAATTATTATCTCTGGCTAAGATCGGCAAGTATACACTATGGACAAGCTACAAAATAGGGATGCAATTTAAAAAGAATGACATTTTAAATTTTGAACAGATATTATAAGAAAATATAATCTAGTGTTGTATGTCTTAACCTACTGTAAAATATACCCCACGTCAGACCTGCACTCGCCAACACACTCCAAGGCTACTATGAAAGTATTACTTAGCCAAAACATTAATATAATAATGCAGCGGTAAACACGATGGACAGCAATGGATCTAACTATTTTTCATTGATGATGCAAGTTTCCAGTAGTGTTAACATGTTTATGTGTGTGAATTAGTTTGGTTTTATGAACCTGATCAACAGATCTGCTAAGAATTAGATACATTTGAGCTCGTCAATGCTGTATTAATACAATGAAAACGTTCATGCGTAGTATTAACAATGTGAATAATAGGAACAACAACCCTCGACTGCACCGTTGCGCCCTCGACTCCCCCCCTCCCTGACACCACAGCGACAGCACTCTCGAAAGAGATAGAAATATAGACATTTCTAGCCTACGCACCCAATGCAACAGTCTTTCCCACCTCCTTCGTTCAGTATTCATCGCATCTTGCAAAATCCCAATTAGGAATTTCTCAATTTGGCAATTACAACTGATTTAATAAAATATTAATCTGCAATTGCTCTTATAATAGATTTATTTATCAATAATGTGACTGTAACGATTGGCCCTTCTTACCCTGTTTAAACTCCTGTTATTTTTTTATCTTTCTTTTATATAACTTTTGATTCTAAGGGCACAACCATTGCAGAACTACGAAGGGGAAGTGGGTCAGTCCTAGAGTACTATCTATCAGTAAAACCCCTTCTAATTGATTTTGAAACATCAATTTCATAAGTAGGTAAATTTCCACATTGAATTATAAATTTGAAAACTGCATGAATTCTTGTAAATATCATAATATGGTTTTAACTTTCCCAATGTTTAAAATTTATATTCTTAACACTTTTACATTCTCAAATTACATGGTAAAATACTTTAAATCGCGTTCAGTTTTCTTTATTTGGTCTTTTTGTCTTTCCGCGACGCCACGGACCTTTTCCGATTAAATGCCTTCTTCTTGAACGAACCGACTATATATTTAACATCGCGTTTAGCTTCACTACTTCCATATAAAATCATTTCCCCGTATTTTAAATATCTTTCCGTTTAAAAGTTATTCTGTATAAAGATTTTATCTCGACCTCCGAGGGATCGGGACCCACTTTGGGCCCACTACTCTAACAACTGACGATTGTCTAACTACTTGTTCACGATTAAAAACTGAATATCTGTCTGATTAACAACTGTCGAATAACTCGAACTATGAACTGCAACTCTGAACTCTAACTGTCTTTTCTATATCCGCGCTCGGTTATTTATAGGAAGAATATGACGCAAATGAATATAGAACGGTGGGATATTTCGTCATATCTTTCTCTTGTTTTTATCAACCGTGAGAACCCAAAGCTAAAGCGTTGGCCATTTCGCAAGAGTTAAATGACTTCATCATGGTTCATCATCATCATTTCCCTTTCTTTTCTATACGATGACTTTACAATTTTCGACTTTTGGAAAGAGAATTAATATTTTTCACTTTAGTTCCAGATGAATATTTTGTGCGTTCAGCAGTGTGTTGCTCTTGACTTATAAAGACTGAAGGTAGGCTTTTATTGAACTTGAATAAAAATAGTTTGATTGATTTTTATTTTTCATGTTAGATTGTTATTTTGAAAATAATTTCTTTTTGAAATACAATTTGTTAGACGTATTCTCCTTTTGAAAATAATTCTTTTAATTTATTTTATTTTTGGAAAATAATTTATTTACCGATATTTTATTTATTTCTTTAAAATAATTTATTAAACTTAGTGACTTTTTAAACATCATTTAATTTTATTTTATTTTATTTCATTAAAACAAATTTTGCTACGCATTTATAATTCTTTTCTGTCTTTAGAATTGATTATTTTTTTTATTATTCCCTCGTATTTCTAGATGTTATAATGCTGATTATACAATTCTCGCGCGCGCGTTACGTAATTCCGTGTGGTACCAGATAGTCTCGTATTTTATTTATAATTTGCTAAACGCGTTATTTGACTTCTTGCAAACCAACCATCCAAATGCGGAGATTGCTATCTTTGGCGACTTTAACATCCACAATGTCGACTGGCTTAAATACAGACGATGAGCAAGACCGCGAGGCCGAATTCCTTGCGATCAGTTCTGATCTAACTTAACTCGTAGAAGAACCAACGTGGATTCTAGACCGAGTTGGAGATTTTGCTAGTCTTTTGGATCTTTTCTTGACGTAAAATCTAGATCTATCAGGAAATAGTTTAATATAAAATATTAATTTTGGAAATTAAGAATCAGAGTTTTCTATTTCCTTACAGTCACCGTACAATCTCCGTTAGAATCTTCTGATCACAAACTTATTCGAAAACTATCCGAACAAACCCGAACTACCAATTAATTCTGAACAACCTCCTAAACCTCGCAAGATATGGCATTACACATTGGCCAAGTGGGAAGACCTGAAAGATCATTTTCGCACTTTTCCTTGGATGAGCGTATGCTTCTCTTCTGATAATCCATCCATCTGTGCTGGGGAGGTCTAACTAGCATGGAAGCATTTATCCCCTCCTCCAAAAAACGTCATTCCAACGGCAAACCCTGGTTTAGAAAGGATTGTGAGCTTGCTGTCAGATCAAAAAATCTGGCTTACAGACAGTGGCGTAAACACTATCACTGAGAATCGTACCATCATTATTACCGCTCGAAATCAATGTAAGCTAACAATACATCAAAGCAAAGAAGCCCATAACGTGAGGATCAAAAACAAACTTCTTGACAGTCCAAACGGATCATGGTCCTTTTGGTCAGCCAAAAATCTTACCAAATCAACTATTTTACCTCTAACACGCTCCGATGGTACAATAGCATCCACAACTAGAGACAAAGCAAACTTACTTGTTGAAATATTTTCTTGACATTCCACCGTAGATTTACAGGGAAGAACACGACACAACATTCCTGCAGTTCAATCCGAAATGACCGAAATCATGTTCCGTCAGCGTCCCGTCAAACAAATCCTGAAAGGGCTCGACGTCGAGAAAGCTTCTGATCCAGATGAAATTCCTATTATAGTTCTCAAGAGACGCACATGACAACATAAAATATCGCGCCTTAACAAAGACCTGGAAGAAATGTTGGCTTGGGGTGACAGTAACCAAGTCGAATTTAACGGTAAGACAACTCAGGCAGCAGTTTTCTCTAAAAAGGTTAACATTACAGAACAGGATATAGTCATGGAAGGACACGCAATCTCACTGGCTTCATCTATTAATTTGCATGGGCATCAATCAGGCAGAAAATATGTCTTGGCATAACCACTTTGTGGCAATCGCCAAGATAGCTTCTCAGAAACTTGGTGTACTCTTCCGAACCAAAAAGTTGTACACACCTCAACAACTTTTGACACACAGAGCGCAGATTCGACCATCACTAGAGTACTGCTCTCATGCCTGGAGCCAAGCATACTCTTCGGCTACTGGATTCCATCGAAAGGAAGGCTATTCGTCTGATCGGAGACCACGAGCTGACAAAGATCCTCGACAGCCTAGAACATCGAACACAGGTTGAGGATTTGACTCTCTTTACAAATATTTTCATGGAAAGTGCTCGGCTGACCTTGCCCTCTTAATTCCGCCCAGAGCGGCGAAGAGCAGAAATACACGACAAGTCGCTGCCTTAATATTCCTCGAACTTCATTAGTTAAGAATTCTTTCATCTTGGGGACTTCATCCTTATGGAACGACCTTCCTGAGGTCGTTTTTCCCAACGAATATAACCTCCAACTTTTTGGTTTCGATAGTTAGGTATACCTGGGACAAATTCGACTACTATGTTTGTAAACATTTGTATTAAATATTATAATACAAAATATCGTTTTATGGTTTTAGTTTAGTGAAATTGAAGTCGTATGTTTGCAACCAGTGTACGAAATTCTTTAGTAATCTCGATCGATTTTTTGACTCGGCTTGACTGTCTTTGATAAGCTTTCTAGGAAGGTGTCACAAGTCATGATCCCCCCCACCCACACACAGTTGAACACAAAAAATATATACACATACTGTTTTGACTAACCAATGAATGACTGATCCTCCTCAAAACGAAGTTTTGGGTCTGTTCTTGAGTGGGGTTTGTTCAGATATTTAGGATTTTAGAGTAGATGACAGGATAAATAAAAATTTTTTTTTTGTAGAAATGGTATTTTTGGTTCTATGATATCGTTCTTTGGTGTGGAAATTTTTAAAAATGCACTTTATCAAAAGTAACCAGAATATTCGAGGAATTGAAATTAGACCAATGATATTGTCACGAAAATAGGGCATTATCCTAATATTCTTATTTGTTTTATAATTATTATTGTAACTACTTTAAATCTAGTCCAAGCTTGTTTTGCAAACTGCACATAAATATAGGTTTGTTTTATTTATACTGGTCTAATCAAACAAAGGACGATCAGTATAAATAGCAGGTCGACAAGCTTGGACGACACCCATTCTCTTACTAAGATTGACAGTCTTAGTTGGGTCCAAAAAGCGCTACTCTGCGACGCTCAGCTAAAGCCATTACGCCCGCCACTGTAGACGACAGCCTGAAAGCAACTCCCTTAGAGTTACCTTAGAGTTATCTGAGAGATTTATTGGTTAGATTATACGTTATGTAAGTATAATAATTATAGAACTTAAACAGTGATATATATAGATGTACCAGTTATCCCGTTATTAATATAAGTGTTACTTTTGGAAAACTTGTCTACCCTTCATTCCATATGCTACCCCCCAGCGTGCCATTTGGCGAAAGCGCCGATCTTAAATACGCACGGCGTGACAATATAAATTATAATGTTACATACCTTGCAATTGCTGATCCTAATCTCTTAAGATCCGAATAACAATTTTCCTTTTCTAGGCCAGCTGAAGTTACTAAAATATTAAACACTTTTTATAGGGTGGTTCAGAAGGCGGTATTCTATACAGGGTGTTATGAAAATTACTTTTATTTATATTTAAATGGGTGGCTCCTTGAGTGTCCCAGAGAAAGCATACATACTTTTTTTTAATGGAATATCTAAATACTAAGGTAAAAACCCTTGTTGTCTACATGCACCACTCCATCTGGTCTCAGTTAGCAACAATGTAGGCCCCTAGAGTAAACTACAGTGATGACAGGATACACCGCGTGTCTCGCCTTTGCTTGGATAATCGCCGCGCGCGTTTTGATATGTTTAACCTTCAGTGTGTTTCGATACTCGGTGTTGGAACGGCGTTGCCGAGGGTTCCGCGTACTTGATGTATACGAATTTTAAACGTTTTATTACCCGATTTTTCTGTTTCAAAGTAATGTGTGATTTCAAATTTGTGTGATATTATCTGTTGGTTCTGTTGCAACACATACTTGTTTTGTTTCATCTTTTTAAGGAATTTAATTATAAAATGGATTATTTTAAAATAAGATCGAGGTAAGAGACCTTAAAATTGTAGTTTTTTTTCTAATAAGTTTGAAAGAGAAGAGAAGAGAAGATAACGTGGGTCAAAGACGTTTTGTTGTCAAAAACTGAACACGTGCGTTTAGAATTATGTGTTTGTGTTATAATATGACAACACCACCTACAATGCGCTGACCTTTTTTGAGACTTGAGACTGCCTCAATAAATTATAGATTTCGAACGTCGTCAGTAGCGACCACGTAAATCTTCAAGTGTATATATACGGTTTAAACATAATTTAAATAACATCCTGTATAAAAGGCTAATTCGTTTCTTTATCATGACCCGGTATAATACATTAAAACAAATATATTTATTGTATGCTAAGCTAAATAGAGCGCAACGAATTCAACTAATATTTGCTATGAACAAGTGGTTTACACCAGAAGGTGGATAGAATCAATTAAATTAATTCTTTATAAAATTTAATCAAACCCGAACAAACCACGGAACAGTAGAGTGCAAATCATTTGGTCAATAAATAAAATTAGCAACGTGAAGTGACAAATTCAAGCGATTTTCAAAATATATGGACATAATTTTTTGAGAAAACAAATGCTGTCAAATATTTATATTTCGTATTCGAAATACTTATTGTTAAATGCGGGCCCACTGACGGTCGCAGTTACACGCAGCATGCATGAGCACAATGAATATTTTACAAAAAATAATACTTACGAAAAAAATTTACAAAAGAATATTCACTCAAATAGTCAAATAGACATCCAGTGTTATTTAGTCTTTCAACGTCTTCCAATAAGTTGCAGCACTCCATGTAGAAGGTGTCCACAAAAGTTTTTAAGACGGAAGGTTTGTAACTATTTTGAAAATGTTTTCGTTTAATTTTCCACTTTTCACCTAAAATTTTATATTTTTATTATACGAAAAGAGAAAGCGATAATGAGAATGGGCCTAGCTCATTTTAATGTTTTTTTTTTATGAAAAAACTAGAATAAATAAGAAAAAATTATGAAAAAAGGGAAAAAGGGAAAAGCATTATTAGCTTTCAAATTTGATTTTTGCATAAACTAAATTATTTTCAAAAACGGAAAAGAAGGATAAAAAAATAATTTAAAGTTTACTTAACTTTATTATTATTTATTAAACTAGTGGGGTAAAGTATGAGTTTCTTTACCTCTTCACCCCCCTCTAACCAACCCATGTTTGGATTAAAATGGGTTGATTGAATATTCCTTTTTTTAATTTTTATTGATACTCCTGGCTGGTTTTTAAATTTTAGGATAGAAAAAAATAAAGAACAATAACATAACTTTAAGAAATGAAGTACGGAGTTAGCAAATTGCCAAAAAAGGAGGACTGCTAAAGCCGGACGTATATTATTGAGTTTTTTTTGTTTAAAAGAATACAAATATGAAAATCAGCTCAGATTTAAATTGCAAAATCATGACTTCTTGGGATCTTTGCCATCTCGTCCAACAGTTCTTTGTAATGGAAAATTGGATTTATATTTAATATCTAAATAATATATATTTTTTAATTATTTTATTTTAAGATTTATTCATATTAAATACGAAAAAAGGTTTTCAATCATTTCGGGGAAGGGAGTCCAAAATCCCTGGACATCCCCACCCCCTCCCTTAAATACGCAACTGAATATAGACCATAATATTTTAGATGTGAGCACATTTTCATTATCCGATAACTTTTTAAAATTCTTATTTTTACCATAGCCATAGACTCGCGCGGTAACTCTACCACTCTACCCAATATCAATGGAGAACTAGAATTTTATTAACTATACAGTTATTATTCTCTGGACTAAAAAAGTATAGTTAACTAAAAAATAGTAAGAAAACAATATAAACTTACTTGGTACAAGTACAACTGATTCTGGAAATATTATATTCAAATGCTCATATGAATTTGCCTTGTTGTAGCACATTGGATGATTTAAAATAATCTTGATTTCTTCCGCATTATCAGTCACATAATGGTAGTCACTGCCCAACCATACATTAAATGGATAACCAAAATTCTTCTTAATATACTGCGAACTAGTAAGCATGCTTACTAAAACAATAATGAAAAAGGTTACAATCAAGAGTTAGCTAATCAAATCAGTTAATTATGATTATTTCCGACATCAAATAAATAGTTAAGTATAGTTTATCCCGTCTAAACTATGATAACAGTGGTAGCGATGAAATTGTCTTACTGATAATGACTATCAATTAAGTTATCCATTCTTTGCTCCTTTTTAGGATGAGCTTCGCTCTCCAGATTTAATAATAATAAACATGACCAGAAGCAAAATGGTAAATTTGCGCAAAATAAACTTTTCGTAATTCGCTGAACATTTTAATCGGAAGTAATCAAAGTGGGAGGCATACTTCCAAGAGAACAATGAGTCCTTTCAACAGAATAAGCAGCACTAAAATTTAAAATTCAACCGAAGCGGGAAGCAGAACGCGATACAGCGGAACAATGAGCGAGATGTGATGCGATAGAGTTGGCAAAAAATAGAGTACTATTTCTATGTGCTGTGCGATACTTAATATTTGTATTCTTCTAATTTACTTGGATGTAGGCGGAGAACGCATTTCCACACCTGTATATTACATAGATAGGTGGAATGTTCTTCATTACTGTCGAGAAATTAACTATAAAACTTGAATGATAGAAAAGTTTTCGACTTGCATTGTCTTTATTTGTTATATATCACAACTTTTCAACTGGTAAGTATCTCCAGTCATCTTCAGGTGAATACTGACAACAAAAATAAACTGTTTACCTATTTTGTTTATAAACTGAGAATAATTAAACCATTAGAAAGTTTGTAAGTCCCTAAATCGCATCGGCAGCAAAATTTTCGCTTGACTCTATTAGAGGAATCATAATCATTATAAAAATATTTTCTACCAGTAACAATCTCGCTTATTTAAATATTTCTTATAATCGGAATTGTTTAGACGTTTAGCAAATCAGATCCCCGCGCTTATAATACAGGCATATTTAAAATTGAGCATAATACTCGCAGCGCTCTGTTGATAAGGTGTTATTAGAAATCTTATATTGCGAAATTGGCCGAATAACATTCCTTCTCTGAGCTAGTCCGAATCACGCCCACCATTTTAATCTCGAAAACTCCGCGCCGTGGTCGCAAGTGTTTTTATTGATGTATTGAAAAAAGTGAGAATTAAAGACATTCAGGGCTCAGGCTGTGTATCATTCATAGTAAGTATGCATTCTATACACTATAATCTATAATAAAGTAGTATAATATAATACTGTATTATTTTAAATCATTTTAGTAGATCTCTGGATTTCATTTCACCATCCATGCATACGACATTAACATTTTTGCGATTCTTTTTGTTTAATGTAGTAATATTAATATTTTTAAATACAATTATATGAGGAAAACACAAATTAATCCATACGAATTGTGTTTAAATGTATAGAATCATTTGGTTCGTAAAATTTACGTTGTTCGATATTTATAATAAGTGAAAGAATTATGTATATGTTATAGGTATCATTAAAAATATATATTGTTATAAGAGGCATTATGTTATTTTTTTAATTTAAGAAAAATATGGTTATATAAATGTTCTAAGCTTTTTTGTTATAATATAGAATGTTAATATTAGTGTAAAAAGTACCCGATGCTTATATATGCAATATATTCTTGTTTAAGTGGACCACTTAGTATATCAGATGTAGATTCTTGTAATAGGCCTTCGAATCTTTCATATAAGCTATCTTTTATGTGGAAAGAAACAGTATGATATTCAGTATTATTCTATATTATCACTGGTATTAGAAATTGTCATAAACGGTATACCGAGTGTATATTGGTCACTAGTATCAGTATTATAATACTTACAATCCAGCCACTAACTGTTATTAAAATATCTTTATATTGGGTATAAAATGAATAACCGCTGCTGTAATATAATTAGTACCTCCAACTATTATGGATTATAACTACTATTAGAAGTAACTTATTGCCACTATAACCACAGTTTAGAAAAGCGAGATTATTACAGTAGCCAACTGTCGCGCGGTCCAATAACTGTTATAATATTTTTTATACCAAGTATTGGAATTTTTTCTCAGTGTAACCATAATCTTCTAATTTTATCTTTTATTTTTTTCTGAACCCTGACATTTCTTTGTAATCGACTAATCTTGGCTGGTTGGATTTTTATTAGTGTTGTGATCGCTCGATCGAAAAACCGCTTGAGTACTCGATTATTGAAATAACCGACATCGCTCGATTATTAAAAAACTGCTCGAGTCATAAATTCAAGCAAAGATCGTCGCTTGTTACTTATTACCTTTCACTCGATACCCGATCTTCGCGCGCCACCCGAAATGTCTTTTCATCTGTAAAAATTTGCTTGGTGGGCAAACAAACCCATTATTTGCATTGATTTAGATAGTTTTATTACCTTTCTTGGGAGTTTAAACCATCTAAATTCAAAATATTTGTTAGTTCTGGCTAGTTCTTTAAGACAATTTAATTGTGAAAATGTACCAGTGTGTTTTATTATGCAGTGTTCACATTTGAAGAAATTACTGCAAGAATGCTCAGACGAAGACAGAGGTATGTTTGTTTACATTTTGATTATGCTTTCAATTTAAGATTCATAAGAATTTTTCTCATTTAAATAATAAATTTCTATGCTTGAATATCATATTCAAATGATAGAAAATTATAATTTGTTGTAGATGTCTAATGAAGCTGAAATTAATAAAGGATTTGGATCTTTTTACCATGGCAGTTATTGATTTGGACTAACCATTAATGGAATTCTACCAGTGGCCTATCATCTATTATTTCCATTTTTGTAGCCTTAACACATAGTTTTTATAGAGATGAGCACATGAAAGCCTACAAAACCCTTGAAGCTCATTAATATTTTTCAGCCAGTTCTGTTATAAATCTTGGAACGAAGGCTGTAAATGAGTTTTATATCATGCTTGGAAAGGTAATAATTTTTGTTTACTTCAAGTGTTTGATACCTAGTGCAAGACTTTTTTAAAAGATCTTTCACTTTTGAACTGAAAAAATTTAAGGCGTGTCACTCATTTTTCGGAATGCAACACTTTATGTTAACGTATATAATTTTAAACCAATTTTTGCTATGGAATATATCAACAGAAATAAAGGTATGATTTTTGTACCGATGCACCTGCCATTATTGTCCACAGAATTGCCCATTATCCCAATTGCAAAAATTCACTTCGGTACAGTTTCTGGTCCGTTAAGACATAGGTGGTTTTACCTTCAGTGTCCAAAGAAGGGATGGTAAATTTATTCAAATATGAACTCAAAACCTTGTACTTACTTATTTTTATTTAATAATAATTTGTTTCCATATTTTTCATTTGGTAAATATATTATTTATATTAAATGTATTGTTTTATTTATATTATATATATATATAATTCAGTGCGTATCAAACATTTAAATATAAGTACTTATACTAAATATCCATATTTAACATCAATGAGTGGTTTTTAAAAAAATACCTATTATAAAAATGGGTTTATTTACAAATTGTATGTAGATACTATATTATGTTCTACAAGATCCAAAATATATTTTTTAAAACTATGTAAGTATATTTTTAATTATTATAAAACTTAAGTAAATATAGAGAATAATTTACAATTTTTGCTTTCATTGATGTTTATTAGTTTAAATCCTTAAATAAAATGGTTTAAAATCATATCGAGTATCATTTTCGAAATACACAACTATTCTAACACACAATAGTGTTTAAACGTAAAGTTCATTCTTCGGTTCTTAATTATAGAAAATTGATCAATAACAGCCTCATTAAGTTTGGAATACCCTCTATAAATTTTTTTTCATATATTTCATTTTTAAACTTTCTAATAAAATCCCTAGATTTACCCTTTGTGGTCTGCGTTAAATTAATTTCGGATGTAGGTGTCCCGCATTCTTCACTTCAATTTTTTGCTCCAAACTCAAAGAGTTAAAGTTATTTCTTAAATAGTCCACCGTCAACTATTCATTTTAACTTAATAAATATATAATATTAAAATATTAAAACATACACGCTCGAAATTTTAACTAGATGAATGATTTTAACTAGGTGAATTTTATAGAAAAACTGCATTCTAACTTTTTGAAGAGGCTCACATGGCCCATGTGCCGAGCTTAAATACATTTTGGTGAGCCAACCCTAGCTATTCATAAATAAGCACGAGCAAAGTAAACAATGATAAAACGAAAATTAGTATCAGTGACAATATATTCATTATTCGTTTAAGTCAATTTTTTGCAATAGCTTCATAGAAAATGTTTGCTGGTGTTTGATGTATTATCGGAACTATGTGAGTTTCGTGGTTTTGTCATCACGTTTAATTGAATAACTTAGGATTTTCTCACCAAAATGTATTGAAACTCGGCACATGGATTTACCTCAACGGCCTCTTCAAGAAGTTATACTGTAGCTTATTTATAAAATGTACAGGATAGCCACCAACTACCTCAAAAATTACATGGGATTCATGCATCACCCAGTATACAAAACACTGCGAGCAATGCTGTAAGTACCATTTGGTGTAACATAAATAGTTTGAAAAGTTTATAACAGATTCCTTTAGATGGGAAATGCTTATATTGGATCGGATCAAGGTCCTTTTGGTCAGTCGCTAAGGCCGTCAGCCAAAATTTCACAAAATCAAGTATTCTATCTCTAACACGTCCCGATGGTACAATAGCATCCACAGCCGGAGACAAAGCAAACTTACTTGCTGAACTATTTTCTTCGCATTCCACTGTAGATTTTCAGGGAAGAACACCACCCGACATTCCTACAGTTCAATCCGAAATGACCGAAATCGTGTTCCGTCAGCGTCCCGTCAAACGAATCCTGAAAGGACTCGACGTCAAAAAAGCTACTGGTCCAGACGAAATTCCTATTATAGTTCTCAAGAGATGGGCCGACGAACTAACACCAGTATTTTGTAGACTTTTCAACCTAACCAAAAAAAAAGGAATATTTCCATCTTGCTGGAAGACGGCGCGAGTCCAGCCTATTCCAAAGAATGGTAAGAGAACCCTGCCTAACAACTATCGACCAGTCGCATTGCTTTCAGTTATATCAAAAGTAATGGAGAAAGCTATTAACCAACATCTTCTAAAGTACCTGGAAGGCTTCAACATTATCAGCGATCATCAATATGGTTTTCGGAAGTCCAGATCAACTGGAGATCTTCTAGCCTATTTCACCCATATTTGGAACAACGCAATCGAACATCATGGGAAGTCTCGGGCTGTTGCACTGGATATTTCTAAAGCTTTTGATCGTGTTTGGCATGAGGGGCTTCTAAGTAAACTGCGATCCTATGGTATGCCCAGTCGATTCTGTGCATGGTTGTCTAGCTTTCTTAAGGACCGCTCTCTGCAAGTGGCGATTGACGGATTTCTCTCAGACACCTTCACCATCAATGCCGGTGTTCCTCAAGGGTCCATATTGTCTCCCACTCTCTTCTTACTCTACATTAACGACCTTCTAGTGAAAACGAAAAACCCGATAGTTAGTTTTGCTGATGATAGCACACTTTTATCATCTTTCTCTTTGAATGCACAAACATCGGCTGCCGACGCACATCTTCGCAGACAGCATGAAGTATCACGCCTCAACAAAGACCTGGAAGAAATTTTGGCTTGGGGTGACAGTAACCAAGTCGAATTTAACGCTAAAAAAACCCAGGCAGCAGTTTTCTCTAAAAAGGTTAACATTACAGAACCGGATATAGTCATGGACGGACACGCAATCCCACTGGCTTCATCTATTAGTTTGCCACGTTGTGGCAATCGCCAGGATAGCCTCTCAGAAGCTTGGTGTACTCTTCCGAACCAGAAAGTTGTACACACCTCAACAACTTTTGACACTATACAAAGCCCAGATTCGACCATCACTAGAGTACTGCTCTCATATCTGGAGCTCTGCACCCAAACATACTCTTCGGCTACTGGATTCCATCGAAAGGAGGGCCATTCGTCTGATTGGAGACAATGAGCTGACGAAGAACCTCGACAGCCTAGAACATCGAAGGCAAGTTGGTGATTTTACTCTCTTTTACAGATATTTTCATGGAAAGTGCTCGGCTGACCTTGCCCTCTTAATTCCGCCCAGAGCGGCGAATATCAGAAATACACGACGAACCACTGCCGCCCATCCATACGTGGTTAGGCTTAGTACTCCTCGAACTTCATTATTTAAGAACTCTTTCATCTGGAGGACTTCATCATTGTGGAACGATCTTCCCGGGGTCGTTTTTCCCAACGAATATAACCTCCAACGATTCAAAACAAACGTGAATCGCTTTTTGCGCACACGCACCACTCCCAGAGTGCCCTAAAGGATTTTTCCTATAGTGCTTGTGTTTGATCATAAAAAAAAAAAAAAAAAAAAAAAAAAATAAAAAAATTGGTTATCACTATAAGGATTATGATATTACGTTCAGTTGGAGTGGTCAGTTTTTGCCAGAATTTATGTGCGCATCAAGATAGTACTTGTTTATTATAATTTATTGTTTTATGCAACAATTGCAATAAATATCGGGTCCAGCATTAGTGCGTCGGGCATCCATAGCGTCCTATATACAGGGTGGTCCAAAAAAAAACATGACGTCATAAAAAAAAATTTTAAATGACACCCTGTATTTTTTGGCACATTTAGGTTCCTTTTGGTGTTCTCTCTTATGTGCAAAAATATTTTTTTATTTGCTTCGATATTCTGGAGGATTAAATAAAAAAAAGATTAAAAAATCGTTTGGCACGATTGGAAAAATTAGAATAAAAATCTTGTTAGATCTGTTTTATTCCAGCTAAATAGTGTGAACAGTAATGCTAGAGGTCTAATAATACTCTGACAATAAATAGGTTTTTCTTATTTTATACAGGGTGTTCAAAGTTTGGTTAGAAAAATGGCAACTTTCAAATCAGTTTTTCTTTGTATTTTTAAATGGCACACCCTGTATTTTATTTCAATTTAATGCAGAATTTAATGACAAGCATATTTTGTTATAACGAATGTATTATAATTCTCAATGGTTTTAGAGATATTTCCCAAAAACCATAAATATTCTCAGTGCAGCGTATTGGGAAATTATCATAGACAGCCATGAATGCCCCAGAATTGAAATATTATCCCAGCAAGCTATTGAAAAGCAATTGGTATTTTTCAACAACAAATGATTTTGACATTTCTAGTTCCTTCTAATAATTTTTTTATCTTATTTCTTCTGGAGTAGGAGTCTTTTAAAAATGAAGTTTTCAAGGGAAGAGTTAATTGATATGGTATTTGTGTTGGGGAATTGTGACAAAAATTGTTTACTGACCAGTAGAGTTTACGCAACTAAGTTTCCGGAAAGGCGTCATCCAGATCACCTAAGCTTTACTAGATTGCTCGAGCATTTTATCGAGAGAGTGTGGACTATAAAAAGGAAGAAAGAACAAAACCGGCTACAAATGTGGAAAATCAACTAGTAGTTTTGTTAAGAGTTACTGAAAATCCAAATATAAGTCAGGCACGCGTGGGAGAAGAGGTTGAAATTAGTGAAAGGTCAGTTCAGCGAATTTAAAAAATGCATCGTTATCATGCATATCATATTCAGCTACACAAGGCGATGAGTGAACATGACTTTCAGCGCAGGGTAAAATTTTGCTAGTGGGCTCGAACACGTCTTCAAGAAAATCCACTTTTTTTTATGTCGGTGTTATTTACTGATGAGGCGACATTTCACAACAACGGATGCGTAAACAAACACAATTTTCATTATTATGCCGCCGAAAATCCACGTATCTTTCGTGAAATGGACTACCAACATCGTTGGTCGATAAATGTTTGGGGAGTAGTGATTGGTGGTAATGTGATCGGTTCTCATTTTTTTGATGGTCACCTTACTGGTGAAATTTATCTTGAATTCTTGAGAAACGATTTACCTGTATTACTTGTTAATTTACCACCAAATATGCTGGCACAAATGTGGTCCCAACAAGATGGAGCTCCAGCCCATTATGCGCAAAAGGTCAGAGCAGAATTATATAATACGTACGGAAATCGCTGCATCGGAAGAGGAGGGCCAGTTCGATGGCCTCCGAGGTCGCCCGACTAACCAAATTAGATTTTTTCTGTGGAGGTATGTAAAAGATCTCATTTGTAATTAACGGCCAACTACCGATGAGAACATGCGACAGAGAATAATTAACGCATTTGCGACAATTACACCAGCGATGCTGGGCGATGTGGATAAGAGCTTACAAGTAAGAATAAACAAATGTTTGCAGCAAAATGGAAGACATTTTGAACATTTGTTAAAATGAATTGCCAATAGTTCCTGTTAAAGTCTGTAAAGTGATAAATAAACACCTACATATTGTTTTTCCATGGCTGTCTATGATATTTTCCCAATACACTGCACTAGTTTAATGAGGATATTTATGGTTTTTGGTAAATATCTCTAAAACCATTGAGAATTTTAATACATTCGTTATAACAAAATATGCTTGTAATTAAATTCTGCATTAAACAATGAAATAAAATACAGAGTATGCCCTTTAAAAATACTAAGAAAAACTGATTTGAAAGTTGTCATTTTTGTAACCAAATTTTGAACACCCTGTATAAAATAAGAAAAACCTGTTTATTGTCAGACTATTATTAGACTTCTAGCATTACTGTTCACACTATTTAGGTGGAACAAAACAGATCTAGCAAGATTTTTATTCTAATTTTTCCAAGCGTACAAAACGATCTTTTTATCTTTTTTTATTTATTGCTCCTAAAATATCGAAGCAAATAAAAAAATATTTTTGCACATAAGAGAGAACACCAAAAGGAACCTAAATATGCTAAAAAATACAGGGTGTGTCGTTTAAAAAATATATATTTTATGACTTTTTTACGACTTTTTCGGACCACCCTCTATATTTACAAATATTTTTAAGATATGCATCAACCCACATCCTACAACTTTTGTATTAAACTTTTTTTTCTACTGTTTTAAATAAGGACGCTATGGATGCCCGACCCACTAATGCAGGATCCGGTATATCTCATAAAATGGGGTAGTATTACTAATACAACTTACTTGGCACTCGTTTAGATAACAAAATACCTGCAATAATATAGCTTTTTCCAATAACTGGTAAAATTGACAAGAAGAAGCCGTTGTGATTCCAAGAAAACTTAAGAATTCTCCAGTTTTTGTATATAAACAAGATGTAGTAAATTATTAAGCAACCAACTAAACTGATAATTAAAAAGGAAGTAAAATTATTTACAATATACATTTTCTCTGAAAATAAAATTATATGAAAATTTTAAAATCAACTAACACTGAATGATTCCCCCCTATCGGTTTTATATCAAATGTGTGCAACTCTAATTAACAATTCTTAGGAACTTAACGTTTTAACATGTTAATTTTTATTCCAATACAACAGAAACGTCTAATTCGAGCAATTAAAGGAGTTATTATATACTATATGTGTGTGGTTAAATTTTTTAATTATAATTGTAAACAGAAACTGTACAAGGTGCCCAAGATAAGGAGGGCCTCTATGGGGATCTCGTTAATGGCAACAGATACTTCGATTAAATGGGGAAAAAATATTGCAATCAAAACACGAACAATATGCCGTACAAAAATATCTTTACGTTTTAAATTATTTAAAAAACTGAAATTTTAAATTTTAGTGAACTCAATTATTACATGACAAATTTTTTTATACAACATTTCGTTTTCGAGCAATCCTTTATTCATTCTAAATTCAATGGTGTACAATACATTATCGTTCAATTACGTGAGTCTTCCTAATCATCTTCATGAAATTTTCAGGATATGGACCTGTATTTTCCATAATTTTGTGAAAACAGTTCAATGCTGTAGGTGGTACAGTACGTTTCACGAAATTTGGATACGACTTAATGATTTCCTGGGTCGGTCCCATTGTGTCGACAAGAGCTTGGCAATAAACAAGTGAAGTATGAAGGGACGGACTAAGGAAAACAAATAATTATATGATTATATTAATGTAATCAAATGAAATAACATTTTTTTTAAATGTTACTAGTCATATTTATTTACATTTATAATGTCATTCTATGGATAGTTCTGTTTCGCTATCGCTATCCTTATCAAAATTAAATATAATTTTTATTAATTATACGATCCAGACTAATATACGAATTTTCTACAGTTATTACGTGACGGACTGAATTTTTCCAACTACCTGGGGGAATATCATTTAAGCATTTTCGTATTAATTCTACAACACTAGAACTTAAAGTCGGAGAAATATTTTCAGACCTAACCAGTGATTTTAACTGGTGCCACATATGCTCTATGGGGTTAAAAATGCAATAATAGAGTGGGAGCCGTAGCACTGTATGTCCAATTTCTTCTGACAATGTGTCACAAACATATACTTTTTTTATACAAAATGTCTTTAAAACTTCTAAAAGATCACTTTTTTCTAACTTTCTTCAAAATATATATCATTCGCCGCCATGTATTTCTGAATCTCCAATTTTGTATTATTTGAGCTTGGAGCTTTATGTAATTGGCGACTCTGATAGCTCGCATTGTCCATTACTATCACGCTATTCCGAGGAATGTTTGGTAAAAGACAATTCTTGAACCATTCCTCAAAAACTAACAAATTTTACCACAAAAAGATATTTAAATATAAATTAAGCACCCTAACCTACCTGATGTGCCTATATTTAATTATAATTATTACAATCCGGTCCTTTCCACATAATAATAACAAACGGTCATAAATAATTTGATGGCCCCCAGGTACTTTTACTGCAGTCATTAAGTTATATCCATTTTTCGTGAAACAATCTTTACTAATATGAATATTTTTAAAATGCTTTTATAATAATGCACTATACATATAATAATCATAGAACAAGATAATTTATTAACGATAACAAAACAGTACCCAGATAGCACACTACGTTTTAAAGACGTCCATATTATGCCTATCTTTAGCCTAAACATCTTTGGCGTACTTTGGACGTAAAAAACACATTTTAAAGATGTCACTACATCAGAGTATTTAAGTCGTCTTATTTCTGGACATCTTTACTACGTCAAAAAGTGGACGACGATAGAACCTATGTTTTTTTTCATAAAAAATATAACTTTAATTATGAAGCATTAAATTTATTAAAACTTGTATTTTGCGAAGCCAGCGTTTTGTACTTTTTTCTACATTTTTGGCTTGTCTTGCAATAAATATAAAAAGTGTTTCATAAAACATTTATTGGTATTGCCAGATGTGCTAACTAGAGTTGGTTATATTGTATATAAGGGAACAATACATTTTTTGTTTATATCAATCCTCTTAAAAATAAAATGCTTATTATTTATTTGAAAGTAAAAAATATACAAATAACAGCGGTACACCGATCTTTATTTCCATAAAGAACTGAGTAAATGTGACAATGCTGGATTACGGTGCGGTGCTTATCCATTAAAATGGCGGGAACGTCATTAGCGAATTGGCGTTCGACGAGATTTCTAAACTACGCTTGTGATTGTGAATTGAGTTCATTATATTTTCTTTGGAAATTATAATTCTGTTTGGCAAAGATCCAGGTAAGTTAATTTTCATTAATTACTACACTTGCTATAGTAAACATGAGTGTAAGGGACATAAATAGTTTGTGCAGTATTGTTGGTAGTGAATAGTGATGTGATCGATATGATACACATTTACTTTTAGGGTCTGCTGAGGTAGCTCATATAGCGTCAAGCCAAAAGGAACATTCCGGCATGGTTACGACGGGATAACGATAGAAAGACATTGGTGAATAATGTAAAATCTTTGTATTTTGATAATTTATTAATTTGTAATGAATAAGTGAATGGTTAAACTCTCTTTGGTTTAAATTCCTGGTAGCGGAATCCCGTCAGTACTTAGGGAAAAACGTCATAGTAAGAATAAAGCTAATAAATCGTAAAACCTGACAACCTTACCGTTGCACACAGGCGAATTTCGACGGAATCGTGGCCAAATAGATTATCTTGGTAACATGAGATAATTAATTGTATGAAACTGTTATAAATATGGTAACATTGCATTTTGTTTTTAATATCTTACATCTTTTCCCCCTCCACACCCCTTTTATGGTTATTAAATTATAGAAATTGGAATAAACAAAAGTGGTTTATTTTTGCGATATTATCATTGGAGAAACATTATTCTATGTTTCTTTAATCTCGCCCCAGCACCGTCGAGCCCTTCCCCCCTACAGAATTTCGGTTTTTTCCGGATATCTCCGGAACTACTCGGAATTTTAAAACTTTGTAAACGGCATATTATTAGGCACGTAAATGCGCAACTTTACCTCTATTTAACCGACTTCATATCTCTTACGGTTTCCGAGATCCCTGTACTGGCCCTCTTTATCTTGGACACGTTGTACTCAGAAAAAATAGCTACCATTTTGAAAAATATCGGAAATTTTTTTTCGCCTGTTTAAAAGTATGTTTATTTCTCCATGAAACTATGTACGTTTTATCGAAATCGCTTTAGTAATAATAAAGTTATTCAAAATTGGTTCGATGTCCACATATTTGTAAAAATGTAACAAATTTTTTTTTAAATTCAATTTTCGGCAAGGTCGCAAATTGTCGCAGCAACTCTCAGTTGGACCTTATTCAGGATCCTTCAAACAATAGTAAACAAATAGTTTGGTCGCATTCCAACGCGCCCTTTTTTACATTTTGCCTGATACAATGAAGAAGATCATGTAACGATCATTTTTCAACAAGATGGCGCACCACCTCATTTCGCTCAACCTGTGCGTCAGTTCTTAGATGAAAATCTTCCTCAGGCCTGGATTGGAAGAAGGGGACATATTGAGTGGCCACCCAGATCACCTGATCCGGCTCCACTGTACTTTTTCTATGGGGTTACCTGAAATCTAAGATTTACGCTACCCAGCCTGAGTCACTGGAGGATTTGCGAATGTGGATCTTTAATGAATGCCGCCAAATTACACCACAAATGTTGAGTAATGTCCGTGAACGTTTTGAGCAAAATTTATTTTACTGCATGGAAGTGAATGGTGGCCATTCTCAGCATTTAATAAACTAATCCAAAAGTAAGTAGTCTTGAACTATTCTAGCTGTCATTTCGTTAAAGATGAAAATTTTGAAGCGAAATTTTAGGGTCAGATAGTACTCGATAAGATCTTCAAAATGAGGTATCGCAACACCCCTCATCCCTATTCAAAATCAGGGGGTTGTGTTCACCCCCCTTAGGGGGTTGAGTTCACCCCCCTTAGGGGGTTGAAGTTACGGAGATGAAAAAAGCGGAAAAGTTATTCCCCCTCGAATCAGAAATCGACGGGTCCGAGCGATTTTCTACATTTTCATTTTAAAGCAGGAAAATCGTGTTAAGTTTTCGCTGGACCACCCTGTATATAATTATGTATGCGATATAAAATACCCTTGATCTCGAAAATATAGCTTATGGCCCTAGTTTTAGAAAACGATCTGATGGAACATATCTGATGATATTTTTAGGTTTAATAGACCCAAATTACTTAGAAATAGCAACAAAATTGCCGGCTCCAGATTATGTGTTCACCAGTGTTATTTTTTTTATCCTATACCCGCTACTCCACAAGTTACCATGTGTTAAGGACGCTAAATAAAAATTCAATAAAACTTTTATCCTCAAATAACTAGTACTATTAATATTAATGTTTAAAATAAATGGTTATTTGAGTTAATGGCATGTTACATGTCTAAATGATCATGATCAGTAGACAATATCAATTTAATTAATTACTCACGTAATTATTTAATTTATTCTAATTAAGAGCATTTATCAGTGACCTCCATTAAGGTAATTAATATTTTCTTTTTGGGTTGGCAATACTTTTGCAATTTAATAAAATGTTACAAGTATCAAATATGCCATAATAGAAACAATTGAACACAAAAAAGCTTCTTCCCATCCGTCATAATTAAAAATATGCAAAACTTGAGTTATGGTGCGAGAAAGTTCAAAATATTGAACAAAATAATAAATAATACTATTGAACAATAGTACATCACGTATCAAGGGCCGAAAAGAGGCTTTTACAGAACAAACCCGCACGAGTCCGGAAAAGCCTCCGACGGCCCTAGATATGTACCGTACTTTTTTTACAAGTGCTCCGAAGCTTTGATGCCAAATAAATAAAGAAATTATTCAGACAGTTTTCCTGTCTACATGACATGAAAACACTCGCGCATGGAGAATGTAAACATCTATTTATTATTTTTGACAAATAGGCTCGGTGGCCTAGTGGTATAGCGTACGCTTTGTGATCTGAGAGTCGCGGGTTCAAATCCCGCATCGACAATTCTGGTTTTATTTATTTATGAGCACATGATGACTAGAAGCGGGCGGGAAAAATCTTTCCCGCCCGCTTCGATACTTTCCCGCCCGCTCTCTTGGAAAACGCCACTTTCGGTGAAGAGAACATGCATGAAAAGAAGCACTTTCGGGGCACATGTAAAAAAAATATTGTGTCGACACAGAATCTGACAGGAATAACAATTAATGCCCAGGAAATGTCGACAGTAACTACAAATATGTATATATAAAGTAATATGTATAATACTACAGGGTGTTATGGAAATGACGTATTATATTTAAATGGGTGACTCCTGGGGTGTCCTAGAGAAGCGCTACATATATTTTTTTTTAAATCGAACATTTTAAAAGTGGGGTAAAAAACATATAAACCCACAGGTCACTCCGCGGCACTTATCATATTATCCGGCGGAGCTGTCTGACAAACACATGTTCGCGCAATGTTGCCAAACTGTGATAAATGTCAAACTTGAGTTTGTTATAAAAATAATTATTTAGCTTAGGTACCTTAGTATACAAATAGGAAGTAAATCGAGGACACTCTATGCCCATCACATCATGCTCACACTTTATGCTCATCACGTGCCCTGATAATATTATTTGGACTGCCTAATAGCTATTAAGAAGTCAACTCAAGTCACAGTCTACCTCTCGCTTGCTTATACCCACTAAAACCCCTTTGGTCTCTTCTTTCCAATCTCGGAACATGACCGGCATATCGTAGAGAGAAAAAAACACATAGTGAACAAATCACACTAAATCACTAAATCACACAACCAGGAGTTTAAAATTAGTTTCTTTGAAGATATGTACTTATTATCAGATTACAGAATTACTAAACACTACCGGCACATAGAATAAACGCACATAGAACGTCCAAATATTCAGTGACAATCCGTGAAATGTCCCTTATCCGAGCTAAAGGAACATTCTAGAAGGTAGTTTCGCATTGCGCATCGGTTTGGGGAATCTATCCATGTACAATATCTTTGCATCTCGAGCGTTTTCCTGTTCTAGTCCGTAGCACAAAATCAGTTCGATTGAAGTTCTTGCATGGCACTTTCAAGTAGAATAACATAGGAAACAATATAATTCGCAGTAAACGTTCCTACATGTTCGAAATGTTGACTTTTAAAACGCAAAGATTTAATTAAACAGGTTTATTAACATATTATTTAGGAAAACAAAATGATTTCGCTGCGTTTCTTAAAAAACTGTTTTTATACATGTTTACGCATGGCGCCCTCTATTAAAACATATCTTAACTATAGTATATTACAGAAACTAATATAAAACTGTACACTTCGCCTTAATAATTTAAGTTGCCGTAGGATGGCGCTATTCTCACTAACACGAAAATCAGCCGGAATACGTAATGTCACCTTTGAATGTCACCTCTAATGCGTCCGTTTAAATTTTGATTTGTAAATGTGAAATTTGTCACAGTAGGCTTTGATAAAAACAAACACAGTTAAAGCACTTTGAAACCTCATTTCTGTCAAAGTTTATTTTCATTTGTCAACATTGTGGGTGTTTTTAAGGAGTTTTTGAAGATACTGTTACCAAAAATTATACTAAAAATGCCGCGACATAACTGTTTTCTAACGGAGACACAGGATCCTTGCGTCCAAAATAGGATCCTGTTTCTCCCAGTCTGTCGTATAAACTTCTAAAAAGTTTAAAATCTGGCTGCCTTCTATTTGGATACATTTCCAAATACAGCCGATGTGCCCCGCGTCTGTTAAAATTTTCTTGTGCGTATAAATATACCATGTCTCGCATTTCTCCGTTAGAAAACAGTTATGTCGCGGCATTTTTATTTCAATTTTTGATAACAGTATCTTCAAACACTCCTTAAAAACACCCACAATGCTGACAAATGAAAATAAACTTTGACAGAAATGAGGTTTCAAAGTGCTTTCATTGTTTTTGTTTTTACCAAAGCCTACGGTGAACAATTTCACATTTGCAAATCAAAATTTAAACGGGTGCATTAGAAATTGTAATTGAAAATATCTCGAAAACGGTTAGTGGGAGCGACATTTACAAAGTATACCTTTATTGCTTAAAAATGACGGAAAAACTGATATTTTTAATAAAAATATAATTATACTAAGGCACAAAAAAGTTACATTTCTTTTTATGTATCCAGAGTACCGCAGAGAGCGCCCCTATAATCTAGATCAAAATTATTAACAAATTCAAATTCCTTTCCCCAAAAAACCCTAGTCACAAAATTTTCTGCAAAAATATTGATTCAGAAATAAGTTATTTAGGAAAATTGAAAATTAAATTTTTACTTGGACACCCTGTATCTCGGTTATTACCAGCTATTGAATTAAACTAAGTATGGCCAAATCTCAGTATTTGTATCCAAGGAATCTGCAGTTTTCCTGTGTACCATTAGTTATGGGACACCCTGTATATGATATATACAGGGTCCTGGCAATAGTGTGCCAGACTTCCATAGCTCCTAAACTAATTAACTTAGGAATTTCATTCATATGCCGTATTATAGGGTGCATTTCAGGAAAATATTTTCCAATATACAGGTTGGCCCAAAAAGGTATCTCTAGACCTCTTGTCTTAAATGCCACCCAATGCCTCGGTTAGAAAAGTTATTTTGGGTATTTTTTTTTGAACTGCAAAACTTTTTTTTTTTAGTTTTTAATTTATTACTCTTAAACTACATAACCAAATGAAATAAAACTTTAGGCAATTATAAAGGACACTAATACGAACCTAAATATGCAATAAAATACTGGGTGTCCCGTTTAAAAAATACAGTATTATGTTACCACGCTTTTTTGGGCCTGTATATTTTCGGACCTCTGGCCAATGGAGACTTTTGATCAGCATCGATTTTTGGATGATATCCCCGAGTATCAAAGTTTTTAATCGAGGGCCGATTCCCATATGTTCCGTGCGGGGTCCTTTAATATGTGTGTCGACAATAGTGCCTACAAATTTTTACGTGTTCGTTGTGTTAAAAACTTAGACAAGGGAAGAGAGGGGACGCGTAGAACCAGAAGCTATTTTGTTACCGCCTGGCACCAAACCGGGTTTAGCAGTGGCGTAACATGAATATTTTATTAGTATTATCCCAATACAAAATTATTTCGTATGGAATATGGAAGTAATAATTTTATTGATTGAATTGTTGTGTATCTTACTGAGGTTTGATATTAAAAATGTTCTTTTGCTTCTCAACAATTTATTGATTGCTTAGTAGATATTAATTTTATTCGTCAAAATTATAATTTCATATAGGAAAGGTTGTGTAATTTAAATATCTTTCAACTTTAGGAAAAATGTAAGATAAAAAAACAAAATTGGTCGATACAAAATTTATTACAAAGAAGCAACAACGACTTTTAACAGCCTCCTCAAATAGTTCTTCAGTTTTTTCTTTCTCGGAGTGTCTTCTTTCTGTTCAGTTAGCCCAGATGAAGTACCAGGTAAAACTAGTTCTTCATCAAGCTGATTTGAACTTTCGGTAGCCTGTAACAAAATTAATATTACATACATGATTTGAGATGTTTTTAAAGTGAAGAGATTTTTTAGAAATTATTTAAAATATATTCTTCGGTTGCGTGGACCCAGTTGTGAAGTACCAGCTATATATAGTTCAGCATCATGTTGAGTTGACCTTTCAGTAGCTCGCCTTTTTAAACCCTGTAAAAAAATCAATATTATCTACATGCTTCTGTAATTTAAAATGTTTCTGTTTTTAAAATGAATAATTTTTTTATTCCAGAAATTAACTTAAAGTAAATACCTTGTTTTGTGGTATATACTATAGGTACTGGTAGTTCTGAAAATATTGTTGGACAGCACCTCCAAGTAATCGAACTCTTTCCTCAACTTTATAAAAAAAAGAACTTCTCAAAATGCTTTGAACCAACCCTGTAGGCAGGAGAAGGTGTCCAATCTCTAAGTCCCATGTTCTGCACCCAAATGTTTGCATCTTGTTGATCTTTCGGAAATCTAAAAACAATACAACACTGTGGTTGAGCTTAGTGGTTTAAAATAAGTTTTAACAGGACGCCATCTTTGTGGAACGACCTTCCTGAGGTCGTGTTTCTCAAAAACTATGACCTTCAACGAATCAAGACAAACGTTAATCGCTTTCTTAAAAAAAAATAACACTGGTATACATTCGAAATAATATAATGCTTTCACTAATAATTAACCAAAATTAAATAAGAAATAATTTTATTTTGTCAAAATATACAAATCATGCAGGTACGCCACTTAGTAACACACCCTCTTCAAGGGCAATTAGCTGGTTCTTATTAGAAATCTTGAATGAAAATTGCAACAAATCTAGTACAAATTACAAAGAAAGGCAGCTTGAACTATGGGCTTAAACATAGTTTCAAATAATATATACTGCTAAACTTACAACGGAGATATCTAATATAAAATAAATACATGCAAAAAACACAAGTAGAATATTTACCGATGGAAAGTAATTCCAAGATCCTTTCGCTCAATTCTGCTTTTACAGCCATAGGCACAACAATACACCATATTTCTATAAATACACTGAATTCTTTTGATAGCTCTTCACACCACAAATCACTGAAATATATTAGGTGCCACCTCGAATGTCTGACACCTAAAAAATGGCGGCGAATCAATTTTAGACTTCACTTTCTGCGACGACCCGTAAAGCGGAATTATCCGTCCCCTCTCTTCCCTTGTCTAAGGTTAAAAACGATATCCGTATGTGAATTTGAAGGTTAGGTGCGCCAGTATACTAAAACCAAACTAAACCATATTATTTAGTGTTTATGAGATCCGCGATAACTAATGTGAATTTATGTGACGGTATTTGTTCGGGTTACCTGGTGTTTTTTTATAAATTAAGTTCGTTTAAAATAAGGCCGAAAAGGTAAATAAGTTTGCATTTTTTTCTTCTGAAGGGTAAAGTGGCATTTCAGTTGTTCAGATTTGAACGGGTGTCGCTTGAATTGAACAAGTGAGAACATACCTGACCATTATAAACTCCGCGGCGGGTTCTTCGAGTCAGTTTAAGTTTATAAATCAAAGATTGTTTCCCAGTGAACTGAACTGAACGTAAAAGTTTATAATAATGTACCCTGAAAAATAAACAACTTGAAATCTGTCAAACGGTTAGACTTTCTAAAGAGTTTACCCTGAAGATATGACAACACTGTTCAAGATTTACTGACGTTTTTCGCCATATATTGCTTTGCTTACCTTCCTGGCAGGGGCACCACGTGGTCATTTTTGGTTTGACATAAGGTCATGTACGGGGCATATTAAATTAAAGCGCCATTTTTGAATATTTTTCTTCAATTTGTTTTCATCTCAGGAATTGCCGGTTTAAATATAATACGTCATTTCCATAACACCCTGTATATTGAATTAAAAATAAAAATAGTACTTTATTGAATAAAACTTTAGAAATAGAGCATAAACTGGAAGATATTTCTCTTAGTTTTAGGTTATGTTGTTTTATAGTTGTAACTAGAAATTAGTTGACGGACACCATCAGTTTGTTATAGGTATTTCGGATAAATATTAGTAAAAATGATCTATTTACAAGGTTAAAGTTTTCTATAAAAAATTTTTCTCGAATCCATAAAGCCCAGAAAACTAATTTCAAGGAAATCGAAGTAGGCCTAAAATTCGAACCCTACTTGTTGCCAACTTAAAAAAAATAAAATTTCAGTTTCATAAAATAAGTGGTAAGTTATTCAATTTTTTTGCATTGCATTTTCATAATGTAGCCTTTATGAAACCCAAATAGAAAAAGTAATTTATTTTATTAATTCAAATAAAATTTGACTCTTAAACCCAGCACTTTCTAAGGCTTTTAAAGAAGGCAATGAAATTTTACATTTTTGAATACACAGAATTTAAAAAAAGGTAAATTACAGGAATTTATTGTCTATGCAAGCCAAATAGAATTTATTTAAGACGGCCGTTTAATCAAATATCGCCAAGCAGACACTACTTTTATCAGAGTTTTAGCAAAATATACTTAATTCTTCTCTAATCTGAAACATTATTGGTACAGTTAAAGGATTGGAGAAGGGCCTGACCAAATTGCGTTAAAATACATAATGCAATAAGAATATTAATAACAATTAGAAATATGAATACCCACTAAGCAAGAAACATCTTTTTCACGTTTGATAACGTTATTTTAAAGGAACTTAGAAAACGTTTTTTCTCAAACAGACCTGATGTATCAATGATGATTTTATTTAACATTTTAAAAAATAACGTCATTCATATGTTAATTTTAATATGTAATTATAATATTATTAACGGAACTTGTTAGTAACGTAGAAATCATGTTAGTTGAATATACGTTTTATTTCTACCATCACAGACATGATTGTATTTCAATCTCTTTGTTATGTTATGAATAAACGTTTTAAACAACAAACTTGTTTCGTCAAATAATGTAATTTTCTTAACGTTACTGAAACGGGTTTCGATCCACATCCACTACTGGACAATGCCCAAACATAACCCAACTTTACTTCCTTCCTTCTTCTTTATGTCGTGTGGTGGTGTGTTGACGTGTTGACGACAGTTTGTTTAGCCGTCATAAAATTATATTAAGAGCTTTTTATTTAAAAAAACAAGATAAAGAGTAAGGTAAGTACCTATTAAATCAGTATACTAATTTGGAAATCTCGATATTTTGTAAATTTTCATAGGCTCATAGTAATAGATAGATTATTACAGGTCGGTCCGTTGCGGCCATTTTGCATGCAACCATAAAATTTTGAGGCCCAGATTACGAATCTTGGGAAAAATATTCCCTTTTTTTATTTAAAATTAAGATTTATTTATAGGTATGGTTAAATTAAATTAACAAAAACCAGTCAAATATGATTGTAATCTTTTAGTGAATATTATTAATAAGTATTTTAAATATTTTAGTACAACAAGTATCTTCAAGTGGCAGGAAAGAATGAGGCCGAGTTTATACGGAGGGGCTTGATGTGCGTATTCGCAAATAAGCAGTCAATTATTCGTGGACAGGCCAGAAACAAAACTGAAAGATTGCAAAATCATCTATCTCTTAAGAGGTTTGTTTTTAAATTAATACCTATACAATCAAATGTAAATGTATTGCGTTTTCTCAAACAGATGCAGCTCAAACGGTGCACAACATTATCAATAAAAGCTGGAGACATGTATAATGGAGTGGTTTAGGAACTCTAATCAGAGGCTTAAACGAAAAGAACTAAACAATTGGTAAGTTATTAAATTAGTTTAAGTTAAAAACTAGCAGGTACCCGCAGCTTTCTCTTGCGCAATCCAATTATTCAATTCGTTATACAAGCAAAGCTGCGGATAACATTCAAATATGTATTTATTTCTACAATATGGCTTATTTTGACAGAAAATCATATATCAATTGTTAGAAGATGAGTGCTTCCCTTTAAAAAATAATCATCAAGCTACGTTTTGTAGTAGCTCCAAAGTAAGAAGGACAAATATTTTGAAAACAGATAAACTTACACAAAAAACATGTTCGTAATTACTGAATCCAATAACATCTTAATATAATACACAAATATTGCCAATCAACACAAATCTTCCTTTTTTAGTTGGCCCCTCAATTTTCTGGATTCTACGAAGAATGTTCAAATTTAGAAACACCCTTGAATAGTTTTAAATTTCTTCCAAATAAAAAAATTAAGGCGCAACAAATTAGAGACGAAAACTGAAAATTCCATTTTTTAAAATCTCTCGGGGTACTTATTCAGAACACTTACAAAAATTCTTTTCACCAAATTAATACGCCCCAAAATATGAAACGTTTCCTCGGTATCGCTTACCTTTTCAAGATAGATACAACAGAGTAGATAAATCAAACCATTTTTTTTTTCAGAATATCTACATTTTAAGTAAGCAGCAGCGTTGCTAGATACAATTTTTACAAGTCGCCATCAGAGCTGGCGAAAGTTGCCAAGGTGAAATTAAAGTCGACCAATTTTCTTAAACTTTATTGTTCAGGTTTGTTAGTAGAATAAAAAAATTCCACAAACTGAACGATTTTTATTTTGAAAAAAAAAGCTTATTCTCAATATAATATTTTTGTTACCCCTTAAATGTCATTTTTTCTTAGTCTAAATTAGTACCAAGATAACAAAAATTATATAGATCAAGGTAGCTCTAAAATGTCAATTTTCATAGTTCCATAGAAATGATGTGATATTCTCAACTTCTTCCTTATTCTTTATAAAAAAAGTCATCGTCCAAAACCTAAAAAGCAACCATGCAGGTTTGTCAATAAATATGAAAAGTTGTTCGGTATAAAAACTATGTTTTAATATGCAATTACATCCTTCCACAAATTTTTAGAAATAAATTTATTTTGAGAGAATTTACATGCGAAGATTATTATGAGTTTAATATGTAATTGCATATTAGAACTATGTTTTTTATACTGAACAACTTTTTATAATTACAGTTTTCGATATTGTCACAAATAAGTATCTACTTTATATACGACTGAAAAAAATTAATGCCTGATGGTTGCATTTTATGTTCTAGACCATGGAGACCTTTTTTTTTATGAAGAACAACTTTTCTCATAAATGTTCTAGACCATAAAGACCTTTTTTTTTATGAAGATCAACTTTTCTCATAAAATTAATGATCAAAAAGTTTTCTGGCTCAAAATATTAATTTTCACATTCACATTTCTATGCAAAACTATCAAAACTGACATTTTAAAGCTTGATCCATATAATTTTTGTTATCTCGGTACTAATTGTTGTGTACCTAATTTAGAATAAGAAAAAATTACATTTAAGTGTTCACAAAAATATTATATTGTCAAAGGATGAATCTAATCTGTCATCAATATAATGAAATTTAGCCTGCATTTATTCCTTTTAAAAACGAAATTGGTTCGTTATAGTTTCGAAACGAGAACGTTTTATGTACAACATAATTATAACATTTTGACACGTCCTTAAAATAAACATCTTAAGAACGAAACCAGTTTGTTATAGTTTTCGAATCAAACACGTTATTTCATAAATGTAAATGCGATTTTGTTATGTTGGCGGACATTACGACCAGTACGTTACGTAATAGTGCCGTAACAAATCCTTTTTGTACAACGTAACATGTAACCTAAAAACATATATGTGACGAAATTGGGATGTTTTTTTGCTTAGTGAGAATTTCCAATTTTTTGTCACAGATATTCCCGAAACTTGCTTAATGCCTAACTAATATGTCAGACAATCTAAATATCAACAAATTAACTAAAAAAAAATATTATCAACGTCAATAACTCCGATAAAAAATAATAAAATAAATATTGATCAGCGGTTTACATAAACTTTTAATGATAACTTCGTTAGAGACGTAGTTGTGTCGTCATCCAAGCACGTCTAAAGTTTCAGACATTCTCTTCCAGGGTGCATTATTAGTTTTCATAAAATATACCTGTAACATACCGGCTAGCAGAATAAAAGATACCTGTAATATTACCCGCTAGCAGAATAAAATACCAGGAAGGGAATTCAATGTAGGGGTATTGGTCTGCATTTTATAAATCTCTTTGACCCCCAAACCGAAGTTCTGAATCCGCCCTTGCCAGCACGTACGGTGCTGCGACATTTACATAATGCTTCATATTGTTAATTGTCTCTAACCGGAAGTAGAAAAAAAATCTACTTGTTAGCGCACACATTAAATTGACATTTGCGCGTCGACAGTATATTTTTCAGACTTAAAAATATCTATTGCTAATAATTTTGGTTATATTAGCACAAATCTTCTTTCTGATTTAAGAACAAATCCCATTTAAAATATTTGGTAAGTATTGACAGAGGACACAATTTGATAATAATTTCTTTAGGCGAGGTCATTTTATACCTAAACAATGGCATCGGGTATGACGAGCGAACGTTTCCTAGTAAGGATTATGACGTACTTATTGGTAATAAGCCATAGGTAATAACTAAGACAATACAGTATTTTACCGCCCCAAATCGATCGAATAATTTTGAGGCAAAATTTGGCTATTTTATTGTCATGTTCTCGAATGTAATACCACAAGATGTGTCGGGATTACCGAATAATACTTTTACCTGACACGAAACGCGTTACCCGGCAACAACACTACGACTCCGAAGGAGGAGTAGTGTTGCCGGGTAACGCGTTGAGTGTCAGGTAAAAGTATTAGGTAATACCGAAACATCGAGTTGTATTCAAAGGATTATACAACGAAATAAAGTACATATATCTTTCTGAGTTAAACATTTTTATTACAGTAATTATTGTTAATTACGAAATTACAATTATTATAGTTAAAACTTGAACTATTGGATAAATTATTATCATAGGTTGGAGGTGTTTGAAATTGGGCTTCAGCATCAGAAGTAGATGACGATGTATTTTCGGCTCTCATTTGCGACAAAATCTTCAGATGATGCTGCTCGCTGAGCTGGAGATAGGGAGTAACAGAATTTATAGAACTATGGCCCGTTATTTTGATAACTTCCTGGAGATTAGCACCTGAACTGCTAAGGGCACTTACTGTTGAAGCTCTATTAGAGTGATTCGTAATCTTTTTATTTTTCGTATCTAGGCCGATGTTGATTGCTCCCATTTTTATCCAGTTTCTTATAATGTTAATACCTGCTGGACAATTCTTAAACCATTATCATTCTGTTTCCATTTCTGATTGACCGTCAAAAAGAATCGATTAGTTTTAATGTTTTCGCCTCTTTTGGACATTAGCTTAAAATATAACCGTATTGGACATAAATCCGGATTCACAAGATTTTTTACAAGCCACTAACTTTCGCATGTTCGACTTGCTCCTCCTTGCGCCGTTTTAGAAAATATTGGGTTGTATTCCAGACGACCGGTACTAGACCCGTTATTATATTTTTCCTCCTTAAAATATTCCAATAGCAAAAAAACTGCTTCATTTCCCCTCCATGCTAGTTCGGATGCAGCTATGTGGAAAAATTTCCGTTGAAGCCCATCTGGGGTATTTTCATCCAAACTAAAGGCCATTTTTTCTATTTCCTGTCTCGTCAAACCCGTGGAACTCTCCTTTCGTGCACCAGGTACCGCCTGCAACTCTTTTCGTTTTGCATTACGGGCAAAACGGGCGCTTTGAAAAACCATGTCATTGAATGGATCTATGTGGCGATTATATTTTTCAAAATATAGTTCCTGGAGCATTTTGGCCGTTTTGTTCCATAAAAGCTTGACCACACCTTCTTTATAATCGCTTCCGTCGGATTTTCGCATATTATATGCCCAGTCTTTTAAAATGTTGCACAAATCCTTGTCTGTTGACATTTTCTCAATTTCGAAACTTCGCGCAAGGCAAAACTCAGTAAACTGCTTCCATACATATTTGTCGGAACGCTCGGTATTTTTGGGCTTCACATTTTTAATAGCATCGTCGACTTTAGACAACAAAATTTTACCAAATCTTTCTTTTGCCATTTTGTAACAAGAACTGACAGAAATTACTTCTGAAGTAATTTGTCAAAAAATGACAATTACAACAATGTGACCACCAAGTGATAATCACTTAAATGATTATCACTTATTAATCACATCCTTCTATATGGGAAAAATATACATGGAGTTGTATAATCTCGGTAACACTGTTTCAAACATCAAGAAATAGAACGCCAAGCCGCGCCGGTCACGTGCTGCGATGGAAAGTCGTCAATCGTACAGTTTGTCGTTTCGTTCTGCAAAACTATAAATAATGCAGACGAAATATTATCGATGTTGTCAAATTACTTTACCAAATATTTAAGTTTAATGTAGTTTATTATTTATACCTCCTATGAATACAGAATTTCACCTAATAGTTAAAAAGTTAGAAAATATTATTATTCAGACTGAAAAACTGAGAAGTATTTTGAGTATATACACTTATTGTGAACACCATATAGCCGAACAGTTCTTTAAAGTTTTTGATACCTCACTGCTTTTTTTTCCTAGAGGAACGATTTTGTGTTATAGTTAATTAGTTCCACAGAAATCAAAAGATTGCTAAATTACACTAAACCATGGCGCTAATAAAATATTAATTGAGTTTGCAATTTCTTACTTGCTTTTATTGAAAATAACTTTTAAACGTATTTTGAATACCAGGAAAGGAATGTATGTGGCAACAGTGTTCATATTCCCCTAAATTCCGCAATGTAGGGGTATTTGTCTGCATTTTATCCCAAGTCTTTCACAGGGTTGCTCATTTATCAGAAATTACTGAAACAATCCAATCCAAGCTTTCGTCGTTCAAAATAAAATAATTATGTTGCGCCATCTATTGCTAGACTTTACTACATGAACTTGGCGGGGTAACATTATGCGGAATAGTGATACCACAAACTAACTTGTTCAAAATTGTACATGTGTTTGGTATAAGGACGATATAAAATATATTCATTACAATGAGCTGTTAGCGCCATCGGTGGTTGCTATGGATTTAGGCTCATTAAACGGCCGTCTTAAATATAAATTCTAAGCATTGAAATGGTAAAAAAATACAAAGGGATACCGTCGTTGCAGCGAACCCACGCGCCAGATATGTCAGTGTTACGTGACATTAATGACTTGCCTGCTTATTTCTAGTTATTTATTTTGCCTAAGTTTGTATGACATTCCAGGAACTTGCAGGACCGTACTACAATAGTACGTACGTTAATTTTAAAAATGAAATGAGTCTATTTATATTTTTAAATGCATTTTTTATTATAGGGAATAAAACACACAAACACATTGTATTTTTTGTTATTTATTTATTCAAATATATAAAATAAAGTCATTATCTATAATTACATGTCTAGTAGGTACCTGTATATTCACAAAAAGATAGGAAGTACATATCTATATGTACGTATTTACATGTAAATTACAAAAAGATAGGAATTACATATCTATATGTACGTATTTACATGTAAACTACAAAAAGATAGGAAGTACGTACCTACTGTAAACTTTATACAATGTGTCTACACATGGACTTAGCTATACCTGTAATAAATTGTATCTTCAATTTTTCGAATTTTTTTCGTTATATAGATACAAATCATGTTTTTCCATTAGAGCTCGGCGATTATCATCAGCTCTATATATAAATCCCAAGCTTCCGACAATATATTTATTGTTCTCTGCAAAGTTCTAAAAATAGTGAACTTAGATAAACATATTATTACACACTACATGATCAATAATTGCACTTGAATTCTGATCAAAACATATTTTTACAAGAATACAAAGCTTCCCAGGATGTCGTTCTTCACCACAAAAAATAGTGGCGAACTTAACAGGGAACAAATACGGTCGATCGAGAAGTCGAGCGACGTTGGACACTGCTAGTACTTGGATGCTTGGGAGTGCCATGTGTAAAAATTTTTACAAAGGATTTTAGTAAAGTTTACCAAAGATTTTGGTAAATTTTACAAAAGATTTTAGTAAACCAATAGAATGCAAAAGGTGAATCACGAATTACATTAAAAAAACGACTAATTGCCTTTAAAAACTACCAAGTTAATGACATTTTTCTTTCAAGAGAGAGGCCCGCTAGGAAAAACTGACGCGTATAGAAGAGCAATGACCGTGTAAAAAAGATTAAGGGTATATTTAAAGGATCTTGGAAAATTCTATCTATATACAGGGTGTAACATAAAGGTTGGGAATAAATTAAACGGTGGATTTCTTAGTCAAAAATAATAAAAAATTTTCATATAAGGATATGCTCTACGGGATTTCGTATCCAAGTTACAGGGTGTTGAACTTTTCTTAAAAATTTAGTTTTTGTTTAATATCTTTTGAACGCTGGCAGATAACAAAACGAAATGTAATTAAACATTTTGCAAATATCAGTTTTCAGCAATTAAACAGCAAATAACAGTAATAAAATAACACTTAGAAATTGAAAACAATTATTTTAATAAAGCATGTAAACCAACACAACAAACAATATTACAAAAGGTGCTGAAAATGTTGCCCCTCAACTTCAATACATTTTTCAATGCGTTTTCTCATGGATTGTCTTACTCGTCCAAAAATTCCAGGCATCTCTCGAATTTGCTGACAACCCATTTCAACTCTTTGACGAAGAATCTGTACGTTAGAAATGGGAACGGAATACACCATGTTTTTTAAGTGCACCCATAAATAATAATCCAATGGATTAAGGTCGGGTGAAATGAATGGTTTAAATTGCATTTATTTAAGAACCATGTACAAAATCTAAGACGTGGTGCATAATCCTCGACAGAAGGAGCCTGCACTCGTTGCAGATGGTACGGGTACAATAAATTATCATGTAGGATTCGTTGGACTGTCATATGGCTTACTCTTTCCATTCTTCCAATTCTTCTAGTACCAGATTCAGGATTCGCCTCGACAATCTGAAGGATTCGTTCCTCACGCTGTACTGTTCTTACGTATTGTGGTCTTCCACTGGAGGTGCAAGGCTTTAATGATCCGGTTTCACGTAAGCGAACGTGAATCCTTGAAAAAGTCTTCCTATTCGGAATACGTCGATTTGGAAAACATTCAACATACAGACGTACAGCTAACACAGTATTCCCGTTGGCACGGCCATAAATAAAATGCATATCTGCTAATTCTTCAACTGAGTAATCCATTTTTAATAGGTTTATTAGTAAAATTAAGAAGCCTAAGCAAAATTAAATAACTTAACTGACAATGACATTATCAGAAAATATCGTGGTCTAAGGCATGCTCGATTTTGCTCCTATTACCCTCAATTTCCTCTGCAACCTGTGGAAAAACTGATATTTGCAAAATGTTTAATTACGGGAAAATGGCAAGAGATACAAAGAAAACGCAAGAGGGGAATTTTGTTTAGAATAAAAGGAAAATTCATAAATTCTAACAAAAAATAATTCTGTGGCGTACCACATTTTTCATTAAAAAACCCTACGGCAATATCCGTATGAACGCCACTGAGTATCCCAGGGAGACACATTTTTTACTTCTCCTAGGTCATTATCAAGTGAAGTTACTGCTAACATTTCGTTTTGTTATCTGCCAGCGTTCAAAAGATATTAATCAAAAACTAAATTTTTAAGAAAAATTCAACACCCTGTAACTTGGAAACGAAATCCCGTAGAGCATATCCTTAAATGAAAAATTTTTATTATTTTTGACTAAGAAATCCACCGTTTAATTTATTCCCAACCTTTATGTTACACCCTGTATACTACTAGCCAATTTTTGTTCCATAATTGCTACTATTGAGTCCCACGGACCCGTTTTAATTTTCTTCATAGAAATTTCCAGTAATTAAAAATAAACATTTTATTTCTAAAAACAAGTTGGAATAAACATATGTATATTATTTATAAAAAGTTAAAAAATAAATTAAATACAGTTTTTACATATTACACCAGAGCACCGGAGATAAACAGGTATTTTACATGTTGAACATCGATTACTAGTTTTCCGATCCTTGTTTTGGGGGACATGTGCCACATCTTGGTCTTTTTGATCTCTGTGGTGTTTGAGCAGGTATAGGAAGTTCTTCAAATGTCAAATTTAAAATATCAGCAGCATTCAACCAGATTGACCATGTCTTAATTGATGCAAGACATGGAAGCAACGTCCTGGATGTTAGACGCTATCGAGGAGCAGACGCGGATTAGGATCATTTTCTTGTTGGAGCAAGGCTGAGAATCAGAATATCAGGCGCAAAATACGAACAATCTAAACCAGGTCAGCAATGGGACACAACAAAATTGGAAAACGAAGAAACCAAAAGACGTTTCCAGGAGGAAATAGAACATCGAAGCCAAGAAATTCCAGACATAAGGGACATCGACACGAGATGGAAAGTTCTGTCCGAAGCAATTGTAGGGGCAGCAAGGGTGACCGTGGGATAAAAGCCAAGAAACGAACATAGAAACCACTGGTATGACCAGGAATGTGAGAGGATACTTAAAGAGGGAAATGCTAGTCCAGTCAAGACCAAGTACTGCAAACCTGGAAAGAGTACTTCAAACAGCTACTTAACCAGGGTGATACAAGCAATGAAGAGCCGATCAGCTTCCAAACTGCGGAAATACGGGAAGAATACCCGTCTCGAATGGAAATTGAGAACGCTATAAAAAAGTTGAAAAACAAACAAGTCCCCGAGTACGGACACGATAACCGCCGAGCTTCTGAAACATACCGGAAACACAGCAACGTCCCAACTGCACGAACTCATAATAAATATCTGGAAAGACGAGAAGATCCCAGAGGACTGGAAAGAAAGTATAATAATCCCCATACACAAAAAGGATACAGAATGGTATGCAAAATCTACAGAGGAATATGACTTATAAACATGGCTTACAAAGTACTATCAAATATAATCTTGTCGAGAATCACCCCACTCACAGAGAAAATAATAGGAGACTATAAATGCGGATTTAGGATAAACCGATCAAGAACCGACCAACTATTCACGATTAGACAGCTGCTTGAAAAAAGCTGGGAATTTAATAGGCAGATACACCAATTGTTTATAGATTTCCAGAAGGCGTATGACAGTATGAAGAGAGTTAAGATATGGGAGACAATGGCAGAATTCGGAATACCCCATAAGATAATAAAACTAACCAGAGCATGTGTAGAAGGATCCAGATGCAGAGTGAAAATTGGGAACGTTATGTCGGAGGTATTCGGTGTGGATACGGGACTGAAGCAGGGCGACGCGCTGACCCCTACCCTTTTCAATATTGCCCTGGAGAAGGTCGTAAGGGACTCCAAACTCGGAATAAAGCTTTTCGAAGCGAGTGGATCACAACTAGTACTTGACTATGCGGACGACATCGATGTGATGGAAACTAGCATATTAAATAGCAAGGATACGTTTGTTAAACTGGAATGCGAGGCGTCTAAAATGGGTCTCAGGATCAATGAAGATAAGACCAAATACATGCACATCTCTAGGACAGGAAGAGGGAGAGTGGAACAGAATGTGACAATGAATGAATACAACTTTGAAAATGTCACGCAATTCAAGTACGTGGGCTCGATCATTACATCAACGAAGAAATAAAGTCGCCCTTAAGAACATGTTTAGATCTAAAGAGGTTACTATAGAAGATCCAAAATCAAAATATATAAAACTGTAATCAGGGCCTATGATCATGTATGGATGCGAAGCGTGGACGCTGTCGGTGAGAAACGAATAAATCATCCGAAGATTCGAAAGACGAATACTTAGGAAAATATACGGCCCGACAAGGGACCCACATACACAGCAGCATAGAAGCAAAACGAACACAGAACTGAGAGAACTGTACGACGAACCAGATCTAGGCAACATAATAAAGTCTCAACGGCTCAGATGGACAGGACATGTACGGAGGCAACCCGAAGAGAGACTAATACGACTGGTATGACAGAAGGACCCCGAGGGCAAAAGACCACTTGGTAGAGCCAGACTAAGATGGCGAGACAACATTTCTGCGGACCTGAGAAAACTGGGCGTCGAGAATGATACGGAGCTTACGACCGATCGAACTGAATGGAGGCGGATCGTCGCGTCAGCTAAAGCCCACCAGGGGCTGTAGCGCTACGGAGTTAGTTAGTTTTAGCATTCTTGCGAATTTTGCTGGGTACATTTGTATTATAAATTCTAGCCGTCACATGGGGAGTGTACAATTGCATTAATAGTTCTTTCAGGTGTCCAGAAGTCATCCCCTTCTAATATTTTCCTCAGCTCATCATCGGACAGCTTTGAATTTGACAATTGAGCCATATCTGAATGTAAATCGGATGTAAAAAAATAAAGTGCGACGGCAAATACAAAAGTAGGTACAAAAATTTAAAAAACAATTATTATTATAACTATTTCTATACCAATAATAGTTTTTTAGCGTGATTGATAAAAAACTAATTTATAATTTTCATTATACTTTTAAAAATACTCTCATACTCTAACAAAAACCTAAATTAAAATATTGCTATGCGTACTTTAATGAAATAAGTTACACTCCTACTACTATTGGGTCCGAAGGACCCAATGTTACTGTAAGGAACGACTGAGTAAATCGGACACACATACAAACTACTGCACGTAGCAAGACACTGGCAAGAGAAAACGTACCTAAACGACCGCGAACTCTACTTTTTTCTTATTACCGAATGTAAATGAAACTAATATCTCATGGGTCCCATGGACTCGATAGTAGTACTTACGGGTTAAAAATTGTTTATTAGGAAATAAAAATCTAGATACGGTTTTCTATACTTATTTTTATTACGTTATTATTTAAAGTAATGTTATTTAGAAAATAGTAGTTTCTTATTGTTACATAAATATGTTGTCCGATTTATTGAATAGGTGCTATACAGATTGTGCTATTTTAGAGGAGAGAGTTAGTAAAATACCTGAACCTTTATTACAGGTTATCCACTTATTAAACTTAAATAATTTTCTCACTATGTGCCATTGGAAAATAATGTTATGTAACTAAATCAATCTCTTTTACTACTGAATTTTTTGTGATGAAACATTGTTGAGAAAATAAACGTATTTAATTAATTTTCTCTTCATTCTTTCATTTTATATCTTCTATTGTGAAAGTTCGCCTGTTTTAAATTAAATTACTAAAAATATGATATTATTATCATTAAACCCACGAAAATTCGATTATATTCTTAAAGAATTCTACTTATCCAAGCGAAGTGAAAACTGACAGTTTATGGGATATGTTGGTTTCATGGTCACAAAGGATGTTAATATAAATTCATCGACAGATTTATGAGTGGTAGTGATTTTCAGTTTTCGTACTAAATTTGCCACTGTGATTTTCTAGACCATCATTGCCTGAGGTTTTCCTAAAAAAAAGCAAGATCATATAAGAAATGGTATGGATATACTAATTAAATTATTTATTAAATAGTATATTAAAGTACAAGTTTTATAAAGCATCATATTTTAGTCCTCGACCATGTTAGGAAACGATCCGCTTGCGTGCTATAATAGCTTTATAAAATATGTACTTTATCTATTTTTTCTATTTTACAGTTTTTTAATAAAAAAAATCTCCATATTTAAACAAAATATATGCCATCAGTAAATCAGTAAAGTGATTTTTCAATAGGAGATACGAAAAAAATATATTAAGAAAAGATGTTCAAACTGAGTAAGAATATAACATTTTTAAGCTCCTATATACCTATTTAAATTATATAAATGTCTAATAGATGGATGGAACTGAACCGAACCTATTTAATTTATTATTTTAAGTAACTTTCTTAAAGAAATTCTGTAATATCTTCAATAAGGAGGGTAGAATGAAAATAATGCCAAATATCAAAGTAGGCACAGAATTTAAAAATTTTGTTGTTACTTAGTATTTGTTCCTCAACATATTTTCGTATGTCCTAGAGAAAAGACATTCAACTAGTTTGAAAAAAATATTTTTGTAAATTTCCAAGGCATACTTGATTTTCAATCGGGTTCAAGTTTGGAGAATATGGTGGTAATGATAAATAATTTAACACTAAGTTGTTAATTTATTTCCGTGGGAATGCCCATTGTTGAACACTTTAAGGCACAACAACTGAAGAATTTTTCAGTTGTATTGTGTGGTTTAATTTAAAAAATTAATATCTTCCTTACTTTACAGAACGAATCGATGATTCCAAAAACGTTTGGCCGGCACCAAGTAATCTTACCAAAAATATCCTAGAATAAGTCAGAAATCGTATTATCAAATTTTGTAGCACATAAAAGATTTTTGAAATTAGCAATGCTTCCTAAAAACACCCTATATCACACAGAAACATAGCCTTTTTAATGATAAATCATGGTCATATAAGTCGACAAAATTCCCTATTCAACCCTGGAAGAGCCACTTCCCTCACTCATTTCTACTATAAAATATTTATCCTCAAAATGATGTAAATAATTTTCAGTTGTTGAGTAATTGTTGAGTAGTTTATAACAAAAAAATTTTTGATTGAACGGAGGTGTTTAAAATTAGAATTTAACATGGTTAAATTTTATGTAATTTTCAGAATCATTTAGGACTTGCTGAGATATTTGGGAGAAATTCAGAAAGCCGCATTGTGATTAGTAGCAGAATTCTTTATTCACGGAGATAAACATCCGTGAGATCGTGTTGAAACAAATTCATTTAAAATTTATCTTATCTACAGCGGTCCTTTTAAACTGGATTATTCCTGCGCATTCAGTAGAGCCCATCGATTTATAAGCGAATAGTAATCATCTGCTGAATACACTAGAAAAATATCGATTTCACAAATCGATGGAAAATCGGACGCCATTTTTTCCATCAAATTTAAAACGCGATTTGTGATTTGACAGCGATTTATGTCCGTTTTGTTTGTCATATTAAGGAGTGAAAATTATAAAAACTGACGAAGCAAGTGAATTATAATTATAAAAACATATTATATACGATCTCAGCCAATGAAGAGGATCATTAAAAATAAAATTATCCATTTCATACGGAAAAAAAATGTAATATTTGATAAAAATATTTAGGAGGTGTCCAAACCACACAATAAACTGACATCAAAATGCATGCAGCAGAATTACAAATCGATGTGAATTGGGACGGCACCCCAAGTAACACCAATGGTTTCAAATAGGCTGTGGCAACGTTATTCCATCTAAATTTAGAGCATTTTAGATTTTACAGAAAGCTGCCTAGACACTCTTATGACGTCCTTAAAACGTTTTGACAGCCGAAATGGTACAACATTTTCCGGCTTTTAAATAGATTTTACAGCCATATGGCTGCAGAATTTTTTTAGGTTATGGCACGCCAATATTTAGATTACTATATAGATTTGGATGGTTGACGAAGCATAATGGCGGTATAGTATTAGTTATTTATAGGCGATATTATGTATGGGTGTTATTCGAACTTCTCGGACAACAAAATGAATGTGGGAAGGTAGTTTTATCGTTAAATATGGGTACGGTAGCTCTTCTCTCTTCACTGCCTTGATTTCCCTATATTTTACAAAATTCAATAAATTTTGTAATAATTTAAAATTATTTATCTGAAATAAAATGCATTAAAAATATTCCTGAACATAGTTTGTCTAATTCGATGTGTTAATTTTTATTTGTTAATATTGTTGTTTTTAAAAGCAAAAATAAAAATGATCAATTTTCTTAAAATGGCCGATGTTCTCTTTTATTCTCCTGCCCCAATGTTGTACGAAATAAATGGCCGTCAACATAAGACATGGTGGTAAATTATCCAGTTATTTTGAAGGAATATTTACCACTTTTTGGCCTATAATTTACTACATTAGTGTATGGTGTTGTTGGATTTCCATTTGGTAGCAGTAAAATCAACTTAACAGCGAAATATTATGACCTAATGGCATTGTCCATAAAATAGCTTTTTTCTGGCAAAATAATGGTACTATCCAACAAAAAATTATAACTGTTACTTCCAGCTGTAGTGTGGCAATAAAAATGGCATTTAAATATAATATTTAGCAAAGTTTGAAAGCAAACTAGTAACGTTGGAAAATTTAGTTGTAAAATTATGCCGCTATAAGGTTATTACAGATGCAAATGAAAATCAAAGAGCTGCAGATTTTAAAAGTCGGATTACAGCAATGTGGGGATTGTCGCAACGTTATCCCTGCCAATGATTAGCTTTAAAAAAATTTTTGAGGACAATCCGTGTTACTTGGGACCGGTTAAAAACCGCTAATAAATCGATGGGCTCTCCTGAATGCAACCACTCTGCCTAAGTCAAAGTGTTTCGCATACGTTATTTCGATAATCTTGTAATTAAAAAAAAAACATGGATAAGTGAAAGAGAGCGAATAATAGTATATTATTTTACGAGCGGTAATGTGTACTTGTATCTTAGTATTTATTGTTACAGTCGTAGATAATAGTAGGTACATTACGTATCAAGGGCCGAAAAGAGGCTTTTACGAACGAGTTGCGGAGATGGCCGACCGAGCCGAAGGTGAGGGAGGCCACCGCACGAGTCCGGAATAGCCTCCGACGGCCCGAGATATGTCCCGTATTTTTTTTTACGAGTGCTCCGAAGCTTTGATGCCAAATAAATAAAGAAATTCGTCAGACAGTTTTCCTGTCAACAGACATGAAAACACTCGCGCATGAAGAATGTAAATATCTATTTTTATGTTTGACAAATAGGCTCGGTGGCCTAGTGGTATAGCGTACGCCTTGTGTTGTGAGAGTCGCTGGTTCAAATCCCGCACTCGGCATCTCTGGTTTTATTAATTTTTTTACAAGTGCCCGAGTCTTTGAGGCCATAAAAATAAAGAAATTCTTCAGACATTTATCTAAAACATCTTTGAAAAATTAACTGGCAATTTAATTTATATATAATCCGCTATTTATTATCGCTTGTAGTATGGCTCGGTGGGTAGAGTGTCCGCCTGGCGATCTGAGGGTCGCGGGTTCAAATCCCGCACCGACAATTCTGGTTTTATTTATTTATGAGCACATGGTGACTCGAAGCGGACGGGAAAAATCTTTCCCGCCCGCTTCGATACTTTCCCGCCCGCTCTCTTGGAAAACGCCACTTTCGGTGAAGAGAACATGCATGAAAAGAAGCACTTTCGGGGTACATGTAAAAAAAAGTATAGTATTCAACTTGCGAATTACAGCACTCGCCTGCGTCTCGTGCTACAAACTTCATCTGCGGAGTTATGAGCATTACCGCAAGTTGAATACTATACATTATCTACGATTATAACAATAAATACCAAAATAGAAGTACAGAGAAAGAACTTTATTCACAAATCTTGATAGTTACCAACAATAACAATGCAAAAAAAATTGTAATTACTCATTTTGTTTATTAATAAAATTAACTGTAAAGTTTGAACAACCAGTAATTTGAATATGTGGGACTGAATTATGTTTTTTTTTGTGTTTGTTGCATATATGTTGTTGATGTACTAACTGGTTGAGGTGTTATAGAATTGTATATTTTATTTGCAGTATCTGTCTTATTCTTTTCGGAATCATCAACGTACCCCTCAGCCACAGTAGTTTGGTAGTGGTAGTGGTACACTGACCATAAAAATAGATCCATAATAATAATAATAATAATAATTCATTTATTTCTTCAATTTAACTGTAAAAAAGAGAATTATATACAATAATTAAAGAAAACGTCAAGGGTTTTCTATATCTAAAGTCTAAACAATAAAATAATAATTGTAGGATAATTAAGCTAATAATATAAACGAACAAAGGTAATAATTACTAATTAAAATTGAAGCTGTCAACGATACAATACGACGACAATCATTGATACTATTCTTGAATGGAACAGCAAGTTTTTTGTATTAATAAATGCTTAAGTCTATTCTTAAAAATATTTATATTAGGAGAATTTCTTATCTCAGGACTCAACGCATTGAAGAACTTGCACCCGTTATATGACACTGGACTTTGAAAGAAAGCAGTACTATGAATTGATGGCAGCAGAAGTTCTCTTGTTCTGGTATTGTGTGAGTGATCCATTCTAGTGCTCAAAAAATGAGTTCTATTTCTAAATACGAAAACACAACACTTTAAGTCCTTGAACGCCACTCGACAAGATTCACTGTAGCCTAATGATGACCAGATACGTACCGCATATTTCTGTAACAAGAACACTCTATTCAATTGTGAGCTGGAACCCCAATTTATTATAGCTTAACGAATATGAGTGTGAACATTTGAGTAGTATAGGGTTAGTAAAACAGATTGACTATACTGCTTCGAGAGAAAATTAAGAGCATAACACTCACTGCGAAGCCTGGCACATAATATTTCTATGACGATCCCACTTTACGCCCAGGTCAAAAACAACCCCCAACATTTTAGCATCAGAAGACGACGTCAAACAGTCGACACTGTTCTCAAACAGGATGACGCAGTCATCTCTGGCATTCGGCCTTAAAGAAAAAAGAATAAACTTGGTCTTGGACGTATTTAGGTTAAGTAGATTTGTTCTAGCCCAGAGAACCAGATTTTATATATGGCATCTGCTGCTTCTTTTAGAGAACTTTCATCATTTTCAATTATCAATACATTTGTGTCGTCTGCATAGCAGACTACAAGAATATAAGAAAACTTATTTAAAAAAAACAATCATTAGCAAAAGTTAAGTATAAGAATGGTCCTAAAATTGAACCCTGTGGAACGCCTCTTTCAACAGTCCGTAGATTACTCTGCTTGCCATTGACTTTTACAAACTGAGATCGATTATGTAGGTATGATTGAAGAAGTTGAAATGACTTTCCCCTGACACCGTATCTATGTAATTTACCAAGCAACAAATCTTGATTGACTACATCAAATGCACGAGAACAATCGAAAAACATACCCATCACGGAGTACTTCTTATCCAAGGAATCTTAGAGTGAAACTCATATAGGGCGGTCTCAGTACTTTTATCAACCGTAAATCCATGTTGTGAAGGAGAGAGAATCTTATTTTTCATAAAGAAAGCTACAAGTTGTTTTTTTATTACCAATTCAAAAATTTTCGAAATGCTAGTCACTAATTGCGCGTTTAGTTTTTAATATCATTTACTTCACCTTTTTTATATACAGGCGTAACAGTTGCGATTTTTAACCGATCCGGGTATACACCACTCTCAATTGATAGATTTATTAAGAAAGTTAGAATATCAGCTAGAACAAATCTACCCCTCTTCAACAAGTTATTAGATATTCCATCCACGCCGCAGGCATTAGAGTTCTTTAAAGTTATGATTAGAGCTATTACATCATGAGAACATATCGGAGCCAAGAAAAGTGTATATCTGTACAGCGGAATATTATTTTCGAGAAAAGAAACATCCACGCCATCATCATTTCCCGTACTCACAAAATAAGTCAGTATGTCTATGTCCATCAATATAAATATCTACATTATATCCACGGATGGGGTTTACAAGAGGACAAATGAACTAAAAATTGAAAGATAAGAAAAAAAGTCACTCTTAATAAACGGTTTTGATTGTCAAGAAAATACGATTCATCATAAGATATTTCAATTTTTTATACAGGGTGGGTCAAAACTGCAAAAATGTTATTTTGCTTAAGAATAAACATACTTTATTTTGAAAGATACGAAAAAAAGTCACTCTTAATAAACGTTTCTACTTGAATAATGAATAGGTGATACTTGTTGTCATTGTCTTTATTTCATGAAGTAATTATAATAATAATCATACGAACATTTTTATTAACAAGAAAAGAATACGATAACGGTTTCAAAATTCAAAAACTCCACCCCCACACTCGACACATTTTTCTAATTGCTTTCTCAAATAAGTGAAAGAATTTCTGATTTCTTCCTGAGATATCGATTGGACAGCCTGGATAATTCCGCCCTTCAGCACATCAATATCATTTGGTATTGCGGTCGCAAAAACAATTTGTTTTAAACGGCACCATAAAAACATATCGGCCAAGGTTAAGTCGGGACTTCTGGGGGGCCACAAAAGTGGGCCATTCCTGCCAATCCACCTTGGACCAAATCTGCGGTCAAGCCATTCTCTAACCTCACGAGCCAAATGGGCTGGACAACCATCTTGCTGAAAATACATATTTTGTCGAAAATTGAATGGTAGATTTTCCAGTTCATCATTGAAAAATGTATCCAGCATTTCTAAATATGATAATCAATTGCACGTGTTATCAAAAAAATATGGCCCTATAATGCAATTGATGGATATAGCACACCACACGTTCACTTTTGTGAAATAATGTCTTCTCGTCATAATTCTGAATTCGGGATTTTCTAAAGACCAGTACCTAACGAGCTGGGTTGCAACGGTTCGATTTGTTGAAAATGTACTTTTATCAGAAAACATGATACATTTATACTTAAAATTTTGTCTCCTATCCACAGGCAAAAATCAAGTCGTTTAACGTCGTCTCCCTCTTCCAACCTTTGATTAAAGTGCGGTTTATACGGATACAATTTATTTGCTTTAAGGATCTTCTGAATTTTTTCACAACTTCCAACTGAGTAACACGATTTCTAAGGATTTTCTTCAACAGAATGAAGAACTAAGACTGTAGCAGCATCATCATGGTCGTATTTCTTCTTTTTTTATTTGAGGTCCAAAACCGAACCAGTTCTCTTGAACTTTGCCATCCTAGTTATTGGGATTCCTACAAATTTCTCGGTAAATTGTTCCATGACGTAGCGGTATAAAACGTGACCATCCCAATAACATTGTATTATAAAAACTCTTTGTTCAGTAGATATCATTTCTACTTAAATAATAACTTCATTAAATAAAGACATTGACAACAAGTACCTATCACCGTAAGTGTCATTATTATTTTAACTAGGTTCGCCAGATACTTTTTGGGAAATAATTTTTACATAGTTAAACCTTTTAATGAATTGCTCTACTTCGGTTTGTTGTGTAGAAAATTATTAAGAGTGACTTTTTTTCGTATTGTTCAATTTTTAGTCCATTTGTCCTCTTGTAAAACCCATCCGTGGACATACTGTATATTTCTCATGTATAAATCTTTTTTCTGTACGTCCTTAATGAGTTGCCAAGTGGCTTTGGACTTATTGTCACTGTTTTGAATTTTTAAATCGTTCTTCTGCTGAATAAACATTTTCAATTTTTCATGATCTTCTAAATCTGTAATTTGCATAGTGTGCAATGCTGCTGCACAATAAGCACCCATAATGTCCATTATTAAAGCAACCTAATGTAATGAATAATGTGATTGACTAGATGATAAAAACGATTGCATTAGTGTGAGATCTACTACCTTTGTCGCCAGATATTTCTCATAAGGAGCTTCGTTTGTGAATCTATGAAGTTATTCTGGCGTAAAAGTTTTTGCCTTTTTAGCTACATGTTTCTCTGATTGGCGTTTAAGAAATGCACGTAATTTTCAATAATTCTCTATATTGATTCCATTATTTATGTTGAGTGTGCTTCTTAGCGTGGAGTAGGAAGTCCATAGAGACGATGCTTTATATTTAGTGCTAAGTTCGCTAAAATATGCCAAAAGTACATTTTCTGTAAACGATGACTTTATGTTCTTACTGCTACGCCAATCTTGAATATTTTTGTATACAACTTTATATTTGTTTTTGGATTTTTCGGGCAATAAATTCTGTATGGTTACATTAATTACTTGTCTTATTCCTTGAGGTATACATAATAATTCATCTTCACTATCTGAATTCATCTTTTTCAGCACAAAATTTACAATAATTAGGTATTAACTTAAATTGAAAAGGTCTCCTTTCGGCCAATAGGCTTGTACAGAAGTACAGAGATAATTCCAAGAATCTTTTCCGATTGAATATAGTGAGTTATAGTAGTGAGCTATTATAACTCATGTTGTTTGGTTATAGATACTATTAATTACTCAAAAGTAGTTGAATAATTAATATATAATTTAATAGGAGTACATAAAGAAATTAATGGATAATTAGTTTTGGGGATTTTTGGGTTTGTTCGGGTTTAATTTTATTTTTATTTAAAAAATTAAGTGAGTTATCATTAATTATTTTTGGGTCACCCTATATACATGAAATTGCCTTAAAAAAAGCCTACGGGTTCGAGCGTTTTTTGAAAAAAAAAGCATTAATTTTAAATGAATTTTATTCCAACGTTTCCGTTCTCCACTGTATAATCGTAGGAAAAATAGATACGGACCAACCTTGAATTAATCATTTAACACTCGGTATATGATTTATCATCAAAGCAGCAGGAATCATTTACAAGCTCCGCCATTACGGAAAATCGTGGGAAAGCAGCAAATGCCACCAATGACGTTCGCTTTGGGCTATTGATTGGGAAACTCTCGACAATGGAACAGACATCCTTGGCGCGGGAAAGTTGCAGGTGTTATCCAAAATACATACAGAGTAAGAGAAATTCATGTCGAATCTATAAAAACTTTAGCATGTAGATAATATGATTGGATCATAATCATATTGATATTATCTATTAGTGAAGTGCAGTTAGGTTTTTACCTCGGGTAAATTAATTTTTGTAAGATAGATGCAGGTAGTCTATGAAATATTTTATAGTTTTAAAATATTAATTTCCATTTTTTTTTTCTCTTAAATAGCATTTGTCTAATTAAAATCAATCAACGCCGATGAACTAACACCAGTATTTGGTAGACTTTTTAACTTATCCCTACAAAAAAGGAATATTTCCATCGTGCTGGAAGACGGCGCGGGTCCAGCCTATACCAAAGAAACGTAAGAGAACCCTGCCAAACAACTATAGACCAGTCGCATTGCTTTCAGTTATATCAAATGTAATGAAGGAAGCTATTCACCAACAACTTCTAAAGTAGCTGGAAGGCTTCAACATTATCAGCGATCATCAATATGGTTTTCGGAAGTCCAGATGAATGGGAGACCTTCTAGTCGATATCACTCATCTTTGGAACAGCAAAATCGAACATTACTATTTTTACACAAACAATACTTAAAACACTGAAAAACGACAAAGAATTTTATTTAATAATAACGACAAATATGACAGTTGTTAATCACACATGATAGCAGGCTTCATAAATAGCATGTTCCGAACGCTCGAAGGCGACATAATGTCTATAACGACAAAGAAAAACTATTCTAATTTTCATCAGAGTTCCCCGATTGTTTTTCTGGTAAGTTGTTTACAACCTACCTAAAGCGTGTTTTACATTATCCCATTTCTTGTCCAAGAAATTCTTGTACAATTTAAATTGTATAGTTTCATATAGTAAATTGTGTCATAAATTGTATTGAGTTATAAAATTGTATGAAAAATAGAGCAGGTTCTATTTTTCATACAATACGGTACAATTTTTAATTGCGCTTGAGCCAATTTGACACTTGTCGTATTTCTCGCCAGTCGCCATTTTCACGTTTTAAAACAAAGTTCTGAAATATCAGATTTTCTGAATAAAAATAGATAAATAATACAAACATTAAAAACCTTAGTTAAAATTAAAAACACATTTATTTACACGTACACAGGCAATATTACGAAAAAGATTTCCAAAACTCTCTCCAAAAACAAAATAAAAACCGCTTTTAGAACCAATAATAATCTAGGTAAACTAATTAAAAACAACAAATCGAAACCAAATAAACTAACTAAATCAGGAGTATATTTGCTAGAATGTGGTTCGTGTCCTAAAATGTACATTGGACAAACAGGCAGATCTTTCAAAACAAGAATCAAAGAACACGAATCTAGTTTCCTAAAAAACAATAATCTTTCACATTACGCCTTACATTTAAATTCAGAGAAGCACAATTTTTCCAAAGATTTTAAAATTTTACATACTGAGAAAAAATCAAAGAAATTAAACTATTTGGAAAGTATGGAGTTTAACAAAAAGAAAAGGTCGGGTTTATTATTGAATGAACAATTAGACACTAATTATTCACCTTTACTGAATTTATATAAATCTACAAATAAGATTAGGAATTTACACCTATTTGTAACATTAGCATAACTATTACCCTTCTGTTGGGTATAATTATTAAGATTAGTGTAAACCCCATACCATAAAATCGTTCGTTCCATCTTGTACCTACTAAGATATTTAAATCAAATTTTACCACATTTATATTTATTCCGTCAGAAGAAGGCACCGTGTGCCGAAACATGTTACGGTTATTCTAAATAAAAATTGTGGAAATTTTATAACTTTTTGTTTCTGTTCAAATTTATAATGGATTTCCATCAAGTATCGGCTAAATCAATCAATTTTACATTTATTTAGGTTATAAGCCTTACCAATATTTTTGTTGTTACCAACATAAAAACAAACATTACTCTAAAATCACTGACGCGCAGAATCCTAGGACATTTATTGTACAATAAATTTGATAAGTTTAAAACAGACAACACTATAAACTATTTACCATCCCAACAATAATATATATATATAAGAAATGAGATAATGTAAAACATAATGTAAAACACGCTTAAGAATGTGAATTGTTTATTCTTCAAGAACTGTGAACCGAAACCGTATCCTCCTTGATTGATTCCTGATGCATTATCCGAATATCTTGCATAACTCCTGCTTGGTCCCAAAAAGACGTTACCATAAGTTTACCAACTGACTCAGTATCAATTGAAGTTATATTCTTTATGGAATAAAGTTATTTGTAGCACATGGTCCTTGACTATGAAAAATTCAGCTTTTTACGATATTTCTGTCCTAAAATAAAACTACTAATCTTAGCGCCCATCAATCTCTACGGCCACTGGCTGTCCAACATTGGACATAAGAGAAAGTTCGAAGAATTTAGTAATTCTCGTAATTTCTCTGGACGATATGAAAAATAAATGATCGTGTTAAATTAATAGTGTGCAAATTTTTAGGAAGAAGCCTTCTCAAATGCCAGTCCTATTTTAGAATTTTTTATAAATTTAACGTCGAGGTTGGTATTCGATGAAGGTTTTATGGAGAACTATCATCCAATTATGGATCAATGAAATGTCGGTATAAGTAATTTCTAACAGATTTATGTACAACAAAGTTATAAACAATTAAAATAACAAAATACTGCTTATAGTACGACTAGAGTAACATTGCCTGCAGTTAGATTTTAAAATAAGTGACAAAAATGACATAACTCGAAAATATCTAAAATTGAGCTCATTTTAATATACGAGTATATGTTACTACTCATTTTATGAAAATTCAGATATTTATTTTAGTAAACACACACGACTAAATAAGAAAAAATTCTGGTGAACTTTCAAAATTTCCATGGAAAACTACGGAAAACGGTACTACGTGGCGACCAGTGTTGCCAGAAATATTTTATCAAAAGTAGTAGATTCACGGTTTGAAACCCAATAGAATAGTAAGGATTATCGACAATCGGGCGCGGTCAATTGGGCGCGCGTCTATTGGACGCGGAGAATTGGACGCTACGACAATTTGACGCGGTGACAGTTGGACGCGGCGACAGTTGGACGCGGCGACAGTTGGACGCGGCGACAGTTGGACGCGGCGACAGTTGGACGCGGCCACAATTGGACGCTGGGACAACTGGTCGCAAAGTATGTAATCGGTAAGCCAAAATGGCTAGTTGGTCAGCAACTTATGGACAGCAAACATTTCTGAATCGGTCAGTAATTAATGTCATACTACAGTGCTCTAAATTATTTTGGTACGCAAATTAAATATATAAGCTGCTATGAGCGATCCACTTTTAATCAGATATTGGTGAGCAATCAGCGGGTAAGCAAAATATTTAATCTTGGTCATCAATGAAAAAAAGCAATAAAACGTGAAATAGTGACAGTGCCCTGGGAAAACAAGTGAAAACCCGCCCCCGCTACACCTGCGACCAATAGTCGTCCAATTTTCCACGTCCAATTGACGTGACACCGAATAGTAAAGGTGTGAGAGTAAAAAGAGTACGAAAAAAAGGTTGTTACTTTCCTATGATATGGGGGCCACCTCCAGATTTCATATGGTGAACCCTCAATAAGAACGAACATCTTAAGTTAAAATAGTAATGGATATATTACAATTGTGGAAGACTGACAACGCTGGTGGCAACGAGGAGTGGTCGCCGAGCAGCTTCGGCTATCGTCGATCGGTACCGATGGCGCGGCGGTTGTTTTAAAAGTTTGTCGGAATCTATTCTTATTTTAGTGGTATTTTAGCTGTAATGTGTGTTACATTTCTATGAAGTTAATATACGTAAATACTTGTCAAATATTATTATTTCATTTCACATACCATTAAAAGCGTAAAATCTTTTAAAACCTTTCAAATAGAATTAAAAACGCTAACACCGTATAAATCTCCTTAAGAAATTTAAAATTGACTCTCCCTGTGACGTCACTGCGCGCGGCAGACGAAATTGGAATGGTTATCTTATCTTTAGTTATCATATCATGGCTACAAAGTTATGTCTTACGTTCAGTCATTCCAAGATCCCACTATACAAATTCCGATTTTAAAGAAAAAACAAATCATCTTATGTAATACTCGCAAAAAATTAAATAGTGAACAAACCACAAAAACACTCATAAGTAAAAGTCATAAAATTGCGATTGTCACTGTTATCCCAAAAGTCTATGTTCTTCAAAATGTCGTAACCTTATGCATTTTTAGACTTTAACATGAGCAAAATCCATGCATGATACCGCATTCTATCAATAAAAGGAACATAACATGACTAGAATATTTTTCTAAATGGAAAGATTTTTTAGTCGGAAAGAAACGAGGATGAACTGGATCCTTCTTTGTTCGTTCTAGGATCCTCCGGAACCCAAACTTTGGCGTGCATAATACCGTTTGTGGTGGATTCTTTCACTCTGGACCATGAGAGAGAGTGAGCGGTGTATAAACCTCCAGCCCCTGGAACATAAAACTTTGTTATAATGTGTGTCCCCATACTGGTGCTGCAAATAAAGTTATAGTTAGAGATACCAAATAATATTATATAAAACAACTATTTTGTTCCTTAAATTGGCCATCTTCATTAAAATACCCCTAGTACGTTCCTGTTATTTACTTTTGTTTAAAAAAATTCGCTTTAATTCGAAACTCTAAAACTCAATGCCTTTTTTAAACAGTCTTTAAAAAGGTGCTGGCTTTAAAGGATAATTTGTAAACTTGACGTTCCGTTTGCCGATGCCGTTGACGGTGGCCGTTACAAATTAAAAACGTTGAAATGCATAAGACCATTTATATTTGACGGTGCCGTTTGGCGGCCAACGTAAACCAATTTTTATGTTTTTCCGGTGTCCGTGTTTGCCCGTCATGTGATATTTAGTCGGCAAATATATAACCCCCCCCCCCTTTTCGCGGATGCTGAGCACGTTGGTGGTGTTGGATATTACGTAACAAACTCGAACAACCCCCCCCCCCCTCTCTCTCTCTTCGTTTTCGAGGATGTTGAGAATGGGGAAAATAGTTACTTCTCTTTTTGGTTATAATTGTCTCTCATTCCGGTCCAATCAAATAGTTTGCGCGAAAAAACGCCAAGGCGTTGTCAGTTTATTTTTAATTTTTTAGAAATTTTTTTTTTTAAATTCAATTAAATAAAAAAATCATAAAACAGAAAGAGTAATTTAGAAAAAAAAATTTAAACACTTTTTCGAAAAATTGTTTTATTAATAGGTTCCATAATGGGGGGCGAGTATTGGTCGATGGAGGGATTGGAAGGGATCGGACGCGATTTCTAACACCACCAACGTGCACAGCATCCTCGAAAACGGGGGAAATATATATTTGCCGTTGATATTTGAAAAAAAAGAGGGCTCTTGTTCCGGTAGAAAATATTTCGATTTTTCGGTGTTTTTTCCGACTCACAGACGACACTATTAACCATTTTAAAGTACACTGTTGATAAGTGTGGATAGTATCATTCAGATAACATAAACACTAAAACTAATATAATCACATAAAAATATAGAAAAACCGAGAAATACAGGTTATGTTATTGTCGCCAACTTCCAAGTTTATAAATGGTCGAATTTTGTATTTACGAACGGTGGACGGAAACGACAGACGGGGATCGTCAAGTTTATAAATTGACCTTAAGAGTCAAATTTTATTTATATTAATAAAATAAATTAGTTGTAGGTACTTACATAATAATATATAGAAATTTGATAAAACTATTATTTTGAAGGAAAAAAAACGTAGTAGTATGAAATAAATATAATTAAGGGCAGAAAAAGCAATAATAATTTTTAAATCTTCAGCTTATGCCAAATAATAGTATCTTATCAGGATGAAAAATGTTGCATTTCGATATAATGCGCGAGATTACCGTAGCCGCATAGTCCGAGAAACATATTCGCCCTTATGACATACGTTATTTTTTATCCGATTGTGTTTTTGATCCTACCCTTACAAAAATGCATTTACCAATGTCGTGGGTTACAAAATTGGAGCTACCTCAACCCACCTCTCTATGTTGTTCTAACTGAGCCTACGAATTATCACAAATTATTTAAAAACGCTACAGTAATTCAGGTTCTTTTGGATCGCCTCAACCCACAAAGAGATTTTTTATCAACATTTTAAACATATTTGGGATCACCACAATTCCTCATCTTGTAACTATTTTATGAGTTACCTGAACTCAGTTTCTGGGTCGGGAAAACTTACTAATTGATTATAAAGTGTCGTTTTAACCCGGACGTGCATTATTTTAACTCATTACCATGTGTAAATTATTTTGAGTTGGAATAATTCAGGAAACGTGCTCCAAAACCCCATATCGAGGGTAAACCGCAAGATCGTAAAAGTTCCCAATTCGTGCTCGTGCAGGTTTGGCGCGATTCATTCCATTGTTATTCATCAATTCTCCTTCGATCGCGCATATAGACGCCTGTTGGCCGTTGCGCCGTTTGCGGGATTTTTCATCTTTCTTCTCTGTGCGTGAAAATTTGTGTTTTGCATAATTTTGGTCAGTTGGCGTAAAATGAAGGGACAGGAGGGAGATGGATACAAATTGTTATTATTGGAATGGAGCCTTATTAATTATAAGCAATCGTCATCACTTCGTCCGCATGGATTCTTAGCCGTAGTATGCTAGTTACATCCTGTATAACGCTTATTATAGTACTTTTCGCCACTCCTTCTTACTAAGATAAGATATGTTATAAATAGGATTGGAATGCATTAAGAGCACTTCTGATATTGTCGCGAAACTGTTAATTTCCTTCTACCCAAATAAATTTTGTTATACTCAAGGGTTTTCAAAGTGTTTTTATAAAATAAAGTTGTTTTTTTAAAACGCCGACCCCTTGGCACGACGTGTAACTGGCGCAGTCGGTAGGATTTCTAAGACGTTCGAAAGGGCATATTTCGTAACGGTTTCTTTCGCGAATTTACTAAGAAATACCTACAAAATCCGGACAAGTGTTGGACCAGAAGCAGATAATACCAATCTAAGGTAGCAACTGGACAATCAGCACCGGACAAAAAGAAGAAGTTTCAGCAGTAGCTCAATTCAGGAGTCAACCCCTACAGGCGGACAAAAATCGCCAAACCCTGTAGACAACTGGAAAGGACAAAAATGGCCAAACCAGCCAACAACAGATGGAAACGTCAATTTTCATTGTTTTAGCGTAAGTCATTTTCACATTTTTTTGATTCTTTGTTTAGGTTAAGTATATTTTATCTTAGTGTTATTGTATATTTTATTTTACTGTAACAAATTTTCTAAAACAAGGCAATTTTTCGAAAGTTTTTCAAAATTGAGTCTTTAGACGATTTAATAAGATCAATAAGTTCAATTAATATAACCGATAACATGCCAGAAACCAATTATCAGCTTTTAAGATACCAATCTGATAACATTCCACATTTTGATGGAAACCCTAAATTATTAAATAGATTTATAAGTGCCGTTGAAAATCTTTTAAAGGGATTTCAAGATAGAATCAATATAAATGCAACTATAAATATTTGCCTCTTTGATACTATTTTAAGTAAGTTAAAAGGCAGAGCTGCCGAATTGATAGTTCCTCGTTCGGAATTAAACTCTTGGACACTAATAAAAGATGTATTAATACACAGTTTCGCAGATCAAAGATCAATTGATTGCCTTATTCAAGATTTATTAAGTCTAAAACCACAGAAAAGTGAAAACCCATTATTTTTCGGAATGCGAATACAAGACTCACGTAGTTTATTATTTTCGAAATTAAACTCTGGGCCTGATGATGCCGCTACGAAACTTATAAAAATAAAACATTATGACGAATTTGCACTAAAAACGTATTTAAATGGTTTACCGTACAATTTACAACTTGTTACAAGACTTAAAAAACCAAATTCTTTAGAACAAGCCATGTCACTTGTGCGTGAAGAAGAAAATTTCATTCATTTCAAAAATGCTCAATATTCTAATATAAATACAAACAAACCTTTACATTCAAATAGAAGTCAAAACCCTAATACTTCACAATACAGACAGACATTTACACCAGCTCAAAACTATACGCAGTATAGACCGCAATATAATCCATTTTCCAATAATTCACCACAGAATAATAATTTTACAAGACCATTTTCAAATTTTCCTCAACAAAATAATTTTTCGAATTTCCCAAGACCATTTCCAAATTTTCCCCAACAGAATTTCCAAAGACCAAATAATTTCTTTTCTCAACAAAGACCTAATTTTAACCAGCCTCAAACGTCAACATTTAATAATCAAACAAAACCATCATTTTATAATCAACGCTTTGGACAGAAGAAAAGGTGGGTTTATATAGAGTGCGGAGTAACACGTGTTTTCGGAACCGCGCACTTTAAAACGTATTTTGAAGCGGACTAACGAAGAAAAATAGGGAAAGGTTGTGATGGAGGAAACCAGTGATGGTTTTAGATCATATAGCCGAAAGAAAACAGGAATATCGTTAACAAAATCGGAAAAAACGCGAAGTTTCTCACTAGGAGATTTGAACATACCAGAACGTGAAATAAATAAATGCTTATTTGTTGACCAAGCTGAAAAAGTACACAAAGGAGGACAAAAACAATCTGCGATAAGGAGATCGGATAGGAGCCAACTGATTCATAATAGTCCGGGCGTAAAAGCAAATGACAGTTTAAATTATGGAGAAGTGTTTACAGTAAACAACAAATTATCGCGGACTCCACCAATAGATAAAACACAAAATTTAGATAAACAGGAAACTGACAAAAACCTGGAAGAAACAGTGATCACAATAAATAAACGAATAAGATCAGAAGAGAGCCCAGCAAGCGGAAATGATACAAAAAGACAACGTAACCATCTCCCAATGACCTTGACACAAAAACAACATCGAACTACTGATACTGAAAATCTCCTGTCGGAAATTCACGAACAACTAGACAAAATAAGGTCGGCAACTAGTAAAGAGTTAGAAAACGGAGCCCCCATATTCTCTAGAGATGACAGAGATTCGGTCAGAAATGCTCACACAAATTTACAAAAAATTATTAGTATTCTGGCCTATAGGCTCGGAAGTAAGGAAAAGGAGGAGAGCATGAAGGAAAATCATTCAGGCGATAAAAGTCATTTCCCGATTTCAACATATGCTGCGGCTATTCAAAAACCAATAGAAAATATAAATCAAACACCAGACAAAATAGTACATGGAGAATGGAAAACTCCAGAAATACCAAAAAGAAAATTCGAAACAATCATTAGAATAGAAAACGTATCAAACCCAAAAGAAACAATAAATCTTATAAAAAAAGAGATCACATTAAAGGATATTGAGGGAGGCTTAAAAAATGTTAGGTATCTGAAGAGCGGCGCAGTAGTGTTAGAAAGCTGGAGCAAAACCCAACAGGAAAAACTAAAATTAGCCCTAGAAAACAAAAATAACATAGACGCCAATGAAATATCAAGACAGGAGCCAATGTTCATAGTCACAGGAATATTAAAAGGATTCTCTAACACAGAATTTGTCGAAGAAGTAGTTAGATTGAATAGTGACATTGAAACCGATCTCCAAATACCAAATATTGCTGATAAAATAAAAGTAATTGCCAAAAAGGAATGTCGAAACCCATCCAAAGAAAACTGGATATTGCAAGCCCAACCTGATATCGCTAAATGGTTCATAAAAAAACAGATAATAAATTTCGACCTTGTAAAAGTGTTCGTTCAGGAGCACTTGAACTTAGCTTTTTGCTTTAACTGTTGTGGTTTTGGACATATATCCAAATATTGCAAAGGGAAAACAATCTGTCATAAATGTGGAGGGGAACATACCGGAAAAGATTGTACATCGTTAAATCTACTGTGTCCAAACTGTGTTAAAATGAATTTCAAAAAAGAAGACAGTAACCATTCAGCAAGAAATGAAAATTGCCCTGTATATATTAGAAAATTAGCAGTATTTAGATCTCAAATTAAATATTCAAATAGTTTTTTATAAAGTTCATAATAAACCATAAAAATAACTGTGACCCAAAAGAAACTATTAAACTTGCCCATCAAAATATCCAATCTTTCAAAAACAAATTAGAGTTGATTGAAGTTTTTCTAGACAATGAAAAGTTGGATGTTTTATGTCTGACAGAAAGTTGGTGCTCGGACGGTGAAATCGATTTCCTCAATGTTAATGGTTTTAAAATAGCAGATTATCGCAACAGAACAATTAATAAACATGGTGGAGTGTTAATTCTAGTTAAAAACTCTCTAATATTTAATAAAGTAGATGTCCACAATTTTTACATTGAACTAGTTTTTGAGTGTACTTGCATTAGTATATCTGTCGGCAAAATAGAGGTATGTATTTTATGCATATATCGCTCGCCACTAGCACCGGCGGATGATTTCTTTCATCAGCTTGAGCAGTGCCTGGCGTGTCTGTGTAGGGCGCATCCTCTTTGCAGACTAATTGTAGTTGGTGACTTTAACATTAATCTTTTTCATGATAACAATGACAAAAACGACCTCTTAGATATCCTTCATTCTTATAATGTAACTCCTGTATTTAACGAGGCAACCAGGACTACTAACACATCTAGTACAGCCATTGATTATATATGTACAAATTTTAATAATAGTCTCATTACCTCTGTGGTGGCCGAAAACGGACTATCTGATCACAAATTTCAAGAAATTGAATTCGAATCTGGAAACGACATCTCAAACGAAACTTACTTGGCAAGATCCTTTTCTATAAAAAATAAAGAAACTTTCCTTAACTTTCTAAAGGCGGAAAATTGGTCAGAACTCTACAATGGAGGTAATGATATAAATAATGTTTTTTCTATCTTTATAAAGACTTTAGATTACTACTACAATAGTAGCTTTAGGTATATAAAAAAAACAAAGTCTGATTTTAACTGTAAAAAATGGTTAACATTAGGTTTAAGAATATCATCCAAAAACTTGAAAATACTGCATGCAAAAGTGAAAAGTGGCCTAATCACACTAGATTTTTATAAGAGATATAAAACAATTTATAGGAGACTGTTAAGAGCGGCCAAAAGTAAATATTATGACAACAAAATTATTTATTCTAATAATAAATCAAAAACGGTATGGAATCTGATAAATAACACAATGAAAAACAATCAAAAAAATAAAACTAAATATATTGTAAAGGACGGTATAAATTATACAAGCCCAGAGCACATAGCGGAAGAATTCAACTCATATTTTGCCAACATGCCAAAAAAATTACGTGACAAACTACCAGCTCTTCACAATGTTACTGACCAAGAAAATAAATTGAACTTCTCTAATGACAAATCAATTTACTTGTTTAAGGTGACTGAGAGTGAGATGAACGAATCAATACACGATATGAAAAACACTAATTCATGTGGCCATGATGAATTTTCATCCGCTATCATAAAGTTCTGCAGTAAACAGTTATGTAGTCCTTTAACTCACTTGTTAAATTTATGTTTTCTTGGAGGGGTCTTTCCCAATTTTCTCAAAATTTCGAAAATCATTTGCTTATTTAAAAAAGGGGATTCCAGTGACATTGTAAATTATCGCCCGATTTCACTTTTGTCCATATTTTCAAAGATATTTGAGAGGATAATTTTAAAACGTATAGTTAACTTTCTGGAAGCCTCTAACATATTATCACCTACGCAACATGGTTTTCGCAATAAAAAGTCAACAACTACAGCATTATGCTCTATTCTGGATACCATATATAAAAGTCTAGATGCAAGTAACAAGGTTATGGCGCTGTTTGTCGACTTATCCAAGGCATTTGATTGTGTAGATCAGGATCTCTTACTAAAAAAGGTATATCATTACGGCATTCGTGGAAACTGTCATGACTTGTTAACAGCATATTTAAAAAACCGCAAACAATTTGTTCTTTTTGAGAGGTCTAAATCAGAGCATCTGGATGTCACTTTTGGCGTTCCACAGGGCAGTGTTCTAGGCCCTTTACTATTTTTAATGTATACAAATGATTTATCTGCGTATTTGTCGGCATATCACTGTGAATTCGCGGATGACATAACAGTTCTGTCAGCCGAGTCATATGAAATGGAAATGAAAAATAACTTGCAAAACAATCTAAACCTACTATCCCATTATTTCAACGTAAACAGACTTACGCTAAATCAAAGCAAAACATACACCCTACAATTTCATCCAATAAATGCAAACTACAAAAAAAGTCACTTAATTAAACTAAATAATACATCAATCGAACAAGTAACGTCTTTTAAACTGTTGGGTATTCACATTGATATGTCACTAAATTGGAAAGAGCATGTTAACTATACATGTAAAAGATGCTCAAGCCAATGTTTTGCACTGGGTCGCCTGAAACAATTTCTAACCAAGAAAGTCGTAAAAATGTTTTACTTTTCATGTTTTGAATCCATAATCAGATATGGCATCGTTCTCTGGGGTGGAGCCTCAGCTGCTATCAGAGTATTTCGAATGCAAAAACGAGCTGTTAGAGCCATGTTTGGCCTTGGGTATCGCCAATCATGTAAAGATACTTTTAAAAATGAATTAATATTGACGTTGCCCTCGTTATATATTTTTGAAATTCTCAAATTTGTAAAACAAAATATATATATGTTTAGAACACAAAATTTCCACCATGTATATAATACAAGATTTGGCACTAATCTACAACATGATCTTCATCGCCTAGAATTGTATAAATTAAACCCCTATTATATGGGTACTATTATGTTTAATAAAATCCCAAATAACATGAGAGAGCTTAGCAACAACAAATTTTATACTACTTTAAAGAGTACATTACTAAATAATGCTTTCTACAGTATTGATGAATTTCTGAACTATACTTTCTAATCTTATTATCTTAGCAATATTGTTACTATTTATCTCTCTTAATTCTTAGTTGTTTTAGCTTTTAGGATCTCTATGACCTGTCCTATATCCATTATTGTGATCTTTGGATTAATAAATGCATTTCATTTCATTTCATTTCATTTCAATTCCCAAAGAACTAACTTAAATAGAAAAATTGAACCTATGGACACAAGTTCAGGTAATACAGTGATAAATAATAACTCACTGCTAAATAAAAAATGTACTACACAAAAATTATACAATCAAGAAGTTTTACAAAAAACAGCTGAACAAAGTTCACCTGAAAACAATTATTTCCCTGAAAATTCCTATAATAACTACGAAAGTTCAGACCCGGACTTATATATTGAGTATCGGTCGGATACCGAATATTTAGAAACATACCAGGACGAATCTCATGATTTTGACATACCTTTAAGTTATACAGATAACTCACAAGATTTTTTCGAAAACTCAAATGCAGAAGAAGCAGATGAAAATTTTACCCTAACGAGCCAGAGCACGGACAGGACATAATTTTCCTTAACAATCACAACATACAATTACCATACATATTTATACCCGAACTTAATGCTAAATTTTTGTTAGATACAGTACTAGTACTAGAAGTTTTATAAACCCACAAATTGCTTACGAAAATTTTCCCGATTTAATAGAAGAACAAATTTTCCAAGTGCAAACAGCACACGTCACATCATTTCACAATGAAGTTGCGACCCTACCGATTTTTCCTACTTTTAACACCCCCGGTATACATAAATTTTACCTTTTTAATTTTTCTAATAAGTTCGATGGATTGATAGGACTAGATCTTATTCAACAGTTAAACGCTAATATAGATTTTCAGAATTTTATATTTAAAATTCCAAATGCAAAAATCCCTATTAATTATGAAAATGAAACGAAACAAAAAAATAATAATTTAACTTATGTTCTTGAACCAAGAACTATTCAAAAAATACAAATACCAGTGAATATATCACACGGATATGGTATCCTTCCTTATCAAAATTTTGATGATATCGAAATACCCGAATGCTTAATAAAAATCGAAAATAACTTAGCATTTACCACCGCTTTAAACCCGAGTGAACATCCTATTCAAATAAATTTTATAGAGAATCTCGACGTAGAATCTATAGATTTAAATGAAATAAATTTCACGGACTACCCCGTATATGACGAAAAACCTGATAAAGATATTGATAATAAACTTCTTAAGAATATTAGACTTGATCACTGTAATCGTGAAGAAAAGGAAGAAATCAGAAAACTATGTTTTGAATTTAGAGATATCTTTTATAGTGAAGATATACCTTTAAGCTTTACAAATGCTATCAAACATGACATAAAACTAACTAACGAAACACCACTCTATACAAAAACATATAGATACCCTGAAATACATCGTGAAGAAGTTAAAACTCAGATATCAAATTTATTAGCCCAAAATATTATACGTGATTCTAATTCACCGTGGTCATCCCCGATATGGATTGTCCCCAAAAAACTAGACCAATCAGGCAAAAGAAAGTGGAGAATGTGCATAGATTTCAGAAATTTGAATAAAGTGACTGTCGATGATAAATTTCCCCTTCCTAATATAACTGATATTTTAGATAAACTAGGGAAAGCCCAATATTTTACAACTCTCGATCTTGCCAATGGTTTTTATCAAATTCAAATGAATGAAGAAGATATCCCAAAAACTGCTTTTAGCACAGATACAGGACATTATGAATATTTACGAATGCCCTTTGGTTTAAAAAATGCCCCTTCAACTTTTCAGCGGGTTATGAACAATATATTACGTGGTTTACAAAACGAAATTTGCTTTGTATATTTAGATGACGTCATAATATTTAGTACGAGTCTCCAAGAACATATTTTAAAATTAAGAAAAATATTTACAAGACTTCGTGACGCTAAATTTAAAATACAACTAGACAAGTCTGAATTCCTAAGAAAAGAAGTTCAATATTTAGGACATGTTGTTAGCAACGAAGGTGTAAAACCAAACCCCGATAAAATTTACGCAGTAAAGAATTTTCCAATTCCGAAATCCACCAAAGAAATTAAATCGTTTCTCGGTTTAATAGGATATTACAGACGATTCATTAAAGATTTTGCTAAAATAACTAAACCTATGACGCGTTGCTTAAAGAAAGATTCAAAAATAGAACATACACAAGAATTTGTAAACGCATTTCAACATTGTAAAGAACTTTTAACCAATTCACCTATTTTACAGTACCCTAATTATTCTAAGCCGTTTTTATTAACCACAGACGCGAGTAATGTCTCCCTAGGAGCAATATTATCCCAAGGAACAATCCCCAATGATTTACCAATAGCATACGCATCACGTACATTAAATGAATCCGAAACTAAATATTCTACAATAGAAAAAGAACTACTTGCCATTGTTTGGGCCTGTAAATATTTTCGCCCCTATCTATTTGGTCGCAAATTCTATATATATACCGACCATAGACCCCTTGTATGGCTTTTCAATTTAAAAGAACCTAACTCAAAATTAGTTAGATGGAGATTACGTCTGGAAGAATTCGACTACCAAATTATTTATAAAAAAGGATCTTTAAATACAAATGCCGATGCACTATCACGCATACAATTAAACGTTTACGAAAACGAATCTGTAATAAATAATCCCGGTGATTCAAATCAAAACATCGTAGAATTTTTAAGAGAACTTTCTGAAAATCCTGTAACAGACAACAATGAACAACCAAGTTGCTCTAATCAGCAAAAGATAAATATTATAGCCGATATTCAAGTCACGAAACCTCAACCTCATGACACAACCGTTCATAGTAATCAAGCTGACGCAGATCCTGCTAATCTTAATATTATAGATGAGATAATTAACAACAAAGCCTTACAGTACTTAATTAAAAAATCCCCTCATCCAGAAATAAAAGTAAAAACTGAAAATTTCGAAAAACTTAAAATAAATCACGTGGAATTACCCGAAAATCTAAATGCAATAAAAACATTTATTAGAGACTATATGAACCCCGATAGAACTTGTTATATATACTTTTATAACGAAGAACTGATCCCTATTTTTACTGACGTGTATTTAAAAAATTTTCAAAATTTAAAAATAATACGCTGTACAAAATTGGTTAATAATATTTCCGAAAAAGATGAAAAAATTATGTTAATAAGTCATCAACATCAAGGAAAAACAAACCATCGAGGTATACTAGAAACATATAATCGATTAAAAGAACTATACTATTGGCCTAAAATAAAAAATGACATAAATCAATTTATTAATGATTGCAACATCTGTCAAACTCTAAAATATAGTAGACATAAATCATACATCCCTTTAACAAAAACTGACACACCCAGTAAACCGTTTCAAATGCTACATATGGATACTTTTATATTTGAAAATCAAAACTTTTTGACGATCTTTGACAAATTTTCAAAATTCGGACAAGCATACCCGTATGATAAAAATGCAAAATCTGTATGTGATAAACTAGTTAACTTTTCTCATTCTACGGATGCCCTGAATCTATTACATGCGATAATGGTGGAGAATTTAACAACGAACTTCTAAAAGAATTACTTAAAACCCAAAAAATTGTAATACATTTCACTACCCCCAGGCATCATGAATCTAATTCACCCATAGAACGTTTTCACTCTACATTAATAGAACATCTAAGAATTTTAAAACATAAAGATAAAGATAAAACTGTCACTCAATTAATGCCATACGCAATAATTGCATATAACAGCACAGTTCATAGTATTACAAAATATACACCCCATGAACTTGTCCTAGGACACACAAATTCTAGAGACCCCTTAGATCTGATTAATACGTCATTTTATTCCAAATACGTGTCGTCACATAAAGATAAAATAGACGCAGTCTATAAGAACGTCGTCATTAAAACCGATAATGCTAAAGAAAGAGTTTTAGCAAAGACAAACACAAAAGGTAACGAAAACCCTGATTTTAAACTAAACCAGAAAGTTTATAAAAAACTCTCGCAGAGAAATAAAAATAAACCTAAATTCAGCGGACCCTATGAAATAATCGAAATGCTTGCACATAATAAAGTAAGCTTAAAAAACAGTAAAAGCCCAAATAAAACCGTACACATTAAGGAATTAAAGAAACCCCTTGTTACAGATGGTCCTTCGCTTATGGAGAATGTTCCAAATACCACAATTTAAACGACAACCCAGGAATATTACCCTACAAAATCGGCAATGCCCAAAAAGTGACTAATCATTGGACTTTCATTCAAATATTTGACATGACAAACCTAATTACAGAATTTCTAGAAATTAATAATAAATACGAAGCTCTTAAAGAAAACATGAACAATAATACTAATTACATGAAAGAAATTCACAATTCATATATCATTACTGATAACCTTAAACAAAAAATTGCTAATCAATTAAATCAAATCATGCCTGCTAAAACACGCGAAAGACGTGCCTTAATAAATGCTTTAGGTAGTATTATTAAAAGTATTACTGGTAATTTAGACCAAGAAGATGCTGAATATATTGATAAAAATATTAATATTTTAAAACAAAATCAAAATAATTTAAATACTGCCTTAAATAAACAAATGACACTTGTAAGCGATTCTATTAATAATTTCCAAGAAGTTATTAAGAATGTTTCACATAATCAAGAAATCTTAAAGTCAAAGGTTAATGAAATTATTATAGAGACCATGAATAAAGTTGATATTGAAGAAACTAATCTTTTTGAATTTTTCCGAATTCACATGGTTCTTTCACAAATAACTACATTTTACCAAAATATCTATGATATTTTAGAAAATATTGAAACAGCAATATCATTCGCTAAACTAAATACTTTTCACAATACGATAATTAATACAAAAGAATTTCTTGACGAACTCAAGTCATTAAATAAAAAACTATCCTTCGAAAACTTACCTTTCGAACCTAATCTAGAAAATATTTTAAAACTAGAAAACACTCTTGAAATAAGAAGTTATGTAAAAAATTGTGAACTTATTTTTGTGATTGAAATCCCCTTAGTGGAGAAAGAATATTATAATCTATTCCAGTTGTTTCCTTTACCCACTATGTATGAAAAACATTATAAAATAATTGTACCAAACTTTGAATATTTATTACTAAACGAAATAAATTTTGGTTATTCTAATCAACCGTGTAAACGTATTTTTGCAAATGATTATTTGTGCAGTCATATACACTCCGAAAACTTTTATGAAAATACTCCCTGTGAGGTACAGTTATTGAGGTATGAACGTAATATTACTAATTGTGACACCCTATATGTTAATATCGATAAATTACAACTCCAAAATATTGATGACAATAAGTGGATTTTAGTAACTAATAAAGACATAATAGGTATTGAAACGTGCGAAAACTCGCAAAATAACATATTATTTAATGGAACCTATATGCTAGAATTAAGTTTCCCATGTAGCCTAAAATTAGGAGAAATTATTATTAAAACTTATAAACATATGAAATACAACTTTAAAATGATTCCTTTGCCAAACATTAATATCAATGTAACTAATAAAACATTGTATAAAAAAGTAAAACTGCTCAATTTAAAAAATATTAATTTCAATAAACTTAATAAATTACAAGAAGAGATTAATCTCCAAAAAATTGAAAACTTAAAAAAATCTAATGAACTTATTTATTTCCACAAAACAAGTATTTGGACAGTTTTGCTCTATATAATTTTAAGTATAGTAATACTGTTTTTAATTTGGAAGTATCTACGACCTATTTATTTAAAAGTCAAGAGAAATATAAATATTGTAAATGATTCAATTATAATTTAGGTCATAGAAACTTGAAGGTTTATATGCCCTTCTAAGGGTGGAGGAGTTACATCCTGTATAACGCTTATTATAGTACTTTTCGCCACTCCTTCTTACTAAGATAAGATATGTTATAAATAGGATTGGAATGCATTAAGAGCACTTCTGATATTGTCGCGAAACTGTTAATTTCCTTCTACCCAAATAAATTTTGTTATACTCAAGGGTTTTCAAAGTGTTTTTATAAAATAAAGTTGTTTTTTTAAAACGCCGACCCCTTGGCACGACGTGTAACTTGCTCTCCTGTCTATAATTCATTTGATTATTTTTTTTTTAAATATACAACAAAAATGTCTTGAAAAAACAGAAGGCAATTGAAGACCACAATATGCAGGCGTTAAATCAAAGAAATATTTTGAGTTCCGATAGTCCACAACTTAGGTACTGGTAGTCCAAAATTTGGAGTCTGGCAGCCCAAAGAGTGAGTTATTCCAGCCACCATCGTAAGCTAGAACCACTTAAATGTCACGTTTTGATAGCTCGAATTATGAATTAATCTAGCCCGACTAGTAACGCATCACAATTTTAAGACGGTGGGGCGTGAGCTATTCCATCGCATAAAATAACCCATCTTCTGTGCTATCATAACTTATGGATAGTGAGTTGATGCAATTTCTTCGATTTGGTTGCCGTAATTCAGAGGTCTGGGCTGTCACCTATTAGCAACACGATTCGGTCTAGGGAAACTCATATTTGAGTTATATCAACTCGATTTCGCTCAGTGTATTACCAATTATAAAATAATTTAGATATAAAGTGAAACATTTCATCTTGCACGGTATTTTGTCGCTCTTAATGTTTGTAAGTTAACAATAAAACCTACAATATACGTATCCATGGAGATAATAAATTAACAATATCGTTAGCGTTCGAAATTAGTATATTACAATACAAGTACGATAGGTAGGTAGGTAGGTACGTCCTTATCGTATATGCGTGATGTTTAACAAAACGTTATTCCGTCGAAATCCTTAATCGAATATTTCTAGCAACTCCATGTCATCGTTAAAGAACGGTGAAATGTAAAATTCAATTTTAAGCTAAGTTTATCACTAAGCCCGGTTTGTTCTGCAACGGTGGAATCGGCCATTAATCGTAGACACCCTGTATATTGGCTATGTATCATTTGTTCATCAAAAAGTAAATTTCGCCCCCTTAATAAAATTCATTATGAATTGCATTCTTGCAACGCGAACAGAATCGTCCCTAATAGACCTTAATTATTTAATGTCGTAGAACGATAGATTGATTTGTTTAGGGCCAAGGGGCAACTTACCCTATAGTTTTGGTGGTGGTTTTGAAACGCGGAAGGCCCGTGCAAATGGCATTTGTAACGCAAAACAGCTGCTTCCGGTGATGTGCAGTTACACTTGATGTGGCAAAATAAACAATACTCCTATTAAGAGTATGAGGGTGCAAGTTGGGGGTTAATATAATATTATTCCTATAAATTTTAACTCGGTTGAAAAATAATATTGGGCTTTAAACTTCAATACCTTGGATGATTCGATGAGTTCTTAGGCGATTTCTTGATCCAAATTACAAAAAAAAAACTAAGCAAAATATTTCGTTTCTTACACGCACAAGAAAGAAATACCTAGGGCCGATATTTGAATATTACCTTAAGTTAGACCTTAGCCAAGGTAGCCTTAACGTTATAGTAAACCTTAAAAAAACTATGTTTTAAATTAATTTGAGAGTCAAGTGAAGCGTGGAAGATTACCACGTTCATAAAGATATAATTCTTCAGATGAGAGTTAAACAGAACTTTAATATACTGTCAAACTTGTGTTAAGGATGACTTATGTCATTCTGTACCTTGAGGTGACTTTGAAATATCGGTCCTTAGTTTAAGAATATACAGGGTGTTATGGAAATTACGTATTATATTTAAACCGGCAATTCCTGAGATGAAAACAAATTGAACAAAGATATCCAAAAATGGCACTTTAATTCAATATGCCCTGTACATGACCTGATGTCAAACCAAAATTAAGCACGTGGTGACACTGGGAGGAAGATAAACAAAACAACATATCGCGGAAAATGTCAGTGAATTTTGAGCAGTGTTGTCACTCTTTAGAAAGTCAATAACCGTTTGACACATTGGAAGTTGTTTATTTTTCATGGTACCTACATTATTATAAACTTTTACGTTCAGTTCGCTAGGAAGCAATCTCTAATTTATAAACTTGAACTGACTCGAACCAACCGCCGCTTCATTTATAAATTGTCAGGTATGTTCTCATTTGTTCAATTCGAACGATACCCGTCAGATCTGGACAACTTAAAAGTTTATAAATGCCACTTACCCTTTAGAAAAAAAATGCAATTTTATTTAACTTTTCGGAAACCAACTTAATTTATAAAAAACACCAAGTACCTAGGTAACCCGAACAAAAATAAACCGGCACAATAATCTCACAAAATCGCGTCTCATGAACACATTAAGTACCATTCAATCTGAATTAGTATTTTAAAGTGCTACTGTGTAGGCAAAAATAAGACCTCATTGTCTGTGTGGTCTGGGAAATAATATATTTAACATCTAAAAAATTTTAAAAATAAATAACACGTTGGTTCCGTCGATCGATATTGAAGTGCTGGACTGAAGCACTGCCGTCGCGAAAAGAACAAATAACTTAATAATTTAAACTCGGGTTTAAGTATTAACACACAAATCTGCTTGAAAAGACAGTAGGAAACCGGCCGGCTAATTTTAAACAGCTGATCTTGGACAATAGGGTTGCCTATGCTTTACGCGACTGCAGCGGCTGGGGTTAATACTTAAAAATACAGCGTTGCCACTTTCGATGTTATATAAGGTTATATTCATAAAATGCAGAATTTCCTTCTGTAATACTTTTCTGTATAATGATAGTTTCGGAAATGGCAACCACGCTAGTTAGACGAGACTATTTATTTTAAAGGGATGGAAGGATGGGAAGAAAGGGTCTATCAACATAATTATTTTATCATTCTTTTTCAGTAAAGGATTAATAAATTTGATTAGCCCATTAGAAATTAGCGTTTTTATTATTTCTGAATTTCTATTGCGAAATAATTTGTATCCTATATAGTGCTGTTGTTTTATGTGTACGGTAGGTTATTGTAAAGTGTAATTATGCGTTAGTATTTATTGCTTTTGTGTAATCTAATAATAAGTGCATATCTTCAAAAAAAATAATTGGAAACTCGTGGGTGTCTGTGTGTTCCTTTAAGTGATTTAGTGCAAATGTTCCGAGAGATTGGAAATAAGAGGCCGAATAGGGTTTAGTGGGTATTAGCTTATTATGCAGTTCCACATTATCATCAGGGTACGCGATGAGCATAAAGCTTTTCCCATAGAAAAAGAAACAAAAACCTGAAGATGTCTATGCCCTGGATTACTTGCTAGTGTACTGGCACTTGGATTCACTTCTATTTGGATACTAGGTAAACTAAATATTATTTTTATAAGAATCTAAAGTTTTACATTTTTTACACAGTTGGCAACATTGGGCCTGAACATCTGTTGATTACATAGCTTGGCAATGTAATATGATCATATATGAATGTGCCGAGGAGTAACCGGTTGGGTTTAGGAGTGAATTACCCCACTTCTTAAACGTTCGATTTAAAAAAAAATATGTAGCGCTTCTCTAGGACACCCCAGGAGTCACCCATTTAAATATAATACGTCATTTCCATAACACCCTGTATATTCACATATTATTTTCTTAAAGTTGTGAATACGTTAGTAACAAAGAACAAACAAGAAAAATAGTCTAAAAGAATTGCTCGATATGCCCTCCATTTTTTTTTAATACACATGCGAGCTCTTTTTATTAAAGAAAATCTTAACCTTTGAAAAATATGTGGTTTCAACCTGAACTGCTGTCCAGCTTGAAGTATTTTTATGATCATCATTTAATAATGTTTCTCGTTCAAAATCGGAACCATACACACAAAATCTTTCATACACCCCCAGACTGAAAGTCCAAGGGAGTAAGGTCTGGGGAACGGGGTGGCCATTTAACATGAGCATCATGGCCCAATCCAATCCAAATGAAGCTTTATCAGTACACAAAATGTGTCTGATGAAACGTAGATCTCGGTTATTCATTTCACATAACCATCTACAACATAAAAGTCTTGCTTCGAAGTCTTGAGGCAAAAGAGTCTGCACTTTTTGAATATGGTACAGGTAAAGCTGCTGACTTCTTAAAACATGGTGTACCTCAGTTTTCCCCATGCTTTCAATCTTCGTAGACAAAACCCTGGTACTTATGTTTGGTGTTTCTTTGACAATTCTTAAAATATCCTCCTCTTGGCCGGGTCGAATTACACGAGGTCTGCCGCAATTACCTCTCCGTTCTTCGCGAGAATGCCCAATCTGTCTAAGGCGGTTCACTAAGTTAGAAAAATATCTCTTTTTGGGTGAACTCGATTTGGAAATTTTTCTGCATAGCGCCTAGCGGACAAATTAGCGTTGGAGTTACATTTTCCTATTGGAGAAATGGAAATTAATTCTTAGCATTAACGATAATGTAAATCATTAAAATCATATCCGTCAATGCAGAAAACGGTAATAAATGTTCTCGTCTAACATCGATATTGTTTCTTTTTACTTGAAAGAAGACTTCTAAACCTTAAAATACACTGAAAAATAAAATTCAACGATGGCGTATCCATGGTAATGCCACAACCGCTGACTTGACTTACCATTTGAAAATTATTGGATTACCGTCAGCCGCGCTGGCATCACGTAAGGATTCATTTTTCAAATTATCTCCAAAACACATGATTTGATCGAAATTTTATAAGGGAGAAAAAATAATTGAAAATAGATGATTACCTAAAAAAATATAGTTTGGAAGTCACTAGCACACGCACTAAAAAAATAGGGGTTGTCAGCGGGAACAAACCCCCCCCTATTATAAATATTTGACAAAAGATTCTTGTTTTGTTCCTCCCCAAAGATGTAACTTTTTGTGCTGACGCAATGTACCAAATTTGAAATGAATATCTCATTAAATACTCGAACTATTCAAAAAAATCCGTTTTATTTTCAAACTTTAACACCCTGTATATCGCACATGAGGGTTAAAAATAAAAGTAATATTATTTTTGCTCAAGGAATATATGGTAAACGGATTGACCTCCTTATTCCGGATACCCTGTATATCTTCGAAGATACTTTCATTTTCAACACCCTGTATTTCTAAAACGAGAACCATTTCGAGCGAACTTAATCGGTTTATATATATCTACAGTTGCTCTATGGCTCTTAAGTTATGGGACACCCTGTTTAGATCGAAGAGGTTGTCGCTGGGGCATCCCGTATTTTAGCTTACCTCTAATAATAATTTTCTTCGGTTCATCCTTTTGCGCTGTTCTACGATGTCCATTAAAATACTCCGAATTCGAATTCCTATCTGTCTTTACTAATTCACTAAGGAAATTAATGTATCCTATGGCTAATTTCAAGGTATCAACCTTCGACAGTCTCTTTTCATAAGGTAATGTAGGTATGTGGGCCCTTAACCCTTCAAATGCATCGTTAATTGATTGCATCCGTTTTCTTTCTCGAAGATTTGCCGCTTGCCTTTGCTGGACTTGCTGCTGAGGACATTTACTTTTTCGTCTGTGTCGATGTATACGACTGAAAAATAAATGTTAAGTGTTCTATTCTCGAAAATTAGGAGAACGATTATATCGAGAGAAGTGATTATTCCATGGTATAAATAAGATGGAGGCATGGCTTGTGACATCAACTGTTGAGTGATTTTTAAATCTCTTATGGAGATTTATACCGCTGTCAGCGTTTTTAACTCTCTTTTAAAGGTATTAAAAAGTTTTACGCATTTAATAGTAAGTGAAATGAAAGAATAATATCGTGGTATATACATAGGTATGTCTATTTCATGAACATACAACAAAGATAAATCTACAATACAACCTAATAGTTCTTCTGTGAATCGGAAAAAAACCCGAAAAATCGAAATATTTTCAGCCGGAACAAGAGTAGGGGTTAACCGCGCTTCAAGAGATCTCCCTGCAGAGAAACACACTTTCCCCCCGTTTTCGAGGATGCTGAGCATGGTAGTGGTGCTGAATATCGCGTCCGATCCCTCCACCGGCCAATACTCGCCCCCATTATGAAACGACATTACCTTTTACTAAAAAAAAAAATTTCGAAAAAAAATAAAAAATAAACTGACAAAGCTTTGGCGTTTTTTCGATCAAACTATTTGATTATATTTTTTCAGTTGGACCGGAATGAGAGACCATTACAACCAAAATGAGAAGTACAACTATTTTCCCCATTCTCAACCTCCTCGGAAACGGGGGGGAGGGGGGGAGGGGTCGGACGCGATTTCCAACACCACCCACGTGCTCAGCATCCTCGAAAATGAGGGGGAATATATATTTGCCGCTGATATTGGAAAAAAAAATTCACCCCATTCAGGGGCGAATATTGGCCGGTGGAGGGGTTGGAAGGGCTCGGACGCAATATCCAACACCACCACCGTGCTCAGCATCCTCGAAAAAACGGGGGGAAAGTGTGTTTCTTTGCAGGGAAACCTCTTGAAGCGGTGGTTTTTGTCCGTTTTGAGGGGTTGCGCAACCCAAAAGAGAAATTAATTCTGATGCCGCCATCGTATTCAGCATCCTCGAAAACTGGGGGGGGGGGGGTTAGGTACTCTTGTTCTGTGTGTGTTGTGGCAGACTCCACTATAAGTAGTTATAAAGAAATTAAACTTTTTAAATAGTCCATCTCTCAGTGGAGTGAATTGCTTCCCTGAAGAAGAAACTAGAACCTAGTTAACAAGTAAATAAAACCGTATCCATTCTAATTTTTTCTTTTTATCCTTAGGAAAGCGGAACCACCTTATATATTTGTCAAATTTCTTTGCCTGGTTATCCATATCACAACCGAACACAGCGCACCTCATTTTATGAAAATTCAGATATTTATTTTAATAAATACACACGACTAAATAAGAAAAAATTCTGGTGAACTTTCAAAATTTCCATGGAAAACTATGGCAAACGGCACTACGTGGCGACCAGTGTACATGGTTTACGGTTCGAAACCCAATAGAATATTAAGAAACGCGAACAAACCCAATAGAATATTAAAAAACGGTGTCAGAGTAAGAAGATTACGAAAAAAAGGTCGTTACTGTCTTATAATATAGGGGCCACCTCTCGATTGAACATAAATTTCATATGGGGAGCCCCACAACAAGAATGAACATCTCAAAAATTGTTAAAATAGTAATGGATATATTACACTTGTAAAAGACTGACAACGCTGGCGACAACGAGCAGCTTCGGCTATCATCGACCGGTTCCGATGGCGGTTGTTTTAAAAGTTTGTCGGAATCTTTCCTTATTTTAGTGGTATTTTAGATTTAATGTGTATTATATTTCTATGAATTTAATATACGTAAATACGTGTCATATATTATTATTCCATTTCATATACGATTAAATGCGTAAAACCTTTTAATACCTTTAAAATAGAATTAAAAACGCTCCCTGTGACGTCACTGGACGCGGCAGACGAAATTGGAACGGTTAGGTATCTTACCTTTAGTTATTGTATCATGGATTATTCCTCTGTGTAAGGAACCCAAAGAAGGAGAGATATAGGAATATACTCACTTCTTTCGATATGACAGTTTTCCTAAATCAAGAATACGGCTGCAGACCTGCATGGTATTATCAAAGCTTGAATACATAGTCTAAACTACAAATATAGAATTTTGACCTTCTCCTTTTGTCAAACTCATCCTTAGACGCGTTTCGTCGTAGCACGGCTCGTCAGTAAGTCTAGAGTCAGACAAAAGGAGAAGGATTTTGCAACGCTATCAAGCCCAGTATGAATACCTAGGGCAGTATAGTACTCGCCGTGACATCTCCCTGTACCACCAGTTTTTGTCGTCGATGTCAACTTCAAAAAATGGCCAGTGGAAACACGGCCTTGGGAAAGATCAGATACAGTGAGTGGTTGTTACTAAATTGACTGACTAAATATACCAGACTGACGAATTCAATTCAATAAGTAGTGCCTCTCCCAGTGGTTAAGCTACAAAAAAAAGTCGGAAGCGGACTACAAGCGCGATATCGCATCGCATCATAGTGCGCCTTGCGATATTAAGCTAACAATAAAAGAAAGGCACGTTGTCAGATATGTCGCTGCTTTGTGGGATATTAGGCAATCCAAACCACGTGACTTTTCATCTGTCAAAATGTTCTTGATGGGCAAACAAACCCATTGTTTGCATTGATTCAGATAGGTTTATTACCATTCTTGGAAGTTTTAAACCATCTAAATTCTAAATATTTGTTAGTTCTGGCTAGTTCTGTTAAGACCATTTAATTGTGAAAACGTACCAGTGTGTTTTATCATGCAGAGTTCATATTTGAAGAAATTATTGCAATAATGCTCAGACGTAGACCAGAGGTATGTTTGTTTACATTTTGATTATACTTTCAATTTAAGATTCATTAGCATTTTTCTCATTTAAATAGTAAAATTCTATTCTTGAATATCATATTCAAATGATATAAAATGATAATTTGTTTTAGATTTCTAATGAAGCTGAAATTAATAAAGGATTTGGATCTTTTTACCATGGCAGTTGTTGATTTGGACTACACCATTAATGGGATTCTACCAGTGGCCTATCATCTCGTATTTCGATTTTTGTAGCCTTAACACATAGTTTTTATTCACATGAGCAGATGAAATCCTACAAAACCCTTGAAGCTCATTAATATTTTTCACCCAGTTCTGTTGTAAATCTTGGAACGAAGGTTGTATATGAGTTCTATGTCATGCTTTGAAAGGTACCTAATTATTTTTGTTTACTTCAAATGTTTGATACCTAGTGCAGGAGTGAGCAACTTTTTATAAGATCTTTCACTTTTGAACTAAAAAAATTTAAGGCGTGTCACTCAATTTTCGGAATGCAATACTTTATGTTAATGTATATAATATTCTTTTGCAGGTGAAGCATTCACAAAAAGCCAGTGCTAAACCAATTTTTGCTGTGGAATATATCAATAGAAATAAAGGTATGATTTTTTGTACCGATATACCTGCCGTTATTGTCCACGGAACTGCCCATGCATTATCCCAATTGCAAATATGAACTTCGACACAGTTTCTGGTTCGTTAAGACAGAGGTGGCTTTACCTTCAGTGATCAAAGAAGGGATGGTAAATTTATTCAAATATGAACTCAAAACCTTGCTTACATATTTTTATTTAATAATAATTTGTTTCCATATTTTCCATTTGATAAATATATTATTTATATTAAATGTATTGTTTCATTTATATATATATAATTCAGTGCGTATCAAACATTTAAATATAAGTACTTATACTAAATATCCTTATTTAACATGAATTGTTTTTAAAAAATACCTATTATCAAAATGGGTTTATTTACAAATTGTATGTACTATATGTTCTACAAGATTCAAAACATATGTTTTAAAACTATGTAAGTATATTTTTAATTATTATAAAACTTAAGTAGATAAAGTGATAGGAAAAAATATTTTAAAGTTCTCTTCGAGTAGGGCCATTTGAATAGCTAACTACACACTCTTTGGTTTCTTAAAATTGATTCTGTAAGATCTTCCCTCTTCATAGCTGCTCTGTTAATCACATATCCCGCATTTTCTTTGATAAATCGTTTATTTGTGGGTAATGAATAGTCTTTTTTACTACGAATCAAAAGAAACTAAGGAAATGGTCGCGACCACGACGGCTTCCACAATTTAACCACAATACACGTTGTCGGCATTTTTCTTCCACAAATACTTATTATATACACTTAAATGAATCTATTCTAATAATAAATTTGTCAACAAAAGACCACACAATCACAGTAAAACGCTCCAAAAACGCTATGAACTTAACAGTAAACACATGGACACGACCTTTGTTTGCCCACCAGATAACCTAAAAATTTTATTTGACAGGTCGTTGGATTGGTCAATTGTTGCAACACGCATTATTTTCTAAATAGTAGCAGTAGGTCTTTGCAATAAAGTAAAATTGAAATTTAAAAACGAAATAATCAATCTATTGAAGCCGTATAACGTAAACCGTGTTTTTGGGACAAAAGTAGTAAAGAACAATAAATTAAGCGTCTAAAACATGACGCCATCGTCATGTGAAAGTGTTCTGCGGATATGTCAAAACCGGAAAATCGCATCGCAATCGCACCGTGTGAAAATACCCTCAGTATTCCTTGTATAATATTTACTTATGCCACTGTTTACTAATTCCACTGTTTACTAATTTTATCATAACCTACATATATGTTACGATTGTATTTTAATGATAGGCACGTGCATTACCTGGCCCAATTGAAATGACACGTGTTTACATGTAAGGACTACTTATTAAAAGGAGTACGTTGGAATTTTGCCATAAGTTAAATTATAATCTCTTATAGATGTCTCAAACTACAACTTCTTATCTGGGGAGAATTTTCTAACCTACCTATATCGAGAATAGCCAAACTCTAAAAGCAAAAGTGACAAATTATGTCCTCGCGCATGTAAACAAAACTGATCGTCAGATGTCATGCGCAATGCCGACTGATAAACTATTTACCTTAACCGGTAAACAGGGCCGTACCTCGCCCTTAATGAAAATGATAAAAGAAGGCCTTGTGGCCATCACTGAAATGCGTTTTCCTCTTTTGAGAGTTGAGACTGCCTCAATAAATTATGGATTACGAACGTCGTCAGTAGCGGCCACGTAAATTTTCAGATTTCATATAAAGTATATATTTCGCTTAATAATTAAAGTCATTTCCATAACACCCTGTAGAACACGGCGCAGTCAGCTAATAAATTAAACAAATGCAACTAGATATTTTAGAGTTATGCCCACTGACCTATATCTATGGATAGAAAAATTAAAAAGCGGCGAATTTATAGCCTTGCTCATGTAAAGAATGCTGTCATCGTCAGATGTCATGCGCAATGTCGACGGATAAACTATTGACCTTAACCGACCGACGATTTTTTTTTCGTAAATCTTAGTTTCTTGTCAGGCAGAGCATCTTAGGAAGAGACACTTTTTTTCATAAAACGCATAATAAAAAAGTTTCCCATTTGTATAGAACTTCCTTGGAGTTGTATGGAAAATCTCAAATCGACATATTATTAATGTACAGGGTGTCCCACTTTCGACACTTTTATAGGGTAGTGAGTAGTAATATAGGTGTCATGTGCTCTTTTTGGGTCAAACTTAAAATGGTAAAATCAAAATTTGAAAATTTTCGCTCGATTAAGAGATGCGGGGGTAAATCAAAAAATTGACAATTTCAAAATTACCCTATATTTTCTTAGTTAAAAGAGATATAGAAAAAATGTTTTATCAGAAGTTTCTTTATATTGATTGTTGAATAATCTGTCGTTTTCAGAATAAGTATACGGGGTCAGGTAAAAAAGTTATCGGACCTAACCTCATTTTTTTAAATGGAACATCCCGTATATTTTAATCTAAAAAGACACTATTTTAAATTCTCCTTTCAAATATATAATACACCATGGATGATATTGGTTTGGCGGAAAAAAAGTCAATATTTCCCTACACTTAGTAATTGCAGGCAACGGAAAATAACTGTTAGGAAATATCATTTCCTTACAGTAAGGAAATGATATTTCCTTACGGGTGTAAAGCCGCAAACACACTATTATCACGTCACGTGAATTCACGTGTTGTCATATCGGCAAAATAGCACAAGCTGTCACGGCTTAGAAACAGACTACGTACACTGCAGATCATTCAACAAATCCTGAGATGAAAACGCATTGCAGATAAATAACCATAAATGCTATTTTGAATTAATAAATAAACCCGAACAAACCACTTGGGAGGCACTATTGTAGGTCAAGCCTCAAATGACGTTAGTGAATGTTGCCCAGTGTTGTCATATTTACACGTCAGAACAAAATATAATTTTAACACTTTCATTCTGTCATACCTAGAATCATACCGGCGATTTATTTAAACTTCATTACTTTAAACCACGGTAGGCAATGAAATAAAAGCTAATATCCTAGAAACAACTATGTTGACATTCTAGTTGTTATTAACATTTAACGTCAATTTCATTTTTACATATACATTCGTGAAAATGAGTTATCATCTCATTTTTAAAAATTTGATATGATATCTGTTTATATTGACAGTGGAAAAACGGAAAAATAGCTCAAAATTAATTTGTTCGCTGTCCGGAAAGACGGCAACCATTTAAGGACATATTCCGATGACTGGGACATAATTTAAAAATATACGGTTCTTTTACTATGCCAAGATCAAAAACTGATAATAAAGAAAACAAGGAAAATGAGGAAAAGTTTAAATAAACGCCTAGGAAATCAATATCATCCATGGTGTGTTATATATTTGAATAGAAACTATTTGAATAATAAAATATACAGGACAGGGCGTTCCATTAAAAAAAATTAGGTTAGATCGGATAACTTTTTTACCTGACCCCGTATACTTATTCTGAAAATGGCAGATTATTCAACAATCATTATAAAGAAACTTCTGTATAAATCATTTGCCTGTATCTCTTTTAACTAAGAAAATATAGGGTAATTTTGAAATTGTCAATTTTTTGATTTTCCCTCGTATCTCTCAAACAAGCGAAAATTTTCAAATTTTGATTTTACCATTTTTAAGTTTGACCCAAAAAGAGCACATGATACCTATATTACTTTTTTGATAGCACTTACAATAACGCAGATACTCTATAAAAGTGTCGAAAATGGGACACCCTGTACAGTACGTTCCACGAAATTTGGATACGACTTAATGATTTCCTGGGTCGGCCCCATTGTGTCGACAAGAGCTTGGCAATAAACAAGTGAAGTATGAAGGGACGGACTAAGGAAAACAAGTAATGATATGATTATATTAATGTAATCAAATGAAATAACATTTTTTTTAAATATTACTAGTCATATTTATTTACATTTATAATGTCATTCTATAGATAGTTCTGTTTCGCTATCGCTATCCTCATCAAAATTAATTATAATTGGATTAATTATACGATCCAGACTAATATACGAATTTTCTACAGTTATTACGTGACGGACTGAATTTTGCCAACTACCTGGGGGAATACCAATCGATAGAATTGAAGGAAAACGAACTGGATATAATATTTGGTAGATGACGAAAATAAACAACAATATTTAAAGGTTATATTTTAAAAAAATAAGTACTCACTCTTTAGAATCTGATCCATTATTTTCCTGATCACTACTGTACGAATAATTGGACAATCCCGAATCGCTACTATTCTCGTCATACAAAAACAAATCACTGCTATTTGACGATCCAGTAGAACTGTTGCTGTTCCCGTTCGCAGTCACATACGGATTAGCTTCGAAAAAGAACTGACGATTAACTGCGTCCAAGTCCAAATGCTCCATGTTAAACATTTTCGAAACCTTAGGTATTCAATTTGATCATAATAATGTATTATTTATGTTCCGATTGTATTTTAACGATTGGCACGTGTGTCACGTGTCTCGATTGAATTGGCACGTGCCTGTGTTCAAGAACTACTAAAAAGAACATTGGAATTCTGACACCCCTAAAATGAAACCGTGCACCCCCCGGAGTTTCTTTACCGGAGCCCTCGCCGGATTTGTGGAAGCTTTGTTAAAGGGTAGCGCAGGCTCCGCCTTCGTGTGGGCCAAAATATCGATTTTACCGCTGGAGCTTATCTAGTTTATTGCGCTTTATCTTCTTTAGTACTAATTGCAAAGATAATATATATTATGGACTTTTACTTAATTATTACAAAGCATACACAACACACTATACAAGTATTATTTTTTTTGTAAATGAGGTTGCATAGATACACTGAGAAAAGCTCTAGCTAAAAAATCTTTGCAAGGATTATTTTAGCTGGGATAGAATATTTTCGAACTGTAACAGAAAAATTGGTTTCTTGTGACAGTAGGAACCAATTTCCTGGATATTCTTTATTCTTGTTAGAAGAAACTTTGCTCTTCTAGAAATATTTGCTTTAAAGTGACAATTAAATAACTCATTAACATTGTTTTCTGTAATTAATTTTTATATATTCTGGGGAATGAATGGCACTTTACTGTGATAAAGAAAAGGTTTTCCGAAATCGTTCGGAAATATTGACATTTTTGATATCATTTTTGAAAGAAAAAGTCGATATTTCCCTACACATAAAATAACTGTTAGAAAATATTCATTTCCTTACTGTAAGGAAATTATATTTCCTTACAGTTGTTAGTGTTCTACATAAATGATTGAAAATACGTTGTTCATAAGGAATTAATTTATATTTTGAAAACCTCAATGTATTGCAGAATACATTTTGAAATTAGTTTGTTAAATTCACAGATATTTGACAGTTAGTACAATTATTGAAAATTGGAGGAACATTATTAGAACTATGAGAAACATGTTGGACAATATGCGAGGTAGTAGGGTTATTTTGTTGAATATTTTGTACTGTGAAAATTTTATTTGCCACCTCAACCTTATTGTTAAGGGATTCTTCAATATATCCTTCAGCAACGTTTGATGACTTCCATCCGCCATGCCTCTTTAAACTAGTTATGTTGGCACCAGAGTCAACCAATATTGTTGCAGAAGACCGACGAAAGCAGTGACCAGTATATTCTGTCGGATTTACCAAGTTCAAATAAGTAGCAACTATTATAGGGATTTTTCTAAATTGATGTATTCCTACCACTTTTCTACAACCGCTTCCGCTTTGATATTAAAGAAAAATCGGTCACTGTTCATATGTTCTGGTCTTAACGAAACATACTTTGGATAAACATTCAAGTACATCTGATTAACTACAAATGATCTTGGTTTGCTGGTCTTCGAATCAGGTATGCTAATTAAAAGCTTAGAATCTAGATCTTCTACATCGTGTAGAGTCATTCGGACTAACTCATCCATTCTATATAGGCCGCAGAAATACCAAATATTAAAGCCACCTAAAAAATAAATAAATGTATAATCTAAATAGAAATTAAAACCTTGTAAATTACCTTAATCATTAAATTTGCTTTATCTGAAGCTTCCTGGATAAATTTGTCGATTTCTTCCTTCGTTAAAATCTTAGATCTCTAGATTTCTTTGCTCTATAACCTTGAGCTTGCCGATTCAATAAAGAACGAAGTTTTGATTATGTAGATATATATACATTGGGATTAATTGTAAGGGTTGACTTCAACATTGAATAATTGGCCCATAATGTTGAAGATTTCATGTTTAAACAAAGGTCTAGGAATTATGCCATTACAACATTTTCCGAGAAAGAACTCGTGTTTTTACTCTTGCGATAGTCCATAAAATGTTTATACGCATATTCGTACTTTTCTCTTGATTTCTTTGGCAATAATTCTAATGAAGCAGTATTCACTGACGAACCAACCCGAACAAACCAGCTCTGGAGGAGTTCCAGAAATGGAAAATTCATCATCACTTATCATTTTATACCGTTTTGCTTTCGGAAACACCAACAATTAAGTTTATATGCGTCAAGTTTGACAATTCAACATTAATTCGTTTCCATAGTATCGCAACCAATTTTATTACGAATTTCAAAGCATCATTTATTTGTGAATAAAATTATTCGCGATTTTTCAAAATTAATCAACATCTGTCAATTTTTAAACGATTTTCGAAACAATAGTATGTTTGCCTCGTAGGAAAAGACACATTCTTGGACTCTGTGTTGCTAAGTCTCGGTTTCGCCTCGACTTAGCAATCGTCCAGGAATGTTACGCATTTCCTACTTGGTAAACAATGTACTATTATGAAAATGTCTTCGTAACATTTTTTTACTGGCACGGTAAATATTTTTATTGAAAACGACTAGTCTTGCCAACCGATGGTATAGCTCAGAAATATCTGTTTTCTTAGTTATTTGTATATACCAGGCGTTTTCTATATAACTTTTTGATCTCATTATTTCTCGCACTTGGAATATTATTCATGATAAGGTTGAACACCACACACAACACATGCAACGGTATATCTATGGCGTCGGTTTGCTAAAGGACTTTAATTGTTTTTTTCTTCAGTTTTACATTTCAAAGACAAACCTGTTTTACTGGTTGATATATCGTTTCAATTGACTGTGCTATTGCGCGCTATTGTGAGACACAAAACAAAACTTTTAAAAAGTTATTACAAGTTTTATATTAGTTCTGTGTTGTATTATAAACTTAGGTCATTGTTTTTAGTGCTTGATTTATAATAAATTCGTTTTTAACGATATAATTAACCCTAACAGGGTAAGTTGTGCTGAATTTTGTATGCTATTATATTGTAGAACAACATTTTGATTAAAGCGCTTTAACAAGTAACCTGGCTTTTTTCTTGGCGTAAGAAAATATTTTTTATTGTCACAGCAAGGTATCTTTTCAATCGGTGGTAAGTGACTTTGTAACCATAAGAATTTTCCTTTGCTGTAACTGCAGGATCATATTTATAAAGCGACTTTACCACTACATTACGACTTCAATGTTATACCCAGCAAAATCAATTTTACTGTCACAACTATTTTTTCTTGTGTCCTATGTAGGTATTTTTTTTGTTATCGTAGTTAAAAATTTCATAGTGTAGTAATAATCTTCTCTAAGTGAGGTTAGACTCCTGTAGTATAGTTAGTTAGCATTTAAGCATTCATAATGCCATATACATACATATAGATATTTTTCTGATTTTGAGGTCAAACAAAAATAAATTGATGCGAACGATTTCGTATTGAAATATCTTAAAAGTAATCAGTCTCAGTAAAGTTGTAAACGCTAATAATCTATAATTGTTTTTTAATAATTTTCTACTATTGTTGAGCTTAGACGTCACGTTTTAAAATTTAATAAAGTTGAACCGGTGAAAGAATAAACGTGCGTCGTTGCCTCTCAAGTATGATTCAAATCGCGATTATTTAGATCAAATACAAACTTTTAAAACATCCGCCGCGCCATTCGAACCGGTCGACGATAGCCGAACCTACTCGGCCATCCCTGCTTGTTGCCACCAGCGTTGTCAGTCTTTTACAATTGTAATATATCCATTACTGTTTTAACAATTTTTTAGATGTTCATTCTTGTTGTGGGTCTCCCCATATGAAATTTATGTTCAATCTGTAGGTGGCCGCCATATCATAGGAAAGTAACGACCTTTTTTTTCGTACTCTTCTTACTCTGACACCGTTTTTTACTATTCTATTAGATTTGGAACCGTCAACCTATTACTTTTGACCAAAGATTTCTGGCAACACTGGTGGCCACGTAGTGGATATTTTGAAAGTTCACCAGAACTGTTTCTTATTTACTCTTTTATTTTTATGATCAAACACAAGCACTATAGGAAAAATCCTTTAGGGCACTCCGAGAGTGGTGCGTGTGCGCAAAAAGCGATTCACGTTGGTTTTGAATCGTTGGAGGTTATATTCGTTGGGAAAAACGACCTCGGGAAGGTCGATCCACAAGGATGAAGTCCTCCAGAAGAAAGAATTCTTAAATAATGAAGTTCGAGCGAGCGAGAAGTACTAAGCTTAACCACATATGGATGCGCGGCAGTGGTTCGTCGTGTATTTCTGCTATTCGTCGCTCTGGGCGGAATTAAGAGGGCAAGGTCAGCCGAGCACCTTCCATGAAAATATCTGTAAAAGAGGGTCAAATCCCCATGACCGATGTTCTAGGCTGCCGAGGTTCTTCGTCAGCTCGTGGTCTCCGATCAGACGAATAGCCCTCCTTTCGATGGAAACTCGTGTGTGTTTATTAAAATAAATATCTGAATTTTTATAATATGACGTGCGCTGTGTTCGGTTGTGATATGGATAACCAGGCAAAGAAATTTGACAAATATATAAGGTGGTTCCGCTTTCCTAAGGATAAAAAGAAAAAATTAGAATGGATACGGTTTTATTTATTTTACTTCTTAAGTATTTTCCACTGAAGCTGATGAGGGTATATGCCTTAGAAACATGTATGGAAATTAAAATATTGTTTACTTAACTACTGAAGCAAACTATGAGTTTCTTTACCTCTTCATAATTTCACTCCATTGAGAGATGGACTATTTAAGAAAAATAGTTTAATTTGTTTATAGCTACTTAGGTCGTATTTTAGCTTTAATCTTTGTTGTATGTTCATGAAATAAATAAATACATCTAAATACCATGATATTATTATTTCATTTCTTCTTCTCTTCTTCTTCTTAATCAGCCCTCCCTCATCCACTCCTGGACATAGGCCTCTCCGTACATCTTCCAAATTTGGCGATTTTGGGCTTTGTGGTACCAGTCTCTTCCGACTGTAGATTTGATATCATCTAGCCATCTTCTCTGGGGTCGACCTCTGCTTCTTTTAGTCCCTCTTGGGCGCCAGTGAGTCACTCTAAACGTCCATCTGTCGTTGTTTTGTCTTGCGACATGTCCCACCCAGTTCCACTTCAGTCGTGCTACTCTTTCTGCCACATCTGTAAGTTTTGATCTCCTTCGAATTTCTTCGTTTCTTATTTTGTCTCTTAACGAGATTCCCAGCATTGACCGTTCCATCGCTCTTTGTGTTGTTCTTAGTCTTTTAATACTCTTTTTTGTGAGGCTCATCGTTTCTAGGCCATATGTTGCCACCGGCAATATGCATGACTCGTAAACTTTTTTCTTCAGGCTCATAGGCACACCACTGTCCCCCAAGATGTATCGGAGTTTACCAAACGCCGCCCATGTGAGACCTATACGTCTAGTGACCTCTGCTGTTTGATTTGGTTTACCCAGCATGATCGTGTGGCCAAGGTATGTGTAATGGTTTACGCATTCAATAACTACGTTGTCCAGCGACATATGGGGTTCTATCTGGCTCATTATCTTCGTCTTCCCAACGTTCATCCGTAGTCCGACCTCCCCGGCCGCCCGGCCAAGCTGTCGCAACATCTCCATCAACTCCTCCGGGTCATCCGAGATCAGGACGATGTCGTCGGCAAAACGCAGATGGTTGAGGTACATCCCGTCGATTTTTATACCTTTAGAGTCCCAATTCAGTTTTTTGAAGACGTCCTCCAGGCTTGCGGTGAACAGTTTTGGCGAGATCGTATCGCCCTGGCGTACCCCTCTGCCCATTTTGATCTTGCCGGTGCTACATCCCTCATCGATCTTGACATGGAATGTCGCACCGTCATAGATGTTCTTGAGTATGGTGGAGTATCTTGAGTCAATGCTTGCATTTTCCAGAGACTCCAAGATTGCCCACGATTCTACAGTGTCGAAGGCCTTGTGGAAGTCGATGAATGCTAGATGTATAGGGATATTGTATTCGGTGGTTTTCTCAATTAAAGTTCGTAATGTTTGTAGGTGATCGATGGTACTGTATCCGCTTCGGAAACCTGCTTGTTCTACTGGTTGGTATAGGTCAAGTTTTTTTGTTATACGGTTGCATATGATTTTGGTGAACAGTTTATATAATTGCGACAGTAGACTTATAGGGCGGTAGTTTTCAATGTCTGTGTTGTTCCCTTTTTTGTATAGTAGTATAACTTCTGCGTTACACCATTCTGTGGGGATTACACTATCTCGTAGACAATTATTCATTAGGATTTGTAGAGTTCTTTCCAATGTTCTTCCCCCTAGTTTCAGCATTTCTGCCGTTATGCGGTCTTCCCCAGGACATTTATTGTTTTTCATGCTTCTTAATGCGGCCCTGATTTCATGGGTTGATATGTCCGGCATATCTTCTGATCCTACGTTCATCACATTACGCTGTAATCGTGGTTCTCTATCCGGTGTCTTCGATGAATACAGATCATTATAAAAATCTTCGACTAGTTGGGGTATTTGTTCTAAATCTGAGATTATAGTTCCTCGTTGGTCTTTTAGCTTGATTATTTTTGTTTTTCCGCGTGATAGCTTTGATCTTAGGACTCTCATGTTTGAGTTATTCTCAATCGTATTCAAAATTATGTCGGTTTTGTATTTCCTTATGTCCTTTCGGATATCTTTTTTCACTTGTCTGTTGACTGCTTTGTATTCGTCTGTCCCTTTCTCCATTCGTCTTCTTTGTTCCATCTTTTTATTGGTGTCTGCACTTAGTTTATGATCCTTTGATAGTTTTGGTCCCGAGCATGTCTTCTTTGCTGCTGTTTGAATGCTTATTTTTATTTTCTCGTTTATCTGGTTTACATTGATACCAATAATATCGGTGGGTTTTAGGCGTTTTTCGATTTCTCTTTGGTATTCTTCCTTGTTATTGTTTAATATTTTAGCCGTTGGGAATTTAGGTTTTGTTATAAGTTTATTTCTTTCCGTTTTTAGATTGATCATAAGCTGTGCTCGTACCAATCTGTGGTCACTTCCGGTGTCGAATCTATTCAAAACCCTTACATCTTTAACTATTTTCCGGTTGTTAGTGAGGATGAAGTCTATCTCGTTTTTTGTAGAGTTGTCTGGGCTTCTCCATGTCCACTTGCGCTGCGGTTGTTTCTTAAAGAAGGTGTTCATACAGTATAGACTTTCTTTCTCCAGGAAATTCACAAGCATTTCTCCTCTGCTATTTCTTTCTCCCAGTCCATGGTGTCCGATATGTCCGGTGTCCGCGTTGGTCCTTTTTCCTATCTTGGCGTTAAAATCCCCGATAACAACTTTAAAATGTGTTCTTCTTTCCATTTGTTTTGCAGCCGTTATGTCTTCATATAGTTGTTCTACTTCTTCGTCCTCCTTTCATTTCACATACCATTAAATGCGTAAAACCTTTTATTACCTTTAAAAGAGAGTTAAAAACGTTTACAGCAGTATAAATCTCCATAAGAAATTTAAAAATCACTCGCCGGCCAGTTGACGTCACAAGCCACGCCTCCATCTGCGTGGAATCATACCTCTTAGATCTTTATACCATGGGTTGTTATAGGCTATCCAAATAAAATATGTTTTTTTTATTACTAAATATATAATATTTAACACTACTTACAGGAAAGGAAACAAATTTGTAACTAATAGTTCTTATAACCTGATATTGATAAATTTTACATACAATGAGGACGTAAAGTAAGGAATAAATTCATTATCTCGCAAAATACAATGTTTTTAAAAAATCGCTCGGACCCTTCGATTTTGTTATTCGAACGCGCATATTCTGACATAAAATGTAGATATACAGGGTGTTGCAAATAAGAGTGACACAAAAATTTTTTTTCTTAAATAGAACCCACTGTATATTATTGCATGTACGGATTCTTCGGAAAATCCTAAACATTTTTCATGTAGCATGTACTATACCTTAGCCCAAGCGTTTTGGAGTTATTCTCATTCAAAATTTGAAAAGTGGAAAAAGTCATGGAGAAAACAAAGAATAAAATTATTTTAAAAACGTCTTATTTATCGAAAAAACAGTTAGGTGAACTTAAAAATAATTTTTCTAAAGTAAATGTTCGTGTTCGAAGTGTCGAACCATTTGGGGTGTAATTTGCCTAATTTCTTGCCGGATGCGATCTTTTAAATCATCTAAATTTGCAGGCTGGCTTTTGAATACTTTTCCCTTAAGGTATCCCCACAAAAAAAAAGTCGAGTGGTGTTAAATCGGGTGACCTTGGCGGCCACTCAATAAAACCACCTCTCCAATCCACCTGTTTGGAAAAGTATCGTCCAAATATGTACGAACTCCCACAGCGAAATGTGGGGGAGCACCATCTTGTTGCAACCAGATATTATGATGTGGCAAATCGGGACGTTCTAACTCAGGAAAAAGGGTGGCCAGGGCTGGAACAAGTTCTTGTTCTAAAAAACTCAAGTATCTCTCGCCTGTTAAATTTCCGTCAAAAAAGAAAGGCCCTATAACAATGTCATCGACAACGCCAGCCCACACATTGATCTTTTGATTAAATTGTGTGTGTCCTTCCCTCATCCAGTGTGGATTTACATCGGACCAATATCGATAATTTTGGGTATTTACGTCACCATTCAAGTAAAATGTGGACTCATCGGAAAAAATTATATTTTTTACAAAATTTCTGTTTACGAAACACATATCCTGTAAACGCTCACAAAATTCAAGGCGCCTCTCAAACTCCCTTTTCAAAAGTTCTTGGAGAACTTGCATTTTATAAGAATGGTATTTATTTGTATGCAGTGTTTTAAGAACTGTTGTTTTTCCAATATCCACGTCACTTGCTACCTGCCTAGACACCACATGCTGGTTATCTTGAACTGCCAGTAAGACTTGATTTTCATCAACTTGAGGACGACCAAATCTAGGGACATCTCTTACATGACCGAATTGCCTAAACTTGTACTCAATTTTGCTTACTGTTGATTGTGATATTTGCGGACGATTGGGGTATTTTTTTATTAAATAACTCACAAGTTTCTTGCTATGTTCTAACCCTATCACCGTAGCCCATCATCATCAAAACCTCTATGCGCTATTTCTAAGTGAGCCGCATTTTAATTTCATTTAGTTATGAAAAAACGAAATGAGTCTTTTGAAAACTAGTAAAACGTTAAAACATAAAACTGACAATAACAGTAACTATTGACATTAATTCTTTTGGTTCTTGCATCATAACTCCAAAGCCTACTTGACTTTTCTTGCGCTTCACGCATGCTGACTACAGGTTTTCCTCAGCGTGCATGAATCAATGCAAGTCTTGATTGATTGCGAAATATCTGATTTTCAAATTTTGAATGAGAATAACTCCAAAACGCTTGGGCTAAGGTATAGCACATGCTACATGAAAAATTTAAGAAAAATTTTTTTGTGTCACTCTTATTTACAACACCCTGTATATCTACATTTTATGTCAGAATATGCGCGTTCGAAAAACAAAATCGAAGGGTCCGAGCGATTTTTTTTAAAAATTGTAGTTTGCGAGATAATGAATTTATTCCTTACTTTACGTCCTCACTGTATACAGGGTGTCCCATAACTAATGGTACACAGGAAAACTGCAGATCCCTTGGGTAAAAATACTGCGATTTGGCCATACTTAGTTTAGTTCAATAGCTGGTAATAACCGAGATACAGGGTGTCCAAGTAAAAATTTAATTTTCAATTTTCCTAAATAACTTATTTCTGAATCAATATTTTTGCACAACATTTTGTGACTAGGGTATTTTTGGGGAAAGGAATTTGAATTTTTTAATAATTTTGATGTAGATTATAGGGGGCGCTCTCTGCGGTACTCTGGATACATAAAAAGAAGTGTGACTTTCTTGGGCCTTAGTATAATTATGTTTTTATTAAAAATATCAGTTTTTCCGTCCTTTTTAAGCAATAAAGGTATACTTTGTAAATGTCGCTCCGACTAACCGTTTTCGAGATATTTTCAATTATAATTTCTAATGCGCTCGTTTAATTTTTGATTTGTAAATGTGAAATTTGTCACAGTAGGCTTTGGTAAAAACAAATACATTGAAAGCACTTTGAAACCTCATTTTTGTCAAAGATTATTTTCATTTGTCAGCATTGTGGGTGTTTTTAAGGAGTTTTTGAAGATACTGTTAGCAAAAATTAAACTAAAAATGATGTGACATAACTATTTTCTAACGGAGAAATGCGAGACATGGTATGTTTATACGCACAAGAAAATTTTAACAGACGCGGGCACATCGGCGGTATTTCGAAATGTATCCAAATAGAAGGCAGCAAGGTTTTAAAATTTTTAGAAGCCTATACGACAGACTGGGAGGAACAGGATCCTTGCGTCCAAAACGTAATAGTGGAGGAACCTGTTTCTCCCAGTCTGTCGTATAGGCTTCGAAAAATTTTAAAATCTGGCTGCGTTCTATTTGGATACATTTCCAAATACCGCCGATGTGTCCCCCCGCGTCTGTTAAAATTTTCTTGTCCATATAAACATACCATGTCTCGCATTTCTCCGTTAGAAAACATTATTTATGTCGCGGCATTTTTAGTTTAATTTTTGATAACAGTATCTTCAAAAACTCCTTAAAACACCCACAATGCCGACAAATGAAAATAAATTTTGACAGAACTGAGGTTTCAAAGTCCTTTCATTGTATTTGTTTTTACCAAAGCCTACTGTGACAAATTTCACATTTACAAATCAAAATTTAAACGGGCGCATTAGAAATTGTAATTGAAAATATCTCGAAAACGGTTAGTCGGAGCGACATTTACAAAGTATACCTTTATTGCTTAAAAATGACGGAAAAACTAATATTTTTAATAAAAACATAATTATACTAAGGCCTAAGAAAGTTACATTTCTTTTTATGGACCAAGAATACCGCAGAGAGCGCCTCCTACAACCTACATCAAAATTATTAACAAATTCAAATTCCCTTCCTCAAAAAAACCCTAGTCACAATATTTTGTGCAAAAATATTGATTCAGAAATAAGTTATTTAGGAAACTTGAAAAATAAATTTTTACTTGGACACCCTGTATCTCGGTTATTACCAGCTATTGAACTAAACTAAGTATGGCCAAATCACAATATTTTTACCCAAGGAATCTGCAGTTTTCCTGTGTACCATTAGTTATGGTACACCCTGTATAGCAAAGTACTTTCGTTTAGAAACACAAAATGTTAATGTGAATAATAACAAATATTTAACATGTCAATATTTTAGTTCTTCCATTTCCCTGTATAGTTATATAATTTTAAATTTCTTTCAAAATTAACACACCGAAGAAACGATATGAATTTGAAAGCAAAATATGATTTAATACCGGAAATGTCTAAATCATCCCCTAATAGAATTTTTAGATTATTTATGTGGAACATAAACTGTAATTAACAATGTAATTAAAAACACATATCAGGAACCTTAAAATTTATTGCATGTCATATATCACCCCACATAATATATCCTGGGGTTATTCATATGTCATGATATGAAGTAGGGAAGTGTCTATTCGTACATTTTTAATGACAACAGATTGGGGAAAACCACAAATTATTTTTCGACCTAAACATCACCTTGCTACTTGGTGGTAAATATTTTTCTGTTTCGGAAATTATCAGATCCGTATTTGGAAACACTGGATCATAGAAATACCTTTCCCATTTCGGCCCGGCTCGTCTGCTCGACAGTGGCGGCTCGTGACCTATGATAAAAATGGTAAAATAATTTTTTCAATTTTATTTTTGTGTAACGACCAAACAATTACTTTCTAGGCGTTTTAAATGTAATGTAGAAAAAGTAATAAGAAAATGCGTTAGGTAAAACATATTTTTATTTATTTTTTAATTTTACACAAGAGAATACAACTTTTGGAAAATAAGAAAGGTTTTCTTAGCGTGTATAGCTATCGGATCTTAACGTTGTCGCATGCAACCCTCGTAACAATATTTATACAGTCCACTAGTAATACTACTAAAGCCATCTACGAGCTATCAAGAAAATCGAATGATGTCCAATACGACTACCGTCATCTACGAGTTATCAAGAAAACCGAATGATGTCTAATACCACTATGCCATCTACGGCTACGTCATTAGGCGCAACCAAGACGAGAACAATAGTTAACTGTTTTATGACAAGTTGGCATTCTTCATATTTTTTTATTGATCAATTTTCTACAATTAAGAATCGAAGAATGGACTTTACGTTTAAGCACTATTGTGTAGGATCGATAAATGTTGTGTATCTCGATAAATGATACTCGATATAATTTTAAACCATTTTATTTAAGGATTTAAACTACAAAACACTGAAAATATGAAGAATGCCAACTTGTCAGTCTCGTGGCTCGATTCGTTCTAGTCATAATACAGTTAACTATTGTTCTCGTCTTGGTTGCGCCTAATGACGTAGCCGTAGATGGCGTAGTGTAAAATTAAAAAATAAATAAGAATATGTTTTACCTAACGCATTTTCTTATTACTTTTTTCGATCTACATTTAAAACGCCAAGAAAGTGATTGTTTGGTCGTTACACAAAAATAAAATTTTAAAAATAATTTCACCATGCTTGTGAACCCCCTCTATCATAGGTCACGAGGCGCTACTGGTCAAGCTTACTTTCTTTTGAAAACTAAACACAGCACTATATTTTTTTACAAATATATAAATTTAGAGCTTTGTAATTTGCCTTGACTCGGGAGGAGTTAAACTAAAATCATTTCAGATCGTATTTTTCAATTTTTAAGAATTTTCGCGACAAAATGGCAGACACTGATATAATTTATGAAAGGCAAATAGCTCGTATTCTAACATGAACGCGTGCTAAAATATGATGCTTTATAAACCTTGTGCCTTAATTTAATATACTATTTAATGTTCCTTTAAAAAAAAAATTACAAAACGACATTTTTAGTGAACAATTTTTTTTTAAATTGGTCAAAAATATATAAATCCGTCCCTATACCTAACCAATGTAGGTACGTTTTTTCTGACATGCGTTTCTATTTTCGCAACGGTTCAGTAGTTCGCCCTTTTTAACCCTCGATTTCCACCCCGTCTCCTAAGCGCGCACGTGTTCCTATCTCACCACCTTATCGTAAATACTTTATTTTGATTTGATTTAAAAACCTTCTCTATTTTAAAGCTGATTGCTGAGACGCGGGCACATCGGCGGTATTTCGAAATGTATCCAAATAGAAGGCAGCAAGGTTTTAAAATTTTTAGAAGCCTATACGACAGACTGGGAGGAACAGGATCCTTGCGTCCAAAACGTAATAGTGGAGGAACCTGTTTCTCCCAGTCTGTCGTATAGGCTTCGAAAAATTTTAAAATCTGGCTGCGTTCTATTTGGATACATTTCCAAATACCGCCGATGTGTCCCCCCGCGTCTGTTAAAATTTTCTTGTCCATATAAACATACCATGTCTCGCATTTCTCCGTTAGAAAACATTATTTATGTCGCGGCATTTTTAGTTTAATTTTTGATAACAGTATCTTCAAAAACTCCTTAAAACACCCACAATGCCGACAAATGAAAATAAATTTTGACAGAACTGAGGTTTCAAAGTCCTTTCATTGTATTTGTTTTTACCAAAGCCTACTGTGACAAATTTCACATTTACAAATCAAAATTTAAACGGGCGCATTAGAAATTGTAATTGAAAATATCTCGAAAACGGTTAGTCGGAGCGACATTTACAAAGTATACCTTTATTGCTTAAAAATGACGGAAAAACTAATATTTTTAATAAAAACATAATTATACTAAGGCCTAAGAAAGTTACATTTCTTTTTATGGACCAAGAATACCGCAGAGAGCGCCTCCTACAACCTACATCAAAATTATTAACAAATTCAAATTCCCTTCCTCAAAAAAACCCTAGTCACAATATTTTGTGCAAAAATATTGATTCAGAAATAAGTTATTTAGGAAACTTGAAAAATAAATTTTTACTTGGACACCCTGTATCTCGGTTATTACCAGCTATTGAACTAAACTAAGTATGGCCAAATCACAATATTTTTACCCAAGGAATCTGCAGTTTTCCTGTGTACCATTAGTTATGGTACACCCTGTATAGCAAAGTACTTTCGTTTAGAAACACAAAATGTTAATGTGAATAATAACAAATATTTAACATGTCAATATTTTAGTTCTTCCATTTCCCTGTATAGTTATATAATTTTAAATTTCTTTCAAAATTAACACACCGAAGAAACGATATGAATTTGAAAGCAAAATATGATTTAATACCGGAAATGTCTAAATCATCCCCTAATAGAATTTTTAGATTATTTATGTGGAACATAAACTGTAATTAACAATGTAATTAAAAACACATATCAGGAACCTTAAAATTTATTGCATGTCATATATCACCCCACATAATATATCCTGGGGTTATTCATATGTCATGATATGAAGTAGGGAAGTGTCTATTCGTACATTTTTAATGACAACAGATTGGGGAAAACCACAAATTATTTTTCGACCTAAACATCACCTTGCTACTTGGTGGTAAATATTTTTCTGTTTCGGAAATTATCAGATCCGTATTTGGAAACACTGGATCATAGAAATACCTTTCCCATTTCGGCCCGGCTCGTCTGCTCGACAGTGGCGGCTCGTGACCTATGATAAAAATGGTAAAATAATTTTTTCAATTTTATTTTTGTGTAACGACCAAACAATTACTTTCTAGGCGTTTTAAATGTAATGTAGAAAAAGTAATAAGAAAATGCGTTAGGTAAAACATATTTTTATTTATTTTTTAATTTTACACAAGAGAATACAACTTTTGGAAAATAAGAAAGGTTTTCTTAGCGTGTATAGCTATCGGATCTTAACGTTGTCGCATGCAACCCTCGTAACAATATTTATACAGTCCACTAGTAATACTACTAAAGCCATCTACGAGCTATCAAGAAAATCGAATGATGTCCAATACGACTACCGTCATCTACGAGTTATCAAGAAAACCGAATGATGTCTAATACCACTATGCCATCTACGGCTACGTCATTAGGCGCAACCAAGACGAGAACAATAGTTAACTGTTTTATGACAAGTTGGCATTCTTCATATTTTTTTATTGATCAATTTTCTACAATTAAGAATCGAAGAATGGACTTTACGTTTAAGCACTATTGTGTAGGATCGATAAATGTTGTGTATCTCGATAAATGATACTCGATATAATTTTAAACCATTTTATTTAAGGATTTAAACTACAAAACACTGAAAATATGAAGAATGCCAACTTGTCAGTCTCGTGGCTCGATTCGTTCTAGTCATAATACAGTTAACTATTGTTCTCGTCTTGGTTGCGCCTAATGACGTAGCCGTAGATGGCGTAGTGTAAAATTAAAAAATAAATAAGAATATGTTTTACCTAACGCATTTTCTTATTACTTTTTTCGATCTACATTTAAAACGCCAAGAAAGTGATTGTTTGGTCGTTACACAAAAATAAAATTTTAAAAATAATTTCACCATGCTTGTGAACCCCCTCTATCATAGGTCACGAGGCGCTACTGGTCAAGCTTACTTTCTTTTGAAAACTAAACACAGCACTATATTTTTTTACAAATATATAAATTTAGAGCTTTGTAATTTGCCTTGACTCGGGAGGAGTTAAACTAAAATCATTTCAGATCGTATTTTTCAATTTTTAAGAATTTTCGCGACAAAATGGCAGACACTGATATAATTTATGAAAGGCAAATAGCTCGTATTCTAACATGAACGCGTGCTAAAATATGATGCTTTATAAACCTTGTGCCTTAATTTAATATACTATTTAATGTTCCTTTAAAAAAAAAATTACAAAACGACATTTTTAGTGAACAATTTTTTTTTAAATTGGTCAAAAATATATAAATCCGTCCCTATACCTAACCAATGTAGGTACGTTTTTTCTGACATGCGTTTCTATTTTCGCAACGGTTCAGTAGTTCGCCCTTTTTAACCCTCGATTTCCACCCCGTCTCCTAAGCGCGCACGTGTTCCTATCTCACCACCTTATCGTAAATACTTTATTTTGATTTGATTTAAAAACCTTCTCTATTTTAAAGCTGATTACTGCCGGGTATTAGATCTAATGCAAAATACACATGAAGGGAAATACATAAATGTAAATACGTGAAATTGATGCTATCTTAAATTGTCTAATTTAAATCGATTTAAAAGATAATTATACATTAAAAACTGAATTATAGAAGACGTGGACCATAAATAGTAGTGATGCGCGGTACTCGACTACAAGAATCGAAGAAGAACTCGATGCTTTAATGTACTCGCTGTACTCGGATACTTCTCTCGAGAATCGAGTGCGAGATTCAAGTACGGAGTTAAATTACTTCTTTCCGCTCTTAACTCAGATCTTCTCGGTCTATTCGATTTTTAAGTAGTTTACTTGCAAAACATATTATTTCGTACTCGACTCTTCTGTACTCGATACTAGAAATAACGATTCTTTTCCACCTTCATACCAAACAGAAACAATACAATTAAAATCGTAAAAGTTACATCCTCCTAGAGTCGCCCCGTCCGCTACACGCATTTTATGATGCAGGATGCCGACGTCGACGGCGATTGGCTATGCAATAGCAATAACATCGATTCCGAGAAATACCGGGTACGCTCGAAGGTAGTGCTCGATCTCGGTGTGATCTTGTCAAATCGAATTAATCCTATCGAAATATAAAATAGGAGAATCGGTCACTTTTGTACTCGGTACCCGATAAGTACTCGATTCGTGAAAGATCTCGATTCTGAAAGTAACGATTCTTTGCCAACACTAACAAATAGGGGTGCTGTTTTAAGGCGACTAATAAAGATTTTCTTATACAGGTTGTTCTTCTCAAGTACCTACCTACTTGTGTAATTTCTAACGATATTTTTACTAAAGAAAATTTTTCTAAACATGTATCCGGAAACGTCTGCACTCCGATATACAGGGTGTTTAAAATAATAAATATATTATTTTTCTGCCAGCGTGCGGAAAACTAAAGTTTCATCGTATGGAAAGTATATAAATATAACCGATTGGTTTGCATTCTGATTGCAACCAACGAGTGTAATTGGCAGAGCTCTTGGGTCACAGGTTCGCCATGAGTGAGGTAGAGCAGCATAGCTGTAGGAAGGAATTTAAGAAATAATAATTTCTGTTCGTTATACAGGGTGTTCGGATAATGCAACCGAATACATGTACAGTGAAACCTCTCATAACAGATACCTCTAATAAGCGGACATCTCTATTAAGCGGACATTTTTTCATAGTCCGGAACTAGGTATACGCGATTCCATGAAAAACAACCTCTCATGGGCGGGCTCTCCTTTGGGCGGACGCGGACAGGCTGTTTTCATACATGCGAAAACCCTCCTTTAAACGAACAAAAAATTTTTTAATGTATTTTTAGAGACGAATAAGTACGGTGCAAAAACTCTCTGAAGACAGACCAGCAACCAATCGCGTATGCGTGGCAGCGCGAAAGAACTTCGCCGAATGATAGTATGTGTGATTCCCAGACAACAGTCCGCCGTTTATTTGTGAGTTGTAAGGTTAAAATCGTAAACAATGGCACAAAAATGTCGCGTTTTGAGTCTAAAAGAGAATATTGATGTTGTGGAAGTTTTTAATTTGATAACAATGATTTGGAAGAGTTCATTAACATTGATAGAAATGTGCTATTAGAAGAAGATGATATTGACCCCATTCCTACCGATTATGTAGTCCAAACTGAAACCACATCACTATCTGACGACTCTGATGAAGAAGTTGAATGCAGTAATCAAACAAATGTCACCAATTATCAACAAACCTTAGTATGGTAAAGGAATTATAAGCGTATGCAAAGAATAGAGGTGACTCTACAGCAATAGAATTGTTATCAGACTTGGAATTACATTTTCTAGATTGCAAGTATAAAACGCAAACACGTCAAACTACGTTATTAGATTTTTTTATTACTATATCCTAACTTAAACTAGTGTATTTGTGTTATGTTATGTTTATTTGTACATATATATACATAGTAATAATTTTGCATATACATATTACCTAATAACAAATTTCCCATGGGCGGATACCTCTATTAGACGGACAGATTTAGACGGTCCCGTTGGTGTCCGCCTAAGAGAGATTTCACTGTATATAAGAAAAAGTTGAAAACTCAATGCTCGTTTTTCTTCCATGTAAAAAGTGATTTTGCTGCTTTAATTCCTGTTTTGTGCCTAAACGGTATTGTCTATCGGCTCGAATAAAGAATACCTTTTTTTATTAGGTATTCTTCTTTAAAATGGCATGCCTTGTTTCCCATAACTATAAAAACAAAGTTCTGCCAAAAATTAAATTTGAATTTCCCGTAAAGTTAACTTTTGTGCCACAGTAGTTAATCATTTTTATATCAGAAATGATAAAAGTCATTAACCGTGGTCCCTTTGGCACGCTGTAAGTCAAAAAGTATTGAATTTTCGACTGTTATATAACTTACTACTTTTATTTCAACATGTTGATCTCCTATATAAGTGTCCTGATGCATTTTCCGAACCCCCTGTATTTAATTTCATTTTTGTTGTATTTTTTGGAGGTTGAAAAAATCAATAAATCTAAGGTAAAACTGCCACTGGGTAGCTTACTAGTTGTAACTTTCCATGAAAAATATCTTATAAACGAAAAAATTAATACACCTGGAAATAGCGCTTTAATATTGTACTTTGACATACATGACCTATTTCAATGGAGTAGTGATTAAATTCTAGCGTGGATAAATGTTAGAAATTTATTAAAAATACTACGGAGCGTCACGTTTCTTTAAACTATTCCGGCATGGAATAAAATTATTGATGAGTATAAGAAGTGACATTTTTTTTCTTCTAGTTTTTGATTGATTGATAGTTAATGATTGATTACTAATGTCAATATTTAAACAAAGACCAGAAAAAATGAATTGGAGTTAATAAAGTCATCAAGCCGATCAGAATTTTATTTTAGATCATAAAAATGTGTTTTATTTAAAGGGTTCATAGCAGTGTTGTGATCGCTCTAGTGAAAAACCGCTCGAAAACTCGATTATTGAAATAACCGACATCGCTCGATTATTGAAGAAACTGCTTGAGTTATAAATTCAAGCGATTCGCTTATAACTTTCACTCGATACTCGCCGCCGCACTACCACTGCCCTTTCGAGCGCTCGGTGACATCCTCGTTCGATGAATCGGAATTTCAAGTGCTCGAGCGACTTAACCGCTCGAGCGATTATTGAAGAGATTGCTCGAGTTATAAATCCAAGCGAAACTCGTCGCCGAAGGTGCCCGATAATTATGGTTAGATTGCCTTCAGAGTTATCCGTGACAAATTTTGTTTTCGTCGGGAATTGCGGATTTCTGGCAGATTATTGTAATTTTGCAAAAAAAAAAATGTAAAAAAAGGCAATATTTATTAATTGGTATAAAATTCCCGGATCATACACAGCAATCCGGGAAAAATTGCGGTAATATCCCGGCCACCCTAGCTATAATGCCTGTAAACGTCATCGCTTGATGAATATGAATTTCGAGTGAAATCGCTCTAGCGATTCGATCGATTGTTGAAATCGCTCGAATATCAATTACTTTATTATAAAAATCAACGGTTTTTCCAAACACTATATAATTGATTAAAACACGATTTAAAAAATTATGATAGAAAAAAATTACTTTGTGACAATACATTTTAAATACAATTGTATGGAAAAATTATTATTTCCATACAATTGGTATTTGGTATTTATAATACTACCTGAAAAGTAAATAGGCTTTTTATTTTTAATACATTTTAGCTCTGCAAATTACTTTGAAGTCATTGAATTTATTTTAAGAAATGTATCGTGACTTGTTCCGTAGGACAATTACATCTTCCAGATGCTCCAAGCGATGATGAAGCTTTATATACAGGGTGTGTCAGTAAGGTGTCTGGCTTCGATAGCACCTAGACTATTAAAGATAGAAAAACAGTTCCATACAAAAATTAAAAGGTCTACTAAAACGCATAACCCAAAAGTATTTTGCTACTCACAGGGTGGCCCTAAAAAGGGGCACTGCATAACAATTATTTTTTTATGGAACACCCGGTATATTTTTCCAGAATTTGATTTAGTAGGAAAGAGCTTTATAACCGTATTTAAATTTGTGTGAACTGAAATGCAGTATTCTCAAGTAATTAATTTTTCAAAAGAGGAACTGGTTATCCCGACATGTTGTGGGTGGAAGCGAAAACTAATTTAATAATTACAGATGCGTTAAAGAAAATTATTTATGTTTTATTCCAAAGAAATCTTAACTAAATTATGTAATCAGAGCTTCCCATTTGTACCTAAGTTTGGACAAATTTTAAAATATTTCAGAAATTATAAGATTTAGGTATAGGACATATTTAACAACAAAGGAAGATATTATATAGCGTTCCCTATTAAGAAAAATTAAATTTAATGATATTTGAACGAATGATTTGTATAAGAGATTTTAAATATAGTATCATTGTATTTGTTCAGGTTGTATCAACAGGTTGCTTTGATTTTTAAATCGTGCTCTAAAAAATGACTAAAATTTCAGAAAAAAAATAATTACTTACTCTTGTTTACTAAATCAATTTCTGAAAAACTATATCGGGTGTCTATTTAAAAAAAAAATTATATTCAGTGGGTTAGGGTCACCCTGTAGGGTGTAAAATATTTTTTGGTTATGCATCTTAGTAAACCCTTCAATTTTTGTGTTGCACTTTTTTCCTATAGTGAATAGTTTAGGCGCTATCGAAGCCAGACACCTTACTGGCACACCCTGCATGCTGTATAGGTATACCAATCATTCAAGCCGTAATACACAAGTGTCGATTTTATTTTTTGTTATTCTCGTTTTGAAAAGAAATTTTACTCAGATTTTACTTCCACTGACCCGAATTATTTTCTACCTTCCTTAAAAAAAGTAAAAAAATGTTACTTGTATACCGAAAGAAAATCTTAGTTAAATGTACTATAAAAATAATAATACTAACAATCATTTATGGCTCTATATGTGACTGGAATAGCTTTTATTAAGAAATGCCATAATAAAATTTTTTTTAATAATTACAAAAATATTTAATAAACCATTTATATGAAAAGTTTTTATAAAATTTACTAAAATCTTTTGTAAAATTTACTTGTTAAATTTACTAAAATCCAGCATTTACAATAGTAAAAACAAATAGCGGAATTCTATATAATTTTTCGTATAAATATAAATTTTATATCAAAAATAATTTTTCTTGTCAAATTTAACAGATAAGGCGCCTTCCTGAAGATTTGTAAATGGAAACCGCCAACTTCGATCAGACTAATAGATTCGGCTAGTCGGACCGATTTAAAAAATACGCAGTATGTATCCGTAAGTTAAAACCACATGGAAAACTTTTTTATTATTAATTTTACGAAAAAACGTTATTCTTCATAAAAGTTCTGCATGGTCTAAAACCTAAAATGCAACTATCAGATATTAAATTCTTCTAGGCGTATACGAGGTTCGTCAAAAAATATGGATTTCGCCCGAGAGCAAAGTACCTTTATTTTTGACAATATCGAAAATTGTTATTAAAAAAAGTTGATCAGAACTAAAATTCTCGTTTAAATATGCAGTTACATCCAAAGTTGAATTCTACGATATACCAGGTACTCCATTAAAAAAAACTAAAGGAACTATTGGAATAGTTACGAGTTTTCTGCAATTAACTTTTAATATGTTAGAAATTACGATAGGGTTGTATTTGGGAAAAATATTTATTTTTTAATTCCGCATCGAATGATACAAAAATATACAGTTTACATAGAATGTAAAAAATTAAAATTAAATTATAGATTTCCTTCCTCGTAAAAAATTAGTTGAGATATTGTTCCGACAGTTTTCTAATAATAGTATTGATCTATTATTATAATATATACCGTAAAGGTAAATAATAACTAAAATGTATTTTTTTCAGTTTAAGCACGCCTATGTCTCTGCGTAAAATTCCAATAGAATTATTTTTGTTTAGGTTACCTCATACTTTATTGAAATTTGACTGGCCCAATATAGGATACGATTGCACCTATAAAAGAAAACGCACTTTCTAAACGGTTAAAGATTCCGAAATATCTGATAACATGTGGGCTTCTTTTCTTCCTCAATATTTAGGTTTTTGTGTATTTTTTTATTATCTGTTATTTATTTATAAAGAAAGACGATTTTTTAAATTTGCATGGAACAATAACGGATTTTTTGTACCTGTATTGCCGATAGTGGGAAACACCTATATTGCTTTGATATTTTATGTACTTAATGGATTTAAAAGTAAGTTACAAAATTAATTTTATTTAATTGGTGGTTGATTATTTTTAATTAAGAAGTATAGTAGTATTGTCACCTTTAACATCGCATGCACCTCTGACATAACTTATTAAGTAATAAATATTTATATTAATTAATTAGCTGTTTGATGACGATCCCTTATAAAATTATCCATTATAAATATTGATACATCGGTATTTTATCGGCATATCGGCAAATTTTGCCGGGGCGCTTAAATTATACAAACGAAGATTATTTAAACATATTTATTATTTATGAAGGATGTGACAAACTAATAACAAGAACATGTGACAAACTTGAAATCCGCAGCAAAATGGCCATATAAAAATATTAGTTGGCAACATTTTGAAAACTACAAATTCTCGGAATAAACAACCTTATACAAACTTATCCTTATTGTTAATGATAAATAGAAAATAATTATAAAATTTGTTGATTTCCATTTGAAGATATACAGGATGTTCCTTAATGACGTGCTAATATTTCAAGGTGTGATTCCTTAAGTCATTTTATAAAGAAAAGTTCATATGAATATATGTCCGCAACGGCTTAAATTTTTGCTACAGGGTGTTGAATTTTTATTTTTTAAATGGTAATTTTTTTAATATCTCGGAAAGTACTTTAGATATTATTTTCAATTTTGGTATGTGTCAATAGGATATAGAATCACAAATTTTAGTTAGAAAATTTATTTAATTGTCCCACCAGTGGCGTCCCTACACACATGTCCTCTGATATATTTTACAAAAAAGATGGTACGCCACTGACATTTTTCCATGTGAATATTTTTTCTGATTAGCCTGGTCAATTCTACATGAAAACAGTCTCTTGAGTTTTTCACATCAGACTTGATTAAAATAATTAAATTCAAATTGCTTCATTCAGCAGTGTTGACGAATAGTTTTTGAACACATTCATCTAGTTATATTGGGATAAATGACGTTTTTACAAACATCATTTTCCAAACAATACTTGTTGACATAAAGTAAGTCGTTGATGTTCAAAATTATCTCATAAGTATTATTTCTTCGGTTTTGAGTGTTGCATCGAATTTATTTTATTTTTTCGCTGTTCTTATTTGAATATAATGCGGAATTGGCGGTAATGCATTTTGGCCATTTCCAACAATTTTTATAAAACAAAATTTATCATTAATTATTTTATCAATGTTTTGATATGAAATATTAGGACGTCATTAAGGAACACTCTGTATAATTGTTTCTCAGTTTCATTTTTAATTTATTATTTGAATAGTATTAATAGTTTAAAAATATTATAAAAAAACCTATTAAAGCAGGTCCTTTTCAACAAGAAATCCAAATCGAAGTAAATAATAAAGGCTAATAGGAAAAATTAATAATTAATTTAAGTTCTGTGAAAGTCATTTTAGACGTAAGACTTTAAATATGTCAAACATGCTCATGATAATATATGAAATCTGAATAGAATCTTTCGTATAATCCACAAATGTAATAATATACAGGGTGTTATGGAAATTACGTATTATATTTAAATGGGTGACTCCTTGGGTGTCAACATAGAGAAGCGCTACATATTTTTGTTCAAATTTTTTTTAAGGCGACCGTTTTAAAAGTGGGGTAACAAACCCTCTCACTCACAGGTGACTCCACGGTAATGAATCATAACGGCCTGAGGCAGAGTATCACAAACACCTGTTACGAGCAATGTTGCCAAACTGTGTAAAAATGTAAAACTTTAGTTTCTTATAAAAATAAATATTTAGCTTACTTAGAAATTAAATCCAGGCCGCTACGAGTAAGGAATCCAGGGCATAGACACCTTCAGTTCTTTTTTCTATGGGAAGAGGTTTATGCTTATTACGTACCCTGATGATAGTGTGGGACTGCATAATAAGCTTATACCCACTAAACCCCTTTCGGCATCTTCTTTCCAATCTCGGATAGCCGGCATGTTGTCGAGAGAAAAAAACACAAAGTGAACAGAACAAATTAGACTAAATCACTTAAAGAAACACACAGACACCCACGAGTTTCAAACCAGTTTTTTTGAAGATATGCACCTATTATCAGATTACACAAAAGCACTAAACACTAACGCATAATTACACTTTACAATAATAATACTACCGTACACATAGAGCAACATCACTTAATACAAATTATTTCGCAATAGAAATCCAGAATTAATAAAAACGCTAATCTCTAATGGATTGGCGGCCTAAACATAAAATGTATTAATCCTTTTTTGAAGAATGATGAAATAATTTGACAGACAGGACCTCCCTTTCATATATTTATAGACGCGTCCAAGGGTAGAACGCTTCGAGCATATTCGGAAAATAACTAACTAACTAGCGCGGTTGCCATTTCCGAGACTATAATTATACAGGAAATAATATTACAGAAGAAAATTCCCCAATTTATGAATATAATCTTATAAAGCATCGAAAATGACAACGCTGTATTTTTAGATATTATAACCCAAGGTAGCACAATATCGATCAACCGAGTAAACCCGAACATGTCAACCAGACTCAAACGTGTTTCACTTTCAAAATTTGTAAATACGTACGTAAAAATTCTATTATTTTCCAGACCACCCGATGAAACCTTATACAATAAGGCCGTATTTTTGTCTACACAGTAGCACTTTAAAATACTAATTCAGATTGAATGGTACGGTACTTAGATGTATTCATGAGACGCATACAAATCTACGTGAAAACTAATGTGAGTTTATGTGTTTTTGTGAGGTTATTTTGCCGGTTTTTGTTCGGGTTACTGTTTGTTTATAAATTAAGTTGGTTTTAAATAGTCCGAAAAGGTAAATAAAATTGCATTTGTTTTTTCTAAAGGGTGGCATTTATAAACTTTTAAGTTGTTCAGATTGGACGGGTGTCGTTCGAATTGAACAAATGAGAACATACCTGACCATTTATAAACTCCGCGGCGGTTCGTTAGAGTCAGTTCAAGTTTATAAATCAGAGATTGTTTCCCAGCGAACTGAACTGAACGTAAAAGTTTATAATAATGTACCCTGAAAAATAAACAACTTGCAATCTGTCAAACGGTTATTAACTTCCTAAAGAGTTTACCATGAGAACATGACAACACTGCTCAAAATTCACTGACGTTTTCCGCCATATGTTGTTTTGTTTACTTTTCCCCCAGTGTCACCACATGCATATTTTTGGTCTGACAATAGGTCATGTACAGGGCATATTAAATTAAAGCGCCATTTTTGGTTTAAATATAATACGTCATTTCCATAACACCCTGTATATGGTGTTCCGTTTAAAAGTAAACAAGTTTTCACCGACTTCCAGTATAACCGAAAGTGCCACCGATATTATATCGGTATCGGCAACTAAAATATCGTTATCGGCAAAAAAACGTATCGGCCGATCACTATAAAAAATACTACCATATGGTTTTATTTACTTAGTTTAATAAATATAAACAGGTCCGTCCTACGTTAATAAACAATATTAGCCCTCGATAGCCAATAATTTAACTATTAACGCTAAATTTATATGTGGATCGCTTGGTCCGATTTGAAATTTCGCCGCGGAACAGCATAAGTCATTGTTATTGAACAATGAGACAACATCGCCATTCTAAGACACGACGAGCCAGCGCGCTGGGCGGTTGTATCGAGGGAGTAGGAGACGTTTTCCTTATTCTTCTGCCTTTTTAAATTGAAAAAATGGCGTCCGATTTCCCATCGATTTGTTTTTTTTTTAGTGCATTCAGTTGATGATTACTAATCGCTGACAAATCGATGGGTTCTGCTGAATGCACCCAATTTTTTATTTTTTTTTATGATTAAACACAAGCACTATAGGAAAAATCCTTTAGGGCACTCTGGGAGTGGTGCGTGTGCGCAAAAAGCGATTCGCGTTGGTTTTGAATCGAAAAACGACCTCGGGAAGGTCGTTCCATAAGGACGAAGTCCTCCAGATGAAAGTATTCTTAAATAGTGAAGTTCGAGGAGTACTAAGCTTAACCACATCTGGATGGGCGGCAGTGGTTCGTCGTGTATTTCTGCTATTCGCTGCTCTGGGCGGAATTAAGAGGGCAAGGTCAAATCCCCAACCTTTCTCCGATGTTCTAGACTGTCGAGGTTCTTCCTCAGCTCGTGGTCTCCAATCAGATGAATGGCCCCCCTTTCGATGGAATCCAGTAGCCGAAGAGTATGTTTGGTTGCAGAGCTCCAGACATGAGAGCAGTATTCTAGTGATGGTCGAATCTGGGCTTTGCATAGTGTCAAAAGTTGTTGAGGTGTGTACAACTTTCTGGTTCGGAAGAGTTCACCAAGTTTCTAAGAAGCTATCTTGGCGATTGCCACAACGTGGTTATGCCAGGACATATTTCCTCCCAGATTGACTCCCATCAAATTAATAGATGAAGTCAGTGGGATTGCGTGTCCGTCCATGACTATATCCGGTTCTTAATGTTAACCTTTTTAGAGAAAACTGCTGCCGCGTTAAATTCGAATTGGTTACTGTCACCCCAAGCCAAAATTTCTTCCAGGTCTTTGTTGAGGCTTGATACTTTCAAAGAGAAAGACGAGATAAGTGTGCTATCATCAGCAAAACTAAATATCGGATGTTTTCGTTTCCACTAGAAGGTCGTTAATGTAGAGTAAGAAGAGAGTGGGAGACAATATGGACCCTTGAGGAACACCGACATTGATGGTGAATGTGTCTGAGCGAAATCCGTCAATCGCCACTTGCGGAGAGCGGTCCTTAAGAAAGCTCGACAACCATGCACAGAATCGACTGGGCATACCATAGGATCGCAGTTTACTTAGAAGTCCGTCATGCCAAACACGATCAAAGGCTTTAGAAATATCCAGTGCAACAGCCCGAGACTCCCCATGATGTTCGATTGCGTTGTTCCAAATATGGATGACATAGGCTAAAAGATCTCCAGTTGATCTGGACTTCCGAAAACCATATTGATGATCGCTGATAATTTTGAAGCCTTCCAGGTACTTTAAAAGATGTTGGGTAATAGCTTTCTCCATTACTTTGATATAACGGGAAGCTATGCGACTGGTCGATAGTTGCTAGGCAGGGTTCTCTTACCTTTTTTAGGTATAGGCTGAACTCCCAATGATTTACAAGAAACTAAAATTGAATCGAGAAGAAGTGAACTTCTAAATCTCAATAAATGGTATGCACTATTGGAAAAAATTTAAATAAATTTCACGTCAAGATTTAAAAATGTCAAGAATAGTAGAGTAAACGAAAACTTGCCTGATAGCGAACTTAAAAATAGGGAATATAACCTAAAAAATTTTATTTTGGGTGTTTAGTGGGGGCTATATCTTGTGAAAAATGGGCGTTTTTTACAAAAATTTATACCCCACATTAGTATGGCAACGGCATTGATGCATACGTGGTTGATTACGGAGTGCGAGTGGGTTTATTTATTCATAATAGATATTCAAATATTTTTAATATAATCTAGTGTTTGAATAAAAAATTGTATAATAATCTAAATTTATGCAGAACGTTCAATACTAAGTCAATAACTTCTTTATTTAATAAATGGGTTTAAATTTAGATTTGTTTCAGAATAGTTAGATCATATACGGAAAGACAAAATTAAATTTGCTATAAAAATAGTAAAACTAACCATAATTTATGGGTCTATATGTGACTGGAATAACTTCTATTAACAAAATTTTTACCTAAATTTTTAGCAAAATTTACAAAAATATTTAGTAAACCATTTATATGAAATATTTTTTTTAAATTTACTAAAATCTTTTGTAGAATTTACTAAATCCTTTTTTAAAATTTAAGTAAATCTTTTATATAATTTACTAAAATCTTTTGTAAACATTTTGAAACTCTAACCGTGCCCAACGTCGCTTGACTTCAGTGATCGATGATATGTTTCCTGTTACGTTCTCCACCTATTATTTGTTACGAAGATCGTAATCCGATCGATCCGTTCCATCTGATTTAAGCCTTTCATTCTTGGAAAGTGCATTTTACAAAACTTTATTTAAACTTGGTCATTTTTACAATAAAAGCTACAGTTCGTTTCACGATATTTGGATACGACTTAATGATTTCCTGGGTAGGTCCCATTGTGTAGACAAGAGCTTGGCAATAAACAAGTGAAGTATGAAGGGACGGACTAAGGAAAACAAGTAATGATATGATTATACAGGGTTCCCCATAATAGACTACCCATTTTAATAGCTGAATTAAAATTTTTTTAGTTAACAAAACAAACTTTTTTTCTTACTAAATTACAGCTAACTCTTTGGGATTTATGATAACTTATAAATATTTGGCTAACTTAATTCTAACTTTTAAAAATCACGTCTTCTAAATGACCTCCACCAACTTCAACACATTTTTCAATATTGGATAAAAAGTGGTTCATTACACGGCGTAGCAAACCTTCGTCTATGCCTTCAAGTTCTTCACGAATTTTGACTTTCACTTCCTCGATAGTACCTGGATGACTCGCAAACACTTTGGCTTTTAAATATCCCCACAGGAAAAATTCGGGTGCCGTTAAGTCGGGGGACCTCGAAGGCCAAGGCAAATCTCCGAATCGAGAAATGAGTCGGCCATTAAACATTTCTCGCAGGACCCTCATTGAGTTTCTGGCGGTATGAGCTGTTGCCCCATCTTGTTGGAATAGTAAGGCATTGTTTAGTAATCCTCGTCTATTTAATTCTGGAATGAGAAATGTCTACAGCGCGGTTATTTTCATCCTCAAAAAAATAAGGGCCAATAATACCAAAAGATCCTACTTAACACCACACAACAACTTTTGGATTATGGAGGTTCTGTGTAAAGATTTCACGAGGATTTTCATTTGACCAGTATCTAAAATTCTGTTTATTGACTATGCCGTTCAAATAAAAATTTGCTTCGTCGGTCATTAGGAGACTGTGAATCGCTCCTTGATGTAAATCCAAAAATTCTTGACAAAATGCTAAAACCTTGCTTCTTTATCTTGATTGCTAAGGTGCTGTGCCATTTGGTATTTATAGGGATGAAATTTTAAATACCTTTGAAGAATTCGATCTAAGCTTCCCTTAGATACTCCTAGGATAAGGGTTTGTCGATTAGCAGACCTTTTAGGACTTCTCGTAAACGCCATTCTAACTCGTTCAATATTTTCTGGTGTACGAACTGTTCTTCGACGTCCAGGCTTCTTCAAATTTTGTACAGAACCCTTTTCACGCCAATGACGAACCCATAACTTAATAGTTTTACGATTTGGCGCGTGGCCCCTATTGTTGTTATTAAACTGACGCCGGAATGCACGCCTAACTTCTTCTATCGAATTGCTTCTTATGTAAGTTTCTACACAAAACACACGTTGTTGGACTGAGTAATCCATGAAAGTTAAAACGGATGTTGAAATAATGTCTCAAAGCAAAAAACTTAAATAATTATTGATGAAAACTAACAAACTTCTCGCGGAAAAATGACGTTCCACGAAATTATTAATTTAAAATTTATTTGTGACAGGCGCCTACTTGATTAATAATTTACTTAAATCCCAAAGACTACAGAAGACAATCCCACAGAGAACAACCTATTTAGTTATCTCGTAGGGAATTTATTAATAATATAAAATGGGTTGTCTATTATGGGGAACCCTGTATTAATGTAATCAAATGAAATAACATTTTTTTTTAAATATTACTAGTCATATTTATTTACATTTATAATATCATTCTATAGATAGTTCTGTTTCGCTATCGCTATCCTCATCAAAATTAATTATAACTGGAGTAATTATACGGTCCAGACTAATATACGAATTTTCTACAGTTATTAAGTGACGGACTGAATTTTTCCAACTACCTGGGGGAATATCATTAAAGCATTTTCGTATTAATTCTACAACACTAGAACTTAAAGTCGGAGAAATATTTTCAGACCTAACCAGTGATTTTAACTGGTGCCACATATGCTCTATGGGGTTAAAAATGCAATAATATGGTGGGAGCCGTAGCACTGTATGTCCAATTTCTTCTGCCAATGTGTCACAAACATATACTTTTTTTATACAAAATGTCTTTAAACTTCTAAAAGATCACTTTTTTTATAACTTTCTTCAAAATATATATCATTCGCCGCCATGTAGTTCTGAATCTCAAATTTTGTATTATTTGAGCTTGGAGCTTTATGTAATTGGCGACTGTGATAGCTCGCATTGTCCATTACTATCACGCTATTCTGAGGAATGTTTGGTAAAAGATAATTCTTGAGTCATTCCTCAAAAGTTCGGCCGTTGTATCTTCATGATAGTCCACACAAGAGTCTTTAATGTTTTTTGCAGAAAGCCACAAGGCATTTGGAACCCAACCGTTTTCTGACCCAGCATATAAAATGCTTCTTCTTTATCCTTTATTTGACAGAGCTTTTGTTTTACTGCAACACTAGAAGAAGCACCATCAATGTTTTTCCATGGACGCCACATACTGTTTTTTTATACGTTTGGTAAAATAATATCGGTAATACAACTAAACTCTTCCAGCAAGAAATAAAAACTAACAAATTTTACCACAAAAAGATATTTAAATATAAATTAAGCAACCTAACCTACCTGATGTGCCTATATTTAATTATAATTATTACAATCCGGTCCATATAATAATAACAAATGGTCATAAATAATGGGATCGCCGCAGGTACTTTTACTGCAGGCAATAAGTTATATCCATTTTTCGTGAAACAATCTTTACTTAAAGTACAATAATAGACGTCAGTACATACATTTAAAAATATTTAACTACTGGAGTTATAAAAAAATTATTTTCACTGTACATTCGTTGTAAAAGTTACAATACAGGGTGTTACAAATTCGACCTTCACTATTGGGACGTCGTTAAGAGATACGACGATAATTAATTAATATGCCGAAAAAAATCAAAAATAAATATAGGGGCTTTCAAAATATTTGAAAAAATCTAAAATTTTATGATTCGCTTTTTATTTTTTCCTTACTTAATAATTAAAGACAAAAATACTTACTGAAAATTACTTCGACACAAAAGTTGATTACTAGGGGTATTTTAATGAAGATGGTAAATTTATTGATACTATTCGCTCGTTAACTGGAATATAATATGGACATCTACCTATCAGATTATATTCGATGATGAGTGATCATCTATAAAATATTCCAATAATATAGAAACAGGAAACATACAAGTATAAATATTCACAGAAAGCAAAACCCAAGTCAATCGAACATGTTACAGAAGAAATATTTAATAATCCATGTTTATTGCGATATAAGACAATATACAGGGTGTTATGGAAATGACGTATTATATTTAAATGGGTGACTCCTGGGGTGTCCTAGAGAAGCGCTACATATTTTTTTTTTTTTTAAATCGAACGTTTAAAAAGTGGGGTAATTCACCCGTAAACCCACCCGGTTACTCCTCAGCACATTCATATATGATCATATTACATTGCCAAGCTGTGTAATCAACAGATGTTCAAGCCCAATGTTGCCAAATGTGTAGAAAATAACTATAGATTCTTATAAAAATAATATTTAGTTTACCTAGTATCCAAATAGAAGTGAATCCAGGTGCCAGTACACTAGCAAGTAATCCAGGGCACAGAGACATCTTCAGGTTTTTGTTTCTTTTTCTATGGGAAAAGCTTTATGCTCATCACGTAACTTGATAGTGTGGAACTGCATAATAAGCTTATACCCACTAAACCCCATTCGGCCTCTTATTTCCAATCTCACGGAACATTTGCACTAAATCACTTAAAGAAACACACAGACACCCACGAGTTTCCAATTATTTTTTTTTGAAGATATGCACTTATTAGATTACACAAAAGCAATAAATACTAACGCATAATTACACTTTACAATAACCTACCGTACACATAAAACAACAGCACTATAGGATACAAATTATTTCGCAATAGAAATTCAGAAATAATAAAAACGTTAATTTCTAATGGCCTAATCAAATTTATTAAACCTTTACTGAAGAAGAATCATGAAATAATTATGTTCCAACCAACCCTTTAAAAAATGGTCTCTTCCAAGCAGCGCGGGTTGCCATTACCAATACTATCATTATAAAGAAACGTGTTTCAGAAAGGAAGGATGTTTTCTAAACATCGATATTCAAACATCGACATTTAAAAAAGTATATTTGCGATTAGGAATAAATTAGATATAAAAAATAAAAATAAACTTGTTATTAGAAAGAATTGAAAAATTATGAAACGTATAACAAAAATTTTAAAAAATAATATAAACAAAAAAATAAAGCAAATATTAAAACATAATATTTTATAACTGCATGAATTCCAGCCACTAACAACTTGTAAACTATTTTTTTTTTTGTAAAACTAGATTAATGATGATTCCTTGCAAGCTATTTCGTTTTTAGGACAATAGTTTCGCCGGCTTTGGAAAAAAAAAGATTTCGTTCTGGATAAGCTGGACAAATACTTCTTGCAATTTCGCCGCGAGAATGGAATCCGTATTACAGTCGGCAATTCTAGCCTTCTGGCAATTAAAATTGCACGGATTCATGCGCAGTACACCGTTCGATCAGCTGTCTCGCATTGCCAGAAGAGAGATGGATTATTCTGTTACTTTTAAATGTTTATTAATTGGTCGAAGCACCTATGAACAGCTAATGGCTACTGCCATTTGTAAGTAGCAGTAGCTGCTTTAACTGACAGTCAAAACGAATAGGTTTGTCCATCTCTAATTCTGGGGATATTTTAGAGATTTCGACACTACCCACTGCTATTCTGACTGTTAGCAAGGCGCCAGTTGATCGAGAACGGTTTACTGTGCATGAATTCGTGCAATTATAATTGCCATTGCACCGGAAATTTTTATTGTCGACTCTAATAAGGCTTTTAGCAAATGAAATCAAAAGCTTTCGCTCTTATTTTCTTGTGCTGGGAAAATTGAGTTTAAGATTACAACCTAGTTTTCTTGTTTTGTTATAACATTGAACATCGAAAGGTAAACATCGATGTCGACATCGATGTTTGACCTCTAACATCGATGTCGAAAACATCGCCCAGCACTAATACGTTCTGCAGAATGCAGATCAGCTGTTAATAATAAGCCGGCCGGCCGGTTTTCTAATAATGCTGTTTGAAGTAGATTTGTGTGTTAATACTTAAATCGGAGTTTAAATTATTAAGTTATTTGGACGGCAGTGCCCCAGTCAAGCAGTTCAATATTGACCGACGAAACCGACGTGTTATTTAGACAATAAGGGCGTACTTTTGTCTACACTGTAGCACTTTAAACTACTAATTCAGATTGAACGGTACTTTGATGTGTTGTGACGCGAAAACTATGTGATTTTGTGTGTGAGTACTTGGTGTTTTTTATAAATTAAGTTGGTTTTAAATAAGTCCGAAAAGGTAAATAAAATTGCATTTTTTTTTAAAGGGTAAGTGGCATTTATAAACTCAGTCAGTTCAAGTTTATAAATCAGAGATTGTTTCCCAGCGAACTGAACTGAACGTAAAAGTGTATAATAATGTACCCTGAAAAATAAACAACTTGCAATCTGTCAAACGGTTATTGACTTTCTAAAGAGTTTACCCTGAAGATGTGACAACACTGTTGACATATGTTGCTTTGTTTACCTTTCTGACAGGGGCACAACGTGCTTATTTTTGGTTTGACATAAGGTCATGTACAGGGCATATTAAATTAAAGCGCCATTTTTGGATATTTTTCTTCAATTTGTTTTCATCTCAGGAATTGCCGATTTAAATATAATACGTCATTTCCATAACACCCTGTATGTGAGTGAAATATACTATGACAAAGAGCAGAAGCTATTCTAAACACGAAATTTTAAAGATAAGTCAATCAATCATCTTACCAACACTATAAAAAATTAGATAAACTACCATCAAAACCTAAAACGGGAAAATTTCATACATTTCTTCCACGAACAAACCCTTTACGCGCTCATTCAACTTTCCTGCTCTCCACGCTCCAACAATCAAAAACCAAACACTTTTGCTAGATCGCTGGAATAATCTTATTAATTGAACCCAATCGAGGACGAGGAGCATGATATGGAAAGTGAGGCACGCATTGAAAGAGAAGCCAACTCTGTCAGATATATGTCAGATGACAACATTCCTCCCACTATATTTGTTATATTTGGTATATTTGGTATATTTGTTATATTTATTATATTTGTTATATTTTTCAGTGAACTGCATAGCGGCGGTCCACATCGCGAAGACAACTTTTGGTTTGCCTGCAAATGTCTGGATTGGTCATTCCTACCATTACGTAACGTCCAATCCGATAGAATTGAAAATCATATTACACCACCCGAAGTGTTATGATAAAGGAGGGCTATACAAGGCTCTTAAATATTTTTTTAATAATTCTATTTTACTAGCTTCTCGTAAGTATATATATTCGCATTAGAACCCGACTCTTCAAGCCAATTTTTATAAATTTTATAAATTATACCAAAAAGGTTTTCTTAGCATTAGCGTTGTAAGTGATAGGTATAATTGCGATCTATCATCGCCTCAATTCTACATACCAGGTGTTTAAGGAGGAACGCTCACCCATATAATTTTTTTATTGTTTATTGAATTACAGATATAAAATTAGGTGGGTTTGTATGTGATATTATTTTGCATTTTATGACATGACGGATTCCATTTTGTCAGTTTCGGTTTAATCGGAAATAACCAAAATTTTAAATTTTTAAATGGAACACACAGCATATTTATGTCTATATCGATTCAGAACACCATTACAAATTCATCGACATGCCATACATCATTTTTTGACACTTCGTTGTATATTTTCCCAGAAAACTGAATTTTTTCCAATGGAAACATATTGGCTTACTCGGGAAATAAGATAGAGCACTTCTTTTCCAACAATTTGATATTGCATACCCTTATAAGGGTTTGTTCACATAAATGTGAATTTAAGTTTAGGGAGTTCATAGCAATCTACATGAAGAAATAAAAATTAAAACGTTTTGCAAAACAAATAATAGTAATATCACACAAAAATTTCAAATTCGTCACAAGCACAGGAAAGTAAATAGATCAAACGTCATGACCTTTTAAATGGTTATCATTCAAACTCTTTTCAGAAAAATGCAATTTTGTTTAAGACACATGCTGCTCTTTTACCTTTACTTATTTAAACTCAATTATTAGTTTCATAGAACGAAGTTTTAGGAAAAAACCTCTTACATAACCTCACAAATAGCAGCTATTCATATGGAAATATTCATGGGAACGTTGTTTTAATTAATGTTGGTTCTTTTTTTTCTCGCTTAGATTTATTTGTTTAAGTAATTAAAAATAAATACGATTCCTTCAACAAACTGAAGGAAACCTTCAAACTACTTCAAACAGCGTTGTTCCAAGCTTTAAATTATTATACCGGCTGGATTGGCAAAATTGTACCGAATTTTATAGAAATGTACCATCTCGGCGCCTAAAAAAAAGAACGCTAGTTCACTGGACATAAAAAAACTTAGAGTTCTAAGAAAAAAAAAGGTCGTTACCTTCACCAAGAAAGTGAACTTAAAGAAAGTCGTTACTTTCAACAGCCCTACATAACATAACAAATCCTTGGATGGAAAGTAGGATACCAAAACCGATTTGTAAGCGATTAGTAATCATCTACTAAATGCACTATAAAAAATTGATGTCACAATCGATGGGAAATCGGACGCCATTTTTTCCATCGAATTTATAAAAATTACGAAAGAAGTGAATTAAAATTATAAGAACATTATGCACGATCTCCGTTAGTGAAGAGGGGCATTAAAAATAAAATTATCACCCATTAAAAATCGCTTATAAATCGATGGGTTCTGATGAATACAGCCTTTGTAAAATGTACCGAATTCGGTACAAAAGTACGCCTAGAACAACCTTCTCGACTCGGCTTATATCGAGTCGGTTCGGTCGCCATAGCGGGCTTGTCAGATATCTTGTCAGTTTCAAACGGACTGCGTCGGGATACGGTTCATCTTATTTTATAACAAACGCCGAAGGGGTTTAAGTGGGGTATATAACCACTAAAACTAAAAAAACTAAAGATATCTGTGCCCTGGATTCGTTACTAGTTCAGTGTCATCGATTTACTTTATATTTAGATATTAAGGTCAGGGCCTATTTTTGGCACAAGTGGGCCCTAGGCCCATATACCCTCTGGGGGCCCCTCGTGATTAAAAAAGCAGGCGAAAATTTTTTGGGTGCCACGCCCTTTTTTTAAAAAGCAATAAAAAAAGTAGTACTATGTCAAAAACTAACAATTATATTATTTTAAATAAACATAACAAAAAATAAATTATATAACAAAAATAATAAAAAATGGTCATTAAAATATTTAAATTTTTCTCTTGCGCGTTTTTATTTCTGCAAATTTATTAATAATTTCATTGGTATCTATTTTTTCTAGTACCTCATTTTCCACGTTAAGAAGGGCCAAAGATGATAAATTATCTGAGTTCAAAGAGTTTCTCAGATATGATTTGACCCTTTTTAAAGTGGAAAATGATCGTTCCCCCGACGCGTTGCTGATCGGTATTGACAAATATATCCTAAGTAATGTTTCAACATTGGAAAATGTTGATACAGTATTAGTTTCGATCAAAAACGCTAACATGTTTTCAGGATTTTGAATGTTGCTAGATTTACATATTTCCTTAAATTGCATTAATTCATTTTGTAGGTCAGTTACATCTATATCTTGATTGTAATATTGTTCAATATTTTTTAGACTTGTTTGGAAATCCCCTTTGGAAATATCCACAAAAAGTACATTGAAAATATCATTAACTGAATTGTAGGATTCTTGCCTTCGTTTTAACTCTGTGACTAATTTGTCGCAAATCACAAAAAAAGTGTTTATCTTAAAGTTTTCATGTCCAACAAAAGCAATTTCCTCAGAAGAACTTTCTTCAAAATATTTCTTTCTTTTCCGTATTCTGGTAGTTTCATCTTTATACAAAGTGTTCTCAGGATGTAATTTTTTTGCCTCGTCTTCAATTTCCCCATATCGTTCTCTTAAATTTGTAACGAAAAGAATTAAACTTTTATACAGTTCGCAAGCTACAGCGAGGTTACTTTTAATTTCTTGCAAACTTTTGCTGGTTGCATTGATCCTTTGTAATAGTTGGTTCCAAATAATACTCATAAGAGCAAACTCAAATGAATTAAGTTTCTTTAAAATATCTTTCGATTCTGACCGGGTGGAATTCTTTTGGTTCGTATCTTCATGCAATTCTAATAAAGCCATTTTAATTTCATTAAAACCAATGACAAGAGAATTAACAGCATCGGCTCTAGCGGACCATCTGGTATCGCATATCTTTTTAACAACCAATGGTTTAGGTTTGGTTTTTTCCAAACATCTTTGTAGAACATTCCATCTGTAAGTAGATGCTGAGAAAAAATTGTATAAATGTTGGACCTGATCAAAATATGTACTTGCTTCTAAACAACTTTCCGCAGCACTGTTGCCGATCAAGTTTAAGGAATGGCTAGAACATGGTACGAAATGTGCACTTTTTGCTTTATGTTTTATTTTTGTCTGTAAACCATTGTATTTTCCAGACATATTTGATGCGTTATCATAACTTTGTCCCCGGCAATAATCAATATTTATGCCAAGACATTTTAATTTATCTAAAATCACATTTGCCAAATTCTCCGCAGTATGAGAAAATATAGCCTCAAAGCCGAAAAATGTTTCTACTGGTTTTCCGTTTGGTAAAACATATCTAATGATTAATGTGAGTTGGTCAATATGAGAAATGTCAGGAGTCGAATCAACAATTATAGAAAAGTATTTGGCGGCACGCAAATCTTTTAGGATGTAATTTTGAACTTCTCTTGCTAGAAGTGTAATAAATTCATTACAAACAGACGGGGAGAGATAACTGACATTACCGCTTCCTGGATTTCCATATTTATGCAAATGAGTTGCCAAAAATGGATCAAATTCACTAAGAAATTCTAAAGAGCTTAAAAAGTTTCCATTTCCCTTTGAAAATATTTTGGTGGTCGACCCATAAAAAGGTAACCCATTTTTTGACAAAAATTTTACAGCAGCCACTATTCTTTGAAGAACGTTTTTCCAATAATCTTTTTCCTGCAAAAAACTTTTTTCCATGTGTGTATCTACTCGACCCTCTACAAAACCTCTACTAACTAATATACTTATAGATGAAATATGTTCAGAAGATCGTTCATGTTGGTTTAAACTGACATTTACATTTTTCCAATCGCTAAAACCTTCATGAGTAAGACGTGTACATTTCTTACTAAAGAGTTTGCATACGTAACAATATAAATGACCGGATTTAGGACTATAAACTAACCATTCTCGAAGAACTTTTTCGCCGTTAACCTTATCTTCATAAAAAGCGGAACTTTGTAGCTGTCGAATTTTGTTATTGTCATTCTGTTTTACACATCCACTAATTTTATCAATATTTTGATTTGGTCGATTAGTTATAAAATATTGCTGAAATTCTGCACTTAGGAACTCAGGCCAATCTGTTACGTCGTTGGGAAATTGTGCTTCAATGGTAACAGTTTCAATTTCTTGTTGAAACGAGTTGTCAAGGTCATACGATTTTTCTAGTTGTGAAATCTCGTGAACCTTGTCACTATTCACAGACACCTCAAGAGAGTCATTGAAGTTTTTTTCTGTAGCCATGGAGACACACAACGTTTCTTCGGATGCTCCGCCACTGGTCGAAGGCAAAGGGTTCGCATTAGCGCATTGAACTTTTTCACGTGAAGTCACAAGAAAAGACAACATTGCATGTTTTTGCTTTTCTCGTTCATTTTCTAACATGCTCTTCCTCTTCTTCTTGCGTTTGTTGCTGCCGCTTGAATATTGTCTAGGAAGCATGGTACTTACTTATTATCTGCAGACTAAAGATAGAGATGTTAGAAAAAGAGTTATGAAAATATGTTTTTTTAAGAAAAATTTATTTACTTACCAACAAAAACAGATATTAATTTTGTCAAATTTTGAGTTAAAGCACTATTGATACAATGATACAAACAATACTAATTATTTGCAATTCAATTACCTTTGCTCAATCCGTATAATGGTTACATAACATAACTATAACTAACATTAACTGCATACTGCATGACTGCATGGCATGAACTATTAACCGAATAAACCAAATAAAGACAAAAGCATGCAGCGCGGCGCGACGACTCCCGACTCCCGCCTTTCGGTGGCGAAGAATGTTGTCGGTACCGTTCAAAGCTTTGACGCCCGGACGCGCCGAACACCAAAAGATCCTTTTGTGATGCCGAAATGCCGTCTATTGGAGAGTTATCGCGTTGAATTTTGAATTTCGGATTGTAATATTAATAAATGGTAACTGTTGTTTAAAACAGTTAGGTCGATCTTGGGGCCCCCTGAGCCAGGGGGCCCCAGGCACGGGCCTATAGGGCCTATTGGGAAAATAGGCCCTGATTAAGGTAAGCTAAATAATTATTTTTATAAGAAACTAAAGTTTTACACTTTTACACAGTTTGACAACATTGCGCGCAACATATGTTTGTGAAATAGGTCCGCAGGATAATATGACGCAGTGCTGTGGAGTGACCTGTGGGTTTATGGGTGTGTTATCCTACTTTTAAAACGTTCGATTTGAAAAAAAAATATATGTAGCGCTTCTCTAGGATACTCCAGGAGTAAATATAATACGTCATTTCCATAACACCTTATATACTGGGTGTTTCATTTAAAAATCAAAAGTTGAGGTCCTGTTAAACCGGAAGTGACAAAATGGAATCCGTCATGTCATAAAAGGCAAAATAGTGTCACATATAAAGTCATCAAATTTTATTTCTGTAATTTAAACATTAAAAAGTCATAGGGGTGAGCGTTCCTCCTGAAACACCCGGTATAGCATTTAGCGAAACAATGTTGAATATATTATGGAGTACTACGGCACATTTAAAACAAATTTCGACAAGAACGTCACATGGAACGCTTTGGTTCTAGAGCTAGGATATAATATATTATAATTTTACTTAAGGAAGTTTAAAGAGGGGTAACTTTCTCGTAGTAGTAGCGGAGAGAGATTGCTTCCAGCAAGTAGGTCAGTATGGCCCTTTTGCCTACATACCTACAGTTTTATGCGAATGTCGATCCACAATTATTTTACCTGTTGGCATTTTATTATGGTCGGTACAGATTTTACCATCTTATCGGAGTTGTCTCTCTGACGAAAACTACAGAAGTGACACTCCACGGGCGACCATTTTCACCACCGATTCCTGCATTTAGTTTAACAGCGGTGAGGACTTACTGAAATTTCACACTAACAACGTTTGTGAATTATCCAATATCGAACTAACCAAATTATTGTACTACATGTCGAATGTAACCACTGTGAAATGGACCACTCTTAAACCTAAAATCATTTCATTCTAGAACGATGTAAAAGTATAATTTTTTTGAGATTACGACTCATAAAAACATCAGTTTTAATTATCTGTATTTTGACATTGGATGGTGAATACCTTCCTACATAACAGCGTTTTATTTTTACGTATTTGTGATTAAATTAAGAAAATTATTAGCATGCGAGAAACTAACTACAACAAAAAACTAACATTACATTTTAAATAAATACGTCTGATAAAATAAAAGTTAAAAAAGACTTGTCCCTATTTTTTAGAAAAATGTGTGATTTATTTAATTTTTAGGTGAACAATGGAAAGTGAAACGAAGATATTTTGCAAATAGCTTTAAACCTGCAGTTATAAAAGAATCGTGTGTTAATTTTTATCAAAAAAGTTGCAAATTGCTTCTTGATATTAAAGCTCTTAATGGAGGTGAAGATGTCTTTCAATTCTTCGGTAGACATGCATTCTCCAGCTTTTTTGGTAAGCGTTATATTTAGTTATATATAGGATGATCATATATTAAATACATGAAAATAATAGGTTTGAGCTAAACATGCCTTAGTAAAATGTTGGCAGTTAATTAAGCACAGGGTAGTTGATAAGACAGAGGGTAATTTCTTCTTTTATTTTACACTTTGTTACGTTAGCTTTCGAAATGTATTAAAAAAAAATGTCATTGCGAACAAATGAAAAATAATAACAATTTAATTGTTTGAATAGTTTTAACATACAGTATAATCATCTTAAATTAAAAAAAAAAATTTTAAAAATACCATTTCTGTTCTTATCCTCTTATCTACAAAACACATTTTACGAGAAAGGGGCACCTCTTTTAATTCGGAAATTATTAAATGTTTTTGAGCGCAAGTCACGAAGCGCGCGAATTGCCCAAGCGCGCGACGAGTCGAAGCGTATCAGAACTTAATCGACCTCCCTGCAGTGTGAATCATTAATATTTTCATTCCAAGGAAGGACAAAAATATGAGTGAATAGAACATTGAAAAAGGCACAAATTATGTTATGCAGCCTCGCCTAAACGGTTATTGCATAGACTCCATCAATTTGCTTTAAAAGCTTTATTTACAGTAAAATTTAACTTCTTCTAACACTCTTTGTGTATACTCGAAGTCCACAATTGTAGACTGTGACTCATTTCATAGTCCGAACAACAATGCAGCGAATGCGGTTGATAATATTTTGTACGGTTACCCGCTATTGTCTGTTTAAAATTACCTAAAAAGCCGCTTCCTCGCGCTTATTTGGTCGCAAACGCGCGGCGTAGCCAAACTGTAGTTTTTTCGAGCTTCATATTATTTATAGTAATAGTATTTGCACGGGGAACGGATCAGCGGGCAAACGTTTAAATATAGCATACACATGGCAAGACTGTTTGATATTATTGTATCAGTTGCAAACTGTTGAGAGAGGCGTAACCAGCTGGTTTTACTGTATTTTCATAGATAATTTGTATTCGGTTATATTGTTATTGTGTATTGTTGTTGTTGAGTATTGTTGTTTGCTGAGTATTGTTGTTGCCGAGTATTGTTGTTGTTGAGTATTGTTGTTGCGTATTGTTGTTGTTATGGTGGATAGTTGTTACTGTATATAATTATTGTTGTTGCTGTTTTTCTATTATCGACTAATAGTGTTATTTGTGCTAGTGGTAAAAATGCAAACTACTGCATCAACTAGCGGTCCACCTTTAAAAAAAGACGACCCAATTTAACACAGAGGGAACAAGACATGATAAAATCTGTGTATGAAGGTGTTCGGACCCGAAATTCGGATTTATCTATGCTAGATACAATGGAACTATGTGCTTCTTTAACGAAAGAATCGGCTAGTACAGGGGTCGGCAACCTGCGGCTTTTTTGATGTGAAGCTGCGGCTCTTTAGTTCCATACGCAAATATTATTTATTTTATCGAAAAAAAAACATTAAAAATTCGTTCTGAATCGATTAACGAGGATTAGGCACCGGTTCTATCTCTCAGTCACTTATACTCACTTTTCAAAGCACCCCTCCCCCGTGACACGCGTCTTTACTGTCGTCAGTCCGTCGGAAGCTCTCGAATGACGCCGTCGTCGGATATTTCTATGTAGGTATTAATTCGTTTTCGACGCAAGACAATTTGGCGTATTCACCAGTGCTTTGGCTGTGACCAGGGGTCGGCAACCTACAGCTCGCGAGCCGCATGCGGCTCTCTCGATGTCAAGTTGTGTCTCTTTCGATATCAGATTGCGGCCGTTAATGCGGCTCTTTAAATATTTTAGAAATTGTGTAAATTATAACTTTTGGCTCTTCCGTCTCAAAAGGTTGCCGACCCCTGGGCTAGTACAGTACTCAGGACTTTAAAAAATAAGAAGAACAAGAATAACTCCAAAGTTCAGAATCATGTAGGCCGAAAAAAAATCGTACTTGATAATGCGACAAAATATGCAATTCGTCGAAAAGTACGGTTTTTATTTTAAGAATGAAATTCCCACATACAAAAAATTATGTCGGAAATAAAAAAGGACGACTCATTGCCAAAAATATCGCTTCTCAGTAATTACCTGAAATTTTGCGTATTTTCAATAATAAGTACTTATATAAATTTTTAATTTTACGCGCCACTGGAAGTCTATTTCCTTCTCGCTCAAATGCAGTTGTCGTTTCATTTTGTCATAGATGAATCACTGTCTACAATTGTGGTCTCCGAGTATAGTTCAAAAACTTTAGCACGCCAATAACTACAGATTCTTTGTTTAAGGGACTCATCCGTTACTGGCAAGTTAAGAGCTACTAAATGATGCAAACCTTTTCTGACACGTACTTTTCGATGACGAGACAGATCGAAAGGATTAAAACATCGATCTGTTAGAATTTTCGAACCACTCAAAAATTTTGATGATTTTTGCATTTTAGCAAAACTTCACTTATGACTAAAACAGTATGCTTATAATAATGAAATGAGCATGGCACGCTGTCGATCTTTCGAGCAACAGAATAGAAATATTAATGCTTCACACTGTAGCCAGTTCGATTGTAAGTTCTGACACGATTCAACCCGTGCCATGGCACGCTGCGATTGACCATATTTAATAAGTTTCGAACTAAAAGGGGTGCCACTTTTTTGTAAAATTGGTTTTGTAGATAAGAGGATGAAGAACAAAATGGTATTTTTTTAAATTAATTTAACACGTTCGCTACCGGCGACCACTATAATAGTGGCCTTACCGATACTCTATAGTGGCCAAGAATTCTGACTCATTTTTATGCATGTAAAATGGATCTGGTCCACGCGCTGTGGTTGTGTACCTTTGTGCGGTTTGTCGTCGGTCCGTTGCCACTATAATAACCATGGCCGACCAAATGAAGGCTTACTATTTGAGTCCGAGAAAAACTATTCAGTGGTAAGGTAGCATATTCTTCCACCTTGTAGGTATATGCATTTCGAACGCTTATTTTCTTTACAAAAAAAGAACAAACACAAAGAAAATTCTATTGGACTTCCGTGACGAGATAAAAGCTACACCGTTGGAAGTAATACCAGTAAATTTTCAAGGACACCATTTTCCGGAAGCCATACCTGGAGAAAAAAAATTAAGGAGGTGTCGTTTTTGCTCCAAAAGTAATGTGCGGAGACGTTCACGGTATCATTGCCCAGACTTGCCTGGTTTATGTGTAGATCCGTGCTTCAAGAACTGGCATCTAAGATTGAACACATCATTTTTTAAAGTTATATTTTAGATTTTAGATCGAACGGTCTATTTACTTGTTTATTATTATTTAGTTTTGAAATATAATAAGTAAGGAAATCTTGATATATATTTTTATTTGGGCAACTTTTCAAATGGCACTAAAGTGGCAGTTGGGTTATACTAACCCGAGAAATATAAATGAACGGAGGGCCACTATAGTGACTCAAGGTCAAATGTAGTGACCTTGACTTTCTAAGTCATAACAATAGTGTATGTAGGGAAATCATCAAAATATTACAGGTATATCCCGAAATACGGCTCTGGTTCACAGCGGGATCTTGCCATTTCTGGTCGGTAGCGAACGTGTTAAGATGGGTTAACAGCATGTTAAAATGAATTAAACTAAAAAAAGAAAATCTGTCTTTGGAACTATTGAACGTAGAAAAAATCCAAGTACGTCACTAGATTCTATGTAAAAAAACTACAATGAGAACATTTTATTTCTTTCTGATAAGTTACAGGGTAACCGAAATATGGGGGTATATCAATAACGAGTGGTCCTAGAAAAGTTCTAGTAAGGGAATCTTGTTTCACAAAAAAGTAGCTTAGTGCTGCAAGAACCGCATCCTTCTATCTTAAGTAATAGCCGAGATACCCCGGAAAACCACCGAAAATTGGACACCCTGTACACTCATGTATTAACGCATGTACGCTCGTATATGAACACCTTTATGTACTGCCTTACAGCGTGTGTAAACGTTTTTGCACGTTGCAACATCAAATGTTTTTTTATATACAGGGTCATTCACGGTGAGTGGCCTTTTCAAAGATCTCAGGGACTAAAAAAGGTATATTTCTGTGACCTACTGATACTCGCTATAAAAGATTCTTATCTTTTTAATGAAGATATATATATCACTTCCGGTTGTACCGGAACTCAGTGTCAACTTGCTTATTTAGAACACCCTATGTATTATTCTATTTTTGATTTCTACGTAAGATTCTAGACATATTTATTATATCATGCCATAACCTAAATCTAAGCATATTTGACATATTTATTGACCAATCCAACGACCTGTCAAATAAAATTTTTAGGTTATCTGGTGGGCAAACAAAGGTTTTGTCCATATGTTTACTGTTAAGCTCGTAGCGTTTTTGGAGCGTTTTACTGTGATTGTGTGGTCTTTTGTTAACAAATTTATTATTAGAATAGATTCATTTAAGTGTATATAATAAGTATTTGTGAAAGAAAAATGCCGACAACGTGTATTGTGGTCAAATTGTGGAAGCCGTCCTGATCGCGACCATTTCCTTATTTTCATTTGATTCGCGGTAAAAAAGACTATTCATTACCCACAAATAAACGATTTATCAAAGAAAAGGCGGGATATGTGATTAATAGAGCAGCTATCAAGAGGGAAGATCTTACAGAATCAATTTTAAGAAACCAGAGAGTGTGTAGTCAGCTATTCAAATGGCCCTACTCGAAGAGAACTTTAAAATATTTTTTCCTATCACTTTATCTACTTAAGTTTTATAATAATTAAAAATATACTTACATAGTTTTAAAACATATATTTTGAATCTTGTAGAACATATAGTACATACAATTTGTAAATAAACCCATTTTGATAATACGTATTTTTAAAAACAATTCATGTTAAATAAGGATAATATTTAGTATAAGTACTTTATATTTAAATGTTTGATACGCACTGAATTATATATATAAATAAAACAATACATTTAATATAAATAATATATTTACCAAAATATAGAAATAAATTATTATTAAATACAAATAAGTAAGCAAGGTTTTGAGTTCATATTTGAATAAATTTATCATCCCTTCTTTGAACACTGAAGGTAAAGTTACCTCTGTCTTAACGAACCAGAAACTGTGCCGAAGTTCATATTTGCAATTGGGATAATGGGCAGTTCCGTGGACAATAATGGAAGGTACATCGTTACAAAAAATCATACCTTTATTTCTGTTGATATATTCCACAGCAAAAATTGGTTTAGCACCACTGGCTTTTTGTGGCTGGCTGGCTGTGAATGCTTCACCTGAAAAAGAATATTATATACATTAATTAACATAAAGTATTGCATTCCGAAAATTGAGTGACACACCTTAAATTTTTTTAGTTCAAAAGTGAAAGATCTTATAAAAAAGTTGGTCACTCCTGCACTAGGTATCAAACACTTGAAGTAAACAAAAATAATTACCTTTCCAAGCATGACATAGAACTCATTTACAACCTTCGTTCCAAGATTTATAACAGAACTGGCTGAAAAATATTAATGAGCTTCAAGGGTCTTGTAGGCTTTCATCTGCTCATGTGAATAAAAACTATGTGTTAAGGCTACAAAAATCGAAATACGAGATGATAGGCCACTGGTAGAATCCCATTAATGGTTTAGTCCAAATCAACAACTGCCATGGTAAAAAGATGCAAATCCTTTATTAATTTCAGCTTCATTAGAAATCTAAAACAAATTATAATTTTATATCATTTGAATATGATATTCAAGAATAGAATTTTACTATTTAAATGAGAAAAATGCTCATGAATCTTAAATTGAAAGTATAATCAAAATGTAAACAAACATACCTCTGGTCTACGTCTGAACATTATTGCAATAATTTCTTCAAATATGAACTCTGCATGATAAAACACACTGGTACGTTTTCACAATTAAATGGTCTTAACAGAACCAGCAAATATTTAGAATTTAGATGGTTTAAAACTGTATAAAACTCCCAAGGAAGGTAATAAACCTATCTAAATCAATGCAAACAATGGATTTGTTTGCCCACCAAGGAAATTTTGACAGATGAAAAGTCACGTGGTTTGGATTGCCTAATAGGGTCGATATTTGAATGTTACATTAAGTTAGGCCTTATCTAAGATAGCCTTAACGTTAAGTTAAACCTTAAAAACTATGTTTTAAATTAATTTGATGATCAATTGACGGGTTAGGTCTACCACGTTGTTAAAAGTCAATTCCTTTAGATGAGAGTTAAATAGAACATTAATATATTGTCAAACTTATGTTAAGGATGACTTATCTGTACCTTAAGGTGACTTTGAAATATCGGCCCTTAGGATTTCACACTTATGGATTTTTTCTATAGGAAGCCTTTATTATTTAATTTAAGTCCTTGTTGAAAAGGACCTGCTTTAATAGATTTTTTATAATATTTTTAAGCTATTAAAACAAAGTGTTCAAAAAATAATATCAAAATTGAAATTTGGAAAACTGAAAAAATCTACATTTTCAAAAGGAGACCAATGTAATTATTTCCAATTTAGCATTAAAAATAACGGTCAGTTTGTATAAGGTTGTCTATTCTGAAAATTTTTAGTTATCAAAATATTGCCAATTTAATATTTTTATATGGCGATTTTCCTGCGGATTTCAATTTCATTTCATTAAGCAAGTTTTCACCGACTTCCGGTATAACCCACATATATTTACATATATAATCAGTATATTGCCAATACGAACGTTCCAAAGTACAAAAAGTGTCCCCGCTATGGGAGATGGCGCGGGCCTATTGAGTTTGCGCAGTAGGGTGGAAATTTTATCGATCGCGTCAGAGCCGGCCCGACATTATTTGTTTATTGTTATTCGTCGCCATCTTTGGTTCTGGATGCTTTTTCAAATTACAGAAGAAAAAGTGGTTCATCCACATTGTTGTCGGTATATCAGTGCTTATAAACTTTCATTACAACAACAATTTTTGGAGTTTTTAATATGTGGTGATTCGATTCACTGTTTGGTAGGTTAGTGGCTTGTGTTGTTTAAGATGAAAGGACACAAGTGCATGGTGCTTTTTTGCAAAAGTCGTGGATCAATATCAGGTATAAAGTATTTCAGGTATGTCATATGTATATACGAAAATATTTTGCTTATCACTTTATCCGATCATTGGAACCGAGTTTCACTAAAAAGCTTGTAAAAAAAAGAAGAGAGTGTCACTCGTATACAATATAATATATATGTGGTCACTACCTAACTTTAAAATTAATGTATTTTTGATTTGGTGCATTAGTAGCTCATAATAATTCCCTAAATAGTCAATATAGTCATTCATTCTTAATTTTTGGTTTAGAACAAAGTGAGGTTAAGAAACATACGACGTCGGATGAAAGTTAAAATAAAGCTCATCGTGTCGATTGTTACAAATATTCGGACGGAATTTGGCACCAAAAGTTTACGCCAATCAGGGCACCGTCGGATCATCATATCATCAGAAATCGTATGCATGGAACGCTGTCTTAAATCGAACTAATCGAAATTTTGATTGCAATATTTTTCCTAACGAACCTTATAAAAGTTGAAATCCGGTCCTGTCGAATGTTTCACGTACTTTCACAAGGAAATTTCAAAACTGCGCAAACTCATAACGCCCCCTTCGATGCCCATAGCGGGAACATAATTGCAGGTGATATTAGCAATATACTGTTTATATTTACTATGTGGTATAACCAGAAGTGAATAGATATGTCATCTTTTATAGCGAGTACCAATATTTTTTTTAGTCCCCGAGATCTTTTAATAGGTCAATCGCCGTGAATGACTCTGTATAGAATGCCAATTGTTTTGTAGCAACAACTGCAGGTTTACAAGATGAAGGATTCCATCCAGAGGTGGAACAGATCCCAAATATTCTTTCAATGTACGTATAGGTATGTTAAATGCAACTATAACTAAAAAAACAGAATTTAACATAGCATTAAATTCATTTCATAGCTGATACAGTTCTAGGCAAAAATTGTGCACCTTATGAGGAAACCAGGAAATCATTGAATTTAACAAATATCTTTTATTTTTATTTAAAAAGTCTCGAGGAAACACCTCAAGAGACTAAAATAACACCTCATTTCAGTATATTTTTTACATATTTGCTTCGTTTCAATAACATATTACCGTCCAATTTAGAGATTTTACTAGACAGAAATAAGTGAACAACGTACTGAAATGAGGAATAAAATTTTCTGAGAAATTATAAATTTTTTCAAACGTAAAATATTTTTGCATCCTAGACAGAAGTGTTATGGAAATGAATTATATATAAGTAGGTTATGTTATAGCTTATGTGTCCTCGAGGAAGCCCAAATATTCTTTTCTTAAATCAATCTTACCTTAGACCCATTGTAATTTGGTAAATTTTGTTACTGGCACCCAATTAAATAATTAGGGAAAAGATGCGGAATTAGGGGTCCAATAATATGCCGCAAAAAAAATCAAAAATAAATAATAATAATAATAATAATAATAATAATACTTCTTTATTTCAAATTAGATTCTACAAAGTAGGATGAAAGTGAAATGACGTCATAAAATGGAATGGGTTTACCATTCCTTGTCTAAAAAGTCCACTAATGTATAGGGTTCAATATCTATTAACACTTTTTTTAATGTTTTTTTCCACTTTGACACACTGGTAATAGATTTTATATCATTTGGCAGCTTGTTAAAAAGTTTGATACACATATAATAAGGATTCTTTTCTGTGATAGTTAAACGGTGACGAGGATATAATAAGTTTTTTGTTCTTGTATAGTTAAGATCGACATTTACAGTTTCAAACTTGTTCTTATTCCTAAACAAAAACATCAGACATTCAAAAATATAAAGCCCATAGACTGTTAGAATATTCATTCGTTTAAATATTCCCCTACAGGAATCTAAAAGGTTCATTTTATTAATTATCCTTATTGCTCTCTTTTGTATTACAAAAACCCTTTGTAGTTCAGAGCTACTTCCCCCGAACAGTATGCCATATCTCAGGACGGACTCAAAATTTGCATAGTATAGAATTTTTAAGGTGTTTAAGTTCATATATTTAGCCACTACTTTTATTCCATAACCTATACTACTCAGTTTCAGACACAAACCATCAATATGATTCCCCCATGATAAAAATTCTTCTATAGTAATACCTAAAAATTTTGTATTATTATCTAAAATTATCTGTTTGTCGCCTAGAGTGATTTTATCAGGTTTATTCACTTTACTTTGCTTGGTCCTGAAAAGAAGTAATTTAGTTTTCTCGTCATTTAAAATTAATTTATTTTGTGAAAACCAGTTGCCGATTATAACAAAAGCATTTTCTGCATTGTTAATAATATCCTCAATATTTGATCCTGATACAAGGAGATTCGTGTCATCTGCATAGTTTGTTGTTGAACAACAACTGCTTTCGATACTATTGAGGTCATTTAAAAATATAATGAATAGTATAGGCCCCAATATACTCCCCTGAGCTATGCCAATACTGTTTCTTTGTAAATCAGATTTTACTTCGTTGTTACAATCCTGAAACACCACTCTTTGCATTCTATCCGACAGATAAGACCTTATCCACTCATGTGCATTTCCTCTAATTCCATATTTATTCAGTTTATACAATAATAAATTCCTATCGATGCAGTCATACGCTTTGCTTAAGTCCAGAAATATACCTAGAGCCAGGTTTTTATTTTCCAACTGATCTAAAATGGCCTTTGTAAATTGAAAAATTGCAGTAGTGGTGGATCTACCTGTCAAATAGCCATGCTGTGTTTGAGAGAAAAGCTTACATTTATTCATAAAATTAATCAATCGAGAACACATTGCTAGTTCAAAAATCTTAGAAAAACTAGGAAGTAAGCTTATAGGCCGAAAATTATTTAAATCTTTGGGAGAGCCTTTTTTATAAAGAGGTTTTATCTTGGCAACTTTAAGTTGTTTTGGTACAATACCATATCTCATTGAATTATTTATTATATGTTTCAGAACACTAACAATATCTACAATCGAGAGTTTAACTATACTTGTTGGGATTTCATCGTCACCGCTACTGTATTTGTTTTTTAATTTGCGCGTTATATCTAATAATTCATTGTTAGTGATAGGTTGCAGAAACATCGATTGGTTATTGTCTGGGATCTTACACTGAAAAGGGGTTATATTTTTATTTCTCATCATTTCTGGTATTATACTTAATAGATGATTGTTAAAATCATTCACCAGCTTCTGAGGATTTTCACCAAAATGATTTTCATTTATGTTTAGTTTACCATTTATCTCATTACAAATGGCCCATAAACATTTATTTTTATTATCTGAGGTCCTAACCTTCTTTTCATAACTGTTAGATTTTTCTGCTTTGAGAAGCTTATCATACTCTTTTTTTGTCTCGGTGTAGAAAGGTTTATATAAATTATATTTTCTCGATAATACCAGCAATGTGTCCAACCTTTTCTTACATTCTACAGTTTCCCGACTTCTCTGTGTTGTTTTTTTGTTTTCATACACTAGAGTTTTAGGAAAACACTGATTAAAAATTCTGATATAGGTATCCATAAAAGTATCCCACTGGCGATTAACTTTTTTTTTATCTATTTGAAAAACATCTTCCCAATTCTGTTCTTTCAAAGCCCTTTGGAATTCGCGTTTATTTTCTTCCGAAAAGAATCTTTTATGAATAAGATTGTTTTTTGTTTTGTTCATCTCGAAGGTTATTACTTGTGCCATGTGATCAGAGATATGTGTTTCGATAACGTCAGTATGATAAGCAGTTTCCAGACTGGTAAAGATGTTATCCAAACAACTCTCAGTGCTCTGGGTAACTCTAGTGCTTTGAAAAACTGTACCTTTTATGTTATAGAAATTTAAAAGTGAAAACAAAGAAATTTTATTTACATTATCTTTCAGCATCTCAATATTAAAATCCCCTGCAATAAAAACTAAGGAGTTATTGTCAATTTTACTTAACATATTTTCTAGCTTAACATAAAAAAGATATATAACAATATAATAACAATTTTTTTACCATTAATGAAACATTCAATGGCGGCACATTCACATTCATTTTGTACAGATAAATTATTAATACTTTTAAAGACCTTAAAATTCATTGATTTTTTTATATACACTGCACTACCTCCATGTTGACCTTCTCCTCTGCAAAAACATGCTGCTAATTTAAAACCCTTTATTCCTATTTTTGACAACTGTTGTTGTGTTTTCCAGTGTTCTGTAAGACATAAACAAAAACATTCTGGCTTGTCCTTAAGTAACGCTTCTATACGATCAACGCTGTTCCCAATCGATTGAATATTTTGATGTATCACACTGAATTTGTTTTTTACTACAGTATTATTTAACCTAAAAAAGACTCATCTATAGTTATCTGGTTTCCATAATTTTTTTGATCTGGTGAGTAATTTATGTTACTTTGGTATTGTCCTAGCCTTCTTTGATATACAGGGCACTGCGAGTCTCTTGCCGAGTGTTTGCTTTCATCTGGCCTTACCCTTAATTTAGTACAGTTTGGACACTTTTCTCCTTTGTTGATACAATCTTTGCTTTGATGTTCCCCACCACACTTATGGCAGCATTGCTTTTCTTTGCAATATTTGGCCACGTGTCCAAATTGTGAGCAGTTAAAGCAAATGGCCAGATTGAAGTACTCTTCCACATATACCTTCATTAAATCCAGATTGATTTTTTGCCTCTTCAGATACCATTTAGCAACATCTGGAGATGCCTGAATAATCCAATTTTCTTTGCTTTGGTTTCTGCATGTCTTTTTTGCCACAATTTTTATTTTATCTGTTACTGCACATCCCAAATCCGTTTTTATTTCTTCATTTAATTCAACAATATCTTCAAGGAATTCCTCATTTGTTAAGCCCTTTCTCAAACCTGTTACCATAAACATTGGATCCATACTTTGCGTCTCTTTAATTTTTATATTTATTTTATCTTTAAGGGCATTTCTGAGCTTTTCTTGTTGATCTTTATTGTAACTTTCCAATACCACTGCACCACTTTTTAGGTATCTGACATTCTTAAATCCACCGTCAGTATCTTTCGATGAGATGTTTAGCTTAAGTTGTTGCATTGTGGCGGTAGCGTCTGTAATTTTGTCTATTGTTATAAGGGTTTCAAGTTTTTTTTGTGTCTTTGGTGTTGTCCATGTGGTTTCAACTTTTGTATCTCTTTGAAGCTTACTATTGGTCTCCAATGCGCTAACATCAGCGTATGTCTTTGGCATTGTTGGTTCAGTGATCGGGTTTATTTTAATAGGCATATCTGTGCGAGCGACTTTGTTTAAACTATTTGCCTCTTGTATCTGATACTTTAATAGTAAGTTTTCGTTTTCTAAACTCCCGATTTTGTGTATCAATAAAGTCAGAGATTTATGAATTTTGCAGCTATTATTATTGAGACAATCTCGGTCAGCTTTTGACATGCTTTTTTCATTGTCCTTATTTGCCATATCTGAAATTTTATCCAGTGACGAAAATACATCCCACATTAGCTTTTCTATGTTTAAATTGCATTGCTCATTTTTTGATGCACTGTCTTCAATGTGGTTACATTCTTTAAGAGTGGTGTGTGATAAGTTTCTATCACATTGTCTTTTTAATGCCCTGTCTGATTCGGGGGTAACGTCGGATCTAATTCTTTTCCCTGAATATTCATTTTCCTGGTAGTTGTTTTCTAAATTTATTACCTGCAATATTTCTTTTGATTTCGTGGGTGGGGTGCGGGATACGGAATTTCTCGGTTTAAATACCTCATTAGACTCTAGATCTTCCTGTCTTTCATCGCTGGCAATCTCTTTTAAAAAAGAAACCTTCTCTTCATCCATTGTCGAATTATTTGCTATCTCCTTATTGAATGACCCCGGTATTTGACCATTACCGTTATCAGCCGTGCATCGGGAGCTCTTATCAGCAGACGTTTTTACCGATTTGTTTATGTTTCGAATTCCAATGATTTTGTCAATTTCGTTTTTGGTTAACTGACTTCTAGAACCTGCTGAAAAACTCCTGGTTTTTACAACTCCGACTTGATTTTTTCGATTTCTCTTTTGTTTAATGTCTGCATCACCATCACTACTGTCCTCCATACTAGTTTAAGATTTAAATAATATATATACCCTTCAAATTAACACACAAAATGCAGAGCATCAATAAAATAGTCGCACATTCGATAGTAATGAGATAGTCAGAGGTGGCTTTGAAAATATTTGGAAAAATACAAAATTTTGAGTTTCGGTTTATATTTTTCCTGACTTTGTTCGTATAGATGTCCAAAAATAAATGTCACTTTCCCATTGGTACTTTTTATTCTCCACAAGATGGCATCATTAGATCTTTAATGCAACGTCTCGTCTTGAGGAAACAATCATCAACTTATTTGTTTTTCAATACTGGTCTGGATTTTTTTGATTAAATTGTGAAGGAGGTACTAGATCTACGTTCAACAGTATAAATAAAGCACTTACTGGTTTTCCAACGTTTTGTTTCTTAAATTGACCATCTTCATTTAAATACCCCTATTACCCCTGTAATTTACATTGTTTTAAACGAACAAACCCGAACAAACCCGTATAATTCGAAAATGTAAAACTGAATACATTTTTTAAAAGTCTTAAAAAAGTGCTGGCTTTAAGAGTCAAATTTTATTTGTATTAAACAAATAAATTACTCTTGTACTTACACTAAATATAAATTTGATACAACTATTAATTTGAAATAAAAAAACAGTAATAGTACCTACGTGACGCAGCTCTTCTCTACAGTACAGGGTGTCCTATTTTCGAGACTTTTATAGGGTATCTCCGTAATTGTTAGTGCTATCAAGAAAGTAATGTAGGCGTCATGGGCTCTTTTTGGGTCAAACTTGAAATGGACAATTTTCGCTCGCTTAAGAGATACGGGCGAAAATCAAAAAATTGACAATTTCAAAATTACCCTATATTATCTTAGTTAAATGAAATGCGGAAAAATGTTTTATACAGAAGTTTCTTTATAATGATTGCTGAATAATCTGCCGCTTTCAGAATAAGTATACGGGGTCAGGTAAAAAAGTTATCAGACCTAACCTCATTTTTTTAAATGGAACACCCTGTATATTTTAATCTAAAAAGATTGCATTTTAAATTCTCTTTTTCAATATATAATACACCATGGATGATATTGGTTTCCTAGCCGATTTATTTAAACTTCATTACTTTGGAACGAAATAAAAGATTCAGATAAGGTAAAAAATAATGGGAATCATCGCAAATATTCGGCTTTGTTGTCCTTAAATGGTTGCCGTCTTTCCGGCTTGCGAACAAAATATAAATGTTCCGCCATTTCTTCGTTTTTTCCACTTTCAATATAAACTGATATCAAATTTTCCAAAGTGTTGATAAGTTAATTTCACAAATATTTAAAGTGAAATTGACGTTAAATGTTAATAACAAATCGAATGTCAATATAGTTGTTTTTAACATATTAGCTTTTGTTTCATGGTCTACTGTGGTTTAAAGTAATAAAGTTTAAATAAATCGCCTAGGAAATCAATATCACGCATGGTGTGTTATATATATGAAAAGAGAATTTCAAATGCTATCTATTTAGATTGAAATATACAGGCTATTCTATTTAAAGAAATGAGGTTAGGTCCGATAACTTATTTTACCTGACCACGTATACTTATTCTGAAAACGGCAGATTATTCAACAATCATTATAAAGAAACTTCTGTATCCCTCTTAACTAAGAAAATATAGGGTAATTTTGAAATTGTCAATTTTCTGTTTTCCCCCGTATCTCTTAAGCGAGCAAAAATTGTCAAATTTTGATTTTACCATTTTAAGTTTGACTCGAAAAGAGCACATGACACCTAAACTGCTGGCCATTTGCTTTCGAGCAAGAAAAATTTCGCCTAAATTTAAAAGGGAATATTTTCTGAACCAGATATGACCTCGATCTCCGGTTTTTAATGGTTGATAGATTTGTCCCTTAGGAAACAATTGCCAAAGTTGGATTATCTTAAACTGTCAGAAAATTTTATATACAGGGTGTTAAAGAGGACGATGATTTTTGCACAAATTTCAATAGCATGTAACTTTCACAATAATATTTTTAAATTTTATCACTGTACGTCAATTGAATCACTGGTTCATAGCAAAGAAAGTAATCTGTTAAATTTTTTATATCTGCTATATTTTAAGAGATACCGATTTTTTTGAAAAACTTTGCCTTTTTCAACTTTTTGTTAGCTAGATCCCACTGTGCGTTGTATCGTGCAAACTTTGCAAGTGATTATTATACCTTATGAAAAGCTTGTTTATGTTCAGTAACAACAATTGTGGCGTACTTATAATCACTTATATGTCTATGCTTTATGAGTATCTCACAATTTTTTGTATTGGAAAGTACTCGCCCCTAGATTAGGCAAGTTTTTCCTTATTTTTTAGTTTTTCATATCACGCTACAGGTATATTATACAGTGTATACAAATTTTAAAAAAGATAATTTTTTTATTTAATTGTTTGAAGAAATTTATTTATTAATTTCTAACTTTCTAACACGACACTATTCCTAAAATTAAACTAAATAAATTAATATAAAAAAAAATAAAAAAATTATCTGTTTTAAAATTTTGTAAACACCGTATAATATACCTGTGGCGCGATATGAAAAACTAAAAAATAAGGAAAAACTTGCCTAATCTAGGGGCGAGTACTTTCCAATACAAAAAAATTGTGAGATACTCATAAAGCATAGACATATAAGTGATTATAAGTACGCCACTGCATATCACAACATTTAGGTACAATTGTTGTTACTGAACATAAACAAGCTTTTCATAAGGTATAATAATCACTTGCAAAGTTTGCACGATACAACGCACAGTGGGATCTAGCTAACAAAAAGTTGAAAAAAATCGGTATCTCTTAAAATATAGCAGATATCAAAAATTTACCAGATTACTTTCTTTGCTATGAACCAGTGATTCAATTGACGTACAGTGATAAAATTTAAAAATATTATTGTGAAAGTTATATGCTATTGAAATTGGTGCAAAAATCATCGTCCTCTTTAACACCCTGTATATAAAATTTTCTGACAGTTTAAGACAATCTAACTTTGGCAATTGTTTCCTAAGGGACAAATCTATCAACCATTAAAAACTGGAGATCGAGGTCATATCTGGTTCAGAAAATATTAACTTTTAAATTTAGCCGAAATTTTTCTTGCTCGAAAGCAAATGGCCAGCAGTTTACATTACTTTTTTGATAGCACTAAGAATTACGAAGAATAAACCCTATAAAAGTGTCGAAAATGGGACACTCTGTACAGGAGCGGGATTTATACAGGGTGGAATGCTACCGACGTAAAAGTCGTTTGTTTTCTTATTCGTGACTCAAATTTTCATTAATTTTTACATTCTTCCATGTCGTTTATGTTCCTATTTTTATAAAATTGTTTAAAAGTAATATAATCAACAATTATGCAGATTATAAATTTTCAAAAATATAATAAAGTTCCGGCTGACCCTTAATGCAACTCCACACAACTTTTATAGGTTATGTGATATTGTTGTGACACCCTCCATTCGTTCTCTATACAGGGTGTTCATTTGAAAACTTCCCACCACTGATTTATCGAGAACCACTGATTAAAAGAAAAAGCGCCGAGACACGTCAAAAGATTTGCCAAAGGGGACAACTTTTTAACCAAAAACTACTTCACCCCCTTTTACCCTCTGCCCCCGGGGTCATCCCCTTAAAAATTTAAAATGACTAGGGGTAGCAAGTAATAGCTTGTTTGAAAGTGCTTTATTTTGACATTTGATTTTTTTAAAATCGGTCGATTCGTTTTCGAGAAAATTAGAAAAAATTTTACCGCCTTCTTTTTATCAACACAGATAACATGGGCGAACTGTTTTTATTCTTACACCTGTTTAGTTTTTTATACCTGTTTAGTTTTTTTATAGTTGCTAAGGGAAAGAAACAATTTAACTTGCTATCAGTTACCTTTCTGACAATCTTGGGATAGTGAAAATTAATTTATTGATTCAGATTTTACTTCCAAAATGATTAACACACTAGCGGAAAGAGTGGAAATGATTCTAATTTATGGTGCCCAAAATCAATGTGCTCGGCAAACTGCCGTTACATTTAATGCCAGATATCCGGAAAAGATAACTTCGCATAGGTATGTTTTGGACCTTGTTACTAAATTTACTGAAACTGGATCTGTTGTAAATAAAAAACGTAATAATCGTAGAGTTTTGGATGAAGCCGCTCAAGTTGAAGCTTTGGGTCATTTTGCCATAAATCCTAATACTTCATTACGGAAAATTGTTTATGCGATTGGTATTTCATTAGGCTCTGTACACACAGTTACTAAATTACATAAATTTCATCCATTCAAAATGAAAATATTGCAAGAGTTAACCGAAGATGATTTCGATAGGCGAGCTGAGTTTTGTGAACAAATGACTGCAGCGATTAATGATAATACCATTCATGTAAAGAATATCTGCTTCAGTGATGAATGCACATTTTATCTAAATGGATTTGTTAATAAGCATAACTGCAGGTATTGGAGCAATGAAAATCATCATGCTTTTGTAGAAGGTCATACTCAGTACCCCCAAAAAATTAATGTATGGGCAGGCATTTTAGGAAACAAAGTGATTGGGCCATTGTTTATTAAATTTAGATATGTTGGAAAATACCATCAATCCGCTTATCACTGAAACCATTGAAAACCAAATCGAAGACGATGGAAACCCTATACTTGATGAGGCTGAAATATATTTCACTATGTTCTTCCGGTTCGGCAATGGCTAGACGACGAGTTTCCAGATAAAGGGATAGGTCGAAGATGGCCTATAGAATGGCCTGTTAGATCTCCTGACTGGACGCCATTAGCCTTTTTTCTATGGGGCCATTTGAAAACTATTGTGTCCACTCCCCAATCTAACAGTTTGAATGAACTTCGTCAACGCATCACCGAAAGCTGCCATGATCTCCCACAACATGTTTTTGAAAATGTCCGTCAGGAATATGAAAATCGCCTATATCATTGTTTGGCCAATAACGGGCAACATTTTGAACATTTATTAAAATAAAAAGTGATATTTTCGTGTGCTTTTAAAAAATTAAACGTCAAAATAAAGCACTTTGAAAGACCTTTCAAACAAGCTATTACTTGCTACCCCTTGTCATTTAAAATTTTTAAGGGGATGACCCCGGGGGCCAGAGGGTATAAGGGGGTGAAGTAGTTTTTGGTTAAAAAGTTGTCCTCTTTGGCAAATCTTTTGACGTGTCTCGGCGTTTTTTCTTTTAATCAGTGGTTTTCGATAAATCCATGGTGGGAAGTTTTCAAATATAATATAGTAGGTACACTTGTAGTAAATTCTAATTAAAAATTTTTTTAAATTTTTTTAATTTTTATTGGGAGGTCATTGCTTCAATGACCTAAGGGAGAAACCGCCACTGTTTTTTTTTAGAGGCTAGTATGCATTTAGTAAATTTGAATTACTCTTGAAGTAATGCATCAATTTTCTAAACTTCCTACTTAATATGGTTAATAAATTTTAGATTACAAGAAGAGGGAAAAATGAAACTATTTCTTCCATTTTGTCCTATGGATCTTTGGTTACGAACCCCTAGTGGAAAGAAAGCAGCTAGAAACGTAATGAAACTGAAAGCTATCGTTGGAAAGCTAATTGCTCAGAAAAGGGCAGAGACCTGCAACACTAAAGGTTATTTTTAAATTTAATATATATATATATATACTATTTTTAAAAAAAACACCAATTGGCCGCTTTTTAGAAGTAGCGGAAATAGACATAATTTTAGCATCCCCTGTATGATATTAAACCGATTTTGGATGGGAATTGGATCCATTGGGTTTCCTTAAACTATTACCAAAAGTTCAACTTTCTATGAGTTCAGGCCACAAGTTTACAACTGTTTAATTAAGGTCATGTTTTGCGCAATATTACACAGAATGTTAAATTATCTCGGAAACAGTGATAGGTATAGGATAATTATAAGAAAATGTTATTACATATAACCAAAAGGTGATTCTAAGAACTTAATAATAATAACGAAGTAGCTACAAATTTTTAGTAGAAAAGGCAACGCCGCAACACGTAATTGACAAAAAAAAATTATCAAAACGCCAATGACAACAACAAACAAACACAAAAATTCAATTTTCAGTCAATTTTGACCTAATTATTTCTTAGTTAGCTTTTAATGAAAGGTTATCAAAAAATCTTGCATGGTTTCGTCCCTTAACAAAAAATTGACCGCGTGTACAGCGTTGCCATATATACAGGGTGTTATGGAAATGACGTATTATATTTAAACCGGCAATTCCTGAGATGAATACAAATAGAAGAATATCCCTAAATGGCGCTCTCAATTCATTCAGCGGTAAAAATGACCTGACGACAAACCAGGAAAACATCTGTGCGGCACTGCGACACATACGAATTCTCACCAGTGTTGTCAGAATTACACCTTACACTCTTTAAGTTTGAAATACGCAACTACGTAACTAGGTAAAATGTCAATGACCTTTTGACTTTTCATTGGCTGGCTGATTTTTTAATGTAATTTTATTTAGGCCACACACATACACTTACCTTGTCGGTCTTATTTAAAAATTAGTGTCAATTTCTATAAAAACTTATACAGCGTTTTAGTAAAGAAACCATAATAGCAAAACTTCACATGAACAATGGCCACCATAATGCACGAAATTCACTTGGAGACATCGTTTTTATTAACATTGGCTTGTCTCGCCTAGATTTGTATGAACTTTTGTTTTTAATTAAAAAAAACATTGTAAAATGTAAATAACATTTCCTTGAATTAAAGATGACATCTGAACTGAAACATTTAAAACACGAGCTGTCAAAAAGTAGAGATGTACTATTGCAATGCGTGTTTTTCCGGTAGAATCCAGCGCATTCACCAAAAAAGGTTGAAATAAATAATTATAATAATCTACAGCACTTATTTATTGTTTTCCTTCACCTGTAGATACCAATAAAGATTAAAAAACTTGTTAATCGCTGCTCTGGTGCTCTTTTTCATTCAAAAAGCTTAGAAAAATTAAATTGATCGTTTCACAGCGGGCTTTTAAAACCAAAGATTAGTCATCTCTACTATAAATCGACAGAAGGTTAGAAGTTGACATTTGCTTGACAATAAGATATTCCTCTGCGGCTTCGCGCGAAAGAGTTTTTTCGGGATATTTAATCAACTGTAACAGTACGAGTAAGTGTGAAAATGCTTAGTACATACAGAAAAATCAAGTCGAGGGCATATTAGAAAATATTCCTTTAGTAAGAGACTGGAAATCGCAAGGTCACCGGATCTTACCTCATGCAATTTTTTTTCTATGGGGTACGATGAATAAAGAAATAGTTTATAAAGTCGAAGATATGGATCAGTTGCGATATATGATATTGGATGCAGCAGATAAAATAATTGCTGAGCGTTTTAGTTTATAAAGGGACAATTTGTTCGTATTTGTGTGTTTGTTAAAGTAGTAGTAATGTAGCGATTTTGTGTGACAAGGGCCTATCTTCAAAAAACTAATTTGAAACATGTGTGTGTTTCTTTAAGAGATTTATGGTAATTTATTCAGTGTTTCACTGTGTTCTGATTTACGGTTATTACATCTTGTCCTATATTCAATTATTGATTTTAGCTCTATTTAATGGAGGAAAAACAATGCCCCTATTCGATTTGATGATTCACGATTCCAACAATCTGAACGACAGTGATATATGCGAGGAATTTTCATTTTTTATCGGTGCAGTAAGTAAATTTATTTTTGCATCATCTCATTTTTGTATTTTGTGGAATTCGTCTGAAACTGTCTGGTGCCAGCGAGAGCAGAAACATACTTTTTAAGTTTGACGATATCACTTCGGTTTAACATAATGTGATGGGACTATTGACAACTTCTTAATTTAATAGGTCGTTTGTTCCTTGGTCTCGGTCACTTTTGAAATGAAAATCCAATTTTCGGTCAACGTTTCGGTTCATTTTATTTAAACCATCGTCAGAACTATTTGAACAAAAATAAAAAAGGCGTATAAACAAAATTAAAAAGAAGCAACATTTTTTGATGGTGTTGAAAGCAAAATTCCTATTTTATGTTAGTTAGTCATGTTTAGAATGAAAACAAGTAAATATATAAATGACACAATGGACATACCTTGTACAATTCTCACCCACTTACACTAAGATAGCATTGAAATTAGAAACATTTCGTCACGTTGTTTAATGGATGTGAACTAAACTATTTTATCAGTTAGGCAGGATAATATTTAGTTACAATAAAATAGAAGGTATGCATATTTAAACAAATTTCATTTTGGGTTTTTGGCCTGTTTATACCTTTACAATAGGGTTTGGGAATTCCTATATTAAAATTATTTGGTGCCATCAGTGTTCCTTTTATTTTAGTTTGATGTAATTATATTATTGTAAATATTACTAAGGTTGTCTGTATCAGTTCTAAAATTAATCGTATTATTGCTTTTTTTATATGAATCATTTCTTTGATGTTGCGTTCTTTGTAATTTGTTTCGTAATCTAATACTTGAACTTCGTCGAAATTAAAGTTGCGAAGGTAATCTAATGAGTGTTTGGGATTGATTCGTATGGCGTAGACTGGTTTTATGTTCTTTTATTCTATTTTTGAGATATTGTTTAGAATAGAATAAATGAACATAAAACCAGTCTACGCCATACGAATCAATCCCAAACTGCTATATCGAAACCCTCATTAGATTACCTTCGCAACTTTAATTTCGACGAAGTTCAAGTATTAGATTACGAAACAAATTACAAAAAACGCAACATCAAAGAAATGATTCATATAAAAAAAAGAATAATACGATTAATTTTAGAACTGATACCGATAACCTTAGTAATATTTACAATAATATAATTACATCAAACTAAATGCAGATTTTTACCATCATAAAAGGACCACTGATGGCACCAAATAATTTTAATATAGGAATTCCCAAACCCTATTGTAAAGGTGTAAACGGGCCAAAAACCCAAAATGTAAATTGTTTAAATATGCAGACCTTCTATTTTATTGTAACTAAATATTAACTTGCCCTACTGCTAAAATAGTTTAGGTCACATCCATTAAACAACGTGACAAAATGTTTCTAATTTCAATGCTATCTTAGTGTAAGTGGGTGAGAATTGTACAAGGTATGTCCATTCTGTCATTTGAATCGCTTATTTGAGAAACCCCACATGTCCATAAATTTGACATTTCGACTTTTTTAGCTTAACAATATATTCAAAAATAGACGCATATTTTTAAAGAGAAATCGCACATGTCCAACCCATATAACGCTTTCAGTGCTAGTTTAAAATATATATTTATTTGAGATTATTTGAGAAACCCCACAAGTCCCGGACATGTGGTGTTTCTCGAATAAACGGCTCCTAACGTCACGTGACAAATAACGACTTTCCCGCAGTCGTTGCATACCCTAATACAAAAGTCCCAATCAGTGCAAAAAAGATGTTGAATATTAAAAAGTTTGAGAGGTTTATCGTAGGAAAAGATGAAGAAATTGAAAACTTTTATCGACAGATATTTGAATGGCCAATTGTTGGTGGCGACGGTGACGATGTTAATGAAGATTGAACGGGTTTCCTACACTTTTTTATTGTATTTCCTATTATTTTGATCTAATAAACTATTTAAAAAAAAAATGTGTGTGTTTATTCTAGAAACCCCACATGTCCACCGCCATTTAAATTTTTTTCTCACAAGACCAGAAGATTTTTTATTTCGTTTTCGCTACAAACTTTACAGCAAGTACCCATACTTTATATTGAGCTACTTGCTTTTATGGATTTTATACTGTTTTAAAATAAAACAGTTTTTTCAGCTTTTCTCAAGATTTTGATTTTTGGACATGTGGGGTTTCTCAAATAAGCGATTCATTTATATATTTTCTTGATTTCATTCTAAACATGACTAGCTCTAATATAAAATAGGAATTTTGCTTTTAACGCCATCAAAAAATGTGGCTTCTTTCTAATTCTGTTTATACACCTTTTTTTATTTATGTTCAAATAGTTCTGACGATGGTTTAATACAACAAATCGAAACGTTAACGAAATATTGGAATTTTATTTCAAAGTGACCGAAACCCAAGAACAAACTACCTATAATTTGTTTAAAAACGGTGAAGAAAACAAAACTACAACCAAAGAATATTTTAGCTCCCCAACACAACAATTAAATAAAAAAAGCAACAGATTACCTTGTCATATCCTAATTCGCTTGCTTTCCCCTCTACCACAGTAGAGTGTCAGTAAAGCTATCCTCTGTGAAGCTTGTATAATTTAATTGAAACGTATACTTTAAAATTTAGTTAATACTTTCCTTTGAGTAAGTATGGTTCTAATCAGAAAATCAAATTGAGCAAGTGAATATATAAAATCTCCATTATCCCTTGGATTAATAAAAGCTTTTACAAAAATATGGATTTTTTTTAGGCAACAGATACGACTTCAGTGGCACTAAGTTTCTGTTTCACACTATTGGGAATGCATCCGGACATTCAGGTAATCATTTATAGATCCTATATTATAGAGAGTGTTCGGACATGTTTACCCATCATTATTTGACAATTTTTTAGTCAAGAATGTTATTCACCTTTCGGACCAGGTCATAACCAGGGAGGACTAAGCTCCCCTAAACAATGTGTACCGTCGACCCTGGAGTTTAGTCCTCGTTATGGTCCCTTTATTTTTAAAATGAGACACCAAATAATACCAAAATGATTTCACATTTTACAATAATGACTACTACTACTACTGTAGTGCCGGTAGATAAGTAGTAGGATAGTGTAATGGGTAGACATAGCCAAGCCGTGCCTTTAGATGATGATTTACTATTAATACTTTAATGCTGATATGGACCATTGATATGTTTCTCTATATAGCAACGTTCTGAACTCAAATCACAATCTTGATGGCATTGACAATCACAATTTGCTATTAAAGTTTGAGACGTCAAAAATGTCAGTGAATGTTAATCAAATTTGCATTATTGCTATGTCGAGGAGAAACATATCAATGGTTGAAGATAGGTATAGGGCAGGGGTCGGCAACCTACTGAGACGAAAGAGCCAAAAGTTATAATTTACACAATTTCTCAGTTTTTAAAGAGCCACTAACGGCCGCAATTTGATATCGAAAGAGACACAACTTGACATCGAAAGAGCCGCATGCTGCTCGCGAGCTGTAGGTTGCCGACCCCTGGTCTCAGCCAAAGCACTGGTGTTGACGCGAAATTGTCTTGCGTCGAAAACGAATTAAAACCTACATAGAAGCATCCGACGACGGCGTCATTCGAGAGCATTCGATGGACTGACGACAGTAACGACGCGTGTCACGGGGGGGGGGGGGGGGTGAAAAGCGAGTAAGTATAATCGATGCCTAATCCTCGTTAACCGATTCAGAACGAATTTTTTATGTTTTTTTTTTTTGGGAAAAAATAAATAATATTCGCGTATGAAACTAAAGAGCCGCAGCTTCACATCCAAAGAGCCGCAGCTTGCCGACCCCTGGTATAGGAGATGATTTATAAAAAATGTGTGGATACAAGTTGATACAAGTAGCATATTTATGATCGATATAAAAGATTGATCCGTTTCTTCATCATAACCCTGTATAGGCAATTTTCAACTGAGAATAACATCGACCACTACTGTCTACGAGATTCCGCAGGAATCGCAAATTTCATAGATTTGGACTTATGCAGTTAACAAAATGCATTGTTTGAAATAATGCAGAAAGGCGATGGTCAATTAATTGTTTTTCCGTTTTTGCACTTAAATCAATGGAAAAAATGATACTAGCTCATTAATTAAACAACATCATAGCTATAATAACGGAGGAGTTAGCAATACTGCAGGCAGAGGCATCCTGTATATTTGATCAATACACGACAATATTCTGGATAGGAATATCCTTTAAGGCACTCTGGGAGGGGTGCGTGTGCGCATAAGGTGGTTCACGTTTAGTTTTGAATCGTTGGAGGTTAGGAAACACGACATCGGGATGGTCGTTCCATAAGGATGACGTCCTCCAGATGAAAGAATTCTGAAATAAAGAAGTTCGAGGAGTACTAAGCTCCATCCACATATGGATGGGCGGCAGTGCTTCGTCACGAATTTCTGCTATGCACCGCTCTGGGCTGAATTAAGAGGGCAAGGTCAGCCGAGCATTGTCCATGAAAATATCTGTAAAAGAAAGTCAAATCCCCAACCTGTCTTCGATGTTCCAGGCTGTCGAGCCTCTTTGTCAGCTCTTGGTCTCCGATCACACGAATGCCCCTCCTTTCGATAGAATGCAGTAGCCGAAGAGTATGTTTGGGTGCGGAGCTCCAGAAATGAGAACAAATGTTGGAAGCTGGGCTTTGTATAGTATCAAAAGTTGTTGATTTGTGTGCAACTTTTTGGTTCGGAAGAGTACACCAAGTTTCTGAGAAGCTACCTTGGCGATTGCCACAACGTTGTTATGCCAATACCTATTTCTTCCCAGATTGACGCCCAGCAAATTAATAGATGAAGCCGCCAGTGGAATTGCATGTCCTGCCATGATTATATCCGGTTTAGTAATGTTAACCTTTTTAGAGAAAACTGCTGCCTGGGTTTTCTTAGCGTTAAATTCGACTTGGTTACTGTCACCCCAAGCCAAAATTTGTATGTTCATAATAAAGGTTCCTGATGTATTAATTCCTCTTGCAAAATATAAATGTTCCATTGATAGCAATTGAAGCTAGTATGTCGGAATTTACAATTATAGAGAAAATACATCAAATCTGATAATATGTTTTGAAAACTCTTACCTTAAGAATTCCAAATATTGATTTTATAGTCAGGTAACACGTATTTTTATGCGCAGAATCGCTTTCCTGAATATTATATTTTCCTATAGTGTTAGAAACTTATCAAGAATGGTTCTATAAACATCTGGTCGATACCGGATTCCCAGGCAACTACAATAATATTTTTTTTTTTTAGGAAACGCTTTACGAAGAAGTAATAGAGCACGTAGGCTCTAACGAAATTTTGAACGATCACCTTCCCAATCTTAAATATACAGAAGCAGTTATTTTGGAATCGCTGAGAATTGTTCCCCCTGTACCTCTTTTAATTAGAAAAGCGCGTGGCGATGTTGACCTTGGTTAGTAAAATATAGTTTATTGATTGAAATTGATATTTACAGTAGACACTCGATAGTGTGAACCGAAAAAACAACGTCCGTTCACATTATCGATTTATTCACATTAACGGAGGATATATTTAATATGTTAGAACTTTTTATAACCAACATAATAAACATATAAATTAGTAATACTCATTACAACAAACAGTAACAAATTTTTAAAAATGGGATACAGAATTATTTTTTGTTAAAAAGTCAGAAATTTTTGTTTGTTTTCGGATAATTTTCTGCGTAATGGCTTTGTCTCTTAGCCTTTTATAACTACAAGATCATTAATTTCAATCTCACTTTCCTCAGCCCACTAGTTTACTACATTTAAAGACTCTATAACCCTATCTAGTGAAACCAATGGAGTTGATGATTCCCGATTTTCTTCGGCTATCTAAATCGCATCGCTTTGACAGTCTTCGACAGTCTTCAGTATCTTCAACTTCAAGTTGCAAGCTAAAAAGTTATTCGCTGCTTTTCAGTTTTCCTACCAGCCGCAGTTTTTTAATTGGATTTTAAATGAATCCACAAGTTCTGGCTGTGACGACAATTTCTCTCCAGAAATTTTAAAAAAGCTGATTCCAAATCTATACTGCTGGCCATTTGCTTTCGAGCAAGAGAAATTTCGCCTAAATTTAAAAGTTAATATTTTCTGAACCAGATATGACATCGATCTCTGGTTTTTAATGGTTGATAGATTTGTCCCTTAGGAAACAATTACCAAAGTTGGATTGTCTTAAACTGTCAGAAAATTTTATATACAGGGTGTTAAAGAGGACGATGATTTTTGCTCCAATTTCAATAGCATGTAACTTTCACAATAATATTTTTAAATTTTATCACTGTACGTCAATTGAATCACTGGTTCATAGCAAAGAAAGTAATCTGTCAAATTTTTGATATCTGCTATATTTTAAGAGATACCGATTTTTTTGAAAACTTTGCTTTTTTTTCAACTTTTTGTTAGCTAGATCCCACTGTGCGTTGTATCGTGCAAACTTTGCAAGTGATTATTATACCTTATGAAAAGCTTGTTTATGTTCAGTAACAACAATTGTACCTAAATGTTGTGATGTACAGTGGCGTACTTATAATCACTTATATGTCTATGCTTTATGAGTATCTCACAATTTTTTTGTATTCGAAAGTACTCGCCCCTAGATTAGGCAAGTTTTTCCTTATTTTTTAGTTTTTCATATCGCGCTACAGGTATATTATACAGTGTTTACAAAATTTTAAGAAGATAATTTTTTTATTTAATTGTTTGAAAAAATTTATTTAGTTTAATTTTAGGAATAGTGTCGTGTTAGAAAGTTAGAAATTAATAAATAAATTTTTTCAAACAATTAAATAAAAAAATTATCTTCTTTAAAATTTTGTAGACACTGTATAATATACCTGTAGCGCGATATGAAAAACTAAAAAATAAGGAAAAACTTGAATAATCTAGGGGCAAGTACTTTCCAATACAAAAAAATTGTGAGATACTCATAAAGCATAGACATATAAGTGATTATAAGTACGCCACTGCACAACACAACATTTAGGTACAATTGTTGTTACTGAACATAAACAAGCTTTTTATAAGGTATAATAATCACTTGCAAAGTTTGCACGATACAACGCACAGTGGGATCTAGCTAACAAAAAGTTAAAAAAAAGCAAAGTTCTTCAAAAAAATCGGTATCTCTTAAAATATAGCAGATATCAAAAATTTGACATATTATTTTCTTTGCTATGAACCAGTGATTCAATTGACGTACAGTGATAAAATTTAAAAATATTATTGTGAAAGTTACATGCTATTGAAATTGGAGCAAAAATCATCGTCCTCTTTAACACCCTGTATATAAAATTTTCTGACAATTTAAGACAATCCAACTTTGGCAATTGTTTCCTAAGGGACAAATCTATCAACATTAAAAACCGGAGATCGAGGTCATATCTGGTTCAGAAAATATGAACTTTTAAATTTAGGCGAAATTTCTCTTGCTCGAAAGCAAATGGCCAGCAGTTTATTTTTAAAGCGTTGTCGCCATCTCTCACTGGCTGTAAATTGCTTATCATTTTCTTTAATTTGTAAATGGATTTGCTTTGTTTTTTACTTGATCATATCCCCACTTATAATCAAATGTTTACATCTTTGCTCGAGGAACCACTTATATACAGGGTGTCCGGGAACATGTGGGAAATCTCCCGGATATGAAGAAAACACGTGAAAATAATACTATAGGTTCATATAAACTTCTTTCGTATCGGCCTCCTCTTCGGAGATATGGGCTCCCAAAGAGCACCAATGGAATCAAGTTTTTTACACATAATTATTGAACCACCTGGTATATTTCAATTATTTTTTAATATGATGTATACCAGGTAATGCCCGTCAAATTACTACCCAAGAAACTGTTGTGAATTACTCACAGCTGCAGGGACGGACTAGCTGTAACACTCATGGGCCAATTTTTTTTACGCCCTGTATGATGAGAACTTTGGACAATGTTTTTTTTGCATACCTTTAACTATTGACTAAAAATTAAGTACTCTTCATTCATGTCGCTAATCCTAACCGTTTTCGAGAAAACGTCATTATAATTACATCATGTATTTGGCGTATCTCGGTAAGAGATCCATCTTTGTTCCTATGAAATGATGAACGTCAAAATTCCGCTTTTTCATATTTAACCCGTGAGAAGATAGGGGGATCAGTGCAAATAAAATGACGTTTCCTCGAAAACGGTTAGGATTAGCGACAGGAATGAAGAGTACTTAATATTTAGTCAATAGTTAAAGGTATTTAAAAAACGTTGTCCAAAGTTCTTATCATACAGGGCGTTAAAAAAAATGGGCCCATGAGTGTTACAGCTAGTCCGTCCCTGCAGCTGTGAGTAATTCACAACAGTTCCTTGGGTAGTAATTTGACGGGTCTTACCTGGTATACATCATATTAAAAAATAATTGAAATATACCAGGTGGTTCAATAATTATGTGTAAAAAACTTGATTCCATTGGTGCTCTTTGGGAGCCCATATCTCCGAAGAGGAGGCCGATACGAAAGAAGTTTATATGAACCTATAGTATTATTTTCACGTGTTTTCTTCATATCCGGGAGATTTCCCACATGTTCCCGGACACCCTGTATATATTTTTCCATTCTGGGAAATCCCAGCTCTTTAATGTTTGTCTTTTACCTGTGCCCATATACAAGGTGGCCCATCGAAAACAGTCCAGCAAGGTTTACGGCTGTGTACGTGTAAATTGAAAAAAAAAACTTGGACCCGTAAACTTGTATTTTCAAGGGGACACGTTTCACTATTAAGTTCTTCCCTGTAACCTCAACCCCCCTAGCGGGGGCGTTTCGTTTTGTAAATTTGAGCGCCATTTTAAAGAGAATTTAATGCCTTGTAAAAAGATGTATCACAACATACCCATTCCCATTTGAAAAAACAAGGGCAGTAGCCGCCCCCGCTAGGGGGGTTGAGGTTACAGGGATGAAATTAATAGTGAAATGTGTCCCTCTGAAAACACAAGTTTACGGGTCCGTCTAAACGGCATATTATTAGGCACCTAAATGCGCATCTTTACCTCCATTTAACCGACTTCGTATCTCTTACGGTTTCCGAGATCCCTGTACTGGCCCTCCTTATCTTGGACATCTTGTATATGTGCAATTCTTAACTAGGGAGTAGCCAAGTCTGTCTCTAAATTCTGGTAAGACATCACTAGTATGCCATAAAATTTCACATATTTAAGAGTATATAATATATATATTGTCAGTAGTTCTTGAAATACACATAGATTCAAAAGTTTTGCATCACTCTGATTTTAGCATGTTAAGATAATTTCAGGAATGATTTTTTTTTAAATGTTTTTTTTTCTATGTTTATCAGTTAAAACGATACCATTTGTTGTAGCAAAAAAAAATATTATCAAGACATTTGTTTAAGATAACATTTTCAGTGTTGTATTTTGTTGGCGCTGGCCAGTTAAATTTTTCAGTTCAGTGTGTAAAAATGAATCGCCGAGTAATATCTGAAATTGATCATGCAAGAATAGTAGCTTTAGTTGAGGAAGGTCATTCTCAAAGATTTGTTGCTGAAAGAATAGGGGTTTTTCAAAGTGACGTATCTCGCATATGGAATCGCTATCTAGAGACGAATTCTGTGCGAGACCGACCACGAAGTGGTAGAAGGTGTGTTACTAACGAACAGCAGAAACGCTATATTACGTTAACACTTCGGATAAATCGTACTATGCCAGTCCCACAACTTCAGAGAGATGTTACACATGCAATGCAATACACTAAGAAGACGCATTCTTGAATCCGGTTTAAGATGTCGGCGGCCAGTAACAACACTTTATTAGAAGCTACATTTTTTAGATTTCACAAATTATACAATATAAATAAATTTTAGTTTTGTTAATTTTTTTTTTGGAAAGTTTAAAATGTTGTGGTAAAACAAAAAAAAATTTAAAACGCATTGATATTTATTTTAAACTTATCAAAGTAGTCTATTTTCGCGATAACGTAATCACTTATACGAGAATCAAATATAGAATTTATGTCAAACTCATTCTTAGACGCGTTGCGCCGTATCACGGCTCGTCAATAAGGCTAGAGTCTGGCAAAAGGAGAAGGGTCACCACTGTGGAAATGGACCACTCTTCATCAGTCTGAAATATTAGGTCGGCCAATTTAGTAACAACCACCCCTACATCTGATCTTTTCTCAGATACTGGTTACTAGGCACTTGATGATGTTGTTACATAGACCCTTCTCCTTTTGTCAGACTTTAGCTTCACTGACAAGCCGTGATATGGCGAAACGCGTCTAAAGATGAGTTTGACAGAAGGACGAAAACAAAAACTATATATTTGTGGTTCAGACAGACCTTTAGTTCCTTCATTTTACCTTAACCACTGTGAAAATGGACCACTTCTTGAACCTATCAACAATTAATGTTTTGTATTTATCACTTATTGATGGGAGTAGGCACTGGAGACTTTGGGCAATGAGTCGTTTATTAGCTGTAAGATCTAGTATTTTATTATACCACCTATTAATGTTCTTAAAACCTTTTAGGCACCAAAGTCATTCCAAAAGGTACCAATATTATTATAGATATATTTCACCTCCAAAGGGACGAGAAGTACTGGCCAAATCCCCTTAAATTTGACCCAACGAGATTTTTTCCCGAAAATATTCATTCCAATAAAACATTCACATTTTTACCATTTTGTGGTGGTCCTAGGGACTGTCTGGGTAAGTTTTATCGTTAAGACTATATTATTGTGTGATTTAATTGGTAAAGTTTACATTCAACTACCTAATTAAACCCCATTGTGTACGTACCACAGGGCCAATACTCCATTCATAAAACTGTTGGAAAGTGAAGCTGTGATTGTGTGAAATGTTATTGAAAATCAGTAGTGGGTGGAAGAGAGAACTACATGTGTGTGCGCAGAATGGCAACAATGTTGAAGTCTGGTTATATCCAATGACGTTTAAAAGGTTATGGACCGGCCCTTCTCGTTTACCGTAAGTTCGTTTCTTGCGGCCAACATTAGAAAGAAAGGTCCGAGAAAGAGACAGAGCTAATCCGGGCAAAAAGCCCCCATTGAGATTCTGTACGGTCTGCTTTTACCTATTCAAAAAGTGTAGTTCCGAATATTAGTTATTTATAAAAAAGATAGAACTATTGATTGCCTTTTTAAATCCAATTTTTATATACAGTGTTTCCAAGGATGGATTTAATTATTTATTTATTTTACACCCTTGCATCTCCTAGTGAAACATTTTATAGCCGCACAAGACTCAACCATCTTGCAAATGCAAAATTTATAAAGTCCTGGACAAAATTAACGCAACAACATAAATTTGCCATATTTTTTATGCTATTTTTTTCTGAATTTATAATCCGATTTGAATTATTTTTTTTTTGATTGTAGGTTGGTTCCTTGACAATGTCATAGTTTTCGCTGTTTATGATAAAAATTTAATTTTTGATTTATACTGGGTGTATTAAAAATGCTATGTTTTTTTCCGAAAATTCGCATCACCCTGTGGAGTATATTAGCAACCGAAACAAATTGCAGTTGACATTAAACGGTAGGTCCATCTTTCCCCAACATTTTCTTTTTTGGTTTACTTCATTATCTCTGTTATTAAAGGAGATACACCGTTCTATAGAGTAACATGTTTTTATAGACTTTAATATTCAACATTGTTAAATGTTTTCAAATAAACTATGGACTTTTTCTGACATTGCAAGCGATGTGTCAGTAGATGTTGTGTTTTAAAGTTACAAAGGACAAATAAAATTCGCCATACTGATAAAAACTGTTCGGAAACTGCCCGACGAGTATTATAATCTTGAAACCTACTTGAAAACGTTTAACAATGAATGTGTTGAATATTAAAGTCTATAAAAACATGTTATACTATAAAACAGTGTATCTCCTTTAATAACAGAGATAATGAAGTAAACCAAAAAAGAAAATGTGGGGGAAAGATGGGCCTACCGTTTAATGTCAACTGCAATATACTTCGGTTGCTAATATACTCCACAGGGTGATACGAATTTTCGGAAAAAAAACAGCATTTTTATTACACCCAGTATAAATCGAAAATTAAATTTTTATCATAAACCACGAAAACTATGACATTTTCAAGGAACTAACCTACAATGCAAAAAAAAATCATTCAAATCGGATCATAAATTCAGAAAAAAAATAGGATCAAAAATATGGGAAATTTATGATGTTGCGGTAATTTTGTCCGAAGAAGTTAAGAATTAAACCAACTCAACTGAAATGAAATCACCGAGCACAAACACACCTGAATATCAAACAATTAATAAAAATAATGCAGCACCAACACTTCCCCAATATAGAATTCACCTGCAAATGGGCTTCTTTTTGCCCGAACTAGCTCCACGTACTCGTCCATAACCTTTTAAACGTCAATGGTTATATCAGAGGTACCTACTTACATATTAAAACATAACCATACTTACCGATGTAAAGATAAATCCTTATTTAAATGATCCTCTTTTACAAATTACACATGCGGCATGATTGTTTATAATAAAGACGATTTTTCACCAATAGTCACAAAAAAAAACAGGAAACAAACATAATAAACAAAATGTTATTATAATGAGCGAGGGTTCACTGTAGCAACAGTGTTAGAATATGATTCATTCTGATATCCCCTCCTACTGTGGCCTCCTTGGCCACACCCATTGTACATGATCGTGTAGTAAAATAGTAACAGACGTTGCCAGTTGCATTAGTTCAGATCCATTTCATACTTTTAAGTATAATAATAATATTTTAAAGAATTTCTCATCCTTTTCACAATTTATGGTAAAATTATTGGGAAATAAATTTATTTTAAGAGCAAAAGCCCGGTATGGTAGCTCCGTAAACAGAACTACCGCATTCGGCCGTGGCGACCCGGGTTCGATTCCCGGTAGGTGTACGTCAGTACACAAAATTTTACTAGGCAAGAATGCAGCATGTTGCTAGTTTAGTCCTGAATAAGACCCACTGATTGGAGCGGATAATCCCCCTCCTTTGGGGACTGATGGACAGACTGGGGGTTTAGTCCTGAATAAGACCTGACTGGAGCGGATAATCGTACTCCTTTGGGGACTGATGGACAGACTGGGGGCATGCGCGTGGTTCGGATCCCACGTCAAAAGCTGTAGGTCCCGTCTGGCTGACATTTCCCAGACGTTAAACAAAAGGGATACAACAAGCCGTTCGGCTGCAGTATAATGGCAACAGGCCAGCCCTCCTTCAACCAACCAACCAAGAGCAATTGTGGACTAACCTTAAACCAGTTGTAATTATTGTCAAATTAACAAATTTTTAATTGGGATTTTGCAAGATCCCTTGGCGATAAATATGACAATCTGGCTATGCTGCAATGATAACAGGAATGTGGGGAAGGCAAGTTTGCATTAGTTGCTTAGGCTAGAAATATAAACTTTTCTATCTATAGAGTTGTATAATCTAAGGTAGGTACCAACATCTTCAAACCGGAATAAATGAGTGCATGGTCAGCTTGAAAATATAGCTATTTACATATTGATTTATTTTTATTTTGAATTAAAGAGAAAATTAAGGATGCAGCCCTGCTCTGCCCGAGAAGATGTAAATTAGGGGCTTTTTATGGTCAGTGGAACAATTAGGGTTTAATAGCAGTCCAATGTTCAGTGGTATACTGTAAACTTTACTATAACAACCTGTTTAATCCAAGAACTATCCGAGCCCCTGTAATATATACATAATTTATTTTTCCTATGTTTCTTCCTTACATTCTCCTGTACAGGGTGAGTCAATGATTGCGCAGAGTAATTTTATGCCTTGAAGATAATATTTGTCGATAATGAACTTTTGTGTTGAGGTATGGTTGTGTACTCTGCACATTTTAAAAATATTTTGAATTATACAGGGCGCGCCCAAAAGGTAGGGTGGCAGACAGTTATTTTTTAAATGGGATCCTCAGTCTTTTATTGCATATTTAGGTTCATTTTAGTGCTCTCAATGAATATCTAAAATGTTATTTAATTTACTGGGTAGTAAGAGTAATAAATTATAAACTAAAAAGAAGTTTTGTAGTTCAGGGAAGAAAAAAAAAAAAAAACATTCTAAAATCATTTTTTCACAAGATTGGGTGGCCTTTATAAAAAGGGGTCTGGAGATACTATGAATTCAATAGTGTTTATACAATTTATACGTGGTGTTCATAATAAGGTTCCATAAACGACACATTTCAAAATCATTTTTCTCAAGATTTTCAAATGGCACACCCTGTATATTATTTATTTATAGAAGAGAAAGAATTGTTCGTAGAATTCATAAGTATTTTTTTGTAATAGAAACATACATGTTATTGACAGCCGTAATTACAAATTTCATAACTTATGTTGCTTAAATACCATAGGCGCCTTGACTAATAATTGTAAACTACAGTAAATGTCCAATATGTCTTCTATTTTGATCATTATTAGTGATTAAGCCTAAAAACTATGTCAAAAAAATAGAAAGTTTTATTTATTATAATTTGAATAGTCCTTTAACTTAGAAAAATTATTATTTAATAGATAATATAATATTTAAAAAAAATAAAATAAATAAATTATAATAAGAAATTAAAATGGATTTTATTAGTTGGTTGATATGATCTTTGTACTTGGTGGGCCCGAAAAAAATTGTTTGTTAGCAAGGAGTTGGGTTTATTCGGGTATAATCTTTTTCTAAACTGAATATATTCTAGAATTTATGACAGAGCAATTTACGCCCAGATACGTCTAATTGTACTACCCCGTACATAAAATGTAGATGTATGTAAATTTCTTAAAGTTTAAATTTGACCTATTATCTTATATAAAAATTGAATTTAATTTGGTTTCTAAACTAAACCAATTATAGATATATCTGGGTTAGATACTGTTGAACTTTACCAACTACTCATCGAGCTAAGCTAAACTAAAACTCGATTAGGGCATGTCGTCGCTCATAATTTTTCTTATATTTTTCAGGTAAAGCACAAGCAATGGCAATGATGAAAATAACAGTGGCCAATGTCGTGAGGAAATATAAGGTTACCTCCAAATACAAACGTGTGGACGATATCGCCTTAGAATCTACGGTGACTTTGCAATCCGTAGGGCCTCTGGACTGTCATTTTACACTTCGTACCAAAGAATAATAATTTACATTTTAGATAATAAACAAAAGTAGTTTTTTTTTTGTAAGAGTTGCTTATTCAACTTCTTGTCAAATTTTAGTAAACCCCATAGATACACATGTATCTGATACAATAGCAGGGTCACTAGAATGTTCTGATTTGTTGCACAAAATAGTTTATTGTACAAGTGAGAAAAATAACCTATTTCTTCCGAGCGCAGAAGTTTAGCGAGTGCCGCAAATCAAGCGAGTGAGAAATATGTCATATTCTCACGTATCGTACACTGTACTTTTTCTACGGATTAATTCTTTTTACGTGTTTAAAACGAGGTTCATAATTAAAATACATAATACATATTACATTAACTAATTTCTATATTTTATTTAAAATTGTAATTAACCGTTATATTCGAACAATTTTGGAAAGTAATTCCTGGTGGGTCGTTTCGCTTCAATACGTACTGCGCTTCCACAGCATTGTTGTCTTCAGGTTCTAGTGCTGCTGGAGGCTGAATCGATTCTACTATAAGTTTTGATATTTTCATTTTGTTAGCCATGGAGCTATCGATATAGGATTCAGCAACATTGCTGGATTTCCAACCTAACAATGGCGTTTTAGAGTTAAAAGATCTGCTCCTGCATTAACTAAAATAGTCACAGATGACCGTCGGAAACTGTGGCCATTATATAATTCCGGATTCGGTAATTGCAAAAATTTCGCTATATCTTTCGCCATCGTGCCAAATTTATTTATTCCCACGGGCTGTTTTGTACATTTGCCATTTTGGTAATTTACAAAAAGCATGTCTCGTCCGTGCAGGGTCGAAGCTTTGCATATTTTTTGTAAAATTGGTAGAATTCTCCTTTTTAGGAACTTTGATTTTAGTATCGGGTAATTTTATTAAAAGAGCCGAATTGAAATCTTCCATGTCATCAATTTTTAATTTTCGAAGTTCATCACAACGGCATGCCCCTGTAAGGCCAATAGCTAAAGCTGCCTGAAATTGAAACCAAAAATGCAATCTTCCATAAGATGTTTTTTAAACATACCTTTAGTAGCAAATACTTTTCATCAGGTGCATCTTTTAGAAATTGTTGAATTTCTTCAGGAGTTAAGGTTTTTGACTGTTTTGGAACATATCTTTCTGATTTTCGTTTCAAAAATGCGCGTAGTTTTACGTATTTTGATATATCAACACAGTTTTTAATAATTATGGTACTCTTCAGCATCGTGTACTGGGACCATAATGTGGATGGTTTTAATTTTCTTGATAATCCTTCAAAATAAACTAACCAAGTATTTTCAGAAAAATAATTAACCATTGCTTGCATTCTCCAGTGCATAAAGTTATTGTCAACGATTTCATAGTTTTGTTTTGATGTGCTTGGTAGCAAATTATTACAAACATCGGATGCTTTTCGAACAATATCTGGAGGTGTACTTTCAAACTCTAAATCTTCGCATTCCATTATAATCAATATTTAACAAATCTGACCTGTTTTGGTAGGTATAAAAATCAACAATATAGTATATTGTCCAACAAGTACAACACGCGTTTGGCAAGTTGACAGCAATAATAATTGTGCAATGTTTCGGTTGTGTTGTTATGGAAACGCCGGCAAATGTTTGCATGGCCTAAGGAGATATTGCTCGCTAATCGTTGATGTTGCGTCATCAACATGGAAAACGTGCTATGTAACAATTCATGGCTGCTTTGGAATATCATAATAACAGTGAGAAATTATTTCTCACTATAATGGCGGATATTTCTCACTGCGTGAGAAATTCTCCATTTTGAACGTATGGAAGCGATGAGAGAAGTGGAACATTCCATAGCATCTGTAGAAAAATGTTCTTTTTCCAAAAATCGATAGAATTATTGAGACTTTTGATAACATTTTATGTTATATCGCTCCACTTAATCGTTGTCAAGCAACGGAAGATAACTGCAAGGAAATGATTATGGTACTGTACGGAATAGTGGTTTCTCTACTCTCATATGTATAGTTTCTGTTTCCTTCACAATATATAGAATAGATATGAGGATTTCAGTTAACTGAGTGGAAATAATTTCATATCCATCCTAGTTTGGATACGAAAATGACAATCACAGCTAGCGTTACGGTAACTATTCGTTTTTTAATGTCAAGTAGTAGTGAATAATTCTGTAAAAGTAATTATTGTCAGTTCGAAGAACTCTGATCCCATTAGCTTAGTAGTGTAGCTAACGATTTCCACGAACATGTAATATTCTGCATATAAATAGAGGTAAGAATAAGTACTGAATAACTCAAGCGGAATGTCCACATCGCACTCAAACGATTGAGTTAAAAAAAACGATGATTGCTCTTTAGAGGTAACGGAAATAGACATAATTCTAATCTCCCTTGTATGACGAATCGATTTCTCTATGCAGATTGAATACGTTGGGTTTCCTTAAATTATCACCAAAATTTGAACTTTCCATGAATTCAGACCAGTGTTTAATTAAGGTAATGTTTTTCGCAATATTGAAATGAAATATTTTTATCCTGGAAACAGTCAGACGGCTATAGGAAAGTTATAAAAAAATATAATTAAAACTAAAAGATTACTCTAAAACCCTAATAATATGTGAGTTTGTGAGTTCAATCAATCCGATCTTGTGCCCGATCTTGTACGATCTCATCTTGTGCCTTAAGGTAACTTTAAACGACCAGATATTTGAATGTTACCTTATGTTAGACCTAAAGTAGCCTTAACGTTAAGGTAAAACTTAAAAAACTATGTTTTAAATTATTTTGAGGGTCAATTGACGTGTTAAGTCTAAGATTACCACATCGTTAAAGATCTAGAGATCTAGATGAGACTTAAAAAGAACTTTAATATACTGTCAAACTTGTGTTCATGATGACTTATGTCATTTTGTACCTTAAGGTGACTTAAATATCGGCCCTAACTCATCCTTAACACAAGTTAGACATTACATTTTTTTTAAAACTCTCATCTAAAGGTATATATATATCTTTAAGGACGTGGTCATCTTCCACTTAACGCATCAATTGACCCTCAAATTAATTTAGAACATAGTTTTGAAGTAATATTATGAGAAACAATAAAACTACGTTATATTTCTTTTCCACTATATTCTTTAAAATGGCATGCTTCGCTATCACTGTAGCTTCTTCAGATTGAAAATGAATGAATATTTTTCTATATCTAACAAAGTGTACAATCTTAAAATATTATTACAGGTATAAAGATGGTGTAGGGTGTAGGGGATATAATAGTAACAGTGGGATTTTCCAAATTGTCAGTAAAGTGATTATATAAATTATTTTATAGATTTATTTATACATGTAATAGCGGATTAGTGAAATAAATTTGACAAAGGAGAATTGTTAAGGTCTATTAATTTGATCATTCAGTAAAACATCGGTATTTTTAAGTTTATTTATTTCCATGGATTCAAAGAGATTAAGTTTTATGCCTTTATTTTCAGTATATAAGATTTTAAAATTTGAATCAAAATTATGTTATTTTTCTTTTAAATGGTTGGAATAATTAAAATCTGTTTTATCTTTTATGTAACTATTATAATGTTCTTGTATTCTTTTTCCAAAATGTCTCCCTGTTTGGCCAATGTATGTTTTCGGACAATTTTTACATTTTAGTTCATACACCCCTGATTTTCTATTTTTATGATTTTTAGTTTTATTATTTTTTACATATTTCCCTAAAGTGTTGTTAGGTTTGTAAGCTACCCTTAGGTTGAGTTTATTAAGCACCTTACCCACATTTCACTAGGTTTTCCAATGAAAGTAACAACTTTAAATTTTTCTGCTGACGTTTTACTATTTGGGAAAACTAAATCAATAGTTTTTTTGTAAGTATTTTTCTTGAAGATTTTGTCAATAATAGTTATTCATCGAATTTAATAAACAAAATCTTAAAGAGAAATACTTACAAAAAAACTGTTGATTTAGTTTTCCCAAATAGTAAAACGTCAGCAGATAAATTTAAAGTTGTCACTTTCATTGGAAAACCTAGTAAAAATGTGGGTAAGGTGCTTAATAAACTCAACCTAAGGGTGGCTTACAAAACACTTTAGGGAAATACAGGGTGTAACTAAATAAGTGTAAAACATTTAAGGGGGTGATTCCTCATCGAAAAAAAGATAGGATCTTTCATATAAAGAAACTTCATTGGAGCATCCCTTGTTAAGATACAGCCCCTTAGAGGGGGTACATAAAATTTATAAATAAACGAAACTAATTTATTAATAACAAAACATACAACATCTAGAAATCATAGTAAATGTTCAATATGTCTACCTTCAGACATTACGCATGCGTCTAGACGTCGGCGCATTGAGCAACGTATTCGCGCGTTTTATGGCGATATGTATCTTGTTCGTAAAATAATTTTTTGCTGCGAACTGATTTATTTTGGGCAAAACATTCAAGAGACATTTTTTGTTTAGAATGAAACAGGCTATCGGAAAAAAATTTTTAGATGGTAAACAAATAATAAGACAAAATCTTACATACAAAATAAATTTTAGGGGTTGCGTTTTCCACCCTTACAACCATGGGGTAAACCAAATAAATTACTGGCTAAGTGTCTTTTTGGTAGTAGAAAATGTCAGGTTAATTTCAATATTGTAACTTTTTTAGTGCTTGTGAAAAAAATTGTTAAACACATTTTATGTACCCCCTTTAAGGGGCTGTATCTTAACAAGGGATGCTCCAATGAAGTTTCTTTATATGAAAGATCCTATCTTTTTTTCGATGAGGAATCACCCCCTTAAATGTTTTACACTTATTTAGTTACACCCTGTATATAAAAAGTAGTGGAACTAAAAATCATAAAAATAGAAAATCAGTGGTGTATGAACTAAAATGTAAAGGTTGTCCGAAAACATACATTGGCCAAACAGGGAGATATTGTGGAGAAAGAATACAAGAACATTATAACAGCTACATAAAAGATAAAACAGATTCTAATTATTCCAACCATTTAAAAGAAAAACAACATAATTTTGATTCAAATTTTAAAATCTTCCATACTGAAAATAAAGGCATAAAACTTAATCTGTTAGAATCCATGGAAATAAATAAACTTAAAAATATCGATGTTTTACTGAATGATCAAATAGACCTTAACAATTCTCCTTTATTAAATTTATTTCACTAATCCGCTATTGCATGTATAAATGAATCTATAAAATAATTTATCTAATCACTTTACTGACCATTTGGAAAATCCCACTGTTACTATTATATCCCCTACACCCTACACCATCTTTATACCTGTAATAATATTTTAAGATTGTACATTTTGTGAGATATAGGAGCATTCATTCATTCGCAATCTGAAGAAGCTACAGTGATAGCGAAACATGTCATTTTTAAAGAATATAGTGGAAAAGAAATATAACGTAGTTTTATTGTTTCTCATAATATTAGTTATGGATTTCCACCAAGTATCGACTGAATCAATTAATTTAGTTTTTTAAGGTTTGCCATAGCATTAAGGCTACCTTAGCTAAGGTATAACTTAAGGTATCATTCAAATATCGGCACTTAATCGGTCTGGTTTGATGTTTATTATCGCCAGTTGCTTTATGGCTGAGTTGTGTGACACCCTGTACAGAGGTCATAATCGCGAATGAAAATATGCAACGACAAATATATTATTACATCTTCATTAAATCGTATTATTACACATTAACGCCCTGTCTATTGTTGAAAACGAGTACTATTAAATTAGCAGTCTATTGAATCAATAATGGGGTTTTAATGCAGTTGCATTTGCAACCCCCATGATGAAGTACAGTGAAACTTCAGGGGTGTTTAGTTGATACATATGTTTCTCTCAATTGTGCTCACACAGTGGCTTAGGGGGATGCGGAAAATGGGTAATAATAACAGGGGTGTCGACAAAGGGGGAATTAGCGATCGGATATGGGCAATGTTGGTTTTTTGGGACTTATTTACTATGGAAGATACGTTGTTAAAGTTTAAATAAACCGAAATGATAAATAGTTATTTATACCGGGTGTTTCAGCACGAACGCTCACCCCCATAACTTTCTTATTGTTTAAATTATAGAAATAAAATTTGGTGGGTTTGTAAGTGGTATTATTTTGCATTTTACGAGTTGACGGACTCCATCAAATCACTTAAATTTTAGATTTTTAAATGGAACACCCAGTATAGTTAATACAACGACACCCCGTACGCCACTTTTTGACACTTTAAATCATTTTTATTTTTATCTTTTCATCTAGATTGCTAAGTCCCTAAAATTGTTACTTCTAAACAAAATTATGGCGGATTATTAATTTGTAATTATGTTCATTTATTTGTTAGCATTATGGCGTCATGGGTACCTAGATAAATGCAAAGGCGTCTGCGCTGCTTATTGTATTTTTTGTCATGAATTGGTATTATTAATAAATTATCTCTCCTTTTTTAACTTGACATAAGGGTGTGTGATATCAAATTGTTGGAAAAAAACTACTCGATCTTTTTGCTCAAGTGAGCCAATATTTGAAAAAATTGAGTTTAAAAAGTGTATAAAAAATTTAAAATGAAATTTTACAGTTTATCTCTGGAAATGATTAAGTTATGTTATCCTATTATCGTCCCTTTCTTGACACCCATTTTTAATTTTTGCATTAAAAATTCCATATTTCCTCAACAATGGAAAACCGCTATAGTTTTACCCCTTCCTAAGACACCTACTGTTTGTAAAGTGTTTGATTCAAGACCAATTAGGCTGTTACCCGTGATGTCTAAGTTGTTTGAAAAAATCATATAAATATACGCAAGCAATTAATTATTTCGTTTCTAATAATCCACTGCCGGATTCTCGGTCTGGATTTCGTAAACACTGTAGTACAGCTTCTGTATTGCTTAGGGTTTTGGATGATGTTATTCAAGCAACAGATCGGGGAGAGACGTCTGCCTTGGTATTGTTGGATTATAGTAAGGCGTTCGATACTCTAGACCAGCATCACTCAAAGTGTGGTCCGCGGAGCCCCGGGGCTCCGCAAAACCTCCAGTAGGGCTCCGCCGGCAGTCATAATAAAATGAATACATGTATTAAAGTGGAACCTATAAGAATAAAGTTACCTAAGATAAAAATAAACTACCAAAACGAAACGACTACTTATAGGTTTTAAGGGTACATATTATTGTTAAGTAAAAAAAGGGCTCCGTCACCAAAAAAGTTTGAGAACCATCAGCTATTATGTGCCAAACTACACTACTACGGGTTTGCTAATGATACTATAAATTTCTTTAAAGAATATCTTTCAGGTCGATCGCAATATGTACTTTTTAATGGCGAATTATCTAAATCCCTTAGATATCGGTAAAGGCGTACCTCAAGGGTTCATTTCAGGACCACTATTATTTTTTATTTATACCTTTGATATGGATTTTGTTGTAGCCTGCAACATGCAGAGATGCGCTGTTGACACGCAGTTGCGTAAGAGCTTTGCTCCCACCGGTTCCGCAGCGGCGGCTGAAAGAATGAACCAAAGGCAACTGTGCGAATCTCTTGTCCTCTCGCATTGTAATTATGCCGATATTGTTTATGGGCCGTGCCTTGATCTTCAGTCAAAGAGCAGATTGAAGAGAATTCAAAACTCGTGTATTCATTCGCTTTATTTATAACCTTAAACTACGGGACCATGTAACACACAAGTTGCGTGATTTAAAATGGTTGAACATGTAAGACAGACTACAGTTTCATTTGGCCTGTTTTTTGCACAGGTTGCTTGAGAGCGGTATTCCTCGATACCTGCGGGAAAAGTTAACATTTCGCTCTGCCACTCACAACCGCGAGACTCGCCACAATGACCAACTTAACATATCGCGTCACCGAACGGCTCTTTATGAGCGCTGCTTTTCTTTTGTGATTCACAAATTATATAATTTTGAAATTCTATAGGTTCCCGGATATCAGTTGTAAATCGTTCAAAAAGAGATTTAAAAATTATTTGCTTAATAAATATTAAAATGTACCTAACGTTCCCAAAAATAAACTACTCGTTTTTTTTGTACCTGTATTATGTACCTACATATTATTCTAAATTTTGTAAATTGTATTGTATGTATATGCTCGGTTAAGCAAACAGCAATGCTGCCCCGTCGCCGAGTTAAAAATAAAGACGTTTCTATCTATCTATCTACAGGGTGGCCAATTAGTGCGACAAGGCTCAATATCTCTTTTACCCCTAGAGATAGCGGAAAACTTTTTCACGATAATTATTAAGCGTTAAGAGGTGCATATTTTTTAAATGGGTCACTATGTATATTTTTACATATTTGAATTCACCGTAAAATTATGTACATAGCACCGTAATTATTTGTACACATTTTTGCAACGTTGCCAAATAGATTGGAAAATTCCTAAAATTTGTGCAAAAACATGGTTCAATGAAATGTGTAATATTTCTTAACTTATAATAATTTGAAATAAAATATTTTTATGTCGGAAAGAGGAATGTTGACAGAAGTCCCCTATGATAACACATATCAATATTATTATACAGGATATTTTCTATGGATATGCCAACATTACGAACTTGAAACCTGAATTTCGTAAGTTATTTAAATAAAACACCCTGTATATGATTACTTTATCTTGTAAATATTTTAATCCTCTCTAATTTTTGTTCAGGTCTTTCTATGCCTATCTCTACCAATCGTGGTGGTATTTCAATTTTTATTTAAACTCGAGCAAAAAAAGTGGATGTATTTTACCATTGTCCTTTTTCTAGTCACCTATGACAAAATAAAAACAAAATGTTGTAATTTAAAAAAAAATTATTTATTCATACGGGGGGATAGACACAAAAATATTTTAGCGATTCAAGCTTGTGGACAATTTCTAAAGTAAATTATTACCTAATTATTTGTTCATATAGTAACCCCCAATACCTTGAACACATAATTCAATACGTTTTTTAAAAGAATGAGTCATGTCTCTACACATTTTCAACTGTTTTCAAAGTATTACTCGGCAAACGTCTAGAAACATTCTTTTGAAAAACGTATTGAATATGTGTTAAAGTTAATGGGGGTCACTATGAACAAATAATTAGGCAATACTTTGAAAACAGTTCCAAATATGTAGAAACGTGACTCATTCTTTTGAAAAACGTATTGAATTATGTGTTCAAGTTAGTGGGGGTCACTATATGAACAAATAATTAGGTAATAATTTACTTTAGAAATTGTCCACAAGCTTGAATCGTTAAAATATTTTTGTATCGTATCCTCCCGTATGAATAAATATTTTTTTTTAAATTACAACATTTTGTTTTTATTTTGTCATAGGTGACTAGAAAAAGGACAATGGTAAAATGATTCCACTTTTTTTTGCTCGAGTTTAAATAAAAATTGAAATACCACCAAGATTGGTAGAGATAAGCATAGAAAGACCTTAATAAAAATTAGAGAGGATTAAAATATCTACAAGATAAAGTAATCATATACAGGGTGTTCCATTTAAAAAACTTACGAAACTCAGGTTTCAAGTTCGTAATGTTGGCATATCCATAGAAAATACCCTGTATAAAAATATTGATATGTGTTATCATAGGGGACTTCTGTCAACATTCCTCTTTCCGACATAAAAATATTTTATTTCAAATTATTATAAGTTAAGAAATATTACACATTTGATTGAACCATGTTTTTGCACAAATTTTAGGAATTTTCAAATCTATTTGCCAACGTTGCAAAAATGTGAACAAATAATTACGGTGCTATGTACAGAATTTTACGGTGAATTCAAATATGTAAACATATACATAGTGTCCCATTTAAAAAATATGAAATTTTTATCACACCGCCTTTTTGGAGTACTCTGTATAGTCGAAAATAATTTTAAAATCTGCACCTCTTAACGCTTAATAACTGTCGTGAAAAATGTTTTCCGCTATCCCTAGCGGTAAAAGAGATATTGAGCTTTGTCGCACTAATTGGCCACCCTGTATATATCTATCTAAAACTTGAAAATTGTATTTTTATCAAGAATTTGGCTTAGAAGTTGTTCGTTGAAATTATTTTTATTTTTAATTTAACTCAAGCCAATGTCGCATTAATTATTTAAGAAACGATTTATCGACAATATCACGCGTTTAGAATAAATTGTATTTTTCTTCTGTTACCTCTAGTGGCATGTTCTTTAGGGTCACTGTCTAACCCAGATATATATCTAATTGGTTTAGTTTAAAAAATAAACTAAATTCAATTCTTATGTAAGATATCTCAAATTTTAATTTTAGGGAATTTACATGCATCTAGATTTTATGAGCTACCCCGTACAATTAGACGGAGGTATCAGGACGTAAATGATCTACCTTAAACTCTAGAATGAGTTCAAAAAAAAATTTAGTTGGTTCATTATTAACGAAATAACAGCTAATTTTTTAAGGTAATTCCATAAACCCCTGTATACGGATTATTTTATTCCTTACTATTTTTACAACATACTGTATAAAAATTTTGATAACATTTGATTGACATGTGCAAAGCCCGATTAAATTACTTGTCAAACACCAAAGCGTGAAGAGAGGATTAAATGACAAATTGCAAGTGCATCCGCGTTGAGTGGTTTTTGTTTGCTTATTAGATTGAAGGCGAGGGCACAGAGGGGGTTACGCCAAGTTACGCACTGCGGTTGTCATTGTGTAACTAATTTTAAAGAGGGAGAGTATTACGGCGGAAAAAAGTGGTAAAAAAGCATTTAAGTTTTAGTACGCATCTGCCCAAATACACTGCCCCTATTAATTATCGAATAATATTTTAAAAATGCCCGTCCAAATTAATAAGCTGTAATCTGGACCAATTTTAATAATTTTTGTTCTCACTGATAGAAAACTGATTCTAGAGTTAAGAGCAGGGTAGTTTATGTCCTGATATGTCTAATTGTACGGGTAGCGTATAAAACATAGATGCATGTAAATTTCATAAAATTTAAATTTGACATATCTTACTTAAAAATTTTAATTACCTAGTTTATTTTTTGAACTAAACCAATTAGATATACAGAGTCCGCAAACGAAGCGGGGACAGAAGATTAAATCGTTATCGAAGAACTTATCCACAATACTAAAACAGCATGAGATATTCGATTGAAAGCGGCATGTTTTAAAAATATTTTACATTATACAGGGTGGCCCAAAAAAGTGTGACAGCATAAAGTTATATTTTTTTAAATGGGACACCCAGTATTTTATTGCATATTTAGGTTCGTATTACTATCGTTTATAAGTGCCTCAAATTTTATTTAATTTGGTTTTGTAGTTTCGGAGAAATAAATTAAAACCTAAAAAAAATGTTTTGCAGTCCTGAATAAAAAAGTCAAAAGAACAATCCAGAACTATTTTTTTAACCTCGGCATTGAGTGAAAGTTATGACAAGAGGTCTAGAGATACTATGAATGTAATTGCGTTTATTAATTTTATACAAAGTGTTCATAATAAGCTTTCAAAAACCCCACATTTTAAAATAATTTTTCTCAAGTTTTTCAAATGGAACACCCTGTATATTATTTGCCTATTTGACCTATAATTCATAGACAATTTTTTTTTGTAATACAAGCATATAAGTTATATCCAGCCGTTTTCGAAATAATTGTAAATATCATAAGTTATGTTATTTAAATAGAGATTTTATTGGGAAATTTTGTTATAGGCGACTAGACTAATAATTGTAAACTAAAGTAAATGTTCAAAATAGCTTCCTTTTACTTAATTTAATGATTTTCCTCTACTGCCAACAAAACTATTAATTAATTTTCTTCATTAATAACGGGTTTATTGATTATCATCCTTTTTGTGTACGCAGTGCTTCCTGTTGCTACAAATCTTTGCAATAACTTCTCGCAGGCTTCTAGTCTCGGCTTTCTCTCAACATCTAGATATCTTTCAGCGTACACTCGGCTCGCGAGAAGGCAATTTCTTGCACATTCACCCAGTATAAAAATCATATTTACAATTTCTAAAGTTATAAAATTCGACATTTTGTGTAAGTTAGTACTTAATTTCGACGACTGAACAAATGTAAATAATTTTATATGGCTGTCATAGTGACAATCTAAATTAAAAAAAAATCATGGCAACTCGATTAAGAATAAAAAATAAAATTAAATAATAAAAGTAGCAAAAATGTAGGCTTTTAAAATTTATATCGAAATAACTAAAATACGGTAAACTCGAAGAGTAAAAGGAGAACATTTACTTATCCGTCATGGCCTACTAAAAAAAAAATGATATATTTTTGAAAAACGTATATTTCGGGTCTAAGGCCGATATTAGACTATCAAATATATTTGACAAAGATCTTTTATAAAATATTTTGTAGCATTTCTTTGATAATATTTCTTTTATAAAAGTTTTTACTAGTATTACACTGTCAAAGAACTTTGACAATTTTTGAAGGAACTTGTCACGTTTTTACAATTAAAAATGAACGATATACGTGCATTAGCTTGTCTAGCGTTAAGTGCTGCCGTGATTACAACGTGTTTAGTATTAAAAAACAAAAAAAAGAGCCAGGCGCCTTTGGGTGGCAAGACGTAATTTAAGTGGTGTCCACCACAATATCCTTCGGAAGTTACGAGTTAAAGGTATTAGGAGTTATAAAAACTATTTAAGAATGGACGAGGACACATTTAACTTTATTGTTATAAAGATATCACCATTGATATCCCGACAGAATACACATTTAAGGAATTGTATCAGCGTTGAGGAACGCCTTATGGTTACCATTCGGTTTATGGCAACAGGAGAGAGTTATGCTAGTTTACAGCACAGCAGTCGCATACCTCAATGTACCCTTTCAGGCATAATCCCAGAAACTTGCAAGGCAAAAAATGAAAATAAATAAATAAATATATCCAGTCTTTTATTTCGGTTTTTGTCATCCGGGTGTTGATGGTTATACAATATTGCGAACCTTTCATATTCCGAAATTAGCAATTTTGTTGTAGAAATGCACCAGACAAACTTATTTTCCGCCATGGTATTATATACCAATACCAGTCGCAGTCAATGTCAAACTTATGCCTTATTGTCAGAAAATGAGGTTACTACCGTTACCAATCAACTATAAAATCTTTTATCAAAGATAATCGACTGTTGTAATCTTTTATAAAATATCTTTTATAAAATAAATATTTTATAAAAGAACTGATATTACACTTCAAATATTTTATAAAATTTCTTTTATAAAATATCTTTGTCAAATATATTTGATAGTCTAATACCGGCCTAATACTAAGACTAAAAATAAAGTGTTATATATTTTTGAGAAGCTTGTTACAAACTAAATTATATATTTATCATATATATTATTAAAAAATATGTAGGGTGACCCATTAAAAAAAGCAAATTTGTTTATTTTCCTTGAAAACTATTCAATGTAGAAAAAATCTGAGTACGTCACTGGATTCTACGTATAAAACTAAAAAAAGGAACATTTCTTTTTGATACGTTACGGGGTAACCGAGATATGGGGAGTATCCCAAAATGCACAATTCTCAAAAACATCCTGTATATCAAAAACAAGGCAGCCTAGAAAAATTGTGATTACGGCATTTTCTGTCTGACAAAAAAGTAGCACAGTGGTACGAAAACCGCATCATTCTATCTTTACTAATAACGGAGATACCCCGTAAAACTACCGAAAAATGGACACCCTGTACTGTTAGATAATTAAAGCTATTTTTTATTATTTTTTTTTGATTTTGAATTCAAAATACGCCATGTAGCGGTAAAATTTCCAAGTTGAAATAATTTTAATAGATTTCTAGGGGGTTGGTTTTTGTAATAATTTTCCGAAAGCTGTAGAACAAATAGTTATCGAGATAACGCCGCTCGTCGACTTTAGCAGGACAACCGGTATATCTAATTACATTATTAGATACATCACAGTAATTACGCACAGCCAACTACGCTAATTTATTTTGATCTTACTTTAAAATGTTGTAACTTTTAGGCACCAAAGTCGTTCCCAAAGGAGCCAATATTATTATAGATATATTTCACCTTCAAAGAGATGAAAAGTACTGGCCGAATCCCCTTAAATTTGACCCGACAAGATTTCTTCCTGAAAATGCTCAATCGAATAGGCCATATACATTTTTAGCCTTTTCTGCTGGACCTAGAGATTGTATAGGTAAGAAATAACATGTGATTTTTAGTAACAAAAGTGTGTTTATTTCGAGAAGAATATTATAATAATAATAATAAATATTATATCCGGAAATATTGACCACTGCAGGAAAATGTCGACGTGCTTGATCGATTTGATGACCATAACCATGGATGTCCAACCAAAGAAATATCAAGTTATTTAAAGCCGTATTAGAGTTGGCATTTTTCTGTTGCGCCTGCAATGGCAATTATAATTGCACGGAATACTTCTTCCATTCCGAGTGCAATGCGAGAATGGAATCGGTATTACAGTCGGCAATTCTACTCTTGCAGCAATTAAAATTGCATGGAATCATGAGCAGTACACCGTTCTCGATTAGCTGGCGCAGTTAGTTTACATTGCCAGAAATGGGTCATGGGCCATTTTAATTGACATTGCCGCTGCAAGTCTGGGTAGAGATGGATTATTCTGTTATTCTTAACTGTCTATTATTTGGTCGAAGTCATATATTAAGTTTGGCGGGGTACTCTGTTACAACAATGTTACGTTTCAAATAAATCAATATTAGCTCTATTAGCAGTGTTCTATTTATTCAAACTATTGATAAATACAAGAAACATAAGTTAACAACGTAAACATAACTCTAAAAACAAGTGAAACTCAAAACGTCAAAATATAAAAAATTTTAAAAAACTTAAATATATAATTCAGAATCTGTAGGTGAGTATAAAATATGGAGCCACTGTGTAGATTAAACCATGGGTGGGCAACGTCCGGCTCGCGGGACATTTTGAAAAATCTTAAAAATTATATTAAAAAATTAAAAAATAAAATTAAAAATATTACACGACTTACTCATACTCACGGAAGCAAGTGAACGAGCAAGCCGAGTGGCGGCGATCATCAAAGAGTGAGGCGGCAAACAAACATCAAAGCCTTTGATGTTTGCCGCCTCACTGGCGGCGCAACAAAAGAATGTTCTACACTAGACAATTCTAGATCATTCCTTCATTTTGTCTATATAAGCGGGTGGATGGCCCGAACTTTAGTTCAGTTCTATTTGAGCGACCGAACTTCGAGAAGCGATATCCTAGCGAACGGCTAGTGACGTCAATTTGCTTTGTAACTGTGTGCATCTTGAGTGCTTACTAATTATATCCTTCATTGTATTATCCACCAACAGAACTTGTGTTCTAAGTCCATTCGACTCCAGAATGTTATGAATGTGGTAGTAAAAACCATCAATTTTATTCGATCCCGAGGGCTTAACCATCGTCAGTTCAAGGCGTTTTTGGATGAAATATCAGCCGAATATGACGACGTAACATATTATTGTGAAGTCAGATGGCTAAGCAGAGGGAAAATGCTGAAACGGTTTTACGAGCTTAGAAATGAGATAGCAGATTTTATGCAAATAAAAGATAAACCACTATCTGAATTGAGTGACCCAAATGGATATGTGACATTTCTGGTCGACCTTACAGGCTATTTGAATGATTTAAATTTGAAACTTCAAAAACAAGGACAGTTGGTAAATGATTTGTACAGCCATTTGAAAGCGTTTCAGAACAAAATCCGCTTGTGGGAGGCACAGATGCTCTCTGGTAACAGTTTCACCACGCTCTCTGTGTATGCAAATATTGCTTATGCTCAATACGCTGAAGAACTCAAGTTACTGTCGGAGCAATTTTCGAACAGATTTAGCGATTTCAAAAACATGGAAGACTGTTTCAATTTATTTGCTACTCCAACAAAAAGTAATGTACAAAATGCTCCAATACACTTGCAAATGGAGTTGATCGAGATTCAAGAAAACTCACTCCTAAAATCTAAATTTGAAGACGTGGAGTTGTGCGATTTCTACAAAAAATACCTCGAAGAAGACAATTTTCCGCAGCTTAGAAAATTCGCAAGAAGATTGATTTGTGCCTTTGGCAGTACTTACAAATGCGAACAGTTCTTTTCAATGATGAAAGTTAATAAGTCAAAACATCGTACAAGGCTGACTGACGATAATTTGGAAAATTCCTTACGTCTTTGTATCAGTGGAATTAATCCAAACATCGATGGATTAGTTTCCCAAATTGAAGCTCAAGTGTCTCATTGATTTCGGTGTCGCTATTTAACATTATATATTTTTTTATAATATATTTATGTTTCTTTTATATTTATCTATTTATTTTAATTAATAAAATTAAATATTTTAGTATCGCAATTGTTTCACTCATCTCGAGGTTTTTTTAATTTATTTATTTACGGGACTAGCCCATTTTCGTAATAACAATATGTTTTTCAGAAAGTTTGCTGGATGAAACCTCTTTTTCGGAGAAAATATTTTTGTATCGCAATTTTCTAACTTTTCATTAGAGCGCTTGACCTTGAAAATTTCAAAAAAATTCGCCTATAGCGCTAATTGGAAACGGCACGCTTCGCTCGCCTGCGGAGGGTGTATGGTGTGCCACAGAAATAATCCCGTGTGGCCCGCTACCCATTTTACATTTAGTATGTGGCCCTTTAGCCCAAAAGGTTGCCCATACCTTGATTAAACATTATTTTAATTCATTATAGTATATGTGCAAATCAATATCATTTTGAATGAGGGGTACACGCAATACTGTACCCCTACTAAAGTGTAACACTCTGCCCCAATCGCGTTTTTACTAAAAATACGCCGGTTTTTAAGGTAACAAAATTTTTCTAGGTTATGTTTCACATGGCATGCTAATCTATAAATATGTCCCTCAAGCCTTCAACCACAAAGTTTACGATATATTATTCAAAAAGTACAAGACAAATGTAAATCCGTATAAATAATGTACTTTTTAACATAAAAAATACAAAAAACTTACTTGAGTGGTATAAACAACTCACATTTCACCACGCGTCCTGATAATTAAAGCTTATAGGCTTAACTGGAAGTCGCAATTATTCCAGCGCAATGCTGCTTCACGTAATGCTATAATTCCGATTATAACACTGTACCCCGTGTAACACTGTGCCCCGCCTTCCCCTACTGCTAATTCCTCGCAATTTTTTTGAACTGCTATTTGTAAGTAGCAGCAGCTGCTTTAATTGGTAATCAAAACGAACAGGTTTGCCCATCTATACTTCTGGCGGTATTTTAGGGATTTCGACAGTACCAACTGCTGTTCTGAATGTTGACAATGTGCCAGCTGATCGAGAACGATTTACTGCGCATGAATACGTGCAATTATAATTGCCATTGCAGGCGCAAGAGAAGAATTGCCGGCTCTAATAGGGCTTTTAATAAATTCAAGCCAACAAAAATCAATTACCACGTCATCACTGCATAAACACCCATTGCACTAGAGGACTTGATTAAACCCGATCACGGACATAATATAACTTAATCGGGAGAAATGCGCGATGACCAACGAAACCTACCCCCTCTCCCTAAAAGAAGGGATTTTTGACCCCACTAAAGAACGCGCACGAGTGGAATTATCCGATTGAATCCGGAAATAACTGACCCAGAATCGCAGGTGTTCAATAGGGGCTCCAATCACGCCACCTCATGACTCATCACCTCCCAGGGGGGTTGCATGGGACGTTTCCAAGAAATAAGAGGAAAATGAGCACCTGTGACCTAAAAGGGGTTAATTTAAGCGACTTTCGCGCTTAAAGACCAATAAATAACCAGGAAATGACACTTTTTCCTGGAATTAAGGTTAATTATAGGCAATAAAACTGTTACAGAGGGATCTTGGGATGGAAAAGTAGGCTGAAAATAGCGTATTTAAACGCGGAACTCTGATACGGAAAATCAGTCAACGACGAAATGTCAAAGGCGGAAGCGGAATCTATCTAGTAACGCGAAACAGTGTAATCAAGTAAAAAGTGAAAAGTGCAGTGTGCAGTGGCATAGAGAAATAAATGCCAGAAAGTTTAATGTGTAATAAGTGATAGAAATTTTCGATAGAAAAAAAGTTTAATCGGAAGTAAGTGTTTATGGCCAAAAAGTTTATTGAATCCGTTGTAAGAAATTGTATTAATATCAGTTGACTCCGTAATAGTATTTTAATTTGTGATGTCTAAAATTTAATATCTTACTGAGATAAATTGTGGAGAATGTTGTCTCGTATCCAGTAATTCATTGTTGATAATAAAATTATTGTGAACCGTAATAAATACTTAGAAATAAAGCAAGTGTATGTCAAAACTGAATTAGTGAGTTTTTAATTAAAAATTAGTAAGAAGTTCAGAAATAAAAGAATCTTGATTTGATAACATTTAAAGAGGTAATTCAAGCGATAGTTAAATTTTAAAATAAAAGTAGTGCCTGCGATATCGGATGCTACAACTGGCAACAGATGTACAGCTGATATTGTTCCCTTTAAGAAAATACGGGGTGGGTCCCATAACTGGTGCCTGCTTACTATAACGGGTATCATTGGGATATTTGTGTCAGGGTGCTATAACTAGTGTCAGGTCCCAGGGCGCTATAGCACCTTGCATTTGATTCCCTAGTTAGAATCAACATAGACTTCATACCGATAATACGTAAAACTGATTGTATCGTATCTTTCTGTATTTTACGACTTCTGTAAAATTTAATTAAAAGGCGTTTTTTTTTAAATCGTGTTTCAATAAACGCGGAACATAAAAACTAATGGGGAAAAAATAATTAGGTACCTGCTTATAATTACCCATTGTTGTTTTTACCCTTTTATTTTTTATGTCAGAAGTATAGTAACCAGGAAAGATATGACTAATTTTCTAAACGCCATAGATTCATTCTTGTTTCATTCACTGAATTAATTAAAATATTTTTGGCTTCTCGTTTCATATACCGACCACTGCGATGGTCTGGTTATTGGGTAACTGTATAGACATATAGGTAATTTCATTATAAAACATCATAATACATATTTATGAATTTAAAACACTTTGTTACTGTGTTTACTGAAGATATCTTCATTATATTTTATTAATTCTAGGAATAGAATTTGTATAATTTAATATATTTTGCGATAAATATTGACATTAAAATAATTAATCTACCTAATCAAGTTTTACAATATACAGGGTGTTATGGAAATGACATATTATATTTAAACCGGCAATTCCTGAGATGAAAACAAATTGAAGTAAAATATCCAAAAATGGCGCTTTAATTTAATATGCCCTGTACACGGCCTGATGTCAAATCAAAAATAAGCACGTGGTGACACTGAGAGGAAGATAAACAAAGCAACATATGGCGAAAAACGTCAGTGAACTTTGAGCAGTGTTGTCACGTTTTCAGGGTAAACTCTTTAGAAAGTCGATAACCGTTTGACAGATTCGAAGTGTTTATTTTTCAGGGTACATTATTATAAACTTTTACGTTCAGTTCGCTCGGAAACAATCTCTGATTTATAACCTTGAGCTGACTCGAACGAACCGCCGCGGAGTTTATAAATGGTCAAATGTGTTCTCATTTGTTCAATTCGAACGAAACCCGTCGGATCTGAATAACTTAAATGCCACTTTACCATTTAGAAAAAAATGCAATTTTATTTACCTAAATTCACATTCGTTGCGTAGATTTGTATGCATCTCATGAACACATCTAAGTACCATTCAATCTGAATTAGTATTTTAAAGTGCTACTGTGTAGATGAAAATTCGCCCTTATTGTATAAAGTTTCATCGGTGGTCTGGGAAATAATATAATTTTTCCATACATTGGTATTTGACATCTAAAAATTTGGAAAGTAACTCTAACACGTTTGAGTCTGCTTGACATGTTCGGGTTTACTCAGTCGATCGATATTGAGCTATTTGGTAATATCTAAAAATACAGCGTTGCCACTTTCGATGTTTTATAAGTTTATATTCATAAATTGGGGAATTTCCTTCTGTAATATTACTTTGCTGTATAATTATAGTCTCGGAAATGGAATCCGCGCTAGTTCGAGTTATTTTTTCGAATATGTACGAATCATTTGAGCCTTGGACGAGTCTATGCGAAGGGGTTGTCGGGCATGTCCTGTCTGTTAACATAATTATTTCATCATTCTTCAGTAAAGGATATAATAAGTGAACAAAATACAGAAACATTATTTCAAACTTCTGTTGATTCGGGATTTAAAAGAAAAGTAGGCGCTTGAAACAAAAAAATTAAGATGGTGACGCGTGATTTGTTTCACTTGACATTCCCATTGTGATCGTTTGAGAGCGTTTTAAAAGGTTTTCTATTTTCCAGAAAATATGGAACATAAATTTACAAATGCTGAAAAGTTTGATATTCTATCGTATGTTTAATTTATCTCAAAAAAACTATTATGTGGCAGTTAGAAGATGTTATTTGTGCTTAGAGAATAACGGAAATCATTTTGAACATCTGATTATGTAGTTCCTTACTTTTTCGTTGTTCGTTTTATTACTGTTTTGGAATGATTTTTTTTCACTTATTTGTGGTTTATTATTAAATTATTTGTTATTTATTGAACTATTCCAACATAATTAAAAAATTTAGAGCTTACTTATGAGATATTATTTATAAAATTAGAAGAAATACAGGACCGTATCCCAAAATTTCCTGATGTTGTTCAAAAAAACCGTCCTTAAACCACAATGCGTCATACATCGTTGCATTCGGAAGAAAAAAAGCTCTCGAATTCCAATATCAGGAAAACAGGACTGTATTTAAAAAAAAAAATTTTGATGATAGCCCTTCGAAGACGACTCGTCGGATTACAAAACAATTAATGCTGTTAGACAGAGCGGAAAAAGTGGCAATCTAAAAGTGCAATTTACTTTAGAATTCGATCTTAAAAACCCAGGAAAACAATAAAACGATTTTTTAGAATTTCGGTTTTTTCCGGATATCTCCGGAATTACTCGGAATTTTAAAACTTTCTAAACGGCATGTTATTAGGCACGTAAATGCACAACTTTACCTCCATTTATCCGACTTCGTATCTTTTACGGTTTCCGAGATCCCTGTACTGGCCCTCCTTATCTTGGACACGTTGTATAGCCACTGCCGTCAGCAGGAAATCCAGATTTCTGACTATAAAATAAGGGTTCAATTCCTCACATGCATGAAACATTTTTAATTTAAATAACTTATCTAAAGGTTATGAATCTTTTTTTTTTAACTTCAAGGTAAATCCCAAGCAATGACAATGATGAAAATAGTTGTTGCCAACGTTATAAGAAAATACAAGGTTATCTCCTCATATAAATGTGTGGATGACATCGCTTTAGAATCTACTTTAACTTTGATGCCACCAACACCTCTGGACTGTCATTTTACACTTCGCCAAGAAGAAGAAGAATTTAAATGTAGTAAATAAATGCTATAAATTTATATGTATAGCGAAAGAAATAAAGTTTTACCGGCATACCTATTATAACTAATTATTAATCCTTCTGTTCCCTATGCCAAAAAACTGCAAATTGTAGAGAAATCGTTTAATATATTTTCTCTACTTCTATATCAGTAAAAACCAACTTACTGTTACGTATGACTATTAAGTAATAGTTCCAGTTCCACAAATCATATTACCCGTGATAGGTATGCCAAAACAGTCAGTATTTCCAATAGATTTTATGCAAAGTAAATTTCATCGGGTCGAAAGAAATTTTAAATGTCAACGTTTTTTAATATCTTCAGCCGGAACAAGAGTACCTCCCCCCCCCCCGTTTTTGAGGATTCTGAACACGATGGCGGCGTCAGAATTTCTCATTGGGATTGCGCAACCCCTCAAAACGGCCAAAAACCACCCCCCAGAGGGGTTAAATGTGCTTCCCTGCAGTGAAACACACTCCCCCCCCCCCCCCGTTTTTGACGATGCTGAGCACGGTGGTGGTATTGGACATCGCGTCCGATTCCTCCTTCCAACCCCTCCACCGGCTTATAATCGCCCCCGAAAGGGGTGAATTTTTATTTTTCAAGTATTAGCGGCAAATATATATTCCCCCCGTTTTCGAGGATGCTGAACACGATAGTTGCGTCAGAATTTCTCATTGGGGTTGCGCAACCCCTCAAAACGGCCAAAAACCACCCCCCAGAGGGGTTTAATGTGCTTCAAGAGGTTTCCCTGCAGTGAAACACACTGGGGGGTGGTTTTTAGCCGTTTTGAGGGGTTGCGCAACCTCAAAGAGAAATTCTAACGGCGCCATCGTGTTCAGCATCCTCGAAAACGGGGGGCAATATATATTTGCCGCTGATACTTGAAAAATAAAAATTTACCCCTTTTGGGAGCGAGTATTGGCCGGTGGAGGGGTTGGAAGAGGTCGGACGCGATATCCAACACCACCACCGTGCTTAGCATCCTCGAAAACGGGGGGAAAGTGTATTTCTCAGCATGGAAACCTCTTGAAGCGCCTTTAACCCTTCTGGGGGGTGGTTTTTGGCCGTTTTGAGGGAATGCGCAACCGAAATGAGAAATTCTGACGCCGCCATCGTGTTCAGCATCCTCGAAAACGGGGGGGGGGGGGGGGGGGGGGAGAGGTACTCTTGTTCCGTCTAAAAATATTTCGATGTTCGCCCGACTCACAGACGCCACTAATATTCAGATTGAGGGAACGCCACGGGAAATTACATTACAAGCTGATTCCGCAGCAAATAATTTATTACCAGAAAAATCCAGGGAGTGATATGAAAAAGTGACTCAAATATATTGTATTGACTGAACGAAGAGGAACAAATTTAAAAGAAAAAATGTAAGGATATAAAGATATAGCTGTATGCTGCTGCTTTAAATAACGGACATACCTCGTTTTTACTCTGTACTATTTATGTACAGGATGTCCATTTTTCGGTGGTTTTATGGGGTATCTCCGTTATTAGTAAAGATAAAGGGATGCGGTTTTCGCAGGAGTGTTACTTTTTTGTGAAACAAAAGATGCCTAAATTAGAATTTTTCTAGGCCTACTCGTTTTTAATATACGGGATGTTTTTGAGAATTTTACATTATCAGACACCCCCATATTTCGGTAACCCTGTAAAAAAAATGCTCCCTTTGTAGCTGTTTACGTAGAATCCAGTGGCGTACTCAGATCTTTTCTACGATCAATAATTTTCAAGAAAAAGACAATTTTTTTTTTTTAAACGGTTAGACGGTTATTTTAATAATATAATTTAGTTTTTAATATTTAATCCTTTATTTTTAGTTTTAATATAATGCCCGAAATGTCCGTTTTTTAAAAAGTATACAATTTTTTTGAGTAAGCATTGACGGATATTTATAGAAAACCATTACTGATGCAATTAAGTATAAGAAACAAAAATTGAATGTTTATGGAACTTTCTCATAAATATTTCTCAAATTGTTCTCCATTTTATTTTTTTCACACACATTTATTGGCAGAAGCACAATTATTTTATCAGTCTCGCGATTTTCCTTATGGCAGATTTTAGGCAGAGGTTTATAAAATGAACCTTGTTCAATTAAATTTTATTTTATCCATTTGTCGTTTTTCGAGATATCTACAAGTAATTTAAGAAATTTTATAAATTTTATACTACAAAAAGGTAAATATTTACCATTGAAATACACTTCTAAGGCAAACAAGCATGTCATATTTTAGCTTACATTGGCTGTAATAATTAGGAATAAACTGATTTTTACCATGAATTAGAAATTATAGAACAACTTAGAGAACCTGAATGTTCTGACAGAAACAGAACAATTTTTCATTATGACAGGACGAACTGTGTTCTTTTGTTTGTTTTTTTAATCTGTCATGGCCTACTCAAAAAATTGCATCTTTTTTAAAAAAAGTATACTCCACGCATATAATTAAAATTAGAAATAAAGTATTACATATTTCTGAGAAGCTTGTTAAAAACTGAATTACATTATTACAAAATATATAGGGTTGCCCATTCTTGAAAACTATTGAACGTAGAAAGGAATCTGAGGACGTCACTGGATTATACATAAAGAACTGCAAATTGAACATATTATTTCTTTTTCATGAGTTTCAGGGTAACCGAAATATGTGGGGGGGGGGGGTCCAAATTTTTTAAAATGCTTTCAGTAAATCGGATTTAAAAAATAAATAATCTCAAAAACATCTGTTAATTTTTTAATAGGTTTCTTATAGTATCTAATTAGAGGAATTATATATGTCAGCGCAAAAGATCCTCGTTACAAAGATCTTGGTCTATAGGATAGCATTGATTTTTTAATAATTTAACACCCGTCACATGGCTAATTTTACTCTTCTGAATCATATAACGCAAATATTTGGAACTGAGTTATTTTAATCAGTCACTATAACCATTTATAACAGCCATGTCTTATATTGGCTTAAAGTTTTGGAATGTTCCTTACAGAATATTAAAATACTAAGAAAACTAGTCATATTAGGTGTAAAGGAAACTTGCACATCAAAATATATTTTTCCTTAATCGTTTATAAGTGGTTAATAAAAAAATCTTATATATAGCTCCGGATAACAAACCGTCACATCAATGTATGTCCGGTAACATCTTCATGCGTGACCGGCGGTACTGTGACCGGCGATATGAAAATGCCCAAATTCGTGGATAACAGCTAATACAAGCTATTTCTTAACTTTTTTTGAATGAAATGAGTATCTGTACTCAAGAGAATTACTTCATGTAGTATTATTTCCTTAATTAAGACTACTAGGTCTTAGTTAACCCTGTGACCGGCGATACAACATAAAAACATACGCCTGGTAAAAAGTAGGCAATGTTCTAGTTTATACCTAAATAAACATAATAAGGAACTTACCTAAATAGGAGCACGCTTTACACAAATTCAAACACATACCGTCATATTTGTAAAACTATTAGGCCGACCTATAGTGGCGTGAGCAATTTCTGCCGTGACCGGCGATACATGCAGCTACGGGGACGGAACTTCTGGTTAATAATTGCATTAGAGAAACTAAACTGTTGATCTTTGAACATAATTTTTTCAATGCAAATTGTAGTAGGAGTGTAATAAAAATAACTTTAGTAAAATGACGTGACAGATAAAAGGGTAAAGTAAGAAATTATTGACTGGTGACAGGTGACCGGCGATACATTTTTAAATTTAAATTAGAATACTGCAGCTATAATCTAAAAAAATACTTTTAAAATTGCTTCCTAATGCAGGAAGTAACATATATTTCGCAAATTATAATCGTTTCTACAGGCAAATAGTTTATTTTAGTTAACTATATGCAGGGCCGGCTAAACCCTGGTGCAGCGGGTTCAAAGCATCCGGGCGGCAAAACATGAGTGGCGGCAAAACGAAGCTGAACTCGGAAATGGGCATCAATCAGTAAAAGTAAAAAAATCAGCACACCATGCCTTCAACCTCCACTATTCTATTTGTTGATTGCAATTTCTTATTAATTTTTACAGTCGCGGCTGTAAGGTAGTGTCATGATGACCATTCTCTGAAGGATATATTGCCGACCGACTAAACTCCCCGTGTAAGTCAGGCTAGAGGCCTATAACTTCTTTTCACTAACGTGTGATATTTTTGCATCATTTATGGGTGATGTTGGCTTAGCATTTTACTCGTTAAGACGTTAAGTAGGCTAGAATAACATAAGGTGTTTTTTAATATAAATTAGATTTTGTGAAATAAGTAATTCCCTTTTGAAAAACAAATTAATTTTGCTTTCCAAGATAATTTTAGTTTTGCTTTTAAACTTGCTTTCAATGCTTCCAACGTACAATTTTCTTAGTAACGAGATTCATACTTCAAAAGACTCATCGTTTTGAATTAAAATTGCATTTTTAATGGTACGTCTTATATTTGTTTATGTACAAGGCGTTTCATTTTTCAGTCATGCTGTAAGTTGCAACATATAGTTTTTGTTTTAGAAAATACCTGGGAAGGCAATGAAAACATAAAAAAATGTTGTTACTATAATAATAAAACGTCAATGCTAAATTTCTATATACATAAGCATAACATCATAATACTTTGCTTTTATTAGTTGTGTCCTATGCTAATATAAAAGCGTGTAGTAAAAAACTGAAAAACTGTCACAACCGGGCGGTAAATTTTGACTTGCATCCGGGCGGCAAACGTGTCCAAGCCGGCCCTGGCTGTATGCTAAGGACTGAAAGTTGTCTGTAAAAAAAATTTTACCCGGGGGTGTCCCAAAATGTAAAATTATCAAAAACATCCCGTAGATCAAAAGGAGGAGGCCTAGAAAATGTCTAATTGGAACATCGGATATACCCCGTAAAACCACCGAAAAATGGACACCCTATACAGCGCCATACCCGCGTAGGCATATTTTCCTGACTAGCGCCGAGCCCATCTCATCTCTTCTATTATTTCGTATTTCTGTTTTCTTTATTAAAATTAGCATCCCACAGAAAGCTCTCGGATTATTATAAAATCAAATATGTTTAATCTCGCCGGCTCTTGTTTGCCGAATCGCGATCGTGACGGTCTCCAGCAGATGCATAAATGCAACGCGCTTTGCCGAGAAATACGTAATTTGGAAGCCGACGAAAATGCGATTTGTGAATGAAAAGACAGTTTTTTCCTTTTGGATTATATTTATCTGTAAGTATAATACAATTACATAACCGTGGGTTATGAATGTGCCATAAAGTAACCATAGACTCTACATATAAGCTAACCAGGCCTTTGTCAAGGCATCTTTTACCGTACTTTTGAGTATCCATTTGGATACGCAGGCCTTTTATTTCGATACCCAGTAAACATCAAATGGATCCAGAAATTTTTTAATTACTTAATATTTTAAAAACTACTGAACTGATACCAGTGATGACTGATACCTAAAAATGCTTTAAAGTGATCAGAGTCAGAAAAAATATTAAAAAAATAGAGCTGTTTAAAAGACATGGATACGCAGCAAAAATTCACTAAAGACATGGATACGCAGTAATCACTAAAAGATGCCTTGGCCTTAGTAATGTTGGTGGTAAATGATACAGAATACAGGGTGTTAAAGTTTAATTTATAAATTAATATTTTCTTCATAGCTCAAACCGTTTTTTAGATATAGAAATGGATATTTGTAGTTGCCGGTTTATGAGGGCGAGTAACATGAATCTATTCCCGCTTTTCAAATAACTTATAGAAAAATGTGTAATTCATTTGTTTTGTTAAATTAATCCGTGTCCGAGTTATATTTCAAACAACATTGCATGGAAGCTGTTATTTATAAAAAATCTTTTGACAAAATATTAAATAATAATGTAATGAAACTTATGACTTAAAATCTTCAACAGAAAAATGTCCTTAAACATTCTACCATATAGGGCCTTACTTTAAATGAAATTCTTTTTTATTTCGAATTACGTTATATTTCGCTATGACACAAAATATTAAAATGCAAATATCTCGGAAATAAATTTATTGAACAAAACACATGAAGTATACATTTTTCTTTAGAAATTACCATTCTATTATAAATTTTAATCAAAATCTCAATAAAGATACCAACAAAAAAAATTGGGCGTAATAGGATGGACGTACAGGGTTTCCCATTTTCGACACTTTTATAGGGTATCTCCGTAATTATTAGTGCTATCAAAAAAGTAATGTAGATGTCATGTGCTCTTTTGCTTGCTTTTGCTTAAGAAAGAAAGTTTTATACAGAAGTTTCTTGATATTGATTGTTGAATAATCTGCCATTTTCAGAATAAGTTTACGGGGTCAGGTAAAAAGGTTATCGGAACTAACCTCATTTTTTTAAATGGAACACTCTGTATATTTTAATCTAAAAAGTACTATTTTAAATTCTCCTTTCAAATATATAACACACTATGGATGATATTGGTTTCCTAGGCGATTTGTTACTTTGAAACGAAATAAAAGATTCAGATTAATGTAAAAAATAACGGGAATCATCGCAAATGTTCGGAATATGTCCTTAAATGGTTACCGTCTTTCCGGATAGCGAACAAAATATACATTTTGCGCCATTTCTTAGTTTTTTCCACTTTCAATATAAACTGATCATATCAAATTTTTCAAAATGTTGATAGGTCATTTTCGCAAATAAATATGTAAAAATGAAATTGACGGTAAATGTTAATAGTCAATATGGTTGTTTCTAGGATATTCATGGTCTACTGTGGTTTAAAGTAATAAAGTTTAATAAATCGCCTAGGAAACCAATATCACCCATGTTGTGTTATATTTTGAAAGGAGAATTTAAAAGGCTATCTTTTTAGATTAAAATATATAGGGTGCTCCATTTTGAAAAATTAGGTTAGGTCCGATAACTTTATACCTGACCCCGTATATTTATCCTGAAAACGGCAGATTATTCAACAATTATTATAAAGAAACTTGTTTATAAAACATTTTTCTGTATCTCTTTTAACTAAGAAAATATACGATAATGTCTATTTTTTGATTTTCCCCCGTATCTCTTAAGCAAGCAAAAATTTTCAAATTTTGATTTCGCCATTTTAAGTTTGAACTAAAAAGAACACATGACACCTACATTACTTTTTTTGATAGTACTAACAATTACGGAGATGAGGAATAAAAGTATCAAAAATGGGACACCCTGTACAGAGCGTAATTAGCACCATACAAGTTATTTGAAAAACAATAGATTCATGTTACTCGCCCTCTAAAACTCCCAATTATGAATTTTCATGTCTATATCTCAAAAACAGCTTGAGATATGAAGAAATCAACATTTACTAGGGCATGTTTAGCTCAAACCTATTATGTTCATGGGTAGAATCTCTGATTACTCTATGGCGTATTCATTACAGACCACCCCGTTTACTATCTTAATTCTCGTCGTAAAGAATATATTTTCATTCTAAATATTTCCGTTCATTAAGCGCGTTCTTCCTACCTGTCGCCTTCTAATGTTTACTGAAGTCCAGAGATCAAACCCATGTATTCCAATTAGTGAAAACACTAATGAAAATAGTGTAAATCTATGTTCGAGTTAGTCCGGCTAATCCGTCTAGAAACAACATCAAATATCAAAATTAATGACTATTTTATTTCTTTACGCAAAGAAACATAAAACAACTGTAACCTATTCACAAATCTAAAATTAGGGCACTTAAATCGTTGACGGTCAAAAATAAAATATCACTATTAGATGACGGCCTAGTTCCTGTTCTTATTTTTTTATATATTCTTGCTTTTAGTGGAAGACATAATAATAATGATAATAGTAATAATAATAATAATGATAATAATAATAAGACTTTCTAGTTGGTGAATGCTGAAGGAAATGAATTGTTCGGAGAACTCGAAAATGCTTATTTTATTAATAACAAACAGTGCAGTATTTAGGAATTTGTTTAGTTAAATTTTTAATTTCCTACAAAAAAATATATGTTTTTTACACATTTTTTTACAAAGAACACATTGTCTTGTAATTTTTTCAAATAATTTGTTATATAAATAGTGGAGTCGCCCTGGCGAAATAAACGGCTCGAAAATCCCTTGACAAAATCGAGTAATTTTTTTTCCCCAATCGATACAGTAGGATCCCCTCGACATTCTGAAATGATTTGTGCATGGCGCCGCATGGAGGGGGGGAGGGGGCACGCGCCGTAAATCTATCCTACAACGGGAAATTGAAAATAACTCAGCTGGTTTGATGCTATGTGAGATCAAAATTGAAGAGCTTGACAGAGCGCGTAAGCTCGAATAAACCCGATCCCGATATCTCGAATTAACGCGATTTTCAACTGCAAAAACAATAAAATCTAATTAATTATATCTCAAGAAGGGGCGGAGTTGGGGCATCATTTTTTCGCGAATTAATAGGTGATACCGAGTACTTTGATGGACCGGAGGTTGGGGTTGGTGGGGCAATTAGGAGGGAAGTAAGGGGGATTGGAAATTTTTTACATAAATGCTAGTTTATTAATCGAGCTACGGAGATCAGGCCAGATTCAATTTGTTCATTTTTTATCTGCTACGAGGTGGGATTGGCGAAAAAAATTTTAATTTCCCAAATGCGCGTTGGGCGCGGCATACAAGAAATGGCCACCTCCGAAACTACTTTAGATATTATGTTTAATTTTGGTATGTGTTAATAGGATATAGAACCTCAAATTTTAGTTAGAAAAGTTATTCAATTGTTCCACCAATGACGTCGCTGCAAACATGTCCTTTGATATTTTTGCAAAAAAGGTGGTACGCCAATGATATTTTTCCATGTGGATATTTTTTCTGTTTGGCCTGTTCAATTCTCCATGAAAATGGATTGAACAAATTATTAAGAAAATATGGTCCACGATTTGTGTGTATTTTCATTGCATTGTGTGTAATTTGTGTGTAATTTAGAAATCCACCACCTCAGTGTGACTTTCAGGTTTGTTGACCTGTTTTTGGACTAGTCAAAGCCCGAAATAATTACAGTTGTTGACGTTTTCTTTTGGGGAACTAGGGGACAATTAGGGTAGCGCAATAATTTAAGTAAATGAGTGAGTAATTGTTGACTTTTCAGTGCACAAGGACTCCTGTACACTTGCTTGTTACTTCCTACAAAATATTAATGTGGTGTGTAAGAATCGTGTAATCCTGTAACTAAAAGTATGCAAAAGCATGTAATTTTTTCAGCTAATTGTGTAATTTCACAAAGTCAAATTGGCAACACTGCAGTCTGGTTTCGAATTACCGTCATCAAGCCCATACATGTAATGCAAACTCAGAATTCGTAAATTGGACCATGTTTTTTTAATAATTTGTTAAGGTTAATGACTTAAACATGTGACAACTAGACTAGATAGACAACTGTCAAAACTGATTACGTTTACAAAACAAAATCTGCTTCTTACCTACTAGATCATTTTTAATCTTTCTTAACCCTACGTTAGGTTCGATAGTTTCACTCGCGAGTTTAGTCGCGCGGTTTACGATTGTAGACCAATTTTTTTTTGCTTATGTAGTCATTATTTTTTATAAACTCTCTATGCTTAATTATTCATCTATGGTCAAGTATTCACTGGCCACAAAATTGTTTTTTGAAAGTTAGCTACAAATGTCTCAAATACTTCTCGTATGGGTGCAAACTTATCCATTTCTCTTCTTTCATCTCTTATTCTGATGTCGTCAAACATAGTGCACCTGACCAGAAATCTAAATCTTCTCTCGCTCATCGCAAGGTAACAGGATTCGATACCGCTTCCATTCGAATTATCCCAAATTTTGTGAACATTCTTCCTAGAGCATCTGAGAGATCCAATCAAAAACAAAATTCCAATAAACGCACATACTTCTCTTTCATCCGTTGATCTGGCGTCCCTTTCAAATTTATTTTTGATCTTATTTATGTTTATGTTGGTTGAAGTGGTTATTAGCTTTAGACAATTAATTTCAAACATTGCATTTCGACCATCACGTTTGGGTCCAGGCAAAAGTTTTATAATATTGTGGGAACGAACACGCACTTGTAAATTATTTATTGTTTTCTTTTTTCTTCCATTTAGTAGTTTTATCTAAATTGCACATTGTCTTCTTCTACTTTGTCTTCATTCTCTTCATCTAAAGGACTTTCTTCGCCCCTGGACTCTTCCTCATACCATTTCATCCAAACGTCTGGGTCTCTACTTTCGACCCGTCTCTTTTTAGGGGCAGATATATCTATCTCTATAATACAAAAGAAAATGTGAATAAAACCATAATACATATCAGGTAAAACAAAGAAAAGGGCTCAACAAACTTCATTGTGAAACGCGAAAAAATTAAATATACACTTTAACTACTTTAACTACTATGATATATTAAATAAAAGTTAAAGAGAATTACGTATTCTATCAGGAAGAAATAAAATATACAGGGTGTACCATTTAAAAAAAATCGAGATTTTTTTTGTTTAAAGTTACTGAAATTCGAAAATATATTTTGAACACCCTGTAAAAAGTGAGATAAATTTGTTTCCATAATTTATTTGCCTTAACTCCATATAATGTCCATTCCAAATATGAACTTTTATTTTGCAAAGGTAGTGTAGGTATTAACAATTAAATCCAACGCTGAAAACTGACATTTTTCTGAAAAAATGGAAATATTGGAAAAACTGTCCGGAAACATGTGGGAGATCTCCCGGATATGAAGAAAACACGTGAAAAGAATACTATAGGTTCATATAAACTTCTTTCGTATCGGCCTCCTCTTCGAAGATATGGGCTCCCAAAGAGCACCAATGGAATCAAGTTTTTTTACACATAATTATTGAACCACCTGGTATATTTCAATTATTTTTTAATATGATGTATACCAGGTAAGACCGGTGAAACTACTACCCAAGAAACTGTTGTGACTTACTCACAGCTGCAGGGACGGACTAGCTGTAACACTCATGGGCCCATTTTTTTAACGCCCTGTATGATGAGAACTTTGGACAATGTTTTTTACATACCTTTAACTATTGGCTAAAAATTAAGTACTCTTCATTCATGTCGCTAATCCTAACCGTTTTCGAGAAAACGTCATTCGATAAACGAACGATAATTTCAGAATGTGCACCTTAATGATCTCTACAACTTTTATATTTCGAGTTTTTATCTAATTCTTAACATAAAGGAGAAAATTAACTTTATTCTATCGTTGACTCACCCTGTACATAGTTGTAAAATTTTTTCGGACGATACTAAAAAGTCAAGGTTAAAAAGTGTGCGGTTTATAAAAGAATGGCTCTTTATTGTTTTTTGTCAATACGTAAGAATTTTGAATTTTCTTTTCCGCATGTTCCGAACAAACCCGCGTGAAATATACTTTTACTGAATTTCATTTTAACATATTTCTTATTATTTAAAACATCTACCTGCAATTACTGTGTGCACGCACACACTTGCACTTGCAACTTTTTATAACAGTAATTAAATAATTCATAGACTCGCTGGCCTACAATTTATTTTTGTAACATATGTGGGTACTATATTATTGTTAATTTCAAAACCAAACTTAAACCTACATGTTTATTCATTTATAGATGTGCAAATATATCCTTTATCATTTTTGCAGAACCGCTAGTCGTGTAACTTAGAACATAAAAGAATTTTTATTATTTTTAATCGATTTGCCATTTATAGCATGCGAATTTAAGGCAACAATTTTGGTTGACTAATAGAAAATGCTAAGAAGCGTTTTTAAAAAGAAATAGTCGATAATCAGATCTCTGAGAAATTCAAAGAAGCACTTCATTTCTCGAAGAGACCTGATTTTGGTAACAAAAAAATAAAATAGCACAAAGTCGGTCTCTTATCAAATTGCTTTTGTTCATTTTAAAAACGGTTGGCATAATCAGACCTAACATACAAACAAAGAATTATAATTTTTTTTATGATAAAACACAAGCACTATAGGAAAAATCCCTTAGGGCACTCTGGTTTTGAATCGTTGGAGGTTATATTCGTTGGGAAAAACGACCTCGGGAAGGTTGTTCCATAAGGATGAACTCCTCCAGATGAAAGTATTCTTAAATAGTGAAGTTCGAGGAGTACTAAGCTTAACCACATATGGATGGGCGGGAGTGGTTCGTCTTGTATTTCTGATATATATATATTATTATTAAGTATCCCCAAAAAATTTTTACTCATCATTTACGAACACCCTGTATATACAGGCTGTTCCTTAATGACGTGCTAATATTTCAGGGTGTGATTCCTTAGGTATTTTTATCAAGAAAAGTTCATATGAACATATGTCCGCAACGGTTTAAATTTTTTGCTACAGGGTGATATTTTTTGATATTTTTTTATCTATTGTATATGCGTCGGAGTGTTTTTCGTCCATTTTTTCCCTCACTCTGCGCAGAGCACTCTTATACAATACATACAGCCACAATAAAAAAAAATCGTACCTTTTGCACATAGTCGAAATACCCCTAATTTTTTATATGAACCAATTTCTGTTTTAACTGAGAAAATAGATCCTAGAGTTTAAGGCAGAGTAATTTACGTCATAAACGTATGTACAGGGTGTACCATTTTCGACACCTTCACAGGGTATCTCCGCAATTATCAGCGCCATCAAAAAAGTAAGCAGGCGTCACGTGCTCCTTCCGGGCCAAACCCAAAATGGCAAAATCAAAACTTGAAAACATTCGCTCGCCCAAGAGATACGGGGGAAAACCAAAAAACCGACAACCTCAAAACTACCACACTTTCCCAGTCAAAAGAGATACAGAAAAACGCTTCACACAGAAGCCCCCCCCCACACCGATTGTTGCCGCTTTCAGAATAAGCACACGGGGTCCGGCAAAAAAGTCATCGGACCCAACCTCAACCTTCCACATGGAACACCCTGCACATATCAATCCAAAAATATTGCATTCTCGTGATGAATTTTTATTTTTTAAATGTTATTGTTTAATATCTCAGAAAGTACTTATATAATAATAAGTAGATATTATTTTCAATTTTGGTATGCGTTAATAGGATATGAAGACAACAGGGAAAAACCGTGCAAAGTCACATTTAGCTAGTTTTGAGATATCGCGATTTTAAACTTTGAAACCAAATGGGTTAAAATTGGTTAAAGATATTCTGATTTCTTTACAAAATATGAGACCACAATATTGTTGACCTGTATTTTTGTTAAAATTAAGTTTAAAAAAAGTTTACTTGGTTCTTAAATTTATTGAAAAAAGAACAAAAATACATAAAATACAGGGAAAAAACGATACAACTCGTATATTTGTTATGATATTGAAGCACAAAAAATGATAGCTATCTTCTAGTTTCGTTCTTTTGTTTTTTGGTTTCAATGGAGGTCTTGGCCAGAGTCTTGGTCGAGGCTTTGATCAAAGTTTTGGCCGAAGTCTTAGTCGAGGTCCTGGTAGAGGCATTTGACAAAATTTTGGTCGAAGTCTTGATCGAGGTCTTGGTGGAGGCCTTAGACAAAGTTTTCGCCGAAGTCTTGGTCGAGGACATTGCGGAAGTCTTAGCAGCGCCCTTGGATGATGTCTTAACTGATTCTCTTTTTGGTAAATTTTTATAATATTGATGAACAGAGTCATCGCAAAATTCCATCAGCTCCTGAAGATTTCTGTACTTTTCGAATAAAATCGGCAAAGGATCTGTAATAATAATAGAAATATATTAGCAATACAGTATATTGTACAACGAGCATGGAATGTCATGCAGTTCCTACTTTTATGACGCAAATCATACGAGTAGGAAATTGACAGTCGTAGAAAAATTCTTTTTTGTTTATGCAAGCTACACTTACCCTGGTAAGCTCGGGACGGAAATAAAAACTCTCTGGCCGAAAGCTGTGGACCTCGAATTTGAAGTCGGGTTGGAAGAGTCATGATAGAACTTGTCCAATTTCCATAATATGAATCGCGATGAAATGTCATACGGGGATGACTGGCAGAAACCTTTAATTCTCGAATTGGTCTGGATAGAAATGGACACTTTTTGGTGTATTTGGAAGAGAGAATATTATTCCAATCCCGAACCATGCTTTGATCAACCTCCTCAATTTTAAAAGGAGCTGGTTTGCATCTGGCTGCCCTAAAAACTTCTATCCAGTCCTTTGGATGTTGTGTTTTGGCCTTGCTGTTAATGAGGCCCATATTTTTATCGCACTCCATATAGGAGTGTCCCCTTATTGGAAATAGGACGTTTATAGCCTTAAATCGCTTTTTAGTGTGAACTAAGTGGTGGAAATAACGAAATGCGGTAAAATTTTTATTTTGACCACCGCAGGAGTCACAAAAAATGGTCAAGTTTTCCACAGCAGAAGAAAGGTGATGGGTTACATAATCTTCTAAAAATGAACACACTTCGTTCGCTCCCTTTTTTGCAGTTTCTTCAGAATAAGTATAAAATACTGAGTCACCATCAGATAATCTATGAATGTTGAAAGAGAAGAATGAGAGTTGCCTTTTATAATAAACATCGTTGGTGCTTATATTAGGTACTGGAAGATTTTTTTGATAGTCCATGCAAATGGCTTCATTTGTCACTGTCTGCCTACAAGCTTTTCTAGCAGCCCTTTTTCTACTGTAAAATATGTCAGCCTTTTTTTTATGAACATTATTTAATATTGTTAAATGTTGCTTCTTCTGTTCTATAGTCGCTCTTTCTATACTGCCCAAGTTTTCTAGGAGCTTCAAGTCTATTGATTTAATTAATGCTATAAATTTATCACAGCTACTGCAGGTATCGGAACGAGGATACCCAAAGCTTATGTTAAAATGTGTGCAAAATATAGTACGATAAGTTTCATATGACACTGCTTTATCTGGAAATTTCTCCATGTACATGTCATGCATTTTTTTAACATTTAATTCATTGCCTTTTTGATTTTGTTGCGCTGTAATGACTGTATCTACTTTTAAATGATTTTATGTGATTACAAACAGCCGTCTCGCGATCTTTTGAAAGTTTTCTGTGTTTTGACGAGTGTTGACCTCTTTGGTCTGTAGGAGCACTGCAGTCATTTTTAAGTGATTGATGTATTGTCTGAACACGTCTTCTCGTAATGCCATGTATTGAACAGAAAGCCTTTAAGCAAACAGGAATGTCTACTGTTGAACCGCCTCCAGAACTCCTTACCTTGTAATAGTAGGACGCTTCACGAAAATTACTATTTTGTTCCTCAGTACGGTTCCTTCTTTGGTTTACGGGCGTTATTGTGATTAATCCTGATAAATAGGCGCTTTGTTCATTCCACGATTGCATGCTATTAAATTTATGGAGAATTGTTTTTCTTTCGTCGGAGGACACACTTTGGAAGCACTTATAACGTTTACACTCACAATCTGAACCTGCTTCATGGCTTTGTAGACGCAGTTTTTTACAAACTTCAGACATACGCCCAGTTTTTTTACGTTTTTTGGTCAAAACACAATCACTACTAGTTGCACCCTCCTCCATCATGGACGAAATAGAACTAAAACAACAATAACTCAAGCAGTTTATTAGAATATTAAAACACGTGTTGACTGACTTAGCACGTTCCTTCCCTGCAACGCGCTGACTACACACGTTTTTTCCCTGTACAAGGAAACTTTATATGCAAATATCTCCTGACACCAAGCGTTTTTAACCGGACTGTTTACGCCACGCCAAACTACGGGTATTTACCTACTATTTACCAGGGTTAGTCAAAAATAACAAAAAATGTACTTTGCACGTTCTTTCCCTGTTGTCTTCATATGGAACCACAAATTTTAGTTAGCAAAGTTATTCAATTGTTCCACCAGTGGCGTCCCTGCAAACATGTCCTTTGATATTTTTTAGAAAAAAGATGGTACGCCACTTACATTATTCCATGTGGATATTTTTTCTCATTAGCCTGGTCAATTCTACATGAAAACAGTCTCTTGAATTTTTCTTGATTAAAACAATTAAATTCAAATTGCTTCATTTAGCAGTATTTAGGAATAATTTTTGAACACATACATGTTCATATGAACTTTTCTTTATAAAATGACCTAAGGAATCACAGCATGAAATATTACGTAACACTTCCACAAATCACATTACCCGTGATATGCCAAAACAGTCAAGGTTTTCAATAAATTTTGCTCCAAGCTGTCTGTTTAGTATCGCGTCGCTTTGACAACGTAAATGTCAAATCGCAATTTTAAAGGTCCCCATTAATCATTTTTATACTGTTTTTGTGTATATTAGTAAAGTATGAGTGACTACGATATTCAGATTGAGGGAACGTCATCGGAAATTAGAGTAAATAATTTATTGCTAGAAAAAATCCAGGGAGAGGTATGTAAATAAGTGTATAAAGAATTTATTGACTGGTGTACTGATGATAATCATGTGAGTACCTATTCAGAAAATGTTTTATTGGCATTTCGATAATTTAAAATGAAATAAGTATGAAGTCGTAGGAAGAGTATAGTACACAACTAGTGTGGTAAGCCTATTACACACTCTTTCGAAATGATGTGTAATAGACTTCTTACCACTCTTGGTGTGTAGTATACTATTGCGTCATTATAAGCTTATATAAATTTAACTAATACGTCGGCTAGTCGTTATATCGCTTTTCTTAGGGAGGTATAAATCTAGCTACCGAAATGGTTTATAAGATAGGAAGGTGCAGTGATTCTCATCATGTTGTATATGAAAATATTGCCAAAAGGAAAAATGTAACTTTCTTAAATATTAATATATGGTGTTATGGAAATTACTTAATATTTAAACGGGTGACTCCTTGGGTGTCCTAGAGAAAGTCTACATACTTTTTTTTTAATTGAATATCTAAAAACTAAGGTAAAAACCCTTTTTACCCACATACTGTCGCGCCGTTCCATCTGGTCAGATCACACCGCGTGTCTCGCCCTTTGCTTTGATACCGGCCGCGCGCCACTATCATTGCTTCAGTATGTTTCGAGACTCGGACGGTTAGTTGTAGCAGTACCCGATTTTTTTCTGTTTATTTTTTTATGGAATTTAATTATAAAACGGAGTATTTTAAAATAAGATCAAAGGTAAGAGAGCATGTACCTTAAAATTGTAGTTTTTTTTTTAAGTTTGAAATAGAAGGGATAAGGCGTGTCAAAGAAGTCTTGTTGTGAAAAACTGAACACGTGCGTTTAGAATTCTGTGTTGCAATAAGACAACATCGCCTATAATGCGCTACCCTCTTTTGAACCTTGAGACTGTCTCAATAAACTATCTATTGCGAAGGTCCTCAGGAGCGGCCACGTAAATTTTGAGATTTCGTATAAAGTGTATATTGTGCTTAATAATTCAAAACTCCATTTATGGTTATTTTTCTTCAATTTATTTTTATCTCAGGATTTGCCGGTTTAAATATAATAAATCATTTCCATAATACACTGTATATCAAAAACAACAAACGTAGGGATATTGAACAATACAGCAAGTTGATTCCCTAGAATTTATAAATGCCATAAAATATGGGGTCTCATTTGGAAAACGTAATTTTGTCTTGAATCTGAATTAATTTTTGAACATCCTGTATAAGTCACGATAGTTTAGAAATATGCCCCTTCGGGTTTATACAAATCTTTGTAATAAAGTTTTCTGTAGCCCTAGTCATGAGAGTTTCATTTAATTTCCGGGAGTAGTCGTTGTATGCCCGAAGTAAGTAAATACATTTTTTTCCTACTTTTTTTTAAAAAGATAACGTCCCTTTTCCCAGAACTAGTTCATTAAGTGGATTCCGGAGTACCTCTAAACGAATTTTCTCCCCAAGCGTTTATTTCTCTTTTAGGAATAAAATGTTCAAGAAAAAAAAACTTTGTAATTCAACTAAAATTGGAGGAAAGTATATATTTCTTTGTTTCGGAAGACGTTTAGATTTAATTTTATTTACGGTTCCATGTAGAACGAAATCATGGACTTTCCTCCAATTATTAATAAAATTTAGACATATTTTATTCGACATATTTTTTTTTTTGAAATGCAGCGTTTTCATAAAAAGAGAAAACTCCGTTTTTCAGTGCTAAAAACTGAAGTCTCGACCCCGATCACGTTCGGTCTCTGTCTTCCGATTATCGTTGTTTCTGTCGGCGTACCGATTACTACGGGCGGACGCTCGACGTATTGTTCTAACGGCAAGGGAAGATAAAATTCGCCTCGTGCCTACAAAGCGCGAAATGAACAGGGGTCAATTCGAGCGACTCCGGCATCCTCTTAAACAACATAATTATAATGTATGTACTTTTTTCATTACAAATTGTCAATTGTACCTTCAATGGCATGCCGTCGTATTTTGAAGTTCCAGAGAGAGAAGATAATTCCCTCACTTGCTGCTGGTGGAATCTAAAAATTTGTTTCAATTTAGTAAATAATAATTATTTAAATTGTTAATTTTACAATTTTATTAAAAAGAATCAAATTACAATAATATTGTGGGAAGAAATCAAACGGAAAATGTAGGTAACCTGCTGGGCAATGCCCCCTTTAACGATATCGAATTTATGTATATTATCTCTTAAGTAGACACATATAGTTGTAACAATAAATTTCGTTACATTTTTATAGTAAAAACAACTTTATGTCATCAAATGCGACGGTATTAAATTATTATTTAGTTAGAAATTAATAAAATTCCGATTAAATCATCCTTCTACTATGGTGACAAGACAACGCCTTCTCATAATGTACAGGGTGTTCCATTTTCGACACTTTAATAGGGTATCTTCGTAATTGTTAGTGCTATCAAAAAAGTAATGTAGGAGTCATGTGCTTTTTTGGGCCAAGCTTAAAATGGTAAAATCAAAATTTGAAAATTTTCGCTCGCTTAAGAGATACGGGGAAAAATCCAAAAAATGACAATTTCAAAATTACCCTATATTTTCTTAGTTAAAAGAGATATAGAAAAATGTTTTATACAGAACTTTTTATATTGATTGTTGAATGATCAGCCGTTTCCAGAATAAGTATACGGGGTCAGGTAAAAGAGTTATCGGACCTATCCTCATTTTTTTAAATGGAACACCCTGTATATTTTAATCTAAAAACCATAGCATTTTAAACTCTCTTTTCAAATTTATAACACTCCATGGATGATACTGGTTTCCTAGGCGATTTATTTAAACTTTATACCTTAAAACCAAAGTAGGCCATGAAACAAAAACTAATATCCTAGAGACAACTATGTTGACATTCTAATTGTTATTAACATTTAACGTCAATTTCATTTTTTACATATTCATTTGTGAAAAAGACTTATCAACATTTTGAAAAATTTCATGATATCTATCATCCATGGTGTGTTATAAATTTGAAAAGAGAGTTTAAAATGCTATCTTTTTAGATTGAAATATACAGGGTGTTCCATTTAAGAAAATGAGGTTAGGTCCGATAACTTTCTTACCTGACCCCGTATACTTATTCTCAAAATGGTAGATTATTCAACAATCATTATAAATAAACTTCTGTATAAAACATTTTTCCGTATCTTTTTTAATTAAGAAAATATGAGGTAATTTTGAAATTGTCAATTTCTTGATTTTCCTCCGTATCTCTTAAGCGAGCGAAAATTTTCAAATTTTGATTTTACCATTTTAAGTTTGACCCAACTAGAGCACATGACACCCACATTAATTTTTTAATAGCATTAACAATTACGGAGATACACTATAAAAGTGTCGAAAACGGGACACCATGTACTATTAGCTTGTATAGGGTGGACAAGGTAATAGGATCATGTACCGGGTGTTCCGAAAGTGCCTAAGTAACAATTGTAAGACACTTTTTATTTATTTACGGTTTAAAGGTGCTTTGTTCAATAAAAATATGTTCGTTTTAAAGTCGCCTTAAAATAAACTAAAAGGTCTTAAAGACCACTTATTCTTATGCAATGAATTTAATACACTCTTTAAATTAATTTGAAAAAAACAATTTGCTCTTAATGCCCTATCAACCTTATGCTTGTTTTATAATACTCGTGACATTGGCTATTTTAAAACTAATTTATTTTTTTAAAGGATTAATTACCAAGTTGGCTTTAAAACAATCAATTTTGGAACAAAGTACCCTTGATGTATTCATTAAAACCCATTAAGGAAACTATTTCATCTTAAGCCTATATGCTCAATAAAATTCCACATTAAATTCAAAAATATATTATTTTTAAAATTTTATTTTTGTTTAACGACCAAACAATTATTTTCTATGCCTTTTAAACGTAGAAAGAAAAAAAGTAATAAGAAAATGCGTTAAGTAAAACATATTTTTATTTATTTTTCAATTTTACACAAGGAAATACAACTTTTGGAAAATAAGAAAAGTTTTCTTAGTGTGTATAGCTGTCGGATCTTAACATCGTCGCATGCAACCCGCGTAACAATATTTATACAGTCCACTACTAATACTACTGAAACCATCTGCGAGCTATCAAAAATACCGAATGATGTCCAATACTACTACCGCCATCTACGAGTTATCAAGAAAACCGAATGATGTCTAATACCACTACGCCATCTACGGCTATGTCATTAGGCGCAACCAAGACGAGAACAATAGTTTACTGTTTTATGACGAGAACGAATCGAGACACGAGACTGACAAGTTGGTATTCTTCATAGTTTCATTGTTTCTTAGTTTAAATCCTTAAATAAGATGGTTTAAAATCATATCGAGTATCATTTATCGACCCTACACAATAGTGCTTAAACGTAAAGTCCATTCTTTGGTTCTTAATTGAAGAAAATTGATCAATAACAGCCTCATTAAGTTTGGAATGCCCTCTATAAATATTTTTTCATATGTTTCATTTTTAAACTTTCTAATAAAGTCCCTAGATTTACCCTTTGTGGTCTGCGTTAAATTAGTTTCGGGTTTAGGTGATCCCGCATTCTTCACTTCAATTTTTTGCTCTAAACTCAAAGAGTTAAGTTATTTCTTAAATAGTCCACCGTCAACTATTCATTTTAACTTAATAAATATTTAATATTAAAATAATAAAACATACACGCTCGAATTTCTAACTAGAAACTGTGCGCCTTTTCCATGTTAAATCGCAATAGCCCCGCTATCCCCCGCTGCCACCCGCCTCCTGTTACTACAGAGAAACTGCATTACTTAATTGCACGTGCGAGGAAGTCTCGTCATAATCGTCATTTACCTCGACCGAGGCACGGTTGCCGGATCTATACAGTTTGGTTTGACGGGATCATAAAATATTAATGAGGGTCGGACTTTTTTAGTTTGACGGTACGATGAAATATTAAGGAGGGTTTGGTACTTTATATGATAAATAATATTCAATGAATATAAATTAATATTTTTTATTCGTTTTGTTTTGGGGGTGCACGTGCGCATATGCTCCTGTGGAAGAACCGCCACTGACTTGTTTTATAATACTCATGACATTGGCTATTTTAAAACTAATTTACTTTTTTTATGGATTAATTACAAAGTTGTTTTTAAAACAATCAATTTTGGAACAAAGTACCCTTGATGTATTCATTAAAACCAATTAAGAAAACTATTTCATCTTAAGCCTATATGCTCAATAAAATTCCACAATTTGGTTAAAAGAAATGCCGCCAATACAGGTACAATTTGTAAGGTTAAGATTTAATTAACGCGCCAGACCACTTTAAATCAATAAGGACACGAGCTTGAACATATTAAAGCAGCTTCGGTTTTAAAATGAAAAGTACATATAGATAGACGTCTGAGAGAGTAGGTGTACTTAAAGTAGTAAATAAAACGCATTTTAAGTCTTGTAAGATTTGAAATGTTCTATAAAATTGCAAACAGTTTTAATCAAGATCGCGCCTTATTTTATATAAAATACAGAGACCAGCCATTGGCGTAACTAGAATGATTTTGTGGGGGGGGCCTGGCCCCTAGTCTAGTAGGATTTTAATGGCAAGTGTCACTATGACGTATCTATGGCTTCGAGCTTCGGAAACACTGGGGTGGGCACCAGAGCAATCTGGGGTGGGCACGGCCCACCTGGCCCCCCCTCTAGTTACGCCTATGAGACCAGCCATGATGGACATTTTCAATAGCCGAAAAAATACTATTATTGAAATATATGTGCATTACATCCTCTTAAATAACTGTAGAACGGTGTGTCCAAACATGCAATTTAATAAAAAAAAATGCATTTAGATGTTTAGATGGAAAATTTAATTTGACGATATTTTTTCATATTTTTTAAATAATTAAAAAATCATTAAGTTGTTGGCCCTCGAGTTATGTAGAAGTTTTTTATTATATTTTGTCACAAAAGTGCCATCTGTTGATAAATTATTTACGAGAATATTTTACATTTGAACATTCTTTATGGTCGTTTCCTATTATTACCACTTACACTAGCTGTTAATTATTTCACACAAAAGTCCGACTATAGTAAACACAATAAAACTCTGTCAGGATTAATTAATTGTAATGATTCTCAAGGTAATTTATTCTGCTGGAAGTATATTTTAATTGCAATGAGTTTTAATACATAAATTTAAAAGTTGCCTTGAAGAACTCCTTAAGAATATAAAATTATAAATAAATGGTTTTAATGTAGCTTTAAAATTTAGTCTCGAAGCTGCGTTATGGTAGTCCTTAGGCTATCTTGAAGTTCATTTGGTTTTATTCGAAATTGTATTGTATAGTTTTAAAGCGACCTTGGAGATCGCAGCTGTAGGCTAATATTCTCAGTTTATGAAAATTGCCAGTAGATATCGCCAAAAATATGAATATGAAACCTGCAGAGGTCCGAGAAATTTGCGAGCTCATGTATGTAAAACAACTTCGCTTAGTTTTCAAAGTAAATTGGTGATGTCTTATAAGAAATTGGTGAAAATAGCGAAAAGGTAAGGCTTTTGACTGCCGCTTGTACTAGAAAGTATTACCAACTTCTATAATTTAAATGAAACACCCTGTTATGTGTTATATTGGTTTTAGAATCCCTAGTAATTTCTTAATAACTTTCCTTAAAATTTGATACCGTTCTCCAATTTTTTGGAAAAATGTCCTCCAAAAAGAGCTGATATTTTTTAAAGTGAAGTTATTAAGAAAGTAATAGGGATTCTAAGAAAAATATAATACACAGGGTGTTCCATTTAAATTATCATGGCCGCTAATACTTTCTAGTAGCCGCGGCAGTACTACACGGCTAAAGATATATTTAAAAGAGAGAGCATGTCTTAAGCTACCAAATTTTCAAAGTGATCCAACAACCCTGTATAATACCTACACCTTACAATCATTTAATCTGTTATAATCCGATTATAATCTAATCGAGCGTCGCTCTCGGAAATTAATAAGAATAAACATGCCAACGACAAGTCGAAAAATTGTATCGATCAAAAAACGAGCTCTAGTTATATTACCTTCGTTTATTTCCATCACCTGTCAAATTTACTGTTTCGACCAATCAAATCGTCTCATTTACACCAATTACACGTAATTATTTTGATAAAGTTTTCATCTTCCTTACAACTCATAAATATGTCTCATTGGTCCACATTTTTAAAAAATGTTTCTAAGTAGGCCGAGTAATAGAGAATGGGCGCATTCAGCAGAACCCATCGCAGCGATTGGTAATCATCTGCTGAATGCACTAAAAATAAATCAATTTCACAAATCGATGGGAAATCGGACGCCATTTTTTCTATCGGATTTAAAAATCGATTTGTCATTTGATAGCGATTTAAGTCAGCTTTGTTTGTTAGGTTGAGAAGTAAAATTTATAGAAATGACGTAAGAAGTGAATTATAATTATAAAAACATATTACACACTATCTCCGCTAGTGAAGAGGAGCATTAAAAATAAAATATCCATTTCGTAGAGATAAAAATCGATGGACTCTGCTGAATGCAGCCAATGAGTTTTAATAAATGTCAAGTTTAAGTGACTTTTTCTTTTAGTGGTATATGCATATTTTTTTAGATTTTCATTATTATTTACGCATAATAAACGGAAAACTACTTTAAAGGTATCATTTAAGTAAAAAAATATGTACTTAATGTTTATTTGCAATATATTTTCTTAGTTAACCGAAATTGTTGACATGTTTTCTTTTGAAATTTTAGTCACATAACCAACGAATACTTATAACCAGGAAGAAGACAAACTGCCGTGTTAAATAATCGAAGCAGGCATGATACGGCGACATCCATTATACCTGGCGCGCACGTGCTTTTCAAATGTCACTTTTGTCCAAATTTTTATTACTGTCAATATTTTAAAGTGACATTTAAGCAAAGAAAACATCAAAACCTTTTCATTTGATTTACTAAGTAGAGAAAATCAAATATTAGGATTGATTTTGACATAGGTTTTCAGCTGTAAATATCGCTTTAAAATTGTCCTTACATACTTTATATTATTATTGAACTAGTAACGAAACTTGTAATAAAGAATTCAGAGATTGAAGGTTGTAATTAGTTTTATTAAAAAATAGGAAATAAATCATAATTTACATAAAATATTTTACCATCTTCAACTTCAAACTAATCAAGGTAAATACAATACTATATGTACAGCTACTAACCAAGTAAATATATGCACCATCGTTATGATTATGGGCTTCCAATTTGTTTGTTTCGTAGCATACTCCTGGCAACATTAGTGATCGAAGTCCTCTTTAATGTTCAGTCATTATGGGATTCTCAATTAAACTATGAAAAGAAAGAATTGTTATAATAATATATTACCGGACTTATCAAAATTCTGGCTACGGGTTAATTTAACTAAGCTGTAATTATTATGTTGTAGCTTTTGACTTCTGGATTGTAAAATTTAAGTAAAATTCTTTAAAAATGTGTTTGTTGCTAGTTTGCGTGACAAGTTTGGGACATAATGGGACAATTTTATAATGTAAAATAACAATAACGAATAAAAATTAGTAAAAAAAATATTTCAATCATAAATTACTTACCTGTAACAAAACGAGAAGGTCCGTTTTCGTGAAAAGAATAGAAAATTAAAAATTATTTTAGAATCTAATGACGCTTCCTCCACCATTTTCAATCACATTATAAATAATATGTTTGGATTTTATCCCCTTCCAGACGAAGGATGTTCGGTTGTGAAATTTTAAGAACGTGTGCTGCTCGCATTCTATGTCTGTCTCTGTCTGCATCAACCTTCTCCGATTCAATAAAGGGAGACAAATATGGCCTAGATTAAATCGAACAAACCCAAAGTCTGATATTGACACAGAACGATCGACACAAAAGGATAAACGTATGGAGTAACCTGCCTGGTTGTGACGTCACTTGCACGGCCTACTTATATGCTTCGATCCCCGCCATAAGCGGTCTCACCGGGCTGCACATAACCTTAAACTTATGAAACGTCAAAGGTTTGAAGTCTAGAGTAGAGACCATAAGCTAGTATCGATATCGACGACAATCGATATTGCATATTTAAGAGTATTTCTCGAATTACTATAATATTTAATTTAGGTTCTGGAAATACTCTTATCGAATATAACTCGTCGCGTCGCGTCGTTTTATTTATGGATTAAATTCTTCATTGTAACACTCAAAGTTAATTTTTTTTGGAAATTTTAATTAAATGATCGTTTGGGCATGTTTATTCATAGATTAAATCCCTCGAGCATCGATCTTTAGGATTTAATCGGAATAAACATGACAGCGACATTTCGCAAAATATCCAAAACAAAACTTATCGTGAACATGAAATATTTTATCGATAATAAACGCGCTCTAGTTATATTAGCTTCGAAAATACTTTTTATCTCAATACTTTTATCATTCACAATATCATAAATTAATAGAAGCGAATGCTAGGATATCTAAAAATACAAAAAATTCTTTACCTATAAACCTGAATTCTATTATGACAATCGACAAATTAATGAGTTATATATTTTAAGATTATAAACTGGATTATCCGGATATAGGAATTGAAGTCGACGTTAAGTCGAAGAATTCCAATGGGATTATCGTTCGGAAAAAGTTAAGTCTCTTGAGGAAGATTCATTGCTACTGAAATTTGACACTTAGTGTAACCTATTATAGATTTTTCTTAAGGTAGTAAGAAAGAAAAAGGAATCGTTCTTTAAATTTTGTGATTTTGCATCAGTTCGCTTTAAAAACTTTTATATTTAGTAATAATAAAAATTATTACTTGCGGCACTATTTTTTGGGTTTTCGTGATTGAGATGGGGAGCATCATTCATAAATGAATGGACTATTATTCTACTTTAATTGTATTTTATTCCTAAAATTTTCAACAGAACATGGAACATAATAATGACAATAATTATGAGCAGTAAATCATCCGCGATTCACGTCGGTAACCAGGCCGGATCATATACAGCGTGTTCAAGATAAGGGGTTAAATAGAGATGAAGTTGCGCATTTACGTGCCTAATAATATGCCGTTTAGAACGTTTTAAAATTCCGAGTAGTTCCGGAGCTATCCTGAAAAAAAACGAAATTCTGAAAAATCGTTTTATTTTTTCCTGGGTTTTTTTGAGATCGAATTCTAAAGTAAATTGCACTTTTACATTGCCACTTTTTCCGCTCTATCTAATAGCGTTAATTGTTTTGTAATCCGACGAGTCGTCTTCGAAGGGCCATTATGAAGTTTATTTTTTTAAATACGGGCCTGTTTTTCTGATATTGGAATTTGAGAGCTATTTTTCTTCCGAATACAACGATATATGACACATTGTGGTTTAATGACGTTTCGAGGGTGTTCTGAACAACATCAGGAAATTTTCGGATACGGTCCTGTATTTCTCATAATTTTATAAATAATATGTCATAAGTAAGCTCTAAATTTTTACTTATGTTGGACTAGTTCAATAAATAACAAATAATTTAATAATAAACCACAAATAAGTAAACAAAATATAGAAACATTATTTCAAATTTGTATTGATTTTAAAAGAAAAGTAGGCGTTTGAAACAAAAAAAATTAAGATGGTGACGCTTGATTTGTTGCACGACATTCGCATTGTGATTGTTGTCAACATTTGAAAGCGTTTTAAGATTTTGGTGCTTGAAGCATTTCAAAGAATTACGCCAGAAATGTTGTCAAATGTTTTAGAATCGATAGTTAGAAGATGTTATTTGTGCTTAGAAAATAACGGAAATCATTTTGAACACCTGATTATGTAGTTCCTTACTTTTTGCGTTTTTCGTTTTATTACTGTTTTGATATGTTTACTTAACTAAAATCCAGGATATCATTCCAAGACATAAGTGTACACTTTGCTAAAAGTTTCACAAAGATCGAACAACAATTAAATAAGTTACAGGACTGTAAACCTGATTAACATTATCTTTGTCCGGGTTTTACTGTTGGGGAGTGTATAATTTTTTGACAAAATATTATGCGTAAATGAAACTGGTACTGGTACCAACTTCTTAAAGTGACGATATTCACAAGCTTTTGTGTCTTATAAAAATAATTAAAAGCTGCTTAAGTTTATTTTCCTTGGTTTAATTTTACAACAGTAACAAACTTGCCGCGTCAATGAGAATTAACTTTTTAATTATTTTTCATATTAAATCTATTTTAAAAATAAATATTTCGTAATGAATTTTAATTTGGATGCAGGAATTAGATAATAGTTCATCGTATAAACACGAGTGGAAACTAGGATATGCAATCCCGAAATTTATAGATTATTTTTTTAACCCCAGGCTCCTAGGATTGAGCACGAGATTAAAACACACATGAAAGTATAATTTTCAAGATTTTATTTTATTTATAGAATAATGCTAGATTACCCTTTTCTAGGTTCATCTAGGTAGTAAAAGATTGAAGGTAAAATAAATACCTATGCATTCTTAACAAACATTTGATCTACAGAATAGCAAACGTAATAATATAATTTTTTCTACTCCTATATTAGTAAGAATCTACTTACGCACTGTTGCGCAATGATTGTTAAGTAATATATATTACGTAACAGTTGCACAAATCACATTACCCGTGATATGCCAAAACAGTAAATGTTTTCAATAGATTTTATGCAAAGTCGGCTGTGAATTTCATCGGGTCGCCTAGACAACGTAAATTTAAAGAGATTTCAAACGTCAACATTTTTAATTTGTATATTTTTGGGTAAAGTATGAGTGACTGCCATATTCAGAGTGAGGGAACTCCACGGGAGATTACATTACAAGCTGCTTCCGCAACAAATAATTTAATACTAGAAAAATCCAGGGAGTGACATTAAAAAGTGTATAAAAACTTATTGACTGTTGTACTGATAACCATGTGAGTACCGACTCAAAATGTTTTATTAGCATATTTCTATAATTTAACATGAAAGTAAATATGAAGCCGTAGAAAAAGTATAGTAAACAACTCGAGTGGTAAGCCTATTACATCCTCTTTAGAAGTTTCGAAATCGTGTGTAATAGACGTCTTACCACTCTTGGTATGTAATATACTATTATAATGTGTAGAGATCCTCCCAAAATTTTTGTATCGTAACAAGTGTCATCAAGTAATGGGTATTTTAATCGACTTCAAACGTATTACATATACAGGGTATTTCAGAATAATATGCTGATCCTTAACGTTGTGAATCCTTAGGTGATTTTAAGAAGAAAAGTTCAAAATGAACATATATCCTTAACCTATCAACTTTCGAACTACAGGGCGTTAAAGTTTTAAGAAAAAAATCGTTTCTCTATCATATCTTTAACAATTTTCTAGCTATTTTTATGAATTTTTCACACATGCCCTCTAAGCATCAATAGCCTTTTTTTGGTGTACAAATTTTTTTTAAATTTTTAACTAGTGTCGTCCTGAAATGGTTTGGACTAGACATTTTGGAAAAATATTATGTACGCCACTGCTTTTTCTCAAGATAAAAATTATTTTTAAAATACCCATTCATTTCAGGCCACATTTAATATTTTGCCTTTTTATCGTCCGACAAACAGTTTCCGACAAAAAAAATAAAAACCATTAAATGCACATTCGCTATGTGGCTATGGTTTCTGACTAGTAGCCTATGAACTTTGTTAAAGAAACAATGACAATAACGAAATATTTAATAATAGTTTGACAGCTATTTATTTATGTACACGGCTTTCCACTTAACTTAAATTTTAAAAACGTAATACTTTTTAAACGTATAAGTATCATGGTCAATTTTACAAATGTCGAGTTTGCGGATATGCATTACCTGTACGGGCTTGCTGACGGCAATGCATTCGAAGCCAGACGATTATACCAAGAGCGTTATCCAAATAGAATAGTTCCGGATGCACGAACGATTTCAGTAACTCACAGAAAGTTATGTGAAACGGGATCTTTTGAAACAAAAAACTACTTAAAAGGGGCACACCAAACTACACGAACACCGGAAACCGAAGAAGCTGTTTTAAATTTAGTGGAACAAAACCCTAATATAAGTACCAGAAAAATTGGGAATATTTTAAATATTACTCATCTCCTAGTCTGGAGAATTTTTCAAAGTTATTTGTTATATCCGTACCATATTCAACGGGTCCAGGCCCTCCTTCCTAGGGATTTTCCATTACGCATCAATTTATGCCAATGGTTTATTCAAATGGTTACCGAAAATCAACAATTTGATGCCAAAATTTTGTTCACGGATAAAGCTAACTTTTCCAGGAACGCCATACGAAATTTTCATAACAATCACTTCTGGGCAGAAGAAACCCCACATGCCATTACGGAATCCCACCACCAAGAGCAATTTCTGTAAATGTTTGGGCTGGAATTATTGGTGATTATTTAATTGGGCCTTATTTTTTACCAGCCCCATTGAACGGAATCAATTATCGCCAATTTCTTGAACACACTTTATCAAATTAAATTTGCTAGACGACGTCCCTATTTTTACCCGACATCGTATGTGGTTTATGCACGATGGTGCACCTGACCATTTCAGTCTCTTAGCACGAGAGTTTTTAAATCAACATTATCGTAATCGATATATAGGGCGCAGAGGAACACAATCGTGGCCACCTAGATCCCCTGATCTAAAAAATCTAGATTTATTCCTGTAGGGACATCTGAAAACGTTGGTTTACAGCATCCCAATAAATACTGAAGAGGAGTTGAGAAACCGCATAATAGTTTGTTTCGACCCTATCAGGAATACTGCAGGAATTTTTCAAAGGGTACGAGACTCAATGAGGAGAAGAGCTGAAGCATGCATTCTTGCAGGTGGTGGCCACTTTCAACAGCTAATCTAAATTATTTTCGTACTTGTTCACACGTTATTTAATGTTAGTTGTTTTAATTAAATTTTTAAAAATAAACCATAAGCACATAGCGAATGTGCATTTAATGCTTTTTATTTTTTTTGTCGGAAACTATTTGTCGGACGATAAAAAGGCAAGAATGAGTATTTTAAAAATAATTTTTATCTTGAGAAAAAGCAGTGGCGTACATAATATTTTTCCAAAATGTCTTGTCCAAACCCTTTCAGGAAGCCACTGGTTAATTTTTTTTTAATTTTTTATCACCAAAAAAAGGCTATTGATGCTTAGAGGGCATGTGTGAAAAATTCATAAAAAAAGCTAGAAAGTTGTTAAAGTTATGATAGAAAAACGATTTTTTTCTTAAAACTTTAACGCCCTGTAGTTCGAAAGTTGATAGGTTAAGGATATATGTTAATTTGAACTTTTCTTCTTAAAATCACCTAAGGATTCACAACGTTAAAGCTCAGCATCTTATTCTGAAACACCCTGTATATTTTTAGAAAGTATATCGCAAGTTTGTTTCCATTTCCGAGAAATATCTCTCCATTTCTACACTTGTAGGAGGAATGGCAGAGTCGTAGCGAAGACAATATGATAGAGGGGGGAGGGTAATTTTGACGCCCCCGAGAGACATAGGAAAATTTTGATAATGGGATAGTATGGTACTTATGATAGGGGCATGTCCTGTAGAGATACCTAAGTCTAAGCGTGATTAACATATTTAAGGTTTTATATCTAAAATGATGTTTGTACGCCTTAAAATAAGTACTATAAGGAATAAGGAAACTTTCATTTTCTAATTTGGATTGGATTTCTTGTTGAAAAGGACCTGTTTTAATAGATTTATTATAATATTTTGATAACTATTAGTACAGTGTGTTCAAACAATATGTTTATATTATTTATTGTTATAAGCTGCGACGACATCAGTTTTGAGCTACGGCAAAGAACCCTATGCCAATAATCTAATGTTTAGATGCTTAAATCTGATGCAGACTTTAGACATCATCCTTTTACTTCTTCAAAAAAACTTTCATAAACTTAATGAAGGCTCTTCCATAGACCGCACGCCTCTGATTGCCAGATTGTATCACTATAAATATCTTCTATGTCTGAGATAATTGGCCACAATTTTTAGAAAAATTATTTATCTCCATTTCTTGTTACGTGGTCAGTCAGTCATATGGTGTATCGCTTTTAAAAATATTTGTTTAACATAAATTATTGGCATAACACCCAGTGGGTTTTATTACAGTGCAAAGACATATAAAATATTAAAAGGTCATAAATTGCGGTTTTGATTCACACAGTACAAAAGATCCCACGCATCGGAAAATATGGTCGGTATTTATTTTACGTTATTTTTATTTATTTCGTATTTAAAGGAACATTGTATTTTATAATGATTGTCCAAGCTGTTTGACAGAGTGAAATGATTCGTGTATAGTTGATATTTTATTCACTGAACGAATTCCAATACAAATAGAAATCCTTTCCTAATATTATATACCGGGTGGTGGGTCCGGTCAGGACACATAGCATTTCCCATGTCAATTGCGTGGTGGTCAAATATTCGGTCCCCTATTTATTTTAGCTCGAAAATGTACTTAAACTTTTTTAAGACTACAATAAGAATAATGTCCTTGTTCAATTTAAAGTGTGTTTACCTAGTAATTTAGGAGTTATTGAACAAAATGTATTTTTAAAATTATAAACTAGAAAATACGGATCAATTTCTGACAGTACACCAGCAAATGAATGATTTAAAATGTATCACAGTCATTATATGTCAATGTTAAGGTTACGGACAGGTTTTGAATAAAATTACTTATCCAATAACTGTAATAACCTTCTAATAAAAAACCATATACAAGGTGTCCGCTAATTAATGGTACATGAAAAAACCACAGACTCCTTACGTAAAAATATTAGGATTTAATTATACTGACCTATATCCGAAAGTTGATATTAACCGAGATGCAAGGTATTAAAGTTAAAACTTGATTTTTTTTCTCTAATAACTTTGAGAGAAACCAACGTTTTTTTACAAAATTTGGCAATTGTGCTTTTTTTCGGATGAGAAATTGATTTCTTTGTGAAATTTTAATGTATAATATAGAGGGCGATGTCTGCGGCATTTTTCGAACATTTACTAGGTCATAACTTTTTTGTGCCTCAGTATATTTAAGTTTTTAATGAAAATAATCCTTTTCTCATATTTATTACATAGGAAAGATATACTAAGTTCAGATCGCCCAGATGTACCGTTTCGGAGATATTTGCATTTAAATAAATAAATAATAAATAAATAAATTGTTTGTGCGCTAGCTCTAATACTTCTTACCACCTAACTTTTATTAATGTTATAATAATAGTAATTGGGAATAATAGAGGAACTGGTCCTAATATGGGCCCCCATTTAATTTTTTTGAAATATATTTTTTATTTTTTTCTCCTGATGATAAGTAAAAAGGTTTATGTACGTTGTAAAAACCTAGCAATTAAACCAAAATATTCATTTTTCTCTAAAACGTATAATGTCTTTATAAAAAAAATAATAATAAAATAGTGCACATTTCTGACTTGATCCCAGAGGGTTTCTAATATGGACCCCCCTCAAAAACTGTAATAATAATAATAATGTTTTATATTATGGCGACAAATGAATGAATTATCCACAAAATAAAAAACAATCCTCAAACAAACCCCGAACAAAAAAAGCAAAAAAATAAACAGAAGGCAAAACTATCGGTAAAAATCGCACACGTAGGCATTTTTCTCCGCCCGAGAGCACTGTTCATGTACCCATAATAGACACAAGACACTGGACCCAGAGTTCTCCTCTATGGTCTTGAGAAAAGTGTTGCATATCGAGATTGTTCCATTTTTTCTTAAGTTTTTACGCAAAAATTTTCGATCTGTACCTTGCGATGACATAATTACCTGGAAAAAAAGTTCAAATAATAGTTTGGTCCGAATATGGACCCCAGCCCATATTCAATACACTCAAGGGGCCCATACTGCACGCAGTACAACTCACAATAAAATTACTAGTTAGGAAAAACCTGTAATTTTTAGAATAAGATTGAATACGGAAATGCAATGTTAATTAGATTGATGAATTAGATAAGATGAAAATTACGCTAATTAAACTTACATCAAAAAGTTATGGGAAACAGCGAAACATATCAATCACAACGGTTTAATAACAACACGTGAGATCACGCCGCCGGGAGTCGGTAAAATAGGTATAGTATTTGCAGAATTATACCGTTGATCTTTTGACTGCAATAAAACCTCATTTTCCCTTCGACCATAAAACAAATAAGGAAATCCCAAATTTTAAAACCTTTTCGAGCAGAGCTGGACCAGGTATACAAATTCAATTTATACCTATGCCTGATGCATATATAAATACGTTGTTATCCTAATAGTTATACTTTTAAATTATATTATTTTCAATTATCATTAATTGTTATCATTATTTTACATTTATTATAGGTACCTAAAACTAAAACTACCTATCTATTTATTTTAAATTATAAAAATAAATCATGCGGTGTGGTATACATTTTCAAGCTGGCCCTGATCCCATTTATTGAGCTTTGAAGAGGTTGAGGCGTATACATTAGGGTTTAATCAGGTAGTTTATTTATGACAGTAAGAGTCAACGGTATAATTTTGCAACAACTATATCGACAATGTGTAAGTGTAAGTTTACGCTTCACCTGGCAGATAGCATTACTTGATTTTTAGATAGACGGGGGCCCATATTAAGTGCCTAGCCCATATTAGGAGCAGTTCCTCTACATACAACAATTGGATTCTTCTTTAACTTACTTTAATTAAAATAACTTTGACCCTAGAAAATGTCGTGTAGAAAGGAAACAACAGCAATGAAATCAAACGTAAACTAAGTGATTAGTAACTAGTAATATTTCATTTCAATAAGAGATTTAATAATAAAACAGATCTGCTTTTAACAAAAAAATGTTCAAAATGTATTCCATTCCATTCACTTCAATATACTTAAGAGTCCTTCTACTTATACATTTCTGGGTTTAAAAACAAATTGTGTCTCGGCATTGTTACTTAACTTACGATAAACTCAAAAATGAAACATTTTCTTATAAAGCTATCTTACAACACTAAACAAACAAATAACAATATGGAGGTTTCATAGCAACTGCATCTCTAAATTTCATTTGTTTTCTCATAGGTTATTTTAAGGAAAAAATGTTGTTTGCAAATTAGTAATAATTGGGCATGGTGTACTAACCAATTTAAATGCAAATATCTCCGAAACGGTAACTCTGGGCGACCTGAACTTGGTATACCTTTTTTAGGTAATGAATATGAGAAAAGTATTATTTTCATTAAAAACTTAAATACACTGAGTCACAAAAAAGTTATGATCTATGCGAATAATGCCGCAAACAACGCGCCCCTACATTGTACAAAAAAATCAATTTATCATCCTAAAAAACCATAAATGCCAAATTTTGTAAAAAAAACCGTTTCTCTCAAAGTTATTAGAGAAAAACAAATATGAAATTTTAACTTTAACACCTTATATCTCAGTTAATATCAACTTTCGGATATAGGTAAGTATAATTAAATCCTAATATTTTTACGTAAAGAGTCTGTGGTTTTTTCACGTACCATTAATTAGCGGACACCCTGTATAACAGAGAGTAACATAACCTTTTATTTTACACGACACACTAAACAATCAAAAAATGATTTTAAACGAAATTAATAACATTTACAGTGCTAGGAATTATTTTGATTAAACAATCCTCCTAGTACTAACTATACCTTTATTTTCTTCGACATGACGTTTAGGTCACTAACATCATCCCTCTCTTCGGCCCTATTAATTTCCTTTTTCCATTGGCAATTATTTATCACGTTTCCTTTTTTGTGAATTATTTTTCTTATTGTTGATCTGCTTGCAATGGGTCGATTAGGAAAAGCTTCTGAGAACAAATCGGATACCACTTGGTAACTATTTCTGCCGTAGTACCATTTCATCATTGTAACTTTTTCCTCCACCGAATAGCTCATGTCGATTAGAAATATTCAACGGGAAAATTATTTGCGAAAAACTAAAGAAATCAATAACCAACCTGAATATTTATATAAAATTTGTCTATTAGCTAGATAAGTAATTAATTTCATCTTTATTCCATTTTTAGATGTTGAAGCTACAAATGCAAGAATCAGTAACAATTTATATGTCCCCAAGGATTTGCAAACGAAGTTAGATGATTCTTGTAAGAAAATAGACACACCAGAGATTCCAAATGGATTTTTTGTCCGGCTTAGGCACGGAAAAAATTTAAAATCAAAGAAATATCTTGTGGCGGAATACCGATGTAATCTAGGATACAAATTCAGAAGTAACAGTAAAGGAATGATGTATTGCAGTAAACATAAATGGATTGGAAAATTGCCTCATTGTAAACAAGAATCAATGGAAACAGGTAATACAGGAACACAATGTTCTAGGTTATATAAAAAACGGTATTCTATAGGCGGTGATATGTCGTCCGTCCATCAGTCTATCCGCAGGTTTTTGATTTGTATTTGTAAAATGATTTTATAATTTCGAGAAAGAACATTTTTAACACGGTTGCATCTGCGGATTCTCTTGGAGAGGAAAAATGAGTTGTGAAAGAGTAGCGATGCTAAAAAGATTTTTCCGGTTTTTCCTGATATCTCCGGAACTACTAGGAATTTTAAAACTTTCTAAACGACATGTTATTAGGCACGTAAATGCGCAATTTTACCTCCATTTAACCGACTTCGTATCTCTTACGGTTTCCGATATCCCTGTACTGGCCCTCCTTATCTTGGACACGTTGTAAAAAAGGCAGATCCGTTTCTTTATCATAACCCTGTAGGTGTATTTAATATAATTGGTTTTGCCCAAATTTCTTCGGCAATATTCGTAATTTTTTAAATTTGAACACATGACGTTGAATGAGATTCCTGTAGAGTGCATTCTTATCAGGCACACCCTGTATATGTTGTTGATTTCTGGAAGCGCTGTACAAGAAAGTCTGGTGACCTTTTTAGTAATTCTTAAATGTAATTGGTCAGATTTTGTTTACCTCGTTTATTATGTTTTCCTGTTTTTCTACTAGACTGTGACTTTTCCTTTTAAAATATGAGTCACTAATTGATTAGCCGTTGTTACTTGACTGAGTACTTTATTGTGACGAGGACCATATGTTAATATATTATTTTAAGAAGTACAATATTTTTCAAGTATTCCAATAATAAATAATATACGATGTTGATGATATTATTTTTTTTAAATAAACTTAAGGAAAATTTACTATTGTTCATTGATTCACAATCTATGGTAGGTTAGTTATATTATATGGAAAATGAGAAATAGGATCATTTCAAAACACCGGCATCTTAAATAATTTTCAGTATTGCGGCGTTGTCGCTTCATCCGAAAAATTGTTGCAACTTTGTTATTTTAAATGGATTAATATATTATTATGTTTTTAAAATTACCTTTTAGTCCTAATAGTATTTTCTTATAACTTTCATATAGGTACCTACTTCTTACTGTTTCCGAGATAAAAAAAAAGATTTACTGTCTAAACACGACTTTAATTAAACTCTTGCAAATTTATGGTCTGAATTTATAGAAGGCTGAAATTTTGGTGATAGTTTAAGGAAACTTTTAATTCAATCCACATAAATCGAGCCGATATCATACAGAGGGGGTTGAAATTATGTTTATTTCCGTTACTTCTAAAAGCTGTATGGCAGTCGGGGATAATGGCAGTCACTTAAGCTAGATTATGTATAATTGATAAAATATTAGTCTTTTAATATAAGTAAATAGAGTAGCAGTTAGCCTGACTCACCCACTAGATCATGGTTTCCCATTTAAATTAAAATAATTAACCTTAAAGGAGATGTCAGGACCGGAGAAATGAGGTGTTATTGACCAGTATTCCCCTACCCTGCTGGTAATTCCAGTCGGGTAATTTTTAATGCTTTTTATATAGCAAAAAATTACTATAGGATTTTTTTTTGAAAATAAGAAAGAAATAAAGAAAATACATTTATAATAAAGTAATATATCATTAAGCCTTTTACTAAGTTCATCTAAATGAGAATAAACTGAAAAAAATTGGAAAGGAAGGGAACAGTAAGAGTCCTACTCTTTTAAACAAGTATCGCATTTATAGATTTCAAGAGTGACCCACCCACTTCATGATTAATGAATCCAATGGCCACACATCGTACAGGGATACCCAAGCTCATCCCATTTTCCATATTTATTACAAATAAAACATGTTTTGACCGGCATTACCCGAGAGCTCCTTGCAATAAAAAACCTAATCCTAATATTAAACCTCATGATTAGACCAATTACTTCCGGGAAAGTACGGTATAAGGGCCTGCAAAAAAAATTAATTATTTTTGTACTTATGATTGCTTCGATTCACCTGAAAGTTATACCAAAAGAGAGCTATTTGCTCTTGAGATTCAATTGTGGCCATTACACAGGGAAACCACATGCATTTAACTTTGTACGTTGATTGTTAGATGGTAGCACGAGGCTGAAGAAACTGAGTAGAATTATACTGTAGCATTTCAAGTGACCGGAATTCTCCACCTGACTGAGATTCCCCTACTTCCCCCTATATTTATTATGATTTGTTCGGGCTTGTTCGTTTGATTCGGCTGATTCTGACAAACCCGAACAAACCTGAAGGTTTATCTTTTGGAAGAAAGTGTAACCTTCTTTGAATTTTAAAAATAATATACAGGGGGTTCCATTAAAAAAAATCATAAGATAATATTATTGGAAATAAAAGGTGATTCTAAAAACGTAATAATATAGGGAGTGTTCCATTTAAAATACCAAAGTTTTAACATTTTTTCGGTAGAAGCCATATTGAAAATATTTATTAATAAGCAGAAACCCGAACAAAAAGCTATTTTATTCTAGATCTTAAACTTATGCAAGCACTAGAAGACACTCGTATGTTGAATGACCAATCTGATCTTTGCTTAGAAAGGGGATTGGATTGTAAACATTTTTGTAACGTAAAAGACGAGAAGCCATCGTGCCATTGTTTAGAAGGGTTTGAACTTCTAGACCAAACTAAATGTGAAGGTAAGGCAAGCAAGTTACTGTAGTAATTTTTAATGATTGGACGTGGCAAAGTACAAGAGAACGCCTGAAATCTGGTTCCTCTACAATAAAGCTTTTCTTGGATACTTTCAAATTAACTTTAAATATTAAAAAATCAAATTATATAGCTTTCTCAATAACATCAGCCAACAGGCCGGATTTTAATCAAATAATGTGCGAAAATGTCACTGATCATCTCTATGAAGTTTCGTTTGTAAAGTATTTGGGTATTGTAATAGATAAACATTTAAAATGGGATCAACACGTGCTTTATTTGTGTAAAACAATCTGATCCATTAATTTTATATCCTTCGAGGAATATTAAATAAAAATTAATTGTTATGATCTATAAAGCACTATTTGAGCCCTTATTGAGGTATGGAATCATCGCTTGGGTAGGAATGTACAGCAGTCATTTAGAACAGCTAAATATTGCCCAGAATTATATTGTGAAGGTAATCCTAAAAAAACCTAGACTGTTCTCTTCTAATATGCTCTACTCATCAGATCTATGTAATATTAAAACATTGTATGTCCTGGCGGTTTGTGGTTACGTGTATTCGAATGTAAGACTTAAAATGGACTGTATCCATCATAATTATATGACCAGAGGTAATGCTGCACATATGCTGAACATTCCTTCCTCAAAGAGAGATATAAATCAACGCTCCATGACATATCTTGCACCAAAATTATTTAACTTAATTCCATGTAGTATAAGAAATGTTAAAAGATTAAAAAGTTTCAATGCGCTGTTTAGAAATTTTTTATTTTCAAATATGGAACTGTTTATGAAGCAGTTTTAGTGTTTGTATGCTTTTATATAATTATTTTACTACCCAGATTAGTTTTTTTGATTTTTTTTATATATATAATTTCAGCTTTAAACTAATATTTACGAGCTAAATATACAGTTTATTTTAATATGCACATACAGGTGGAAACACCTAGGTGCATTGTATTTACAATATAAAGATGCATATTATTATCCTAAGTTATTTAAGTTAATATGTATTGTAAAACAATATGTAATATGTAAATAAATAAATAAAGTTAATAATTTAGACTTGTAACAAGATATTATCAGAGAAAGCATTTACTAAGATACCTTCTTTGAATCGGTGAGTCTAAGAACGGTATAATTGCAAAGATACAGTTCTGAGAAAAACTTAAAAACATCATAAATATAAATCGTATTTTTGTCTTTTATAATAAAGTGATGATCATTATTAGTTAGAAATTAAAATTCCATCCATTCTGCTTCCAAACGAGCTTTATATTTTTAGACATTAATGAATGTGAAACCAACAACGGAAACTGTCAACACATTTGTAAAAATACATTGGGCGCCTACCGATGTTCCTGTAAGACGGGATTTCGCTTGGGAAAAGATGGTAAATCTTGTGAAGATATTAATGAATGTCATTTAAGGAACGGTCATGGGCCTTGTCAAGATATATGTCATAACACATTTGGTAAGTTAGTAAATAGCTACTAAAAGGTAAGGTTACACACACGACAAGTGGATCTGTGTCTCCGACGTATCGGTAAGGGGAAAACAATATCGTTTCAATGGTCTAGTCATGGGCGTGCTATTATTATTTTAAATAATGTAATAAAAATAGTAAATTCTTCAGTAATTGCATTTTATGTTTGAAGGTGGATAACTGTTTTTATCGAGGTTAAAAAAATACTTTTTATAAGATGTAAATTTTTCAACATGGAAAAAACAGCTACATGATTAATTGATTAATTGTTGATTTTTCAGTTTTGTTGGTATTAATGTTTCGTTATATCTTTCGCTTAAGTCGCAATTTAAATATATTGATTTGTGATTCCTCTTCACCTACCCTATATACATTTGCAACCACTACACGGATCTGGCTGTGTAGGCTTTTACCAGGAGTATACGCATTCATTATCGCAAAGTTCAAAATTTGAAACGACACAATGAATACTTATTTATAAAACACAATCCAATAACTTTTGCCCTTCCTATCGCTACGTAACTGGATGGGTACATTCATCAAATATCAGACATCGCCGAACAAGCCCGGTGGCCCAGCGGGTGTCTCACGAGACGCATGCGCCATCAACTGTCTGAGATATAACCAATGGAATTAGATCTAGCTACCTGTAACCATTGACAAAGCACGATGTTGCCATATTTTTAGATTAAGTACTTTAATCAAAAAAATATATTATTTTGCATTTAAATATCAAAATAAACAATATGGCTTTCTTATATTTCTTTTAGAATTTATTTTAAATGCGTAAATGTAATTTTTTTAACTTAAAATTTAATATATGTGGCAATATTGTTAATCCCGAAAATTTTATTGTCCGTATTCCTCTCCTAGCTACGGATAAACTTGTCCACCTGTACTTTTGCCGCGATGTAACCTAAAAAGTTGAGCAGTGAATCCTTGCATCCTTGAGAGAAGCGCCCATAGTACGGTTGCCTGCAGCATTTCTTTGTTGTGTGCATGAATGAAGTATCACGCCTCAACAAAGACCTCGAGGAATTTCTTTCTTAGGGTAACCTGGTACATGACCGTAACCTAGTCGAATTTAATGCTAAGAAAACCCAAGGAGCAGTTTTCTCTAGAAATGTTAATATTGCACAACCGTACAGCCGGATATAGTCGTGACAGGTCATTCAATTTCACAGGCTTCGTCTATTCATTTAATTTAATAATCGCCCAGGCCGATTCGCAGAAACTTGGTGTAGTTCTCCGGACAAGACACCTCAACAAACCCAACTTGTAATACTATACAAAGCCCAGATTCGACCATCACTAGAGTACTGCTCTCATGTCTGGAGCTCTGCACAAAAACATACTCTTCGGTTAAAGGATTACCTCGAAAGGAAGGAGAGGCATTCGTGTGATCAGAGACCACGAGCTAACTAAGAACCTCGACATCCTAGAACATCGAAGACAGTTTGATGATTGGACTCTATTTTACATATATTTCCACGGTAAATGTTCGAGTGACCTGGCTCGATTAATGTCACCTAGAGCGAAGAATAGCAGAAATACCCGACGAACTACTGCCGCTCAACCTTATATGGTTCAGCTCCTCCTCGAACTTCATTGTTCAAGAGTTTGATCATCTGGAGGACGTCATCCTTGTGGAACGACCTTCTGGGGTCGTGTTTCCTAACGATTATTACCTTCAAGAATCCAAAACCACCATGAGTTACTTTATTTGCACGCGAGTGGCTTGATATAGCCACGTCTATATAAACAGAAATATTAAAAGTCAGCTACCGCTGTTAAAAATTTTAGTTAGTTATATAATATTATCGACTTTCAGATGTGTTGTAAGTTGGATTTTTTGTATAGGTTCCTATAAGTGCGTTTGTAATTCCAACGGCACGAAACTTACTGCTGACAAGCATACTTGTGCAGATGTTAATGAATGTACTGAAGGAATTTCTGGTTGTTCACACAGTTGCATAAACGTGCATGGGAAAGCTGTTTGTACCTGTCCGGACGGAATGGAGTTGGGTGATGATTGGAAAACTTGCGAAGGTTAGTTGATATAAATTATTGCCTTATTATGGCTGCTGCTTCTGGGATAGAGCCATAGTGGCATGGCCCTACCTGAGTCCTATAGGCCTGTAAGGGTTATTAACTCAGATTTAAATATAAGTATAGTTCGGTAAATAAACATTCAAAACCACCTAAAGTTGGATTTTTATTCCATATTATTATCTCAAAAGATATTTAAAACATAATAGCTAAAGGTAATTTAAACACATTACTGCAGCTATTAATATTTGGATATCCAGCCAGGTCAGTGATTAAATAAGAATATTCTTGTCAAATGCTGTCTTTATTCCTTACATACCATTATTGGGCCGGCATATAGATTGTCTAGATTAATTACCTCAAAATAGTACTAAAATAGTAACACTGATGCCTTTTACATTCAGTACAGAGAAAGAGTCAAGCATAATGAATATTCGATGAGTCTAATAATGACGAAATATTATTATTATTATTGTTAAAAACTTTAATTAGTATTCTCAAAAACTAATCACAATGTTGACTAAATAATTGCAAAGTATTGATTAAACTCTGTCCTCACCAAATAGTAATGGAACTGTCCAATAAAAATAATTATGTACATTGACCTATTTCCTTAACATGTGAAGACATTCCATCTGGGAGCAATAGAAAATTACGTAGATATAATTGTCTTTGATAAGCATTTACATTTTTCCGTAAGGCAAAAATATTAATCATTGTGAAAAACTCTAGGAGTTACTACAACAAGCTACAATTAAAGTTACAAGCTACTACTTTGCGAAATATTAGGTATCAAACATTTTCCAAGAAGACTACGAAATACTAAAGATGATTTTCAGACATCAACGAATGCAAGCAAAACACCAAATCTGTCTGCCCTCATGGCTGCGTCAATATTATAGGATCGTATTATTGTTTATCCTCGGAACAACAATATCAATCTGATGAAGGTGAAAAAGGCAATGAAGAAGAGAATGAAGGGGAATATGATGAGTATGAAGACGAGGATTATGAAGGTATTAGCATAGGATGAGTAACAAGTCACACACAAATAAATAATAAATTTGAAAATTGCCAGAATTGGCCCCTTATTTATTAAGAATTTTGATGTATTTCTTATATTTAACAAATAATTCTTCAGATCTTCATCATGAAAACTGTTTAAATGTTATTTTTGTAATAGTTTCATTAATACATAGATCTATCATTAACCATAAATATTTAGGTGGAGAGGAATACAAAGACGAAAATTATGATGAACATGAAGAGAACGAAAAAGCGGAGACCACCAAGACATCCACAACAGAAAAAAATATTGAAGATACCAATTCCAAAGCTAATATAATAAAAAATATGATTACCAAAGTTAAGGATAATGGAAATAATGATGTAATAGTTGATACGAAAGAAAATGAAACAGTTGAGAAAGGCACCGATAGTGATGAATATGATGAATATGAAGAATATGACGAAGAAGATGAAGAAAACTCAAGTACGACAGAATCATCTAGAAGAGGTAAATACGTTTTTAATATACGTTTAATATAAGTTTTTAATATACTACATGAGTTAAAACTTAATATAAGGTTTGTTAATTCAATAGATCAAACACAAAAATTAATTTTTTTTTGTTTTAAACCAATAAGTATACATAGTATGTCTTAAAACGGTTTTTTTTTATGATCAATAATTGAATTGTGAAAGTGAAATTAAATTCACACTATGGTTTAGCTTAACTACTTGTTTTTCTGATTGCATGAACATTCTCAAATTTAAAATTATATATTTTCTACCTTTTTAAAATAGATTCTTCTTTGCATACCAGATGTTTTTTGATTTAATACAATTTAATTTGATTTCATAAACACTGAGTCATCATCATTTCACTAAATGAATTCCTTTCTTGATTACGTTGATATCTATTCTACAATGACTCACAACTCACAATTAAAGTTATCTGGTTAGTTAATTATATAACACAATAATACTGTAATGCAATAGGAGTGTTCTAAATATGATGTTTTATATTTTCGGGGTATCCAATATTATTGTTGTAGATGAAGTAGCAAAGGAAAATGTAGTAGTTACCGGAAAAGAAAATACCAATGAAGTTGTCGATGAAAAAGCAGACAAAGAAAATGTGGATGACAACAATGAAAATGGCATTAGCAAAGGAAGAGAAAATGAAGTTGAAAATAAAGAAGACATCAGTGCTAATAAAGAACATACAGATAAGGAGGAAGGTGTCGTTAAAGACAAAAGTAATAAGGAGGCTGAAGATGATACCAATGGAGATTATGATGACGAGTATGACGAGTATGAAGAAGAAGATAATGAAAACGACGTAGACGAAAAGAAATCGGTATCTGGTGAAGCTGTAAGTTTATTTTGTATCTTTCAACTCTATTGCTGATAAAAATTGTATAATATGATATTATTTATTTTTTGAATTTGGTGGAAAATAGCTGCTTTGAACCATTTTTCAAATTCTTATTGCTCGAAGTGCCGAATAATAATAAAATAGTTGAATAACATGAACAATATACAGTATACAAAATTATTTAACATATGTCCAGGAATGTCTAATTTCCAGAATACAATTGAATGTTTTTTTTACCGTTTCCTTTTTATTTATAGTAATAAAGGAAATGTTTTCTAATTATCAACCGTTACAAGTCACTGATAGTTTTAATTTTATGACTATCTCTTGTAAATTACACTCCATACCAAAAATATAAGATGTATATTAGCATTCATTTCAATTGTAGCTTAGTTTAGGGGAAAATATCATTTTATTTAAAAAAGGGGAAAATTTTCAGCATTTAATTTAGTATTAGCATTAATAATTTTTTGTAGATTGTAAGGTCAATCGCATGAGGTAAAGAGTTAGGGTTCCGCCATGTTATTAATCTTTAAAATAATCTATGAGATCTTGCAATAAATTTTTGCTATTGATAGGAATAAAACGCTTCTTTTTTAGATGAATTAAAAAAATAACAAAAAAAAATCAACGTCGGTAATTGAGCAATGAGCATACATTTTCGGACATTTGTTAATATGAAGTTATAATCATAAAAAGATCTGAGGAATAGCAACTTGAAATATTATATTATATTAACTCATATATCGGGTCCTGCATTAGTGCGTCGGGCATCCATAGCGTCCTTATTTACAAGAGTAGAAAAAATACAAAAGTTGTAGGCTGTGGGTTGATGCATATTTTGAAAATATTTGGAAATATACAGGGTATTACAAAAAAGTATGACATCATAAAATATATTTTTTTTAAAGGACACACCCTATATTTTTGGGCACATTTAGGTTCCTTTTGGTGTTCTCTCTTATGTGCAAAAATATTTATTTATTTGCTTCGATATTTTAGGAGCAATAAATAAAAAAAGATAAAAAGATCGTTTTGCACGCTTGGAAAAATTAGAATAAAAATCTTGTTAGATCTGTTTTGGTCCAGCTAAATAGTGTGAACAGTAATGCTAGAGGCCTAATAATACTCTCACAATAAACAGATTTTTCTTATTTTATACAGGGTGTTCAAAATTTGGTTACAAAAATGGCAACTTTCAAATCAGTTTTTCTTAGTATTTTTAAATGGCACACCCTGTATTTTATTTCATTATTTAATTCCTAATTTAACTATAAGCATATTTTATTATCGAATGTATTAAGATTCTCAATGGTTTTAGAGATATTTACCAAAACCCATAAATATCCTCATTAAACTAAAAAAGTATTGGGAAAATATCATAGTGTTTATTTATCACTTTACAGACTTTAACAGGAACGATTGGCAATTCATTTTAACAAATGTTCAAAATGTCTTCCATTTTGCTGCAAACAGTTGTTTATTCTTACTTGTAAGCTTCTATCCACATCGCCCAGCATCGCTGGTGTAATTGTCGCAAATGCGTTAATTATTCTCTGCCGCATGTTCTCCTCGGTAGTTGGCCGTTCCTTAGAAACTAGATCTTTTACATTACACCCACCCACACAACCCCGAACAACCCCCCCCCCCCCCGTACAAACCCGAACAACCCATCCCCCCCACCACGTTAAAACAAAATATGCTTGTAATTAAATTCTGCATTAAATAATGAAATAAAATACACGGTGTGCCTTTTCAAAATACTAAGAAAAACTGATTTGAAAGTTGCCATTTTTGTAACCAAATTTTGAACACCCTGTATAAAATAAGAAAAATCTGTTTATTGTCAGAGTATTATTAGACCTCTAGCATTACTGTTCACACTATTTAGCTGGAACAAAACAGTTCTAACAAGATTTTTATTCTAAAGTTTCCAAGCGTGCAAAACGATTTTTTATCTATTTTTATTTATTGCTCCTAAAATATCGAAGCAAATAAAAAAATATTTTAGCACAAAAGGAACCTAAATGTGCAAAAAGATACAGGGTGTGTCGTTTAAAAAATATATATTTTATGACGTCACACTTTTTTGGACCACCCTGTATATTTACAAATATTTTTAAAATATGCATCAGCCCATATCCTACAACTTTTGCATTAAACTTTTTTTCTACTGTTGTAAATAAGGACGCTATGGATGCCCGGCGCACTAATGCAGGACCCAGTATAGGTCAGTGTTTTTGAATATGCACATGCACTCCCATTCTCAATCTATTTTTTGTTGCTATGTACGCTGAACTATTATAGGAAAATATAATCTCTACGAGGAAAGAAGTTAATGAAAATACTGCAATAGATAAAAGAGTATTGGTTGAAGATGAAGAAGTAGCTTCCACAAGTGAAAGCAGCCCTCAATTGCCCAATCCCACTGAACATATTGAACAAGGTACTCAAATGATTACTTTTATACGGGGTGTTACGGAAATTGTTTATTATTTTTAATTGGGTATTAAAAGCTTAATATTTTTTAACGAGTTGGACATGTAAGTGTGCGAAGACAGGCCAACATTCACGCGGCCACGGACATCGTTTGAGAGCGTAACTAACCTACCACATCGATTGTATACATCTCTGGCCAGTGCCTACAATGTGGTTTATTCGGGTTTGGCACAAGGTGACTTATCTCGCTTATTAATTCAATGCTCAATTTGTGGTTATTTTTCTTCAAGTTATTTTCATCTCATTATTATCGGGTTTAAATGTAATGTCATTTCCATAACACTCAGCATTATGAAAATCAGAGGATCATATTCTGGCTAAAAATGAATTATAAACTTTCTTACATCAAAACGAAGACACATTCAGTTAGTAAACCTAGGTACTGTTAAAGTAATGGGCAGATATTTGAGTATTACCTTAAGTTAGATCTTCTAAGGTAGCCTTAGGCTAAACCTTAAAAAAACTATGTTTTAAATTAATTTGGGGTCAATTGGCTGGTTAAGTATAACTTCTTACAGATCGATTCCTTTAGATGAGAGTTAAAAAGAACTTTAATATACTGTCAAACTTGTGTTAAGGATGACTTATATCATTCTGTACCATAAGATAACTTTGAAATATCGTCCCCTAAAGTTAAATGGTGAAGAAACTTTATGAATTTTATTTTTTCACTCATGTTCTTATTTGTCCAAAAATTTCGGTCGTGGAAAAATTTGTCGTAGGAACCTAAAAATTAGACAATTTTAAAATAAAATCCTTATATTTATATAATATTGTAAGTTCCCTCCTAATAAAATAATTTCAGCGGCATTCACTAGATATTTTTAAATTAATTAATATCCGAATTTGACAGTTAGGCAATTTCAAATGTCAAGTGTTTCATTTTTCTAAAATTTTTCCTCTTCGTTCGCTGCCAGGGCCATTCCCGAGGTGATCTACAGCTTAACGTGGGATCCGAACCTTCAACCTCGACTATACGCTGCGCCCCAATGGCTATTGATCCTGTCAAACAATTTGATTGTTCTTCAAATTTATCAAGAGATCTTTAAGGACTTAACGCGTCAATTGGCCCTCAAGTTACTGTAAAACATAGTTGTATTAAGGTTCACCTTTACGTCAAGGCTACCTTAGCTAAGGTATAGTCTAAAAACATTCGCAGAATGACGTAATTCATCCTTAACACAAGTTTGACAGTATATAAAGGTCAAATTTAACTCTCATCTAAAGGAATAGAGCTTTAAGGATGTAGTAATCTTACACTTAACCCTCAAATTAATTTAAAACATAGTTTTTTAAGGTTTACCTTAACGTTAAGGCTGCTTAGTAAAGGTCTAACTAAAAGTATTTCAAAGTCACCTTCAGGTACAGAATGACGTAAGTCATCGTTAAGACAAGTTTGAGATTATATTACAGTTCTCTTTAACTCTCACCTAAAGAAATATATCTTTACGTACGTGGTAGTCTTAGACTTAATCAAATTCATTTAAAACATAGTTATTTTAAGGTTAAGTTAACGTTAAGGCTAACTTAAGGTAATATTCAAATATCGGACCTCATTACGTACAGTTGTTAATAGAACTTAAACATGTGAAAAAATACGGTGAAAATACAACTGAAATCTACATTTTTCGATGGACTAAGTTTTTACGTCTTTATTGAATACGTCAAGATCATTTCTCTTATTATTTAAATATTTTATTTTCTTTTTTTTTTTGGAGATAGTTACCGCAAAACCAGCGCCAACTAAAGATGATGAAGAGGAATATGAGAAGAATCAAGGAACGACAACACTTTCATCAGTTCCCAGTAGTACGATTACTGATTTAGTGGATAAAGAAGGTAACCTATTCTTTTATATTATTTGCCTGGTTAAATTTTGTCTGAGGAACTTAAAGTTATATAATTGTGTTCCCTAATAATGTTATACATATTATTATGTATACAGGATGTTACAAATTCGGCCTTCACCATTCTGATCTCGGAATCGGTAAGAGATGCGAAGTCGGTTAAATTGGGGCAAAGTTTAAGGAAGTAAGTAAAAATCAAAATAAATACGGGGGTTTTCAGAATATTTGGAAAAATGTAAAATTTTGCGTTTCGGTTTTTATTTTTTTCTGACTTTAACGAAGAGATGTCCAAAAATAAATTCAACTTTCTCTCTACTCTTTATTCTCCACGAGATGGCTTTATCAGATCTCTCATACGACGTTTCGTCTTTAGGTCACCATCATCAACTTAATTTTTTTCGTGGTGCACAGCACTTACTGGTTTTCCGACGTTTTGTTCCGTAAATTTACCATCTTCATTAAAATACCCCTAGTGCGTTCCTGTTTAACTTTTGTGTGGAAGAAACTGAAGATTTTTAAATTATTAAGGCTATTTCTGTCTTTAACTCTTATTGTTATTACGTACTGCTACTGTTTTCTTTTTATTTTAAACTAATAGTTAGTACAAGTAATTTATTTTATTAATAAAATAAAATTTGACTCTTAAAGCCAGCACTTTCTTAAGGCTTTTAAAGGAGGCATTGAGTTTTACATTTTCGAATTATACCGAATTTAAAAAAAATATATTACAGGAAGGTATTTTAATGAAGATGGTCAATTTAATGAATAAAACGTCGGAAAATAAGTAAGTGTTGTTTACCACTGAACGTAGATTTCGGTCCTCTTTAATTAAACAAGAAAATCCAGGCCTGTATTTAAAAAAATTAAATTGATGATGGTGACCCAAAGAAGAAACTCGCTGATAAAGCCATCTTGTGGAGAATAAGAAGCAGCAATGAGAAAGAAAATTGATATTTGGAGACATCTCTTCGAACAAAGTCATGAAAAGATAAAAACTGAACCACAAAATTATAGTTATTTTGAAAGCCCCTCTAATTAATTTAGATTTTTCGCGGCATATTATTTGGCTCATAATTACGCAACTTTGCCCCACTTGTATAACGTATAAAAAATTTGTGCCACACCTGGCTGAGTAACCTCTATTATTAAGAAAAATACGAATTCTTAAATTTGTATATCCCTAACTTGACCAATTTCTTTTTGGAAGATCCTGTTGAAACTACATCACAAGGAAACATCATAGAATCCAAAGTGAGCAAGATAGATGAAAATAATCACGGAGATGACTATGAGGAAGAATATGACGAAGATTACGATGAGGAAAATAACGAAGTAGAAGATCCTGTGAGCAGAAACAATAAAATTGTAAAAAATTGTAATCCTGGCTATTATTTAACTGACGGGGAGTGTATCGGTAAGTTATTTATTAATAAAACTAGAAAATATATGCACAATCTACATATTATATCTCAAATTTATAATTTTCTATGTATTAACGAAATATGTGTAATTTTCCAGAATTCTGGCCACTTGAGAAACCGATTAATATTTTAAAAGCAATCTGAACTAAGCGGAAACAATTAGGAACCAAATCACATGACTTAAAATGGCGGCTAATGACAAAAAATACTAACAATGACAAAAAATACAGCCACGTTATTGTTATGGTCACGTGCACTAATAACAAAGCACAATTTGCCAACATCCGCCATTTTTGATACATAGTTGGATTTCCTAATTGAGAAGTAAATTAAGCAGCAAAACGTTAAGGCGAAGACAGCATTTGACAAATTTTTAATTTTTTCAATTAGATTTATGACACATTTTGTTGTAAAAAAAATCGATTTCACAAATCGATGGGAAAACGAAAGAAGTGAAGTGAGAATTGTAATTATAAAAATATATTATGCACGGACTCCGCCTGTGAAGCATTAAAAAAATGATTCATTTTCTACAGAAGACAATGTAAATATTAGATGAAAATATTTAGAAGGAATCCTAACCAAACCAAAAACGTACAACAAAACGCATTCACCAAAACTACAAAACTAGGTACAAGCAAAATAAGCCGGTACCAAAAACACGCGGCAACTTTAGTCGGCGGCAAATTCAGCTGTGGCAGTTTGTTCGGGTTGCGCGTTCGTATTAGTGTCCTTCATAATTACCTAAAGTTTGATTTCATTTGGTTATTTAGTTTAAGAGTAAAAAACTAAAAGTTTTGGAATCTTAGAAAAATTCTAACAAACTACCTAAATTAACTTTTTTTAACCAAGGCATTGGATGGAATTTAAGACGAGGTCTAGAGATACTTTGAATATAATAGCGTTTATCGATTTTATACAGGGTGTTTATAATTAGGTTTCAAACACATTTAAATTCATTCCAACACATTTAAAAAAATTGAATCTCCCTCATATGCACTGCATTCCTTATTTCTAAGACTCCTACTTCCTTTTTTCTCATACTCCAAAATTATTTTTTTTTAGTTTTTAATTTATTACTCTTAAACGACATAACTAACTGAAATAAAACTTTAGGCAATTATAAAGGACACTAATACGAACCAAATAATGTAATAAAATATTGGATGTCCAATTTAAAAAAAGACAGCATTATGTTACCACACATTTTTGGGGCACCCTGTATATTTAAAAATATTTTCCTGAAATGCACCTTATAATACAGTATAAATCGGTATATGAATGAAATTCCTAAGTTAATTCGTATAGGAGCTATGGAAGCTTCACACACTATTGCAGGACACTAGGCATCGAAAAAGAACCTAGTTTCGGACGAAGATATCTCTCGACAGGGAGTTTTTCCCGCTGGGCGTCCAGTGAGGAAAGTTTGGGCCAATTTGACCGTGACCCATTTTCCATTATAATTCTGCGGGGTTCTTTAAATTTTTTTAACTCTTTCTGAACATATTTTCTTAATAACATTTTTTTGTATCTCCTAAGAAAAAGCAATTTACTAGTGGGAAAGAAATATTTTTGTAAATTTCCCAGGCATACTTGATTGTCAATCGGATTGAAGTCTAGAGAATATGGTGGTAATGGTAAATGATATGTCAATTCATTTCCGAATATCCATTGTTGAACACTTTAAGTTTCAACAGCTGAAAATTGTATGGCTTAATTTAATAAATCGACGATTCCAAAAACGTTACGGCAGAACCTAAAACCTAAATTAGGGTCATGTCAAAGTTGACAAAATTCTCTATCCAACACTGAAATTTCTACTTTGCTTATTCCTTTTTGAGTAGTTTGTAATGTACAGCGTGTCCCATTTTCGACATTTTTATAGGGTATCTCCGTTATTGTTAGTGCTATCAAAAAAGTAATGTAGGTGTCATGTGCTCTTTTTGGGTCAAACTTAAAATGGTAAAATCAAAATTAGAAAATCTTCGCTCGCTTAAGAGATACGGGGAAAATCAACAAATTGACAATTGCTAAATTACCCTATATTTTCTTAGTTAAAAGAGATACAGAAAAATGTTTAATACATAAGTTTATTTATAATGATTGTTGAATAATCACCGTTTTCAGAATAAGTATACGGGTTCAGGTAAGAAAGTTATCGGACCTAACCTCATTTTTTTTAAAAAGGAACACCCTGGATATTTTAATCCAAAAAGATAGCATTTTAAACTCTCTTTTCAAATTTATAACATACCATGGATGATAGATAACATCAATTTTTTCAAAATGTTGATAGGTATTTTTCACAAATGAATATGTAAAAAATGAAATTGACGCCTAGAAAACCAATATCATCCATGGTGTGTTATATATTTAAAAGCAGTATTTAAAATAGTATATTTTTAGATTAAAATATACAGGGTGTTCTATTTAAAAAAATGAGGGTAGGTCCGATAACTTTTTTACCTGACCCCGTATACTTATTCTGAAAACGGCATACTTTTGCGTCAGGTGGTATGTAGAAGTTTATTCTTGGTTTCGTCTGAAGAATTCCCTACAACGAACAAACCCGTAGGCGTAGATCTTCCAGTGGCGGCTCTTCCACAGGAGCACATGCGCACGTGCACTCCCAAAACGAATAAAAAAATATTTATTTATATTCATTGAATATTATTTATCGTATAAAGTTCGACCCTCCCTAATAGTTTATCGTACCGTCAATTATCGTATAAAGTCCGACCCTTCCTAATATTTTATCGTACCGTCAACCAAACTGTATATTATAGGCTCTCGATCCGGCAACCGTGCCTCGGTCGAGGTTAATGACGATTATGACGAGACTTGCTCGCATGTGCGATTAAGTAGGCGGGCATAATGCCCTTTGTCTGTAGTAACAGGTGGCGGGAGCGAGGGATAGCGGGGCTATGTCGATTTAACATTGGAAAGGTGCAGTGTGCGCCGCGCCGTTGTCTGTTCGTGCATCTAGTTAGAAATTCGAGCGTGTATGTTTTAATATTTTAATATTACATATTTATTAAGTTAAAATGAATAGTTTGATGGTGGACTAATAACTGCTCTTTGAGTTTGGAGCAAAAACTTGAAGTGAAGACGGGAAGACCTTAACACGAAATTAATTTAATGCAGACCACAAAGGGTAAATCTAGGGACTTTATTAGAAAGTTTAAAAATTAAATATATGAAAAAAAAATTATAAAGGGTATTCCAAACTTTAATGAGGCTGTTGTTGATCAATTTTCTACCATTAAGAACAGAAAAACGGACTTTACGTTTAAGCACTATACACACTAAAAATTAAAAAATAAATAAAAATATGTTTTACCTAACGCATTTTCTTATTACTTCTTTTCTTTCTACATTTAAAACGCCTAGAAAGTAATTGTTTGGTCGTTAAACAAAAAATAATTTTAAAAATTATTTCACCATACTGTGTACCCCCTCTATCATAGGTCACGAGCCGCCACTGAGATCTTCCTTCTAAAGCTGGTCGATAAAGCTTTCATCCTAGGACTCTAATAAAAAGCTATTGTTAAGGTCGCGTAGAACATACTGAACTTTGGTAGTAAATTCCTTTTTTTAGCTCAATCATTAACTGTCGGTAAATTATTGGTTTCAGATATTGACGAATGTGAGACCGGTCAAAATACTTGCTCTCACTCATGTGAGAATACCCTTGGAAGTTACATATGCCGATGTCCCGAAGGGTATGAAGTGTCTTCGATTAATGTCACTCAGTGTACTGATGTGGATGATTGTTTAAAAAACCCATGCTCACATATTTGCGTTAATACCCCTGGTAAGTAATAACATAAATTAATGTCTGGTAAAGGTATATTCTTTTATTAACTCTGCAATCAACCAATCACTGACCTAATTTAGTATGAAATAAATTATTTAACAATAACTATGACGTATCGACGTTTGAAAGGAGACATGGTTTAACATGAAATTAAATTTTAAGAAAGTACAATACCAAGGATCTTACATCAAGGAGGATACGACTTTAGTTCACAGTCTTTGAAGAATAAACAATTCACATTCTTAGGTGGATTGTAAACAACTTTCCGGGGAGCTCTGAAAATTAGTATAATTTTTCTTTGTCGTTTTCGGTTAATTAGACAAAGACATTACGTGTTTCGTCACTTCGAGCGTTCGGAACATACTTTTATAAAGCTCTTATTGGAACGGCCATCTTTCACACCTGCTTTCAGGTTTGACACTACCAGATTTACAACTGTCATATGTCGTTGTTAAATAAAACTGCTTGTTGCTTCTCAGTGTTTGTGCGTTAAATTTAAATGTTGTTTGTGGAAAGAATAATGATTCCTAACTCAATATAGTAAGACTGTATCAAGTCAGCAGTAAACTGGATAAAAATATAGACTTTTGAGTCACGTCCGTCGATTGTTTGTGATTTCTAACAAAGACATATCAAACTGGTTACCTGTTAGAATGGAAACAGAAATATGTAGAAGAGAAAATAACGAGAGTCACATTGATGACATAAGGCATCCCCTTAACACAAGTTTGACAGTATATTAAAGTCCTTCTTAACTCATCTAAAGGAACTTAAAGAACATAGTAATATTAGGGACGATATTTGAATGTTACCTTAAGTCATACCTTAGGTAGCGTTAACGTTACGGTAATCCTTTAAACAACTATGTTTTATTTAATTGTCAATTGACATGTTAAGTGGAAGATTACCACGTCCTTAAAGACATATTCCTTTAGATGAGACTTAAAGATAACTCTAATATACTGTTAAACTTGTGTTAAGGATGACTTATGTCATTCTGTACTTTAAGGCTTTGAAATATCGCCCCTTAGACTTAACATATCAATTGATCCTCAAATTAATTTTAAACATAATTTTTAAGGTTTACCATAACGTTAAGGCTACCTTGGCCGAGGTCTAACTTAAGGTAACATGCAAATATCGGCCCTAAGTTTAACGCATACAATAAAACCGACATATTTCCCTGCATAAAACTAATTCGGCAACAAATTCCAATTAAAAAATATAAGAATTATGTTATTTTTACTAGGAAGTTATGAGTGTCTATGTCCAGAAGGTATTTTACTGGTTAATTCAACACACTGTAGCGACCTTGTCTGTTCTCATGCCAGTACGAAGATCAATGGAGTTCTTCAATGTACATGTCCTGTTGGTTTTGTGTTAGGGTAAGTCAAGTAAAACCGTACAGGGTCTCCCATTTTCGACACTTTTATAGGGTATCTCCGTTATTGTTAGTGCTATCAAAAAAGTAATGTAGGGGTCTTTTTGGGTCAAACTTAAAATGGTAAAATTTTAAGAGATACGGGGGAAAATCAAAAAATTGACAATTTCAAAATTACCCGATATTTTCTTAGTTAAATAGATACTGAAAAATGTTTTATACAGAAGTTTCTTTATAATGATTCTTGAATTATCTACCGTTTTAAGAATAAGTATACGGGGTCACGTAAAAAAATTATCGGACCTAACCTCATTGGTACACACAAATGGTATATTTTAATCTAAAAGATACTATTTTAAATTCTGCTTTCAAATATATAACATACCATGGATGATATTGGTTTCCTATGCGATTTATTTAATCTTTATTACTTTAAACCACAGTAGACCATGAAACAACAGCTAATATTCTAGACATAACTATGTTGACTAGTAATATTTATCGTCAATTTCATTTTTACATAGTCGTTTGCGAAAATTACCTATCAACATTTTGAAAAATTTGATATATCAGTTTTTATTGAAAGTGCAAGAAACGAAGAAATGGCGCAAAATTTATATTTTGAACGCTATCGTGAAAGACGGTAACCATTTAAGAACATATTCCAAACATTTACGATGATTCCCGTTATTTTTTACCTTAATCTGAATCTTCTATTTCGTTTCAAAGTAATAAAGTTTAAATAAATCGCCTAGGAAACCAATATTATCCTTGGTGTGCTATATATTTGAGAGGAGGATTTAAAATTCTATCTTCTTAGATTAAAATATACAGGATGATCCATTTTAAAAAAATGAGTATAGGTCCGATCAATTTTTTACCTGATCCCGTATACTTATTCTGAAAACGTCAGTTTATCCAACAATCATTATAAAGAAACTTCTGTATAAAACATTTTTTTGTATCTCTTTTAACTAAGAAAATATAGGGTTATTTTGAAATTGTCAATTTTTTGATTCTCTCCCGTATCTCTTAAGCGATCGAAAATTTTCAAAGTTTGTTATATTTTTACCATTTTAAGTTTGACCCAAAAAGAGCACATGGCACCTACATTACTTTTTTGATAGCACTAACAAATATATATCCTATAAAAGTGTCGAAAATAGGACACCCTGTTCAAGTTTTTGTTTCCGCCAAATCCTTACGTTTCACCGTATTACGACAGAAGCGTATCCCCCATCCCCTGGATCCACGTTTGATTAGAAGGGTAGGTAATAAATTAATCGTTATTTTCGGGAAAATTTAAAGTTCAAATGTGGAAGATGAAAATTTTTTTAAAGCTTTTTCATTTATGACATTTTCAAAATTCCAGAAATCAAATCCCGTAAAAGCGGTTTTAGTGTTAGTCACTTATTTTGCAGTCGACGACTCTATTAATTTTCCTTGCAATTACCTTCAATCATTTATTATTGAATGAAATAAAGATTTTTATTTTTTTTAATTGGCACAACTATTTTTTATAACTAGGTCAGATCAAAGAATATGTGAAGATCTGGACGAATGCATTTTGGAAAACCACTGTTCGCACTTCTGCACGAACACTGTGGGGTCCTTCGAGTGCAATTGTCCAACAGGATTTAAGCTCGATAGGGATGAGCGTCATTGCGTCGACATAGATGAATGTTTGGAAAATCCCACGTGTCCTCTGACATGTGAAAATACTCCTGGAAGTTTTCGGTAAGTCTCCATAAATTGTACAATTATGGAATTTTACAAATATTCGACAACCCTTAACGAAACTTTACCGAGTTTTCTTTTTAACAATAAATTTATGTTTATTCCTCAATTATTCCTCTTCGATCGCTGCCAGGGCCTGTTCCGAGTATAGAAATGAATCTCGAAAGCTGCCAGTTCTATCGCAATAAATTAAGAGTACCTTTTTTAAAGAGTAGTGACTAAAGTAACTATTACGAAGTCAACTCTAACCAGTGGCGGCTCGCAACCAAGAACGTAGGGTCGGCAGAAATACTGCCGGAGGCAAACCGCCGGAGGCAATGCGCCGCAAGCGAAAAAATTTGAGGGCCACGCCCAAAAATTCACCCATTTAAGGTTTTTAAGATGCGTTTTAAACGAACATAATTGATTTAAAATTCGAAAACAATTGAATGACAAGAATCCTAAGAATTTTTAAGAAGTATGACAGTAACATGTCTGTCACTAAACTTGTTTATAAATTAGTTCTAAACGACGATCTTTTGATGTTGTAAAGTGATTAATAACGTCATCGATCGGTACCTTCAGTACCAGTTTTCTGAAAAAGCCCTATTACTCCCATTACGTCCTGAACATAAATTAATTAAAGAGCTCATTTTAGGAATCGGGCGTCCGTTATTTTTTATTTCAATTTGTTCTTCATTGGAAAGAGACGAAAATCCGCAATGTAAAATAAAATTAACAATATCAGATTTGTCCTTAATAGTATTACTTACAGTATTTGTACCGGCTTCGGTTTCCATCATCTGCATATTTCCCTCCAAATTAAATTACTAAAAACTTTCAAACCTACCGCTTTTCTATTTTACTAAAAATTATAAACAAATAACACAAATACAAACCACACTATACCACAAGTCAAGTAACTTTAACACTGAATTTATAATTTTCGGAAAATAGTCCGTATATCTCTTTAAAAAATCGAATACAAACCGTTACGAATCGAAATAATTAACCACTGATTTTGTTTCCCTAATTTCCCGCTCGCGAGAAAGTTCAGAACTATGTCACAGCTTGCGGCTCGGTTTTGGTAGCCGGTCTTATTTATTTTTTATGAATAAGAATACACTGGTTGCATATCCTCAACAGAATATGTTTCGTTTCCAAACCAATTAGGTGGTGATATTTCAAGGTCATTCGGCTCCGGTCTCTTGACAACTACTATGTCTACGAGGGATTGGAATAGTAATCAAAGAATAGAAAACTTCGAGATGCCGCTACAGGGGATATTTGAAAACAATATATTTATTAAATTGTTAAATATACGGTAATTTATTGAATATTACAAATATTATAATTGAATTGGTTAAATAAAGAATTATATTAAAATAAAAGATAAAAATAAACAGGTCTCTTGGAGAAAATGGACTGTTTCTTTGACTTTGATCACTAAAGTAATTGAAAAATCAGTTTTCAGCTTTATCAAATGACACCGGTCAAAATTTTGGCCCAACGAGTGTAGTGGCAAGTCCGTTCCTGACTTTCCTGTTGATATAAAACATCTACTGTAGTATGGTTTTAATGACTCAATAAAATATTAAAATTGCGTTAAATTATACCGGTCGGTTCAAGAGACCCATAAAAAAGTAAACACCTTTGTGGCTCTGTATCCCCATTAAGGGACACTGTTGGAGTTTTTTCTCTATGACAAATTAGGTTCCTTTTGACCTCCTCTGTATGCTCCCGAGATATTAGGAGGTACTTACCGGAATCTCAAATAATAAGCTATCATTAAATTTTAATCAATTCATTGTACATTATTTTCCCGGTTGTCCACCAAAGAAATCATATCCTTTTTCGCATCTCTGTTTCAATTTGAAAGGGAATAAGAGTTATTTTCTAATTTTTTTTTTATATTAAATTAGTAATATTTATCTTAACGAAATTAACATTAAATCAAATATTTTGAAAAGGTTTGTTCGATTATAAGGTGTAATAATCTTGTTACAGGTGTACTTGTGAGGAGGGATACACATACGACAAAGACGCAAACAGTTGCGTTGATATTGATGAGTGCGATGCAGATCTAAATCTTGGTGAATGCGAACAACTTTGTGTTAATTACGACGGCGGATATGAATGTGATTGCAAACAAGGATACGTTCTTTTGGACGACAATTTAAGTTGTCAAGATATCGACGAGTGTCAAAAAGAAAACGGTTACTGCGATCATATATGTGAAAATATACCAGGTGCATTTATTTGCAAGTAAGTATTTATATCTTAATATTAAATAATAATATTAATAACTAGCTATCAGTGACCCAAAATCATCGCTATTCAATTCAATTCAAAATAATTGACTTAAAGAGCACATACAATTCGTCAATGGATGTACACGGTGTCCCAGTTTCGACACTTTTATGGGGTATCTCCGTAACTGTTAGTGCTGTCAAAAAAGTAATGTAGGTGTCATGTGCTCTTTTTGGGTCAAACTTAAAATGGTAAAATCAAAACTTGAAAATTGGCTCGCTTAAGAGATACGGGGGAAAATCAACAAATTGACAATTCCTAAATTACCCTATATTTTCTTAGTTAAAAGAGATACAGAAAAATGTTTAATACATAAGTTTATTTATAATGATTGTTGAATAATCTACGGTTTTTAGAATAAGTATACGGGGTCAGGTAAGAAAGTTATCAGACCTAACCTCATTTTCTAAATGGAACACCCTGTATAGTTTAATCTAAAAAGGTAGCATTTTAAACTCTCTTTTCAAATTTATAACACATCATGGATGATAGATATCATTAAATTTTTCAAAATGTTGATAAGTATTTTTCACAAATGAATATGTAAAAAATGAAATTGCCGTTAGATGTTAATAACAACTAGAATGTCAAAATAGTTGTCTATAGGATATTAGTTTTTGTTTCATGGCCTACTTTGGTTTAAAGTAATAAAGTTTAATAAATCGCCTAGGGAACGAATATCATCCATGGTGTGTTATATATTTGAAAGGAAAATTTAAAATAGTATATTTTTAGATTAAAGTATACAGAGTGTTACATTTAAAAAAAATGAGGATAGTTCCGATAACTTTTTTACCTGACCCCGTATACTTATTCTGAAAACGGCAGATTATTCACCAATCAATATAAAGAAACTTCTGTATAAAACATTTTTCCATATCTCTTTTAACTAAGAAAATATAGGGTAATTTTGAAATTGTCAATTTTTGATTTTCCCCCGTATCTCTTAAACGAGCTACAATTTTCAAATTTTTATTTTATAATTTTAAGTTTGGCCCAAAAAGAGCACATGACACCTGCATTACTTTTTGATAGCACTAACAGTTACGGAGATATCCTATAAGAGTATCGAAAATGGGACACCCTGTACAATCAAAGAAGTTTAGCATTTTGAAGTAACTTTTTGTAGAATTTTTTCTCTAAAGAACATTATTATAATAATGTTTCTTTGTATAGTTTTTAAAGGTTTTAAAGCTGATAATTACCATTTTATTCATATAGATTTGTAGCTGTAGACCACAATAAAATTCATTATTTTTGTAGATGTAACGAGAATTACCATTTAGACTCCGATAACAAAACATGCCTTGCAGATGACCCATGTCTGGTCGACAAGGGAGGCTGTTCACACGAATGTATAAACGATAATGGGGTTGTTGTATGCAACTGCCCTGAAGGTCAAGTTTTGGAAGGCAAAGATTGCTATAAAATCGACCCATGTGTTGAAGACAATGGTGGATGTTCACATATTTGTTATAATGCAAACGGCAAACCAGCCTGCAAATGTCCAGAAGGTAAATTCAATGTCCCAAAGATGATTATTCTAATCAGCCCCGGGAACTAGGGGGGGGGGGGCGGAGGCAGTTGTAGCACCCCGTGCGTTGCGCAGCACTCGATTATTAATCGATTAGAAATTTTGTCCAGTGTTCTACTATTCATAATATCACACAAATTGAGGTTTTGTTAAAAATCTTGTGCAGATTACCCCAAAATTAATAGTACACAGTAAAACTGCAGACTCTTTGGGTAAAAATATTGCGATTTAGCAATACTTTACTTAGTTCAAAAGTTGATAATAACCGAGATACAGGGTATCCAAGTGAAAATTTTATTTTCTAATTTCCTGATTAACTTACTTTTTAACTAATATTTTGGCATACAATTTTTGTTTTGGGTTAGGGGCGCGAATTTTGAATTTCTTAATTATGTTATTTTTATGTAGATTATAGAGGGCGCTCGCTGCAGCACTCTGGTTACATAGTAATTAAGTCCAACTCTGTTACGCTTTAAGCCGCAAACACACTATTATCACGTCACGTGAATTCACTTGTTGTCATATCGGCAAAATAGCACATGCTTTCACGGCTTAGAAACAAACTACGTACACTGCAGATCATTTTGTATTTGTGAGTCTGACACCGTGCTATCACCCGTGCCGAATATGTAAATTTGCAGAAACAAAATTGTGCTGTCACGTATGACTTTCCGTGAGCTGCATGAGGTGACTATAGTGTACTTCTAACTAAATCAAAAAATTGGCAATTTCAAAATTACCCTATATTCTCTTAGTTAAAAGAGACACTGAAAAGTGTTTTATACAGAAGTTTCTTCATATTGATTGTTGAATAATCTGCCGCTTTCAGAATAAGTATACGGGGTGAGGTAAAAAAGTTATCGGACATAACCTCATTTATTTAAATGGAACACCCTGTATATTTTAATCTAAAAAGATGCTACATATTTTAAATTATCCTTTCAAATACATTACACGCCATGGATGATATTGGTATCCTAGGCGATATATTTGAACTTTATTACTTTAAACCACAGTAGACAATGAAACTAAAGCTAATATCCTAGAAACAACTATGATATGTAACGTCAATTTCATTTTTACATATTCACTTGCGAAAATGACCTTACAACATTTTGAAAAATTTGATATGATATCAGTTTATATTCAAAGTGGAAAAAACGCAGAAATGGCGCAAAATGTATATTTTGTTCGCTATCCGGAAAGAGGGTAACCATTTAAGGACATAATATTCCGAACATTTGCGATGATTCCCGTTATTTTTTACCTAAATCTGAATCTTTTATTTGATTTCAAAGTAATAAAGTTTAAGAATGTCAACATAGTTGTCTCTAGGATATTAGTTTTTGTTTCATGGCCTACTTTGGTTTAAAGTAATAAAGTTTAAATAAATCGCCTAGAAAACCAATATCATTTATGGTGTGAAAGGATAATTTAAAATAGTATATTTTTAGATTAAAATATATAGGGTGTTCCATTTAAAAAAATGGGGTTAGGTCCGATAACTTTTTTACCTAACCCCGTATACTTATTCTGAAAACGGCAGACTATTCAACAATCAATATAAAGAAACTTCTGTATAAAACGTTTTTCTGTATCTCTTTTAACTAAGAAAATATAAGGTAATTTTGAAATTGTCAATTTCTTGATTTTCCCCCGTATCTCTTAAACGAGCGAAAATTTTCAATTTTGATTTTACCATTGAGTTTGACCCAAAAAGAGCACATTACACCTACATTACTTTTTTAATAGCACTAACAATTACGGAGCCACCCTATTAAAGTGTCGAAAATGGGACACCCTGTATAGTAAAATTAAATTTTATTTATTTTAGGCTACACATTAGAAAACACAACATGTAATAAGGTTAACGAATGTCTTCTTAATAATGGCGAGTGTTCACATTTTTGTGAATTCTTAGAAAATGAAGTTAAATGTAATTGTCCAGAGCATTACAATCTCATCAATCAAACTCAGTGCATCGAGGAAAATCTATGTGATATAAACAACGGAGACTGTTCCCATATATGTACTTTTGAAAATCACAGAGTCACATGCTCATGTCCGGAAACGCATGATGTACATAACGAAACACACTGTATGGAGAAAAATCCATGCTTAGTTGATAACGGAGGTTGTTCTCACGAATGCAACTTTATGGAAGGTAAGATTTGTCTGGTAAAATGCAAAGAACAAAATGCTTGCAACCCTTTTAAATACATTTATAGTCAATTGAAACTTGTTCTGTACAATAAAAGTCGAGAAATCTAAAATAAAAATGCAACAATGTCTTATTTACTCTATACAGCGTGTATCAGCCAAATGGAATAAATTCTATAATAAATAAATGGGGGCGTGTGCGAAAGAACGCTCGGACACGTCGATTGATATTTCTAGTTGCGCATTTTTTTCAATAAAATCTTTTCATATAGAGTGTGTCATGTAACAGTGGCCAATACCAACTTTTTTATTTTAAATGCAACACCCTGTATATTATTCAATTTTTTATCCCTCAGAAAATTTTAGACATATTTAATGTATAATCCAATCTTCAACTGTTTCGGAAACATTAAGTATTTTCAGACTTATTGCAAAAATGTTGAAACTGCTCGCCGCGAACATCTTGGCAACATTCTAATCTTAAATAGAAATTTCTTGTAACATCTTAGGCATGATCGGTCACATCAGTAATTGCAATTATTCGTCTTGTTAAGTCAGCTAAATCCATTGGTTTAGTTTTGTATACAATATTTTTGACAAACCCCATAAGAAGAAGTCTAATGGCGTCAGATCAGGGGATCGTGCTGGCCATTCCATCGATCCACGCCATCCTATCCACCCATTTGGAAATAATCGGTTAAGGTAGTGCCAGACATTGATTTGGTAATGGGGCGGTATTCCATCTTGCTGAAACCATATCATATTCGCTGGAAGTTGTGGGCTTACTGGATCAAGATATAAGTTTGTGAAAGTTGGCCAGACATTATTTTGAAGCAGTGCCAAATAATTGTCGCCATTTAAATTTCCATTAATGAAAAAGGAACCTATGATATGATTTTCAACAATTTCTGCCCAAATATTAACCTTTTCAGGGTATTGCGTATGTTCTTCTCTAATCCAGTGGGGATTTTCCCAAGACCAGTAGCGACAATTCTGACGATCAGCATGACCGTGAAGTGTAAAGGTACACTCATCAGAGAACAAAACATGTTCTAATTGGATCACATTGTTATCTAACCATTTGTTCATAAAATTACATTCTCCTATCAAAATCGTCTTCCATGAGCTCATGAATAGGTATATGATAGGTATAGGGATACATTTTATTTTCTTGTAATGTTCGAGTAATCGATGAATGGCTAACATCGAATATTGGGGCTGCTTCTCGACTAGAAGTATGCGGGGTTTCCTCAAACTCAAGAATAATATCTAATTTTGTATCATCACTTATATAACGTTGGTAGCTAATTTTTTTATCTGCTTTACATGTCCTGGATGACGAAACTACTTTTCTATTTTACTAATTCTCCCTTGAGTTATAGGCGGCAAATTTGGAAATTTTTCATGAAATAAGCGAGCAACTTTCATTTGTGTCCGTGTTTTATCTCCATAACCAATTATCTGTAGAATTGTTATTTTGTGCATTTCTGTTAAATAAACAATTTTTCTGATATGCAGTTAACGAAATTCAAACGACTATAACACTGACAATTACTGTCATGCAGAAAGAAAACAATTTACCAAGGTCACGCGTTTTCAACATAACTAAGTAAAACTATTTAAACTTTTTTTTTATTTCATGTCAGTGAAAAGAAACGCTGAAAACCAATAAATCTGAAAACACTTAATATTTCCGAAACAGTTGAAGATAGGTATAGGATATTGTATATTAAATATGTCTAAAATTTTCTGAGGAATCCAAAAATTGAATAATATACAGGGTGTTGCGTTTAAAATAAGAAAGTTGGTATTGGCCACTGTTACATGACACACACAAAAGTTTTTATTGAAAAAATGGGCAACTAGAAATACCATTCGACGTGTCCGAGCGTTTTCTCGCACACATCCCCATTTGTTTATTATAGAATTTATTCCATTTGGCTGATACACGCTGTATATAATCACTATTTGAATCATACTGTAATAGGTCATTCTATCCCCTGTTCAACTGTACGTGACTTACATTTGTATGCCTATTTTTAGGAACCACAACTTGCAGTTGTCCGAGTAATTTTTACTTAGAAGGAAAAGAATGTTACAAAAAAGATCCATGTCTTGTTAACAATGGCGGCTGTTCGCACGACTGTTTCTCCAATAACGATGGAAATGTGCAATGTAGTTGTCCGGAAAACTATGTATTGAATGACACTGAAAATTGCATTTTGGAAGATATGTGTCGGGAGCAAAATGGAGGATGCAGTCATATTTGTGACTTTTCAAGCCAAAAAGTAGTTTGCTCGTGCCCTTCAGGTTTCGCTCTTAAAAATTCGACTGATTGCAGGAAGGTAAATATGAAATATCGACAACCCTATAAGAACTAACTATTCCAAATCACGCGCGGATCAAGAACTTTATTTTGGGGCAGGTCAACCTTTTTTTGGGGGGAGTCATTCAAAGAAAAGTAGTCACAACAGTATATAAAATATGTTATTTTTTTAGGTCCCATTCTTTGTTTTGGGGGAGGGGGGGTTATTGTTAACAAAAAAGGAAAGTATTCGGAAGATAAATCCATATATACTACGTGTCCAAGATAAGGAGGGCCAGTGCAGGGATCTCGGAAACCGTAAGAGATACGAAGTCGGTTAAATGGAGGTAAAGTTACGGATTTACGTGTCTTATAATATGCCGTTTAGAAAGTTTTTAAATTCTGAGTAGTTCCGAAGATATCCGGAAAAAAACGAAATTCTGAAAAATCGTTTCATTGTTTTTCTGGGTTTTTTTGAGATCGAATTCTAAAGTAAATTGCACTTTTTTTTACATTGCCACTTTTTCCGCTCTATCTAACAGCGTCAATTGTTTGTAATCCGACGAGTTGTCTTCGAAGGGCCATCAACTTTCTTTTTTTAAGTACGGTTTTGTTTTCCTGATATTTGAATTTGAGAGTTTTTTTTCTTCTGAATGCAACCATGTATGACACATATATGAACCACAAATAAGTGAACAAAATACAGAAACATTATTTCAAACTTCTGTTGATTCGGGATTTAAAAGAAAAGTTAAGCGTTTGAAACAAAAAAATTAAGATGGTGACGCGTGATTTGTTTCACTTGACATTCCCATTGTGATCGTTTGAAAGCGTTTTAAGAGTTTTTTTATTTTCCAGAAAATCTGGAACATAAATTTACAAATGCTGAAAAGTTTAATCTTCTATCGCATGTTTTATTTTATCTCAAAAAACTGTTATGTGGCAGTTAGAAGATGTTATTTGTGCTTAGAGAATAACGGAAATCATTTTGAGCACCTGATTATGTAGTTCCTTACTTTTTTCGTTGTTAGTTTTATTACTGTTTTGGTATGATTTTTGTTCACTTATTTGTGGTTTACTATTAAATTATTTGTTATTTATTGAACTAGTCCAACATAAATAAAAAATTTAGAGCTTACTTATGAGATATTATTTATAAAATTAGGAGAAATACAGGACCGTATCCCAAAATTTCCTGATGTTGTTCAAAAAAACCCTCAAAACGTCATTAAACCACAATGTGTCATACATCGTTGCATTCGGAAGAAAAAAGGCTATCAAATTCCAATATCAGAAAAACAGGACCTTATTTAAAAAAAGAAAGTTGATAATGGCCCTTCGAAGACGACTCGTCGGATTACAAAACAATTAACGCTGTTAGACAGAGCGGAAAAGTGGCACTGTAAAAGTGTAATTTACTTTAGAATTCGATCTGAAAAAAACCCAGAAAAACAATAAAACAAAAAAAAAAATTTCAGAAATTCGTTTTTTTCCGGATATCTCCGGAACTACTCGGAATTTTAAAACTTTCTAAACGCCATATTATTAGGCACGTAAATGCGCAACTTTACCTCCATTTAACCGACTTCGTATCTCTTACGGTTTCCGAGATCCCTGTACTGGCCCTCCTTACCTTGGACACGATGTAGAATGTCCCATTTTAAAAAATAGTAGCGTAGATGGATATTATGTACTTTAGGGTATCCACAATGTAAATTGTATTTGTTCAGGTTGTGTCAACAGGTTGCTATGTTTTTTAAATCGTACGTACCCTCATAAATTAATAAAATTTCAGAAAATATTAATTAGTTGACAACACTACATTTCAATTCAAAAAATTAAATACCGTCGTAAAGCTCTTGTTTTATTAAGTCAAATTCTGGAAAAACATACCGTGTGTCCCATTTAAAAAACATTCATTTTATTCGGTGTCCCTTTTTGGGGCCACCACACGTTGAAAAATATTTTTGTGATATTCATCTTGGTAAACCATTTCACTTTTGTATGAAACTTTTTTTCTTCTTCTTTAATAGTTTAGGCGCTATCGAAGCCAGACACCTTACTGACACACCCTGTATACAAATCTAAATAATCCAGCTCTAATAATTTTTTAATATGTTTTTCTACCTATTTGAGCCACTTTGTACAGTGAAAATAATTTTATTTACAACTATGCATGTAATAATGACATTTCATCTATCTTTGAAAGGTGGAAAGTTTACGTTTTTTACTTTTACTTTCCACTCGGGTAAACAAAGTAAATGATTTTTTTGTAATTTTTTTAAAAATCGACCTCTCAAAATAATATACGATCACACCAACATACAACTCATTACACAAATTTAACGACAATGAATTTTAATTTTAAAATAAACCTATTGACATTTATAAAAAATAAAAAATTAACATGGTATCCTTTGTTTTGCTTTTTTTAAAATGCTAATAGATTTGCGTGTTTAGATATGTCTACTTTTTCCCTAATTGATAGAGTGGTCCTCAGCATTGAATGTTGTGACCAAATCGTTGATATCTTCTGTCTTGGCATGAAATAAGCTAGTAGCGCCGACTCAGAACCAGGATTTTTAACTTTGTTTCCCGTACACCATTCTTTGAAACAGTTATATGCCTTGTCATATCTCGGGCGGCTTTTAGTTGGAAGAGAAGTTCTTCTTCTACTAATTTTGCTGCTTCTCGAATTTCTGGTGGAATAGCAGCAAAATCAAATTCCGCATCTGATTGCATTTTTCTGTTGTTAAAATAATATATTGTTTAGTGATATTGCCCTCTTGATGTGTATTATTACCTACGTTATGTCACCGCCTGCGGTTATTTGAAATTTATGTCTAATTTTTCAATGGAAAAGTCAAAACGACTTTATCTTTTATTAATAATTTTAATTCAAAATAATAAGAAGTGGATGTTAGATGTGGTTATAAATAAAATAGTATACAAACCTCGGTGAAAAGTTTCATTACTTTCTCGAGAATTAGTTAACTACCGACTCTCTCGACGGGAATGAAACACTTTCCACCTCGGTACGTAATATATTATTGCAATGAACATCGATTGATTTCCTATTAGTTGTATTTTAATATTGTCTGTATCTCGATGACAATCTTTGCCATACAACAGAGTCATCCTGTTTCTTAAAAGAAACGCATTTAGACTATTCCGGACGAATTAGAACATAATAGACTTTAAAAAACTAGCATGTGTTTAAGGATGGCAAAATAAATAGTATTGATAGGTAACATGTTTTCAACTAAACTATACCTATAACTATTGTAGATCAGTTCCTGTGATTTAGAAAATGGTGGCTGTTCAGATTTTTGTGAAGATCTTCAGGGAAAGGCTATGTGTTCTTGTCCAGATAAATATGATTTAGGCCCTGATAATAAAACATGCGTTGTAGGTAAGAATGAATTACTATTGTAAATACAGGGTAATTCACGGTGAACGACCTTTTAAAAGATCTCGGGAATTAAAAAAAATTTGTTTGAAATATTGATACTCGCTATTAATTATCACTTCTACCGGAATCACTATACCGGAAGTTGAGCTTCACATTGTTATTTTAAATAGAATGCCCTTATATTCTGGCTTTTTTTGATTATATGTAATAATCTAAGTAACTTTTGTGAATAATTTCCTATACCCATCTCCAACTGTTTCTGAGATAAAATTCATTAAAGGAATTTTTAATAAAAAAAAATGTCGGTAGGTAACTAATGTAACCTTACTTTGTAACTAATGTAATTAAATTTTGAGAAAATTTAGAAATGGGTCTCTTATTTCATAAAAATATTAGACCTTTATACAGGGTATTTTTAATATCATGACTTTCTGATATCATATGATAAATAAGTCAATTTTTTTAAATATTATAAGTTATCATTACGTGTTTAATTAGCTCAGCATATACAAATATATTTCTGTTAAGTAGTTCAGTTATTTAAAAAAATTACTTATGAGTATTTATTATGCCGGGTAATGATAAGAAATCCCATCTAGTTCTTTAGATGGCTGAATATTGGCTTCCTTGTACATTTTATAAAAAAAGTGCATTATAACTTCTTGAAGAGACCGATATGATAAAACCATGTGCCGAGTTTGAATACATTTTGTTAAGCCAATTCTAAGTTATTCAATTAAACGTGATAGCATTTATCCCCTAATCCAAAAAACGCACTTCCAACGGCAAGCCCTGGTTTAGCAAGGATTGTGAGTGTGCTGTCAGATCAAAAAATCTGGCTTGCCGACCGTGGCGTAAAAACCCTACCACTGACAATCGTACCATCTTTATTACCGCACGAAACCAATGTAAGCTAACAGTAGATCAAAGCAAAGAACCCCATAACGTGAGGATAAAAACAAACTTCTTGATAGTCCAAACGGTCCTTTTGGTCAGTCGCAAAGGCCGTCAGAATTTTACCATATCAACTATTCCACCTCTAACACATTCCGATGGTTCCATAGCATCCACAGTCGGAGACAAAGCAAACTTACTTGCTTAATTTTCTTCGCATTCCACGGTAGATTTCCAGGGAAGAACACTACCCAACATTCCTGCAGTTCAATCCGAAATGACCCAAAATCGTGTTCCGTCAGCATCCCGACAAACGAATCCTGAAAGGTCTCGACGTCAAGAAAGCTTCTGGTCCAGACGAAATTGCTGTTATAGTTCTCAAGAGATGCGCCGATGAACCAACACCAATATTTTGTAGACTTTTTAACTTATCCTACAAACAAGGAATATTTCCATCGTGCTGGAAGACGGCGCGAGTCCAGCCTATACCAGAGAAAGGTAAGAGAACCCTGCCTAGCAACTATCGACCAGTGGCATTGCTTTCAGTTATAAGAAACGTAATGGAGAAAGCTATTAACCAACATCTTCTAAAGTACCTGGAAGGCTTAAACATTATCAGCGATCATCAATATGGTTTTCGGAAGTCCAAATCAACTGGAGATCTTCTAGCCTATGTCACCCATCTTTGGAACAACGCAATCGAACATCACGGGGCGTCTTGCGCTGTTGCACTGGATATTTCTAAAGCCTTTGATCGTGTCTGGCATGAGGAACTTCTAAGTAAAACTGCGATCCTATGGTATGCCCAGTCGATTCTGTGCATGGTTGTCTAGCTTTCTTAAGGACCGCTCTCTGCAAGTGGCGATTGACGGATTTCTCCCAGACACCTTCACTATCAATGCCGGTGTTCCTCAAGGGTCCATATTGTCTCCCACTCTCTTCTTACTCTACATTAACGACCTTCTAGTGAACACGAAAAATCCGACATTTAGTTTTGCTGATGATAGCACACTTATCTCATCTTTCTCTGTGAATGCACAAACATCGGCGGCCGACGCACATCTTCGGACAGCATAAAGTATCTGTATACCTGAACTATGGTTTTGCCGTCACCCTTAAATGAATAACTTGGAATTGGTTCAACAAAATGTATTTAATCTTGGCACATGGGTCTACCATATTGGACTCTTCAAGAAGTTATAATGCAGTTTTCGTACAAAATGTACAGAGGAGCCAATATTCAGCCACCTAAAAAATTACATGGGATTTCGTATGTTCGACTCAACGATGCATCACCCGGTATTATACCAGCCAGCTATAATTTTTAAAATATCCTGTATAACAAAAAAGTCTAGTATTTTCATAAACATATAATATAAAAGGGGAGACAAAACATTCCATTCATAATGCATCTTTTATTTATAATCATACACAGTTATACAGTTTCAAATAAGTTAGAAGAAGATGGCTTTAAAAAAATGGCAACGCTGTAATCAGGTATGCGTTTAAATAATTTCGATCTAACATTAGTCATAAATAGTTAATCGTTGTAGGTTTTTTTTACAGAAAGCCAAATAATATATAGAAAAAATCTATATCTTTTCAATATTTACTTAAAATGTAGAATTAGCTACACCATTGCTTAACCTAAAAAAACATAATCTCATTAATCTCACTTAGGCACCAACGAAATATTAATCCGGGTGGATGTTCAATTTATAATACACCACGCACTGAAGAACCATTGTAGATGCTAATAAATAGCTCCAAATAGTTCTAGTTCGAGAAAACACTAAAAATTAATTCAAAAATATAATATATGGATCACAATCGCAGTATAGAATAAACACAAACAACACCGCGCCCGAAAAATTAATGGCATTCCTAAACTAAACAAACGTACTATAATCGGTAGCACGTGCGTACAGCGTTGCCACGGTTATTTCCCTAGAACATTGCAATTTGATGTTGTTGGAAAACTTTAAATAACTTTACAAGTAGAAAATTTCAAAAATACACACATATTTAGTACAATATGTTTACTTAATAGGTACACATGAGGAACGCATTCAATATAATTAATATTATACTTTTCGGTTTCAAACGCATGCGCTAGATTTAGGACCCTCAATACACACCTTGGTATCATTGATTACTGTTTAAAACTTTGTATGATTCTGACAGAATAAAAATAATTCTGCATCTTTATTAATTAAATGTTTTTGATTATTTTTATGAAATATAAATACCCATACCATGTTATTATAGGCGATGCATGTCTACATAACAACGGTGGATGTTCACATTTTTGTCAGAGCGAGGGTAATGTTGCCAAATGTTCCTGTCCTGATCATTATGACTTGATTGATGAGAAGGATTGCGTGCAAATAAATCCTTGCCTTATTAATAATGGCGGGTGAGTACTAAGACCTAGGTTTTATACATGGCTATGGATGGGCTATATTGTCGAGCTAGATCGTATATAACAATTTGCTAAGAATGTTTCTAGTATATTTAACATTTAACATTTACATTTATTTTTTAACATTTTTAACATTTAAAATTTTTTAATATATAATATAAAATAATGAATATCAAAAACCAATAATAGACATCTAGATGCAAAACATCCGTATGTGTCGAAATCTACAATTAGATATATGTATATCACTATTTTGTATTTTTATTTATATTATCTATATCATAATTCTATGTGGCACACGTTACTGAAACATGTCCAAAATCCTTATTGGTTTAGTGAATTACTGAAAAAGTATTGAAAACTTTTCTGTATTCCGGTACACATACTGATTACACTTTTTACAAAAAGGTTTTATATTTTTAATTTATTTTATATTATCTGGAAGTAAATTTAATGATTTTGGTTCTAAGTAATCCATAAGCTTTTTATTGGCGGTTGTTAAATTTTTTGGTAATTTAAATTTGTTATTAGATTGTGTCCTTGTTTCGGTAGAGTGATCTACATAGTTTAGCTTGGTCTTATACCGATAAACAAAATTACATACAGGGTGCCCCAAGTAAAGTGGCCTATTAGAAGTATCTCGAGAACTAAATGAGATTTTATTTTGAAAATTTGGCTATGGCTATAAGAGATGGTTTTCTACGTTTCTAAAATATTTTGGATGATGCGGTGTTGCCGGATCATACCGAAAGTGGTAGCAACTTCGGAATTTTAAATGAATTACCCTATATATTATATTTTTTTTGGAATCTAGGTGAAAATCTAGAACAGTTTTCTGTATAATATCATATACCTATCTTTAAGAGTTTTTTAATTATAAATAATTTTGTGATTTTTTAACACAATATCGGGACCTGAAAAGAAAATCGTATCTTTTTAGCGGTTACAGCTAGAACACTGAAAATTTGACAATAGTTTCACAAGACCATCGCAATTTTATAATTTCGAACAGTATTTAATTAGTTTTATACAGGGCGTCTCCATAACAATATTTCTGAGGCAGATGAATTATTGCAAAAATCTTATTTTTTTTAAATGGGACACCCTATATTTGATATGTTTTGCTAATAGAGGATCAAATTTTCTATCTAATGATATTATGTGTTCCTATACCTATCTTCACTATTTTCGGACTTATAGCGAAATTTATAAATTATCTTATAAAAATATATTTTTTGATAGTGTGGAATGGATTCATAGAAACAAAATAATGAAAAATCCATTTGACGTTATGTCTGAGTTATTGTAATAAAAATGGCTAATTCACATTATTCGAGCTTAGATATTTTAAGTTTATTTTATATTCATGGGGAGTGTGGTAGAGTTTTATCTAGAACTTGCAGAAAATTTAATGAACTGCATCCTGATGCAGCTCCTATGACTCCCTAAAAGTTGATTGGCCGAGGCGGTCCATGGAAATGGCCCCAAGGTCTCCGGATCTTACCCTCTAGAATTATATCTATGAGATAGGATTAAAGAAATAGTATACAAGACACCCGTCACAACAAGGGAAGATTTAGAAAATCTAGTACGAACAGCTTTGGGGTCTCTAGAAGATAAAGAAATGAAAGAGGTGACAAATGAACATGTTATAACCACAATTTATGAATGTTTAAGAGCGAACGGAGGGCATTTTAAACAATTTAGTTATTAGTTATTTTATTGATGTAATTTTCATTTTGTTTATTTATTTATTAATAAATTCCTTATTGGTTAACTATTTTTTTTTACAACAACACAGACATAACGTCACATGGATTTTTCATTATTTTGTTTCTATGAATCCACAGCCAACTACCAAAAAATATATTTTTATAAGATAGTTTATAAATTTAGCTATAAGTCCGAAAATAGTGAAGATAGGTATAGGAACACATAATATCATTAGATAGAAAATTTGATCCTCTATTAGCAAAACATATCAAATACAGGGTGTCCCATTTAAAAAAAATAAGATTTTTGCAATAATTCATCTGCCTCAGAAATATTGTTATGAAGACGCCCTGTATAAAACTAATTAAATACTGTTCGAAATTATAAAATTGCGATGGTCTTGTGAAACTATTGTCAAATTTTCAGTGTTCTAGCTGTAACCGCTAAAAAGATACGATTTTCTTTTCAGGTCCCGATATTGTGTTAAAAAATCACAAACTTATTTATAATTCAAAAACTCTTAAAGATAGGTATATGATATTATACAGAAAACTGTTCTAGATTTTCACCTAGATTCCAAAAAAAATATAATATATAGGGTAATTCATTTAAAATTCCGAAGTTGCTACCACTTTCGGTATAATCCGGCAACACCGCATCATCCAAAATATTTTAGAAACGTAGAAAACCATCTCTTATAGCCACAGCCAAATTTTCAAAATAAAATCTCATTTAGTTCTCGAGATACTTCTAATAGGCCACTTTACTTGGGGCACCCTGTATACAGCTAATATATAAAGTTCTGATATTTACAGTATCCTCCGAAAACAATAAATTTGTTGGAAATCTTTTATTTTTTTAATATAATTTTAAGAATATATTTTTGTGTTATATTTAACTTATTAAGTACTGTGCCATAGGCACCACCCCCAGACAATTATTCCGTATCATATTAGCGACTCCACAAATACTTTATAAACCATCACCAATGTTTTCTCATTTAGAAATTCCCTTAATATGTAAAATTTGTGTATGAGTCTACGTATTTTATTAGAAACATAGTCAATATGTGGACTCCACTTCATAAATTGATCAACCAGCACACCAAGATATTTTATGTGGGTTACTTCAGCAATTTTATCATTACCGATACTGATAGTAATATCTGTAAAATTGGACTGACCAGCTCTTGTTAATGAAAAAGCTATGGAGTTTAATTTATTTAAAATTAAGTTATAGTTTATAAGTTTCCAACTAACTCTTAACCAATTTAAAACCTACTATAGCCTTATTTTTAACTTCTTCCCAATCTTTACCAGTAAATATTATAGCCGTGTCGTCAGCATACGATATAAGTGTACCTCAATAGCGATTTTTTCACTGTTCTTCTCAGCCGTGTATTTTCGGTATCAGCTATACTGCAAATAAATCTACATTGTGTCCTCGGACCAATGCATGAATAGGTTGAAAAGACTGACATTTTTTGAGTTGAAACTTTATCTTCCGGGGTTCAGCCCTGTTTGGATAGAAACTATTTTGTGTCATAATTATAATTTCGAAAAATCCAGTAACTATGTCTTGGAAATTTTTCCCCACTAGTAAAGTGCCTTCTCTAGGAGAATTTTATTATCACTACCTAAAAGTAATTGAGCACTGCCTTAAAAGCTGGTTTCAAAAAAATTAGTCCTACTAACACTAATCGTTTCGTTTCAAGAACTGAGCCAGTGCCGTAGATAGAGGGGGGAGGGGTTGTAGTACTGGGATGGCCTCTTCCACCTTACTAGGACATTAAGCAAGAACAACCAAACCGATGCTCTAAAAGACGGAGGGGGTGGGGGGCAATCTAATAAAATGTTTTAACTACAAAATTAAGGCACTTTTTATTATTTTTTTATTAGACTCTCTCTTAATGCAGTCTTGTGCTTAAAATATTAATTTTCCTATATACGCCACTGCTAGTATTTGACTTCAACGTTGCCACTGTTGATAATTCTGTCTTATGCAAACCTATATTGAATAGTGACATATTTTTTAAGAATGTAGTGCCCATGCCGATATTATATCGGTATCAGCAACTAAAATGTCGGTATCCGCAAAAAAATCCGTATCGGCTAAAGAATCCGTATCGGCTGATCACTAGATTAAAATACAGCATTTTTCTTTATTAGCTGCTCACATGATTGTGAATATGACGCTGAAGGAATAACATGTTTCTGTCCAGAAGGCTACATATTAAAAGGAAAAACCTGCGTGATAGTTAATCCATGTGATGATAGAAATGGCGGGTGTTCACATGCATGTACGGCAATAAATGGACAGGTGGTGTGCAAGTGTCCACCAGATTATGATTTAATAGGTAAGTAAAATATGGCTAATAGAAGTAGTATTTTTTTTTAAATACACTCACAGCCAAAATAATTATTATTTTTTTATATTATAGGTAAAGTTATCGAAACTCGCTCACATAATATGTAAGATTTTAACAAAGTTAAGAATATGTTCATAATATACTGGTTGAAATAAGAACTGTTTTTTGACTCAAACTTTAAAACACTATGTATAGTGATCGCGATGTCAAACTTTTATTTCGTTGTTTAATTATCAAGTGACATCTATTCTTAACATTTTCATTTTTGGTTCATTTCAAAATTTTAATTTTTGTAGCAGAAGAAGTATTAAAATGAGCCGAAAACGAAAATGATAAGTAGATGTCAGTTAAAAATAAATGGTAAAATAAAAATTTTGACATCTCCATCGCTCTGTTAAGAGTGTATTAAAGTTTTAGTCAAGAAACAGTTCTTGTTTCAACCTGTATAATTATTAGGGGTGGGTTGTGATTTCGTATAATGCTATTTTGTCACTGCTGTGCCCTTGCCACGGCCTGCATTTTCTTTCATAAAAATCGCAGTGATATTTCGGAGCAATTTTGCGTCGGCGTCGCGTCGCTGCGATTGTGAATAGCAGAAGCAATCGTAGGCGATCGGCTCTTTGAAACTACGACTGCTCCAAGCAATTTCCGTCGCATGTATGCAGAAGCAGTCGCGGCGGGACGGCTCTAGGCGCCGCGACTGCTCCGAGCAGTTTAGGTCACATGCAAAGAAGCAGAAAAGGAAAGAGCAGAAGCAATAGTCGCCATCGTTGCGGGCCGGTACTTTAGAGCAGTTAGCGATTAGCAGTATTTTAGCAGGGAAATTTGAAATTTAAGTTTCAAATATCTCAAAATATTTAGAAGCAAAAACCACATATTGGAAGAATTAATAAAAATAAGAAAAATGTATTTTGTACTTTTTCTTTTCCATGTAACTAGATAGAAATATATTCATTGATGGAATCTTGCAATATGGCACAAGATAACCGTCACCTAGGATTTTCAGATTGGCTGCAGAATTTTCCGGGACAATTTTTTTTGCCGAGCATTGAGGATGATCTCCGGGATTTTTGGCAGATTACATAAAAAAATGGTAGTATATATGTTAGAAAATTCCGGGATTATACAAAGCAATCCGGGACCTGTATTTCAGGATTTCCTGGCAACTCAACTGCCACCTATTCACGTCTTCTCTCTATGCTAACTCTAATCAATTTCCTATAAAATCATCATATGTTTTCTGTTTTACGTCGTGCCTTGCGCTTCGCTGCGAAAGAAAACTGCTCCGGAATATCACTGCTACTTGTCACAGTGACGCATTGTGTCACTGCTTCTTAAAAAGCGCAAACTGACTCACCTTTAATAATTATGAATATATCTTGACTTTATTCAAATTACGCATGTGCAAGATTTTCGACAAATTTAGCTACAATATAAAAAAGAACGATAAAAAACGGAATTAAAATAAAATAATAATGATTCATGATCAAAATCCATCCAAATATTGCATGCATCGATTATTTTGACTGTGAGTGTATAAGGTAAAATTTTAATCGCCAACTCACAAAACTTTGTTAGTTTTAAGATCTGTTTAGTTAAGCACAAATTATTTCGAACAAAAACTATACAACCTGAAAATTATCTTTGAAGAATAAATATCTCAAATTTTTGTGGAAATTCAAAAACTAAAGAATACCTATTTGATAAATGAAATTAACTATACAACAATAACTAAAGACATTTCTGCTATATTTTAATTTTTATATCAAAAATCATATGAATTTTATTGAATTGTAATTAATCGAACATTTGATTTGTAAATAATAGAAAAAACTTGCTTCAAAAGAAACCCATGTGACATAAACAACGGTGGATGTTCTCATGGATGCAGCAACGATCAAGGAGAGGTGAAATGCCTGTGTCCCCTCGGTTACAAATTATTCGGAAAGAAATGTCTTGATGAAGATCCATGTCAAAAAGAGAATGCTGGATGCTCTCATTATTGTAGCAATATTGAAGGTAAATGTATTTCATATATTTTTCATGATTTACAGTATAATGCGAAAAATTGTTTCTAAACCTAGAAAATGGTATTCTAATCATTATCGTATTCTTCTCTCAGTCTTAGTAACAAGAACCATCGCTGGCTATCACAGATCACCCTTTAAAATGCGATTAAAGGTCTAATAAAAACATGTTTGTTAAATTAAAGAAAGTTCGTATAATCAACCATTGAATTAGTTTAAATCATATAACTATTTCTTATTGCAGGAAAGACCCTTTGCAGCTGTCCGCAAGGATACGTTCTTCGGCCAAACAGGAAGGTTTGCAAGGAAATCAACGAGTGCAGGTTAAACCGCGGTGGTTGTTCTCATGGCTGCAAAAATACTCCTGGTTCATTCGAATGTACATGCCCACAAGGTTTTCGTATTGAAACTGATAATAAGACATGTATTGACGTTGACGAGTGTGAGATAAATAATGGAGATTGTGAATATATTTGTAAAAATTACAAAGGTTAGTGATTGTACTGAGAAAAGATTTTTACTACCGTTATGAAAGTGTTAACGTAAAAAAAAGTAGCTACATAGAGGACAATAAAAAAAATTAGCTGTGACATTAAAATTAATTTTGCTGTGGTAGTAAAGTCGCTTTATAAATATTATCCTGCAGTTACAGCAAAGGAAATATCTTTTGCTTACAAAGTCACTTACCATCGATTTAAAAGATACCTTGCTGTAACAATAAAAATACTTTCTTACGCCCAAAAAAAAAATAAGTTACTTTTGGTAACTTTTTAAAGTGTTTTATTCAAAATTTGTTCTACAATATACATGGTGTCCGCTAATTAATGGTACATGGACAAACCACAAACTCCTTACGTAAAAATATTAGGATTTGATTATACTTACTTATATCCTAAAGTTGATATTAACCGAGATACAGGATGTTAAAGTTAAAACTTCATTTTTGTTTTCTCTAATAACTTTGCAGGAAACCAACGTTTTTATACAAAATTTTGCAATTATGGTTTTTTTAGGACGAGAAATTAATTTTTTTTTGAAATTTTACTATGTATGTCTGCGGCATTTTTCACACATTGATACGGTCATAACTTTTTGTACCTCAGTGTATTTAAGTTTGTAATAAGAATAATACTTTTCTCATATTTATGACGTAAAAAAGGTATACTAAGTTCAGGTCGCCCAGAGTTACCGTTTCGCAGATATTTGTATTTAAATTGTTTAGTGGACCCTGTTCAATTATTACTAATTTGCAAACAAATTTTTTTTTTCTTAAAGTAACCTATGAGAAAACAAATAAAATTTAGAGATGCAGTTACTATGGAACAGAACATGTTTCATTTTTGAGTTTATCGTAAGTTTGTGTTTTGATTGTTGTTGGTTTCTTTAGACACGATATTTTCTAGGGTCAAAGTTATTTTCATTAAAGTAACATAAAGAACGATTCAATTATTGTATTTATTATTCCCAATTACCATTACTAGAATATTAATTATCATGTAAAAGTGAATTGGTAAGAAGTAACAAAATATTATTTGCTTACCTGAGCTAACTCACTAAACAATTTAAATGCAAATATCTCCGGAACGGTAACTCTGGACGACCTGAACTTAGTATACCTTTTTTACGTAATAAATATGAGAAAAGTATAATTTTTATTAAAAACTTAAACTGATGCACAAAAAAGTTATGACCGTATGAATGTGTAAAAAATGCCGCAGACAGCGCCCCCTACATTGTACATTAAAGTTTCATAAAAAAATTAATTTCTCGTCCTAAAAAAACTATAATTGCCAAATTTTGTAAAAAAACATTGGTTTCCTGCAAAGTTATTAGAGGAAACAAAAATGACGTTTAAACTTTAACACCCTGTATCTCAGTTAATATCAACTTTCGGATATAGGTAAGTATTAATTAAATCCTAATATTTTTACGTAAGGAGTCTGTGATTTTCCCATGTCCCCTTAATTAACGGACATCTTGTATACAAAATTCAGTACAATCTACCGTTTCCCCGTTTAGTGATATTTATATCTACATTTAAATCTTCAAAAATAAATTACAAATTACAAATTAAGCATTAAAAATCAAAAATGATATGAACGAAGTTTAGAATTAAATGATAAAACAACAAATACTATAAATCATGGGTTACTTATAGTTTATACAGTTCATATACCACATATAAAACAAAGCTCAAATGTAGGTTATTATAACGTGAAACTAAGATAAAACTTGTAACAACTTTTTAAAAGTTTTTGTGTTGTTTCTCAAAATAGCGCACAACACAGAACACTCGACTGAATTGATATATTAACCGGTAAAACAAGTTTGTTTCTGGTATCGAAACCTGAAAAGAAGAACAATTAAAGCCTTTTAGCAAACTGCCGCTATGGAATTCAAGTACCTGCCTGCTCTGCTCCTCTGTCACCGACGCCATGGTTACAGTGTCGTTGCATGTGTTGTGTGTGATGTGGACACAAGACCCAAGTCGCAACGCATAGGAAAATACTATGGCTGGCTGAAACGGATAACCACGGCGGTCGTTTCCAATCAAAATATTTACTGCGTCAATAAAAAAAATTTACGATGAAATTTTTATAAAGTTTTTTTAAATCACAGTAAAGTGCATTCGTTTCCCATCATACATAAAGAGTAATGACAGGAAATAATATATTTAAAGAGTTATTTAATTGTCACTTTAAAGTAAATATTTCTAAAAGAGCAAAGATTCTTCTAACAAGAATAAATATTATCCTGGAAAATGGTTTCTACTGTCACAAGAAACCAGTTTTGCTGTTACAGTTCGAAATATTCTACCATAGCTAAAATAATCCTTGCAATGATTTTCTAGCTATGGTCTTCTCAGTGTAGTATGGATTAATAAATATTCTTAAAAATACCTCTCTAAGCTTTTCCGATCTCTGAGGGTTATATTTTAATTTACTAGTAAACTTCACCGGTTCGTTAAACTTTGTTCAACACCTCTTGACCAAATACTCTGATGATACAACTTCTTGTAAAAAAAATGTATTACATATTAACCAACTGTTACAGATATATACTAGTATTAAGTCAATACGTACCATCACAAAATATATTCAACAGAACCCTGCTCCTCTTTCATAAAGCGATACACATATACTTACCGAAAAGAACAGCGTTTGACATTAACGTAATCTATTGAAAGCCAGAGCGTCATGTGGGTCTGTTTATTTAGCTCTAGGACCGTCGGATAATAACGAATGATTAAAGGATTTATATGTTAAAATTATTTAGAAAATAATTTTTTTAGGAAGTTTTAGATGCGACTGTCCAGAAAAACAAGTTCTTCAAAGAGACCGAAAGACATGTAGACCTGGAGAAGTTCACCAGTGTCGAGTACCCGAAACTCCGGAGAACGGTGCTATGAAATGTCTCGGTCATCGCACCGATTTTGGTCTTGCTGTGCCTTCCGGTACCAAATGTAACGTCTGGTGTAACGAAGGATACAAACTCGCAGGAAGATCTCAAAGAACTTGCAACGATGACGGCCAGTGGAATAATTTGGATGCTCTGTGTATTCGTAAGTTTAAATTTGTTTACTACTGAGTTATTCACATCGTGTTGGAACCCCAGGTTGATTATGTGAAAGTAAATGGCACTATATTAATTTTTCCATTCATAACTGTCACATCTCCTAATTCAGATATGTAGTACCTATATGGACTTAAGGATACAATTTATTTCAGCTGCAACATGCCCAAAATTATCCAACTTTAAAAATGGCTGGTTCTTGCCGGGAATTTGCAATTCAAATAAAACGTATCCAGGAGAATCCTGCACTATTCACTGTCGCCGAGGTTATCGACTAATAGAAAGTCTAGAATCAATCACTTGTGGTGAAGATTTGAGATGGTCCGTAGATGTGACACCTGACGTTTTGGATCGATTCTGTGTAAAAGGTAAGTGGACTTGTTTTATTTGCGTGTACTAACGGTATTATACAGTTAATCAGCAGCAGACACCATTAGATTATCCATGGAAGGTTTTCGGATGGCACACAATACGTGCGTAATTTACAATTTTATTAGTACGTCGGTTGGAATAATCACCTTGAACTCGAGATGGAGCAAAAGAAAAACGTTTTCATGAAGGTATAAATATATGCTATCTCTGGAGAAATGTATTAACAAATATACATAAGAATGTATAGTTGTTGCAGAATTATACCGTTGACTCTTACTGCCATAAATAAACTACCTGATTAAACCCTATTGTATACGCGTCAACCTCTTCAAAGCTCAATAAATGGGATCAGGGCCAGCTTGAAAATATATACCACATGATTTATTTTTATAATTTAAAATAAATAGAAAGGTATTTTGTATAATGTAAAATAATGATAACAATTAATGATAATTGAAAATAATATAATTTAAAAGTATTAGGTTAACAAGTACAATAAAAATTAATTAAACTCTAAGAAACTATTGATAATTTATTCAAAATTTAACTCTGTATCACTATCACTATTTGCATCTAAGCCTAAACTGATAATTAAGGGTTGAACATTTGTAATCATACAATTGTAAGAATTTTCCACCTTAAGTACATGCTGTACACAATTTTTCCAGCTGTCTGCAGAAATTTTTCTTAGTTCGTTTTTAATTAATTCTACTACAGATGCATTTAATTAATGTAGGAGTTTAATTGGTGCCATATTAGCTCAATAGGATTGAATATACAATAGTACGGAGGAAGACGCAACACTGTATGTCCATTTTCTGCTGCAAGTTTGTCACACTCGTATTCCTTATTTATTTTAAAAGCTTTTAATACTTCTAGCAGTTCTCGTTTTTTGTAAGTTTCTTCAAAATATAAATCATTTTCAATCATAAAATTTTGAATTTCTGCTTTTGTATTATTAGAATTGAGAATGATTTTTGCTTGCCGACTATGATAACTAGCATTGTTCATTGCAATGACGCTATTTTGATATTTGTTTCGTCTTTAATCAACCGCTCTTTGAGGGAAATCAAAGTGGGTACAGTTTGTGCCTCATACATTTGGGAAATCTTTCTTCTTAATAAATCCATGTCATTTTCGTCAATGCTTCTAAATCTGCCAGAATCACTCCGATTTTGTCTAGGATTAACAGGTTTAAGTACTATGTCTCTTACCGAAGATAAAGGAGTTTTTGTCAAAGTAGACGTCTCTGCTAAAGCATCCATCAAATTAAAATTTCTACTCAACAACGATTGATACACATTTTTAATTATTAGTTTGGCAACAGTAGATAAATACTTTCTTTTAAAAATGACACTTGAAGATGCCCCCCTATCAGCACAATTCCAAGGACGCCACATTCTACCACTAATAAGCCTAACTAAAAATTACTCGCCGGAAAGCCACTAAAGATTAAAATTATTAAAAATCACTTTGTATTTATATATGCATCAGACATAGGTACAAATAGAATTTGTATACCTGGTCCGGCTCTGCTCGAAAAGGTTTTAAAGTTTGGGATTTCCTTATTTTTGCTTATAGTCGAAGGGATAATGAGGTTTTATTGCAGCCAAAAGATCAACGGTATAATTCTGCAAATACTATACTCAATGAAGTAGTAATGTCTATCTGAACGATTAAAAGCTAGGTTATTCCGATATGGATTCCCTTGCGGCATCGGTACCTATTAGCAAAACTGCGCCCCTCTAGCCAAACGAACTGATTGTGGTCGAGGTGGATTAAGGAAAATCCATTTGAATCAATGAACTTTTCTGTTGATTTTCCGATGACTCAACCCCGGATTTAGGTGGGGCAAGCCGGTGCCCATGCCCCGGGCGGCAACTTCAGTGGGCGGCAAATTCATGTGTGAGAGTTGTAGCACTCCGAGTCGTCGAGCCGATTATTAATCGATTAGAAAATTTTATATCAGCGTCCAACTATTCATAATATCGCCCAAATTCCGGTTTTGTTAAAAATCTTATGCAGAGTGTCCCAAAATTAATAGTACACAATAAAACTGCAGATTCTTTCGGCAAAAATATTGCGATTTAGCCAAACTTTACTTAGTTCAAAAATTGATAATAACCTAGATACAGGGTGTCCAAGTGAAAATTTTATTTTCTACTTTCCAATTATCTTACTTTTTAACTAATATTTTAGCATAACATTTTTGGTTTCGGGTTTTTTAGGGACGAGAAATTTTAATTTGTTAATTATTTTATTATTATGTAGATTGTAGAGGGCGCTCGCTGCAGCACTCTGGGCATATAGCATAGTACAACTCTTTTGTGCTTTAGTGTATTTATTAAAAATCTCAATTTTCTCATCACATTTACTCAAACTGGTGTGTGTATCTTGTCAATGTCGCTCCGAGCAATTGTATTCCCAGTGCACTTTTAAAACAATTATTGTCAAAAACAGATCTTTTCTTGATAGTTTATTTATGTAACAATAAAGTTTTTATTTAACTTATAAATATTTTCATTACTGGTCGTTTAATTTCTTTGTAGTCTGGACTTTTCAGAATATTTTAAATATTAATAAATTTCTAATACTTTAAAAAATACAGGTTAAATTAGAACTCCTGTTGTAATCTGAATTACTGTACTACATTCTATTACCTAAAATGTAATAATTATTAATATCTAACAACTGGAGAAAGAAAATGCATTTTAATATTATGCTTTAGATATAGTTAACATCTACATACGATGCCCACATGATGGACGTCTTGATCTTGTGCTACCTCCTGGTCAGCGTACTGTCCTTGTTCGTTTTCCACAACCGGAAACTAACGTAGACTATCAAAAGTAAGTAATATTTTTTAATATTTTCTTATTGCACGAATCGTTTCGGGTTTGAGTTGGTTTACCCGAGGTTAATCAAATTGTTATAAGTAAATAATGTTAATTATTTGTAACAGGTACGTCATATCTCAACCATCATGGGGTAAGAGATTGGAAAATGTATTGGCATCAGGCACAACTGATATCAAATTTATAGCAGTGCACGTGAACCAAACTGCTACTTGCACTTTAACCGTCAACGTACAAGATAAGGAAAATCCCAGGGTCAATGGGTGCCCAGAAAATATAGAACGGGTTCTAGAAAGAGGCCAGACTAGTCAGATAATTCACTGGAGGGAACCGCATTTTAAGGATAATGTTGAAATTGCTAGTATTTATAAGTCAAGAGTAAGTAGAATACTTGCTTTGTCGATTTAGCGAACAATTTCATCCTCAAAAATCATCCATAATTATTAAAGCGTATTTTTAAATTACTCAATAATATTATGGAAAACCAGATCCAATAATCGAGTCTTTTATACCTTATATTTTATTGTACAGTACGTTTCACGAAATTTGGATACGACTTAATGATTTCCTGGGTCGGTCCCTTTGTGTCGATAAGAGCTTGGCAATAAACAAGTGAAGTATGAAGGGACGGACTAAGGAAAACAAGTAATGATATGATTATATTAATGTAATCAAATGAAATAAAAAAATTTTTAAATATTACTAGTCATATTTATTTACAGTTATAATGTCATTCTATAGATAGTTCTGTTTCGCTATCGCTATCCTCATCAAAATTAATTATAATTGGATTAATTATACGATCTAGACTAATATACGAATTTTCTACAGTTATTACGTGACGGACTGGGGGAATATCATTAAAGCATTTTCGTATTAATTCTACAACACTAGAACTTAAAGTCGGAGAAATATTTTCAGACCTAACCAGTGATTTTAACTGGTGCCACATATGCTCTATGGGGTTAAAAATGCAATAATAGGGTGGGAGCCGTAGCACTGTATGTCGAATTTTTTCTGCCAATGTGTCACAAACATATACTTTTTTTATACAAAATGTCTTTAAAACTTCTAAAAGATCACTTTTTTTTATAACTTTCTTCAAAATATATATCATTCGCCGCCATGTAGTTCTGAATCTCCAATTTTGTATTATTTGAGCTTGGAGCTTCATGTAATTGGCGACTGTGATAGCTCGCATTGTCCATTACTATCACGTTATTCTGAGGAATGTTTGGTAAAAGACAATTCTTGAACCATTCCTCAAAAACTAACAAATTTTACCACAAAAAGATATTTAAATATAAATTAAGCAACCTAACCTAACTGATGTGCCTATATTTAATTATAATTATTACAATCCGGTCCTTTCCACATAATAATAACAAACGGTCATAAATAATGGGATGGCCCCAGGTACTTTTACTGCAGTCATTAAGTTATATCCATTTTTCGTGAAACAATCTTTACTAATTGATAATTCTCCTAGGTATAAATAAATTCTTTATCCTTTCGGTGTACGAAACAATTGCATTTATACAGCATGCATGCTAATACTCATGTATTTCAACCTTTAAACAAACTATAATTTGCAGTATCAAATCGGTATCAAATTATTTTCCCATTTAACAACTTAAAGCAACAGGTTAAAACATATATTTTCATTGCATATCAAATAACCTGGCTACATGCTTATTTCCAACAAACTATCAATATTTTACAAATAACGAATAACATTGAAGTCTTAGACCAGGGGTGCTCAAACAGTCGATCGCGATCGACTGGTCGATCGTAAGAGTTTTTCGGTCGATCGCGATCAGTTCTGTAAAAAACTACGAGCTGCCACTTCATAAACTCGTGTACATTACATCTGATGGAGCACCATCCATGACTGGTAGTACAAATAGATTTGTTGCATTGTGTCGAGCTAATGAAGATTTTCTGGTTTCATTCATTGTATTATTCACCAGCAAGTCTTATGTTCCAACCATTATTACTTAGTAAAGGTTTCTGTATTGAAATATATTTTAAAGTAATGAACTTTATTCGTACATAAAAGTTAGAGAGACTGTGACAATAGGGGGTCAGTGAAGTGGAATATCAGTAATTTGGTTTTTCGTGGAGTTTAGGCCCCCCTCTACAACTTTTATGTCTGATGAAATGCCGTAGAGCGTTGCTGAGAGGCTTTATATAGGAAATTCTCATTAAATTCAAAATTATATCGAGCCATGTCTGAAAATTAATTTACAGCATCTGCGTGATCCCAAAGTCACAGGAAACACCTCAACCCACCAGTCAACCCTTGCATATACTTTTCCGAGCGTGTCAAAAAAAAAAGAAATAAAGCGAATTTAAAGTTGAAACTTTCTAGAATGGAACATTATATGTTAAAGATTTGTTGTTCCAGGTCTCGCCATTTCATTATTGTAATTGTTTTTAAATCTCCTCGGAGGAAATTCGGAAAACGACCGTGACATATCAGAAAATTGTCACAGTACATTCCTTGACCCCCAAATATTATGGAAAAAAAAATTTCACAATTCTGACAATATTACGCGGAGATACCGGAAGGCAGGTATCGTTCAGTTGTATGACGGGAAAAATGATCGCAATATTCTTTTTATCAGAAAATTGTTTACGAGTCATCCCATGTGAATACAAATCGATTAAGCCCACTTGGACCCATGTCACTTGAGACGCTCGGAAAAGTATATGCAAGGGTTGACTTGTCAGAAAATGAGTTTCCGTAACTTTGGGATCACGCAGATGCTATAAATTCATTTTCAAACATGGCTCGATATAATTTTGAATTTATTGAGAATTTCCTATCTAAAGCGGTACAACGCCTCTCAGCAACGCTCTACGGCATTTCATCGGATATAAAAGTTGTAGAGGGGGACCTAAACTCCACGAAAAAACAAATTACTGATATTCCACTTCACGGACCCCCTATTGTCACCGTCTCTCTAACTATAATCTATTCGTAACCACATATATTGTCCAAGGTGTGAACAGTGCCAGTTTGTCAATAACTGTCAGTATTTTGTCATTGCCATCCTCACAAGCAAGGCAAACTCTGTATTTGTTCAACCATTATCACTCACGCCATTATTACATGTGTAATTCAAACAAAAACACAGTATCACCTTAAATATACATATCTAAATTCAAATTACAACTAATCATTTTTTAATTAACCTCAGTAACTACATCTCTCATTACCTGACCAAATATTAATTAATTTGGTCACCCTGTTTTTAAATGAAAAATCAATTCTTCCACAAATATTGTTGCTAATTAAAGGAACCTGAACCTGAACCTAAATAAAAGCATACAAAGAAGTGTCGAATCTTTGTCAATATATTACAAAAATTCATATTACTTAAATTTTTAGGAACCAGGAACGGAATTTGTTGTTGGCTTACATCATTTAAACTACGTGGCTACTGATACATCAGGAAACAGAGCCTTTTGTCAATTTACCATAGATGTTAAAGGTATGTAGTTCGAATATTTATAAAAGATGCCTCAGATTAAGTCAGCACTATTGGTAACTCCGTTATTATTAGAGCTACGATTTCGGTTAAATTAGTAAACTAGTAGTATCGTTTTTTCCGCTGATTAAAATGGTAAAAGTGGAAAAATAGTTGGACATCGCGTTTTTGCATTATTTTTAAAAATATAGATTTTTGAAACGGGATACTAAATAATACCAACCTTTCATATTAGTTTAACTTGTTTTACTAGAGCTACTGAAGTGTAGATAGATAAGTAGTAGGATAGTGTAGTGGATATACATTACCAAATAAGCTGTGTTTTAGATAATAATTTACTCCTGGCTTTTTTAATCCTCAATTTATTTATTTATTCATTTACAAAGCATGTTACACACTACTCAAGGTGGTAGGATCCAGAACTTCGGTTGGGGGGAGGGGGGGTGTCCTGCATGGAAAAGTTACGAAAAGTAATACCCTGCGTTAGTCAAACCATTATAAGAGGTATTTTTCGTTTTAAATTGGTTGTTTTGGGGGGTCATGACCCCCCATTATCCTCCCCCCCCCTAGATCCGCGCTTGACAGTATCATAAAGTAAATATCCAACCTACTCATTAATAAGTCTATGTTCCTTATTATTATTATTCAATCCCAGTACTACTCATTTACAGAATAATTCAAAAAGTTTACTATACTATTAATTATTTGGGTGTTAGTTCTAATCCATTTGTTTAAGTAGTTTTTAAGCATTTGGATTTCTTCTTTATTATTTAGTTATTTAGTTTATTCATTTATAAAGAATGTTATGATGTTATTTAAATTCAAAGAAATATATGCACAATGAACTAAAGTATGTGTGTGCACTGCACCACCATATAGTAAACATGCAATATACGTATCAATAAGTCCATGTTCCTTAATATTGTTCAAGCAGGCTAAGCACAAAGAGTGCGTTATTCCAGTCACCATCGTAAGCTAGAACTTCTTAAATGTCAAGTTTTGATAGCTCGAATCATGAATTAATCTAGCCCGACTAGTAACGCATCACAATTCACATACGGATAGCTACGGTAGTCTATCAATAACACTGGGGAACAGCAAAAATGTTTCCGAGACCAAAATAGCAAAATCTTACTTATTTTATTATACTAATTAACAATCTGTCTTGCAAAAGGCTCAGTTGGCTCCGGTTTTATAGATCCATCCCAATTATGATAATTTACCTACCTGCCCTTAATATATGGGAAAATTTCACCATTAAATGAGAAATACCTGGATTTATTATAACAGGTGTACTTTATAAGGGGTTTAAATACATATAATATAAATCCTAAATTGTTAGTTAGTTGTATTTCAACCACCAGTTGATCGAGAGCTGTTCGTATTTGAGAAATTAGAGAGTTTTGAGCAACATGTCGCGAGTTTGTGTAAATAAGCCGGATCATTTTTGTTATATATGTGGTGAAATGACTTTTGTGAAACAAAAACGTACGCTTAGCCCTTTAATAAAAAAGGCTTACCACTTGTATTTTGGCTGCAAAGTTGGAGACCAGGATAAAAATTGGGCTCCCCATATCTGCTGCTACAAATGTGCGTCCAACATTCGCGGCTGGCTAAGTGGAAAAAACCGTAAGATGCCCTTCGCTGTTCCTATGATCTGGCGAGAACCGAAAGACCACGTTACTGACTGTTACTTTTGTTTGACACCTCCCATCAAAAAAGGCTTTTCAGAGAAAAAAAGGTCTGCGATACAGTATCCAAATTTACAATCCGCCATACGCCCGGTGCCTCATAGTGACGAGTTGCCTATACCTAATCCACCTTAGGAATATACCCTTCATTCTGATGATGATCAAGAGGATTCAAACGGTAGTGTACCGGAAAATGTCGCCGGCCCATCAACCTCGCAAGACTCCGATTTTGTCTGTGAACTTCCAAGTAAAAAGCCTCACAAAATAAGTCAAAGTGAATTAAGTGACCTTATAAGGGATTTGGAACTGCCCAAGACAAAAGCAGAACTATTGGCCTCTCGATTGCAACAATGGAATTTACTTGAAGATGAAGTAAAAGTTTCTGTGTACCGAAGCCGTCAGAAAAACCTAACACCATTTTTTAACATGGATAACAATTTGGTAGCCTGTAGGGACATTGAGGGATTAATGGCAGCTTTAAATCTGGACTATGATCCAAAAGACTGGAGACTTTTCATTGATTCCTCAAAAGTAAGTCTTAAAGCTGTGTTACTCCATAATGGAAACAAATTGCCTTCAGTCCCAATTGGTCATGCAGTCCATATGAAAGAAACATATAGCAATTTGAAATTGTTACTTGAGACCATACAATATGAAAGATATAAATGGCAAATTTGTGGGGATTTAAAAGTTGTGGCGATCTTGCTTGGAATGCAGCTAGGTTATACCAAATACTGCTGCTTCCTCTGCGAATGGGACAGTCGAGCACGATCGGATCACTACAGAAAGAAAATTTGGCCACCGAGAGAGTCTTTTGAGCCAGGAAAGAAAAATGTGACCAGCGCGCCATTAGTTGCCCCAGAAAAGATTTTACTACCGCCACTTCATATAAAATTGGGACTTATGAAAAATTTTGTGAAGGTAATGGACAAAGAAGGCCGTGCTTTTAGTTATTTAAAAGAAAAGTTCCCTAGAATCAGTGACGCTAAAATTAAAGAGGGAATATTTGTGGGTCCCCAGATTAGGAAACTTTTCGGAGATGCGCAATTCGATTCCATACTTGAAGGCAAGGAAAAAGACGCTTGGGATGCCTTAAAATGGTTGCAAAAAATTTCTTGGGAAACATAAAAGCAGAAAATTATAAAGACCTGGTTGCCCAACTTCTTTTGTGTTACCAAAACCTAGGGTGTAATATGTCGTTGAAAATTCATTTCCTGGATTCTCATCTGGATTACTTTCCGGAAAATTGTGGTGCTGTAAGTGACGAACACGGTGAGAGGTTCCACCAGGATATTTCGAACATGGAAAGAAGATATCAGGGAAAATGGAACTGTGAGATGTTAGCCGACTACTGCTGGACTATTACGAGAGATGCCCCAGAGGCTGCTTTCAAAAGGCAAGCTAAGAAGCGCAAAATGAGTGTCTAAACTTTGGATTCAATGATAAAAATGTGCTATTTAGTTGCTTTTGTTGAACCAACAATATATTGTTATCTGTATTTTGTATGTCCATTGTATATGCCTATGAATTAAAATTTTGTAACAAATAATTGAGATTTTTTTTTTGCGAGCCAACTAAAATCTTTAATAGGTATTTTTTAGTTACTTGGGTACAGTTGAATCCAAAAAAATAGGTTTTGTTCAGGAAACAAAAAAAAAGTTGAAATTTGTTTCCCAGTGTAATTTAAGACCGTGGGGCGTGAGCTATTCCAACGCATAAAATAACCCATCTTCTGTTCTATCATAAGTTATGAATAGTGAGTTGATGCAATGATTTGGTTGCCGTAATTCAGAGATCTGGGCTGTCCCCTATTAGCAACACGCTTCGGTCTAGGACAAGTCATATTTGAGTTATATCAACTCGAAATATCCCTCAGTGTGATCTTTGTGTGACATTAAAGTGCATGTTAGGCGAAGTTAAGTTACGATTGACACTTGCTTTTGTCATTATGTCATGTAGTATGTAATTGTGAAAAATATTATCATTTGCCCTCGAAATTACATCTGTAAATATGGTCATAACTTGGTTATTTTTAACCTTAGGCCGATAGTGCATAAAAACTTATTTATGCACAAGCAGTTAAGTATAACAGGGCATCCCATTTTAAAAAAGTGAATTTTTTGAAATAACGCATAAACGCGATTGTGGTGTGTCGTGTTCCCCAGTATACATAAAACACTTTCCCCTCGTATAAGTTGTTAACCGTTTTTTACACATTGTTTACTCTCTGTCGTGTCTTCTCGTTGTGGAAACCTCTCTCTCTCTCTCTCTCTCACGCCTTATTTCCAGACCGCAAACCGAGTTACCTCCACATTCCTTTGTATAAAAACTTTAACTACCTAATGTATCTATATCTCTCTCTTAGTCTCGTACTATGCACAGTCGTTCTCACTCATTCAGTCCGAAAATTCTGGAAGTCAGAATGCCTTTGTTCTTCCCAACCAATCAGAACGATTAAGACATGTCTGGCGTTCTCCTGACGACAGAGCAAGTTTTGCACGCGGCACACAAAGACGACCGGCGGTAGAGATTCCATTCGATTCGATTCGACTGTGTGCATTAAAAACCAGTGACAGAAATTCTGATAGATGCACGCTAATTTTCAATTTTAACACGGAAAAAGGTTGACCATTTGTATCTTGTTCATCTTGTGACTTTAACAAGAGAAACCTTTGTTACGACCAAGTCGCCCACCTTTGTAAAGTTATTAGTGTACCCCTAATCCCGTTATTGGGCAAAGAAACCACCAGCTCCTCCTCCAGCAAACCGACTATTGAATACAGGAATATTGGGTTGATGAAAAAGGAATGTTTTGTTACCAAGGTAACATGTGTCGTAGATAGATTTTTTGGCCAAGCAAGACAATTTATAACTGTGATGTTAGTTTATCATTCTGTCAGTCATCCTGCACTTGACAAGGATGCATAAATAGGACTGTGCTTCAACTTGGTAAAGTCGCCTGTTTAATATTAGGTAAACCTTTGTTGTAAACATTGTACTTTTTGTAAATTTCATAATATTGTATTTTCATCTATGTAGAACGCCACAATTTCTATAAATACACTCCCACATCATTCTCTTCTTTGTAAACTAAAAACTATAAATTATAATCCAAACTACCTGACCAGCTATTAAGTAAGCTGGTCATCCTGTTTTTAGTAGTATAGAATTAATAAGTTTTTCTCTACAGCGATGTTCATTTCCGTTTCTGCCATTTTAATCAACGAAAAAAAAATGCTACTGTTTACTAAGTTAACCAACATCGTAGCTCTACTTAATCGAATTCACCCTGTATTTCTGAAAGAAACCTTAAGTTAATATTTGAAAAATAATTTTGTTGTAGATGGAAATGATCTAGAAGTCGTCAATTCCCTTCAAACCCACCAGTTCACCCTGAATAATCGAAGGTTAGATAATGGTGAATACTATAAGGCTATTTTAGTATGTCCCAGCGGTGCACAATACGAAGTAAGTGATTTCGGTAATACGGTTTTACAATATCATAAAAAATCAAAAAGTAATAATAAAAAATTGATCAATGATTTGACTTTTTTGTCAGAATATTTTTAAAGTAAATAATGTTAAAATATTATTCATCGATAATGTAGCTTATAAGTGACGGAAGGCAATTATAGATACTAAATGCATATTTTGCATATTTTATGAATTTTTAAATAATTTGCATATTTCTTGTAAAATCCAGTGATGCGCTACTCGAAGGAGAACCCGATTCTTTAATGTACTCGTTGTACTCGGATACACTTCTCCAGAATCGAGTACTGTATTCAAATACGGAGTTTATGTAGATCAACCATTACCACTTTTCCACTTACCACTCCGATATTATCGGTCGATTAGATTAGGATTATACTTGCAAAACCAAAACTGCTTTTGCGTAAGAAGCTGAGTGAAAACAGGGATGGAATAGGATGGATATTCTTGTTTAATTTTTAATCGTAAAAAACGAATTAATTTGTATTATAATATCCAATTCTTTTGGTAGCGGGCGATTTCTTTTTCGGACAATTTTATACTTGTACTTGGTACTGGAATAAGTTTTCGATTTTAGTGTACTCGATTCTGAAAATAACGATTCTTTCACAAATCACAACGCTAGTAAAAAATGCATAAGACGCATGAAATATAGAGAAAGGAAGGATTTGATATATCAAATTACTATTAATACAATTTACTTCTTCCGGAAAAATGGTATATATGAACTGTTCGATTTAAATTTGATCCAAGAGTCACCCCACTATTTTAAATTTTCCATGCATATTTGCATTTATTTAGTAAAAAGTTATACATAAAGTCAAACGTAAATAGCACTCTTAATAATATACAGGGCCGGATTTAAGCATAGGCTACATAGTCTGCTGAATGGGGCAGCGCCACACAGAGTGCTCGCACTACAAAAGTCCCGCGCTCCACTGTCCAGGCGAAAAATATTTAGGAACATAACATAGACTTGAATCTCAACTTGGTATTTTTTTTAATAATATATTTGTTCATAGCAATGTTAATAAATCATGTTAAGTACCATCAAGATACTACCTTAATGATGTTCAGTCATTTATCATTTTTATCATCTCATGAATTCAACAAATTCTGAAAACTGTATAGGAATATCGTACTTACGTAAATTTTCTATATTTTAATAATAAATATTAATAAATATGTTTAAGAGAATCCGGAGTAAGTCGAAATATCCGATTTTACTCCTGTTCATTTCGTGCTTTGTAGGCACGAGGCGAATTGAATCTTCCATTGCCGCTAGAACAATAATACGTTGAGCGTTCGCCCGTAATCGGTACGCCGACAGAAACAACAAACTATAATCGGAAGAAAGAGATGGAACGTGATCGGGGTCTATGCTTCAATTTTTAGCACTGATAAACAGAGATTTCTCTTTTTATGAAAATACTGCATTTTGTTTGAAATATTGAACAAAAGCTGTCTAAATTGTATTCATAATTGGTGGAACGTTCATAATTTCATTCTACATGGACCAGTAAATAAAATTAATTCTAAAAAAACTAAGAAATATATACTTTCCTCCAATTTTGGTTGCATTACAAAGTTTTTTTCCTTGGTGCTTTTATTCCTAAAACAGAAATAAACAATTGGGAAGAAAACTCGTTTAGAGATACTCCGGCATCCACTTCAGTTTTTAAATGTATCTTTTGTAGGTTAATTTTCCTGGATCGGGGGCCCGCGCCACAGGTTCAGCCTAGGGGCCCACAGATCCTAACTCCGGCCCTGATAGTATACCTAGTATAGTCGATAATAAACAGAAAATAAGTTGTTTCTTTTATTTAACTCTGGCTAGATATAACTAAAGTGCGGATAAAAAAACAGTTAAGGACAAGCAATTAAACAATTAGGTATATACTCGATAAAATTCAATAGCAATAAAGTTATTAAACTTGCTTATACAAATCATTATAGAAAATTACTTATTGCCCACAGAATTTGATAATTCGGGAACCAGAACCAGGTTGCCAATGGAAACACGTGAAAGTATCCAAACCACAACCTTACTCTGTCCCGAAAAAACCAGCAGCGGGAGTAACCCGACTACGACCCAGCTCCGGCCTAAGAATACCACCTCTAAGAGGAGCCAGACCACCAACTCTTTTTAATCCAAGATTATCACCTATTACACCATTCGGAATAGGGGATCTAAAAAATAATCTTCATTCTTCCTATTTTCAGAATAGAAGGTTTCATTTACAAAACCCGAACTACGTTACACCGAGAGTTTTTTCGGAAAGTCGGCTTCCACAACATCTAAGAAATCATCGAAGAAAGGAGTTTTTTAGATGGGATAGAAGATAGATTCGCATAATATCTACTTAATAAATATTTTAGGTAATGCCATATTGTTAGAGAAGTTTTATGGGAATTTTTAACAATTTAACCTAACATCAAGCGTTTGTGTTTGTTCACCTAAAATTAGTGTTAAACCATAATTTTGTAATATATATATACTGTTTTGTCCTAAATCCTTCTTCGTTCTTCTTTACATAATATTGCATTATACATGTTTGCAATTTATGTGATTTTGTTTGAGTACTTGAACATAATTTATATGGGTTGGTAAGTTTTATTGTGATTTGCTCATGTTTGTTACCATTCGTGTGAATGTTCGATATGTGCAGGAGTTATGGAAGTTACTTATTGTATTTAAACCGGATATTCATGAGATGAAAACAAACTTAAGAAAAATAACCGTAAATGGCTCTTTCTATTAATATGCGGTATAAATCGCCTAACGTCAAACCACAAATACCACGTGTGTGGTACCCCACTATTATAACGGTCGATTAAAAAAATATATATGTAGCGTTTCTCTAGGACATCCAAGGAGTCACCTATTTAAATATAATAAGTCATTACCATAACACCCTGTATATTTGGTTATAAGAAAATTTGATATTTTGGATATTGCAATAGTAATCTCCGTTTTGTGCATAAATAATTAAGGATAATACACAGAGTTTGCAAAATAGTAAACACTGTCGAGGTAAAGAGAAAACTTTAACGCGGGGGAAAAGGGAAAATAAAAAATGATTTTTAGGTAATTTGATCATATAAATTTTAATAATTAATAAATAATAAGTTTGATGTATGGAGCGATTTTTCCATTTTCGAACAAGCACTAGACTTTAGTGAACTCCACGTCCATGTTTAAGCAAATTATTTCTAATAGTAACGATAATTAGACCGTTACCTATTAAGAAGAAATTCTTGGCGAATCGGAACCTAAAAATAATATAGACTAGAAACTTAATCCGATATGACATCGAGAACTAGATTAGCTCTAATCTATTTGTAAATAATGTTTGCTTTTAAGTGAAAATACCATCAGTAAGTTGTTATTATCTTAATATCCCACTTCCCGTAAATAATATTAAAAATCGGCAAGACACATCAATTTTATTGTGAGGGGGTTAGTTGGTTGGTTGGTTGGCTAAAGGCGGGGATCGGGTGTGTGGCCCGAACTTCTGGTACTGCAACCTTCTGGATGATTATTCACACCGATCTTGGTAGAAAATATTTGTTCCTTCTATGAGGTCTAATATCTTTCTACCAAGTCTGTAATGCGGGAATATGCCCGAAGATATCGAGTCTTCTGCGAGTCCACTCTTCAGAGCTGTATATTCGCCGAAGAGTCTGCATTCAATGGCTCCATTCTAGATTCCTATACGTTGAAGGTGTTTTCTTAAGTAACAGTGGTCTGTTAGCAAACCAGTTACCTGTTTCAACTGAAACCGCTTTAGATGTAGCATCCTATTCGATAGTATCTTCGATGGTTTTCCAATTGCGGCCAGTGCGTGTATTTGACCAGGTAACCCTTGCCATCGTGAAAGATGTTGTTTTTGTGCCCATCTATGTAATGTTGGGACACCAAAGGCGCTTTTGGGGATTAACGTTCTTTTCCAGCGCTGTCTTGATATAAACCAGGAGGTGTATGCGTGTTACATCGATTTCGAGAAAGCCTTTGACAAAGTGGAACATAACAAGTTACATCGGCTTCTCGTCAGTAAAAACATTGACTCGGACGATATCCTTTTGTCGATATTGTTGAAATTTGGCAGTTTTATTGGTAGCTAACAACTGTCAAGTTAAATGCTGCAATTATTTTCCAAACTAAACCTTGATTAAAAAAGAAAATATCCATGCATCTCCAGGGATATGCATCGAAGTGGTTCTTATTTTTTTTCTCGAAAACAAAGTAAGATACGAAAAAAATTCAATAGACAAAAGTGTTGTTTTTAGTTGCTTAATGTGAAAAAAATATAAAAATTCCAAGAAAGCCAGTGGCTTACTTTTTTCTCCAATAATATTCGTTAAGGTGCCGCCCGAGACGCCACTGGATTCAATTAATTTAATCTACTTACAGCTAAATTAGCCCCTTAACACTATAAATATAACTGCCAAATGTCAATAATATTGACAAAAGGATATTTAAGGTATTTACGAAAACCCGATTAAAAATTTTTTTTAACACCCTGTATCTTGAAAACGAGGCATTTGCGGACCCCTGTTTATATGTTATATGAATTTTTCGTCTTAGAATCACCAAACGAATCTTCTCTTAAAATTACTACACATACTTAATTAACACCCTGTATAATATAATTAAAAGATATCTTACTACTTTTATGAATAGGACTACATACTTACTCAGGCATGTTTTGAAATCCAGGGACAATTCTAGTCCTTCTGGGCATGAACAAAATGATTTTCCAAAAGTATTGATGCAAATGTGAGAACAGCCTCCATTTTCTTTAAAAGGAAAGATAAAATAAATCTCGTTATTCTATTTGATATAACAGATGATCAGAATTCTATTTTTCCACATAACGAGTTTCCTTCTTTATTGTATCGTCGGCATAATGGCATCCTCAAAGGTGCATTTTCAACAAGGCAGCCAAAGTCCAACCATGGGCGTCGTTAGAAAGTTTTGTAGGTGGGGGGGAGGGGGGACAAAATGAGTAATTTTATAAACTTAAAAACCAGGACACCAGCGGTAGCAACTAGGGGAAAAATTATCTAAATCTAAATTTAGTCCATAATTTATAGTAAATACTATAAAAACCGAGCGGTAAGGTCAGTAAGGTGTTCTCATTATACTCAATTTAAAAAGCGCGATATTTTTACTTAAGTTAAGCAGACGAACAAAAGTAATTTTTTTTTTCAAGAAGAGTTTTCCTTTTTCTTAGGATTTGTCAGTATTTTGATCCCGATTTTACGAGCTATATAGGTACAGCAGAAAACAAACCCAAAAATAACTCCATACCTATTTATTGGTATTCTACGGTTGTAATGACAAATGTACAATAATTTCATCGTAAATTGCTTCAATGTCAAATAGTTCTTGCGGAAACAAATGTGAATAGGATTAAAAATTATTTTTGGTCAATAAATCCAAAAAATGTAATCCGCTGATGTCCGAAAATCTAGATTTAATTTAAATAATAACGGTGCCAAAAATGTCTTTATAAATTTGTTTATACAGTGTTTTAACTTGGAATCATATGGAAAACTTTTTTATTATTGGTTTTATAAAAAAAAGTTATTCTTCATAAAAAGTTCAGCATGGTCTAAAACTCGAAATGCAACCTTCAGTTATCAAAATTTCCCAGTCATATACGAGATATATCAGAAATTACGAATTTTGCTCAAGAGCAAAGTACCTTTATTTTTGACAATACAGGATAATGTTGCGAAGAAAAGTTGTTTTGAATTAAAAGTTATATTCAAATATGCAATTACAGTTATTTAGCCTGAAAATTTAGGTTCTGTGATATTTACTAATGATTCCGTATATAAAACAATTTCTATTTTTTCTTCATAACTTAGTAAAGCTGCCATTTCTAATATATTTTATAAATACCAACGCACTATGACATTCCGTGTCAAATATTTCTTGTGAGTGCATCCAAGATTACGTTAAATTGTATCAAGCCAGAATAATTAATACGGAATGATTAGTTTATAATCACAAAACCTAAGTTTTCATGCTAAATAACTGTAATTGCATATCTGAATATAACTTTTAATTCAAAATAACTTATCTTCATAACATTTTTCTGTATTGTCAAAAATAAAGGTACTTTACTTTTGAGCAAAATTCGTAATTTCTGATATACCTCGCATATGACTGGGAAATAGATACCTGATTTTGAGTTTTAGACCATATGGTTCCAACTTAAGTAGACATACTGTATAGCAGCTTCAGAACCGCTATATTAGAATTTTTCTTCGTTTTGGTTTAGCTTCGATTAAGAGAAATATTTTTGAAGAAACAATATCGACTATGCACCGCCTCGAATGTAAAATTTACTTTTGACTTTAAAAATACGTACCAAATTTGAGAAAAAATAGAATAAACATACTCCGCTAACGAAATAAAAGATTATTGATGTATAATTTTGACAATGGGCGACAACCACGCATGCTAAAAAACCCGCTATGTTTAGCACGAACCACATAATGTGGGACGAACGCCGATGCAATAGCAACTATCAAATTTAAGAAAAAATAGAAAAAACATACGAACTACCTACCTTTTCCGCGAACGAACTAAAAGTTTTTTGATGTGTTATTAAGTTATCAAATTTGGGTGGGGGGGGAACTTGCCCCTTATAAACGACGCCCATGAGTCCAACTCATCATTCACGAGGACAACTTTCCTGAGCTGGACCACTTGCCGTTTCAATTTTCCCGTCTCAAAATACCACGACATTTTACAGTCGACAGCTAAATGAAGAAAAGAACATTGACAACATTATGTTGAAAAGTAAATTTTTTCAGGGAGTGACAGAAGCTGTGGATGATTATTAGAAGGGCAACTTTTCTAATGGCCCTCGTGAAGATCTAAAGACTATCGATATTGCAGTACCTTTCGAACATTCATCGACATCGACGCAACTATGTAGATTATTTCCCAACTTGGTTCCCTTTAACCCGCGACAATTACATTTATAGCCCCCGTAACTATTTTCACATGTATCTTGACAAGGTCCGTGTCCATTTCTTAGCAGGCATTCATTGATATCTTCGCAGGACTTCGAGTCTAAGCTCAATCGTAGACCGCGCGGACAAGAACACCTGTAAGAACCAATCGTATTGGTGCAATTAATCTGGCAACCATTACTGTTGGTGGCACATTCGTTAATATCTAAAATAAGAAAAAAATATTATATTGACATCAGAGCTGTTACAATTAGTGAGATTTAAGTCATTTTTGTGATTTACATTCACTTTTTTGGCTTAAATACTTTGATACTAAATCTTTTTTCTGAAATTGATTCTTAATTCATGATTTCAATCTTCCTAAAAAAACTCTTTGATCTTTTCTATAAAAATCGGGTCTAAATCATTTGGAATTGGAAGTGCCAAATGGAAAACAAGAAGCGTTCATAAGGCTGGAGTGCAAACACAGCCACGCCACACGCTGAAGAAACCACAGACCTATAATTATGGATACGTATAACTTATGAGGTGCGCAGTAAAAAGTTAAATATTATGAGTGAAAAAATGGGTTTCTGTCTGTTTGGTTGCCAACCAACGAGGTGAACCAACGACGACCGTCCAGAACCGAAATCAGTCGTAGGGATGTAACGATATTAAAAATCTATCAATACGTGGACGATAGATATCAAAATGAATTCTAAACATGGCTTTTCAGTGATGGCCACAAGACCTTCTTTTATGCGAGAAAATAGATTGTTTATTTCCTATTAAATAAGGTCTCGATGTACCAAAACATTGCCGTGTAATCATTTTCATTAAGGGCGAAGTACGGTCCTGCTCGCCGGTTAAGATAAATAGTTTATCAGTCGGCATTGCGCATGACATCTGACGATCAGATTTGTTTACATGCGCGAGGTCATAAATTTGCCACTTTTGCGTTTGGCTATCCATAGATATAGGTCAGTGTCAATGTTTCCTTAGCAAGGGATAACAATGCTAACATGATTTTATTTAACCGATTCTTGCTTAACGAAAATTTCCATAAAATATTATAACAAAATTGGGATACATAATTATTATTATATTCATGTTTTCCAAACGTTTTAAGGGAAAGATGGAACAGACCTTTTTTGTTTAAAATTGAATGATAATTAATAATAAAATAATTATATCGAAAATATCAGAGGCGTAACATATTTTTTGGTTAATATTGTATTGAGGTGATGTAGGGTGATCACATATTTTAACTTAACTATTAACTTCATTATTTTCCATACTTGAGAAAAATTAAAAAGGGTTTTAAAGTAGTATTTGCAAGGGGATCAAATATCATTTTAGGTCTGTTGATGTACAGTCCCATTTTCGACACATTTATAGAGTATCTCCGTAATTGTTAGTGCATGCTATCAAAAAAAGTAATGTAGGTGTCATGTGCTCTTTTTGGGTCAAACTTTTCAAATTTTGATTTTACCATTTTAAGTTTGACCCGAAAAGAGCACATGACACGTACATTACTTTTTTGATAGCACTAACAATTACGGATTACGAACAAACCCTATAAAAGTGTCGAAAATGGGACACCCTATACAGAGGGGATCAAAAACTTTGAACCGATAACTTTTGTTCTCCATAGCAATCTGGATTTCCTTTCATTCCCGCACTTTTATATATTTTTATTATTGGATCATGCCAATTTTCAATTGTCAATATATCGAAGACGGTTGAATTTAGGTATAGAGATTACATAAATTACGTTGACATAGAATTGGAAAATGAGTTAATATACAGGATGTCGGATTTAACAAAAAACTTTTGATCCCCCCTGTAAACCAACAGACCTCCAATGATATTTTATCCCCTTGCAAATACTACTTGAAAAATCCTGTAGGTATAGTAATCTTATAAATTTTTATCAAGTATAAAAAATAAAAAAGTTAAGAGGGTGGGTCCTTGTACGACATCATCCTGTAGCTACGCACCTGGCTTGAGAAAAATTTTATGGGGGAAAAAAATTGTGGTTTTATATCAATAAAAACTAAAAGAATAATAAAAACTTTAACACCCTGTACATCGAAAATAAAACGTTCTAGGACATAGTGTATATGAACTTTTCGATTAAAATCGATCAAGTAAAATAAATAGATATCCATGTATAAATTTTATAAATATATCCTGAATTATTACATACCAACACAATATCTTCTATCTCCAGCCAACGTAAATCCTTTAAAACATTGACATTTTTCTCTGCCCTTAACAAGACAGAGGTGCGCACAACCTCCATTATTTTTGCTGCATCTCGTATTTTTGACTTCCGTATTTTTTTTCTTATTCTTTATTAATGAAAACTTAGCGGTGGGTTGAACTGGTAAAACTAAACTTCGCGTTTCTAGCAATAAAATTGTGCTTTTAATGGATGAATTGTTTCTGCGTTTCGCATTGCTGGTTCTAGGAGATGAGGAAGTGAATCCAGTGCCGATAGATTTAGGTCGAGCTTGTTTCCTTCTTACTATTTTCCTTCTTTTCTTAATTCTTTTCCTTCTAGGTCTTTTACTAGACGGCAGAGTTGTGTTTAACGAATTATTAGAATCGCCGATAGATGTCGTTAACGTTGGAATGACAGTTGTGGATTGACTAATAGCCTGAGGTTTCTTTCGCCTTCTTCTTTTTCTCCTGCGTCTCCTGGTAACGATTGTGTTGCTTCTTATAGTTTTTAAATGAACATTTGAATTTAATTTTGGACTAACTATCGATAAAGAAGCATTATTGTTGTGGGAAGCACCTATTTCGTTACTTTCAGAATACTGATCAATTTGAAGATCACAGCATATATCTAAAAATAAAATAAACCTCCAATTAGTTGCTTTTAAAATTTTTTGATCATTCGTGCACTGAGTTGCTATATTGGCTTTAATCTTTATATATGCTGGGGAAGGAATGCACTTTACTGTGATTAAAAAAACTTTATAAAAATATCTTTGTAAAATTTTTATACTGGCACGGTAAATATTTTAATTGAAAGACGATAAAAACACAAACTTACGATAAACTCAAAAATGAAACATTTTCTGACAAAGCTATCCTGTACTAATCAACTTGGGCAGGTGAGTTTATCGTAAGTTTGTGTTTTCATTGTTGTTGGTTTCTTTCAACACGATATTTTTTAGGGTCAAAGTTATTTTAATTAAAGTACCTAAGTTAAAGAACAATCCAATTGTATTGATTATTGCCAATTACCATTACTAGAACATTAATTATCATGTAAAAGTTAATTGGTAAGAAGTAACAAAATATTATTTGCTTGCCTGAGCTAACGCACTAAAGAATTTAAATGCAGATATCTCCGAACCGGTAACTCTGGGCGACCTGAACTTAGCATACCTTTTTTTACGTAATAAATATTAATATAAATACATTAAAACTTACTTAAATACACTGAGGCACAAAAGAGTTATGACCTAATAAATGCACAAATAATGCCGCAGACAGCCCCCTACATATAACCTTAAAATTTCATAAAAAAATCAATTTCTCCTAAAAATACCATAATTGCCAAATTTTGTAAAAAAAGTTAGTTTCTCGCAAAGTTATTAGAGAAAAACAAAAATAAAGTTTTAACTTTAACACCCTGTATCTCAGGTAATATCAACTTTCGGATATAGGTAAGTATAATTAAATCCTAATATTTTTACGTAAGGAGTCTGTGGTTTTTCCACGTACCATTAATTAGCGGACACCCTGTATATTGGTTGTATTACCACTTAATTTAAACTTCGTTCATATAATTTTCGTTTTTAGTGCTTTAATAAATTTATTTTTAAAGATTTAAATGTAACGATATAAATAACCCTAAATAGGGAAACGATATTATTGTGCCGAATTTTATATATATTGTACAACACATTTTGAATAAAACACTTAAAGAAGTTACCAAGCATAACCTGTATTTTTTCTGGGCATAAGAAAATATCTTTCTTGTCCTAGCAAAGTATCTTTTCAGTCGGTGGTAAGTGGTCTTGTAAGCAGAAGAAACTTCCTTTGCTGTAACTGCAGGATAATATTTATGAAGCGACTTTACTACTACAGCAAACAAACCCGAACAAACCAGCAAAATCCCCTATGTAGGTATTTTTTGGTATCGTAGTTAAAATTTTTATAACGATAGTAAAAATCTTCTCTCAGTTGGGACAGGAGGGAATTATCCTATTTACCTCCCCCTCCCCTCCATTGTGAAAGGCTCAAGATCTAATAAAATCTTAAAATAAAAAGTATTGATTTTAAAACAGTTTTCCACAACCTTCAAAATTCAGTGACCATCGTAGAGAAGTTGCTGTTTTAAAACTGCAAGAAGATTAATTTCAATCTTAGCCAGTAATTAATTAATTTCACTTAAATTGTCTACTAATTTACATTTATTATTGCTACTTAGTCGCAATATGTGAGTTGAATATGTTTTCATCGTCCATTAACAATAATAATAATATTATTTGGGTCATTCCACGCAAATATACATCTTTTTTAAGTTTTAAAAAGACCATTGCCGCTTTTTTATGTTTAAAGTGTTCGTAAATCTATAACCGCATAGTCTGGAGGGAAGCGTGGATACAGGGGGTCATGACCGACCCCCTCCCCCCCGGACAAACAATGAAACCCAAAAAAACTACATATAGACTGATAATTGGCCCCTGAAGAAGTTTTATTTTTTTTTTTTTTTTTTTTTTTTATATGATCAAACACAAGCACTATAGGAAAAATCCTTTAGGGCACTCTGGGAGTGGTGCGTGTGCGCAAAAAGCGATTCACGTTGGTTTTGAATCGTTGGAGGTTATATTCGTTGGGAAAAACGTCCTCGGGAAGGTCGTTCCACAAAGATGTAGTCCTCCAGATAAAAGAATTCTTAAATAATGAAGTTCGAGGGGTACTAAGCTTAACTACATATGGATGGGTGGCAGTGGTTCGTCGTGTATTTCTGCCAGTTGTCGCTCTGGGCGGAATTAAGAGGGCAAGGTCAGCCGAGCACCTTCCATGAAAATATCTGTAAAAGAGAGTCAAATCCCCAACCTGTCTTCGATGTTCTAGGCTGTCGAGGTTCTTCGTCAGCTCGTAGTCTCCGATCAGACGAATAGCCCTCCTTTCGATGGAATCCAGCAGCCGAAGAGTATATTTGGGTGCAGAGCTCCAGACATGAGAGCAGTATTCTAGTGATGGTCGAATCTGGGCTTTGTATAGTGTCAAAAGTTGTTGAGGTGTGTACAACTTTCTGGTTCGGAAGAGTACCCCAAGCTTCTGAGAAGCTACCTTGGCGATTGCCACAACGTGATTATGCCAAGACATATTTCCTCCGAGATTGACGCCCAGCAAATTGATAGATGAAGCCAGTGGGATTGAGTGTCCGGCCATGACTATTTCCGGTTCTGTAATGTTAACCTTTTTAGAGAAAACTGCTGCCTGGGTTTTTTTAGCGTTAAATTCGACTTGGTTACTGTCACCCCAAGCCAAAATTTCTTCCAGGTCTTTGTTGAGGCGTGATACTTCATGCTGTCTGCGAAGATGTGCGTCGGCAGCCGACGTTTGCGCATTCAAAGAGAAAGATGAGATAAGTGTGCTATCGTCAGCAAAACTAAATATCGGATTTTGAGTTTTCACTAGAAGGTCGTTAATGTAGAGTAAGAAGAGAGTGGGAGACAATATGGACCCTTGAAGAACACCGGCATTGATGGTGAAAGTGTGTGAGAGAAATCCGTCAATCGCCACTTGCAGAGAGCGGTCCTTAAGAAAGCTAGACAACCATGCACAGAATCGACTGGGCATACCATAGGATCGCAGTTTACTTAGAAGCCCCTCATGCCAAACACGATCAAAAGCTTTAGAAATATCCAGTGCAACAACCCGAGACTCCCCATGATGTTCGATTGCGTTGTTCCAAATATGGGTGACATAGGCTAGAAGATCTCCAGTTGATCTGGACTTCCGAAAACCATATTGATGATCGCTGATAATGTTGAAGCCTTCCAGGTACTTTAGAAGATGTTGGTTAATAGCTTTCTCCATTACTTTTGATATAACTGAAAGCAATGCGACTGGTCGATAGTTGTTAGGCAGGATTCTCTTACCTTTCTTTGGAATAGGCTGGACTCGCGCCGTCTTCCAGCAAGATGGAAATATTCCTTTTTTGTAGGATAAGTTGAATAGTCTACAAAATACTGGTGTTAGTTCATCGGCGCATCGCTTGAGAACTATAATAGGAATTTCATCTGGACCAGTGGCTTTTTTGACGTCGAGTCCTTTTAGGATTCGTTTGACGGGACGCTGACGGAACACGATTTCGGTCATTTCGGATTCAACTGCAGGAATGTCGGGTGGTGTTCTTCCCTGGAAATCTACAGTGGAATGCGAAGAAAATAGTTCAGCAAGTAAGTTTGCTTTGTCTCCGGCTGTGGATGCTATTGTACCATCGGGACGTGTTAGAGGTGGAATACTTGATTTGGTAAAATTTTGGCTGACGGCCTTAGCGACTGACCAAAAGGACCTTGATCCGTTTGGACAGTCAAGAAGTTTGTTTTTGATTCTCACGGTATGGGCTTCTTTGCTTGAATCTATTGTTAGCTTACATTGGTTTCGAGTGGTAATAAAGATGGTACGATTCTCAGTGGTAGGGTTATTACGCCACTGTCGGTAAGCCAGATTTTTTGATTTGACAGCACGCTCACAATCCTTGCTAAACCAGGGCTTGCCGTTGGAAGGGCGTTTTTGGGAGGAGGGGATAAATGCTTCCATGCTCGTTAGAATGACGTCGGAGACCTCCCCAGCACAGACGGATGGATCATCAGAAGAGAAGCATACGCTCATCCAAGGAAAAGTCCGAAAATGGTCTTTCAGGTCTTCCCACTTGGCCGATCTGTAATGCCATATCTTGCGGGGTTTAGGAGGTTGTTCAGAATTAATTGGTAGTTCGCTTAGAGTTGAAATAAGTTTGTGATCGGAAGATCCTAACGGAGGCTGTACGGTGACGGTATATAGATCAGGATTTGACGTTAAGAAAAGATCCAAAAGACTAGCAAAATCTCCAGCTCGGTCTGGAATCCGCGTTGGTTCTTCTACGAGTTGAGTTAGACCAGAACTGATCGCGAAGGATTCGGCCTCGCGGCCTTGCTCATCGTCTGTATTTGAATATTTAAGCCAGTTGACATTGTGGACGTTAAAGTCGCCAAAGATAGCAATCTCGGCATTTGGATGGTTGGTTTGCAAGGAGTCGATTGTATTGGCTAGTGATGTGAAAAGGTCTCTGTAATGGGTATCACTTGGAGGACGGTAAAGGCAGCAGATAAACTTGGTGATTTTCGGCGTTGATATTTTAAACCACATTACATCAAAGTCTTTCGGTTCCAGTGTAGGTTCTCGTTGGCAGCAGAGATCATCTCGAATAAAAAGACATACACCGAAGTTGCGTCGGAATCGGGAATGAAAATCGTATCCAGGGTATAAATAGCTGACGGTGTTTGTTGACGATCTGACCTTTGTCTCGGTGAGTGCGAGCACGTGAGGCTTGGAAGATTGTAAGTGCTGGTGGACTGAATTGATGTTCGTGTTAAGCCCCCTAATATTGCAGAAATCAATTTTGAAGTTGCTAGTTCTGGGTTGGTTAGCAATTGCAGGTGCCACACCATTTCTTCGTTGAGTGTTGTTAGATCCCAGTAAATTGTCAGAAATGGTTGTTGTTTGATGAACTTCGCTTGATGGGGCCCCAAGTCCAGCCCCCGCCCGGAGATCCGAATGGGGGGCGAGTTTACCTCCGGAGTATTTTGGGCCTGGAGCTTCCATCATGCTATTTTTGGGGGGGTCCCACCCTGGTAACCGGAAACATCGGCACAGCAACGAAACGTCAACTCAATGAGCAAAAGTTAACTCAAGGAGCAAACTTCACGCCACCTAAACCGATGCTATGGTATCTCACCGGGCGATGCCGGGTGGGCCAACATCTTCCATTTGTAATTCCATTTAATTAAAAACGAAACGTTGGGTAATTATAATTGAGTCCTTTATTTGCCTGCCCCCGCTATATGTATCCTAATTATTAATAATCATACAGGGCGCTTAAGTTATACGAACGAAAATTATTTAAACTTGTTTATTATTTATGGAGAATATAAATAAGTAATAACAACATGGGACAAATTTATTTCTTTGGCATTTGACTATTTTTCAACGTAGTCACAGTCAACTAGGAGTAACTGAACTTAAAATCGGCACCAAAATCGCCATATAAAAATATTAAATTGGTAACATTTCGAGAACTAGAAATTTTCGGAATAGACAATCTTATACGAACGTACCCTTATTGTTTATGGTAATTAGAAAAGAATTATAAATTTTGGGGGTTTCCATTTGAAAATGTACATTTTTGACAGTGACAAGTCCCGCAATTAATTTCAAGTCGTCAGCTTAAATTTGAAATATAAACAAATTTAATTTGATCATAGAAAAAATGTTGTATGCACCATGTGCAAAAAGCATATTTATTTCACTAGTTACACACATAACTATTAATTACATCGTGTATTTTTTCCATAAGCATTGGTAATATCTATAAAATAAATTTTTCTGTTTTCTCCCACGATTTTGTCAATGAGACAACCTCCCACATTTTTGAAATGTGCGTTTTATTTATAACACCATAAAAAACTGATTAACATAGAATAGATATTTATACGAGTGTTATATGTCCAATATATACGGGGTGTCAATTTAAAATATTTGATTGAATAAATATTAAATATCGGAACGGCAAGATAATTTTATTGTGAACTTCATCCTTATGGAACGACCTTCCCGAGGTCGCTTTTCCCAACAAATATAACCTCTAACAATTCAAAACCAACGTGAATCGCTTTATTCGCACACGCGCCACTCCCAGAGTGCCCTAAAGGATTTTTCCTATAGTGCTTGTGTTTGAACATAAAAAAAGAACGGAGGCGCTTTTAAAGAATAGTTGCAGCCTTCGTGGTTTCACTCCCTGAAATGGGGTACGTTACACTTAAATGGAAAGGGGGCCAAGTGGCATCATAATATTCCAATAATATCAAAATTTATTATTTTTGAGTAATAGTTTCCAAGAAATCGAGTTCCAAAAATGGACATAATTTTGATATTCAATTCTATAATCGAATTCCCACGGAATTAAAAATTCTCTCTTGAATTATTTATTTAATAAATATTATTTTTTGCGAGCAGATATCACGGAGTCGACGACAGCAAAAAATTATATTTAAAATAAATAATTTAAGAGACAATCTTTATTTCCGTGGGAATTCAAATGGTATGTTGTGATACATCTTTTTAAAGGGCATTAAATTCTCTTAATAATTGCGCTTTGTTTTGTAAATTTGAGCTACGCGCCGTCGAGAAATTGCCTTTTAAAAAATGTAATTTTATTGAGTAATACTTACATGTTATCTTATTAAATGTTGAAAATGTCCGCCATTCACCTTCATACAATAGTACAACAACTGTTCAAAGTGTACACGGACATTGTGAAGAACATCTGATTGACTGATACTTATTACTTAAAAAGAAATTTGTTTACGCACAAACCTGTGTACTAGATAAGAGGTGCAGTGAAATGTTTCAAATTTCGTTGCTCGGCGGCGCGTAGCTCAAATTTACAAAACGGAGCGCCATTTTAAAGAGAATTTAATGCCCTTTAAAAAGATGTATCACAACATACCCATTCCCATTTAAAAAGGCAAGGGCAGTAGCCACCCCCGCTAGGGGGCGTGAGGTTACAGGGATGAAATTAATAGTGAAACGTGTCCCCCTGAAAACACAAGTTTACGGGTCCGAGTTTTTTTTTTTTCATTTTCACGTACACAGCCGTAAACCTTGCTGGACTGTTTTCGATGGGCCACCCTGGATTTAAATACGCATTTTGTCGTGATAAGTATTTAAAAACCTGCATTTACAAAACCAAGATTACGTAGTTACTACATAGACTTTTGTTGACATTTTGTCTCGCCAGTATGGACACAAGTTTCCGTTTTGTTTTCTTTCCAGAAAGTTGCTAGTTTGTTGTGTTTCTGTTTTGTTGAATATTTTTGTTTGGTTGTTTGGTGTGGACGCGGCATTGATTAAGGCTGTCACCGGACCTGCGGAACCCTAATCATTCTACTAAAAGAGAGTCAACACAATCATGTATTTTTAAAATAATACCTAAAAACCATAAATCTCATTGCAGGTAAGTTGTCCATTTTTAGTATGCCATTTTTTGGAAAGTAGGTACTAGGGGAGACCGAGGAGATTTGTGACAAAGACGATTTCTCGGAATATATGGCCGTTAGCGAGCTGACAACAGCGCACGATTGTTTGTTTATAGATGCTCTACGCAGTACGCGCCAATGGCTCACGACAAGCGGTTGCGTGATTACGACGTCTGCATGAAAAAACAACCGAAAAGTAAATTTTTTATAAAATTCTTGATTGTATTTATATCATGATATATTGCATTCACGTGGTTATGCTAATTTTTCTTATATTGTGTGGGTTTGGAGTTTCAAAGCGTGACATTGTCTTGCTGTGTTTGAATCTAGTTTGGAAATTGCGAAATATTATTCTGATCAGATCGCGATTTTTGGCACCTATGGAGAGTTGTGACAGCGTGTCACAACTCTCCTATTAAAGGTTGTTTTCTGGACAGCTTATTTTACACGCTTTTTGCAATGTTTTTTTCTGTTTATTTCTATTCCTGTTCGTTTGCTTTGGTCAATTCTTACAACCTGTGTTTGATATAATGATGCCATAGTTACTTATATATGTTAATGTTTCATGTTATTGTAGTTCCTACAATTATGCCTAATGATAATTAAAGTAATTTTATGCAAAAACATGTGTGTTTTGTTTATAATGCATATAAAAGTAATTTTATCTATTAAAATTAGTCTAGATACACAGCTGTCACAACTTACCTTGGTACCTGTCACAATTTACCTCGGTGTTAGGAGAGTTGTGACAAAGGGAGTAGTTTCAGTTTTCGTAAATTTTCTCAGAAACCTTATAACTTTTATTGACTTTGATGACTGTTTTTAAAAGAGCAAGGATTGAGCTACATTGCGGCATACACTTCATAATGGTGTTATGTTTGTTTATTGAGATATGTTCTTTTAAGTAAAAATTGTCACAACCCTCCTCGGTCTCCCCTACTCAAAAACTAATAAATTACGGAACAGAGGTTTAAACGACTTTATACTGTGCCACTTGACCCCCCCCCCCCTTCCCATTTAAGATTTTAAGGGTAACATCTGCACCTGCCACGAAGGCTGTAAACATTATTTTAAAATGTCTCCCTTCCCAATAAAATTGACATATCTTTCCAATTTTTTAAATTATTTACTAGAAGTAAGATATTAAGGGTGGGAACTTTTTAAATTGACTTCTCGGTAAACAGAAATAAGCGCCCAGTCGAAAATGTCAGCCCAAATTGAAAAAAAATAATATCTGATACAAAAATGAATGATGTATGTCCTATTATGTATCGAAGGGAGTCGTCAATCTCAAGGGGGCTAATCCCCCGTGTCCCGTGTCCCCTCCTAATAAGCGCCCCTTATAGGGCGATGCTACAGAACCTGTAATATAAAATCTCACTTGATCAGAACCAACTTAAAGACAAAACTTACCGAACACAAAATATGCAATAAATACACAAACAACTAAAATGGTTTGAAAGATAAACTTCATCGTTTATGTGCGATTATATTCGCATTTTTCAAAAGTTGGTATCATTTGGCACTGAAAGCCTGAACATAACTAATAGTGCTAAAGAACTTTAATGACTAATATTAAGATTCGCTAAACATATTATAGCGTCAATGACTTTTTATTATCATTTCAATAAACCAGAGTTAATAGGCCTCATAGGTTACAGCGTGGAGGCGTTAATATTACATCTTTAATTTTCTGTTGTCCATATATGACAAGTTCCATAGTGATTTTCGTGTATTTTCTAACGCTCCTTTATGATTTAGGTAAACAGGATACGAAACAGGGGCGTGCGAAAAAATTCAATTGAAAGCAATTTTTTTAAGTGTATGTATCTACACATAGATTCAAAAGTTTTTTCATCACTCTGATTTTGGCATGTTAAGATAAAGAAATGTTTTTTTTTTAAATGTTTATTTATGTTTATCAGTTAAAACTATACCATTTTTTCTGGCAAAAAAAATATTATCAAGACATTTGTTTAAGATAACATTTTCAGTGTTGTATTTTGTTGGCGCTGGCCCGATAAATTTTTCGGTTCAATGTATAAAAATGAATTACCGAGTAATATCTGAAAGTGATCGTTCAAGAATAGTAGCTTTAGTTGAGGAAGGTCATTCCCAAAGATTTGTTGCTGAAAGAATAGGGGTTTTTCAAAGTGATGTATCTCGCATGTGGAATCGCTATCTAGAGACCAATTCTGTGCGAGACAGACCACGATGTGGTAGAAGGCGTGTTACTAACGAATAGCAGAACCGCTATATTACGTTAACAATTCGGAGAAATCGTACTATGCCAGTCCCACAACGTCAGAGAGCTGTTACGGATGCAATTAGAGTTCGCGTATTCGTCTGTACACTATGAAGACGCATTCTTGAATCCGGTTTAAGATGTCGGCGGCCAGTAAGAGTTCCCCAACTACAATATGACCACCGAGTTCGTCGACTGCAGACTTAAGAATTTTGGAATTCTGTCCTATTTTCCGACGAGACCAGGATTTGTCTGGTAAACGATAGTCGCCGGATTCGTGTTTGGAGAGAACCAACAAGAGCCACCCAACTTGCCCATGCTCGCCCCTTACCCCCATTCGCGGGAGGAAGCGCCATGTTTTGGGCAGGTAATTTTATTTTTATGATCAAACACAAAAAAATCCTTTAAGGCACTCTGGGGATGGTGCGTGTGCGAACAAAGCGATTCACGTTGGTTTTGAATCGTTGGAGGTTATATACGTTGGGAAAAACGACCTCGAGGAGGTCGTTCCATAAGGATGAAATCCTCCAGATAAAACAATTCTTAAATAATGTTCGAGGAGTACTAAGCTTAACCACATATGGATGGGCGGCAGTGGTTCGTCGTGTATTTCTGATATTCGCCGTTCTGGGCGGAATTAACAGGGCTAGGTCAGCCGAGCACTTTCCATGAAAATATCTGTAAAAGAGAGTCAAATTCCTAACCTGTCTTCGATGTTCAAGGCTGACTCTTCGTCAGTTCGTGGTCTCCGATCAGACGAATGGCCCTCCTTTCGATGGAATCCAGTAGCCGGAGAGTATGTTTCGGTGCAGAGCTCCAGACATGAGAGCAGTACTCTAGTGATGCTCGAATCTGGGCTTTGTATAGTATCAAAAGTTGTTGAGATGTGTACAACTTTTTGGTTTGGACGAGTACACCAAGTTTCTGAGAAGCTATCTTGGCGATTGCCACAACGTGGTTATGCCAATACATATTTCTTCCCAGATTGACGCCCAACAAATTAATAGATGAAGCCAGTGGAATTGCGTGTCCTGCCATGACTATATCCGGTTCTGTGATTTTAACCTTTTTAGAGAAGACTGCTGCCTGGGTTTTCTTAGCTCGGCTGGAATTGGTTACCTTGGGACCGGTTCACCTCAAGCCAAAATTTCTTCCAGGTCTTTGTTGCGGCGTGATACTTCATGCCGTCTGCGATGATGTGCGTCGGCAGCCGATGTTCGTGCATTCAAAGAAAAAGATGAGACAAGTGTGCTATCGTTAGTAAAGCTAAATATCGGATTTTTAGTTTCCACTGGAAGGTCGTTAATGTAGAGTAAGAAGAAGATGGGAGACAATATGGACTCTTGAGGAACAGCGGTAAAGGTGTCCGAGAGAAATCCATCAATCGCAACTTGCAGGGAGCGGTCCTTAAGAAAGTTAGACAACCATGCACAGACTCGACTGGGCATACCAAAGGATCGCAGTTTACTTAGAAGCCCCTCCTCATATTTGTAAAATGGAATTAAAAATAAAAGGCTATCAAGTCTAAAATATAATCAAAATTTTATAATAGCTGTTTTTTTACACAAGAGTGTATATTAAAATTGAGTATGTTTTGATATAGTTTCTATAGGCTACACTGTATGGGGCTTCGCACCTTAAAGCCTTATTAGAGTCGGCAATTTTTCTTCTTGCGGCAATTAAAATTGCACGGAATCATGCGCAGTACACCGGTCTCGATCAGCTGGCGCAATTAGTCTTGCATTGCCAGAAATGGGCCATGTGCCATTTTAATTGTCATTGCCGCTGCAAGTCTGGGAAGAGATGGATTATTCTGTTATTTTTAACTCTTTATTATTGGGTCGAAACAGCTAATTTCATTTATTACTAAAATATGTACTGCTAATTCGTCGCAACTTGTCGCACTGCTATTTGTAAGTAGCAATAGCTGCTTGAACGGCGAATCAAAATGAACAGATTGCTCGAGTTTGTACTCCCTTAGGGCCGATATTTGAATGTTACCTTAAGTTAGACCTTAGCTAAGGTAGCCTTAACGTTAATATAAACCTTAAATAATCTATGTTTTAAATTAAATTGAAGGTCAATTGATGCGTTGTCTAACGCGCTTGCCTTCACCACTGGGATTTCGGGAAATACGAAGTCGGTTAAATTTAGACAAAGTTGCACTTACCGAAACAAAATCGTCAAAATTTCGGTGAAGAACTCTGAAGTCACACTTACCGAAACAAAATCGTCAACATTTCGGTGAAGAACTCTGAAGTCACACTTACCGAAACAAAATCGTCAATATTTCGGTGAAGAACTCTGAAGTCACACTTACCGAAACAAGATCGTCAACATTTTGGTGAAGAACTCTGAAGTCACACTTACCGAAACAAAATCGTCAATATTTCGGTGAAGAACTCTGAAGTCACACTTACCGAAACAAGATCGTCAACATTTTGGTGAAGAACTCTGAAGTCACAGTTACCGAAACAAAATCGTCAACATTTCGGTGAAGAACTCTGAAGTCACACTTACCGAAACAAAATCGTCAACATTTCGGTGAAGAACTCTGAAGTCACACTTACCGAAACAAAATCTGAAGTCACACTACCGAATCGGTTTTTCTAGTGTTTACTATAAAGTATTGACCAAATCTAGTTCTCAACTTTACCACAAACACCCCCTCGAATTAAATACTGTATCCGCGCCTGACCGGAACAAATTTCTACTTAGTGTAAGTACAGGCAATTTAATTTAATTAATACAAATAAAATTTGACTCTTAAAGCCAGGACTTTCTTAAGACTTCTAAAAAAGGCATTAAGTTTTACATTCTCGAATTATACCGAATTTAAAAAAAAAGTAAATTACAGGAACGTACTAGTGGTATTTTAATGAAGATGGTCAATTTAAGAAACAAGACATCGGGTTACTGAACGTAAATTTTGTTCATCTTCCATAATTTAAACACAAAAGCAATGAGAAAGTGAAACTTATTTTTAGATATCTCTTCGAACAACGTCAAGAAAAAATAAAACCCGAGACGCAAAATTTTAGATTTTTTCAAATATCTTGAAAGCCCCTGCATTTATTTTATAATTACACATCTTTGTCCCAATTTAACCGACTTCGTATCTGTTACCGTTTCCGAAATCCCATTGGTGACGGACGAATTTGTTACACCCTGTACAAAAATTAGTTCAAATTTGTCCTTCGAAGTCTAACGAGATTTTGGTTAGTTTGTATCGTTCCCAGTATACAATTAGCTGAGAATTCCGAAACCGTTATAAACGACACAATAAATTTTATATGGATACCACAGACCTTATTATAACTATGGATACGTACAACTTTTGGGAGCGCAGTAACAAGTTAAATTTTATGAGTGAAAAAACGGGTTGCTGCGCACGGTTTACCGGTCATATTTTTAAAGGTTGCTCGTCGGTTGTCTTGTGCACAATGTTGTCGCCGTCATATAGGCAACCCTGCCGTGTTGGTGCCGGGTTGGTTGCCAACCAACGACGACCGTTCCAGAACCGAAATCAGTCGTAGGGATGTAGCCATATTAAAAATATATCGATATGTGGACAATAGAAGTCAAATTAATTCTAAAAGTGGCTTTTCAGTGATGGCCACAAGGCGTTCTTTTATACGAGAAAATAGATCGTTTATTTCCCAGTAAAGAAGGTCTTGATGTGCCAAAATTTGGCCGTATAATCATTTTCATTAAGGGCGAAGTACGGTCCTGTTCGTCGGCATTGCGCATGACATCTGACGACCACCAGCTTTGTTACATAGCACCAGTGGCGGCTCGTGGTCAATCTCATTGGGGGGTCATTACGCTATATGCGATACAAGAATAGTATATTAAAGTACAAGTACTTTATAGGTACTATTTTTTCTATTTTAAGTTTTCTTAATAAGAAAAATCCATATTAAAAAAATACATGCTATACTTATATAACTTTCGTAAATATTTATGTGAAAATTTTATGTTGGTAATATGTACTATCAAATTATGATTTTATAGCATTTGATAAATTATCCATGTCTATCATTTTTTCGCAAAACTGAAAATTTTCTTAAATAATTAAACAATATGAACCAAGATGATTTTAATCCTCCTGAGTTAACGGAAATTGCAAAGCTTTAAATTTGTAAAATATTGTAGTGCTGTGTTCAGCTTTACAAAGAAAGTAAACTTGACAGGTGTGACGTTACTTTAGAAATTATTTCTGCAAACAAACATAAAATATATGACCTCAAATTACCAACCTTTAAAAAAGAAAAAAAATGATTTCGAGACAAGCTCAGTTCGATACTAAAAACGGCATCGAATTAGCTTGGAGTTGATAACAATATAGAAAAAATTATTTTTTTAAACTATTTTAAATTTTAGATCAACCCTTCGGTCTTTAACATTTGCAAAATGAGTTATAACACGCTCATTAAAATTAGCAATACTATTTATAAATGGTTTTTCTATTCGTATTAAGACAAATTATTACAACCAAAATTAATGTAGACTAAATGAAAATGTTGCGCGACCTACGACCTACGTCCAACCTGGAACCTGCCATCTCTTTTCCAAGCATTTAATAATTACTAATGATGAGACGACATAGGTTCATAGGTACATCTTATTCAGATTTTCAATAAACCGGGCTGTTGACCCAGCGGCGGTAAACTTCGCGTATGTTTCTCCCGCTTGCCGGAATCGTCAGAGCTCGGCTAAATTCGTTTCCATTTAAGCTATCGTGGTCAATTACTGGCTCCAGCCCGTTTTTGAATCGCACTACACGTTTGCGTTTACGGGGGCGTTTCAAATATTATAGGTAAATTATTATAGTAGGTACATTTGTAGTAAATTCTAATTTAAAAAAAAGTTTTATTTCCTAAATTTTTATAGGGAGGTCATTGACCCAATGACCTAATGGAGGAGCCGCCGCTGCATAGCACCAATTCTGGTGCTATGTATTACGGCTTTCCAGTGACCTTGAGTTCGTCCGTTGTCGTCGTCGTCGTCGTCGTCGTCGTCGTATCTTTTGACATTTTTGAGGTTGCAAATTTTTTGCGAAGAAACTGTCAGCGTTGAAACGACGAAACTTTTTGGTTTTAATTTTGGATAGTGCACGCGTGTTGTCTAAAAATTTAAAGTATACAGGGTGAACCGTTTCGAAGTTATTAAGTGTCAAAGTCGAAATTTCCGCGATTCCCGTTGAAACACATTTCAAGTCGCAAAACTCAATTTTTTCGATTTAAATTTTCGGAGTGTAGCGTATACCGGTCGCTACAGAACCCTATTGAAACTGGGTAACGTACGATGATTAGAAGTAATTTAAAAGAATTTTTGAAAGTCGAAATTTGACAAAAAAGGGTCATTTTTGGTACCTAATAGCTCGAACTGGGGAGTCCGAGGGTGACGCGGTTTAAAATTTAAGATTTCCCATCTCAAAAACTAGCTGCAATCAATACATCTATCTATACCTAAAGTTATTAGAAAATGGGAAAAATTTGAAAATACTGAACAAGTTGATATTTCGGGGTAAAAATGGACGGATTTTAATTTTTTTCGAGGTAAAAACGGCTTTTGATCGAATTTTAGTTTACGTTACAGGAAAGATCTAGGTAGATCACATTCGATACGTATATTTTCGTTTCTTCGATTTAAATACCAAAATTACTATTAAAGAATGAATTTTAGTTTTTTGGAAATGCAAAAATTTGTCACCGCTACACTTAATTTCGTCTATACGCTTTCCTATTTAACATTTTCCATATCTTTTTACTTTTGCGTCAAGCGGAATGATGGTACTTTAAGATTCATACCAAGAGCGCGTTTCGAATTACGATCTAAAGGGTTAAAAAAAATTAAGTATATCCATTTTCACCCATTTTTCACTAAAAGTTTTGTTCAGTCACGAATAACTCCTACAAATATCATTTCGGAGAGTTCTTTATAGGCGTATTCTTTCCGTCCATCTTTTCTCTAAACATTATTATTTTTCAAAATTTTCGAAATTTCCTTTCAATCGGGAGAAAAATGACGTTTTTCCGAGCTGGGACGGCCAATTTTTGCAAATCTGCACACTTGGTCGATTTTAATCAGCATGCCTTGGAATAAAATTAACCCAATTTGTTGACTGTCAAAATTCGGCCGAAATGGGCCAAAATAGCCATTTTCTTAGCGAGATCCTGAAGTTAATTGAACGATTTGAGGATGGAAATGGCATGGAAAAGATTCTATGGGATTTCGGCTTTCGATAATGATCCCTACCGTTGCCCAAAATGGAAAATTTCCTACCATTTTCCCGATTTCCAAAATGGTCTGCAACGACCTATTTACATTGGGCTTATGGGAGGGTCCAAAAACGGTGCATCTTGACACAATTTATTTCATTTCTTCTAATCGGTCCACGTTGAAGCAATGAAACTTTTTGGGTATATTTTGGTATATATGGCGTATCCTTAGCCGATGTACGTCATTATACAGGGTGTTCCGTTCATAAGTTATTAAACGAAATAATCAGAAAATGTGAAAAAATTAAATAGTTTTTTCTACGACTTGCCGGTCTCGTAAAACTTAAGCGATTCAGTTTATATTCTAGTATGTTATCAAGAAACTTATTTAGAAAAACTCGTCGCGAGAGTTTTTTGATAAAATGTCGGGAAGTCAGGTTTTCGATTTTTTTAATGTTGTAAATCATGGGCAATGCAGGGTCATTTTCGATAATGAATTAATCGAGTTGAGTAGCATAGATTGGCTCCGGGTTTGAACCGGTGAATAGGTCATCTCAAATACTAATATTTCACAATACATCATATCATGCTGAAAGGCCTATAAAATGGAGAAATTTGCGGAAAACTGAGCTTGATGATTTCGTCAAAATTTTTTTTTTGCTATTTATAGGGTAAAATAATATTTCATGGAAATGTTATATAGGTCATCGGAAAGAGCACATCAGAACACGATTAAAAACCATAGTTTAGTTTCTTAATTTCTTATACAAGAATAACTACAATCGATTAGGCAAGAATCACTAATTTCACATCCTCTTACTAAAAGCCGGCTGTACGCTAGTGTATGTAACTTTTTCAATCGTTCTTTAGCCTATCGTTTAAAGGAATAAATTACCTTTATGTTCCACGTCGACTGTGTGACCCAAAAGTATCCTTTGGCGGATAAAAAAATATTTTATAAGTTTTCTCAAAATTTTTTTTTTCAAAAGTCTAGTTTCCTCTGCTATATCTTGTATAACTTTCCTTTTGGAGATTTCTTTCTAGGTTTATCTGATTCCCTCATCTTTTCCGAACATTTCGCTACATATAAAGTTATCATAAAGATGTGCGAACTTGGAGAAAACTAAGCAAATTCGTAACGGTGACAGCAAAATTTCCAACTTTCGCTCGAAATGCATGAAAGGCGTGGCTTCTACGGTATTTAGTGAAAATTAGACAAGGGCAAGTGTTTAAATTCATCAGATTTGAATAAATCATGCACACTGTGTGGAGAAATAGGCTTAATTTGATAACTTGGCAATTTGAAAAAAATTCAAGTAGTACGTTATGTTAGTTTTGCTAAAAGGATTTAAAAAATATTTTAAATTCTTTGACACCTGTCAAATTGACGTTTCCTTGGTTAGTAAAAAGTGAAAGATTAATAAAATTTCACAAACTTGGTGTCGTTTTCGTATAATTCGAGGGCAAGGAATCCGAAAATTTAAATCTTATTTTGACAGCTGTCATTTTTAACAATTCTTTGATTTCGGTTAACTATCGATCATAGGCGTTATGGTAACAGAATTTCGCAAATTTGTTGTCGATTTCGTATAATTCGAATGCAGGCAATTCGAAAATTTTATTAATATTTTGACAGCTGTCAAATTGACGTATATTACGTTGGTAATAGTTGCAATGTTAACAAAAATTAACGAGTTTGGTCTCGTCTCTATATAATTTGAGTATGAGGAATTCGAAAATTTTGTATATTTTTTGACAGCTGTCAAATCAACATTTCATAGATTATTAATAAATGCAAGGTTAACAAAATATCGCAAGTTTAGTATCGTCTCAATATAATTTAAGTGTAAGGAGTCCGAAAATTAAATTTATTTTCTGACAGCTGTCAAATTAATGAATCTATAGTAAAGAATAAGTGCAAGGTTAACAAAATTTCAAAAATTTGGTATCGATTCTATATAATTAGAGTATAAGGTATACGAAAAATGTATTTATTTTTTGACAGCTGTCATTTTTAACATTTTTTTGTTAACATATTTTAACAAGTTTGGTATCATTTCTATACAACTTTAGTATGAGGAATTCGAAATTTTTATCTATTTTTTGACAGCTGTCAAATTGACGTTTCTTAGTTCAATAATAGGTACAAGGTCAACGGAATTTCGCAAGTTTGGTATCGTTATTATGTAATTCGAATGCAAGGAATCCGAAAATGTTGTTTATTTTTTGAGAGCTGTCATTCTTGACATATTTTTCTCTATTCGATACGTAATATAGTAAAGGATTTTTCGCAATCGGTTATAGCTGGTTCTATAAAATGTGAAACGGTAACATATGTTATAATGAACGAAATTGGGTGCTATGTACCCCCATCACAGTCCGCAGGAGTGTGGCCAACGAATTAAAGCATCAACCTACATTCAAGCTTCTCGGTGCATCCACCCAAATCGGTGGTCAAATTCTAGGTAATAATAACAAAAACACATGTAGGCGAATCTGTCGCATACAGGTGAACGGCGGAGCCCTGCCGCGGAGCGGCTAGGTAATAACAAAAACGCATGTAGGTGGATGCCGGAGGCCCCTGCGCGGGTAGCGCCTAGTGGGAATCTGTCGCATGCAGGTGAACGGCGGAGCCCCGCCGCGGAGCGGCTAGGTAATAACAAAAAACACATGTAGGTGGATGCCGGAGGCCCCTGCGCGGGAAGCGCCTAGGGGGGCTATGCCCCCCTAGTTTACATGCGCGAGGCCATAAAGTTGCCACATTTGCTTTTAGAGTTTGACTATCCATAGACATAAGTCGGTGGAAAATGCTCTCTCCAAACAATTAACCCCATTTAAGTTCATATATTTTTATTTTATTTATAAATAGATTAAAAATAAAGAAAATAAGACATAGAAAAATAAATCTGAACACAATAGCCTAACAATTAAAATATTACAAAAATCTTACACATTATACATAAATGTTTTGGAAAATGTGTACCAACTTATATATGTACTAAAAAAATAACGGGTGCATCTTATTAAACGAAGAAAATGTAATGCAAATTGTAACGCAGTCTACTAATTCGGCTTTGTCGGTTTTTAGATTTTTAAAGACCAGGTAAGTTCCACTGGCATACCGTTAGACATAACAACAAATAAATATAATAATATGTTTTTAATAATTCAATGCTGAACCATCATGTAAAATGCAATAACGTAGGTGCCGGCGGAGATATTATGTCGGCACTCTCTCTCTCTCGAAACGCACATACTTGAGAGTTAAATAAACGACAGAGCTATTTAACCAATATAAAATTTGCACTAGATTTCCTATGTTCCATCTGCCAACACACTACCTATATTTTGCAAAGTTTTTCTTACCTACGAAACAATTACCTACAAACTAAAACGATAACATTTAAAAGGATATATAAGATTTCTTTCTCTCTATTCTGTTCATTGGCCTCAGCTGCTTGGGCTATACAATACAGCCAACAGAGACATTTAACCCTGACAATCATTGTGAAATATTTCACCCCCTTATTAACTAAAATATTTGGATTTTATTGCCCAGTTGTACTGGCAACTTGTCACTATCTTTATATGCCATAATATAATGCTGTTGTCTTAATTTAATATTTTTGGATTTTGTTCGTTTTCTCGACAGATATTTTTGTCAAAATAGTGTTAGTTCAATGTCGGATCTCACAACATAAAATACTTTTTCCTTAAATTGTTGAAGAAAACCGAAAATTGTAATTTAAGGTACCTACTAAAGTTGAAAAGACTTAATCTTACAGTTCTTATTTTAAATATCAAATTGTCTTTCTTTGAACGATTTTTAAATTAAAACCTTTTAGAACAAACCCGAAAAAATTAAACATCGCATTGAAAATTTAATTAAATTATCTTGCAAAGAAAAAAAATGGCAATGAAAATGTAAAATTTATTTTTACATATATGTATTTTCAAATAAACTGCTGGCCATTTGCTTTCGAGCAAGAAAAATTTCACCTAAATTTAAAAGTTAATATTTTCTGAACCAGATATGACATCGATCTCCGGTTTTTAATGGTTGATAGATTTGTCCCTTAGGAAACAATTGCCAAAGTTGGATTGTCTTAAACTGTTAGAAAATTTTATATACAGGGTGTTAAAGAGGACGATGATTTTTGCTCCAATTTCAATAGCATGTAAGTTTCACAATATTATTTTTAAATTTTATCACTGTACGTCAATTGAATCACTGGTTGATGGTAAAGAAAGTAATCTGTCAAATTTTTGATATCTGCTATATTTTAAGAGATACCGATTTTTTTGAAAACTTTGCTTTTTTTTCAACTTTTTGTTAGCTAGATCCCACTGTGCGTTGTATCGTGCAAACTTTGCAAGTGATTATTATACCTTATGAAAAGCTTGTTTATGTTCAGTAACAACAATTGTACCTAAATGTTGTGATGTACAGTGGCGTACTTATAATCACTTATATGTCTATGCTTTATGAGTATCTCACAATTTTTTTGTATTGGAAAGTACTCGCCCCTAGATTAGGCAAGTTTTTCCTTATTTTTTAGTTTTTCATATCGCGCTACAGGTATATTATACAGTGTCTACAAAATTTTAAAAAAGATATTTTTTTTATTTAATTGTTTGAAAAAATGTATTTATTAATTTCTAACTTTCTAACACGACACTATTCATAAAACTAAACTTACATTGAAAGGCACTTTAATATTAAATATCACTAGCTGCCGTCAAACCAAACCCCGTCCATCCGAGTGTATTAATTTGAATCGAGATTATCACGAAAAAAAACAATATCAAGTCAGCCATGCTAATGCGTTTAGCAACAAAGCTAACCATGTGTTAGAAAGTTATTAAATTGTGTTAAAAACCATGTGTTAAAAAGAAATTAATAAATAAATTTTTTCAAACAATTAAATAAAAAAATTATCTGTTTTAAAATTTTGTAGACACTGTATGATATACCTGTAGCGCGATATGAAAAACTAAAAAATAAGGAAAAACTTGCCTAATCTAGGGGCGAGTACTTTCCAATACAAAAAAAATTGTGAGATACTCATAAAGCATAGACATATAAGTGATTATAAGTACGCCACTGCACATCACAACATTTAAGTACAATTGTTGTTACTGAACATAAACAAGCTTTTCATAAGGTATAATAATCACTTGCAAAGTTTGCACGATACAACGCACAGTGGGATCTAGTTAACAAAAAGTTTAAAAAAGCAAAGTTTTTCAAAAAAATCGGTATCTCTTAAAATATAGCAGATATCAAAAATTTGACAGATTACTTTCTTTGCTATGAACAAGTGATTCAATTGACGTACAGTGATAAAATTTAAAAATATTATTGTGAAAGTTACATGCTATTGAAATTGGAGCAAAAATCATCGTCCTCTTTAACACCCTGTATATAAAATTTTCTGACAGTTTAAGACAATCCAACTTTGGCCATTGTTTCGTAAGGGACAAATCTATCAACCATTAAAAACCGGAGATCGATGTCATATCTGGTTCAGAAAATATTAACTTTTAAATTTAGGCGAAATTTTTCTTGCTCGAAAGCAAATGGCAAGCAGTTTAGAATAGAAGGAAACAAAAAGCAGAAAATCATAAAAGATACGAAGTCGGTTAAATTCGGGCAAAGGTGCGTAATTATGGGCCCAATAAGATGCCGCAAAAAAATTAAATAAAAATACGGGGGCTTTCAAAATATTTGGAAAAATCGAAAATTTTGCGTTTCGGTTTTTATTTTTTGCTCACTTTGCTCGATGAGATGTCCAAAAATAAAGTTAACTTTCTCATTGCTACTTTTTCAGATGGCATTATCAGATCCTTCATGCGACGTTTCGTCCTTGAGTCACCATCATCAACTTATTTATTAAAAAAAAGTAAATACAGGAACACTTTTATAGGGTATTTCCGTGATTGTTAGTGCTATCAAAAAAGTAATGTAGTTGTCATATGCTCTTTTTGGGTCAAACTTAAAATGGTGAAACAAAATTTGAAGATATTCGCTCGCTTAAGAGATCCGGGGGAAAATCAAAAAATAGACAATTTCAAAATTACTCTATAATATTTTCTTAGTTAAAAGAGATACAGAAAAATGTTTTATACAGTAGTTTATTTATAATGATTGTTGAATAATCTGCCGTTTTCAGAATAAGTATACGGAGTCAGGTAAAAAAGTTATCGGACCTAAACTCATTGTTTTAAATGGAACACCCTGCATATTTTAATCTAAAAAGATAGCATTTTAATTTCTCTTTTCAAATATATTAACACACCATGTATGATATTGGTTTCCTAGGCGATTTATTTAAACTTTATTACTTTTAAACGAAATTAAAGATTCTGATTAAATTAAAAAATAACGGAAATCATTGCAAACGTTCGGGATATGTCCTTAAATGGTTGCAGTCATTCCGGATAGCGAACAAAATATAAATTTTGGGCCATTTCTTCGTTTTTTCCACTTTCAATACAAACTGATATCATATCAAATTTTTCACAATGTTGATAAGTCATTTTCACAAATGAATATGTAAAAATGAAATTGACGTTAAATGTTAATAGTCAACATAGATGTTTCTAGGATATAGGCTATATTGTTTCATGGTCTATTGTGGTTTAAAGTCATAAAGTTTAAATAAATCGCATAGGAAACCAATATCATCCATGGTGTGTTATATATTTTAAAAGAGAATTTAAAATGCTAGCTTTTTAGATCAAAATATACAGGGTGTTCCATTTAAAAAAATGAGGTTAGGTCTACTACTGAGTCTGAAAACGGCAGCTTATTCAACAATCATTATAAAGAAACTTCTGCATAAAATATTTTTCCGTATCTCCCTTAACTAAGAAAATATAGGGTAATTTTGAAATTGTATATTTTCTGATTTTCCCCCGTATCTCTTAAGCGAGCGAAAATTTTCAAATTTTGATTTTACCATTTTAAGTTTGACCCAAAAAGAGCACATGACACCTAGATTACTTGATTGCACTAACAATTACGGAGATACCCTATAAAAGTGTCGAAAATGGGACACCGTGTACTAGGGGTATTTTATTGAAGATTGCCAATTTAAGGAACAAAACATCGGAAAACCAGTAAGTGTTGTTTACCACTGAACGTAGATTTCGGTCCTCTTTCATAATTGAAACAAAAAATCCCGACCCATATTTTAAAAAAATTAGTTGACGGTGACCTAAAGACGAAACGTCGCATGAAAGATTTGGTGATGTGAGAATAAAAAGTAGCAATGAGAAAGTGAAATTTATTATATTATTTATTATTAAAAAATAAAACGGAAACGCAATATTTTAGATTTTTCCAAATATTTGAAGGCCTCTATATTTTCTTTGATTTTTTGAGGCATATTATTGGGCCCATAATTTAGCCGACTTCGTATCTCATACCGTTTCGGATATCCCAATGGTAAAGGCCGAATTTGAAACACCCTGTAGAGTTCATCCTTATCCGGGACAACCTGTATATGGCATATAAAAGCAATGACACAGTGAAACAACTGAGTGCCTATAAAATCTAAATATTTTGATGGACTCGATCAAACCACTTTAGTGAACAAGGGACTTAGTGTTTAAGTTATATTTAAGTAACTTATACATGTAATAATATATATCTAAGGATAAAGCAACTTTGGTTCTATTAATTCAGTCCACAAAAACTTCCTGTATCTGGGCGGCTGTATATCTGCTTCATCATTTAACGACAATTTACCGGATGGAGCTACAAGTTGTTCTTCACCACCTGTAACGAAACTACTTTTATACGGAGTGTCTCAGATTAAGCAAGCACTACTGACAAGAAAAGTCGATGCGCAATAGCTAATTTCACGTAGGAAAATCAAATTGTATAGACTATAACAAAGTTTACATTATACCGTTGACCTTTACGGCAATAAATCAACTATCTCATTAATCCCCATCGTGTAGGTTCCAATGTTAATAGTGGCAACGTTGTAAAGCATCTTTAAGGCAAATGGTATCGCCGCGGAGGTGACGTTTAGAAATTTCGGTAATTTCCCGACCGCCCGAGTCCGAATACTAGCAATGATTGCCCATTTTACTCATAGTCCGCGTCGTAGATAAGGGAGGTAGACCAAACCCGAACAAACCCCAGTGCCTCGAAATAGAAGTAAAGCTTGAGCTTATGGGAACCATAAAAACAATGCCAGAATGTCCCATTTCCAATACCATCATAAAATAATTCGAGAGGAGTTATCTGATCATGAATCGCACCTTTTACCGCATCGGTTTGGTTGCTTTTGCTTAATGTCATAATAAGTAGTCCTGGGAAAAACCGATGATTTTAATAATCGAGTACTTGATACTTGAGCGATTTTAATAATCGAGTGAATCGCTTGAAATTTCAATTCACCAAGCGATGACGTCACCGACTGCTCGACCGGCAGCCTAGCCGTTTACATGTGATCAGGTAGGGTATTTAGCAGGCACGTAACTACGGGTGGGCACAGGTTTAGCTAAAGAATTGTAGTAGCCACCAAAGAAATTCCAGAAATTTATTTATTTGTGAATAATGAATTTTTACCACATGTCTGATACCACACAAAAAAACTGCAAAAAATCACCCAAATATGCATTTATTGTTCGGGTTTATTCTTGTGCTTTTTTAAAACAAAAAGTATTACCAAGAGTTATTTTTCTTCACATCTTTTTCAATCTACAAGCATAAAATAAGTAGGTATTTAAAATGGCTTGTCAAATTCTTCCACTTTAAATTATCAGGTGCCCACTGTGTGCCCTTCAAAAATGTAGGCTTAGTTACGCGACTGGCAAAATAAGAAAATAGGTGATTATTTTTTTTAAATTCATGTTTATAGTTACCTAAAAGTTCCTGTTAAAATTTAAGAATGTTTACTTTTGGTTACAAAGAAATTTGTCAATACCTATGTTTGGTTAACTATTTTGCTCGTTTTCTTATTTTCCATTAACATTTTCTATAATGTATGTTATTTTGAAGAAGTCTTCTTGAGTTTAATAATAAAAAGTTCCTGTTTAGATTTTAAAATGTTTACTAGAAGATTACCAACGAATTTTTCTATATATTTTGTTAACCATTTTGTTCGTTTTGTTATTTTTATTTAGAATTTCTATTATTATGTTATTTCTGAGAGATCTAGAGTTTATAGTAAATAAAAAGTATATCCTTTAATTTTTAATATTTACAATCGGAGACCTAAACTACGCCGCTGGCTAGTCAGTTAAAACAAAACTTTACAAAACCCATGTCGCGATGACTCCGCTAAGGGATTTGGCATACTTTTTTATATGCACCTTCTCGTTTATACGCCTTTAAGAAAGACGTATGTCGTGTACCTGCTCAGCGTCAAACTCGAACGTCGCCAATCGGATGGCGCGGCGCGTAGACCGAAGGTCGTCTATCAAGTGACGGGCGATATTTTTCGGTTTTTCGCCAGAATTTATAACTAGAGTATTTCCTATCGAGCGAAAAACCGAATATACGAGCAGTTTTTTCACTCGATCACACTACAGCGGTACATTTCCGTCGGCGTCAAGCAACTATATAGATAATAACGCCTGAATAGATAACTCGAGCGGTTTTTTTAATAATCGAGCGATGTCGGTTATTTCAATAATCGAGTGATCAAGCGGTCTTTCGCTCGAGCGATCAGAACACTGATAATAAGATTAAGGACGCCACCCCAGTACCCCCTAGAAAAAAAAGCTATCTATGGCACTGGTTCAGTTCTTGAATAGAAAATAGTAAAAAAATACCTATATTTTTTAAACCGAAAGAACAGAATAGTTCAAAATTACTACATAAAGAAGTTATTCCCAAAGCCACTGCAGATTCTTAAAAATGGGGTTTTCACTATTAATTAAATAGTTAATCTTAAAATTACAAAATTTTGCCGATACCGATTATCGGCCATATTTACCGATACGCCGATGTACCGATATTTATATCGGTCCCGGCCGATCACTAGAAAATATTGCAACAATAGTGATTTCAGAACCATAATATTTAAAACGTTCGCCTAATTGAATTTTTTTTTTTTAAAATAATGAAACATTGCCATTTTGAGTGCTGGAGAATTGCAAAGCATAGCAAAGATGTAACTTTAATTTATTACAATAATTATAGTATCTTGAAGTAGATCAGTACTTACGTAAAATTTTAAAATATACAGTCTTACTATCCAGTGGGTACATTTCCAACTTTCCAACTATATAATTGGAAACTTGAGGTGTATAATCTTGAGTCATTATAAATACCTAAAATTTCAAACGTAAATTACTAATTGAAAATACTTTTATTTAAAATTATTTTACCTTGAAAGCAATTACATCTCCGACTTTTGGTACCAATTTATTTGTCATCAGAGGCGCCTTTGAAATACTCTCCTCTCCAAAAATCGACTTATTTTCCATAATAGGATCATCGTCTTCATCACTTAAAGTCATCACGTCTGGGACGAGTGATTGGTTTTCATTTATATCGGACGCTTGTTGTTTCACTTCATCCTCAGTTTTATTTGCTGTCCTGTTATCAGTATTAGTTTCATTTATTCCATCTCCTATTATAAGTGGTTTTTCCTCTAATGTATCCATCTGATCTTCATCACCAACAGCACCATCAAACTTAATATGTATCCTGGGGCATGCTTTCACATTCATGGGTTTTACGTCATAGGTAACAGGCGTTGGTGTTTCTTCACTCTCATTCTTCTTGGATTTTTTTCTATTTTTCCGAATTCGTTTCCTCTTGGTAACAAATTGACTCGATGTATCGCTATCAAGTGATATAACAGAATCAGATTCGCGCAAACGATCTAACAATGGCCCTACAACTCCAAATCTTTTCACTGCTGTTACATTTCTTGCTTTGGCCGCAGAGTTATTTAGAGAAGTATTGGTAGAATTCAGGGAGGAACTTAAATAATACGTGTCAACGTCTATTGATGAGGTATCTAATGATACATTAGTTGGTTCCATTTCTTCAGATAATGATCTCGTTGTTAGAAGATCCTCTGTGTTTATAATTTGTGTTTCAGAAGAAGTTTTCTGATTTTCTAAATCATTAACAATGTTATTGGATACAGGAACGACATCTACAGAGTTTTTAATAAGGTTTACGGCAATATCAGTCTTAGTTTCGAAACTGTCCAATGAGCAAGGTTCTCTCTGATCTAAAAATTCCTTGGTGTAATTAGATGCTTCATTATCTGGTATTTCCACCTTTTTACTAAATACATTATTATCTTGCTCCTTAACCTGTTTATTTAGTTCTGGAGAAATATTTTTTTCGAATGTATTAATCACCTCCTTAACATAATTTTTAGGAGGTGTATAAAAAGATTCGTCTGAGCTGTGATGGATGGTGGTAGACCCTTCTATGTTTTCATTCAATGTCCCGACTGAGATTTCACCGTTCGTAGTACTCTGGGATACATTAGGTTGTTCAATTATCTGTTTGCTCGGGTTTTCCACAACATCAATTTTGACAATGTTGACTTTATTTTTAGCCAAATATGAAGCAGTTATTCTCGAAGGTGCTGAATACCGGCTAAAAGTTTTTAAAGGTGTATCTACGTGTCTCGAAAGGCGAACAGCATCAGGCAAGTTTGATCTACCCAAATCGTTGCAATTTTTTAAATGACTTTGTAACTTGGGTAAAACATTTTTTATATTTGAATCCACCGCCACATTGGATGAATGCTTCTTAATATACTCATCGGCTTTATGTCTAAATTTTTTCTTAATGTCAATTATCTTTTGTGAACTTTCAATGTTACAAATCTGTCTTTCGACGATGCCCTGATTTTGATTCGTCTTGTGTGACACTTCATTTTCATAACTATTCTCAATGGGTAGATTCTCACTGTTATGATTAACTTTTTTCTGTTTAATTTTAGTCCTGAGAGCCCTCTCTAAAACTACACTTTCATTGGTTTCTGATTTTTTCTTTTTACGAGGTACATCATCGTTGGAACTACAGCTCGAAATAGGGGTAACATCAATGTGTTTTTTCTTGCCCTTTTTCTTCTTTCCTGTAGACGTTTCATCAGAGTCCTCAAGCACTGGTTCTAGTGGTCTTTTGTGTTTTTTATGTTCTTTCTTAGATGAAGATGTTACAGTTAAAATTGACGGTCTTGCGACTTCGTGTGGTTTGCAGGGTCTTACACTAAAAAAAAATGTATCTACTGATATTAACAAAATAGAAAAAGGTTGCATAAAGAATTTAACCGAATAATATACAGGGTGTTATGGAAATTTCTTATTATATGTGTGATGTGGGATGATGTGAGAGATAAAACTGTAAATAATTTAATAACAATTAAGAACTGGCTTCAGACCTATAAACTAACCTTAAACTTAACAAAAAAGAACTACATAGCTTTTTCGCTTACTAATGCAAACAGACCACAATATAATTCCATTGTAGTGGATGATCATTGTATCAGGGAGGCATCATCTACTAAATACCTTGGAGTTGTAATTGATAGCTTTCTTAAGTGGCAGCCACATATTGATTATGTCTCCAACAAGATTCGTAAACTCATTCATAAATTTTACTTGTTAAGAGAGTTTTTAAATAGGAAGACGCTTGTAATGATCTACAAAGCTTTTGTAGAATCAATAGTAAGATATGGAATATTGGTATGGGGTGGACTTTATAATAATAGCCTGTACAAATTAAACATCATACAGAAATATATATTAAAAATTATTTTCAGAAAAAATAGATTATACCCTACACATTTACTTTTTAATAAAGATATTTTTAGCATTCGAACAATTTATATTCACACAATTTGCTATCATATGCATACTCGATCTAATTTGAGACTTGTTGTTGATCATGCATATGGAACAAGAATCAGGCTCAGCAAGCAGATTAAACTACCAATAAGTAATAATAATCTTAATCTGAGATACATAAATTATTTTGGTCCTAAACTCTATAATTTATTGCCGGATAAAGTGAGAAATTGCCCTAAAGTAAAAAGTTTTAAATTATTATGTAGGAAAGTGATTTTTGAGAATGGGTATCAATTTGAAAGGAATTGTGAATAAATTGATTAATTGCAAATATATAAATATATAATAAATATTTAAATGGGTGGCTCCTTGAGTGTCCTAGAGAACTGCTTCATATAATATTTTTTTATTCGATCGTTTTAAAAGTGGGGTAACGCCAACAGGCGAGTGATTTTTAAATCTCTCTATACTGCTGTCAGCGTTTTTAACTCTCTTTTAAAGGTACTAAAAGATTTTACGCATTTAATGGTATGTGAAATGAAAGAATAATATAATGGTATTTAGTTATATTTATTTCATGAACATACAACAAAGATTAAAGCTAAAATACGACCTTGTTATTAACAAATTAAACTATTTTTTAAATAGTCCATCTCTCAGTGGAGTGAAATTATGAAGAGGTAAAGAAACTCATAGTCTGTTTCAGTAGTTAAATAAACAATATTTTAATTTCCATACATGTTTCGAAGGCAGGGTATACGCATCAGCTTCAGTGGAAAATACTTAAGAAGTAAATGTTAATAAAATAAATAAAACCCTATCCATTCTAATATTTTGTTTTTATAATTAGGAAAGCGTAAAATTTTTTTGCCTGGTTATCCATATCACAACCGAACACAGCGCACGTCATATTACGAAAATTCAGATATTTATTTTAAGGTGAACTTTCAAAACTTCCATAAAAAACTACGGCAAACGGCACCCACTACGTGGCGACCAGTTTTGCCAAAAGTAATAGGTTGACTGTTCGAGATCTAATAGAATAGTAAAAATGATGTCAGAGTCAGGTCGTTATTTTCCTATGATTTGGGGGCCACCTCCAGATTGAACATACATTTCATATGGGGTGCCCCACAGCAAGAATTAACATCTCAATAATTGTTAAACTAGTAATGGATATATTACAATTGTAAAAGACTGACAACGCTGGTGACAACAAGCGGGGGTGGCCGAGCAGCTTCGGCTATCGTCGCCCGGTTCGAATGGCGCGGCGGATGTTTTAAAAGTGTGTCGGAATCTTTTCTTATTTTAGTGGTATTTCAGTAATGTGCGTTATATTTCTATGAAATTAATATACATACTGGTCATATATGGGTAAATATACGAAAAGAACAATTATTTTTTGGCAGAAATAGAAATTATAGCGGACCTTTTTTATTATGTCTGTTATAAAGTTTAGAACTTCTCTTATATATAAATTAACTTAAAAACGTAGATTTCAACAAATATTTTACGAATTATAGCCATTTTTTTAAAATGGGGTCGCACGGAACTGACGGGTACCTACTCCCACGGGACTGAAAACAACAAATAAATAAACCATATTTTTTTCAATGTTGCACCTAACATTAAGTAAATCTCCCTTTAAAGAAAAATCCTTTTATTATAAAAAATCTTTACATTATAAAGGTAAGAAAACGAACAATACTTAACTAACACAACTCATAGAATGAGTACAAAAAAAAAACTAATCTATCAAACTTTTTCAAAAACATTGATGGTGTCTTTAAATCTGTAAAAGATTCTGTTTCCTTTAAGAATCAAATTAGGTTCCGGCAAAATACCAATAATCTGTTCCTCAGTAATATAACTCTTATCTGCGTCATCTAATTTAAAAAGTTGTGGATCATCCTGTTTTTTGCTTACTATCTTTAAAAATGTCACTAAAACTTCTTCCTCGTCTAATTCACCTTGACAGACCCCAATATATTTGTAGTTCGTATGATCTTTTTTATTTTGATTGGACATGGAAACTAGTACATACGTTCCTGCTTTAATATTTTTTTTATTTACGGATTTAGGAAAACATGAAGACCCCGCTGCATGCTCGTCATCACTAGCATAAATATCCTCATATCTAATTTTAGTGTTAGGTAAATTTGGCATAGTCACGGAGGAATCACTGGAGGAAGAGCTAACATTAGATGCTTCAGAAAAGCTATTGTGGTCTGGGTACATAATCACTCCTAATTCATAATGACTACAAAACTAATCGCAGCTGCAGGACATTCGTCGCAGCCAAACTTTAAATGTATCGACATAAGTTTTTACTTGTCTGATATTCATTGTACCTACAAATACCTTGGCTGGAGTGTTATTAATAATGTTTCTGATTTTCTCTATTTCATCAGATTTAATTTCAAAGAATGTGACTCCAGGACAATTTTCTTTTAAAATTTTCAGTAAGTCTTTAAAATGGGCTATATCTTTTCCTTCCGCGACTATTCTATCCGCTGTTCTTTTACAAACACCTCCTATACCGTCAGGTGCCCCTTTGCCGTGACCGGCTTCTTGATAATTCCATGTAATCTCATTCACTCCAGGAATATATTTGTTGACATGGTGAGCAATAAATGAAAACATTGTCTTATTCCGGTATTGCGCTGAGGGGCTATCGCTCAGAAAATGTAACTTTGAAATGCCTCTTTTCGAATATTGCATCAGGATGGGTTCAAGGTGGGCCCATATTGATGCAGGCCCATGTTCCAAGTTCTCCGAAAGGGTAGAAAAGCATTCTGATCCAGACTTTGTATACGTTACTACGGTATGCATGGAAATTTGCTGCCTGGAGCCTCCAAAGTGAAATGACTGGACTTCTTCTGAGTACTTGAGGTTATAATTTTCACTGAAATCACAGTGTATTAGCACCTCATCTTCTCCAAGCGATTCTTTAAGTTTAGTAATATAAATGTACTGGTGAGTTATTCGAGCTTTGTGTGCCATAAATAATATTAATTCTTGTTCAAATTTTTTTTTGAACTCGCCAAATTTTATCAGAATTGGCGTCTTGGCTATTTTATTTGTATACTTAGTTGTTCTAGATTTCTTGTCAAAATAACTTTTCCTTCAAATTTACCCACTTCAAATATTGCAAATTCTCATCCGGAAGACAGTCATTGTAAAAGATAACTGAATCCTTGCAGTCTTTACACTTTCGTAGTAAACAGTCTTCCTTTTGGACGTCACAGCAAATATTCTGTATGATTTGTGAAGGAGTTTTTGAAATAATTATTTTATTTGAGAACAAACAGTCAACCATTAGTTCCATATTTGCGTGGACTAAACATTTACAGGTTTCTCTTTCAGAAATCTTCATGATTTTTACCCAAAAGGGTCGCCATCGGCAAAATAAGCTATAGCTAATTTTAATATCTGAATTACTCTTGGAAAAACTGAGATACAGATTTTTCATTGTATTTAGTAGTAGTCGTTTCTGTTTTGTAATTTTCTTTTTTGTAATATAGTCCTTTTTTCCAGGACAAAGGCGGCTGTTATTATCTTGCTGGTAGAAACTTTCTACTTTCTTTTTGACATCTGTCTGTTTGTTAATTCTCGACTTATATTTTCTACCCACTTGCAATAATGTTTTTGTGGAGTTGGCCTTTAACACTCTAAACTTAAAATATTTTGCACATTGAGTTTTAAGCTTGTACTTTTTTACCACCTTTCCTTCAACCAATTTTTTAAAAACTTGCCTCTCTTGTTCACTTTTAAGGCTACTAAATGAATCTTGCAATTGATGTTTTATAACTTCACCAAAAAGAAATTTCTTCTTTACTTCTTCCACTTTTTTAGGGTCGCTTATGCATACTTCAATGGATGCATTTACTTTTGTTAAAGGGGTGGTTGGACTCTTAGAACATTGGGGTGCATTTAATTTTTGTTCTTGTTGTTGATAACGAAAGCATCTCTTTCTGTATCTGTTTACTTCTTGTTTATATTTTTTCACCAGAGAAACCAACTTTTCTTTCTCTCTGTGACGTCTAACGCATCTTCTATTTGACTCATTGGATTTTACTTTCCTCTTTACTTCTTTCTTACGTGTGGAAGTTTCTTTAACAGCAGTATTCTTATTGACATCTTTCTTCTTGTTGGATCTGCTACGCTTTGAGTATTTTTTCCACTCTTTTCTCTTTCTCCGCTGACCCCTTGGAGTCATGTCCTTGATGCTTAATCTAATTTTTTGCTCTTTTTGTCGTTGATATTTTTCTTTTCCTTTTCTTTGATGTTCTGCCCATTTGACTGGATTGTCCTTAATTTTCTGTCGCCTTTCTTTCTCTAGATCTCGCTTTCTTTGCTTCTGCTCTTCAGTTAATGGTTTTGCCATGTTACCTGGTTAAAAAATGTAGACTATGAGCTATAATGTATGCTAAAGCCAAACTGCCAGTTCCGTGCTTATCTAGTCAGTTCCCTGTTATTATTTTGGCATGGAACTGACGGCACGGAACTGTCATTTTTTAAGAATAATGTTCATAACTTTAAAACGCAAATCAATTTTTAAAATATAAAATAACAAGATTAAAAAGTATTACATTTTTTAACCTTTACCTCTTGAAATATTCTGGTTGCCACAGTATATATACTAAAAAAACGTTGGCACGGAAATGTCAGAATAATAGTGTAATAGACGTTGATGGTTCGGAATAAAACATCAGCGGACATTAGCCATGCTATAGGTATATTTAAAGAACTACATTTTTAATCAGTCTTGATATCAACAACCTACTCAAAAAAAGGTTGAGTATTGATTCTTCTCTCTCCTGTCACAATCATCCTTATATTATCTTATTATAACCTTAACTACTTAATCTACAACCTTAACCCATAAGGTTCATGTCCTTGTTATTGTTATACTATTATAACTAATAACATCATTAGCACGTCTGACCATCGATCGTGATATTGAAATCAGAACCAATGTCAAATAATATTATAACAATAATAAACCAAACTGTTTTACAAGATATGAGTAAAAATAGAATATGCCTCTATTTTTACCTCACACCTCCCTTGGGAAAGGAAAAAAAAAATCAAAGGTCTAGAATTTTGATTTTTTTTTTTTTTAGACCTATGTATATTATATATATACATATTACGCTGCACTAACTAAATATGTGCGCTAACTTAATTCTATAATTATACTTTTATAACTATAATTTATTTGACTATAATTTCTATAAACTATAAATAACAACTATAACCTCTATAAATGTCGACTATAACCGGTTTTTTAAAATACAATATATATAATGTTTTGGCCATTGTTCACTTTTTCACTTACACTGCAGTTATATTATTGTTTTTTCCGTTTCCGTACACTCGCGTTCTATTATAGGCTGCTAAAAATATGTTTTCCTTTGACTTTTTGATGCCATTAAGTTATTTTATATCATTGAATGCTCGCTGAAATCTGTACCTTAACTCTAACGGATAACTATCAAAGTTATATAAAGGATCTACTTCCTTTAGTATATTTGAAGGCAACTTTGAAGTTTTACCAAAAACAAGTTCGTATGGCATGTAACCCGTTTCAGAGTGGACACTATTGTTGTAAGCAAAAGACCAAAATGGTATCCAAGTACTCCAGTTTTCTGGATTTTTGCCTATTTGCATACGGAAATATGCCTCTAATGCTTTAGAAGAATTGTCTAACATTGTTTGGCAGTCTACAGCCAATGTGACATTTAATGTATTTACTTGGAGCATATCGCATGCTATCTTTAAAGTGGCGGCTAAGAACTCGGTTTCTTGATTTGAAACTATCTCATTAGGAATTCCATATCTTAAAATAAATTTTTCAACAAAAATTTTTGCTACTGTTTCTGCATCATTATTATTTAATGAATAACATTCCGCGAATTTACTTAGGTCGCACTGTAGGAGTAAAATATATTTATTATTTTCTATATCGGGTGCAAAAGGACCTACTAAATTTAATTTAACTCTCTGAAATGCCGAAGTGGGAATCATTTTTATAGATTCAATAGTTCGTTTAGAATATTTATGTCTTCGACAATCATCACACTTTTCAATAAAATTTTCTACGTCGTTTTTTAAATGTATCCACGAGTAATATTTTTTAATATTATTATACATTCTATTAATGCCTGCATGACCTCCTGTCTGCAATAAATGAAAATCGTTTAAAATTATTTGTTGCGTTTCGCGATTCGATATTTTTTTTATATTTTTAATCACAGATATTTGTATACCGGTATCTCCTATCAATTTCATATTTTTCAAAAATTCTTTTAAAAACTGCGCATTATTTTCGTCTTTAATAACCATTAATTTGCAAATATTTTGCTTATTACACACGGATATCAGGTCTCTCAACGATGCACTAAAGGCTAACGCCGATCGAGATGTCTGATTTTTGTACTCCGGAGTGTTATTATTTTTGAACTGCAGGTCTCTCAACGGTGCACTTAGGGCCAACGTCGATCGAGGATCCTGGTTCATATAAATAATATTTATATCTTTAAAATAGACGAAATTTCCTACACGGTAATCATATTTTTTATTTTTACACTGCTCAATAAACTCTAAATTGGAGATAAAACAAAGTTCACATGGCTCTAAAAGCCGTTTATCTAATTTTCCTACTTCTGGGTGACCGGTTTCTATTTTGTCTGTTTGTCGGTTGGCGGCTGCTCTCGTAATAGCAAAAAGAGATTCATTTACCGCCTTACCTAAACTTTTAAGCTTTTCCACATCTAATTCTGTGTGGGATAAATCTTCGGTTAATTTATTTTCCCTAACATTTTTAACGACAAAATCGTATTCTTCTAAAATGAATCTAAATTTTGTTAGTCTATTAGACGAATTCGTCATACTAAAAAGAGAAATAAGCGGTTTACAATCCGTTTCAAGTGAGAATTTTCTTTCGTACAAATAAGGTCTGAAATGTTTCATAGCCCATACCATGGCCAAGAGTGCTTTTTCAAAATTACAATAATTCCGTTCTGCTCTATTCAATGATCGACTTGCATACGCAACAGGCTTTCCGTCCATATTTGACAAAGTAGCCCCTAAGGCGAAATCTGAAAATTCTGTTTTTAATCTAAATATATTGTCTTCCGCAAAATTTGGAAACTGTAAAATTGAAGAATTTTCTAGCTCATTCTTTATTAACTCAAAAGATTTTTGACATTCTTGTGTCCAGTTAAAAGAAATATTTTTCCTACTTAAATTATTCAATGGAAAAGAAATTTTTGCGAAATTTGGAATAAATTTTCGATAATAATTAGCAAATGCTACAAATCTCTTAGTTTCATTTGCATCTTTAGGTACGGGATATTGCTGAAGGACTTTAAGTTTCTCTGTATCAGGAAAAACACCATCCGCGGATATCACATGCCCAAGATACAAAATTTCCTTCTTTAAAAATTCGCATTTATTAGGATTAAGTTTTAAATTAACTTCTCTGAGCCTTTGAAAAATTTTCACTAAATTTTTGTTATGATTTTCTAAACTGTTTCCAAATACAATTAAATCATCTAGATACACAAAACAACTGTCATAATTTAAGCCTGCCATAGCAATCGTCATTATTCTAGAGAACGCGCTTGGACTAATTTTTAACCCCATTGGAAGTCGTGTCATTTGATACTGTCCCCTGTCAGTCATAAAAGCTGTAAATGGTCGGCTAGACTCGTCCAAAGGCACTTGGTAGTATCCTTGGGACAGGTCTAAATGTGAGAAGTACATAGCCCCTGACAAAGAATCTAAAATTTCTGTTATAGATGGAAGTGGAAATTTCTCATCATCCCTTAATTTCTTATTAAGAAGGCGAAAGTCGATGACTACCCTAAATCGTTTAACGCCTGTTTGGTCGGCTTTCTTAGGAACAACTAATAGTGGTGCAGACCACTTAGATTTGGCCTCTTCAATAATTCCATCTTTTAACATTTTACTGACTTGTTTATTAATTTCTTCCTTCTGCGCCTGTGGTAATTTATATGGCTTTACAAAAGACGGCGACGCGTCGGGTTTAAGCCTTAACGTTTGTTTATAAATATTTGTCGTAGAAAGAGGATCATCGGGTAAATGAAAAACGTCCGAATATTTCGCGCAAATTTTTTGTATTGAAAATGTCTCTTCTCTATTTAAATGATTATTATTAATTACACTTAATACATTATCTATACGTTTCACCGAATTACGCTCAGTTTCGAGAAAACAACACGTTTCATAATCATTAAAATTTTCGAGCTTAGGATAAAAATTCCTTAATGTAACTTCCGTGTCGCGTGTATTTAAAATCTTTACAGGTATCATATTACCTTGCGGCCGGACTAACGCGCTTGCTATATAAATTCCGCTACCTATTTCTTCCGGTAATACTATGCAATCTTCATTTTTGTCAATTTTGCAAAATTTAATTACCTCACACCTTGCAGGTATTTTAAAATATAATAATTGTTGTTTTGACAACAATGGCAATGAAATAGTATTATTATTTATCACAAATGAACAACTAAAGTTCTCGTAATCTATTTTGGTATTATACTTTAGGAAAAAATCTGAGCCTAAAACTCCATTTATGTCGTTTTCAAAACTATCTACTAAGTGAAAATTATGCTTGATATTTATATTATTATTATTATTTTTAAAACCAATTGTTAAATTTGCTACGCCTTGCGAATATGTTGACCCTGAAATACCGTTTATTTTTATTTTCTTTACCGTATTTATATGTTCATGTTTATTTACAAATTTTTTAAATATAACACTTATGGAAGCACCCGTATCAATTAATAATTTTAATATTTTTCCTTTATAAGTAACTTCAATAAAATTTAGACCGTTTAAATTAAAAATTGCTGTTTCAAAATTATTATTATTATTATTATTATTATTATTGTTAATATTTTTATTATTATTATTATTAGTGAATTTCCACTTATTCGTACTTCTGTTAGAATTAAAATTTCTCCGGTTATTATGACTTTGAAACTTTTTATTAAAATTACTTGACATGTATTTATTTTTGATCTGAAATTCTTGATGAGGTGGTTTATAATGTTGTATGATTTCCTCATCCTTAGCTCCCCTGATAGCATCATTTAATTTGACATAGTTCCGAGCTTTAACAATAGTGCGCAATTCCTTATTTTTTAAACCATTTGCGAACATGTTAATTGCAAGTTTTTCGTTAACGTTAAGTAACAATTTTAAAGCTTCTTCATTGTCATCCGATTGAGCAATAGTTAGGTCAAGCATTAGCTTTTCGATAATTCTACCAAAATCATCAATCGATAGGCTTGCCTGCCTAGTACCACACAATTGAAAGAACAATGCTGGCGCCGACTTTTTCGTAAGAAAATGAGTTTTCAAATCGGCTATCAATGCTTTATTTGTTTCATAAGTTCTCTGCAATCTTACATTACCGTTTACTGATAATCTAGTCTTTAGCACATAATTTGTTAAACTCTTTTTCCCATCGTTATTTAAAAATGAATCATATAACTCAATGCCATCAATTAGTCGCTGGGTCACATTCTCTGTACCATCCATGCGTGGCAACAAAGATGCGGCCGTTAAAAAATCAAATTTTTCAGCCATTATAATAGAAATTCAACGAACAACAAAAAAATAGCGTAAACTTACGGTCCTTAAACACTTTCGAATGTTGAATGAATGAAATTACAGATGCTTCGGGTCTCCATTATCCATAACGTCATGAGCCATTAGTCCCACGTTGAGTACGAGCGGCTTTTTGCCTCACCTTTCTTCAACAAAGGCCTCACACGTACATTCGCCTTCGTGGACATGGTCTGGTCATTATCTTGTTACTGCGGGCTGGCCCATTTGAAATATGCTTAAACTTTGGACTTACACTTTCCATTTTTCACTACTTTCACTGATAACTAAATTTTTATTATATAATATTGGACTTGCATGACTAAGTCCACTGGCAGGATCGCCATGTAATAGATGTTGATGGTTCGGAATAAAACATCAGCGGACATTAGCCATGCTATAGGTATATTTAAAGAACTACATTTTTAATCAGTCTTGATATCAACAACCTACTCAAAAAAAGGTTGAGTATTGATTCTTCTCTCTCCTGTCACAATCATCCTTATATTATCTTATTATAACCTTAACTACTTAATCTACAACCTTAACCCATAAGGTTCATGTCCTTGTTATTGTTATACTATTATAACTAATAACATCATTAGCACGTCTGACCATCGATCGTGATATTGAAATCAGAACCAATGTCAAATAATATTATAACAATAATAAACCAAACTGTTTTACAAGATATGAGTAAAAATAGAATATGCCTCTATTTTTACCTCACAATAGGTTACAGAGCACAAAATTGTATTTTTGATCGTATTTCCGCGAAAATTAAGCAATAAGTACCGTTCTCTTCAGCTTTCCAATGAAAACTGAAGCAAGGTCAACATATTAACCCATTTACCACGACTATCCGCCACGCGGTATTCGAGTTGCAACCGTTTTTGTTTCTATGCGCGGAAATGGGCGCCAATTCATGGACAGGGATTAAGGGTAAATAAATTGCAGAAAAATGTTTATTTACAAAATATATTATTTCCAATAGAAAAATATTTTATTTTGTAACCTATTTATAAAATAAATATTAAATATATTTTGATTTAAGGTTTATCTGGATGTCTTAAAGTATAGAGGTTTAGCGTGGGACATGGCAGGGAACTGACATTTAAGAGTATTTTTATAAAAAAAAAATATTGGCAATCAAAATTAAAACCTCAGATTATACGGCAGATTAGGTCAGATCAATATTGTTATGTTAGAATATTATTTGTGCCATGAAAAGCCTTTGTTTCTTCAGAATAAGGTGAAACAGGTAATTAAACACTTTTCGTATATTTACCCATATTATTCTTTCCTTTCATATACCATTACATGCATAATACCTTTAAAATAGAATTAAAAACCCTGAGAGCAATATAAATCCCCATAAGAAATTTAAAGAGTCGCTCTCTCTTGACGTCAGTGCGCGCGGCCGACGAGATTGGGATGGTTAGATATCTTACCTTTAGTTATTGTATCATGCTCTGTGGCGATGTTACAAAAAACACGTGTTACGTGCAATGTTGCCAAACTGAAATTTCATATAAAAATAATATTTAGCTTACCCACCTATGGTTTGTTTCTAAATAGAAAGTAAATCCAGGTCGCACACATTTTTAGTTTTAGTGGGTAAAGCTTATACCCACTAAAGCCCCTTCCGCCATTTTCTTCCAATCTCAGAACATAACCCAGTATATCGTCAGAGACACAGAACACATAGTATAACACTGAACAAATTACCATAAGTCACTTAAAGAAACACACACACACACACACACGTTTCAAATTAGTTTTTCGAAGATAGGCACTTGTCACACAACTACACACTTGTCACACACACTAATGCATAATTACACTTTATAACACACACTACGAACAAACCCGAACAAGCGCACATAGGAGATGGCACACAAATTGGCCCTTTATGTTAGCCCTCCTTGCCTTGTTACGCCCGAGTACTTTCAGGTCTTGTTTCACAGCAGCTAAAACATTTTCCTCTGCGGGCCTGTCGCTAACGTATGTGAGTATCTCGCTCGTCCTCTATCAATGTTCCTATTGATTATTGAAACTATCGTAATCTCTTAATTGTTGAACCATAGATATAAATGTTCTTTCCCCAGCGCCTCCCGGTTTGGGAAATCAATCTTTCCATGTACAAGATTTTTGCTTGTCGGGGATTTTACTGTTCTGCTTCCTGCTAGCACAAAACCATATCAGTTCGATTGAAGTTCTTGGCATTTTCAAGTAGAATACAAAAAAAAACGTTCGAAAAATACCCAGAATTTAAATTTAAAAAATATGAATTTTGTCCTACAGCAGAGAATAACAATAATGCAGGAAAATAATATTACAGAAGGAAATTACACAACTTATGAATTTAAACCTATAACACAACGACAAGGAGACAACGCTGGATTTCTAGATATTAGTATTTCGTAGTTTGCAACATCATCAACAACTCCGATCCGAAATTCACAGGTCGAGTCACCCCTTTGAATAGTTCGTTTCATATTCAAAGAGCCACCCAGAGAACCGGCCGAATGTCAGACTCAAACGAACAGTGAACCAACGAACGTTTAGTTATTTCCAGTGAAGACAGAAGTGCGTACAAATTTACGGGAGAAAAAAAAGGATAAACCAAAATCGATGTCCCTATATGAATTTCGCGGGTTTGTGAGGTTACGTGCCGGTTCTGTACTAAAACATTATTTTGTATAAATAATTTTTTTATACAAATTATGGAACTAGTTTTTAACAAGGTAAGAGAGTATGTATTTAAAGAAAATTGCATTTTTTTCTAAACAATGCCGAATCAATCAAATGGTCATCGACTTCTGATATGTGTTTTCTAATCAGTTAAAGACAAAAGTGCATACAAATCTACGCGAGAATTAATTAAAACGACGTCCCCATGTGAATTAATGTGATTCTGCGAGGTTATGTGCCGGTTTTCTACTAAAAAATATTTGGTATGTGTGTAATTTTTTATAAATTAAGTTGGTTGTGCATGTGTGCATGTGGTTTAAATAAAATTGATTTTTTTTTCCAAAGAGTGAAAAATAAACAACATCGACTCGGCCATTGACCTTCTAAAGAGTTTAACGTGTAAATATTACAACACCGGTCACAATTCATATTGACATAACCTATCCCAATGTTGGTTGCTTACATCTTTCACCAGTTTGTTTACATTTTTCGCCAGTGCCACATACGTGGTTTCTCTGGTTTGTACAGGGTGGCCAACTAAACGAGGTAAGCGGCTATATCTCGGAAACCGTTCACCGTACAGCTTTCGGAAAAAAATATTTATAGGAAAAGTTGCCAAGAGAAATTGCTGGAAATTATTTGCAAGTTTGTAGGCCGGCCGCTAGGGGGCGTAACACGAATAGTAATTTGTTACCAGTCGATTTCTCTACAATTGGCATAGGTAAGGTATATTGATAATACTTGTAAATAAATCTCACTTGTATCGTGAACAACTTTGCTTAAACACTTTTTTCTGTAGCCCTGCAAATAAAGTGGTGGGGGTAACGCAAACATCGATTTGCAAAAAATTCAATATCTCAGGAACGCCTTATCTGAAAATATTCAAATTGGTGATATTTAAAAGAGCTCTTCTTGCTTTATTAGCTACACTTCAAGCAATGTCTATGTCATTTTTACTGTAGTCGCTAGATGGCGCTTTCGACAGATTTAACATATTTATCGGTTTTCTCGAAAAACTTAAATGCAATGGTAAATATGTTATTACACCAGCACAGAGAGGAATAAAGGCCAGAGCAAACGGTGAAAACCGCAAGTTCCTATCTTTTTTCTAACCGGAGATATCAATAAAAAATTAATTTATATCCTACTAAATCTCCCGCCCGGTACTTACATATGTTGCAAAAAATAAGAAGGCTTTGGAAACAAAATACATATTATATATAATAGTAGTATTGGGAAGAAACGTTCATTTTATTTTAAAGAAACGTATTCTAGTGCTTCCTTAAATACTCAAACTGTCTGCCATCCTGGTCCAATAATTGTACCCCCTATTATGCCACACCATACGTTGACACTCCAACGTCCTTGGTGCTGAACTTCTCGCATCCGTGAGGGTTTTCTGTAGCCCAATAATGCGTATTATGCAAATTTACCCTTCCGTCGCTATTAAAAGTAGCCTCAAAATGCAATTCTTCGCCTGCCAAGAGCGGAAGAGCACTAGAATACGTTTCTTTTGGTTTATAAAATGAACGTTTCTTCCCAATACTATTATATATAATATGTATTTTGTTTCCAAAGCCTTCTTATTTTTTGTAACATAATTGTAAGTACCGGGCGGGAGATTTAGTAGGATATAAATTAATTTTTCATTGATATCTCCGGTTAGAAAAAAGATAGGAACTTGCGGTTTTCACCGCTTGCTCTGGCCTTTATTCCTCTCTGTACTGGGATAATAACATATTTACCATTGCATTTAAGTTTTTCGAGAAAAACGATAAATATGTTAAATCTGTTGAAAGCGCCATCTAGCGACTACAGTAAAAATGACATAGACATCGCTTGAAGTGTAGCTTATAAAGCAAGAAGAGCTCTTTTAAATAACACCAGTTTGAATATTTTCAGATAAGGCGTTCCTGAGATATTGCATTTTTTGCAAATCGATGTTTGCGTTACCCCCACCACTTTATTTGCAGGGCTAGAGAAAAAAGTGTTTAAGCAAAGTTGTTCAAGATACAAGTGAGATTTATTTATAAGTATTATCAATATACCTTACCTATGCCAATTGTAGAGAAATCGACTGACAACAAATTACTATTCGTGTTACGCCCCCTAGCGGCCGGCCTACAAACTTGCAAATAATTTTCAGCAATTTCACTTGGCAACTTTTCCTATAAATATTTTCTTCCGAAAGCTGTAGGGTGAACGGTTTCCGAGATATAGCCGCTTACCTCGCTTAGTTGGCCACCCTGTACATACAGCGATTTAACCTGCTTAACAATTGAAAGCGCCATTTATGGTTATTTTTCTTCAATTTGTTTCATCTCAGGAATTGCAGGGTTTAAATATAAAGTCATTTCCATAACAACCTGTATTTAACATAAATCTAATTAGAAAATCCTCAAGAAACCAAAAAACCACATTTTGGTTGTTCCAAACATTCGGCCTTTTTAGGGCTTTCTAGGGGTTGAGGGTTGTTCGACTAGATTTTGGCATTATAGGGACTCTAGATCATGAAAAAATATATTACCTATTTTTGTCTACTAATATTGATTGTCTATAAGAACATAGTTTATTATTAGCCGGCGACCAATATCTTGAAAATAACGAAAAGATTTAATAGTACATTACGTATCAAGGGCCGAAAAGAGGCTTTTACGGACGAGATGCGGAGATTGCCGACCGAGCCGAAGGTGAGGGAGGCCACCGCACGAGTCCGGAAAAGCCTCCGACGGCCCGAGATATGTACCATATTTTTTTTTACAAGTGCTCAGAAGCTTTGATGCTAAATAAATAAAGAAATTCTTCAGACAGTTTCCCTGTCTACATGACATGAAAACACTCGCGCATGTAGATATATATTTATTACTTTTGACAAATAGGCTCGGTGGCCTAGTGGTATATCGTACGCCTTGTGATCTGAGAGTCGCGGGTTCAAATCCCTCGGCACTCTGGTTTTATTTATTTTTTTACAAGTGCCCAAGTCTTTGAAGCCATATAAATAAAGAAATTCTTCTACATTTTTCTAAAACACCTTTAAAAAATTAACTGCCAATTTAATTTATATATAATCCGCTATTTATTATCGCTTGTAGTATGGCTCGGTGGGTAGAGTGTAAGCCTGGCGATCTGAGGGTCGCGGGTTCAAATCCCGCACCGACAATTCTGGTTTTATTTATTTATTAGCACATGGTGACTCGAAGCGGGCGAAAAAATCTTTCCCGCCCGCTTCGATACTTTCCCGCCCGCTCTCTTGGAAAACGCCACTTTCGGTGAAGAGAACATGCATGAAAAGAGGCACTTTCGAAGCACTTGTAAAAAAAACAACTTAACATCCTAGAGCTTTCAAATAAATCATCTGTGGGACCATGTTGATAGGAACTTGTCGTCTTATTTTTTGGCGATGGCACATCTTTTTCCCGAACAAACCCCCTGTATGTAGAAAACATACAACAAACAACAACAAAAAAACACATACAAAATTTTTCCAAGAAGATAATTAAGTATGTAAGTGTTTCGCTGGGGTAAGGTAAAGTTTTATTTTTAATTAACCTACTCAGGAAAATGGTTTGATAAATAAGAGTAAAAAATAAGATTAAGATTTAGGAACCAAAAAATACTTAAATATGTATTTATTTTTTTACAGTTTAGTTCGACAATGTCAACAGTATAATTTTTCTAATGAAGATGAGGGTCTGTGCCTTGCAAACATCTAGGGAAATTAAAAACTGTACTATTTTATTAAAGTAGTGGAGCTGACTATGAGTTTTTAAAAATTTTGTTTTATTTTAATTTTCATCTAAGAGTTTCCAGGGACTGCCTCCTGAACCAATGGATCTGGTTTGTATATAGAAATATAATGTGATATAACAATATAATATCATGACAAAAGAGGGAAAACTAAAATAGGTCATTGTAATCAGCCAAGCGGAGCTATCCATGATAGTTATTAACAAATATAATTTTGCAAGCTCTCAACCTTTATCCTGTATAGAGAATAGAAATCGTTTTGTTTAAAAAAATATATTTTTTTTATCCTATTCAGTGGGATATCATAAGAAAGAGTAATGAGTAAATGTCACTATTCTTTATTTATTATGTAGTCTGAAAATAGCACAACTAGGATTTTAAATAGAAGCAGTGTTGTACCCTCCAAGTAATTCGAAAACTATTTTCTGAAAGTAAGGCCTCTAGGTCCAGTTTTAAGGTTGTACATGGCTGATGATAAAAATAGTCGCGAAAATTGCCTAATGCCCTCCTCTACTGACTGAAATGAGCAAAGATTGATCAAATATGTAACTAAATAACTAGAAAGCCCCAGCGGCCATTTTCACTAGTGGGTTTTTAATTGAAAATCATCTAAAATGACACTTGAGGGTCTGTTAATAAGATAACGAACCTCATATCACTTGTGATCTTAGAGCATAAATTTTCCAAATTTATAAAGAAAAAAATATTTGGCTTTAGTGAATTAAGGAGTATTATTGATACGAGAGATTTTATGAGACCTCACAAGTAACACAAGGTAGATAGACTGGCAGTATACCTCTGCAAATTGGAGTTTCTGAATATGAATTAGTTAAGAGTTAAGTAATTGGAGAAACGGGCTGTTCCAGCCATTGGAATTAGGTATGCGGGCATTTAGGTTGGATATACAAAAAAAAATTGGCAGTTGGTTACCACTCAACATTAACCTTGTGTAATTATGACTACATGAAATTATATCTTCTATGAAAAAAATCCAAAACAAAATTTAAAGTAGACCAAATAATAGTTTAACATAAAAAAGCTGCATGAATTACATCATTGCTATGTTTACAACATAGGTACTTACCAAACACTTTCATTATTACTTAATACCCTAACATCTTCTGAAGCCGGTAAAAAATGATCACCTGTAGTAAGGTAAAAATCTCCGATTTCAAATATTTCAGAAATGCGGTTTTGCAAATCTGCAATGCGACCAATGTTCTTTTTTATAAATATCCGTGCTATACGTCTGTGGTCATGAAAATATGCACCTAAATCCAGAAGTATACGAAAATGCTTGTAATCGGCCATTCTGTAACACAGGAATCTTTGCAAACGTTACATTTTTTTTATTTTCTTGAGAAAAAAACTAAATAACCTCTAAACTTAAAAAGTAATAGCACAGAAGAGAAATAATTTGTTAGGTTCTGGATAGTGATTAGACGACGGAATTAATAAAGACTGTTGAACGTTTGGTGATTCACTAGAGAAAGTTTATTAAGGGCGTTTTCCAGAATTCACCAATGATTACTGGTTTCAGAACCAGTCGTAACTAAAGAAGCGGTCATTGTATATTACTTGCTACTTTTATACCGGCTTTTTGGCTCTTTTCTTACATTGTCTATTTTAGTTTGCATTTAAAATCATTAGTTTAGCGTATCTATCTACATTCAAAAGCCAAGAAGGATTCAACAATTTAACGAAAGTTTAACTTAGAATAACTTAAGAACAAGGTTGTTCAGGCGCTTGACCCGTTTATTCAAAAAAAGGGAAAGCTAAAGGTCCTGGATCGGTTCTTATTGGAAGATTTCGGTGTAATGAAATAACAAGTCTTGAAATGTGAAACTATTAAAATTAAAACAAAATTAAAATTACTTATCAATTAATATAATCGATTTTTTAACAGCTTTTGCTTCGATAATCAAGTAAAGTGCCTCTCTCACTCTAACTTTAGGTCGTGTAGAAGAAAATAGAAGGTAAGGTCAGCAGAATGTGAACATTGTACTTTTCTTAAACATACCTACCACACCTACCCGAAGCCGCTTTGATTTTAATTCAAAAGAAAGTTCCCGATTGGTCAAGAGCAAAAGTTTTACTTTTCCAGCGACGAGCTTTGTGCACTGGCCTGGGGGAATCCCATTTCTATTAAAATCTATTGGTTTAGCAACCGCTTGGCATATGGCACATATAAGCGCCCTTCTGTTCAGTCTTGACAGTTACACAAAAATACATATTTTCGACATGTGCACCATTCTTTCAATGTATTATAAAAATAAGAACAATAAATTCGAGAACATATATTCCGGGGCTGAGATAATTTGAAACTAGAAAATAATAAATAAAAAGTATACACAAGGTGTACTACGTTCCAAAGTCGAAGGAAATAACATTAAAACAGTATCGGAGTATTTTAATATGTATTACTTCCTTTCATAATAACAGAAGACGAGGATAGAGAAACCTACTGGCTGATCGTGAAAACGGAAGGCCATTATTAAAAAACATTTGAATCGGGCATAAAACTGCCTACGAATATATTCTTATAATGCTAGCAGCGGGTTTATTCCATTCCGCAAGCGGAAATTCAAGTATTGGCGAACGCATGAGACATTTTGGAACGAGCTCATTACAGTTTCCGCGCGTTAGAATTCATTAGGGTGAACCATTGCTATGATTTTTCGATAAACGACGCATCAGTTGATAGAACAAATCAATTTATCCACTAGTAAACAAAGTACGCTTCTATTATTAATATACCAGCTACAAGTAAAACTCGACTTACTTAAAAACTTTTTATTAAAATTGTATAAAAAAAATTAAAATAACTCTTTAAAATTACTTGGAATCATTTATTAAAACTGTCTGGAGGTACGCTTTTAAAACTTCTCTGCCTAATGCACAGGCCATAGGCGGCGGGACAGCGTTGCCGACTTGTCTGTGTTTATCCAAAAGGTTTCCATTAAATTTAAATCTATCGGGAAATCCCTGGGAGCGAGCACACTCTCTTACGCTGACGACTCGGTTTTGTTCTGGATGTAGTACTGGAAATAAAAAGTTTAATGATTAAAAACGCAAATTTAACTTGGCGTATATGGCGTCAAGTGGTAGTAATATCATAAATATGTATGGAAAATCATTTTCTAACCACCTGAAGATGCCTTATGCAATAAGGAATAAATAAATAAATATTAAACAGCTATTCTCCGGACCGTCGAGGGCTGAAAAATAAGCAAACATTTTGTTGCGTTTTAACCATGTGTCCATTTTGTGTGTAATTCTTCGATATCTCCTATAACATAAGGGATAGAGGAAAACTTTAAATATAAATATTAGTGAACTGTTGAAGATATCGTCGTTGAAGTACTAATACCTCGTAAGCCACAAATGAAAATTGATATTGTCTTACATATAATATGGGCATTTGCAATACAAGGCATTAGAAATCTTAAATATTCAGTGAAGTGATATCTTTTGTGGTATACAATATATTAGCGAAGCTGTAGAATTTGGCTTACACTGCCCAATGCCACCAAAAAACGCTATTTCGAGCATTTGTGGTTTACGAGGTATTAGTTACTTCAACGACGATATATATGTATTATATTTATAAATAGTGTGTTTCATCAAACTTAAATTAAAACTATTTTTTAAGTGGAATGCCCTATATTTTTTACTCGGAATCTACTAAATCTTCTTCTTATAACTCCAAAATATTTTTATTATTGTTTATTGTAATTTGTTGTGTTTATTTTTAGGATGGTCTTTATTATTGTGTTATCCTGTATTTTATTATATTATAACGCCCATACCTTTAAACCAGTGATTCCCAAAGTGGTCTATGATAACCTGCAAGGGGTGAACGTCAGCGAAAAACGTCAGCGAAAAAAAAATTTGGGGGTCCATGAAAATGGGGGTATACGATAGTAGATCTCAACATACACTGATATTACCTAACTACTTACATTATACTATCTAATAATATAAAGCCATATACATTATTTATAAAAGTACCTATGAAGTAAAAAATGTATTATATATGTTTATAAAATTGTGTAAGTTGTAGGCATTCGCTTTGTGGTCGCAATACATTTTGAACTTGTAAAAACCTGCACATAATGTATTGTTACAATTAATTTCCTTTCCATCGTCATACCTAGTGGAAAGGGGGTTCAGCGCTGTTACCAACCTCCCAACGAAAAAAAGAAACAGACTGGACATCAATAGCCGAGGAGATTTAAGATTAAACCTTACAAAATTGACGCCAAATGTTGATAATTTATTATGAAAGCATCAGGTTCTTCCTTAACATTAGAACCATTTACTTATTGCTTAGTTTATTTTATGTTACGTTTATTTTATATACAAAATTTTATTTTGAGTAGTTTTCATTTAAATTCATCTAATAAATGAATAAAACTGAACATGTATTTTTACTTTAAGTTTTTAACACTAAACTTCACTACAGTTAGAAATTTACAAAAAATCAATATCAGGTAAGTAGGGGGGTCTACCAAAAACCGAAAAACATGGCAAGGGGTCTACGATACAAAGAAGTTTGGGAACCTCTGCTTTAAACAAAATGTTAAATTTTATAACGTCCAAACAAGTCAAAAATTAATAAAATAGAATTAATATACAAAAAATAATTTTCTTGTTTGAATAAGTTTTACAAATTGTCCTCCATTTCGATTAATGCAAGTTTGAATTAGATTTCTATCTAATCTTATACAGGGTGTTATGGAAATGACTTATTATATTTAAACCGGAAAATCCTGAGATGAAAATAAATTGAGGAAAAATAACCATAAATGGCGCTTTGAATTATTAAGCGAAATATACAGTTTATATGAAATCTCAAAATTTACGTGGCCGCTCCTGATGACCTTCGCAATTAATAGTTTATTGAGGCAGTCTCGAGGTTCAAAAGAGGTTAGCGCATTAGAAGCGGTGTTGTCATATTGCAACACAGAACACGTGTTCAGTTTTTGACAACAAGACGTCTTTGACACGCGTTATCACTTCTTTTTCAAACTTTTTAGAAAAAAAAAAACTACAATTTTAAGATACATACTCTCTTACCTTCGATCTTATTTTAAAATCATCAGTTTTATAATTAAATTCCATAAAGATATAAAACACAAAAAGTATGTTTTTCAACAGCTCAACAGTAGATAATATCACACAAATTTGAAATCACATCACAACATTTATTATTATGAATTATTTCAGAACACAAAAAAAAATCGGGTACTGCTACAACTAACAAAACGTTTAAAATTTGTATACGTCAAGCACGTGGAACCCTCGACAGCGTCACTCCACCCCCGAGTAACGAAACAACATGAAGCAACGATAGTGGCGCGCGGCCGGTATCCAAGCAAGAGCGAGACACGCGGTGTGATCTGACAACACGGTTGGTATACTCTAGTGATACACATTGTTGCTAAGTGAATCCAGATAGAACGGCGCGACAGTATGTTGTTAAAAAGGGTTTTTACCTTAGTATTTAGATATTCGATTTAAAAAAGAAGTATGTAGACTTTCTCTAGGACACCCAAGGAGTCACCCATTTAAATATAATAAGTCATTTCCATAACACAATGTATAATCGGTATAAATCCATTCTCATCAGTCATTAAGTTTTGCTTATATCCAAAATTATTTGAAAACTTTACGTCTAAGTTAGCCATGGAAATTAACAATTGACAATTGCCATTTACTTAAGTTTTGACATTTTGTTGTTAAACTATTTTGTATTTAATTAAACGTAAATAAAATGAATTACTAGAGAGGTAGGTATTACAATAGATAACACCTCAGGCCTCAATGTAAGAGACAATTTTCAGTGTAATTCAAACTTGCATTAATCAAAATGGACGACAATAAGTAAATTATTTTATGTTAATAATTATTAAGCCGCATAAATATTTTGACACAAAAATAAATTAAAATTTTATTTTATTAATTTTTCACTTATTTGGACGTTTTTAGTATTGTGTTTAAGGGTATGGACGGTATAGGGAAAATCATTACGATTTGGCAACGCCGCAGACAATAATAAAAATATTTTGGAGTTATCTATATAAGAAGAAGTAGAAGTTTTAATTCTTGATAAAAATATACAGGGTATTCCATTTGAAAATATTGAGTAAATTTATCCAAACGTCCCGAAATTTGGAAGTAAAATTAAAGCACGCTGTATAAAAAAATATTGTAAAATTTTATAAATAGTACTCAAATTAAATCCAAATTAAACTCAATAAAGAATCTGTAGCATATCAATAAAAATAGGAAAATAAGTTGCAACAATGCAACAGACTGGGAAAAAGAGTATTAAAAAATGTTCGTTGTTCAGCTTACCCCTTCCTTGTTTTCCCATGGGTTCCGGATTGGTTATGGTTGTTCCAAAAAAGCCTTCCCATTCCAGCCTTCCATAAAGGCCTGCCCAGTGATTGTGTCGATCTCCAGTGTGAGGCAAACACCACGGAATAACAGTGTTGTTTTGCTTATCAGTAGGATCACAAGGCACTCCTTTAGAGCATGCGCATACTCCTCTTGCGGGATCGGAATCTTTTTGTTTTTTCGTTCTGAAACAATGCGCATCATAGTAACACATGTAACAGTTATTTACAATCATCGGCAAGAACCGCAGGCCAGTGTCGTAAATTACCCGAGCAGTCATACATATTGCCGCACATATAGTCGACGATAGTGTGTTTTTGTCGTTGCCGTTGGTACCCGAGGATGTGTATCATCCAGCCTTGATTCTTACTCTTAAAGATATAGGTTTTAAAGAGCCTGCTCTTCCACCAAACGATTTAGCAAAAACTTATAATTTTTAAAATGAATTCGACACTGCAGATTTAGCTCTTGAAAGTTTTTATAATCAATTACATGAAATTTTTGATTCATATGTCCCTGTATATAGAAAATTTAAAAGGCAGTTTCCATCATGGTATACCTCAGATATTATAAAAAACATCAAACTAAAGGCAAGAATGCACGGTAAATATAGGACGACAAATATTGATCTCTACCTCTTAGAATTTAGACGTTTGAGATCGTTAATAAAGGAGCAAATTAAGGCTGCTTACAATGAGTATATCACCGATATACAAACCTCAATTGTGGATGACTCCGCAAGGTTCTGGAGTTTTGTTAATTCAAAAAATAGGACCTCAAGAATACCGGGTGAGATGCACCTCGGAGATCAGCGCCTCTGCAAACCACAGAATATTGTAAATTCTTTTGGCGAGTTTTTTAGTAGTGTTTATATCCAGAGTATTCCTACCGACCATCATCAATCGGTTAATAATGTTATTAATGAATATATTCCAATTCTGCAACCTATAACAGGGCAGGACATTATGGATGCCTCTAAGAGACTTAAAAACAAGATGACATCGGGTCCGGATCATGCCCCTTCTTTTATTGTGAAAGATTGCATAGGAGCTTTTTTAAAACCATTGTTAATTATTTTTAACCTATGCACGACGATGTCAACGGTGCCTAAATTATGGAAACGGGCAAAAGTGTGTCCTATTTATAAGAGTGGCAGGCGTAATCAAATTGATAATTACCGACCGATTTCCATACTTTGTAACTTTTCAAAAATCCTGGAAACACTTCTGTATCGACGAATCTATATGTCACTTCGCACAAATATTGCGTTTGAGCAGCATGGATTTGTAAATAATAGGTCAACTATCACCAATTTGTCATGTTTAACTCAGCAAGTGTCTCGTAAGCTAAGGGGTTATGGCTTTGACGCATCAGCTCTGGCATTTTTTGAGTCATACCTAACCGATAGGAGACAGTTTGTCTGCTATAATGGTTATATGTCCTGTGAATATGTTTCAACATCAGGAGTACCACAAGGTTCCAATTTGGGGCCATTATTGTTTCTACTTTTTATTAACGATCTCAACGAAATTATACAGTGCGGAAGGTTGCTTTTTGCTGATGATTTGAAAATATTCTTACAAATTAAATCTCTACTTGATTGTATTCGGTTACAACAACAACTAGACTTGGTGCAGGGCTGGTGTGAAAGTAACAGGCTTAACCTTAACGCAACTAAGTGTAGAGTTATGTCATATAATAGCAAGCAGCGTCCAATACTGTATCCTTATTCTGTTGTGGGGGAAGAATTGGAGCGGCCTGGTTCGTTGAAGGATTTAGGGGTTATCTTTGATCCTATGTTAACTTTTGTGGAACATATTAATAAAGTAGTATTGGAGGCGGGTAGGATACTTGGTTTTGTTGTGCGCAACTGCAGAAATTTTGATGATTCAAGAGTTTTTAAAACACTATTTTTTTCCTATGTTCGATCGAAGCTTGAATTATGCTTCGCTGATTTGGAATCCTTACTACGCATGTCATGTGAATAATATTGAAAGGATTCAAAAAAGATTTTTAAAATATTTAACGTTTAAATTAGATGGAGTATATCCTGAACGGGGAATCGAATATAATGCTTTATTAAACAGATACAATTTCACTACTTTAGAAAGAAGAAGAATAATTACTTTAATTTTTTTTATTTAAGTTGCTGCGCGGTGGAATTGATTGTCCTGACCTGCTAAATCAAATAAATTTTTTTGTTCCTAGATTAAATACCAGGCAGCATTTAACTTTTTTATGTGAAAGGGCAAGAACAAATGTAATGGTAAAGTCCCCTTTAAACTTTATGTGTTCTAATTTTAACGTCATGTGTGGAAACTGTGATATATTCTTTTGCAGTTTGGGTGAACTAAGGAGAATTGTGGAGCTGGATTAGCAATGTATTATTTTTCTTATATATATTTATTTATTCTTAACTTTCCTACTGTTATATAACTTATGTTATTGTTTTATTTTTTTTATTATTTATATATTGCTCTGTAAATGGGTTCTTCTTGTTGGGCAATAAAAGCTATTATTATTATTATTATTATTATTTTGAGATATTAACGTTTGAAATAGACATTTTTACACTATAGCTTTGGAACGATGCATCTTAGAAAGAAAACAAGTTTAGAGTATTAATAAATTCTATAAGAACTTACTTGTATGGATATATCAAAACACTAGTCTTAGTTCCATCGCTTAACTTAACGGATATGTTTGGCAGGTCCCTCCAATCGGATCCAGGACAAGTAGGTATATGCGATATTCTAGCTTCCACCATTGCAGACATTTCTTTACAAATGTGATCTCTTACAAGCTGACTCTCCTCTTTGCCTACAATTATATAAGCATTGTGATGCATGGTAGCGGTTAGGGTTTGTTCGGGTTTGTCAAAATAAACCTAATTTGTTATAGAAAAAGTGTCCCTTAACGGAGATACAAAGCCCCAAAGGGGTACCAAGCGATTTTCTTTTTTGGCTCTGACTTTTGAACCGACAGGTATAATTTAATGAAATTTTAATATTTTATAAGAGTTATTTAACCGTACTACAGTAGATGTTTTACATCGTCAGGAAAGTCAAGAACGGACACCAGGGCTTACTGGTGTCATTTGACAGAGCTGAAAACTGATTTTTTGAATGCTTTGGCCATTTCTATTTAAAAAAAGGACTCTTTCATTTATTACGATAAAACTGGCGGTTTTCGAGATAAATCGATTTTTATGCGAAACACTCAACAGTTACAAATGCCAAAAATCACGTCGAGAATTTCATCCATCGGCCAAAATTAATAGTTTAGCAATAGCATACGAGTAAGCGGGCCCATATTGGAAGAAACTTTTCGAAACATCCTGTATATAAAAAAAAAATGACCATAATCATTACAAACAAATATTACGATCTCTAATAGAAAATAAAGTTACCTCGTATTATTCGTTGAAAATGGGATACAGCTTCAGAATCATATGGCATTTCCAATTGATTCCAGCCATTCTTAATATCTGGCAGATCGGCCATCGCGTCTCTTACACAAATTGTTCTATACGGTGCCGATTCTGTCCAATTACAACCTATAAAAATTAGTTTAAAATTGAATTTGTTGCTTACTATTAACTCATCACTGGACACTAAATGCAAAAATATCGAAAGCAGTTGCTCGGAGCGACATTGACAAGGTACATATACCATTTTTGGGTAAAATTGATATTTTTAATAGGAACACTACAAATACACTAAAGCGCAAGAAAGTTGCACTTGGTTCTACGCACCCGGAGTGCCGCAGCGAGCGCCCTTTACAATCTACATAAAAATAAAATATTTAACAAATTGAAATTTCTCGCCCCTAAAAACCTCCAACGACATAATTGTATGCAAAAACGTTGGTGAAAAGGTAAGTTTATCAGGAAATATTTTTACCCAAAGAATCTGCAGTTTTACGGTGTACTATTAGTTTTGGGACATCCTGTATACAGCAAAATCTGGTCGAAATGTCGAAAAAATTACTAGGGATGGAAGATATTCGAGGTCGCCAGATTTAAGTTTTTGCCCCGTCTCGAAAACAATCAAGATCAGGGGCTGTCATTACGTAACTTACTATAAAAGAGGATATCGATGTGTACTTTGAAGCCCTACAAGAACAAACTCGTTGCAACACAAGTTACCGCAAGTGTGTTGAAGTTAAGGAAATATGTTAAACAATAAAATTACGAAAAAATATTTTGTTAAATTGTTCTAGCTGTAAAAATATAATTTTAAATAAGAAAATTAAGGTTACCATTTGTATATTTCACATCGTCCACTACAAAAGATAATTGGGTGCCTCTCTTATTAAAGACATGTAGAGGTTCTGGATATCTAGGCAGAGCATAACCAGGCGCTGAGGCCATCAAGATAACTCTCCGTCTGTAAAGAGAGAATACAGGGTGTTCCTTAATGACTTGCTCATATTTCAGGGTGTGATTTCTTAGGTCACTTTATAAAGAAAAGTTCATATGAACATAATATGTTCGCAACGGCTTAAATTATTTTTTTATTTTTTAACTGGTTATTTTTTAATATCTCCGAAAGTACTTTAGATATAATTTTCAATTTTGGTATGTGTTAATAAGATATAGAACCACAAATTTTAGTTAGAAAAGTTATTCAACTGCAAACATGTCCTCTGATATTTTTTACAAGAAAGATGGTACGCCACTGATATTTTTACATGTGAATATTTTTTCTGATTAGCCTGGCCAATTCTACATGAAAACGATCTCGAGTTTTTCTCGTCAGATGCACCGTTCTTTATTAAAACCACTAAATTCATATTGAAACTCATTATTATTAACATTGATAAAATAATTAATGATAAATTTTGTTGTATAAAAATTGTCGGAGTGGGCAATTCGATGCGAAGACGGGTGGAAGCATGCCTTTTAAGTGAAGGTGGCCATTTCCAACAATTTTTATGAAATAAAATTTATCTTAATTATTTTATCAATATTAATAATAACGAGTTTCAATATGGATTTAGTGGTTTTAATCAAGAACGGTGCGTCTGACGAGAAAGCTCAAGAGACCGTTTTAATGTAGAATTGACCAGGCTAATCAGAAAAATATCTATATAGAAAAATGGCAGGGACGCCACTGGTGGAACAATTGAATAACTTTTCTAACTAAAGTTTGTGTGGTTCTATATCCTATTAACTCATACCAAAATTGAAAATAATATCTAAAGTACTTTCGGAGATATTAAAAAATAACCATTTAAAAAAAAACACCCTGTAGCAAAAAATTTAAGCCGTTGCGGATATATGTTCACATGAACTTTTCTTTATAAAATGACCTAAGGAATCACACCCTGAAATATTAGCACGTCATTAAGGAAAAAAAAATTATTTACGGATGAATTAAACTTTCATTTTTATCTGTGATTATTTTAAAATTTGATTGGTAATAAAATCTATCTACAAATACTATTAAAAGTAGACTTTTTAACGCTTGTTGTGTCTAAAATGTAATTTTACGACACTAATGTCCGAGAGCTACAAGAATTCTGCGATACCAGTACGCATTTTACCGAAACTATCGATACCAGCTGGATTTCAAACACATTTGCTATTCATATATTTGATAAAAAGAAGAGTTATGTATTTTCTATACAAACTCCGATAAATAGCGCAACTACAGTCAAAGTTCGCGGAATATAAGTTTATCTTACCTGGTTTGCGGAACACCATAATGTCCCGCTTGAAGTATACCCCAGGTCACTTGGTAGCCCATTTTTACTAGACAAGATATTGTAAGCTTTAGAACCATACTTCTTTTAAATGACACAAAATTTCTGACATTTTCCAGCATAAAATACTTGGGTCTAAAACGAAAAATGATAAATAAGTCATTTAACTCGATTCGTTTCAAACTAAATAAAATATGTTTTTATCTATTCTGACAATTGAATAATGTCATCATAATATAATATGAAAAAATTTGATTCACCCACATAAATATTATATTTTTAATTAGATCACATAACAGTCATTTATGAGTATTTTAACTTGAGAAAACTTGAGACGTATTACGTATTATATTTAAACCGGCAAATCCTGAGATGAAAATAAATTGAAGAAAAATAACCATAAATAGCGCTTTGATTATTAAGCGAAATTATACACTTTATATGAAATCTGAAAATTTACATGGCCGCTACTGACGACGGCCGCAATCAATAAAATGTCTGCAGTGTGAAAAGAAATCAGCGCATTTCGGTCGGTCTTGTCATATCTACACGCCAAATTCTTTAGAAAAAAAATTATAATTTTAACAATTTTTCATTCTATCATTTATGAACAAATATGATTCCAGAAAACCGACGGCGTAAAACGTTTTGCAAAACAAATAATAGTAATATCACACACAAATTTCAAATTCGTCACAAGCACAAGGAGTTTTAGGAAAAAACCTCTCACATAACCTGACAAATAGCAGCTATTCACATGGAAGATTACAAGGGAACATTGTTTTAATTAATTTTGGTCCTTTTTTTTCTCGCATATTAAACTAACTAAACTAAAAACTAATTAAAAATAAATACGATTCCTTCAATTTAAAAATGACACACACGACGAACGAACTAAAAGAAACCTTCAAACAGTGTTGTTCCAAGCTTTAAATTATTGTACCGGCTGGATCGGCAAAATTGTATCAAATTTTATAGAAATGTACCAGCATGGCGCCTAAAAAAGGACGATATTTCACTGGACATTTAAAAAAACTTAAGAGTTCTAAGAAAAGAAAGGTCGTTACCTTCAACAAGAAAGTGAACTTGCAGAACCCATCGATTTGTAAGCGATTAGTAATCATCTATTGAATGCACTAAAAAAAAATTTATTTCACAATCGATGGGAAATCGGACGCCATTTTTTCCATCGAATTTAAGGCGATTTGTGATTCGACAGCGATTTATGTCAGTTTTGTCAGGTTGAGGAGAATTTTTAAAAAAATTACGAAAGAGGTGAATTAAAATTATAAACACGATCTCCGTTAGTGAAAAGCAGCATTAAAAATAAAATAATCCATTTCGCACAGAATAAAATGTAAAATTTGATGAAAATATTGCTGCTGAATGCAGCCAATGCTGCTGAATGCAGCCAATACCGAATTCGTACAAAAGTTAAAATAACGACACACACTCGGCTTCCGACTTGTCAGTGTAAGATCGAGAGCGTGGCGATACGGTTGATTTCGTCAATAAACCAATACACGCGCAACAATCGCTGGGTTTTACAAGTGGTGTTTTTAATGTTGTAAAAAAATTTTATTCAAGTCTAATTTCGTCGCGTCGCGTGTAATAAAATCTAATAATCAGACTATGTATTATTATTGTGTATTTTAAACTAACTATTAGTTCTGTTTCACTATTATTGTGTTCCGTCTTTCTGTAAAAAACCTAATCTTCGAGCATAAAGTATTTACCGCAGTGTTCCCATGAAAAAGAAAAACAACCGATTATGTATATGCCTGGATGTTCCGCTCTTTAGTTATAAGATAAATACAAGTAAGTAATTAATTTTTATAATTTATATGCGATTTCAGTTTTACATTAAGTTTGGCAACATTGCCATTGGGTCTGGGTGAAATGTTGTACAGTGGCGCGGACTGACTTGTGAGTAAGAGTGTTGTTACCCCACTTTTAAAACGGTCGATTTAAAAAATATGTAGCGCTTCTCTAGGACACCCCAGGAGTCACCCATTTAAATATAATACGTCATTTCCATAACACCCTGTATTATACCAATATATATTTTTTAATTTCGAAAAAGAAAACTGATACGATTGTAGAAAAATATTGTATGGATACTTTATGCATTTGTTACATAAATAACTATTGTTAATCGGCATATAACGTTTTAACCTTTAAAATTACCCGAAATAAGATCATACCTATAGTATTCACAAAAACTTAAATATGTAGACACAAGAGAGTTTTTAAAATGTGAATATTGGCCAGCGTTGAATCGGTTCATTCCAGAAAATCCTTGGCAAGGAGGACCTCCGACTAGCATGTCAACTTCACCTTTACGAGGTAAACCTCTTTCATGACCTCTTCCTAAAATAAATACAATTATTACACTAAGAATGGTATTCAATAGGAATTAACTGAGTAGAGGTTATAACGTAACGCGCGTAATATTACCTTCCAATACCTCCTTTAATGTTCCATTACAATCCTCGGAGAAAACTTTGGCATCTGGATAATTAAGCCTAAAAGCTTGGGCAGCAGCTAAATCAAACTCAATCTAAAAAAAGATAGCAATATAAAACTGCAAATTAAAAAACTTTGATGTTTATTTTGAAGGAATAATTTTTCTGATGATAAAAAATACAATAATTGTATTTATTATTCATGCCCCTCGTAATATTCTATGGAAATTGTTTACTTACGGCCCATTTAGTATCGCAAATTCCAGCATTATGTAAACCTTCCGAGAGTCCCCCACACCCGGCAAAAATGTCCATCGCTTTCAAAGGTTCATCTAGCTTACCCCATTCCGGCGGTAGTTCTAGATTTTTTAATAGAGACACTTTACTTTTTGATTTCCCACCTAAAAATGGTATTTATATAATAATTTTCATAAATTTGGGTTCATTTTATGAAAGGGGAATTATGTATATAGAAGATTTTGCTACTATGCTCGTTGAATATTGAGAAAAACTTTAACCCCACGGCCGGTAAACCGATTCGCACTAGGTGGATTTTAGTGATATCAAGTCACCGTTACTGTCCGGCGCCATGCAAACAATATAGTATGGCAGCCCGTTACCAGGATTTCAGACTGATCACGACCTTTGTTCGAGTTTTTTGGTGATTTAATAAGGACTTGGGAAGGAAATTAACAAGAACGGACATTGACAACGTTGCGAAATCATTGAGAATCATCTTTACATATGAAAAAAAAAGTGGTCGTAATAATTATCGCGCCTCGTCCGTTCTTTTTATTTTTTGACTCAGAGTGATGTTTTTGAGGAGATGAAAATAGTAACTGACATTTTCCGTGCAGTGAATAGTTTTTGTTCGAGAAAAATCGAAATTTGTCTACAGCGGAGAATTCAACTTATCACGCCTCGTCCGTTTTACTTGTCGGATATTATTTTTCGTTATTCATGACCGGAAAAAAAATTAAAATTTTCATCGACGCGCAAGCGCAGTGTTGTGTCTTAGGTATGTCATTCTTTTAACGCTGTTAGAGTTATCGCGTCTCGTCCGTTTTCAAGCAGAAATCGTGTATTGAGGCTCGGAAAATGGGGGGAAAATATGAGCTGACATTTTTACACACGTATTTTTTAGCAAAACCGTTTTCAGTCAACACAGCACGTGTATCAATAATAATGCATATGACAACCAAGCCATCCCATGCGCGCGCCGTGTACCGAGATCATGAATTATACAGAAACGAAATCCAACTCCGCTGCCCTCCCTGCAGCTGTGCAACACGGAAAATGTCGGTTCGACTCGATTTACTATCGAACAAACCCGAACAAACACTCAAAACGTCTGTTGTCGACGAATTCGCGTTTTTTTTTATATTTTTAATATGATTTCATCAGGAACGGACAAGGTGTAGTAACAAAAAGACGATGTGCTTTATTATGGACTGAAATCACTCTGACGGGTTGCCGAACTTTTTCGCTCGAGTAAAACTTTCTTATTTCTTATTAATCTAGCGACTAGTCATTGACTAGGTGAAGGCGTGATAACAGGACATTTTGGTAACGGGCTGCCGTACTAATAGGGAAGAGTGAAAAATGTATGATCCCCATCTTTACATCACTCCCGCCGGTAACCAGGCCAGGTGAGATCGGATTTCTCGTGGGGTACGAATCGGGAGGTCACACCGCAATGCGAACAATCAAGGATAGCCTTTGAGGGAGAGGAGTATGAGGTTCGGAGCCCAAGTTAAGCTGTAGGTTCCCTCGGGAATGAAGGAACGTAGAGAAAAAAATTCAGGAAAAAATTGACAAATAATTTGAAATCAACTAGCGACTGCTAGAAGTAACGTAATAGCGAAAATTAATGTGTGGATTTAGTGTTTTAGTGTTGCAAAATAAAATTTTATTTAGATGTTTTAAAAATACTGACCAAACCTGTGACTTATTGGCATTATTCTTATTATTAATAACTCACAGTGGCAACACTGGCACTATTGCGCATGTACAAAACAATTCTGTGTTCAGATTACGCGACTTGTAAAAAGGCTATTACAAAAGTGCTCTTCACAACAACTTAATTCGCTCATAAAATGGACGCTCATTAACCTCGTAATTGCGTAAAAACAGTGCGGATAATAAAGTGTTAACGTCTGTACCATCAATACTACAATAAGAAACCAAAAATTTATAAGGGGAAAAGCTCACACACACAAATACTGTACCTATTAAGGCTTGTTATTCATTTTCACAATATTTAAAACATCCCCGTTACCTTTTCCGACAGCTCCAATTTTCCTGCCCGCAGCAGGTACTTCACAAAATTTCTTTGTTTTGAGATTGAACATTTCCTCGAAGTAAAACCGTAACGGCCCGTCCATTATCCATTTCGAAGGTGACACCACATTATCAGCAAAAGTTATGTGACATTTTCCGGTGACGCTCGAAAAGGACGTTGTGATAACTAAAAGCAACGAGTATTTAAGCAAGTTATACGAAAAATATTCACCTGAAAAATGTGAAAAAGGCATAAAATATTTTTTATAAGTCGCGCCTTAACTAAGCTTTCCGGTGTGTAGAGTTGGCGTCAATCATGTAAGATACAATGACGTAGATGAGAAGATGATGTAGGCGCTCTCTCTCGAAACGCACATGTAACTTACACTACCTTTATTATAACACAACACAACAACAGTGCCGTAGATAGCGGGTGTGCACTGGTGTATGGCAACCTTAACTTTACGGTTCCCATTTCGAAGCAAATTCCAGCTTCTGGGGCGGTGCACAACAACAAACCACAACATAATAAATAAACAACATCGATATTTAAAAAATTTCATCCAGAAATTTTAAGTTATTTTATTATCGACTGAATTAATGGATTTTAGCGTTTCCTGTAAAATTGGCTTCTTGCAAAGCTTTTTGTTACATTGGAGGTTTCTCGATCCGAAGTGGCGTAGCACTGTTTTGTAAAAAATATCAGCGGACATGTTTGTCGGAGAGGCAGTGGCGGTTCTTCCACAGGAGACCATGCGCACGTGCACCCCAAAACGAATAAAAAATATTAATTTATATTCATTTAATATTATTTTTTTACATGTGCCCCGAAAGTGCCTCTTTTCATGCATGTTCTCTTCACCGAAAGTGGCGTTTTCCAAGACTTACTTACTTACTTAACTTTTTATTTCAATATTTATATTTACAATACTTGTTATATCTACACAGTTATTTTATAGTATATACAATATATAATACAAAAAATATATATACACTCTGAGCGATGGATTCCTGTCGGTTTCCCGCTCAGGACAAGCAGCCAGGGGGAGACCTGCCCGGGGTTGGTGGTGGCCCTAGGTGTAGCTTTAACATTTTTGTTTGTTTTATTTAAGCCTTTTTCAAGTCAGTGCTCTTTGGAGGCTTTTGAGAGTCAAGACCCTGTCGGGAAGTTTATGAGCCTTGCGGTTAAGAGTATTTCAGTATTTGAGTTTGCTTTTACTGGAAAAATTTAATCAAAAAACCAGTTTTAAAGAGAGGAACATGCGGTGGTATCATGATAATTACGTGGGTTTAGTTAGGTATGTACATATTTGTACATTTGTTTGTTTTTACATTTATTTAGATTTTTAGTTTTATTTACATATTTACAGTTTTCTCCATTCATTCTTCCTCATTCGTTCTCCTTTCATTCTTGTTTCATCTCATTCATACTGTGATTCTTATGTGCAGTGTTGCCATGTCCGTATTTGATACGGATTTGGATTTTGTACTCAGAGCATTAAATTTATGTAGTGGGCGTAGTCAGAGAGAGACTGCTGTCAATCGTTTCCAAGTGTTATATTTCGTGGTTGATCATACTTTAGCAGGTTCTAAAAAGGATTTTTGGGTTTTGTAAATGTTTGTTCGTCTGTGTGTTTATTGTTCATAATATATTGGTAGCCGGGCATATAATGGCTTATGCCTAGGTTCATGAACCGCTCTAACTGATGTTATGTTCTGAGTTAGAGGAGATTGTTGTATTGTATGTCTGTAGAATGTGTCTGATATTTCATATATATGTTCCTTTATGAGTGGCATATTTGTTAAGTCGTGTAATTCGTCTATTGTCGTGTAGCGCCCTGCAGATGTTACGAATCTGAGTAATTTGTTCTGCATGCGCTGGAGTCTGGTCATCTGTGTGTTTGATATGCTGCACCACACCGGTGCAGCATAGAGTAATGCCGGTAACAGTATTTGCTTACATAAGGTTAACTTATTTTGGGGGGAAAGATGCGATTTGTGAGAGAGCGGGCGGGAATGATTTTTCCCGCCCGCTTCAAGTCACCATGTGCTCATAAATAAATAAAACCAAAATTGTCGGTGCGGGATTTGAACCCGCGACCCGCAGATCGCCAGGCAGACACTCTACCCACCGAGCCATACTACAAGCGATAATAAATAGCGGATTATATATAAATTAAATTGGCAGTTAATTTTTCAAAGATGTTTTAGAAAGATGTCTGAAGAATTTCTTAATTTATATGGCCTCAAAGACTCGGACACTTGTAAAAAAATAAATAAAACCAGAGATGCCGAGTGCGGGATTTGAACCCGCGACTCTCATAGCTCCCTCACCTTCGGCTCGGTCGGCCATCTCCGCATATCGTCCGTAAAAGCCTCTTTTCGGCCCTTGATACGTAATGTACTATTATCGTATAAAGTCCGGGTTTGTTATAAAATTGAGAAATAATATCTAAAATAATTTCGGAGATATAATAAATAACGATTTAAAAAAAAATCAACACCCTATAGCACAAACTGTCGGTAACTAATATGCACTTTTCTTCATAAAATTACCTAAGCAATCACACTCCGAAATATTAGTACGTTATTAAAGAACATTATGTATAATCAAGTACAATAAAGGCCATATTAGTCGTAATATTTTTTTTTATATAAATTTACTAATTTCTAGGATATACCCTCACCTTCCTCGGTCCAATACACCAACATCAAATCAGTTCTATTTGACAAAAATACACTGCCCGTTTCTTCGGGACGACAAAATATCCTCACGCTAATTCTAATGTCTTTTTTCTTATTAGAGATTTCTTCAATGATACCAACAAGGAAAGGTCGTGGCGTATCGGCGTTTGAGCCTTTAACGCTGTCGGCTTTCTTCCTGTAATATTCCGGATAGAGAGTTTCATCTACATGGCTTTTCTGCAAACGTTTATAGTTTTAAAACGGGAAATAGAATGTAAAATACACATAGATTCAAAAGTTTTGCATCACTCTGATTCTCGAATAAGTAATTAAGTCATGGTGAAAATAGACTAAATATTAGTTCTTTGATAAGTTTAAAATAAAGATCAATGAGTTTTAAAATTTTTTATTTTACCACAACATTTTAAACCTTCCAAAAAAAAAACATAACAAAAGTAAAATTTATTTATATTGTATAATTTGTGAAATTTAAAAAAATATAGCTTCTAATAAAGTGTATTTCCTCCTCTGGCCTCAATGCAAGCTTGAAGGCGACGCCGCATGCTGTGCGTAAGGTTAGCAATCCGTTCTTATGGAATAGCCTGCCATTCCTCCGTAGCAGCGACGACAAGCTCCTGGAGAGTTCAAGGGGGATTTCTTCTAACGCGAACTGCCTAGAGAGCATATCCCAAGCATGTTCGATCGGGTTCATGTCAGGGGACAAAGCAGGCCACTCCTCCAAACGATTGAGTCCCTCACTTTCTAGGTATTCAACCACAGCTCTAGTACGATGGGGCCGGGCATTGTCCTCCATAAACACAAAATTGTTACTAACAGCCCCTCTCCACATCCTAACATAAGGATGTAGAATATCCCTAATGTACCTGTCGCCAGTCATTGTGCCTTGAACGTGGACTAACTCAATACGCCCGTCAGACATAATACCTGCCCAAAACATGGCGCTTCCTCCCGCAAACGGAGGCAAGGGGCGAGCATGAGCAAGTTGGGCGGCTCTTGTTGGTTCTCTCCAAACACGAATCCGGCGACTATCGTTTACCAGACAAATCCTGGTCTCGTCGGAAAATAGGACAAAATTCCAAAATTCTTCGGGTAAGCGAACTTGCGTTTCAGCCCACTGCAGTCGACGAACTCGGTGGTCATATTGCAGTTGGGGAACTCTTACTGGCCGCCGACATCTTAAACCGGATTCAAGAATGCGTCTTCTTAGTATAGAGACGGATACGCGAACTCCAATTGCATGCGTAACATCTCCCTGAAGTTTGCCATATGCCAGATACATAACTTTGAAAAACCTCTATTATTTCAGCAACAAATCTTTGGGAATGACCTTCCTCAACTAAAGCTACTATTCTTGCACGATCAATTTCAGATATTACTCGGCGATTCATTTTTGCAGACTGAATCGAAAAATTTAACTGGTGAGCGCCAACAAAATACAACACTGAAAATGTTATTTTAAACAAATGTCTTGATAATATTTTTTTTGTTACAAAAAATGGTATCGTTTTAACTGATAAGCATAAATAAAAATTTCGAAAAAAAGTTCATTCCTGAAATTGTCTTAACATGCCAAAATCAGAGTGATGCAAAACTTTTGAATCTATGTGTATTATCATATTTGTTTGCTAAAATTAGGCTGATTTGTGTAGCTATTCTTAATATACTAATTAGAATAACAATCTCGCAATCAGTCAAACCCAAAGCAAAATCATGATGATTTTTTTGAAAAATCAATAAGATTTTTATTAAAATTTTTTTATTTTTTCTTTCATTTTTATTAAAAAAATTTATCATTAATTCAAATTTTAAAAACTCACTTGATTGCTAAATCGTTCATTTAAATCATACAGGGTGTTATGGAAATGACTTATCATATTTAAATGGGCGGCTCCTTAGGCGTCCTAGAGAAAGTCTACATACTTTTTTTTTAAATCGAATATCTAAATACTAAGGTAAAAACGTTGTCGAGGGCTCCACGTGCTTGACGTATACGAATTTTAAACGTTTTGTTAGTTGTGTTGCCCGATTTTTTTTTGTTGTGAAATAATTCATAATAATAAATGTTGTGATGTGATTTCAAATTTGTGTGATATTATCTACTCTTGGTTCTGCTGAAAAACATACTTTTTGTGTTTTATTTTTTTATGGAATTTAATTATAAAGCGGATTATTTTAAAATAAGATCGAAGGTAAGAGATTATGTACCTTAAAATTGTAGTTTTCTTTGTCTACAAAGTTTGAAAAAGAAGTGATAACGCGCGTCAAAGACGTCTTGTTGTCAAAAACTGAACACGTGCGTTTAGAATTCTGTGTTGCAATATGGCAACATCGCCTATAATGCGCTAACCTCTTTTGAACCTGGAGACTGCCTCGATAAAATATTGATTGCGGCCACGTAAATTTTGAGATTTCATATAAAGTGTATATTTCGTTTAATAATTATTATTTTTCTTCAATTTATTTTCATCTCGGGATTTGCCAGTTTAAATATAATGCGTCATTTCCATAACACCCTGTATAATTTAAATCGTGAAACTTCCCAAACAACAGTTTTTTATTTAGGAAACATTTATTAAATTGCCTTACAAACATCAAATGTCGGTTAGAATTGAGAGAAAAAAAAAACAAAATAAAAAAATTGAAAAAAAAAAATATATTTATACAGGAATGGAAATTTGGTACATGAACAAAGAATGAAAAAATAAGCTCATTACTGTGACATTTTTCGAAATTTTGAAAAATAAATCATTATTTGTATTTATTTTTTCAAAAAAAATTCAAATTTTATATTCATATTCTATTTTGACATGTGTGACATTTATCATCATTTTTGAAGCAGAAATAAATAGTAAAGTCAACATTCTTCTTAATCAATTAGGGAAAACATTTCCTAAATTACCGTACAAACATCAAATGTCGATTAGAATTGGAAAACCCCAAAATAAAATATTTAAAAAAATTTAATTTATACCCGGAGTGGAAAGTTGGTACTTTTTCGAAATTTTGAAAAATATGTAATGTCATTATGTATTTGTACTTTTTTGCAAAAAATATGTCAAATTTTACTCACCAAATCATTATATGCGGACTCCATAAGATCTTTATTGAATGTATATACTTCTGGATCTAAAAGCACACCAGAGCCGACCCGAAACACGTTATTTTTCCATTTTACAACACCCTCCGCTTCGATATAGTTTGGCGTCATGAATTTTTTTTCATCTGCTATTCTCCTGAAGAAAAAATATACAGAGTGTGCCAGATAAGAATGCACATTACAAGGAGCTCATTATGCATAGAACATACTGAAATGATCAAATTAGACGAAAGCTGCCCATTAGTTAGTTCTGTAACGTCATGCTTTCAAATTAAAAAAATTCCGAATAGATCCGAAGATATGTGGGCCGAGTTTTTACGATTTCGTTCTTTTGGTTTTCACATTCCATTTGAAGAGATATGTTAAAATAAATTTTACATTCTCATTGCCATTTTTTCTCCTCTATAAGATAATTTAATTTAATTTTCAACCCGACGTTACGATTTTTCACAACCATCAACTTTATTTTTTAAATAGTAGTAATATTTTATTTTATGCTTTATTAAATCCACTTTATATTCTGAATCCAACGATATATCACATCTATTATTTATTAGAGGGACTAAAAACCGTTATCTTCAATCCAAATAATAAATATATAATATAAAAGGGGATACAAAACATTCCATTCATAAAACAACATTTATTTACAGTTCTGCAGTTTCAAATAAATTAGAAGAAGATGGCTTTAAAAAATTGCAACGCTGTAATAAGGTACGCCCGCATTCCTTTCGTAGCTACAGACAAACTTGTATCATACCAGGGAACACGGCTAATTCATGGTGTCTAGGACAGCGAAAAGAATTATGTATAGTGGTATCTGTGCGAGATGATTTGTGAAAGTTGTTTCGCTATAGGGCATTCTAACAAAACTACTAACATCTTAAATCAGACAGAAAATTAAAAAATAACTTACTTGCAAGAAATACATTCATTATCAATTAATTCACTATCAGCTATATCAATAAATCTACTTCTTGCACTTTCAAATCGTTTGCAAAAATAAAAATTTTCGCCGTCGTCTTCCAATTCGGGCATAGGATTTGTAATACCCCCAAGATCTGACCAATCATTCGTAGGTTTCAGGTATTCCACCTAAAAGAACCGTTTTGTAGTGTTTTTATACAGGGTGTTATTTATATTTTATATATATATGTACTTATTTTAAATTGGTGATTTATGGATCAATTTTAAGTCGAAAAGTTCATACAGGGTGTTATGGAAATGACGTATTATATTTAAACCGGCAATTCCTGAGATAAAGGACAAATTGAAGAACAATACCCATAAATGGCGCTTTCAATTCATTCAGCGGTAAAAGTGACCTGACGTCAAACCAGAAAAACACCTGTGTGGCACTGCGATACATGTAAGCAATCAAGGAATTCTGGCCGGTGTTGTCGTAAGTACACCTTAAACTCTTTAGGCAAAAGAAAATAATTTAAACACTTTTCAATTCTGTAATACCTTTTTGTACAATTAATTGAATAACATTTAGGACGGACTATGTTTTAAACAACCCGAAAAAACATATGGAATAGTATTAAATAAGTTTTAAATAGGCCCGTACGTCACTAGGTCAAATGCCAATGACCTCTTGACGCCTTATATCGGCTGAGCGAAGTAGTTTTATATATCGCCGCACGCTTGCGTCTGTTAGTTGAAGACCAATCAACGGCCGGATACGTTGTGTCTCGTCGATCACCAACACACTCTCAGCAATCCGCTTTGTTTTTTCGGTTTACGCGTGTATCTTGCCCGTCCATAAATAATCTTTGAATATTGTTTTTATTGACGCGTTTCTTCTGGACGTCAAATTTCGTCGCGTGTAATAAAATCTAATAATCTGTAGTATAATATGTATTATTGTATTTTCAAAGCTAACTATCGGTTCTGTTTCACTATTATTGTGTGTACATTCAAAGAGGCTATTTTTTTCTCGGTCTGAGAATGTTTTTTTGGAGATTAAATTTAATATGTGTTTCCAGGAGTGTTCCCATGAAAAAGAAAAAAACTGATTGTTTGTGCCTGGATTTCCTCGCTCTTTAGGTATAAAGATAAATACAAGTAGGTAAATAAGAATTTCAGTTTTACATTAAGTTTGGCAACATTGCCATTGGGTCTGGGTGAAATGTTGTACAGTAGCGCGGACTGACATGTGAGTAAGAGTGCTTGTTACCCTACTTTTAAAACGGTCGATTTAAAAAAAATAAAATATGTAGCGCTTCTCTAGGACACCCAAGGAGTCACCCATTTAAATATAATAGGTCATTTTCATAACACCCTGTATACACATATGTCCTAAAATGCTTAGTGTTCGATATACAGGATGTTAAATATTTTTTTCTTATTTTTTTCTTATTTAATACTATCAAACATTAGATAACAAATAGCGTTCATAATGAAAAAATAATCCAAATGCTTCCTTAGCAATTGATTTTAGTTAAACGATTCTTCCGTAATAATGATTTCCATAAATTATTTAGCAAAAAGGGGTGAATAATTATTATTATTATCATGTTATTTTGTTCCAAACGGTGAGTTTTAAGAGAAAGATAAAAGACGTGTTTTGTTTCAAATTGAATGATAATAATTAATAATAAATAATTGTTTCGAACATATCGATGTCGTAACATATTTTTTGGTTAAAATTATAAAAGAAATGTGTGATTTTGTATCATACAGCCGATATCAATTTAGTATCATATCTCAAACTGTTTTCGAGATTTTTGACAAAAATAAAAACTTACCCTGTATATCGAAAACAAATCATTTTAGAACATACATGTATATGATCTTTTGGACTTAAAATTGATCCAGGAATCACCCATTAAAATAAGCACCTATATATTATTAAGTAACACCCTGTATATAGCTTGTGCCAAATGTATACTATTATTATAAATTTAAGAACAAGTTACTTATAAAAACTTTCGGTATCAGATATTTCCGAAAACATCAAAATACTTAACGCAAGTAAATAAACTTTAAATATCATTATTGCAATTCCCACATCTTTAAAGTAAAATTCTTTAGGCCTTTTAGAGTACGAGCATAAGTAAATTTCGTAAAATTGTATTCTATAAACATTTTTTGAAAAATATAATTTTTCTATGATTTTAAACATTTTTCATCGGTCAAAATTTGAATTTTTGATCTCAGTAACAACGAAAATTAAACTTTTAAACATGCGCCATACTGAAATTTCCGAAAAAATTATTAAGGGCAAATATACGGGGTCATTCAGGGTGACGAGGGCCTATTGAAAGATCTCGAAAACTAAAAAAGATCTTGGTTTGAAATATTGGCACTCGCTATTAAAGATGCCGATATTTTTAATGAATGTACTTCGACATATCCGCCACATCCCGTTATATCGGAAGTTAGGCTTAAAATTGTTATTTTAAATAGAATGCCCTGTATGTTTTCGCATTTTTCGATTTTGTGTAAAAATCTTATTAAGAATTTCCCATACCCCATCTCCAACCATTTCTGATATAAAATGCATTAAACGAATCTATTATGCAGTTAAAAATTTGAAAACGCTTAAATAAGGTGTAAGTCTTTTTATTCCATAAAAGAGACTTCTTATACAGTAAAAATTATAACTTTCTGGTATAATTATAAAAACACTCGTCAATTTTTTCTTAGTAAAACGCCCTGCATTTAAATTTGCCATTATATTCTTTATCTAATTGCTCTGTATACAGTGTGGCCGTTTAAGTGTGCAACATATGAGAAAGTTTTTTATTACCGATTTCTCAGAAAATTTTATTCTTGATAAAAGTTGGTGCATGTTCGATAATCGTATTTGGTGCACTTGGAATGGTTGCAAGTCAAATGACGTACAGGGTACGACAAAAAATATAAAACTTGTACAAGAAGTACCCCTATTTCAGAAAATTCAGCGAAATGTTATTAAGAAAAGGTGTTTAGAATTAAAAGTTATGCATAGGTTTGAAAACGTGGCCTCATAAAATAAAAAACAAAAATTTTTTAAAAATATTAATTATTTCTCAAAAAAAAAATATTTTTTTTTATTATCACCCTAAAAACCTTGATAAATTAAACAAAATCAAATCAATTTCACACATCTTTGTTCAAATTCAAGCATATTTGTAAAATTAACTTAGCTTTTTAATTTATTAAGGAATCACAAACTTCATGTTTGTTGCAAGGACATTAAACACAACTTTAAAATACCGTAAAAATTATTTTTAACAAGATAAAACATTAGTAATGATAATTTTCAAATTAAAAACTCCCATTTAAAGTGCAAAATTTTTATTTTAAATGTTTATTAGAAAATTGTACAGAGCTTTTTAACCCTTATTTGTTTTTTCCATAGGTATCTGCGACTATTTTATTAGAATTTCATGTTTGTCGATTATTTTGTACAATTTTCTAATAAACATTTAAAATAAAAATTTTGCACTTTAAATGGGAGTTTTTAATTTGAAAATTATCATTACTAATGTTTTATCTTGTTAAAAATAATTTTTTGCGGTATTTTAAAGTTGTGTTTAATGTCCTTGCAACAAACATGAAGTTTGTGATTCCTTAATAAATTAAAAAGCTAAGTTAATTTTACAAATATGCTTGAATTTGAACAAAGATGTTTGAAATTGATTTGATTTTGTTTAATTTATCAAGGTTTTTAGGGTGATCATAAAAAAATTTTTTTTTATGGGAAATAATTAATATTTTTAAAAAATTTTTGTTTTTTATTTTATGAGGCCACGTTTTCAAACCTATGCATAACTTTTAATTCTAAACACCTTTTCTTAATAACATTTCGCTGAATTTTCTGAAATAGGGGTACTTTATTCTTGTACAAGTTCTATATTTTTTGTCGTACCCTGTACGTCATTTGACTTGCAACCATTCCAAGTGCACCAAATACGATTATCGAACATGCACCAACTTTTATCAAGAATAAAATTTTCTGAGAAATCGGTAATAAAAAACTTTCCCATATGTTGCACACTTAAACGGCCACACTGTATACAGGTTTCTGTCGTAAGTAATTTTTATGTTAAAAAAATTATTTATGACTTGATGTAAAAGAACAGTATAATTTTTATAATACCCTGTACAAGTCTGTACTGTCTAGTATTTTTTTTGAAATAAAAAAAACCCACGCCTTTCCTAAGTTTTCTAAAATTTTAAGTTACAAAATAAGGTCCAACTACCTTCGACATGTTTTTTTTATAAAAAAATTCCTTTAATGCATTTTATGTCAGAAACGGTTGGAGATAGGTATAGGAAATTGTTAACAAAAGTTACTTAGATTTTTACATAGGATCCAAGAAAATGCCGGAAGTGATAGATAGGTAAAAATATTTTCACTAAAATGATTGGCATCTTTTATAGTGAGTACCAATATTTCAAACAAATAGTTTTCGCGATCTTTTAATAGGCCACTTATCGTAAATGGTCCTGTATTTAAAACGTTCTTTGTGGATGTAACAATGTCAACAATAAAAACTTTGTTTCTGTAACCGATGCACTAATTAAAGATATCAGTAAAAAAATGTTGCTACCCCTATTTACCTTCGCCTTTCTAATAATACTTCCCAATGGTAAATCGTCACAATCGTCTACTAAAAATAATTCCCTTGGATCTGCTGTTCCCGTTAAAATGGTGTCGCTCCCTCGGCAAAACAACAAACCGTGGAACACGAATTTCTGAGGCAGATTGTCATACATGTAAATTACTTTGGCCACCCACAGGGGTTCGGTGGGGTTTTCGGATTTAAGGGTCACAAAATCGCCCACATTTATTTGTATATCGTCTGAAACATGTATCGTTTAAAAATAAATATATTTGATGATTGGCGCAGTAAAAAGTTACATTTTATGACTGAAAAAATGGGTTGGCGCGCAGGGTTTTCCGGTCATATTTTTAAAGGTTGCTCGTCAGTTGTCTTGCGCACAATGTCGTCGCCGTCATATATAAAGATTACACAACAACTATTTTTATACCACGTTTTGTTTTCAAGCAATCATATTCCAGAAATTTTCAGGATACGGACCTGAATTTTCTATAATTTTGCAAAAACAGTTCAATGCAGTAGGTACTAAAATTAATATTTTTAAAATTCTTTTATAATAACGCACTACATAATAATCATAAAACACGATATTTTATTAACAATAACAACCAGTAAGAATGAAAAACAACAACAATAGGTATATCGGCAAAAAAACATTAATTAATTAATAAGATTAAAGGTGTTCGAAATAATTTCCGTCAGTCTCTAAACAAATAGCATCTTAAAATTTCAAAATTTAAAACATTCATTGCATTTGTGGCCTTACGCTTTGAAAGGCTTCAATAACTTTACTATTCGTCTAAGCTGTTTCGAGAATGACGGAAATCATTTCGAACACCTTTTGGAAAATTAATTTCTAATAATCTACTTTAATTAATGTTTTTTTGCCGTTGTACCTATTTGTGGTTTATTTTTTCATACTTACTGTTTTGTTATTATTAATAAATTATCGTGTTATGATTATTATGTAGCGCATTATTATAAAAAGAATTTTAAAAATATTCATTTTAGTACCTACTGCATTGAACTGTTTTTACAAAATTATGAAAAATACAGGTCCGGATACCGGAAATTTCTTAAAGATGATAAAAAGACTCGAAACGTAATTAAACGACAATGTGTGATACATCATTGAATTTAGAATGAAAAAAGGTCTTACAATTTGACATTATAAAATCAGGGGCGTATTAGAAAAAATGAAGTTGATGATGAATGTTTAAAAACGAAACTTCGTATAAAAAAATTTGTTATGTAATCTTTTAGTTCACTAAAAGTTGCTGTGAGAATATTTTGTCAGATTTACTCTAACTTTGATTGCGATACTGTTTTCAAATTTAATCGAAGTTGTATCCGTTACCATTAACAAGATCCCATAGAGGCCCTTCTTATCTTGGGCACCCTCTAGACATGGAAATATTTAAAAAATGTGTTCCATTTAAATTTTAGCAGAATTTCTAGTCTTACCTATTACTACAGAAGAATAACATTCGTTATTTTTGTACGTTTTTTCAGCCTTTCTCTCCCACTTAATATTTTTATGTACAATTTTCTTTGAGCAAGATTTTGTCTTTGTATGGGTTATTTTATTTTCTAGTTCCTCCTCATTATCTGACAGCTCCGCATCGGCAATAGCCATATTCGGACACCTGAAAATGTTGACAATTTTTTTAACCACATTTTCACAAAACTTTTCTAGCGACTAAATAACACAACTTGATAAGAAAGTAAAGAATCATTTTAAAACAACGTACTTACTTTCTGGTCTTACAAGACTGCTTCATTTTCCCGGGACCTCCGAACTTTAACATATCCTTACAAAATGTACATTCGCCGCAATCTGGAGATTGGCACGCTTCACATACTCCGCATTTTTGTTTCTTCGGTGCTTTCTTTTCGTTGTTATTGTCCATTTGATCGGGGAATATTTTCTCAAAAAATTCTCGAACGAAATTTGTAGTAACGGCTTTTGTCCATAATGGACGTTTCTTTATCTTAATTCCCTAGAAAATGTATATAGTGTTGGCAAAAAGAATGGAACACCCCAAAATATTTCCATAACCATGAATACTTTCGAAAAACGGTTGGACCCGTCGATCTTATTTTCCAACTTTAGTTTTTTAAATGGAATACTCAAAATTTTATTCGATTTTTGAATTCTACTTGAAATTCTGAATGAAACATACCCTATTTCGATCTTCAGCTGTTTTCGATATAGCATAATCTAAACAAGATGGCAATGAATTAATTAATAGGGAACAAAATACAGAAAATTATTTTTCTACTGATGCTATGGAATGTTCCACTTCTTTCATCGCTTCCATACGTTCAAAGCGGAGAATTTCTCAAGCAGTGAGAAATAATTTCTCACTGTTATTATGATAACCCAAGGCAGCCATGAATTGTTACATGGCAAATTGCTACGGCACGTTTTCCATGTTGACGACGCACGATGGCCATGAAAACATTTGCCGGCGTTTCCATAACACAACCGAAACACTGCACAATTATTATGATTATTATTGCAACTTGCCAAACGGGTGTTGTACTTGTTGGACAATATACTATATTATTCACCTGAAGACGACTGGAGATACTTACCAGTTGAAACGTTGTGATTTAAACGAAATAAAGACAATGGAAGTCCAAAACACGTCTGTCACTCAATATACTATATTGTTGATTTGTATACTAAAACAGGTCAGATTTGTTAAATAGTGATTATAATAGAATACGAAGATTTAGAGTTTGAAAGTACACCTCCAGATATTGTTCGAAAAGCATCCGATGTTTGTAATAATTTGCTACCAAGCACATCAAGACAAAAATATGAAATCGCTTACAGTAACTTTATGGACTGGAGAATGCAAGCCAAGGTGAATTCTTTTTCTGGAAATACTTTGTTAGTTTATTTTGAAGAATTATCAAGAAAATTAAAACCATCCACATTATGGTCCTAGTACTCGATGCTGAAGAGTACCATAATTATTAAAAACTGTGTTGATATATCAAAATACGTAAAACTAAGCGCATTTTTGAAACGAAAATCAATTTCGGAATTCAACAATTTCTAAAAGATGCACCTGATGAAAAGTATTTGCTACTAAAGGTATGTTTAAATTTTCGGCAGCTTTAGCTATTGGCCTTACAGGCCGTTGTGATGAACTTCGAAAATTAAAAATTGATGACATGGAAGATTTCAATTCGGCTCTTTTAATAAAATTGCCCGATACTAAAACCAAAGTTCCTAAAAATTTCACAGTCACAGGAAAATTCTACCAATTTTACAAAAAGTATGCAAACCTTCGACCATGCACACACTTTTTTTTAAAATTATTAAAATGGCAAATGTACAAAAAAAAGCCCGTGGGAATAAATAAATTTGGCACCATGGCGAAAGATATAGCGAAATTTTTGCAATTACCGAATCCGAAATTATATACTGGCCACTGCTTCCGAAGGTCATCTGCGACTATTTTAGTTAATGCAGGAGCATATCTTTTAACTCTAAAACACCATGGGGGTTGGAAATCCAGCATTGTTGCAAAAACGACCTACCAGGAATTACTATCCAAAATTGTTCAAATATAACTGTTAGTTACAGTTTTAAGTAAAATATAGAAATGAGTTAATGTAATATGTATTTTAATTCTGAACCTCGTTTTAAACACGTAAAAAGAACGCATCCGTAGAAAAAGTAGTGTACGACTCGTGCGAATAAGACATATTTGTCCCTCGATTTGCGGCACTCGCCTTCGGCTCGAACAAACCCGAATAAACTTCTGTGCTCGGAAGAAATTTGTCATTTTTCTCACTTGTTGTACAATATACTATACCTTTATTGTAGTGACCTAACAACAAAGCACATTATTATACTTATTTAGCTACTGTCATTTTAATTTAAGTGACATTTAAAATATATAAGGTTTTCCCACATAGATGGATAGGTAGAAAGGGAGAAATAGAATGGCCGCGCTCATCCGTAGAAGATCATCAAGTCTCAAGAGTATTTCAAATTCGACAGAAAATGTACTCTTTTTGTGGGATTATTTGAAAGAAAGAGTGTACAAAAACAAGGCATCCGACTCAGAGACATAAAAGTGATAATACGACGTAAAATTCGACAAATTCCTGAATAGGTTACTGAGAACGCCAAATTGTCAATTTGAAAATTTAAAGATTCTACTCTTCATAATTTGATTTTATTTTTTAAAAATACCACTTAAATTTTGTTAATCTTTATTGTTTACATTGTGATATCTCCAAAACAGCAGATCGAAATAGGGTATGTTACATGAAAAATATTCTGCATTTCAAGTAGAATTCAAAAATCGAATAAAATTTGGGGTATTTCATTTAAAAACCTAAAATTAACGTGTGTCCCGTCATTTTGAGCAATTCTGTATAATACTAAAAAATATCAAAATTTGTAAAAGTAAAAAATAAGTCCCATTCTTTTTGTCATGTTAGACAAGTTTCCGCAGCTAAAGAACATTGCAACACATATTTATTCTAGTAGTAAAGAAATGTTACCTTATTTTCTAATTTAAGAACCTTTTTCCTTAGTTTAAATGTTACACCAGCTAACTTTACAAGAGATCTCATACAAGGTAAAGAAATGAGTGGTTTTTCATCATCTGGCGAGTTCTGATCGAAACCTATTACCTAAAAAGAAATTAATTACAATAGTCTTAACACACGTGAAGAGCCTTGGCTGGGCTCGTCAAACCTGCTGCACATACATATCTAACATGTCATGGTTGCCATGGCTACCAACTGTTTAATAGGATAATATTTTCATAAAATTGGACGATGCTGTGACGAGCTCTTCCGCTATAGGTAGATACAAAACAATATTGCTGATTGCTCTTCCTATATTTACGTAGGTTTTGATTTGTACGCAACCCCAAAACGGGGTAACAGTCTTTGTTGCATTTGCCGGCTCTACTTAGATTAATTTGAAGTATTAAACCATTGACTCGACTCGACTCAACGAACCCTCGCATTTTTTCGACAGTTGACACCAGCAATATATCATCGATGAACTGCTTGGGACATTCACTAAAATTCCCTAGTTAGTGATGGGCCGCATTAAGGGGTTGTGTTTTTAACGTTTAATTGGTGTTAATGTTTTAAAAGTGTATCTCTATCGTAATATTATCGAACGCGTCCAAAACAAGTTCTTGAGAGCGGTAGCTTTTAAGATGGGGATTGATTTTCGCGACTACCACAGCGAGAACATTCTCTAACGCACCGAATTAATTACGCTGGAACAGAGGAGAGTATACTTGGATGTATGTTTTGTGTATAAGGTAATACGGGGTTTGTGTGACTGTGGAGGTTTGCTATCAAGAATTCGACTGAATGTTCCCAGTCGAGTTTTAAGAGAGCATAACATTTTTCATTTGGATTATCATAGAACTGCATATGGATCAAAAATGACTTTGAATAGAACTCTTCGTACTCTTAATGATATGAGCAGAACTGTAGATATTTTCAATATATCGCTGGGGGCATTTAAATATAATACTATGATATATGTCAAGACTCTGTAAATCTGTTTTTTCTTTTGTAGTTTATGTTGCGATCGTTAATTAAATCTGTTTCAATTGTTATGTATTCTAATGTTCGAATGTTACTAACTAGTTCTAAATCTTTTTACTTTGTTAGATAGATAAGTAATTAATTGTAAAATTATACAATGGGGTATCCCGTAGATTTAATAAATGAATAAATAAATAAATATAGAATTTGCTCGTTATGATACTATACACGTATAAGTTACTATTGAACATTAAAGTTAAAACAGAGGTAGCAAGAGTGACCAACATTTAAGCATTTAGTTTTTTAATACAATAGAGAAGGTCGATAGCTATTTTCAGAAATGTTTTTTTGTGCATCTGGTACAAAAACATGGAAATTTTCCCAAGTATTTATATACCAAGGAAAATAAATGATCAAGGATGACTTTTTCGAAAAATTGAAAATAAATTTTTTTACAGGGATAGTTGTGGTGTCCATGTGTAGACACACTGTATAAAGTTTACAGTAGGTAGAGATGGATATACATGTACATAGGTAGACATGTAATTATAGATAATGACTTTGCATAATTAAATAACAAAAAAAGTACAAGAATAACGAATAATATAATAATTAATTCAATAAAATATATTATTGGAGTTAATTTCATTTATTGATGAATAAAAATAAATTCATTGTTTTTTTGCTTTATTTTTCTTTCATTCTTTCTTGAGGAAGTAGCACTGGGAGAGGAAGTCATGTAGTTGCATTATTATACAGTGAGTCCCAGAAGAAATGTCTAAATTCATTTAAAATTCAGCGGTAAGTATTTTCAAAAAACGCTCGTACCCGTCGATTTTGATTTTTTAATTTTTTTTTTGTGGTAATTTCATGTATACAGGGAAGCTCAAAAATAAGTTACGACCATCAACTTCATTTTTTCAAATGAAAACATATATTTTTTATTTCATTTTTGAATTTTGCATTGAATTCTAAGCATGTTTCATGTACCATGTCCTATACATAAACTCAACAGTTATTGAAAAAATTAGGATTGAACATATCATTTAGGGAATCCAACGATCTATCAAATCTTCTGGCAATATGGCATTTTGGGCTCCATAATAAGTAAGAGTGTACTGTCTCACTGTCACCGTTTATTTCCATACAAACTGTATGACAATTTTACATTTTCAACATTTAATTTGATTTTGTTGTGTTTTTTTTAATAAACAGGTCTTACTTATAGATATGTTCAATCCTAATTTTTTCAATAACTGTTGAGTTTATGTATAGGACATGGTACATGAAACATGCTTAGAATTCAATGCAAAATTCAAAAATGAAATAAAAAATATATGTTTTCATTTGAAAAAATGAAGTTGATGGTCGTAACTTATTTTTGAGCTACCCTGTATACATGAAATTACCACAAAAAAAAAATAAAAAAATAACAATCGACGGGGACGAGCGTTTTTTGAAAAACTTACCGCTGAATTTTAAATGAATTTAGACATTTCTTCTGGGACTGTATTTAAACCCGCAAATCCTGAGATGAAAACAAATTGTAAAAAAACATAAATAGCTCTTTGAGGTAATCAGCGAGACTTGTCATTTTCGAAAAAAGCCGTGTGGACTACTGCTAACCTCAGTCAGTGCCACTTTGGGTTTCCCCTCAACGGCGATGTTGTCAATTTTCCATTCTACATACATACACACAAAGAATTTTATTAATTAAAAGATATTTGTCGTGCGAGGTAATAGCAAATTAAAAAATTTTATAATATTTTTGAATTAAGTTTAATGCATTATTACAGTCGTTGACAAATCTGAATAGAAATTCATTTTTCCGAATTACAATTTCTAATTTAAATTTTGAAAAGATGTAAACATACCTGATCACATACAAATTGAGCGTTTTGAATAAGCGTATCTTCAACGTTGTCGTACTCTCCCATGCTGTCAATTTGTTGAGCCAAGTCTTCATAGCTAGGGTTTTCCATGCACCGATCCAAAAGAAATTCGATGACAACTTTGACCAACTTAATTTTTTGCCTTATTCTGTGAAAAATTGGTGCGTATTCGGACGAGGCTTCGATAAGGTAATATTCGGCAAATTGTGTCGAGAAGGCGATTGGTAGTTTTTCACCTCCGTCGTAACCAGCTGTCCACCTATAACACGTTAAAAAATATATATGTGTTTTCATGAACTAAGTACATCGATTTCCCATGTCAATGAGCAACGTATGCTCAAGATTCGAGAAATTTTATCACTATATATTATTGCTTACACAGGGTGTCTGCCGGGAGCCAATTCGATCTATACAGGGTGTCCGCTAATTAATGGTACATGGAAAAACCTTACTACTTACGTAAAAATGTTAGGATTTAATTATACTTACCTATATCCGAAAATTGAAATTAACAGAGATACAGGGTGTTAAAGTTAAAACTTCATTTTTGTTTTTCTCTAACAACTTTGAAAGAAACCAGCGATTTTTTACAAAATTAGGCAATTACGGTTTTTTAGGACGAGAAATTCATTTTTTTGTGAAATTTTAATGTACAATATAGGGGGGACTGTCTACGGCATTTTTCGCCCAATTATTAGGTTATAACTTTTTTGTAACTTAGTGTATTTAAGTTTTTAATGAAAATAATACTTTTCTCATATTTATTACGTAAAAAAGGTATACTAAGTTGAGGTCGCCCAGACTTACCATTTCAGAGATATTTGCATTGAAATTGTTTAGTGCACCCTGTCCAATTACTATTAATTTGCAAACAATTTTTTTTTCTTAAAGTAACCTATGAGAAAACAAACGAAATTTAGAGATGCCGTTGCTATGAAACCTCTATGTTATTATTTGTTTGTTGATTATTGTAAGATATCGGTGTGAGTTATTTGGAATTCCGTTTAGGACGAAAGATACCTGTTTCGCCTAATTGGTCGTAAATATTTTTGGAAATCTTAAAATCAGGTTGTTGGATAGAGTTCCGAATATCGTCTCTGGGCACCTCATCCATTAAAATTTTTCTGCGCGTATACCCACAACATATCCCGCATTTCTGCGTTTGAAAACAAGTTGTGCTCGGCGTTACGATAAATTCAAAAATTAACATTTTCTCACACAGCTATCTTACAATATTCAACAAACAAATAACAACATGGAAGGTTCATAGCAACTGCATCTTTAACTTTCAATTGTTTTCTCATATTTTAATTTTAGAAAATAATTTTGTTTGCTAATTAATAGTAATTGGGTAAGGTGTACTAAACAATTTAAATGCATATATCTCCAAAACGGTAACTCTGGGCGACCTCAACTTAGTATACCTATATGAGAAAAGTATTATTTTTATTAAAAACTTAAATATACTGAGGCACAAAAAAGTTATGACCTAATAAATGTGCGAAAAATGCCGCAGACAGCGCCCCCTCTCGTCCTAAAACAACCATAATTTCCAAATTTTGTAAAAAACCGCTGGTTTCTCTCAAAGTTATTAGAGAGAAACAAAAATGAAGTTTTAACTTTAACACCCTGTATCTCAGTTAATATCAACTATATAGGTAATAGGGATATAGGTAAGTATAATTAAATATTAATATTTTTACGAAGAAGTATGTGTTTTTTTCATGTACCATTAATTAGCAGCAATGGAAAACTATACATAGGAAAATGTTGAAAATTGGACAATATACTCATCTTGATGGGGGCAACTCAGCTAAGCTATTTTCAATATGGTGGCACTTCCAGATATACCGGAAGTCGGTGCCAACTTGCTTATTTTAAATGGAACACACTATATATTAATTTTGGATTCTACGCAATATTCTGGGCAGATTTTGTATATCATGTCCTATACCTAAGTCTAAGCGTGTTTGAAATATTTAAGGCTTTATGTCGAAAATGTGAAAAATTATGTCTTAGTAGTGTTTGCAAATATTCTACTAAAAATGCTGTAAAAATAAACCCGTCCAAATCAGCTGTTATGTTCTAACTTAAAGGTACCTATGTCAGATCCCTGCGGTAAAAGAATATAAAAATCTGGTAGTTCTATTAGATAGCAATCTTAGATTTAAAAGTCATGTGTGCAAGGTAGTTCAAAAGTCGATTATATCTCTTCGAAATTTATATAGAAATAGGTATGCGGATATCGTTTATGGATTTATCTAACGGCAGATTGCAGAAAATTCAAAATTCGTTTATTCGCACACATTTTTTTTGTTTCATATAAACGATACGAATAAGCTCGTTAACATAAATACAATTTTTCCTACCTTTTATATTTTTTCGGGTGGAGGTTTAAAGAATCATTAAATACCAATATAAACATAACCTGCTTAGCTATTGTTAATTAAGGGCTCAACGGCTTAAAAATAGTTGTTTTTACCTCGAATTACAGCTTATGCAATGATTTCCCACTAGAAATGGCACCTAAATATTTATTAATGAGGGAGTGTAATTTGTTATAACTTTATAATCTGGTCTTTTGTTGCACAGAATTTTCTGTAATTTTTAGTTATAGGAATTTTTTTGTACAGAATAATTTAAAAATTATACTTTTCTGGTATAATAAAATAAATACTCAGTAATTTTTTTTAAATGGAACACATTGTATTTTAATTAACCATTACGTATAGAATTACATTCTTTATCTAATGGCTCAGGACATATACGTTTCTTTTGTTTTTAAGTTCTTATAAAATTGAAGACCAGCGATTACCAATATTTCAAACAGATATCGTTTTTAATTCCCAAGATTCCCAAAAAATGTATTATAATAAAGAGTTTCCCATTCGAGTAGAGCTTCCTTGGACATCCTGTATACATATTACATATAAGAAAACATATTTGAATTAACTCGGCCGATGCTTATTGGAAATCCATAAAGACTAGTGTTGGGAAAAATGATGATTTCAATAATCGAGTACTTGATAATCGAACGATTTTTATAATCGATGAATCGCTCGAGCGATTAATCAATCGAAATTTTTATGATAAAGAAGAATGTGTTGATAAAACACCAGGGGTTGTTTTTGTAAGTTTTAGAAGTTTATATTAAGGAAGGACAGTTGATTCTGATTTTTTTTAAAATTATATACTTTAATTTTTTTAAAATTTACTATCGCCGCTGGCTAGCCAGTCAAAACCAAACCTATGTCGCGATGAATCCACTAAGGGATTTGGCATACTTTTTTGTATGCACCTTCTCGTTTATGTGCCTTTAATAAAGACGTATGTCGTGTCAGCCTTCTGAGCGTCAAACTCGAACGTCGCCAATCGGCACATTTCGGAGCGCGGCGTCGAGCGAAGGGCGGGTATCAAGTGAAAGGCGATGATTTTCGGTTTTTCGCTTGAATTTATAACTAGAGTAGTATTTCCTATTGAGCGAAAAACTGCCCGAATATACGAGCAGTTTTTTACCTCAAGCGATCACACAATAAAGCAACACATTTCGGTCGGCGTCAAGCGAAGCTCTGGTATCGAGTGAAAGGTAATAAGTAACGAGCGATGATTTTCGCTTGAATTTATAATTCGAGAAGTTTTTTTAATAATCGGACGATGTCGGTTATTTCAATAATCGAGTACTCAAGCGGTTTTTCGCTCGAGCGATCACAACACTAATAAAGACAGATGGCTTGGCTTTTATGAGAAACCAGAAATGGCATGTTTGGCTTCTCGTTAATTGTTGGAATTCACGCAGATAACATATTTTGCCCTAATTTAGCAACACCACCGGTGAATATCAGTTTAGTTAGTGAATAATGATCTCGAATTTCAGTTCGGGCTAAGAAACAACGGATTTTTGAATTTTATTTTAAATTTAAATGCTTCAGAAAATTTTTTACGATTAAAGATTAGCCGGGTTTAAAGCTTAAAACTGTAGCCATATTTATTTGGTCTTTAAAACTACCCTTATTAATAAATATTTAAGTATCCGTCTTAGTGGCAAATAATATTAAATGAGCTGGAATTCCAGGTAAAAACAAATATTTTTAAGCTGTTGAGCCCTTAATTAACAATAGCTGATCAGGTTATATTTATATTGGTATTTAATGATTCTTAAAAACTCCAACAAATCCCTTAACAATAGCCAATATGCAGGTCGTAATTATATTGGTATTTAATGTTTCTTAAATTATCTGGCAGAAAAAGTATAAATATCGGGACAATTACATTTACGGTTTACAATCTTATCCGTATCGAAGCTGTTTACATCGTGGAGAAGATTTTAAAATGTCCTACAACTTTGCTGCTTACTCTGAAGTAAATTGTTTCCAACCAATCTGGGGATACTACCCCGAATATGTTTGGCAAACACCCGATCTTATCGAGAATCCGAAGAATTTAATTTATTCCGAGTATCACGAAGAAGTCGATTTTTGGATGCCTATTCTTGAACAACGAGTACAAGTTCACCCAAGCCATGCACCTTGTGGAATGCCAGATCGTATGTTAACACCCGATGAACACTATCAATGGGTTTTAAATGACGATAACCTTCAAGACGTTTATTCCGCTCAGGACCTGAATTGCTTTGAAAAGATTGAAAGGACCTCGCTACGAGGAAAAGAACTAGGCGACAGCAATATATGCGATGGTGCCTATGCGATATTCAAGAAAAAGCTTGATGATAATCTCAAGTACTTTAGGCTGGACGGCATTCAACCAAAAGGGTTTTTCTTAAGTGGCAACATTGTAATGAACAACAGAGTAGGGCTCACCCAGCAACTAACTACCAAGACGAATACAACGGAAACAAACAAATAACGATAATTTTAAAAAACTAGGCTTAGTAAAATTAATTGCAAATTATGTGAGTTTATTGTGATATTAGTATTAGTGTATATTTTGACTAAGAAATAAATTCGTTGTATTTATAAACGTAGGAGATTTTTTTTAATATCTATACTTTCATGGTTTTTAACGTGAGTAACTTAGTTTTTCCGGGAAAAACAAATATCCATATACCTATGTATGTTAAATTACAGTTTTGTTTTCTTGACCGCAACATTTAAAAAAACAATAATACGATTAATTTTAGAACTGATACAGATAACCTTAGTAATATTTACAATAATATAATTATATCAAACTAAATGCAAATCTTTACCATAACAAAAATAAACATTAGTAGCACCAAATAATTTTAATATAGGATTTTCCAAACGCTCTCTGTAACCACCATTGTAAAAATGTAAACAAACCAAATACCCAAAATGAAAATAATGTTAAATATGCATACCTTTTATCTTATTGTATTTAAATAAGAGAAGTAATTAAATAGTTTGCCGATATTAACAGTCGAGCTGCGAAATCATTACTTGTTCAGCAAGATTTTACAATTGCCCAGTAGAAGAAAACATGTCTAGAAGCAGTTTACTTCAGAGGTCCCGGGCACTGTCAATTTATGTAACTTTCTTGTGTTTTCTTTTGCTGAATACAGAAGGAAATCGGCTACAAAAGGTGTAGCGGGGGCGGGTTTTCACTTGTTTTCCCAGGGCACTTTCACGATTCAGAAATGTTTCCTGTTCATAAGTTGCTGACCAACTAGCCCTTTTGGCTGACCGATTACCTTTTTCTGTTCGCAAAAATAAGAATATTTTGCTAACCAGTTAAATGATACCCTTTAAGTAATAACCTACCTTACAGCTTAACGGTAAAACTAAGTTAGTTCACGTCCACTCAACAAAAAGACAAATTTAGTGCAAGTGAGTGTGAATTGTATAAAGTATGTTGTATAAAGTATGTTCATTTATATATTTTTTTCATTTCATTCTATACATAACTAATATTAACATAAAATAAGAAATTTGTCATAACACCGTAAAAAATATTGCTTCTTTCTATTTTATTTATACGCCTTTTTTTCTTTATAACAAATAGTTCTGACGATGGTTTAGTATAATAAACCGATACGTTAACCAAATACTGGAATTTCATTTCAAAGTGATCGAAACCCAAAAACAAACTACCTAAGTATGTTTAAGTAATTAGTATGGTATTACCAAATGTATATACAGGGTGGTAGTGATAAATGCGCCATAGAGTAATCACATTATACACATGAATATAATAGGTTTTGAAATCATGACTGATGTTTATTATTAGCATCAAGCTACTACAAAGTTTCAAATATAATTACGAACAATTTTAAGAATAATAATATTTTTACTACATATGTTTAAAAAAGTAAAGAATAAAATAATAAAAAATAAAATATACAAAAATAGAAATACACCAAACACAATACGAGTGGATTTTACATTATTTGTCACACAAGATAAGACTGCACAGAAAAATCTACGCATTTGGCGAGTCGTTAATCTCCGGAGGCAATGCATTGAAGAGTCATAACCTTAGATTATACAACTCTAGTCGTAATCCGTCACTAAAGAGACTTTTTTTGCATAAATGTTGTTCTAGCAAATTCAATATCAAAGTGGTTTTTAGATCTTATATTATATGAATGTCGTATAGACCTAGGAATTAAATATTGCTGTAGATATACTGGCAACAATTTATGTTTAATTTTAAATATATATACCATATTTGACACCTCAATGCTCTGCAAAACATTCAACCACCCAAATGACTTGAGCATTAGTAGTTTTTGTATGTTCATATTATTGCACGAAATTAGCAGTGAATTACAATAGTTAAAATGGGGATTAACTATAGTGCTAAACACAAGGAGACGCGACCAAGATATTGCGAAATTCTTCTAAAAAATCCTATCTTTTTGCCTATTTTTTTACAAATGAAAGTAATATGGGAAGAAAAATTTAACCGACTATCTAATATTACCCCTAAATACTTTATTTCATTTGCATGTTCTATAAGTTTATTATCGATACAAATCCTATAACCATGATCCAGAAACATTTTCCCATTTTGCTTGTTGCCAAAAATCATAAATTTTGTTTGGTTTACATTTAATTTTAATTTATTAACACACAACCAACCTAAATAAAGTGTCATAGCTCAAGCTGAGATATAGCGGGTGTTGCAGGAGGAACGATTGCCCCTATAAATTTTTGATTGTTTAAATTACAGAAATAAAATTTGGTGGGTTTGTATGTGATATTATTTTGCATTTTATGACATGAAGGACTCCATTTTATCACTTCCGGTTTAACCGAAAATTACCTCGATTTTTTAAATGACCCATTATATTTTTGGCTGTATCGAGAGATAGCGGTACTGCCGTTGGCCCATCGCAGGATTCAGCATGTCGAATTGAGCAAACAATGGCAATCTCACTTGTGTCGAGTGCCTTGAGGTAAATGTGCTTTTTGTCAGAAAGAATGACGCATCTCATAAAATTTCTTTTGTGGTCCCAATTTGTAGTGAAACATTTTCTGATGGATGATACGCTGATTCATATAACATTACAAACGACACAACTCATAATTACAACTGAAAACCCATATAACTTTTTTAATATAGCATAATTGAAAGTGCAAATCTAATAATTTTAAACCTAATTAGTAACTATCTCAAATTGAGGTTTTCTATCGCTATTCTCGCAAATGAGCGATATGTTGAAATTATTTTAATTTATAATTTTCATTACACTGTTACCTAATTTTTTTTCAGAACTGAATAATTGTTTTTTGTTGAAAATAAAAACTTCCACGCAACGTCGTTTAAAAATGCAAATATCTCGGAAACGGGGTGATTTAACAAAATAAATTAAGTATATATTTTTCTTTAGAAATTATTACCATTCTTTTATTTAATATTTATAAGAATCCCCATAAAGTAACTGTACGGGAGCGCGGGAAAAACGGACGTGCAGCCGAGGAAGGAGAACTCAACAAACCCAAATCCCCACCACTGATAATAAATGCAAAGAACTGAAAGAACGCACGCGGTTAAGCCGCAAACACACTATTATCACGTCACGTTGTGAAGATGGCAAGTGAATCTTATAGCCTTCTAGCGTCAAACTCTGACACCGTGCTATCACGGGTGCCGAATATGTAAATTTGCAGAAACAAAATTTTGCTGTCACGTATGACTTGCCGTGAGCTGCTGCATGAGGTGACTATAGTGTACTTCTAAACCTATTTATAAGCACGCATAAACCGTCTTGCAAATATTTCGGGTGTGCCGTGACATTGCGTGATAGCATGTGATCTCACGTGACGTGATAATAGTGTGTTTGCGGCTTAAGCCACAACGTCTTGCATCTTGCTCAATTGCAATACTTACCATTCCACAATAGGTCCGAGATCATGAGCAGGGATACCATTTTCAAGGCTGGGATCGTCATCATCAATTTTCTTAATATAACCAGAAAACCTTAATAAAACATCCTTTTCAATAAGACCAGAGTCAAACGGACACAAATGGCCTTTTTCATCATACACACTAAAATGTGTTACCTAAAAAAATTTGATATAAGTATTTTAAATCCAAAACGAGTACAACACTATTCAAAGATCTCAGAAACAGTAGAGTCAACTTGTTAAAACTGGTAAAACCTGGACTTAAGATATGTTACTTATTTAAGTTTGTCTTTACATAAGAAAAATTACCTTATGGGTAGGAAAGTCATCCTGTTCAAACTGCTCCTCTTTTCCAGTATAAACAGAGAGTTTCTCATCAGTGAGTGCAATGAACTCTTCGGTAGAATTATTGGGATGGCCATTGTATAATGGAATGTTGTCAAGTGATTGTTTACACAGGTTACACCTTTCATTCTTTGGTTTTGTTGACTTTATTTTTATTTCATTCATTTCATTCTCATTTATTACAGATCTTTTAGTTCTCTTCGACAATGAATATTCTTCTTGATCATTGTTGTTACCATTTTCTTTGTTGCAGTTTTTATCTTCCTCTTCTTGTTTTGGACTTATTGATTCGTTTTTTATTAAAGGTTCTACAGAAACAGTGGCCATGTTAGTGTCCAAATTAGCTAAAAGTTATAGTAAACATAAAATATCTAGCCTGTAATTTAAATAATATACATAATTTGATCAATTCAGATTAATAATGAAGGTGCAGGCCTCACAAACTGGGTTTGTTTTGTTGCTTAAAGAATAAGAATAAAGTTAGGAAATAAATGTCAATACTTAAATAAATGTGATTCTGCAGAAAATGCAACTTAAGGTTTATTTATAAACCTTTCTCATTTGTTCAATTTTGAACAACACCCGTCGGAACTGAACTCAAGACTCAACTGAACTTTTTATTTTATAAATGCTACTTTAACCTCAAAGAGGACACTTTAGGAAGGTAGGCAATCAATCAAGAAGGATGAGAATTTGTAGGTTCAAGTTAACAGCAAATAAAGATATAAATTCTAAATAGCAGGCAAGCAATTTTAAAAACTAAACGGTACTACTAACGTGCTAACAACTTTTTAGTTTTCAGTCCTAAAAGGAAACAATTTTCGATGACATGACACCTATACTTTGAATTTATCTAATCTTTGTATCGCGTCTCTCCACAGATACTAATGCTGAAGACATCAAAAACTATCTTAAAGCAAATGGAAAAACTGATTGTGAATGCGAAAAACTATCGACAAAATGGAAACAAAAATACAGTTCCTTTAAGCTTGGAGTGCCTGCTGAAATGAAGTCCTCTATCCTCAATACAAACTTCTGGCCGAAAGGTATCCTAATAAACAATTTTTTAAACTTGAGGACCATAATGTCCACACAAGGACACAAAATTGCACCAGCAATCGTATAGGTCTGCTACACTACAATGTGCGATCGATACGGAACAAAGTCCATGAAATTGAGGCTGCAATAATGGATGAAAACTTGAGCATTTTATGTTTTACTGAACATTGGCTGGTGGATGAAGAGATGAGTACTCTAAGCCTTCCAGGATACAATGTGGCTGCTTTTACATCTCGTCGACAGTCAAAAGGAGGAGGAACAGCAATACTTCTCAATAAGATATTTGAGTCATCAACTATTGAAGGGTTACAGGATTTAAACGCTGAAAGGTGTATTGAGGTCTGTGCTGTATCTATTAATAAATTAAATATTGTTATAGTCTGTATTTACAGAACACCAAATGGTTGTTTGGACACTTTCCTAGGGGCAATGGAAGGGATAATAAATCATATAGGACACCAAAGAAGGATTATCTTGGCGGGTGACTTTAACGTGCTCTTTGGCTCAGATCACCCAAATTCCGTTGGTCTGCTTGACCTTCTGGATACTTATGGATTTCAGCAGCTTATACGTGAACCGACACGTGGGGAAGCCTGCCTAGATAATATTCTTGTAAACTTTGCGTATGATTCTTTCTTATCAAAAATAATAGATTATAATATATCTGACCATTCTGGTCAAATTATTCATTTCAATATACCAGAAAAAAAAGTTGAAAAAACAAAAAATACTTTTAGACCTGTGACACAAGAAGGACTAAATCACTTCTTCCATACTGTACAGTATTTCAATTGGGATTTCATTGAAAATCAGGGACTTAGTGCTGAGGAAAGGGTTAACTTTTTCATGTCAATGCTGGGGGAGGCATTTCTGCAGTCCTTCCCAGAAAAAACACACTCGGTGCGGTCAGACCAACCAAATAAAATTGGTTGGTTTAATGATGATTTAAGACGAATGAGAGAACATCTGAACCTATTGCATGATGTATGTAAGAAATACCATAGAGTGAATGATCGATCAGAGTATGTGAGATTTAAACGACAATACAAAACTGCTATAAGAGATTCAAAGAAACTCTCGAATGATAGGGCTATTAGTAGTGCAAAGAACCCTACTAAATGCATGTGGAACATTATAAACACACAAAGAGGTAATAAAAATAAAGAACTTTCTTGCCAGATCACACCCCAAGAATTCAACGACTTTTTTGCCAATATTGCAAATAACTTAATAAAAGATCTCCCTGAGACAAACGTAGATTCCTGCTCACATCTTAAGCAAAAAAAAATCTTGTGTGATAAATTTTGCTTCAAGGAAATAAGCTTTAACAATATAAGAGATATTATCACCAAATTAAAAAATAAAAAAAGCTCAGACATCTACGGGCTAACTGTTAACATCATAAAATCGATAAAAGATCTAATTATCATACCTCTTACTAAACTTGTAAATCTGTGCATCCGTGATAATGTATTCCCAGAAGTTTTAAAAAAAGCCGTAATCTCTCCAATTTTTAAAAAAGGTAATGCCAACATTGTTAACAACTACCGACCTATCTCCCTATTGCCCATCATTTCTAAGATCTTTGAGAAGGCACTGGCGATCCAGATAGTCGACTATTTTGAATTGAATGATCTTTTCTCTGATTGTCAATACGGTTTCAGACAGGGTAGGAGCACTGTAGATGCGGTCCTGCAGCTCCTGGATCATATTATGGACGGATTTGAGGACCAATTATGCTTTTCTGCATTGTTTTGCGATTTGAGCAAGGCATTTGATTGTGTCTCACATAAATTGCTGCTCGAAAAGCTCAACTTATATAACTTCAAAAGTGACAGCACCAAGCTTATCCATTCATACCTGCAGAGACGATGTCAAGTTGTGAGGGCAAATGGGGTGTTATCAGCACCAGCCATGGTGGATATCGGAGTCCCACAAGGATCAATCATGGGACCTGTTCTATTTCTAATTTTCATAAATGACTTGCCATTTGGTCAACAGTTGGGTGAATATGTGCTGTTTGCAGATGACACTACTGTCTTCACAAGGGATAAATCTGAGCAGATTGCTATTGCAAAACTAAATGAGGCACAAGTGACTGTGGAGGAATGGTTTCTATCCAACAGACTCCTACTAAACCAGGAAAAAACGCAGGGAATGGTTTTTACGCTAAAACATACAGACTCTACAATGTCTACTGTACGGTTCCTGGGGGTCTGTTTGGATACAAAACTGAAGTGGGATGTGCACGTGGAGAGTGTATGTAAAAAGCTTGGAAGTAGTGTGTTTGTCATGCGTAACTTGTACGGTTGCGTATCAGAGTCAACTTTGGTAACAGCATACTTTGCAATTTTCCATAGCGTGATGTCATATTGTGTGATTGCATGGGGTCGGTCCTCGCACGCACAGAGGGTATTTAAGCTGCAGCGACGGGTGATCAGGTTAATGAGCGGCTTAGGATACAGGGAGGACTGCAGGGATGCTTTTGTCAGACTAGGGATTCTTACCTTTCCCTCGGTATATATATTAAAGAGTCTGCTACTTGTGAAACAAAAAGTAAACCCTATTACATGCCAGGACATTCACAGTCATGACACACGAAACAAAACGAACTTAGTCCCAACACATTGCAGACTGGGGAAGTGTCAGAATAGACCGGAGTTCTCGTCAGTCAAACTCTTTAATAACTTACCACGAATAATAAGGGACCTACCCCTATTACAGTATAAAAAAACTATTAAATCTTTCCTATTAAGCAAGGCCCTATACAGCATAGATGCCTTTCAGAACCTGAACATTAGTGATTTTAATATACCTTAATATTTTAATGTATTTAAACTCTGTGATGTACGTCATTTTATTTAATGTTTTTAAATGTAATTCAGTGTGTGTATCAACACTGTTTGTTCAGTGAATTGGCTTTTAAAACTTATTTTAGCATGTGTTACTGTCTCTTAGTGAGTGTAAACATTTTAATTGCAAATTTATTTTATTCCCCTGACGAGTGTAAGCAATTTTTGTACTTTGGCACAATAAAGATTGATTTGATTTGAATAGAAAAAATGTAGGATACAAACGAATATATAATAAAATACATTTACGATTTAAGCAGTATTGAGGGTTCGATAGCTTCTAAGGTTGATTTAGGTGACGCTAACACAGGAAGGAAAGTTTGAAACGTAATTTTAAGGGTCAATATTCGATGTATCTGGCCAAACTACTACTTACGCCCGTATTCTCCGTTTTTAATACTTAATTGAGATTGGTAAATCCAGATTAGTTGAATCTGACTTATTTGTTATGCACCGTAATCGGTTTTGGGAATCCAAGTTAACAAATTGGCAACAGTGGATTTTCAACAAATATGACGTGGAAAAGCGGATGACGCAAGAGATAACCCTACTTTCGTTTGACCTGACGGCAAACTCTGTTCTGACGTGCATTAAGAAATCATTGAAATTCGCAATTTGTAGCCTTTAAAACAGAATTTTCTTCAAAGTTTTGGAAACAATGGTGTTTAATATATTTTTAAGATGCAGAGTGAATATTTAAAGACATTATCATTGCAAAATTGCATGATATCCGCGACAGGTAAGCTGAAATATCTCATTTGCCTTTGTTTACGAAACATTGGCAGTTTCTTTTCCCTTTTTATGAAGTAAAATATTTGTTTACAGATATCAAACGAAGCTAAACTTAATACATAATATGGACCCCTTTACACTGAACTTTCAATATCCATAATTTAATTCATGGAGTTCCACCTATTACAAAGGATTGATATTTTTTCATATTTAGTGCTGGAAGTAGAGAGGAAATAAAGGCCCATAAAAGATAGCCCACAAAGATGGAAGCATATCAACAGTACATTGCCATGTATAGCTGGAACCAGCTACTCTTGCAGTCGCGAGGGTGCTATTTTATTTGCAGCTGAATATACTTTCGTGTTAAAGATCAGTTGATCTTTCGTGTTAAAGATTATTTCTCGAGCTCGTTTTAGGTACTCATGTATGTTCCAATACCAATAATAAATTGTTTCTAATTTTTTGTGGCTAAATAAAAGAATGTTTTTATAATTGAAATATATAAAAAAAACAATGTGTATTTTTTGAGGTGGTATTAATATCAATTACTAGCAATAAAGGAAAGCTCTCTCCATTGATAGGATGTCACTACCTACAGACCGGTTTCGAACTTTTTTGTTCTCGACTAAGGTTGATAATACAGCTTGAAGTAGTAGAGACTTCTCTGATGATAGGTATGGACACCTACCCTGTACTGACGAGACCAAAAGAGTTCGGAACGGGTCTGCAGGTGGTGATATTCTATCAATGGAGAGGGATTCCCTTCCTTGGTAGTACCACTCAATCTGAATTAGTATTTTAAACGCTACAATATTAGACAAAACTACGCTGCGGTTCTTCAGGTGGTTAGGAAATAATTTTTCCACACATTATATAGTATTTGAAATATATTAGTTTATTATTTTATGAACAGTACAAGCTGTCTTAGTTTTGATTCTTCATTTGACAAAAATGGCAACATAAATACTTAATAATTTGGCTTGTAATATTAGATTCAATTTTAAAAGTTATTTGTTGCTTGAAAACAGTTTTAAATTGCAAGCAAAGTTAAAATTCAAAAAAAAATTTGAATAAAGTACTAAAACTGTTACATTACAAAAACGAATCTTATATTACACCAAAAACTATTTTTAAGAGCAACATTTATGATGTCTGACATCTCCTAATCATCTTAAATGAAAATTTCCTCTTCAATTTCCATATTAACTACTAATTTCCAAACATGACACAAAAGAAAATTATGTCAAAGTCAAACCCGGAAACACGTGTTTTAAGATTTAATTGAGATTGGCAAATCCAGCTTAGTTGAATCCGGTTTATTTGTTATGCACCGTAATCGTTTTGGGAATCCTAGTTAACAATTTGGCAATACTGGATTTTTATACAATTAAATGAGAAGTATAGTTTCAAAGTGGACAATCTCCATGTTTCCTAAATTCTCAGTAGAAGAAAAAACTAATAATTCATTAAATATAAACAATTAAGATAGTTTTCCCTTTTTATTGCATTTACATCACATATACTAATTTTTTTTCTTTTAAATGTTTGAAAAACATAAGAGTTGTTTTGAAAAAATATTTGTAGATTATACGTTATAAAAATAACAATCGAAGTTGCTTGAAGAAGCTTTGAAAATAACGCAAGATAATTTTTCTTTAATTATTTTTATTCATATAAAAAAAATAAAAATGACTTTAAATTCAGTAAAAAAAATACAAAGAAGAAATAGCGGATGGAGGGGACAAAAAAATTCAAAAACAGTTAATAGAAAATTCCACGTCCTCTTTGACTTTCTCACATAGTGTCGTTTCATCATCGACGGTTTCGATTTCTGGAACTGTGTTCTTTTCTATGACGCATTTGTAAAAGACGTGGATCATTTTTCCACTCATCTCCGAAATGATGCACTAATAAATTATTCACATCAACCTTTGTGTTGTTCTTCACTACATTTTGTTTCCAAATTTTTGCAGGATTTGTTATACTCATTCATTCTTTTTGTTAACAAAACTAGTAAACAAACTTTACTGCTTTCGAATCACACGCAACTTAAAAAATTAATAATGTAAAATCAGAATGGTTTTAGCGAGAATTATTATTGACAAGTCTGTACGTTATTTTTTTTAGTATTTCTTAAAAATGGGTAATTCCAAAAAAAGTAGCCGAGTAAACATAGAGGAAAAGAGCCAGGTATGGACACAAAAGTTTAATACTGAATCGAAATCATTTCGAAAAAGTTTCGAACAAACCCGAACAAACCCGTTTTAGAAATCCCATTTCATAAGGACGAAAACGATAGAAAAATCAATCGGAGTAGCAAAGTTCTAAAACAAGCGTTGTTTTGCCATTCGAAAATGATTTTTCTGTTCAGCAATCCGGCTGCTGATAAAAAATTACCTGAAAATAGCAAACAAGTATTTTTAACAGGCGGTGGCTCTCCATTCGATCTTAAATTACCAATATAAAATAATATAATGTAATAAAAACACGCTTAAGCCAACAACTTTTCCGGATTACTTTAATCTCAATTAGGGACGTCAAATGATGACGGTGCATAGCAAAAATATGATCTAAGCGGGATTGAGCATCTAATCTGGATCAAATGCAATATTTCAACCTTGACGGATTACTTTAATCTCAATTAGAAATGTCAAATGTTGACGGTGCATAGCAAAAATATGATCTAAGCGGGATTGAGCATCTAATCTGGATCAAATGCTTACGGAGAATACCGGCGTTATAGATTGAAATATTTGATTTTCAAGTACAAGAAATTAATACTTACAATACTACAACAAAATAATATATAAATAACTTCTGATTCAAGTAACTATCGGTCTAAGTCGTTAATAGCATAGACAAATACTTTGGGGAAGTTGAATTTGCTTAAAGATTTCCAAACAAAACCCTGGATCCTTACTCGAAATCTGAACACATACATAAACGATATACACTGGCGGGAAAATAAGCTGGGTTAGGTACTCTCAGATCTTCACAAGATCAAAAGGATTTTACCAAAAGGGGGTGCCGTATATCGGAAAGTTACGTCACAGACTAGACATTACTTGGCCCTATTGGATCGTAGACTAATATCTCCTCGCTGCGACTGTCTTCTGATCAATCAGGAACTAAAAGAAATATTTTTAAAATGTGGTGAATATTTTCTCAGAACTGGGGTTTCTTATTGGCCTATTCAGATTTTATTTATTCAATTAGGCAAACCCCTAAAGCAAGAGAAACAAATAAGAAATGTATATAATAAGTAGTACTATAAATAAGAAAATATACATGAACTAAAAAAATTGTGAATTAGTAATAAACGTATTTGAGATAACTCGTTGAAGAAAAATCGGTAATTGTACCAAATTTACGAACAAATTTACGAACAAACTAATGGCATACAACGCCAGAACGAAGCGAGGAAGAAGATTTTGACGTTTGCCTTCCGATGTCATTTTTTCATGAACCGTCAAATAAAAATTAGATTCATCACTTTCGCGTTATTGGTATCTCATACACCTTTTTGAAATTAAACGAACTTACAAATCGAAAGTGACCTTTTCATCTTTGTGAAAATAAAATTCGCTAAAAATAGACTGTTATTTTGGACGTGATTTATTTTTAAAGTCCAGACAACTAAAATAAAACAAAGAAGATGCACCTAACCCAAAATATCGGACAGTGATCTGACATATTTTGGGACGAGTAGGAGACTACGTTCTTATTGTTTTTTAGAAGACAATGCTAAAATTAAAATACTGATTTCGAGCCGTGTATTGTGAAGCAGAGAACGAACAACTTGAAAAATGAAAGTAACAGTGACCACTTTAACCGACTTTATATTTGTTTTGGATGTTTCTGAAGACCTAGAATTGGAAAACTTTAAAGCATTTTGCGAAATTGAATCGGGTTTTCCAGCCTCGGAAATCGTAGTCGCTTTTAATGGAATGCCTTTGATGGACAATAAAAAATCATTGAAAGATCTTGGGATACAAGATGGAGATGCAGTTATTTTACAACACATGCTTTCAACATCTCAAACTAGTATTGATCAAAATACTTCAGGTATGTACATTATTTTTACATTAAAATTGGTATTTTATTATTATCAAACAAATAATTTAACACAGAAGTACAGTGAAACTAAAGATACCTCAAGCATGTCATCTTGCAGAGGCAGTAACAATAGGATGTTTTCATAGCAACTTCAAAGGTGGAGAATAAACAATGAAAAAGTACTTGCATTTGCAAGTTTACTTCCTGATTTTATTTCTTTCGTTTTATAACTAATAGGTACAGAGTTTAACCCCAGCACAGAAAAACAATGTCTCCTCAAGGAAAATCTTTCATTTAAAGACTCATGTAATTTTATTTATACTTTAGAAGCATGGAGGTTAGTCTTTTTTAAAAGCTTGATGTCACTGTCATTGTTAAGTGTGTTTACACCGAAAGCAAGAAGTTTGAGGTTCGATTCCTATGACAATTTTATAAAAAGACTTGTCTGCATGCCTTTAATTATTTTTTAGTTATATTTACCTACTTAATAAAGAAAATAAAAATTAATTTCCTTTTTGTCCCTGTTTCAGTTTCAAGCTTTGACTTTAGTAACATACAGGTTCCAAACAGTATGAGGAATAGAACCACTGAAGATGACCCTGTTTTAATAAGGGACATGTTCCTGGCAAATCCAGATCAATTAGCACTGCTAAAGCAAAACAATCCTAGGTTAGCAGATGCCCTTCTTAGCGGTAATATTGGTAAGTTTTATCTTCAACTCGAATCAGCTCTGCTTGCTCAATTTGTCAATAATTCATTAGTAATGCGTATGAAGTCTCAAATTTTTCATAAGTGTAAGAATATATACCTGTACAGGGTATAACAAATTCATCCTTCACCATTGCGATTTTGGAACGGTAAGAGATGCCACAAAAAAAGCAAAAATAAATATAGGAGCTTACAGCATATTTGTAAAAATCTCAAATTTTGTGTTTTTATTTTTTCCTGAGAAGATGTTCCAAAATAAATTTCACTTTCTCATTGTACTTTTTATTCTCCACAAGACGATGTTTCGTCTTTAGGTCACCATCAACTTAATTTTCTTAAATACGGACTTGGATTTTTTTGTTTAAATTGTGAAAGAGGAACTAAATCTATGTTCAGCGGTATACTTTATTTATAATTTGATTCTTAACCAGTACTTTTTTAATAATAATAATAATAATAATAAACCTTCTTTATTTCAAATTAATTAATAAAATGAAATGACGTCACATAAAAAAACCTTAAAAGCTATATTCCAAAAATTCTGAAATTGAATATGGTTCAATATTAACTAGAACACGTTTTAGTTCCCTTTTAAGGGTTTTAACATTACTTATATATAGTTTTTATTGCAAGGGGAATTTTATTAAACAATTTTACACACATGTAGTATGGGCTTTTTTCAGTAATAGCTAACCTATGTGTTGGATGCAATAAATTTTGATTTCTCGTGTTATAATTATGGTTGTTGCCACTATCAAACTTATCTCTGTTCCTAAAAACAAACAATATACATTCAAAAATATATAACGCATATGCTGTCATAACAATAAGTTCCCTGAAACTGCCCCTACAGGCACATAAATCCAAATTTTTTTATTTTTCGGATTACTCTTTTTTGCATGACAAAAACTCTATGCATTCCCGTACAACCACCCCAGAATATAATTCCATATCTAAGAACAGATTCAAAATTGGCGCAATACAGAATTTTTTGAGAACATGTATTTACATAGCGCATTACAACACTCAAACCAAAACCTATTCTGCCCAGTTTCAAACATAAACTATCAATATGCTGGTCCCATGACAAAAATTCATCTATTACAAGACCTAAGAATTTTGTTTTATGTTCCAATGAGTAATCATTGTTTACTATATTTAAATGTTCGGGAATTATCAGTTGATTGTTTTTTGTTCTGAATATAATTAAATTAGTTTTGCTATCATTAATGATCATTTTATTACAAGTAAACCAGTCACTTGTCTTTTGTAAAGCATATTCAGACTTCACTAAAACATTCTGAATCGTGGAACCGGGGATCAGCAGATTGGTATCATCTGCATATTTGGTTATCAAAAAGTTATCTTCTATCGAGCTTAAATCATTCAAGTAAATTACAAACAAGATAGGACCCAGAATGCTACCCTGTGCTATTCCTATGCTATTTACCTTAATATTAGATTTTACATTATTTACGACAACTCTTTGTGGTCTGTTTGAGAGGTAGGACTGTAACCACGCAAGCGTATTTTAAAGACTTTTTAAAAAAGGCATTGGGTTTTACAGTTTCGAATTAAACCAAATTTGTTAAAACCAAAGTAAATTACAGGAAGAAGGGGTATTTTAATGAAGAAAGGAACAAAACGTCGAAAAAACCGTAAGTGTTGCTAAATGTAGATTCAGTTCCTCTTTCGTAATTTAAGTATGTTGATGGTGACCCAAAGACGACACATTAAAGATCTAATGATGCCATCTTGTTAAGAATAAAAAGTAGCAATGAGGAAGTGAATTGATTTTTGGACATCTCAAACAAAGCCTGGAAAAAATACTAACCAGAACCCAAAATTTTAGATTTTTCTAAATAATTTGAAAGTACCTGCATGTAGTTTTGATTTTTTTGCAACATATTATTACCCATAATTATACAACTACTATCTCTTACCGTTTCTGAGATCCCAATAGTGAAGGACGAATTTATTACACCCTGTATAAGTACCCAAATTTTTAATTAAATAAATTAAACTTTAGATACATTTGCCTCTGTATTAAGAGAGCAAGTAACAGCCAGACAGGAAAGAGAACAACAAAGACTGAGGATGGTAAATGCTGATCCATTCGATACTGAAGCCCAAAGACTTATAGCTGAAGAGATAAGACAAAAAAATATTGAAGCTAACATGGAAGCAGCTATGGAGTATAACCCAGAATCTTTCGGAACTGTTGTAATGCTTTATATAAATTGCAGGGTGAATGGTTATCCAGTCAAAGCATTTATTGATTCAGGTACAGTTAGTAAAACTAAGAATAATAATTTCTTAACCCTGTCTTTATGGCAATACTGGAAATCTTATTTTTGCATTGCTTTTTAAGGTGCTCAAACTACAATAATGTCTAGTAGATGTGCTGAAAGGTGTAACATAATGAGACTGGTAGATTCGAGATGGGCAGGTATTGCAAAAGGAGTAGGTGTTCAAAAAATAATTGGAAGAATACATATGGTCCAGATACAAATTGAAAGCGTGTACCTAACCACTAGTTTTTCTGTCTTAGAAGAACAGCCAATGGATATGTTGCTAGGTTAGTATTTTTTTGTTATTATTTTTTATAGTTTGCAGTAGTGATCGGCCGATATCGATATTTTAGTTGCCATCGGCATGACATTTTTAAATGATCTGTAACTATTCATACAACGTGTCCAAGATAAGGAGGGCCAGTACAGGGATCTCGGAAACTGTAAGAGATACGAAGTCGGTTAAATGGAGGTAAAGTTGCGCATTTACGTGTCTAAGAATATGCCGTTTAGAAACTTTTAAAATTCCGAGTAGTTCCGGGGATATCCGGAAAAAAACGAAATTCTGAAAAATCGTTTTATTTTTTCCGCTATATCTAACAGCGTTAATTGTTTTGTAATCCGACGAGTCGTCTTCGAAGGGCCATTATCAACTTTCTTTTTTTAAATACGGTCCTGTTTTTCTGATATTATAATTTGATAGCTTTTTTTCTTCTGAATGCAACGACGTATGACACATTGTGGTTTAATGACGTTTCGAGGGTTTTTTGAACATCAGGAAATTTTGGCATACGGTCCTGTATTTCTCCTAATTTTATAAATAATATCTCATACTAAGCTCTAAATTTTTACTTATTTTGGACTAGTTCAATAAATGACAAATAATTTATTAATAAACCACAAATAAGTGAACAAAATACAGACACATTATTTCAAACTTCTGTTTATTCGGGATTTAAAAGAAAAGTAGGCGTTTGAAACAAAAAAATTAAGATGGTGACGCGTGATTTGTTTCACTTGACATTCCCATTGTGATCGTTTGAGATCGTTTTAAGAGGTTTTCTATTTTCCAGAAAATATGGAATATAATTTACAAATGCTGAAAAGCATTGTATCACATGTTTTATTTTATCTCAAAAAAACTGTTATGTGGCAGTTAGAAGATGTTATTTGTGCTTAGAGAATAAATGAAATCATTTTGAACACCTGATTATGTAGTTCCTTACTTTTTCGTTGTTCGTTTTATTTGATTCTCAACAACTGTTTTGGAATGATTTTTGTTCACTTATTTGTGGTTTATTATTAAATTATTTGTTATTTATTGAACTAGTCCAATATAAGTAAAAAATTTAGAGCTTACTTATGAAATATTATTTATAAAATTAGGAAAAATACAGGACCGTATCCCAAAATTTCCTGATGTTGTTCAAAAAAACCCTCAAAACGTCATTAAACCACAATGTATCATACATCGTTGCATTCGGGAGAAAAAAAGCTCTCAAATTCCGATATCAGAAAAACAGGACCGTATTTAAAAAAAGAAAGTTGATAATGGCCCTTCGAAGACGACTCGTCGGATTACAAAACAATTAACGCTGTTAGATAGAGCGGAAAAAGTGGCAATGCAAAAGTGCAATTTACTTTAGAATAAAACGATGTTTCAGATTTTCGGGCATGTAGATCCGCCACTGAGGTCTACTTTTAGAAATTGTGATTTTAGGAAAAAAAACTACTCTCCGATCCCCGAAAAAATCATAAATTTAACGTACAGTGTGGTCAAAAACTAAGAAAATGTGCTAACATGTTAAGAGTAAAGTAACATTAATTTACATGATACAAAAAATGTTTTAGAAAAAGTTGTTGAGAATCAAATTTAATGTTAAAATAGCAGCAATGTACGACGAAAAAATATTTATTTATAACCATGCATGTTATAATGACATTTCATCTATGTTTGAAAGGTGGAAAGTTGACGTTTTTTACTTTTACTTTCCACCCCGGTCGAAAGTAAATTTTATTTTTTTGTAATTTAAAAAAAAAATCGATATCTCAAAATAATATACGCGCACACCAACATACAACTCATTACACAAATTTAACGACAATGATTTTTTTTGATTTTTTAACATAAACCTAATGACATTTATAAAAAATAAAAAATTAACATGGTTTTTGTTTTACTTATTTACATTAAATATTACATTGGCATTATTGTAGGCAGTCACTGATATGTTAAAGCATTGAATATTGTGACCAAATCGTTGATATCTTCTTTGTCTTGGCATTTTCACTGAAATAAGCTAGTAGCGCCGACTCAGAACCAGGATTTTGAACTTTGTTTCCCGTACACCATTCTTTGAAACAGTTATATGCCTTGTCATATCTCGGGCGGCTTTTAGTTGGCAGAAGATCTTCTTCCACTATTTTTGCTGCTTCTCGAATATCTGGTGGAGTAGCAGCAAAATCAAATTCCTCGTGTGATAGCATTTTTCTGTTGTTAAAATAATATATTGTTTAGTGACATGGAAACCATATTCAAAAAATGATATTTGCCATCTTGATGTGTATTATTACCTACGTTATTTTTACACCTGCGGTTATTTGAAATTTCTGTCTAATTTTTCAATGGAAAAGTCAAAATGACATCTTTTATTAATAATTTTAATTCAAAATAATAAGAAGTGGATGTTAGATGTGGTTATAAACAAAATAGTATATAAACCTCGGTGAAAAGTTTCGTTACTGTCTCGAGATTTAGTTAACTACCGACTCTCTCGACAGGAATGAAACACTTTCCAAACTCGGTATGTAATATACCATTTTTCATGCCGAAAGTAAACGTCAATATGATTATTAAAACTTAATTGCTTAAAGATGCGACTTATTAACCATGAAAAAGTAGAAATTGTGCTTATTGTGGGCAATAATGAATTAAAAACAGAAGTACACAAGCCTGCAACGAAATACCAGGATTTGAAATTGAAATCAATATTAGAAGAGTTAAACAAACCTCCATAAATACATTGAAAGTCATTGTGGCTCAGCTGAAGCCTAATAATTGAAAAACTTTTTTTTCTTCTTAATAAAATGTTTTCCATAACTGGGGCAAGAAAAATAAATGAAAATATATTTCTTAGAAGGCTGTTATTTTATATTTTGACATTAAATTTGATTCTTAACAACTTTTTTCTAATAATTTTTTTATTTTTTTGACCACCCCATTATATTTGTGATTTTTTCGGGGATTAGGAATTTCTAAGGTAAGCAAAACTTTTTATGAAGAACAGTTTTTTTTCCTAAAATCACAGATAAAAATGTTTTCCATATGGTGCCAATATTTTCACACACGCTGTATAATGCTTTTTGTATTTTGAAAAACAATATTCTTTATGTGTACAATAACGTATGCCGTTTTTAATTGTAAGTTGTAAATCTACTGTGTTCTATTTATATTTAATTTACCTTTTTTTTTGTATTTCCTTTAAAAATCCATTTTATGTGGTATGAGGCAGGACCGTCTTCCGTAGTCTACCGTTTTCTACATATCGAATCTATTGTCTTCGTCATTTTCGACCTAGCAACACTTGCTGCTCACTTCTTCAATCAAACCCAATATTTTCAGACAGTTATTAGTATATAATTTACACCACCATAGGCTTACATAAAATAATGATATACTGTAAGATTAGTTACAGAATGGCACAATAAAACTCTTTGTAATTATAGGTTTGGATATGTTAAAAAGACATCAGTGCTGCATAGATTTGAAAGCTAACGTATTAAGAATAGGTACGACGGGTACTGAAACTCCTTTCTTACCCGAAAATGAACTGCCAGATTGTGCCAGACTCAGTTCAATGTCTGAAGAAGATGTTATGCAAAAGTCCCGCAAAGAAGCAGAGGACAAGGAGTTACAAGCTGCCTTAAATAATAGTAGACAAGGTAAGGCGTTCTATATGAACTAAAGTCCACTTTTTGTACTATCCAATGGAGACGGCAGATAAAATCACATGTGTGGTGCTATTTATGGACAACTTAAAATAAATTTTTAATGTAGTGGGTGAGGATGTCACAAAGGCCGTCTGTTTTTTTTCTAACTGTTATCAACGTTGTATGGGTTCAATTTCCATTTAGTAGATTTCATAATCGTCACTGTCGCCGTTTAAAATTTGATGGTTTCGTTCAGTGTCAATGTCACTATGAAAATAAATGAAGTTACGGAGGCAAAGAATTCCAAATAACTGTCGATTGTTCTTATCACAGATAGATAATGAGCGTTTTCACACCAACCGACACAACCGGGTTTTCAGACTCGCCGACATGTCGGTTTGTCGGTCCCGGTAAATAAATGGGACTTTGTATTTTAATTTATTATTACATGTAGAATTACATTATTTAATCTAATTGCTCAGTACATGCATGTTTTTCTATCTTAAGTAGTTTTAAAGTTATTAAAGAATTGACTTATGAGTATTTATTATATCTATTATACCAGAGAAGGTATAATTTTTAAAATACCCTGTATAAAAAATGTCTAGTATTTTTATGAAATAATAACATTTACATGTAATTTTTTAAAAATATGCTAAGTAGTAAACACACAACAATTTAATTAAAAAATGGATGATTGTTTAGCAGGTTAGAATCATTACTATAATTTTTTAAATCAAGTCTGCAATAAAATAGGTTGTTTTTTGGGTAATTCTGGTTCATAAATTGATTAATAAAAAAGTATCGGGAATTCTGACACATTTTTCATTTTAATTGTGTAATACCTTACCTACAGGGTGTTATGGAAATGGCTTATTATATTTAAACCGGCAAATCCTGAGATGAAAATAAATTGAAAAAAAATAACCATAAATGGCCCTTTGAATTATTGTACGAAATATACACTTTATATGTAATCTGAAAATTTACGTGACCGCTACTGAGGACGTTCGGAATAATTAGTTTATTGAGGCGGTGTTGTCATATAGTACAACACAGAATTGTAAACGCCCGAGTTCAGTTTTTGACAACCAGACGTCTTAGACCCGCGTTTTCACTTCTTTTTCAAACTTTAAAAAAATACTACAATTTTAAGGCACATACTCTCTTACATTCGATCTTATTTTAAAATAATCCGTTTTATAAATAAATTCCATTCGTTTTATAAAACACAAAAAGTATGTTTTGCAACAGAACCAACAATTGGTAATATCACACAAATTTGAAATCACATCACAATATTTCTTATTATGAATTATTTCACAACAGAAAAAAAATGCTACGACTAACAAAACGTTTAAAATTACCTCAAGCACGTGGAACCCTCGACGTCATTTCACCCCGAGTCTCGAAGCATACGGAAGCAACGATAGTTGCGCGCGGCAGGTATCCAAGCAAGGGCGAAAAATGCGGTATGATCTGACAACACTATTAGTAAACTCTAGTGACCCACATTGTTGCTAACTGAACGGCGCGACATAATGTGGGTAAAAAGGCTTAGTATTTAGATATTTGATTTAAAAAAAAAGTATGTAGACTTTCTCTAGAACACCCTAGGAGTCACCCATTTAAATATAATAAGTCATTTCCATAACACCCTGTATATACAGGGTGCTATGAGAAAATTCTGAAAATTATTTTCCGTTCCGTATTTCGCCGCAAGGGGACCAATTGAAAAGAAAATTTTAAATTATTTGATTTGATTGATTGAAAATTCTAAATTTCTCCGAATATTCTCACATTAAGGTATACCTTGGGTTTGTTCGACGATGTTAGAAAGGTTGTACAGTTCTGTATCAATTTGGTCCAAGGCTCATTGGCGTACCAACCTTGATAAGAGTGGGAGAAGCTCTTGAAAATTTAAATCGCTGTAGCTTTTAAACGACTTATTCAATTCTAGTAAACCTTCGGTTGTTTGGAAGAGGAATACAAGTACTTTTGATTGTCGGATCCAGTGGTACCCGATAAAATTGATAGATGGCGTAATTTGTAATATTTACAGTTTTTTTAAATTTTATCCCAAAAAATTAAATCACACAGTATAATTGTATGGGAAAGGAGATTAAATATGCAAGAAAAGTGAAACCGCAGTTCTATATCTTCTTTCGTTTCAGAGTCATTGCCAGAAGAATAATTTTGAACACTTTAATTGTTCTTTTAAATTGAATGCCCTGTATATTTTGGCATTTTTCGATTTTATGTAAAAATTCAAGTAACTTTTGCATATACCCATCTCAAACCGTTTCCCAGATAAAATTCATTGAAGGAATTTTTTTTATAAAAAAAACTTTATAACTAAAGAAGTTATAGATTTAAAAATTTGAGAAAATTTAGAAAAGGTATGGGTATTTTTATTTCATAAACATAAAAATACTTGACTGTTTTATACAGGATATTTTCTTTTAAGTTATAGGCATTTGACTTATGAAGATTTATTATATTATACAAGAAAAGAATAATGCTCCTGTTATAAAAAATATCTAGTATTTTTATGAAATAAAATCAAAAAAAATTGGTATTATTGCAAATTGCGCATTCTAGCAATTTTATTAGGAACTGCCGTGTAGCACTGATTGGATACGGCAATTAAAAGCACTTTCATTTGTCTTCCAAACAAGCTAAGGTTTACGAAAATTGAACTAAGGTGCGTTTACACATGCATGGATTTAGTGGCGCCAATAAATACTGGCGTGCCAGTAAATAAAATTAGCAAGTGTAAACATCGACTTGCATAAAAATTTATTTTTGCATGCATAGACCAAAAATGTCCATCCTTCTGAAATCACTGGCGCCAGTGGTGACAAACTCGTACAGACAATCAAAACTTGCAAGCGTAAACAAGTGTTTGCACGTCGGCCACCGCTCGCCAGTTTTAAGTTTGATTTTCGGTTAGGTTGCGCCTCTAATTTTTGTTGATTGTATTTTATATAGTTTATTATGGCTAAAAAAGGGGTCAGCAGAACTGACAATCAAGTTTCTTGAATGGTACGAATCTTATCCGTGTTTATGGGATATGCACCCAAAGCAGGTCGACGATCAATCCATGGTTTAACCCAGACACTGTATTTCTTTTTTTCCACTAAAAGTTCAGGTGACTATTTTACAGGCTTTTCGGAAAGTTCACTCGACATAGTGCGCACTGTGAAAAACACTTTAAAAATGAAACTGGCGTGCCACTTATTCTTGTTTTCTAGACAAAGTGTAAACCTTTACTGGCGTGCAAATAGAACTGGCGCGACCACTGGCGCCACTAAATCCATGCATGTGTAAATGCACCTTAAGTCGTTTAGATGTTTCAAACCGTCAACTCTACGCGTACGATTTGACATATATTAGAAAAAATCGCTTAAATTTAAAAAGTATGAAACCTGCCACTTGTAAGTTCTTGGCCCATTCATACGAGTATTAGTGCAGTCAGTAAATTCAACTCTTTATTAATAGGCGCCAAAATAGGATGTGATGGTTGCATGACAATGTTTTTCTAAAATAAGCAATATTCCTTTTTCTTAATAAACGAATTATTTTGTAGAAAAACGGAGAAATTCTGCAGAAACGTCTCGTCATAACGATACTAGTCATAAACAAAGTAGAACCCAAAAACAACCCTCAAAAAAGACCCACTAACCCACTAATATTGTACCTAATTTTTTAATAAATTGTTTTCCCATCGGTGTTTTGTATTATTTTGCTGCATATTCCGTATGACGTGCGTTATAACTTTTAACGTTTTTTTTATATGTTAATATACAGGGGTCCCTAAGCACTCTACAGGGATCTTATTAATCATAGGACATACAGAACCGATAAAATTAGACGGAAGCTGCGCATTAGTTAGTTCTGCGACGTCATGTTTTCAAGTTTAAAAAATTCCGAATACAGTGAAACCTCTCTTAGGCGGACACCTACGGGACCGTCTAAACGTGTCCGCCTAATAGAGGTGTCCGCCCATGGGAAATTTGTTATTTGGTAATATGTAAATGCAAAATTATTACTATGTACAAATGTATGTACAAATAAACATAACATAACAAAAATACTAGTGTTGGGAAAAACCGATGATTTTAATAATCGAGTACTTGATACTCGAGCGATTTTAATAATCGAGTGAATCGCCTGAAATTCCAATTTACCAAGCGATGACGTCACCGACTGCTTAACGGGCTGCCTAGCCCTTTACATGTGATCAGGTCGGGTATTTAGCAGGCACGTAACTACGGGTGGGCACAGGTTTAGCTAAAAAGTTATACTGTCACCAAAAAAATTCCAGAAATTTATTTATTTGTGAATAATGAATTTTTACCACGTGTCTCGATACCAAACAAAAAACTGCAAAAAATCACACAAATATGTATTTATTGTTCGGGTTTATTATTGTGCGTTTTTAACCCGAACAAAAAGTATTACCAAGAGTTATTTTTCTTTACATCTTTCTCAATCTTCGAGCATAAAATAAGTAGATATTTAAAATAGCTTGTCAAATTCTTCCACTTTAAATTATCAGGTGCCCACTGTGTGCACTTCAAAAATTTAGGCTTAGTTACGCGACTGGCAAAATAAGAAAATTGGTTATTATTTTTTTTAAATTCATGTACTCATGTATTCATAGTTACCTAAAAGTTCCTGTTTAAATTTAAGAATGCTTACTTTTAATTACCAAAAAATTTGTCGATACCTATGTTTTGTTAACTATTTTGCTCGTTTTCTTATTTTCCATTAACATTTTCTATAATGTATGTTATTTTTGAGAAGTCTTCTTGAGTTTAATAATAAAAAGTTCCTGTTTAGATTTAAAAATGTTTACTATAAGATTACCAACGAATTTTTCTATATATTTTGTTAACCATTTTGTTCGTTTTGTTATTTTTCATTAACAATTTCTATTATTATGTTATTTTTGAGAAGTTTTCTCGTCTTTATAGTAATTAAAAATTAGGAGACCTAAACTACTCCACTGGCTAGGCAGTTAAAACAAAACTTTACCAAATCATGTCGCGATTACTCCGCTAAGGGATTCAGCATACTTTTTTATATGCACCTTCTCGTTTATGTGCCTTTAAGAAAGACGTATGTCGTGTACTTGCTCAGCGTCAATCTCGAACGTCGCCAATCGTATCAGACAACCGGCGATATTTTTCGGTTTTTCGCCTGATTTTTAACTAGAGTATTTCCTATCGAGCGAAAAACTGTTTGAATATACGAGCGGTTTTTTAATTCGATCACGCTACAGCGGTAAATTCTTCGGCGGCAAGCGAAGCGCGGGTATCGAGTGAAAGATAATAAGTTACGGGAGACGGTTTTCGCCTGAATAGATAATTCGAGCGGTTTTTTTAATAATCGAGCGATGTCGCTTATTTCAATAATCGAGTGATCAAGCGGTTTTTCGCTCGAGTGATCACAACACTAAAAAATACACTAGTTTTAGTTAGGATGTAGTACTAAAAAAATCTAATAACGTAGTTTGACGTGTTTGCATTTTATACTTGCAACCTAGAAAATGTAATTCCAAGTCTGATAACAATTCCATTGCTGTAGAGTCACCTCTATTCTTTGCATACTCTTATAATTCCTTTACCATACTAATGACTTGTTGATAATTGGTGACATTTGTTTGATTACTGCATTCAACTTCTTCATCAGAGTCGTCAGATAGAGATGTGGTTTCAGTTTGGACTACATAATCGGTAGGAATGGGGTCACTATCATCTTCTCATAGCACATTGCTATCAATGTTAATGAACTCGCCCAAATCATTGTTATCAAATTACAAACTTCCACAATATTAATATTCTCTTTCAGACTCAAATTGCGACATTTTTGTGCCATTGTTTACGATTTTAACATTACAACTCACAAATAAACGGCGGACTGCTGTCGGGGAATCACACATACTTTCATTCGGCGAAGTCCTTTCGCTCTACCACGCATACGCGATTGATTGCCGGTATGTCTTCAGAGAGTTTTTGCACCGTACTTATCCGTCTCCCAAATACTTAAAAAAAATTCCGTTTAAAGGAGGGTTTTCGCACTCTTTATATGAAAACGGCCTGTCCGCCTCCGCCCAAAGGAGAGTCCGCCCAAGACAGGTTGATTTTCATGGAATTTCATATACCTAGTTCCGGACTATGAAAAAATGTCCGCTTAATAGAGATGTCCACCCGGGTGGAAAGTAAATTATTTTTTTGTAATTTTTTAAAAAATCTATATCTCACTTGTAATAGCTTTGCATGTTTAGATATGTCTACTTTTTCCCTAAGTGATAAGAGTGTTCCTCAGCACTGAATATTGTGACCAAATCGTTAATATCTTCTTTGTCTTGGCATTTTCACTGAAATAAGCTAGTAGCGACTCAGAACCAGGATTTTGAACTTTGTTTCCCGTACACCATTCTTTGAAACAGTTATATGCCTTGTCATATCTCGGGCGGTTTTTAGTTGACAGAAGAAATTCTTCTACTATTTTTGCTGCCTCTCGAATTTCTGGTGGAGTAGCAGCAAAATCAAATTCCTCATCTGATAGCATTTTTCTGTTGTTAAAATAATATATTGTTTAGTGACATGGAAACCATATTCAAAAAATGATATTTGCCATCTTGATGTGTATTATTACCTACGTTATTTTATCACCTGCGGTAATTTGATATTTGTCTAATTTTTCAATAGAAAAGTCAAAATGACATTTATCTTTTATTAATAGTTTTAATTCAAAATAATAAGAAGTGGATGTTAGATGTGGTTGTAAATAAAATAGAATACAAACCTCGGTGAAAAGTTTAATTACTGTCTCGAGATTTAGTTCTACCGACTCTCTCGACAGGAATAAAACACTTTCCACCTCTGTACGTAATATACTATCATTTGACATTATTTTACAATAGTAATAATGAAACATAAATTATTTTTCACTTTCAAAAATGCATCAATTTCGAACACAAAAATAATAATAAATAATAATGTGATATATCGTTGGATTCAGAATATACAGTGAAGTTCATAAAACCTAAAATAAATTGTTACTACTACTAAAAATTATTTTCAATACGGGTTTGTATCGAAGATGAGTTTGTTAATTCGTAACGTCTAATAAATAATAGGCATGATATATCGTTGGGTTCAGAATATAAAATTTATAAAGCATAAAATACTACTATTTAAAAAAAAATAAAGTTGATGGTTGCGAGAAACGGAACGTCGGACTGAAAACTTAATTAAATTATCTTACAGAGGAGAAACGTGGCAATAAGAGTGTAAAATTTATTTTCACGTATCTCTTCGAATAGAATCAGAAAACAAAAAGATATAAAAATTCGGTTTCGTCCAGATATTTTCGGAAATATTGGACATTTTTTAAACTTAAAAACATGAGAACTCACTAATGCGCGACTCTTGTCTAATTTGAGCATTTCTGTATATCCTATAGCTACCGAAAGCCCTGTAGAGTGCATTCTTATCCAGGCCACCCGCTAACATAATGCATGTTGTGTGTATTTTCGGTAGAATTTGTGTTAAAGTTTTTATATATAAATAATTCGACGGATTATCCTACATGCGATTCATACAACCATGGGGCAAATATCGTCAAAGTACTTTGCGTAACTTTTGGCCTCTGCCCAACTTAAATAATATGCAACAAATTTGAATTCTGAAACATAGTCAAAATGGATAAATATATTATATTTTTTAAATAACTCGTAAACAATTTCAAATTTGCATTTAAGTAGGTCTTTAAACGTTGACTATATGCCCGATTGCAAAATGGTTGTAAATTTAGTGCAATTGTTTCTGCTCGACCTTAGCAATTATTGTTAAACGTCGTTAAATATGCTGGTTCATTTTCTACTGGCCTATATATTGTCTTCAGGAAATAATCGGTGGTTTACCCCATTAAAAGATTTTTTTTTAGAAACCATCGATTTGTTGTGAAGGAGTATAATCACAACTTTTTTCAGCTAATACTTCTCTAGATTCTGAAGTATCATTTTTGGATTGGAAATCAGAAAGAAATAACATACACTCACCGGCACAAAATTCCGTCACCCTGAAATTTTGGTCAAGTTTGATATTTTATAACTGACCTTTTAAGTTGGTCCCAAAGACGTTCGATTGGGATGATAGATGCTGGCTATTCCAATCTTGGAAGTCCAACTTCATCCAGATATTCGCTCACTACATGTGCAACGTTAGGTCTAGCATTGTCATGCATTAATGCAAATTGGTTCCCAATGAAAGGAGCAAGTGGAACAACAATTTCTTGGAGAATTTTCTTAATGCATTTTCAACAAATACAAGATTGGTTTTTTGCTTCGGTAGAAATACCCGCCTAAATTCTAAATCATGAATATATATGAGATTCCTTCTGATATGATGCAGTCACCAGTCTTTCATTTATACGTATGTATACCCGCTCACGACCATCCGGCGCCTTAAACAAACCCTAGATTCATCAGTGAATAGTACGTAAGAATATTGTCACTGTTAAATATTCTGTCACAATAATCGCCTACTTAGCCAACGTCGATAATTGTTAACCAAAAGATTGACATACATTTTCTAAAATTAACATCGTTTCATTTAAAATTATGCAGCTCGCAGCAGAACTGAGATAATGAAATAAATTTAGAAACGAATTGTTTAGAATACATCAAAGATTACAAGAAACAGTAAGTAAATAAAATTATCCGGACGTTTGAAATTAGGACAAAAAACAACAGTTTGATTTACTCCTGTATAATATAGCATAATCGAAAAATGTTACTTTATAAAATAATTAAGGAAACACAATAAATGGATCTACAAACTGATAATAAAATCATGAAAATCGCATAAAAAATAAAAAAGTTATAAAATATTAAACTTGAACAAAATTTCAGGGTGGCGGAATTTTGTGCCGGTGAGTGTATTTACTATTTGTTGAGCTCTTTTTATAATCCACTAAACTTGGTAGAGCAAAATGTATTTTATAATTAGTCGCAAAAGTCCCGTTAAACTTTTTTGTAAGTTTTTTATATTATAAGATTGGTTACCTGTTTGAAGTCTTGTCGCAATTTTCTTATTTTTTTTCTCGAGTTGTTAAGTCTACAATGCTTATAGTTAGGCCGGTATTAGACTATCACATATAGATATTTTATAAAAGAAATTTTATAAAATATTTGAAGTGTAATATCAGTTCTTTTATAAAATATTTATTTTATAAAAGATATTTTATAAAAGATAACAACAGTCGATTATCTTTGATAAAAGATTTTATAGTTGATTGGTAACGGTAGTAACCTCATTTTCTGACAATAAGGCATAAATTTGACATTGACTGCGACTGGTATTGCTATATAATACCATGGCGGAAAATAAGTTTGTCTGGTGCATTTCAACAACAAAATTGCTAATTTCGGAGTATGAAAGGTTCGAAATATTGTACAACCATCAACACCCGGATTACAAAAACCGAAATAAAAGACTGGATATATTTATTTATTTATTTTCATTTTTTGCCTTGCAAGTTTCTGGAATTATGCCTGAAAGGGTACATTGAGGTATGCGACTGCTGTACTGTAAACTAGCATAACTCTCTCCTGTTGCCATAAACCGAAGGCGTTCCTCATTGCTGATACAATTCCTTAAATGTGTATTCTGTCGGGATATCAATGTTGATATCTTTAAAACAATAAAGTTAAATGTTTCCTCGTCCATTCTTAAATAGTTTTTATAACTCCTAATACCTTCAACTCGTAACTCCTGAAGGAGATTGTGGTGGACACCCCTTAAATTACGTCTTGCCACCTAGGGCCTTACCCAAAGGCGCCTGGCTCTTTTTTTTTCTTCTTTTTTTAATACTAAACACATTGTAATCACGGCAGCACTTAACGCTAGACAAGCTAATGCACGTCTATCGTTCATTTTTAATTGTAAAAACGTGACAAGTTCCTTCAAAAATTGTCAAAGTTCTTTGACAGTGTAATACTAGTAAAAACTTTTATAAAAGAAATATTATCAAAGAAATGCTATAAAATATTTTATAAAAGATCTTTGTCAAATATATTTGACAAAGATATTTTATAAAAGAAATTTTATAAAATATTTGAAGTGTAATAATCAGTTCTTTTATAAAATATTTATTTTATAAAAGATATTTTATAAAAGATAACAACAGACGGTTATCTTTGATAAAAGATTTTATAGTTGATTGGTAACGGTGTAACCTGATTTTCTGACAATAAGGCATAAATTTGACATTGACTGCGACTGGTAGTGGTATATAATACCATGGCGGAAAATAAGTTTGTCTGGTGCATTTCAACAACAAAATTGCTAATTTCGGAGTATGAAAGGTTTGAAATATTGTACAACCATCAACACCCGGATTACAAAAACCGAAATAAAGACTGGATATATTTATTTATTTATTTATTTTCATTTTTTGCCTGGCAAGTCTCTGGGATAATGCCTCAACGCTGATACAATTCCTTAAATGTGTATTCTGTCGGGATATCAATGGTGATATCTTTATAACAAAAAAGTTAAATGTGTCCTCGTTCATTCTTAAATAGTTTTTATAACTTCTAATACCTTCAACACCCCTTAAATTACGTCTTGCCACCCAGGACCTTACCCAAAGGCGCCTGGCTTCTTTTTTTTTGTTTTTTAATACTAAACACATTGTAATCACGGCAGTACTTAACGCTAGACAAGCTAATGCACATCTATCGTTCATTTTTAATTGTAAAAACGTGACAAGTCCCTTCAAAAATTGTCAAAGTTCTTTGACAGTGTAATACTAGTAAAAACTTTTATAAAAGAAATATTATCAAAGAAATGCTACAAAATATTTTATAAAAGTTCTTGGTCAAATATATTTGATAGTCTAATACCGGCCTAGAGAGACGGTGACAATAGGGGGTCCGTGAAGTGGAAGATCAGTAATTTGGTTCTTTTTTATCTGATGAAATGCCGTAGAGCGTTGCTGAGAGGCGCTGTACCGCTTTAGATAGGAAATTCTCAATATATTCAAAATTATATCGAGCCATGTCTAACAATGAATTTACAGCATCTGCGTGACCCCCAAAGTCACGGAAAACACATTTTCTGACAAGTCGACCCTTTCATATACTTTTCCGAGCGTGTCAAAAATAATTAATGGAAAAATTATAAAATCTCAAGTGACATGGGTCCAAGTGGGCATAATCGATTTGTATTCCCATGGAGATGAGCCGTAAACAATTTTCTGATAAAAATAATGTTGCGAAAGAGTGGTATTTTTTGTCAAAATTTTTTTATTTAAAGTCTGGTTTATTCTGCTATATTTTCTAAAATATTCCCCTTGGAGAATTATTTCTAGGTTTATCTGATTCCCTCATCTTTTCTGAACATTTTAATATATATAAAGTTACCAGAAACATGTTCTATCTTGGAGAAAATTAATATAATTCGCAACGGTGATAGCAAAATTTCTAAACTTCGCTCGAAATGCATGAAAGGCGTGGCTTTTACTGTAATTAGTGAAAAGTAGACAAGAGCAAATGTTTAAATTCATCAGATTTGAATAAATCATACACACCTTATGGAAAAATAGGCTTAATTTGGTAATATTGCGAATATAATATCCAGTCATACAACTGAACGATACCTGCCTTCCGATATCTCTGCGTAATATTGTCAGAATTCCGACTACACTACACACATAATCTGTAACATATTAATGTTCCATTCTAGAAAGTTTCAACTTCAAATTAGAATTTTTTTTTTTTAATTTTCATTTTTTTTTGACGCGCTCGGAAAAGTATATGCAAGGGTTGACTTGTCAGAAAATGTGTTTCCAGTGACTTTGGGGGTCACGCAGATGCTGTAAATTCATTTTCAGACATGGCTCGATATAATTTAGAATTTATTGAGAATTTCCTATCTAAAACGGTACAGCACCTTTCAGCAACGCTCTACGGCATTTCATCAGATAAGAAAGTTGTAGAGGGGGACCTAAACTCCACGAAAAACCAAATTACTGATATTCCACTTCACGGGCCCGCCTATTGTCACGTCTCTCTAACTATTATTAGTAATGATAATTTTTCTCTAGGCAATATGTCGTCTCTATGTAGCGCCTGTGTTTTGTATCTGTGAAGTAAACTTACACTAAATTGTTGGTTTGAATTTATTGGGCCCATCATTCCTACAAATTGGGTCTTCTTACTAGTGCTGGCAAAAACCAGAATATAGGGAAACCGGTTTTATAAATAGCCTAATAGTTGGTAAAACTGATTATTCAGAAAACTGGTTATTCAAATAACCTAAACTTTAATTTTAGGTATGTTTGGTTGCTTATACTAAAATCGTTCATCATTAGGGGGCCTATAATAAAGGATCTTGTATACAGTAATCAAACTCGCAAATACACGCCGTAACTTTAGAACAACTTTAGGCAAACAATACTAACTTATTGTTTTTCTTTTCCTGCTTTTCTTTGTGTTATTTTCTTCTTAATTATAGTTTTCCGGAAAGTTAACTCTTGTATTAGTTTATTTGCCACTATTTTTTCAGACATACAAGTTGTTTATTCATAATTTTAAAGATTCAGTAGTTTTTAAACGTTTCACATATTTTTTTTATTTTTAGCAATTACAGGTTCTAGCTCGACGAGCACTGACCAAAGTACATTATCCTCATCAAATATAACTAGCACCGAACCAAATATAATTTTACCAACGGATAAATTCACCGAGGTCGAGGTGAAGGAGCTGGTAGGAATGGGTTTTACACGGGATCAAGTTTTTTATGAACTTCGTAGGTTTAATGGAGATAAGACTCAGGCTACTGCTGCACTATTTGCAAAATCACTAAAATTTTAAAAGGTTTTTGAAACCAAGCTCCCAGTTTTGGAAAATCACGAGTCGCAGACAGAATACAAATAAAGAGTACGGGGAAAGGAGGCTGGATATTCATAATTTAGAAACGTTTTTATTGTACCATGGTGCCGATAAAAAACTAGGACAGCAAAATCTCAAAACTGGGAACGGAAATACATATCTCATAGACTATAAAAGGTGCTCGACAGCTGTAAAGGTAAAAACACCTAACTTTTAGAAAGTAACCTAGGTTACATAATTTAAGGTTTGTATTTTGCGATACGAGGTGGCATCAATAGTACACTACGTATCAAGGGCCGAAAAGAGGCTTTTACGGACGAGATGCGGACCGCACGAGTCCAGAAAAGCGTCCGACGGCCCGAGATATGTACCGTATTTTTTTTACAAGTGCTCCGAAGCTTTGATGCCAAATAAATAAAGAAATTCTTCAGACAGTTTTCCTGTCTACATGACATGAAAACACACGCGCACGGAGAATGTAAATATCTATTTATTATTTTTGACAAATAGGCTCGGTGGCCTAGTGGTATAGCGTACGCCTTGTGGTCTGAGAGTCGCGGGTTCAAATCCTGTACTCGGTATCTCTGGTTTTATTTATTTTTGAGTCTTTGAGGCCATATAAATAAAGAAATTCTTCAGACATTTTTCTAAAACATCTTTGAAAAATTAACTGCCAATTTAATTTATATATAATCCGCTATTTATTATCGCTTGTAGTATGGCTCGGTGGGTAGAGTGTCCGCCTGGCGATCCGAGGGTCGCGGGTTCAAATCCCGCACCGACAATTCTGGTTTTATTTATGAGCACATGGTGACTCGAAGCGGGCCCGAAAAATCTTTCCCGTCCGCTTCGATACTTTCCCGCCCGCTCTCTTGGAAAACGCCACTTTCGGTGAAGTGAACAGCATGAAAAGAGGCACTTTCGGGACACTTGTAAAAAAATATAATACTTGTTTGATAAAGTTGAGCGGAAGTTTATATGGAGGACGCATTTTTATTAAGAAAAAGTCAAATGCTTTTTTTAAAGTAGGTATATTTAATGTCGCCAAAAAATAAAAATGAAACTGAATAATAAAATAAATTTAACAGAAAGTAAAAAATATGCAAACACAAAATTTGTCGTAGCAACATATTTTTTTAAATATGTGGTCATAGAACATTCCTGTTTATTACTTCTTGATAATTAGTATTCTTCTATTTTCATCTTTAGCAAACATTCTAGGGGAACATAAAACTGCTCCTAATAATAGTTCGATGCCTTGTTATTTTTTGTTTTGCCAACAATACGGTATTTCTGTTTACTCCCAGTTCGCCTGCAATATCCCTAATAAAAGTACCATCTCGCAACCGACTGTAGATAATAGCCTTTTGCTGAGGGGTTATTGGTGGCATATTTAAAAAAAAATTTGCTTGACAAGTTAATGATAAAGTGACAATCTATGTTGACATGTAAAATTTGTATATGACATTTTACTGGTACCAGACTCGACAGTAAATAATTCCTAGTTTAGTCGAGGAAAAAATATGAAATTTTGCTGTCCTAGTTTTTTATCGGCACGATGGTACAAAGGGTCGGTGTAATGAGAAAAATGCCTATCTCTAAATGTCAAAACCAGGGTCGCGGCACTATTATGGACCCAAGAATAATCTCCTTAAATATTAACATGTATATTGTAATTTTTACAAATTTTGCGAGAACGCAGTCGCTACATTTTATGTCAAACAAGTTTTTTATACAGGGTGTTCCAGATAAGAAAAAAATTAGGCGAAAGTTGCCCATTAGTTCTGCAACGTCAGTTTTTAAATTTTTATTTGGACAAAACCGATTTTTACAATTTAATTCTTTTTGTTTCCCGATTTTATTTGAAAAGAGATGGTAAAATAAATTTTTCTCCTCCGTAAGAAGATTTAATTAAATTTTCAATCCGACGTTTTGTTTTTTCGCAGCCATCATCAACTTTGTTTTTTTAAATAATAGTAACCTTTTATTGTATGCTTTCTGAATCCGACGATATATCACGCCTATTATTTATTGTTATTTTTGTGTTCGAAAATGAAAGAAAGAATTTATGTTACATTATTATTCCTATTGTAAATAATGTCAAATAAAAAAAATAGGTTTTAATGCCAACTAGATCATAAATAAAAACATCATTATTTTCAAGAAGGTGGTTATTTGCATTGAAAATGAGATTTTTTTAGTTTTAGTCCGAAACATATAAAGCTGAGCACCGACTTGAACAAATTTACTCACACGAACGGTGTAAAAATGATCAGATGAGTACCGCGCGACCTGCCACGAATGTATGTGCGCGTAATTTTTTTTAACCGCATAAACAGGTTCCGGCGGCTGTCGGTCTTATGCAAAATCAAAGAGTTTTCTTGTGCATAAAATGCCGAACAACAATTTGTGCGCACGAATTTAATGAAACAAATAATTTTCGCGAACAAACATCTTTGCGCGTACATATTTTTTTCTGCGTACGCAATACGTGCGAGTCGATTTGCTCAAGTCAGTACCCAGCTTAATAAATAATAAATATTTGTGATATATCGTCGGATTCAGAATATAAAGTTCATAAAGCAAAAAATTTTCTATTATTTAAAAAATAAAGCTGATTGTGGTTGCGAAGAAACGTCGGATTGAAAATTAAATTGAATTATCTTATGGAGGAGATAAAATAAGAATGTAAAATTTATTTTCACGTATCTCTTCGAATAGAATCGAGCGAAATCGTAATATTTTCGGAAATACCTATTGGGAATTTTTTAAATTTGAAAACATGGACGTTGCAGAACTCATTAATGCGGAACTTATGTCTGATTTGATCCGTTTCTGATTGTCCTAAGGTTACCGAGATCTATGTAGAGTGCATTCTGGGACACCCAGTATACAAAAACTATAAAAAATATTTATTACAATGTTTCAATCAGAGCGTTGGCACCGTTGCAAGGTAATTAGGATTTTTGGACATACTTTTCTGAAATCGATTTATCTTGCTAATAAAATTTATTTGGAGTAGTAATTTTTTATCAACAAATGGCACAAACATTTCATTTTGACGAAATATTGGAGTTACGGACTTACGCTATATTTCCTATAATGGTTATATCATTTCTGGTGAAGGACCACCCCCCCCCCCCCCCCCCTATCTCCTCGTACCTTATAAATCGAAAACCAACAACTCTGCAACAAAACCCGAATCTACCCTTAAATAATTTCGAGATTCTGGGAGAAAATACATGTACAGGATGTTCATTGCTCATTTAATCGTTTTCTTTAAAAATCTTTTAGTCAAATTTCTCACATTTCGCCTATTACTAAATTACTCAGGGATTTTTATATGACCCACTTGCCTTATTTAGGATTTTTTTTAGATTTTTATTTTAAACATGAGTTTATGAGCTCCGTTATTATGAGGCGCACGGCACTGGATATATTTTTATTTGTCGATTTATATTGTCCTAATTTTATTGGGTTGGTTTTATATTTTATATGTATTTATAAAAATAAATTAATTTTATTTATTACTTCACTGTTATTCCACCTATCCCGTAGTTGTATGGTCTTAAATCTGTGAAATATATTGACACTACAAATATTGGTGAAAATAAAATATTAAAAAAAAATTGTTTACCCAAAAAGTCAAATATAACGGATCGCTATACAGTGCGGTCCTTTAATATCCTATGCTAACTGCTGGCCCGCTAATTTTCTTTTATAAAATTTGGGTGTGGCCAATAAGGGAAGGTAAACTGGCTTTTGACGTAAAAATGACAGTTCCAACCAACGAATACTTATAACCAGGAAGAAGACAAACTGCCGTGTTAAATAATCGAAGCAGGCATGATACGGCGACATCCATTATGCCTGGCGCGCACGTGCTTTTCAAATGTCACTTTTGTCCAAATTTTTATTACTGTCAATAATTTAAAGTGACATTCAAGCAAAGAAAACATCAAAACCCTTTTATTTGGTTTGCTAAGTAGAGAAAATTGTCCTTACATACTTTTATATTATTATTGAACTAGTAACGAAACTAGAAATAAAGAATTCAGAGATTGAAGGTTGTAATTAGTTTTATTAAAAAATAGGAAATAAATCATAATTTACATAAAATATTTTTACCATCTTCAACTTCAAACAAATCAAGGTAAATACAATACTATATGTACAGCTACTAACCAAGTAAATATATGCACCATCATTATGATTATGGGCTTCCAATTTGTTTGTTTCGTAGCATACTCCTGGCAACATTAGTGATCGAAGTCCTCTTTAATGTTCAGTCATTCTGGGATTCTCAATTAAACCATGAAAAGAAAGAATTATTATAATAATATATTACCGGACTTATCAAAATTCTGGCTACGGGTTAATATAACTAAGCTGTAATTATTATGTTGTAGCTTTTGACTTCTGGATTGTAAAATTTAAGTAAAATTCTTTAAAAATGTGTTTGTTGCTAGTTTGCGTGACAAGTTTGGGACATAATGGGACAATTTTATAATGTAAAATAACAATAACGAATAAAAATTAGTAAAAAAATATTTCAATCATAAATTACTTACCTGCAACAAAACGAGAAGGTCCGTTTTCGTGAAAAGAATAGAAAATTAAAAATTATTTTAGAATTAATGACGCTTCCTCCACCATTTTCAATCACATTATAAATCATATGTTACTTGATTTTATCCCCTTCCAGACGAAGGATGTTTGGTTGTGAAATAATTTAAGAACGTGTGCTGCTCGCATTCTATGTCTGTCTCTGTCTGCATCAACCTTCTCCGATTCAATAAAGGAAGACAAATATGGCCTAGATTAAATCGAACAAACCCAAAGTCTGATATTGACACAGAACGATCGACACAAAAGGATAAACGTATGGAGTAACCTGCCTGGCTGTGACGTCACTTGCACGGCCTACTTATATGCTTCGATCCCCGCCATAATAAGCGGTCTCACCGGGCTGACTTGCGGTACATCATTTTGAAGGTCCTATCGAGTACTTTACGATGCCAGAATCAATTCGCACCCAAAACAATATGGCGACGTTTTAAAAGCTGCATAGTTATTAGTTCTTTATTATCCATTATTTCATTTAACGCCTTAGAAAAATAAATACATAGTGTAGTGGGAATCGGAGACATTCGGGCACATTTCATGGTGCTAAAATTCAAAGTGCAGGATGGGCGCCATCTTGTTAAAGAATTGAATAGGAAGCGGGACCTATTGTGTCCCTATTCGTACCCAAAACAAAATGGCGGCCTTTAAAAAAATTATATTTACTATTTTTTTCTTTTGTTATTTAAGTTTAGATTTTAGAACTTGGTATAAAGCAGCCAAAACAGCTGGCTGATACTCACTGCTTGTTCCTGATTAGTCAGAAGCTATAATGTCATCCTGGTTGGTCCTATTGTTTCTTTGTGACATTGGGAAGTCCGTCGTACGAAATTAACTATACCCATTTTATAAGGAGAAGTAATTAAATGGTTTGCCGTTATTGAAATTGGTTCGCGGCAAAAAATAGCCATTAAATCATTAGATCAGCATAAAATGATTTTGCTTCCAATAAATGATATTGATCCGGTTGGTTATATCATGTGTTCGCTTAATTAACAGTCGAGCTGCGAAATGATTACTTGGTCAGTAGAAAAAACATATCTAGAAGCAGTTTACTTCAGAGGTTTGCATATTAAAAGAATGGCTATCAATGTCCATCATTGGATTGCGTTTGTTTTGAATAATCGGCAAAGTTCGTTATTGTGGGCGGAGCGAAAGCAGTCGCGTGATACGAGTAGGTAATTGCGTGCGTGTCGGTGTAGCAGTCGAGGCCCAAAAGGTAGCGGGTTTTCACTTGTTTTCCCAGGGCACTGTCGATTTATGTAACTTTCTTGTGTTTTCGTTTGCCGAATACAGAAGGAAATCGGCTACAAAAGGTGTAGCGGGGGCGGGTTTTCACAGGGCACTGTCACTATTTCACGTTTTATTGCCTTTTGTTTTGATGACCAAGATTAAATATTTTGCTTACCAATAACTGATTAAAAGTGGATCGCTCATAGCAGCTTATAAACAAAATAATTTAGAGCACTCTACTATGACATTAGTTACTGACCGATTCAGAAATATTTGCTGTCCATAAGTTGCTGACTAACTAGCCATTTTGGCTGACCGATTACATTTTTCTGTTCGCAAAAATAAGAATATTTTGCTAACCAAAATGATACCCGTTTATAAGTAGGTATTTCAAAAAAATTGAACAATGCTATTGCGAAAAAAAATGCTGTTCTGTAATTTGACTAACGTCAAGAGCGCATGGTCGAGTACAGTTTTCCGAAAATAAGTAATCTTTGAGAACCGCAAGACAAATAATAATTGGCCAAAGACTTAAAAAATTGTATTATTAATTTATTTGCTAAAGAGCAATGACACTTAATAAATTAATACCTAGCGTTGAAATTCGTACAAGTTTAATCCGAATTATCTCCATCATCTTCTGTTTTTTTCAATCCACCGAAAACTTCCGAGGGAACACTCACTTGCTCAAGGGGCACTTCAGGTTCCTCTTCCTCCTCATCATCGTCATCTATGTCTATCTCATCTGGATTTACCACCTTATCTTTCCTATCTCCTTGCGTTTCGCCTCTTACAAACATAATGTTTCCTGGTCTGGCGGCCATTCCCGAGGAACCTGTAAATTGAATTCAACATATTTGAAATAGGAAATTTGTCACGAATTTAGAGGGGAGGGAAACTGAATATACTTTCGGCAGGGTGTTATAGAATTCCCTTATGTTTAAACCCGCCAATCCTGAGATGAAAACAAATTGCAGAAAAATAACCATAAGTTGAGTTGCGAACTGAGAACAATTACCTTATGTCCTTTTCATAGAAAGCAGCGTGCACTCCTAGTAACTTATAAACAAACCCATATGTGTCAGATCCCTGTATACAGATTGTCCGGGAATATGTGGGAAATCTCCCGGATATGAAGAAAACAAGTGAAAAGAGTACTACAAGTTCATATAATTTTTTTTCGTATAGGCCTGCTCTTCGGAGATATGGGCTCCCAAAGAGCTCCAATGGAATCAAGTTTTTTACACATAATTATTGAACCAACAGGTATATTAAATTTTTTTTTTAATATGAACTTGTAGTATCCTTCTCACTTGTTTATTTCATAACCGGGAGATTTCCCACATTCTCCTGGACACCCTGTATAGAGCGAGTGCCAAAATAAAAAGTATAATTTTTGCTTCGAGTTTATAACAGCTTGTGAATAAAATCGAGTTGTGGACACTTATTATATTTAAATGGGTTTGGTCTTGGGAAAGTCTACATACTCGAATATCTAAATACTAAGGTAAAAACCCTTTTTACCCACATACTGTCGCGCCGTTCCATCTGGATTCACTTAGCAACACAATGTGGGTCACTACTTTTGCTTGAATACCGGCCGCGCGCCACTTCATACTTCAGTATGTTTCGAGACTCGGGAGTGGAACGATGTTGTTGAGGGTTTCACGTGCTTGACGTATACGAATTTTAAACGTTTTGTTAGTTGTATTGCCCGATTTTTGTTGTTGTTGTGAAATAATTCATAATAATAAATGTTGTGATGTGATTTCAAATTTGTGTGATATTATCTACTGTTGGTTCTGTTGAATACTGTTTGTGTTTTATTATTTTATGGAATTTAATTATAAAACGGATTATTTTAAAATAAGATTCGAAGGTAAGAGAGTATGTGCCTTAAAATTGTAGTTTTCTTTGTCTAAAAAGTTTGAAAAAGAAGTGATATAGCGCGTCAAAGACATCTTGTTGTCAAAAACAGAACACGTGCGTTTAGAATTCTGTGTTGCAATATGACAACATCGCCTATAATGCGCAAACCTCTCTTAAACCTGGAGACTGCCTCAATAAATATTGATTGCGAAGGGCCTCAGGAGCGGCAACGTAAATTTTGAGATTTCATATAAAGTGTATATTTCGCTTAATAATTCAAAGCGTCATTTATGGTTATTTTTCTTCAATTTATTTTCATGTCGGGATTTGTCGGTTTAAATATAATACGTCATTTCCATAACACCCTGTATAAACGGACAAAATATGTTCGCCTATAATGGCCACCATTTTTACGGCATCCTCACCTGCCATTTCTGCAGCCTTCGCTTCCAACAGCCGCATGCCATCTTTCTCCCCAGGTGCCAAATCGGCTGTAGTTCCCGTTACTGATCCGACAGAGCTTAACATTTGGGCCGACATCATATTAACCTAAAAATTAAGGAAAATTAATGTTGGCGATAAAACATTTACCGTCTTATTTAGTAAAGAGGTTCAAATTTATTCCCTTAAAATAATTTGATAAAATGTCCATCAATTAGTTCTCTTTAATTTTCATATTTATCAAAAACAGACGGTGATTATTTGTGCAGGGTATCCCATTTTCGACACTTTTTGAGGAATATTAGTTACTATAATCGATAGAATTTTGCGGTTTCCACTTTAGTTTCCCATTTTTTAACAAAACTAACGATTCAGGTGTCAAATCTGTTGTGGCTCCTGTAGTTTTTAATCTACAGGGTGACTTTGAAATCTTCACTTTTTAGACACCTCTCGTATTTCCGTGATGCATTAACTTATCAAAAAGGTCAACAAATGATCTTGTTAGAGATTTCCACACGAAGTTCAAATTTAGTTTTTGAGATATCAACAAAAATAAAAAAAATTAAATGGGACACCCTGTATATTATTTATTAATTGAGCTTTACAAAAATATATAGGTATATAGCTGTAGATTAAAAACTCAGCGCCATGACAAATTTGACATCGCACTCTTTCGTTTCGTTAAAAAGTGGGACACTGAAGTGAAAAAAGATGCTATATTTATAATAACTCTAAAACCCCCAGAAAGGGGGACGGGACAACCCCGTACCCGTTTACTAAACTATAACCCACCTGAGTATTATACATAGCTTGAACACTTCTTTTAATCCTTAACATCTCCCTCATTGTGTCTTCATTGCCGTGTCTAACCTCAAACTCTTTCCAAGTCTGCCAAAATTCTGTCGTTACTCTGGGGTCACAAATCTGACTACAATGCCCATAAATAGCTCTAGCTCTGTAAAAGACAAATAATTAAAGTTACATCGAGCGCATTGTAGGGTTTTAGCTGCTGATCACAAAAGTTACTTTTAATTCAGGAACAAACCCAAACTCTAAAAGCAGAAGTGGCAAATTTATGGCGTCGCGCATGTAAATAAAGCTGATCGTGAGATGTCATGCGTAATGCCGACTGATAAACTATTTACCTTAACCGGCGAACAGGACCGTACTTCGCCCATAATGATTATGATTACACGGCAATACCAAAATCAAAAAAAAAATCGATATGTTCCATTTTGCTAATCCTTTACGATAAGTAAATTTAAAAAATCACAAAACACATCCACTGCGACAATAGCGGACTCAATAATTTCAATCGTCAATTACCTAATTAAGAAAAAAATCTTACCTGTCAATTTCACCCAATTTTGTTTCCATGTCAGAGAAGCGCAGACACATTTCTCTCGTTTTATCCTCCGGTAAAAGTTCGATGGCTTTCTCATAAATCTGTCGGGTTTTTGGTATTCCATAGATTTCAGCAGCTCTTTTAATGTATATATTAAACACTTCAAACATTTCTTGTTCGGGAACCTAACATTTTAATAAGAACATATTTTCAAATATATCTTTTTTTAATACATAATAGATGATATTATACATACATATACTTCAAAAACATGTGTCACCTCTCATGTGGTGATTCTTACCCAATCAACATGGGCTCGAAGATACAGGGTGTTAAATTTTTTTCGTTATATTTCCGAAACGGCTCTTTCACATTTTGATCGTTACAAATTTAAATGACAAAAAAAATACCTCTTAATATTTATTTGCAGTCGGCTTCGTTTACAAGAAAAATGCAATTTTATTAAGCTCTGTTAAATATCAAGCTTAAAAAAATAAGTAAAAAATATAGTATGCTATTCACACATTTTTAGTAGTGATCGGCAGATACCGATATAAATATCGGTATTTTATCAAATTTTGCCGGCAGAAAACCCGTATCGGCTGATCATTAATTTTTAGTGCTAAAATATGTGCTATATAGGTCTTTTTCATAATTACTAAAGCCGTTTCGAAAATTAATTGAACGCCGAAAAAATTTTAAGACCCTGTATCTCTCAAACAAATTATCTGCGTTGATATGAACTGTCTTATTTTTCGGTAAGGAAAATCAATACACACATAAGCACAGTGGCGGTTCTTCCACAGGAGCACATGCGCACGTGCACCCCCAAAACGAACAAAAAAATTAATTTATATCATTGAATATTATTTATCCTATAAAGTCATCACTAATATTTTATCGTACCGTCAATTATCGTATAAAGTCCGACCCTCCCTAATATTTTATCGTACCGTCAACCAAACTGTATATTATAGGCTCTCGATCCGGCAACCGTGCCTCGGTCGAGGTTAATGACGATTATGACGAGACTTGCTCACATGTGCGATTAAGTAGGCGGGGCATAATGCAGTTTCTCTATAGTAACAGGTGGCGGGAGACAGCGGGGGATAGCGGGAATATGGCGATTTAACATGGGAAAGGCGCACAATTTTAGTGTGCGCCGCGCCGTTGTCTGTTCGTGCATCTAGTTAGAAATTCGAGGGTGTATGTTTTAATATTTTAATATTATATATTTATTAAATTTAAATGAATAGTTTGATGGTGGACTATTTAAAAAATAACTTTAGCTGGTTTCTGGTTTCTTTATTTGTCTTTAAGCTAGGACTAGGTCCTCTTACTTTTATTAAATTACAATGTTTATAAACCTATTTAAAAAATAACTTTAGCTCTTTGAGTTTGGGGCAAAAAATTGAAGTGAAGAATGCGGGAAGACCTAAACCCGAAATTAACTTAACGCAGACCACAAAGGGTAAATCTAGGGACTTTATTAGAAAGTTTAAAAATTAAATATATGAAAGAAAATGTATAGAGGGTATTCCAAACTTTAACGAGGCTGTTATTGATCAATTTTCTACAATTAAGAACCGAAGAACGGACTTAAAAAATAAATAAAAATATGTTTTACCTAACGCATTTTCTTATTACTTCTCGTCTTCCTACATTTAAAACGCCAAGAAAGTAATTGTTTGCTCGTTACACAAAAATAAAATTTAAAAAATAATTTCACCATCCTTGTCACGAGTCGCCACTGCATAGGCACATGTTTTTGCACCCACCCCATAATTTTAATGTCCTTAATTTTGTAAATTTCTACTTACTGCTTTCGTAGCTCTTTCATATACAGCCATCGCATGCCTCGCCATACCATGCTCTTCCTCCAGTTTAGCATATAACAAGTATAGATGCTTTGCGAACTGAGGAGGACACTTTTCCAAACATTGTTCGAATAAATCTCTCGCTCTTTCCAGCTTGGTACCCCCGTAACGTTTCAAAAATTTCGACAAATATGTGTTCCAAATATCGTACACATTGGGCCACTTGAACAATGAAATTCCCTTTTCATACGCCCTAAATGCTTCTTCGTAATAGTTGTTTTCTTCCAGGAAAACGCCGTAATTAATAATAATTTGGGGAGTTGCTATTTTCAAATCTATAATTCGATCGTAGACGGCTTTACAGGATTTAAATGTTCCGAAACTTTCCTCTAGGTCGGCGTACATCGACCACACTTTCAAAGACTTATATAGTCTGTCTTGGACCGTTTCTGAATCGTCGTGGTATGCGACTTTTCTGGCAGGTAATACTGTTGCGCGGTGCATTAATTTCAGGGCCTCTTCGTAATTTTCGCTCCTGTAAATCAATTATAATATTTAGTGAAAGGCAAAACATTATTAACTGTATAAAAGAAAATTGTACAGGGAACTCTCCCTTAATGGACACCTCCTCTATACAGACTTTGGTCAATTTGATTTTTTGTTTCTCAAGTTTAGATATAAGATGGAATTAAAATAGGTACGTGAATAGTCAAAAGCTCAAATTTTTGCAGCAAAATTTGACAGTTTATAGCATCAAAGGCCTTCTGCAAGTCCAGCATGGTCTAATTTCCACGATCAACCTCCATTTGAATTTCTGATGTTAAGTTATTATGGTGCCCAAATCTATATTGCAGAATTAACTTACCTTATTTCCATTTCAGCCCATTCACACCAAACCGATGCAAGATCTTCTACTTTGATATATGGCACCTCAATTGCTTTTTCAAAGATTACCCTACCATCGTCCACCTGTCCATTCTTTTCATAGAACTTAGCAAACTCGACCCATAAAGTGTGTAATTTCCCCACGGCAAGTTTTGGATCAACGGTTTGTACTGCTTCTGTGTAGGTATTAATAATTTCATGGGGTTTTCCTGAAGATATATATGTAAGTTTAGTCATTTCATAACAAGACAGAATAAAAATGTTTTGATAATAATTTAAAGAAATGGGTAAAAGGCAGGATATAATATTTTTAAATCAAGTTATAAGAAATAATTATTTACCTTCATATAACTGTACTCTTTTATGCCATTCCTGTACATTATGAGGATTCTGTCTCAACAAGACAGAGTTGAGCAACAACAATCGTCTCTCCATTAAATTTTCAAATCTGGCCAGTCTAATTTCCAAATCGATGTTATCATCATCACTAGGATTTGACATTTTTGAGACTTCTTCCATTCTTTTACTCAAACTGAGTTCTTCAAATTGAGCATAAGCGTCGAAAACTTGAGTAAAATCTCTCACTGTGGTAACAGTTTGAATGGCTTCTTCATAAATATCCCTGGCTCTTTCGAACAGACCACTCCTAACGTAATAGTTCGCTAGAGAGTTCCATAAATGCCCTAACTGGTCAGTGTAGCGCCTTAAACCACCTAAAAAAAAACCTGTTAAAATCTAACTGGGAAAACCTAGAACTTTTAAACTAACTTCAAAAAAAGAGTTTATCAGTTACAGTTTGATCTGCAATAGAGCTCTGGTATATATACCATTGTTCAGCTGACTGATTTTGATGATTCTTTTTGTCTTTGGTAGAGGTTCAATAATAATGTGTGAAAACCTTGATTCCATTGGAGCTCTTTGGGAGCCCATATCTACCAAGAGGAAACCTATACGAAAGAAGTTTAAGTATATGTACTTGTTTTTTTCTTATCTGGGAGATGTCCCACATTTTCCCGGACATCCTGTATATAAGAAAGTAATACATACTAGGAATATTACATTTAACATACCTAAACAGTGAAAAATAAAATTATTTTAAAAAATATGTAATTACCTCTGATAATAGCATCAACATTTAAAGACTGGACTTTATCTGGATTGTTGGAAATAAGGTCACATAATTCATTCCATAGTTGATGCTTTGACTTCCCATATTGAGAAATAAAATTTTCATCATTTACAATTTTTGCTAAAACTACTGCTGCTTCATCTAACCTTTCAGCCTCGCTTAAATACTTAACATATTCCTCGGCATTTTCAGGTGATAATTTCAAGTATCTTCTAAACACCCTAATTGAAGTTTCGGATAAATCATGTTTTTTAACAAATGTTAAGTACAGTGGCCATATGCGGTGATGCTGAGTAACTGGTAAAGCTCTCAGAGCCCTATCAAAAACTTTCCTTGTCCGAGTTATTTTATTTTGGTCAGTTAAAAATGTACAGTAATCCATCCATATTCTAGGCATTTTATGCATAAAAACTAAAGCTCTTTCAAAAGCGTTGTTGACTTCTTCATACCCAGTATCTGTAATACACCTGTTCTTCACTTGTTGCCTTCGAATTCTTAAATAATTATACCAAAGTTTATATGATCCTGGTAATTCTTTTAGTGCGCGCTCATATATCAAATTAACACCATATTTTGGGGCCTTCTTTTTATGTTCTATGTACCGTAACCAGTGTTTCACTGAGTACGGGTTTCTAAGGATTTCTTCTTCGTATGGCAAATCATCATCAGACTAAAACAACAAATGGAAATTCAACTTTATTATTTCTTAATAAGTTTTTTTTAACTTACAAAGGTAATATCCATAGGCTCTCCTTTATGTCCATCTTGAATTGGCATGTTTATTTTTTTAAAACTAGGAAACGATTCAAAAAATTGTAGTTTTTAGGTTAATATAGAATTTAATAACTTTTCGATTCTTCTTTTCGGGTTTGATTGTGTAGCGCTACCACAGACAAAGGATAGGTGTACTCCTATTTCGTCAGATTTACTACTTTACTTTACTACAATGTTGGTAAAGGTTTGGCAAATACAAGCGGTGCTTCCTTTGACTCAATAAATTAGCCTATGGGATTCACTACAATGCGGACCATTAAGTGGTTACGTACAACAAAAGTCATAATGAGACAATATGATACTTGATCTATACGAGGATCTTGAAGAAATGTTTAATGATCGGCGGTCAGGAAGCCTACCTGATTAAGCCACAGTTCAATGGAACCAAATTATTCATTTATTTTTGCTTCAAAACCGGTGTTTGTGGGGTGATTCTGAGAGAGACGACGTTTCGATATTTTTACAGGACAAACTCCCCTGTGGTCCCATGGCACAGAAAATAAAGGATTACTTTGGGTCATGCTCACGCTAACAACGGAAGAGCGTTTTATGAGAAGCTCATCTTAACCTAACAAAATCAATTTTTTTCGTTTTCCTCAAAAAATCATAAGATAAATGTTTTATATTTTATTTACATTACTTAATTACTGTAAATAAAAGAAGATAACGTGAAAGAAATATGGCTAAAGATGAAAAGCTTGACTGGATTTATAAAAGTGCTAACAGTCTTGTTGACCGAGAAGAATATTTACTGGGACGAAAAGTTGATAAAACTTTGGAGCAAATCAATCAGGAAGAAAAAGAGAAAAAATTTGTGTTACCTACGCCGAAAAACCATGTGGAACATGAATGCATACCTCCATCGATTAGAGATTTTAATAAAATTGTGCTGGCAGAGCAGGTAAGCAAACAGTTGATGATAGAATGCTCAGAACAGGGATGAATGTTTTTATAGTAGTAACAAGATGAGTTGTACAGGATTATTTTCAATAGGTTAACTACAATCCTACTGAAGGGCTTACGTGGCATACTGCTTAATTGTAAAATCAAGATAAAGAACAAAAAAATTCACTTTTGTAGGCCTATAAGGAAAGAATATGCGTGTAAAATTCATTAGTGTAATATTCAGTTACAGGCTTGTTAGAAGGTTACAGGAAGAAGCAAAAATCTTATAACAAGATCAGGGCACACAATAAGCCGGAAGGCTGCAGTGATAGAAGTTCGGGCCTCACACCCGACCCCCGCCTTTAACCAACCAACCAGTGCCACACCATAAAACTGTGCTTGTGGTATTAGGTGATTGTATGATTGTTACCCCACTGAAAATATTTTCGAATATACAATAGTCATTTTTGAAATGGGCTTGTTCCCGATAATTTTGTTTCATAATTTTTATTAAGCTGTTAAAACTTCATCTCGATTAGTATATCCAATCCATAGGTATTGAATGTTAAGGAAAGCGCCTCGCTGATTCGTGATGTCACTCCCTATAAACGCGTTGTGAGGTGTTGAATTTCGTTGCTTTTGAGTATTCCTTACTAATCCTTAGTCCGATATAATGTAATAATTTATAACTTTCGTTACTTTGAACTGAATACTATAACTTCACTTAATTTATGAGCTTTATAATGCAAGTAGCTGGTGCCTAAAAGTGGTTAAAAAGCATTATTATTTAAATGCAGTGTAAATTCTATTCAATCTTAATTTGTCTTAAATTTCATAAACAGAAATACAGACTTGAATTAATTAATATTCGGAGGGACGGAGTTACCTTGTTACCTATACCACAAATGAACCTAATTTTTGATTTCTTGATAAAAAAATCATTCTTTATAAAAAAATTAAGATTTGTCATTAGTTTTTGCTTTTTTTTTTCTCCTTTATGGTAATAATATACTATATTACATAATAGGTTACGTTACAATAACGGTTTTTGTCCCGGAGTAAACTACCTTAATTTATAAATTAAATATTACTTAATTAAAATAACAATTTATTTAAAAAAATTTTCTTCTAAACTCACTATAAGAACTAAAATTAAACTAAATTTTCTTTAAATCTTGAATTATGAGGAACATTTCCTAATGGCATTTTCTTAAAAATGAAAAATTAAGGTACTCTTAGGTAAAATTACATGGTAGGCTTATAAATAGTCTTTCTGGAAGTGTTAGGGCCCTCAGGAACCACGCGATATTTATTAGAAGCTTTCTTCTCACTCATTTTAAATCAGCAAGGGTATAATAGAAATAATTTAACAACCAAACGCCGTTTTCATTCAGAAACACATAATCCCGCGATCGCCTTCAGACCAGCATGTAGGAAGTGACGTCAGCTCCGCCCCGTTTTCGCGCCGTCCAGCTTTGGTAATTTTATTCTTATTTTTGCGAACAGAAAAATGTAATCAGTCAGCCAAAATGGCTGGTTATGGACAGCAAACATTTCTGCATCTGTCAGTAATTAATGTCATACTAGAGTGCTCTAAATTATTTTGGTACGCAAATCAAATATATAAGTTGCTATGAGCGATCCACTTTTAATCAGATATTGGTAAGCAATCAGCGGGTAAGAAAATATTTAATCTTGGTCATCAAAAAAAAGCAATAAAACGTGAATTAGTGACAATGGGAAAACAAGTGAAAACCCGCCCCCGCTTCACCTTTTGTAGCCAATTTCCTTCTGTATTCGGCAAAAGAAAACACAAGAAAGTTACATAAATTGACAGTGCCCTGGGACCTCTGAAGTAAACTGCTTCTAGACATGTTTTTTTCTACTGACTAATTGTAAAATCTTGCTGACCAAGTAATCATTTCTCAGCTCGGCTGTTAATTAAGCACATGATATTACAAGCGGACTGATATCGGTTAAATTGTTGACAGTTTGTAGAATTTTTCTTAGAACAAGTGTCGCAGCCCGATTTTTATTTATTGCAAGCAAAATCTTTTTATGCTGATCAAATTATTTAATGGCTATTTTTTGCTACGAACTAATTTTAATAACGGCAAACCATTTAATTACTTCTCATTTATTTAAGGGCTTAAAAGTTCAAATAAATACCTTAGAATTTGGAAATTGCCTTAAAAAATGTTCTACTTTGGATTTCATAAAAAAAAATGCTGAACGGGTCCTATTGTTTTTAATATAAATCTTATTTTTTTGTAGGTTGATCTCTCTGCCAAATTGCAAGAAGATCCATTAGTTGCCATAAAGAAGAGAGAGGAAGAGGCGCGTAGACAATTTTTACAAAATCCAGTGCAGCTAAAGAAACTTCAAGAAGCATTGAAAAAACAAGAACAGAAAAATAAACATAAGAAGTCAAAAAAAAAGCATTCTGATGAGGACCTTGACGAAAAAATAAAAGAGAAATTCAAATTGCTCAAAAATAGCCCACTGGGTATTGGTTTACCAAGAAAAGAGAGTGAGGATGCTTTAAATACTATTTTAATGCATAAATTTAATGCATTAAAAGAAAAGTTATCCGAAGAGGATTTGCAAGATATTATAAATGGCAAAGTAAGTGACGAGAGTGAAGAAGATGGACCCAAAAAGAAGAAAAAGAAGAATCAAAAAGAAGAGTCAAGTGACGATGAACATGAAAGAAAATATAGGAAGAACAAGAAAAACAAGGACAGTGACTCAAGTAAGGACAGAGAAAAAAGAAACAAGAGGGGTAGAAGTAGTAGTACAGATAGTGATGAAAAACTGGAGAAGTCATCAAACACGCAGAAACGCAATGACAGTTCAGATAAGGATAGCAGAAAAAGTTCTAGAAGTCTTAACAGAAAAGGGGAGAGTAAGAAAAGGTAAAAATAACGCTACTGGCAATATAAATTATAATAGTCAAGTGAGAGTTTGTCTCTAAAATAATATTTACTTTTTTGAAGTAGTTACATCTTACCTACATTTTGCCGCAAAAAAAATCTAAAATAAATACAGGGGCTTTCAAAATATTTGGAAAAATCTAAAATATTGCATTTAGGTTTATATTTTTTCCTGACTTTGTCAAAGAAGGCATCATCAGATCTTTAATGCGGTGATTCGTCTTTAGGTCCCCATCATGAACTTAATTTTTTTTTAATTATTAAAGAAAACACTATTTGATGTTTTTGATTTTCACTATGTATTTTGTCAACATGACGCGTGTTTCATCGTCACAGCGGCTTCATCAAATTTAAGGTATAAGCAATGATAACTTAATTTATATGTCTCGTAAAAATGGGACCTACAATAATATTATGGGATAACTATTTAATATAAGAGTTTATTATTTAATTAAGGCAGAAGAAATGAACTCATTAACTAACACCTTAAATTTAACAAAGGTGAAGAATATATATCAAGCTTGTCATTCAGTAAATTAGGGAAATTTTTCATTTTGTTAATCTCCATAGACTCTAGTAAATTTAAGTTCAAGCCCTTTTGTTCTATACGCAAAATTTTGAAATTGTTATTAAAAATATGATTTTCTGTTTTTAAATGGTCTGCGTATGTGGAATGTTTATTATTTTTGGTGAAAGAATCTTGGTGGTCTTTAATTCTAGTGCGAAAAAAACAGCCTGTTTGGCCTGTACAGGGTGTTATGGAAATGACGTATTATATTTAAACCGGCGATTCCTGAGATGAAAACAAATTGGAGAAAAATATCCAAAAATGGTGCTTTAATTTAATATGCCCTGTACATGACCTTATGTCAAACCAAAAATGACCACGTGGTGCCCCTGTTCGGAAGATAAACACCACAACATATGGCAGTGAATCTTGAACAGTGTTGTCATATCTTCAGGGTAAACTCTTTAGAAAGTCAATAACCGTTTGACAGAGTTCAAGTTGTTTATTTTTCAGGGTACATTATTATAAACTTTTACGTTCAGTTCGCTGGGAAACAATCGCTGATTTATAAACTTGAACTGAATCGAACGAACCGCCGAGGAGTTTATAAATGGTCAGGTATATTCTCATTTGTTCAATTCGAACGACACCCGTCAGATCTGGACAACTTAAAAGTTTATACCTTAGAAAGAAAAATGCAATTTTATTTACCTTTTCGGACTTATTTAAAACCAACTTAATTTATAAAAAACACCAAGTACTCACATCACAAAATCACATTAGTTTTCGCGTCACAACACATCTAAGTACCGTTCAATCTGAATTAGTATTTTAAAGTGCTACTGTATAGACAAAAATACGCCCTTATTGTCTGAGAAATAATGTATTTAACATCTAAAAATTTTAAAAGTAAAAAACACGTTGGTTCTCTGGATCGATATCGGCTGGCTTCTTTAATCAGCTGATTTTGGACAATCGGGCTAATATTTAAAAATACAGCGTTGCCACTTTCGATGTTTTATAAGAGACTATCATAAATTGCCGAATTTCCTTCTATAATATTACTTTCCTGTATAATTATAGTCTCGGAAATAGCAACCGCGCTGGCTTTATTAGCGGAGAGTTCTCGAAAAGAAAGTGCGACTGGTCCGAAGGTGGATGAGACCATTCATTTCAAAGGGTAGTTCCTGTCAATTGTTAACATAATTGTTTCATTTTATCTTTAGTAAAGGGTTAATAGCCCATAGAAATTAGCGTTTTTATTATTTATATTGCGAAATGATTAAGTGCTCTTGTTCTATGTATGTTATTGTAAAGTGTAATTATGCGTTAGTGTTGTGGTTTAGTGATAAGCTTATTAGGCACTCCCACACTATCATCAGGACACGTGATTCCCATAGAAAAAAGAACTGAAAGTGTCTGTGCCTTGGATTCCTTAATCGCGTCCTGGAATTACTTTCTAAGTAAGCTAAATATTTATTTTTATAAGAAACTAAAGTTTTACACTTTTAAACATTTTAGCAACATTGTGCTTGAACATTTGTTGATTACCCAGCTGGGCAATGTAATATGTTCATATATGAATGTGCTGAGGAGTTGTGTGTGGGTTTAGGGGTGAATTACCCCACTTTTTAAAAGTTCGATTAAAAAAAATATGTAGCGCTTCTCTCTAGGACACCCCAGGAGTCACCCATTTAAATATAATACGTAATTTCCATAACACCCTGTATATGAACTAGGACAAGAGCCGCAATTTAATTTATATACTCCGCTTTTTTGATCTTTCAGAATTTTATCTTCATTATTTTTAATTAACTTCCCTAAACTGTTGTTAGTTTTATAAGCTTCTTTGATACCTTGTTTATTTACAAAAGTTTTGACGTTTTCACTAGCTTTACCTAGAAAGAGAGAATTAAAAACCACTTTCACCAAAAATAATAAACATTCCACATACGCAGATCATTTAAAATCAGAAAATCATATGTTTAATAACAATTTCAAAATTTTGCATATAAAACAAAAGGGCTTGAAGTTAAATTTACTAGAGTCTATGGAGATTAACAAAATTAAAAATTTCCCTAATTTACGGAGTGACGAGCTTGATATATATTCTTCGCCTTTGTTAAATTTAAGGTGTTTATTTCTTCTACCTTCATTAAATAATAAACTCTTATATTATTAAATAATTATCCCATAATATTATTGTAGGTCTTATTTTTACGAGACATATAAATTAAGTTATCATTGTCTATACCTTACATCTGATGAAGCCGCTGTGACGGTGAAACACGTGTCATGTTTACAAAATATAGTGGAAAATCAAAAACATCAAATAGTGTTTTCTTTAATAATTTTATTATGGATTTTCATCAAGTTAAGGCTGAGAATATAAGAATATTTTTTTTAAATATGGGCGTGGATTTTTTTGTTTAAATTATGAGAGAGGAACTAAATCTGCGTTCAGCGCTGTACATCACTTGTTTTCCGACGTTTAAATTAACCATCTTCATTAAAATACCTCTAATATGTTCCTGTAATTTACTTTTTTTAAAATTTGGTATAATTTGTAAATGAAAAACTCAATGCCTTGTTTAAAAATCTGAAGAAAGTGAAATTTTATTTGTACCTAGTAATAAACCTACTAATTAATAATAGTAATAAATTACTTTTGTACTTACACTAAGTAGAACTTTGATACAACTATTAGTTTGAAGTTAAAGAAACAGTAGTACTACGTAATAATAATATTATTTACAGAAATACTAATTTAAAAATCTTCCGTTTTTTTGAAATAAAAGTAAATTACAGGAACATACTAGGGGTATTTCAATGAAGATGGTTAATATAAGGAACAAAACGTTGGAAAACCAGTACTTGGTGTATACGGCTGGACGTAGGTTAGGTTCCCTTTCATAATTTAAACAAAAAAGTCCAGGCCCATATTTAAAATAATTAAGTCGATGATGGTGCCCCAAATACGATACGTCGCAAGAAATATCTGATCTGATCTGATCTTATGGAGAATAAAAAGTAGCAATGAGAAAGTGAAATTTATTTTTGGACATCTCTTCGAACAAAATCAAGAAAAAATAAAACCCGAAACGCAAAATTTTAGATTTTTCCAAATATTTTGAAAGCCCCTGTATTTAATTTAGATTTTTTGCGCCCATAATTATGCAACTTACCATTCCCAATGGTGAAGGACGAATTTGTTAGAACCTGCATAGATAAAAAGAAAACTATAATATTTAAATCAAGAAAATCTAATTAATTGTAGCAATAAAAAAGAACTTTTAGTATTTTTTTAGCCAACCCTTACTTTTACTTACCTGTGTTTAATACTATATCTTTTTTTCAGTTATTTTAAAGAAGACAGGTTCGAAAATAATTATAAAAGAGATGGGACTCATAGTAGTGGAAAAGAATATGGAAGATATGAAGATAGAAGTAGATCCAGAGAGGATAAAGCTAAGTCAAGTAAAAATCTTAGCGATGAAAAGAGCAGAAGAAATGAACGGGGGGATTGGCCCCAACAAAGGAAAGCAAGAGATAATCTTGAAAGACAGGATGATACTAAGAAACAAAAATATACAAAAAGATATAGTAGTTCAGAAAGTGACAATGACAAACAAAGGAAAGGTAAAAAAGAAATAAAAAAAGATAATAAAAGTGACTCGGATCTTGATGAGAAAATCATGGCAAAACTAAGAATATTAAGAGGTGAAGTTGAAGTTAAAACCCTGCCTGAAAAGCCTTCACGTTCAAGAAAAGAAGCTGACGACAGTAGTTCCGGCGATGAAAAATATGAAAAAAGAGTTATTTTGCCAGCCAAACCTACACATTTAAAAAAACAAAATGTTAACAGCGATTTAAGTTCTGATGAACGCAATAGTAAAAGTAAGAGAGTAAAAACCCTATTGCCAGAGAAACCATCTCATTTAAGGCACCGAAATAAAAGCAGGGAACGCTCAAGTTCAGAAGAAAACGCTTCTGAAAAAAGGATCAGTGATTCTGAAGAAGAGCAGGAACCAAAATCGTTTGGTTTAGTCACTTCAGCAGGAAAAAAGGTTGCTCTCAAGAAATCTGAACATAATGTGGTTGATGTGAAAGCCAATAAGAAAACTGAACCGATAAGGCATGAAAGGAAACAGGTTAATAAGTTAACCGAAAAAGAAAAGGAACAACTGAGGGAAGAGATGATGCGCAACGCAAAAGTGAGAGACAAGGAAAGAGAAAAAAATGTTCAAAGGAATAGGGAAAAAGAGAAAAAAGAGGAGGAAATGGTAGTTAAGAAATTTGATGCCGATCGTATACACACCGAACTTCTAAAGTCTGCAAAACTGACGTCAGTGGAACAGAGAATCAAGTCGAATTTAAATAATATTCAAAGATCATCGAGACACATGGACTCAAACTTCTCAAAGAGGTGATCTAGTGATAGTGTTATGTTCTGGGGGTAAGTTTCGATTCTTAGTTATATTTCATTGTATTTTACTGATGGTTATTTATTAGGTTTTGTGTTAAAATACTTGAACCTTTGCTTATTACTTAAAAGTAAATGTCATACTTATTAATCTGTAAATTGTGAGTTATTTATTAAGTACTTGTATTATGTTATCTTATAAAAAAAATAAGAGGAATACACATTTTTATTATTTTTTTATTAGAATTGCAATTATTTTGAAATATACAGGATGGCCAAAAATTCAAAACGACGACTGGGTTATACAGTGTGGCACGGAAGTTCGGCAATGGCCATTTCTCTTATTCGCCCCTGTATTAAAGTGTTTCAAATATTAGACGTAGATGAATCTGACTTTGTCAGATATTGACACTATGTTTTGATTTTCTTATGACACATACAGGGTGTTATGGAAATGACTTATTATATTTAAATAAGTGACTCCTAGGGACTCCTAGAGAAAGTCTACATACTTTTTTTTTAAATCGAATATCTAAATACTAAGGTAAAACCCTTTTTACCCACGCGCCGTTCCATCTGGATTCACTTAGCAACAATGTGGGTCAATAGAGTATACTAACAGTGTTGTCAGATCACACCGCGTGTCTCGCCCTTGGTTGAATACTCGCGGCGGGCCCTTCATACTTCAGTATGTTTCGAGACTGGGGAGTGGAACGACGTCGTGTCGAGGGCTCCACGTGCTTGACGTATACGAATTTTAAACGTTTTGTTAGTTGTATTGCCCGATTTTTTTTTGTTGTGAAATAATTCATAATAAGAAATGTGATGTGATTTCAAATTTGTGTGATATTATCTACTGTTGATTCTGTTGAAAAACATACTTTTTGTGTTTTATTATTGGATTTTTTTTTTGAAATATAACAAAATATATTACGAAAGTACAATATACAATTTACAATATACTTAAATCTCTAAGCAGTGCTTAAAAACACTGGTCACGAGAACTGTTCCATTTAAATACAACGCCAATGTTAAACTAATTATTCCTCACGTGTAGCTTTAGTAGCTTTATAAATGTTGGTATACTGCTACAGTTCTTTAGTACATCTGGTAAATCATTGTATGAATCACAGGCTTTCGACATAGGATTATTGAGCCCTTTATTGCTCTTTACAGTACATTGATATATATTATCACATTGCCTAGTACCATAACCATGTATGTTATTTGCAAATATAATTGTAGTGTTACTTTTTTGTTTCTTATTAATAACTTTATAAATATGTTTACATTGCTCTAACTGTAACAGCTTAGATAGGTCGAGAACGTTAACTATTTTATACAACTCACTAGTGTGCATAAGTCTATCAAAATTGAATAAGATTTTTAAAATTTTATTCTGTACAGTTTGTGCCCTTCTGAAGTTGACCGTACCGCATGTTCCCCATACAGGGAGTAAATACCTCAGGTGCGATGCAAAATATGCATTATAAATGTTAATCTTAGTACTATTTGTTAGGTAATTTCTACATTTATACAGCGCGCCAATCATAGAAGCAATCTTGTCAATCACCCGCTCAATATGTTCACTCCAATTTAAATTTATATCAATATTTAAACCCAGGTACTTAATACTATCCACCGATCGCAACTCCATATCTCTGATTTGTATTTTTGGCATTTGTACCACTTTGTTTTTTTGTTTGAAAAGCATAAATTTGGTCTTATCTATATTAATTTTTAGTCTATTACATAACAGCCACCCAAAATACACAATCAGATCATTATTTATCACCGTTTGTAACTCGTCCCAATTATCAGCAAAATACAATAGTACAGTGTCATCCGCAAACGTAAAGTAACGGGCTATTAGATTAGCACACCTTAAACTCAATACATACAACGAATACAGCAAAGGCCCAAGGACAGACCCCTGAGGCACTCCGCAAGAATTACCTAATTTTGAGCTTTTGTTACCATTCACTATAACATACTGTTGCCTATGAACTAAATACGATTTTATTATATCATACATTCTTCCTCTAAATCCCATTAAACTCAGTTTTTTCAATAATATCTCAAAGCTAACAACATCAAATGCCTTACTCAAGTCTACAAACACCGCCGCCACAACTTTTCCACCATCCAGAGCTGCAGAAATTTTATCTACAAGATCCATAGTAGCGCTCAAAGTATTACTACCCTTTACAAAACCATATTGAAACACATCTCTATCAATATACTTATCGACAAATCTTAACATTCTAGCCTTTATCACAGTTTCTATAATTTTCGAAAAAACACTTATCACCGAGATAGGTCTATAGTTGTTCATAGATTCTCTGGTACCAGTCTTGAAGATGGGTGTTATTTTACTTAACTTAAGTTCATCTGGAAATTTTCCGGTAATAAGCATTATATTTGTCAGCCTAACGATAATTGACACAATCTCATCTTTTATGTTTAGGATATCTTTCACTGTAATACCATCGTCTCCAGGAGCAGACGTCCTTTTTAGCTTCATAATTATGTCACGAACTTCACTTTCATTTGTTTCTTCTATGAAGCAACTTTTATCACAATATATCTCATTAAATGCAATGTTTGGCTGATCAGTCTGTATATCTTTATTTATCTGGTCAACAATATCTTTTCCCACTCTGGCAAAGTGAACATTCAAATTGTTAACAATTTCATTTTGTTCCGTGACCTGTACATTGTTTACCACCAGCTTATCTACTTTTGTTTCTGTTCTTGTCTCCTTTAGCATGCCATTTATCAATTTCCATTGCTTTCTTGGATTGCTTCCAGCTTCAATCCATTTTTTGTTGAAGTGTTGGTTCTTGAGTACCTTGATCCTGTTGTTTATTCTATTCTTTATATTTTTAAATTCCACAGCTATGGTCATATTAGTAGGGTTTGCTTTTTTTCTTTTGAATAATTTGTCCCGACAAGCCATCAAGTTTAGAAGTTCATTGGTAATCCATGTATTATTTTTGTGACATTTAATTATGGTAGTATACTCAGACTTTTGTTTACATTCGCTAATTCGATCCGTTAGCTCTTTGAATGTTTCAATATGTCTATTTGTAGCTATATTTTTAAATAATTCTTTAAATTTCTTATAGTTGATGTGTTTAATTTCATACGTGTTTTTTACTTTATGGGGTTTTATATTTTCTCTTGTATTTATTAATAGTCTACTGTGATCAGATAGTGGATTGTCTTCAACTGTAACCGAACACTTTTTGCCACTTAGATCCACCAGCCCATGATCAAGTAAACTACACGTGTTCGTCGTCACTCTTGTTGCATTTTCACTGTCGATTTTATTCATAATTTTGTAATTATTCATTGCCACAAGGTTTTTATAATCCTGTACAAAACTGGATGACAGATCCAAAATATTAATATTGAAGTCTCCGACCAGTAGATGGTTTTTGGGATATTTTAGCATAAAAGTTTCCAATCTATCCAAAAAGCGAACATTATTATATTGCGGTGGTTTGTACAATAGAGTTACTTTAGTGCCTTCCTTACCAATGGCCATACTTATCCAGGTTAGATTGTCCCCTGGTGTTGACTTATCCAATTCTTGATGAGTAATTCCAGTTTTTACAAATATTGAGACACCACCTCCTCTTTTATCCCTGCATGCATGAGCTGAATTGTAACCCTGGATATCATATAGCCATTTTTCCTCTTCGGAGAGCCATGTTTCCACCAGCAACAGCATATCACACTTTTTTTGATGCACGTAACATTGCACTTGGTCTATTTTGTTCCTTAAGCTTTGAATGTTCATATACACAATATTTAACTTTTTGGAGTCAAGTTTTTTAAATCTTCCTCATCCTCCACCCGTATGACTCTGCTATTTTCATCCTTTCTCAGCAATATATTTCCCCCGCTGATCCAGAGGAACTTATATCCATTTTCTTTTTTAAATTTTTGCGCCTCCTTGAATAACTGCAAATTCCTTTTGGTCAGATCATGATTGAGGTAAATTTTGTTGTTTGCATTGTACCCTAAAGACTGGTTGCTCAAATTAAACTTAAGTTTTGATTTCAATATCTTCGTTTTTGTTTCTAAACTTTCGAAAAATACTTTAATTGGATTTGTTCCTGTTTGGTCCCTTCCAAGTCGTATGGCTGTAAAATCTTCAGTTGTTAAGTTCACTTGCAATTTATCTCCTATTTTTCTAACAATTTCCTTCACATTTTCATTTCCCCTGTATTCCACACCGTGAATTGTAATGTTACTGTTAAGCTCGTTTTGTTCATTTTTATTTAGTATTTTTTTTATCTGCGATATTTCCTTTCTCAACTCATCATTAACTTTAACTTGCTCCTTGTATCGCGTAAACAAGTTGCTATACTTCGCATCCATGTCTTCAAGCTTAGCCATTACGTCGGCGATTGTATATGCGTCTGGCATTGGTTGAATCTTCTTAGCCACAGTTTTTTTCTCATTCTTGGCGCTCTTGCAGGTGTTACAGTACCAAGGTTCCTTCGATTTTGCTAGTTTCAAATATGCATTTTGTCCAATAGATAAACAAATTCGATGTTTCCATATTAGACATTTATCGCACTGTAGGCCTTCGTCATCATTCGACACGAGTTTCATGCACAAATCGCATATTTCGTTCTCCTGCATATTACCGCTCAGGTCAAGATAATTTACACTGAAGTCTGGCAACACCGCCCGGGTTTTGCCAGTTGTTTATAGTCTGTTTTGTACCCAGATAACACTTGTTAAGTTGTTTACACTATAATTTGCAATTTTTCGATTTTTTTTTATAGCTAAACGAATTAGCCAGCACTCACAATCTGTCACGAGACACTTTAGACAGTTTTTGATCGATTTTCCAACTAATATTACCGATTTTCTAGATCACAATATTACTAACAACATACAGCGTTGCCGCTTCTCACTCTCTAGTGGATTGGATTTAATTATAAAACGGATTATTTTAAAATAAGATCGAAGGTAAGAGAGTATGTACCTTAAAATTGTAATTTTATTTGTCGAAAAAGTTTGAAAAAGAAGTGATTACGCGCGTCAAAGACGCCTTTTTGTCAAAAACTGAACATGTGCGTTTAGAATCCTGTGTTGCAATATCACAACATCGCTATAATGCGCTAACCTCTTTTGAACGTCAAGACTGCCTCAATAAAATATTGATTGCGAAGGGCCTCAGGAGCGGCCACGTAAATTTTGAGATTTCATATAAAGTGTATATTTCGCTTAATAAATTTCATATAAAGTGTATACAGGGTGATTCACGACGAGCGTGCATTAGAACTTTATGGAGAACTACTGAATATATGTTCCTAAAACTTTGGGGATTTGGGTTTATCGATATGCTCTCTTTATCTAAAATATTGACATGTTTCTGTCATTTCCGGTTATACCGGAAGTAGCTGCCAACTTTAGTTTTTTAAATACAACATGGTAATTTTTATTACATTTTTCGATTAAGCTTTAAATACTAAGCACATTTTATAGAAAATGTTTTTGTCAGACTCTATTAGTTTTTGAGATATCTGGACTTTTTGTAATTATTTGGCAAATGCATAACGATGAAATAATCCATATAATTTTTTTACCTTAGCGCGTGGACTAAAAATTTTTTCTCACCGAATCGCTAGAAGATCATCAAGTCTCAAAAACATTTCAAATTCGGCATGAAATGTACAGGGTGGTCACAATTCAAGCCTCATTGTGAAAGAATTCAACCATTAAAAACTTTCCTATTTTAAATGGAACACCCTGTATATTTTTATTTAATTTGATTGCAAATTAGTTGTTCTTTATAAATAGTATTTACTGTCCTATACCTATATCAAAGCGTTTTCTCAAAAAATCCAATTTTATTCCGAAAATACTATTTGTTCAAGTGTGCTATAAAAACAATTGTACTTAGGGGCTGTATACTGATGTCTATACGGAGGAAAAGTTATTGGTATCAAAACGATGGGGCTCCAGCACACAACGTCCAAGTTGTTAAGACTGCCCTAAACAGACTTTTTCATGACAAGTGGATCGTAAACCAAGGTCCCTTCCACTGGCCAGCTCGTTCGCCAGACTTAACTCCACTGGACTTTTCCATCTGGGGAACCATTAAAGATCAAGTTTACGCGCGTCCCATCACCACGAAGGAAAATCTAATTGAAAGGGTGAAGGCAGCATTTCAATTTCTCACAAGAAATTAGGAATGCTACAAGAAATAACATGATGAAAAGAATACATGCTTGGAAGTAAATGGCAATCATTTCGAACATATTTTAAAAATATAATCAAAAGATATTAGGTATAATTTTCAAACACATAAGAATTTAAAGTTTATAAACGTTGTTTCCTTGCTATATTTAAAAAAATAATATTTAAATCATTAAATTTAAAACAATTTAAAACAATCAACTGCATTTTATTTATAAATTATTAAGAAACACTTTAGAATATTGTATTTTCAAGCAATCAATCACTTTTCCTCCGTATAGACATCAGTATACAGCCCCTAAGTACAATTGTTTTCATAGCACACTTGAACAAATAGTATTTTCGGAATAAAATTGGATTTTTTGAGAAAACGCTTTGATATAGGTATAGGACAGTAAATACTATTTATAAAGAACAACTAATTTGCCATCAAATTAAATAAAAATATACAGGTTGTTCCATTTAAAATAAGAAAGTTTTTAATGGTTCAATTCTTTCACAATGAGGCTTGAATTGTGACCACCCTGTACATTTTATGCCGAATTTGAAATGTTTTCGAGACTTGATGATCTTCTAGCTATTCGGTGAGAAAAAAATTTAGTCCAAGCGCTAAGGTAAAAAAATTATATGGATTATTTCATCGCCATGTATTTGCCAAATAATTACAAAAAGTCCAGATATCTCAAAAACTAATAGAGTCTGACAAAAACATTTTCTATAAAATGTGCTTAGTATTTAATGCTTAATCGAAAAATGTAATAAAAACTACCATGTTGTATTTAAAAAACGAAAGTTGGCAGCTACTTCCGGTATAACCGGAAATGACAGGAACATGTCAATATTTTAGTTAAAGAGAGCATATCGATAAACTCAAATCCCCAAAGTTTCAGGAACATATATTCAGTAGTTCTCCATAAAGTTCTAATGCACGCTCGTCGTGAATCACCCTGTATTTCGCTTAATAATTCAAAGCGCCATTTATGGTTATTTTTCTTCAATTTATTTTCATCTCGGGATTTGTCGGTTTAAATATAATACGTCATTTCCATAACACCCTGTATATTAACACCATGTATTTGTTTATTTTTTTCGGATTTCTTGAGTAATTTAAAGTATGTGCTGTCAAAATGATTGTTATTTTTGGTTTTGATAAAATAACAATGAATAATAATGCTTCAAGAAGACACATCGGTTTGTAAACCAACAATATATTTCACTTTTACAAACCTACTTCTTGTGGGTGGGACATGCAGAATATTTTGTACAACCGCAAGTAGTCCTCTCCTTTTTCAACTCGCATAAATCGTTTTTGTCGGTCGAGCATCTTTCATTGACGTCTTGGAATCTAACGGTTTTCCTTTTGATTTTACACGCTTCCGGTGGGACATCCGGTGGACTTACTAATATCGGGGCTGCTTTTTCCTCAGTGTCTTTTTCACAAGGGTGTTCTTTGTTGGGCGGGTCCGTGCACACTATCGGATATCTACCATCGCATACTTCCTTTTGTTCCTTGAGAACCCCGGCATAGTATTTTTGTACAATTTCTTCTGGGGTATCGACGTGTTTAGGCGTGTAGGAAGTATATTTACCTAAAAAAAATTATATTTCCTTGCCCATCCAACAAACATCAAAAATAAAACTAAATAATTACTCTTACTAAGTCAGCGCCTTTGAAAATTACAACATATTTTAGTATTTTTCGCACAACCTCCGTACAGAGTGTCCATTTTTCGGTGGTTTTACGGGGTATCTCCGTTATTAGCCAAGATAGAAGGATGCGGTTTTACAATTTGAAAATTGTTGATATTCGAAATTGTTATTATTATTCTTATTACATCATATTTTTTAATCGCAATTTCCTCATACGGTTATACAGGGTGTCCGCTAAGTTATGGGACATGGAAAAACCACAGACTCCTTACGTAAAAATATTAGGATTTAATTATACTCACCTATATTCGAAAGTTGATATTAACTGAGATACAGCGTGTTAAAGTTAAAACTTTATTTTTGTTTTTCTCTAATAACTTTGACAGGAACCAACGGTTTTTTACAAAATTTGGCAATTATGGTTTTTTTAGGATGAGAAACTGATTTTTTGGTGAAATTTTAATGTACAATGTAGGGGGCGCTGCCTTTTTGCACATTTATTAGGCCATAAATTTTTTGTGCTTCCGTGTATTTAAGTTTTTAATGCCAGTTAATGATAATAATGTTAATTAATAATAATAATATGTTAATTAATAATAATGTTTTTAAAGTTTTGTTATTTGTTTGTTGATTATTGTGTTTCGGCATTGTTACTTAACTTAGGATAAACTCAAAAATGAAACATTTTTTACACTGCTATTTTACAATAATCAACAAGCAAATAACAACATGGAGGTTTCATACTGTATCTCTAAATTTCATTTGTTTTCTCATAGGTTACTTTAAAAAAAAATTTGTTTGCAAATTAATAATAGGCACTAAACAATATAAATGCATATATCTCCGAAACGGTAACTTTGGGCGACCTGAAATTAGTGTACCTTTTTTACGTAATAAATATGAGAAAAGTATTATTTTCATTAAAAACTTAAATACACGGAGGTACAAAAAAGTTATGACCTAATAAATGTGCGAGAAATGCCGCAGCGCCCCGCCCTCTACATTGTACATTAAAATTTCACCAAAAAATCAGTTCCTCATCCTAAAAAAAACCATAATTGCCAAATTTTGTAAAAAACCGTTGGTTTCTGTCAAAATTATTAGAGAAAAACAAAAATGAAGTTTTAACTTTAACACCCTGTATCTCAGTTAATATCAAATTTCCGATATAGGTAAATATAATTAAATCCTAATATTTTTACGTAAGGAGTCTGTGGTTTTTCCATGTCCCATATACAGGGTGTTACAAATTCGACTTTCACCATTGGTATTTCGGAAACGGTAAGAGATACGAAGTCGGTTAAAGATGCGTAATTAGGGGCCTAATATTTTGCCGCAAAAAAATCTAAAATAGATACAGAGGCTTTCAAAATATTTGGAAAAATCTAAAATTGTCGTTTCGGTTTTTATTTTTCCTGACCTTTGTTCGAAGAGAAGTCCAAATAAATTTCACTTCCTTAATTGCTACTTTATATTCTCCACAAGATGACATCAGATCTTTCATGCGACGTGTCGTCTTTAGGTCACTATCATCAATTTAATTTTTTTAAATACGGGCCTAAATTTTTTTTGTTTAAATTATGAAAGATGAAAAAAATTAAGTTGATGATGGTGACCCCAAAAACGAAACATCGCATGAAAGATAATGCCATCTTGTGAAGAATAAAAAGTAGGAATGAGAAAGTGAAATTTATTTTTGGACATATCTTCGAACAAAGTCAGACAAAATGATATTTTTGCGTCCATGCGCGGCATATTATCGGGCCAATAATTACGCAACTTTGCCCCAATTTAACCGACTTCGTATCTCTTACCGTTTCTGAAATCCCAATGGCGAAGGCCGAATTCGTAACACCCTGTATATAATAGTATGGCTAAACCTTCACATCAAATCGTGCCTGCTTGGTAATCTGTGATTAAACAGAGCCCTTAAAATCCTAAAAACTATATTGTGCAACTATTAACTATAAACTTTAAATAGTTTCATTACATTATGAAATATTCAAAAATTATACCTTCAATATCCTCTATACAACTCAGATCTTTTTGTTCCCCGATATACACTGGATAAGCGCATTTTTTGTGAACTGGCAGAATTCCATATGGCGGCACCTTGGATGTGTGCTTAATAGACTCCTCATATTCCTGCAGTATCCGGCGCTGTTTCGCCTTTTCCTCTTCTGGATTTGATGCTCCGTCTCCAATATGGAAAGCCCTGAGACATTTTTCCATCTCTGTTTGCTTCTGCTCATCTAAAAGGAATAATACGCTGTATCCCTGTATATACAGTGTCACCATTAAAGTCCGCACCATATGGAACTTTTTTTTATTAATGAGGTTAGTTAAAATTAAATTTCGGCAATCGTTTTTGCTTCAAATTAGACTAAAAATTATATAATCAAATGTCACCATCTGTCATTCGGTATCTGTCAAAAATTACATTCTAATCAAAAAATGCTGAAAAATGGCATTGTTTTACCGAATTTCAAAAAATTTTATTAGAAAAAGTTGTTTCTAGTACAATTCTTGGCCTAAATACAAAGTTTCAGTTTTCTAGCTCAAAGTTGATTTTTTTGCCATTTTTTCTAATTAACTTTTTTTTTATTTAATGTAAGTTCGCTTAATGGATATTAAACTATTTGCTTATACCATACTCAATATTTTATTTAGTTTGTATGAGCTTTTTTTTACTAGAATGCCATTTTTTTTCGAAATTTAAAATTAGAGGCAAAAAAATTTGACACAGGTGGTGCAAAGTTATCCTAATTTAAAAATTTTAACAGATAGACGTCAGATATTCCATTTTTTTGATAGTACATACACCTAAGAAGTTTAAAAAACTTATAATAAAATTCCCAGATATCAGATTAGTTCAAAATTTAGACACATTTTCTTTTTATCCACAATAAAATATCAAGGCAATTTTGAATTTTATAAGTAGGCTATGGAAAAAAACGAATTAGAGTGCCGAATAAATAAAAGAAATGTCATAAATGTGAATATTTTCGCAAGTTATAGTATTGGTGTTATCACCAATGTTGTCCATTCAAGAAAAAATAGAAATTGTCTTAATTTGTGGAGAGAATATGCCTCACCGGCAAGTATCTGCCATTTTTAATGAGAGGCATCCAGAAAAAAATTTGCAGCATAGCACTGTTTCAAGAATAATGTCAAAATTTAGAGAAACTGGATCTGTTCGAAATAATTTTAAGAAACCGGCAAGTAAATACGATGAAGCAGCACAACTTGATGTTTGTTTAACTGTTATTGACCACGGTCAAACTAGTGTAACCAAGATAAGTGATGCAAGAGGGAAAGCGTTAGAAAAATTCTTCAGAAAAATCGATTTCGGGCATATAAACCCAAGTTTATAAACACATTAAAAGAACGCGATTTTGATATCCGACTTGATTTTTCGTTTTGGTATCAGGGACAATATGAGGAGAATATTCTTTTTCCATACAAGATACAATGGTACCGTGAGCTCACAAAATTGCCGATGGTGGTCCCAAGAAAATCCTAACTTCACAATTGAATGTCGCGACCAGTATCATTTTAAAACCAATGTTTGGTGTGGAATTTTGAAAGATGAGCTTATTGGACCATACTTCTTTAGAGCAAACTTAACTGGTGAAAGGTACCTGAATTTTCTTGATAACGAGATTACCGAAGTTTTGGATAACATGCCCTTACACCATAGACATAACTTATGGTATCAGCTTGATGGTGCACCCATACATCAAACTGTAGCAGTGAAAGAACGCATAAACCAATTATTTCAAAACAGAGTTATAGGGCGTGATAGAGAATGTCACTGGCCACCCAGGTCGCCTGACATAACCCCACTAGACTTTTTTCTGTGGGGTTATCTTAAGCAGAAAGTTTATAAGAATCGACCGTTTAGAAATATCGAGCATTTGGAACAAACGATAGGACAGTGTTGTGCCGATATAAGACCAAGCTTTTTACAAAATGCTGTCAAAGACGTTTATAGACGGACGGGTGTTTGTATAGAGCGAGAAGGACGTCACACTGAAATGTGAAATTTATATTGCTTTTGTGTTACCTATTTAAAATGATTAAAGTTCCTTTTTGTTTCTTTTAATAATAATGATAGTTTTAAGTATAAAATAAAATTTTTATCAAATATTTAGATGTATTTGTCATTTGAAAAACGAAACATCTGACGTCTATCTGTTAAAATTTTTAAATTAGGATAACTTTGCACCACCTGTGTCAAATTTTTTTGCCTCTAATTTTAAATTTCGAAAAAAAATGGCATTCTAGTAAAAAAAAAGCTCATACAAACTAAATAAAATATTGAGTATGGTATAAGCAAATAGTTTAATATCCATTAAGCGAACTTACATTAAATAAAAAAAAAGTTAATTAGAAAAAATGGCAAAAAAATCAACTTTGAGCTAGAAAACTGAAACTTTGTATTTAGGCCAAGAATTGTACTAGAAACAACTTTTTCTAATAAAATTTTTTGAAATTCGGTAAAACAATGCCATTTTTCAGCATTTTTTGATTAGAATGTAATTTTTGACAGATACCGAATGACAGATGGTGACATTTGATTATATAATTTTTAGTCTAATTTGAAGCAAAAACGATTGCCGAAATTTAATTTTAACTAACCTCATTAATAAAAAAAAGTTCCATATGGTGCGGACTTTAATGGTGACACTGTACGTATACTGATTCGATGATACACCCTCATAACTTTTTAAAACAAAAAGTTGTTTGACCCGCGAATCAGTGGCGGCTCTTCCACAGGAGCACATGCGCACGTGCACCCCAAAACGAATAAAAAAATATTAATTTATATTCATTGAATTTATTTATCGTATAAAGTCCGACCCTCCCTAATGTTTTATCGTACCGTCAACCAAACTGTATATTATAGGCTCTCGATCCGGCAACCGTGCCTCGGTCGAGGTTAATGACGATTATGACGAGACTTGCTCGCATGTGCGATTAAGTAGGCGGGGCATAATGCAGTTTATCTGTAGTAACAGATGGCGGGAGACAGCGGGGCTATGGCGATTTAACATGGGAAAGGCGCACAACTTTAATGTGCGCCGCGCCGTTGTCTCTTCGTGCATTTAGTTAAAAATTCGAGCGTGTATGTTTTAATATTTTAAAATTATATATTTATTAACTTAAAATGAATAGTTTGACGGTGGACTATTTAAAAAATAACTTTAGCTATAATCATAATGTAGCCATTATGAAATACAAATAGAAAAAGAGTTTTTTTATATCTACGACCGTCATAATGTTAATCATCCCCATTAGCTGCTGACGTGGTTTTGGCTTATTTGATCTACATGATCTCGATTTGAATGATACTATCATATTTGATGACGCACGTTCCTTATTTCCTCGATTCAACTGTATAGTTCATTTTAGTTTATTTTAGAACACATGTTTAATGGGAACAAAACAGGAAAATAAATTGAAATATTACCTTCAGTCTCGTCAAATTTATTTTCACCCTCGAGCTTATCTTTAACCAGATCATCTAATTCATCTTTAAGGTACCCTTGGTTGAACATCCAGTTTCTCATATTATCGATGACCTCACAAGGAAATTTACTGGAGTTCTCTTGCATATATATGTATACATAAAGGTCAGCTCCAGTTATAACGAACCTAAAATTGGTACCGTTAACAACTCTTCTAACAATTTTTTTAGCTGACATGGTACTTATTATCGCTCCATTGCCATTATAATTCAAATAACTCGCTAAAGCTATATCCATGGGTTTGGCTTTAACACTTTTCAACGCAGTATACAGGGTGTCCCATTAATTAAAGAACGGTCAAACTATAATAAAGAAATGAATCCTTATCTTATTTCAAAGCCTACCATGGTTCTTAGGCATAACCATCACTCATGCCGTCCTGCTAGTATTTCACCTGAAATGTCCAGGAATGTAAATAGATCATTTGAAGAGCGTATTAACTTGTGCTCAGATCAACATGGTAGGCATTTTAAATATTTGCTGTAGTTTATAGTTATTAATCTAGTCTCCTATGCTTAATTTTCGTAATAAAAACTGCTGGAACGGAAACGGCTGGAAATAACTTATATGCTTCCATTGCAAAAAAAGATGCTTATGAATTCTACATCCAATAGCCAAATAATATACAGGGTGTTCTATTTGAAAATCTGGAGAAAAATTATTTTTAAAATAATTATGAACACCGTGTATAAAATAGATAAACGCTATTATATTCACAGTATCTCTACACCTCTTGTCTGAAATTCCACCCAATGCCTTGGTTAAAAAAGTTATTTTAGGTAGATTTTTTGAATTTTTAAGACTCCCAAAACTTTTTTTTTAGTTTTTAATTTATTACTCTTAAAGTACATAACCAAATGAAATAAAACTTTAGGCAATTATAAAGGACACTAATATGAACCTAATTATGCACTAAAATCCTATGTGTCCCATTTAAAAAAAAGACAGCATGATGTTACCACACATTTTTGGGCCACCCTGTATATTTAAAAATATTTTCCTGAAATGCACCCTATAATACAGTATAATTCGGCATATGAATGAAATTCCTAAGTTAATTCGTATAGGAGGTATGAAAGCCTGACACACTATTGCAGGGACCCTGTATAACTGAGAATTCAAACTTCTTCGAATTATCACTGTTAAGGTTTTCGTGTAATAACGGATATATGTATACAACGTGTCCAAGATAAGGAGGGCCAGTACAGGGATCTCGGAAACCGTAAGAGATACGAAGTCGGTTAAATGGAGGTCAAGTTGCCGTTTAGAAAGTTTTAAACCTAGTAGTTCTGGAGATATCCGGAAAAACTCGAAATTCTGAAAAATCGTTTTATTGTTTTCCTGGGTTTTTTTCAGATCGAATTCTAAAGTAAATTGCACTTTTACATTGCCACTTTTCCTGCTCTATTTAATTGTTTTGTAATCCGGCGAGTCGTCTTCGAAGGGCCATTATCAACTTTATTTTTTAAATACGGTCCTGCTTTCTGATATTGGAATTTTAGAGCTTTTTTTCTTCCGAATTCTACGATGTATGACACATTGTGGTTTAATGACGTTTCGAGGGTTTTTTGAACAACATCAGGAAATTTTGGGATACGGTTCTGTATTTCTCCTAATTTTATAAATAGTATCTCATAAGTAAGCTCTAAATTTTTACTTATGTTGGACTAGTTCAATAAATAACAAATAATTTAATAATAAACCACAAATAAGTGAACAAAAATCATACCAAAGCAGTAATACAACGAACAACGAAAAAGTAAGGAACTACATAATCAGCTGTTCAAAATGATTTCCGTTATTCTCTAAGCACAAATAACATCTTCTAACTGCCACATAACAGTTTTTTTGAGATAGAATAAAACATGCGATAGAATATCAAACTTTTCAGCATTTGTAAAATTAGTTCCATATTTTCTGGAAAATAGAAAACCTCTTAAAACGCTTTCAAACGATCACAATGGGAATGTCAATTGAAACAAATCACGCGTCACCATCTTAATTTTTTTGTTTCAAACGCCTACTTTTCTTTTAAATCCCGAATCAACAGAAGTGTGAAATATGTTTCTGTATTTTGTTCACTTATTTGTGGTTTATTATTAAATTATTTGTTATTTATTGAACTAGTCCAACATAAGTAAAAATTTAGAGCTTATTTATGAGATATTATTTATAAAATTAGGAGACCGTATCGCAAAATTTCCTGATGTTGTTCAAAAAACCCTCGAAACGTCATTAAACCACAATGTGTCATACATCGTTGCATTCGGGAGAAAAATGCTCTCAAATTATGTCAATATCAGGAAAACAGGATCGTATTTAAAAAAGAAAGTTGGTAATGGCCCTTCGAAGACGACTTGGCGGATTACAAAACAATTAACGCTTTTACATAGAGAGGAAAAAGTGGCAATGCAAAAGTGCAATTTACTTTAGAATTCGATCTCAAAAAAACCCAGGAAAAAAATATAACGATTTTTCAGAATTTCGGGTTTTCCGGATATCTCGGGAACTACTCGGAATTTTAAAACTTTCTAAACGGCATATTATTAGGCACGTAAATGCGCAACTTTACCTCCATTTAACCGACTTCGTATCTCTTACGGTTTCCGAGATCCCTGTACTGGCCCCCCTTATCTTGGACACGTTGTATTTCAACTTCATTTCTTGTCCCAAAATTTGGCTACAAAATTCTCAAAAAGTCTATTTAAAAAATTATAAAATTTGCAAGTCACGAATCAAACATCGTCTCATCCTCTACATCGAATTCGGACTAATATTCAAAAAATATGATATAATTTACGTGCACGAAAACTCACCTTTGTCTAAAAACCGTTATAATTGCTCCAATGTAAAAGTCGCCCGGCGTGTAAAGCTCCGGATTCAACGGATCCGATCCAGGTTTGACCAAGAGCATGCTACGTAAATATTTGCCACCAATTATACCCGAGTTTTGTATGGGCGGTTCTTGAATCCTGCACGTTCCATCTGCCAACGAGTAAAACAGAATGAAGCGGCGTATGGTGTCTTCCGGATGAACCGCATCCATTTTCATTTCATATCTATAAACGACAAACAGAAATTTATACGAGAAGCACAAGATAATAATAATAAGATGGGGGGGGGGGGGGGGGGGTCGGGTTTGTCATATAAATAAAACAAAACGTCTAACTTGTATTTAGCGTAAATAATTCTACCAAACGCCTAGCGCTTTCGGCCTCTAAAAGGCCATCATCAGGGCTAAGGCTTCGTCAAAGTCACCTCAGGCACACAAGAAACATACCAAAAAGATATTAAACACCCTTTTTTAATTTAACTGTGTGGTGGTTTCTTAAGTATAATTATACTTAAGAAACCATATATATCAGGGAGGTATATACAGGTTTGCAGTTCAAATAACAAGATGACATTTGTTCCGGTTAAACCAGAAGTAGTAAAATCTTCGTAAACACACTTAAATTGCAAACCGTATCTCAAAAATTAGTGGAATGATTATATGTGCCATCTCTAATTTGACATCATACTTACCGTAAATTCTTATTAGCATTAACAATCTGCTTCATTACATCTTTTTTGGGCGGTTTTGGTAAGAACGTCAAAGTATTTTGTAGGGAATCCTCCAAGCTACCCAAACCATCGTGAGGAGGTACCTGCGGGGGTGGCATCTTCTTTTCAGGAATTTTGACGTCTATGGCGGGTTTTTGCTGAATGCATAAGGCGTTTCTAAGAGAGAAGTTTCCATACTCCGTTGTTATTTTCTTAATAAAATAGTTGGCAACAAAAAGTTAATATGAAAAATTTTCCATACCATATTTCAGTTATTACTGCTGGTAAAACTCTAAACTGGAGATTTAGGTCGAAGGATTGATAGATAAATACATATTTTTTGGCATAAAAACAATGAGAAGTAATTAAATGGTTAGCCGTTATTAAAATTGGTTCGCAACAAAAAATAGCCATTAAATCATTTGGTCAGCATAAAAAGATTTTGCTTGCAATAAATAAAAATCAGGCTGCAACACTTGTTCTGCAAAAAATGCTACAAACTGTCAAGAATTTAACCGATATCAGTCCGCTTGTAATATCATGTGTTCGCTTAATTAAAGTCCGTTTTGTTGCAGTTGATAGCTCATATCGAGGGTTGAAGCCATAAAACAACCGTAAACCATAGGCGTTGCCAATAGTAATTACCTTATTTAATAAGAAAATTGGCCTCTGTCCATTGTTAAGTAGGATTAGGGTTAAAGTAGGTACAACAGGGGTAATTAATTTACCTATTTTTGCCTGGTTTAGGATGTTATTACGCCATTTGATGTGCGTTTGTCAAACTATGTATTTAGTTGTATTTAGATACTGCATTATCTCAAAGTTGAATTATTTCCTATACTTGTAACAATGGCTTCAAGTTTTTCGCCAACGTGTCTTCGTCAAATTAGCAAGAGTGCATATTCTCTCCGAGAAAAGACATTAATATTAAACGTGCATGATGCTCTAGTGTACCAGAAACCTGCAAGTGATGTTCGTAGCATCATTGCAGAGTGTGCCAATATGGTAGGAGTTGGAGAGGCTACTATATATAGGTTCTTGCGTGAAAGAAAATCTAAGAACCTCAGTGAGCCAAAACCACTCCCAGGAAAGAAACCGTTAGAAATTGACAATTTCATTAAAAATGGTATTAAAAGAAAAGTACATAGTTTTTATTTTGCCAAGGAAATACCAACTATAGACAAAATTTTACAAGCCATTAACTACGACGAGGACTTACCACAGCTATCACGAACGAAACTATGGAAAATACTTCATGATATGAACTTTCGATGGGAGAAGCAAAACAGAAAATCTTTTCTTATTGATAGAGCAGATATTATTTGCTGGAGACGTCAATACTTAAGGTCCATCCGAAAATACCGCAGCGAAGGCAAAAACATTTTCTATTTGGATGAAACTTGGCTGAACGAAGGGCACACCGTATCTAAAGTTTGGCAAGATAAAAATGTCCTAAGTTCTCGACAAGCTGTCATGGAAGGCTGGTCAACAGGACTTAGACCACCATCTGGAAAGGGACGCAGACTTATTATAACTCATATAGGAAGTTCAAATGGCTTTTTGGATCAAGGATTATTACAATTCCAGTCGAATTCTACTAAAGACTATCATGAAGAAATGACTGCTGATGTTTTCGAGGAATATTTTAAGCAAATGATAGAATACATTCCCGCTAATTCTGTAATAGTGATGGATAATGCCAGCTATCACTCTAGGCTAAAAGAGAATCTTCCCACATCACAGTATAAAAAGTATGTTATTGACGAGATGGCAAGAGATCGAGGTATTATAGTGCTCCGTTTACCACCTTACCATTGTGAGCTAAATCCTATCGAATTAATATGGGCTCAAGTAAAAGGATATGTTGCTAGAAATAACAAAACTTTTAAAATGCAAGAAGTGCGACACCTCTTGCTTCATTCTTTAGCAAATGTGTCATCAGAAAATTGGCAAAACGCCATAAAACATGCTATAGTAGAGGAACAAAAAATGTGGGAACTTGACAACGTAATTGACACAACTATGGAAATTGAGCCTTTAGTAATAAGCGTAGGACATGATGACTCTTCAGATTCTTCTGAGGACCATTTTATCGAGTTATAATTATTGAAATTGTCAATATTTTTTGATCTGTAAATAAATTAGTTTTCTTGTAAATAAATTCATAAAATCATAAAATCTATTACATTTAAATAAAATAATAAGCGGTTACATTAAAAACCCAACTCTCCGACCATGATGGGCCGTTTTAATCATTATCCTTTCATTTCATTTTATGGCTCTATTGTTACTTTATCTGTTACCCGGTGGAATAGGTCAAAATTTCTTCATCTTTATGCTAGATGTACGTAAAAAGACCATTTTATAGGTAAAATATTTTAGGCCACCGGGCCCTTGTTTTGAATCTTTAATGAGGGTATCGAGCTATCAACGGCAACGAAACAGACTATAACAGTCGAGCTGCGAAATGATTACTTGGTCAGCAAGATTTTACAATTGGTCAGTAGAAAAAAACATGTCTAGTAGCAGTTTACTTCTAAGGTTTGCATATTAAAAGAATGATTATCAATATAAATCATTGGATTGCGTTGGTTTTGAATAATTAAAAGTTCGTTATTGTGGGCGGCACTGTCAATTTATGTAACTTTCTTGTGTTTTCTTTTGCCGAATACAGAAGGAAATCGGCTACAAAAGGTGTAGCGGCGGCGGATTTTCACTTGTTTTCCCAGGACACTGTCACTATTTCACGTTTTATTACTTTTTTTTATGACCAAGATTAAATATTTTGCTTACCCGCTGATTGCTTACTAATATCTGATTAAAAGTGGATCGGTCATAGCAGCTTATATATTTAATTTGCGTACAAAAATAATTTAGAGCACTCTAGTATGACATTAATTACTGACCGATTCAGAAATATTTGCTGTCCATAAGTTGCTGACCAACTAGCCATTCTGACCGATTACATTTTTCTGTTCGCAAAAATAAGAATATTTTGCTAACCAGTTTAATGATACCCAAAACCAATTGCCCGTTGCTGTCAATGTACCACAAGTTGTCCTTGTTTTCAGAATGACGACACAGGAGCAGAAAATAACAACGTTTGGTAATATTACAATAATTTTTCTTTTCTTTTATTTTTAAACCGTCTTTACCGGAATGCGTTTAGAATGTGTCGGTAGAGAAATATTATTTAAAATAAGTAACAGTGTTCCATACTCACTTGAAGTAATCCCTAGTAAACTTATCGCAGTCGTAAAGAAGCATGTCGCGTCCCAGTACAAAAATTGTATTTCCAACTAGAAAATCTTTTGGCTGATAGTATTCCCTTACTTCGTTGTCAGACTTTTCTAAATAGATTGCAGGATATGTGGCTGGAGTATCCGTATAAATCTATAAATTAAAATGTATTCTTACCATGAACAGAGCAAGATAATCAATTATATAGGGATTGATGGTGGACGGCCTATTAGACATTTATGAAGAACTCGCGCGCTTCCGAACTAAAAGAGGTGCCACTTTGTCGTAAAATGGGTTTCGTAAATAAGAGGGTGAAAAACAAAATGGTATTAATTAAAATTAATTTAATTAATTTAAGCATGTTAAAACTATTTAAACAATTAAATTGTTATTATTTTTCATTTGTTCACAATGGCAATCTTTTTTAAATACATGTCAAAAGCTAACGTAACAAAGTGTAAAATAAAAAAGACCGACATTGATCCGATCAGTACAACTAGAGATATTACATTTCAAACATGAGAAGATTGGAGAAAATCCAGCAAATTATCAAAAATTTATGTGTTGATATTTACGAGGAAAAAAAATTTTTAAACAACGAGCCACTGGCCGCCCATCCATATGTTGTTCAGCTTAGTACTCCTCGAACTTTATTATTTAAGAGTTCCTTTATCTTGACTACGTGTAGGACGATCTTCGTGAAGTCGTGTTTCTCAATGAATATGACACGTGTGGAACGATCTTCGTGAGGTCGTGAACCAACGTGAATCGCTTTATTCGCACACGAACCACTGCCAGAGTGCCTTAAAAGAGTATTCCTATAGTGCTTGTGTTTGGCCATAAGAAATACAGCTTCTCATATAATTTAAAGAGGGGCAGATAATTTAAAAATAAATTAGCATAATGTGCCGCCACGATCATCCGTTAGACTGCAATAAATTAATGGTAAACATCGCCCCTAATAAATAATCCACCATTTTGCCAAGCTTTGCAAACAAATATCACAAAATATGTAGGGGAGAGTGGAAGAATGGCGGTCACTTAAGCTAGATTATGTATAATTGATAAAATATTAGTCTTTTGATATAAGTAAATAGAGTAGAAGATAGCCTGACTCATCCACTAGATCATGGTTTTCCATTCAAATTAAAATAATTTACCTTAAAAGAGATATCAGGACCTGAGAAATGAGGTGTGATTGACCAGTATTCCCCCACCCTGCGGGTAATTCCAGTCAGGTAATTTTAAATGCTTTTTATATGCAAAAAATTACTTTAGGATTTTTTTTTGAAAATAAGAAAGAAATAAAGCATATACATTTATAATAACGTAATATATCATAAGCGTTTTACGAAGTTGGTCTAAATGATAATAAACTGAAAAAAATAGAAAAAGAAGGGAACAGTAAGAGTCCTACTCTCTTAAACAAATATCGCATTTATAGTTTCCAGGAGTGTCCGAGTGTCCCACCCACTGCATAATTAATGAATCGAATGGCCACACATCGTACAGCGATACCAAAGTTCACCCCGTTTTCCGTATTCTTCGCAAATAAAACATGCCTGGTATTGTCTCAACGTTTTGACCGGCATTACCCAAAAGCTCCTTGCAATAAGCAAACTTAATCGTAAAATTAAACTTCGTGGTTTAGATATCTACAAACGCAGAAATCATTAGACCAATTACTTCCGAGAAAGTACGATATAAGGGCATGCAAAAAAAATTAATTATTTTTGTACTTATGTTTGTTTCGATTCACCTGAAAGTTATACCAAAAGAGAGCAAAGACGTTGAGATTAAATCGTGGCCATTACAATGGGGTGATCATATCGAAACCACATGCATTTAACTTTGGACGTTGATTGTTAGCATTTCAAGTGACCGGAATTCCCCACTTGACTGGGATTCCCCCACTTCCCCCTACCTATAATAAAAAAAAATTTTAAACTTAATATAAATGTATTTTAGGAGGATTATTAAAATGATTATATTTAGTTTAAATGGTCTTACTTTTGGTAATTTGATTTTTCGCAGTAACACGGGATATGGGTCTCTGCCGCTGTTTTCTTCGTGAACATTTTTTACAGCTACCGTATCGTCGGCAAGAAAATACAAAATTTCGAACTTCATAATTTCACCGAAGTCATTTTCTCTGTCATCCCATGCAGCTTTGAATCTAAATAAGTAAAAAAAATCTACCTATCTTACAATAATTATCCTTGAATCTTGAACTGTCAATTTATGACGGTTTTCAATTTAAAACCCTTGGTAAACAACAGTTGTTCGTTAGTGCCATGTATCCAAAGATTCTTGTTTTTCCAGATCGAATGTAAGTAACTCCGTAATGATTACTGATTTAAAGAATTTATTGACTCGTCCGTTAGTTTGTGACAATACATTTTTAATATACAGGGTGTTATGGAAATTACTTATTATATTTAAATGGGTGACCCCTAGGGTGTCCTAGAGAAAGTCGACGTACTTTTTTTTTGAATCGAATATCTAAATACCAAGGTAAAAACCCTTTTTACCCATATACTGTCGCGCTGTTCCATCTGGATTCAGTTAGCAACAATGTGGGTCACTAGAGTATACTAACAGTGTTGTCAGATCACACCGCATGTTTCGCCCTTGCTTGGATTCCTGCCGCGCGCGACTATCAATATCAATATCAAAGTATACTTTAGTTTCATTTTATATATTAATGATTTACCTTAAAACTTTACCATCGTATTCCAAAAAGCGCCTTAATTTGTCATCAGCCGGAGGTGTTTTCGTTACTTTCGGTATTACTTGCAGATTCCTGTTAAAGGTATATGGATCATACGGCATTTCTTCTGGATCAGCCATGTCCAATCCTTGACTGGCCATATACTCCTAAGGATTTAAATTGATTAAACAAGCCTTTAGAACAACAGGTTTACTAATGTTATTTTACGAATCAGATGCGTAACACCAAATTTCAGAGTTTTTTCTTTTATGGTTCATAAATAAAAAATTACTATTAATAGAAATTCTGAAAATATGACGGATTGTTTGTGTTTGGTCGCATGAGGGTAGAAACAAGAACAGTCTACTGTTATACACATAGATTCAAAAGTTTTGCATCACTCTGATTTTGGCATGTTAAGATAATTTCAGGAATGAAGTTTTTTTCTAAATGTTTATTTATAGAATTGATTGATTTAGCCGATACTTGATGGAAATCCATTATAAATTTGAACAGAAACAAAAAGTTATAAAATTTCCACAATTTTTATTTTGAAAAAACCCGTAACATGTTTCGGCACACGGTGCCTTCTTCTGACGGAATTCCGTCAGAAGAAGGCACCGTGTGCCGAAACATGTTACGGGTTTTTTCAAAATAAAAATTGTGGAAATTTTATAACTTTTTGTTTCTGTTCAAATGTTTATTTATGTTTATCAGTTAAAACGATACCATTTTTTGTAGCAAAAAGAATATTGTCATTTGTTTAAGATAACATTTTCAGTGTTGTATTTTGTTGGCGCTGGCCAGTTAAATTTTTCGGTTCAGTGTGTAAAAATTAATCGCCGAGTAATATCTGAAATTGATCGTGCAAGAATAGTAGCTTTAGTTGAAGAACGTCATTCCCAAAGATTTGTTGCTAAAACAATAGGGGTTTTTCAAAGTGATGTCTCTCTCATATGGAATCGCTATCTAGAGACCAATTCTGTGCGAGACAGACAACGAAGTTGTAGAAAACGTATTACTAACGAACAGTAGAACCGCTATATTACGTTAACAATTCGGAGAAATCGTACTATGCCAGTCCCACAACTTCAGAAAGATGTTACGCATGCAATTGGAGTTCGCGTATCCGTCTCTACACTAAGAAGACGCATTCTTGAATCCGGTTGAATATGTCGGCGACCAGTAAGAGTTCCACAATTACAATATGACCACCGAGTTCTTCGACTACAGTGGGCTGAAATGCACGTTCGCTTACCCGAAAAATTTTAGAATTCTGTCCTATTTTCCGACGAGGCCAGGATTTGTCTGGTAAACGATAGTCGCTGGATTCGTGTTTGGAGAGAACCAACAAGACCCGCTCAACTTGCTCATGCTCGTTCCTTGCCTCCATTCGCCGGAGGAAGCGCCATGTTTTGGGCAGGTATTACGTCTAACGAGCGTACTGAGTTAGTCCACGTTCAAGGCACAATGACTGGCGACAGGTACATTAGGGATATTCTACATGCTTATGTTATAACGTGGAGAGGGGCTGTTGGTAACAATTTTGCGTGTATGGACGACAATGCCCGGCCCATCGTACTAGAGCTCTGGATGAATATCTAGCAAGTGCGGGAATCAATCGCTTGGAGTCGCCTGCTTTGTCCCTTGACAAACCCGAACAAACCCGATAGAACATGCTTGGGACATGCTCCCTAGGGCAGTTCGAGTTAGAAGAAATCCCCCTAGAACTCTCCAGGAGCTTGTCATCGCTGCTTCCGAGGAATGGCATACTATTCCACAAGAACGGATTGCTAACCTTACGCACAGCATGCGGCGACGTCTTCAAGATTGCATTGAGGCCAGAGGAGGAAATTCACTTTATTAGAAGCTAATTTTTTTAAATTTCACAAATTTTACAATATAATTAAATTTTACTTTTGTTAAGTTTTTTGGAAGCTTTAAAATGTTATGGTAAAATAAAAAATTTTAAAACTCATTGATTTTTAATTTAAACTTATCAATGAACTAATATTTAGTCTATTTTCACCATGACGTAATTACTTATTCGAGAATCAGAGTGATGCAAAACTTTTTAATCTATGTGTATATATTTAGGTATATGACCCGCACTTTTGTTTCTGATCTTTAAAATCTACAAGACTCTTTTGTCTGTTAAAATATCTAATACTTAAAGTAGTATCTGAAATATGTCAGATTTTACACAATTTAACAAAATATAGTTAATGTCAAAAATACCCTTGTAAACAAATCACAGTCCACCGTATGATAAACAGTGCCATAAAAAGCCAAATCTTTTCCAACTTGTAGGTCTTTCCAATGCCAGTAGCTGCCATCGTTGTATTTAGGGATTTTTGATCTTCTTACTAATTTTCCTTGTAACAAGCCGCTATTCTGAATATATAAAGAATATATATTAATACTTAAAATAGAAGTAATATCAATTGAAATTATCAAAAATCTACAAAATGTCGCCTGGTATACAGTTATGGCATATCCAAATCTATTTTTGTGCAATGTAAATTGTTTATAATTTTTATATTTTACTTATACAGAGTTAGTTATATAGGGTGTAACAGATGTGCCCTTCGCCATTATTGGAATTTTGGGAACGGTATTAAGAGATGCGAGTCGGTTAAATTAGGGCAAAGTTGCGTAATTATGGGCTCAATAATATGCCGCAAAAAACGTACATAAATACGGGGGCTTTCAAAATATTTAGAAAAATCTAAAATTTTGCATTTCGGTTTTTATTTCTTCCGGCCTTTGTTCGAAGTAATGTCCAAAAACAAATTTCGCTTTCTCATTGCTAATTTTTATTCTACCCAAGATGGCATCATCAGATCTTTAATGCAACGTTTCGTATTTTGGTCACCATCATCAACTTATTTTTTTTTTAATGCGGGCCTGGATTTTTTTGTTTAAATTATGAAAGAGGACCTAACTATAAACAATGTCTGTCTTTAATTATTATTATTATTATTATTACGTATTTTTTATTTCAAAGTTTAGTGTAAGTACAAGTAATTTATTTTATTAATACAAATAAAATTTAACTCTTAAAGCCATCACTTTCTTAAGTCTTTAAAAAAAAAACGTAGATTTAGTTCCTCTCAGACGAAACGTCGCATTAAAAATCTGATAATGCCATCTTGTGTAGAATAAAAAGTAGCAATGAGGAAGCGAAATTTGTTTTTGGAAATCACTCCTAATAAAGTCAGGAAAAAAAAAACTGAAATGCAAAATTTTAGATTTTTCTAAATATTTTGAAAGCCCCTGTATTTATTTACGGATTTTTGAATATCTCTTCGAACAAAGCCAGGAAAAAATAAAAGCCGAAACGCAAAATTTTAAAACTCAAATATTTTTAAAGCCTCTGTATTTATTTTTGATTTTTTTGCGGCATATTATTATGCCCATAATTACGCAAGTGTACACCACTTTAACCGACTTCGTGTCTCTTATCGTTTCCGAAATCCCGAATTTTGTTACACCCTGGATAGGAAATCAAAATCTTGGGATCAATTACATAGATATAATTAGACAGATCTCGTAAGTGGGCCGGTGGAACTTCATGTGTGATATAGTTTAGTCCTATATAAAATTATGTTCAAGCCGAAGTGAATAATTATAAGATTAATAATGATTTATTTCTTTTACCAATATTTTTGTGCGATTTTTACAAAAGAGTAACAATAGTAATAAGGTCAAAAAATATGCCATAATGCAATTTCCATGAGGATCCTCTTCAGCCCCCCTTACCTACTATACTTACTTCGGTACTATAATACAGGGTGTTTCCGAAAATGTGGGCAATCTCTCGGACTCATATAAATCACGTGAAAATGATGTTGTAAGTTCATATTATTTTTTTCCTACTGATGGTACTCCTGATAAAAGATGCCGATCTTTTTAATGGCGATATTTTGACGGATCTGTCTCTTGCGGTTACACTGGAAGTTAGATTTAACATTGTTATTCTAAATCGGATGGCCCTTTATATTTAGCATGTAAAAATCCAACAATTTTCTTTACCCATCTCTAACCGTTTTTGAGATAAAATTCATTTGACCTTACTTCGTAACTAATGCAGTTAAAGATTTAAGGAAATTTAGATACGGTAGGGAGTCATTTTATTTCATAAAAATACCATACATTTTTTACACAGGGTATTTTTAAAATCATACCTTTCTGGTATAACATAATAAATACTGGCAAGTCAATATTTTAACTTAAAAACTACCTAAGATAGAAACATGTATGGTATGTAATGGTAAATTAAAATCCCATTTAATTCCCCATTAATCCATTTTAAAAAATTGACTGGTCTAGTATTTATTATATTATACGAGGAAGGTATAATTTTTAAAATACCCTGTATAAAAAATGTCTAGTATTTTTATGAATTAAAAAGACCCATACCGCTTCTAAATTTTTAAATCTTTAACTGCATTAGTTACAAAAAGTATAATAAGTTGAAATTATTAACTTCCTTTAATTAATTTTATCTCAGGACTGGTTGGAGATGGGTATGGGAAATTAATAACAAAACTGGGATTTTTACATAAAATCGAAAGATGCCAAAATATACAGGGCATTCTATTTCAAATAACAATGCCAATGCTAACTTCCGGTATAAGCGGAAGCGATAGATGTGTGCGTTAAAATATCTTCATTAAAACCATCGTCGCATCTTTTTAGCGAGTAGAAGAAATATCCTTTTTAGTTATCCTAATCCTAATATTTTTACGTAAGGAGTCTGTGGTTTTTCCATGTCCCATTAATTAGCGGACACTCTGTATACAAGTAAATACTTACTACTACTCTGGGTTCTATTACAGTAATGGTATCATCCTCCAAGAAGTAAATTATATTTACGGGTCGTACGCGATAAAACTCTTGGGGTGATTCCTCCACCGACTGTTTAAAAAACGCTTTAAATGTTAAACATTTTTGATCGTACAATGCATAGTGAGGTAGAAATTGAGGAAAAGGTTTAGTTTTGCATCTTCCATAAGTAAGCGATGGATCATATCGCAGTGGATCGGCTTTTCGTATATGTTTGACACTGTTTGAGTCTAGTTCTCTACCCCCTATGCCGGTGTACTGGTTTCTTGGGATTTTGTAACCATTGCATATATTGAATGTTTGTGACAGGTGAAACTTCGAAAGCTAAAAATGAAGGAAGTTTGCAATCTGCACGTCGAGTTCTACGATCTAAGTATATCCTGAGTGACAATAGTAACACTGGCTATAAATGTGCATATAATAATTTATGTAAATATACTGGAATGTTAAAAATGAAAGATAATTTTCTCTGTCAAATATAAAAATGTATTTACCGTTGGGTCAGAAAATGTAAATCCTGGTAGCTTAGGAAGTCCGGCCATATTATTGAGAATAAATGATCTATTTATTCAAAAATATTGTAAAATTATCGGGAAGTAGAATATAATAAAAATTGACAAAACTTCTATTGCGTTGTCAGGGACTCAAATTTAAAAAGTATTTCGCGGGAGACTTCTTTGTTATATACTGGCGTAAGATCACCAGGGGGAGCAATACAGGGCACAGAAGAGAAATAGGGTTATTTTTGACGCTCTCGGAACAATATGGTAGTAACTGCCTCAGAATTAATAAGAGAAGTTTTTCATAACCTAACCCCACTTCACAAATGTAATAAAATAACAAAAGTAAATAGTTTTAATTTATTATGATAATGAATTTAATGATTAAAAAAACTTTTACACAGTGTTTAGGACATGGTATAAGGTGGTAATATTATCTAATTATTTAATGTCACTTAAATAAAACGCAATTATTTTGTAGACGAAATTTATCACAAACAAGAAATTTGAGAAATATTAACGAGTATGATAGAACTAGCGTACATATTATGAACAAAGATGAAGAATTTGGGCTGATGATAGATGGTTTTAGCCAGGTTCGTTATTCCAGTAGAAAAACTAGAAACTATTTGGAAAATGGCCACAGGGATAGCAGTGAAATATTCTTTTAGAAAAATTTCCTTTTTGAACCAATAAATGTAGGACCCAGGTGGCAAAGACGTAGCACTTAGGTCAAGAACCTTTTCAATAATATATAGTGTCTTGCCAGTTTTGTATTTGATGGTTTTACCATTTTTCAAATTCACTTTTAAAATAGTTACCAAAGTTCCATCCTTTGATTTAAAAATAAATTAGCCTGCTGCTCACATGAAGTAATGTGGAGGTTTGAAAAGTTTTCCATTTACAACACATTTTCTTCATATTTCGGTCAGTTTGCCAATTTCTCGATAGAATTTACTACTTATCTGTCGAAAAGACAGTACACAGTATAGTCACAGATAAAAATAATCTCATTATAAAGCACTATAGATATACAATAAATCTAGGCCTAGGAATGAAGTATGTTGTATTAATTATACTATGATTAAGTGCAAAAAGATGCAATGAGAAGTCAAAGTACTTGCAATAAATGTTTTGTTTTTTAAGCTGGTTCAGCAAAAGTTCAGGAAAAATATGTAGCACTTCACTTGATGGATAGTATACAAGTTACACATAGGATTACTAGGAGAATCATAAATGCTGCTGTATTTCTCATTGGATAAGTCTGACCATTTATATTTAGATTGGTTAATAGGTTTTGGTCATCAACATCATTATTGTGTAGAAAAGCAACATATTAAGTTCTTGCCTCTTTCCCAAACTTAAGTGTTTATTACAATTATATTATTTTATTGTTTTCTATGGGCTACATATTTTTTTGGGCACATTGCATGTTTCATGAAATGATTTAATGGCTATTTTTTGCTGCGAACCAATTTTAATAACGGCAAACCATTTAATTACTTCTCATTTTTTAAGTATTGTCGGAATGACCCAATTTATGCTCCAGATGAGGGCTTTGTTTGTTGTGTTGTCCTTTGTGGTGTGTATTAGAAACTAATAATTTCTCATTCTTATCACTGAAACTATAATATTATCATTATTGGAACTTTACCAACATGTAATTTCTCATTGCTAGTTCTATAATTTATGTATAATAATAAAGTTTTGTTTTCAGGTTGGATTCAAATTAAATAACAACCTAACCATTCTAGGTCCAATGGTAATATTTAACAGGTAAGCACCAATTAAAGCACAACAAGATCGTAAGTGTACTTCTGCACCTCACTAAGTCTTATTATACTTATACTAAGAAAATCGGGATTTAATTTCCCAAGGTCTCTTTTTCTAACCAGACAGAGAGTGTTGCCGATTGTTTGTAGTTTTATTCCTGTAAATCACTACCTACGTGAGATTTTTTAAATAGACTTAATATTCAGTTGGTATGTGCAGTTGAACCGGGGATAGAATGAACCTGCATCATCACCTGTAAGAATATGATTCAAATTGAGATTACATAAGTAGATCAAATAAGACAAAATCACGTCGGCAGCTAATGGATATCATTAACATTATGAAGGTCATAGATAAAATAAACCTCTTTTTAATTAAATCAATAAAGAACTTTTGCAAAAAATGCATAGACAAAAGTTGATATCTGATGGTGGCATTTTAAGTTTTGGACCATGCAGAACTTTTTATGAAGAATAACTTTTTTACATAAAACCAACAATAAAAAAGTTTTCCATATGCGTCGAACTTAAGTAGACACACTGTATATACTCTTATTTCGTTTCCAAAGAGAAACGTATGTTTTATCCTTTTTCATTAACTGATAAAACAAGAAGACATTAAAAATAACAGGTCTTTGATATTACTTTACAGTTATGACCCATGTTCATTCTTTCCCCAACGAAACTGTATGTATATGGATATATTCATAATTTACAGTTATTGTCAGCCATGTAAACATACAAACTTATGTCATGTTGATTAGAGATTGTCAATTTTCTTAATTTGACATTTCCCAGGTTAATAATTAAAGGGGGTCCCCACACGTTCAATAATATTGTCAATATTTGATGATATTGACAATAACATTGATCGTGTGACGCAAAATATTGAAGTATTGTCAATAACGGGTGTTAAAAATTCGATGTTCACCATTGTGATCTCATAAACAGTAAGAGATACAGCAAAGGTTAAATTGGAGCAAAGTTGCGCAATTCATAGCCGACCAATATGGCATGAACATATTAGGAAAATTCCGAAGATATTCGTAAAAAAACGAAATTCGCTGTTTCGGTTTAAAAATTTTTTTGGCTTTTTTTAATGAGATAATGTAAAATAAATTTCACACTTTCAGTGCCACTTTTCGTCTTCTATGAAGCAGTGTTTTTTTGTTTAAAGTATCAGTCATGGAATGTAATAATTTGATATTATTTTAGTTATAGGCTTTCTTGTATTTACTTAATTGATGTTTTAGTGTTACTATTTTAAAAAATGATCTTGCCTAATCAAAAAGTATTTTTTCAGTAAAATATACTTGAAGATGTTTTTATGGGGTAGAAACTTTTGATATTTAATAAAAGTAATTTTGTATTAAAATTACATTGGATCTTAGGTTAACATAAATGCAATAAAAAAATAGGTCCTTATTTAAGAAAACAAAGCTGATGATGGCGTCTGAAAGACAAAACGTCTGACACGAAATCTAAGAACTGCTTTATAGAAATTGAAAAGTGTCAATGAAAGTGTGAAATTTATGTTACATAATATCTTTAATAAAGCCAGAAAAAATTAAAAACCAAACTTTCGGCTTTTTACGGATATCTTCGCAAGTAAAAGGAATTTCCCTAATTTCTTCATGGCGTATTGGTCGGCTATAAATTACGCAACTTTGTACCAATTTAACCTTTGCCGTATCTCCTACAGTTTACGAGATTCCAATGGTGAACATCGAATTTTTAACACCCTGCATAATGTATTACATCAATGTATTAAGAATAAAAATATTGACAATATTATTGGACGTGTAAATACTCCTTAATAACAAGGAAGAGCTTTTTCATCTGCAAGCTAAAAAAATTGATATTGAATCTTGCATACTTGCATTACTTACATTAAGCATGCTATTGTTATTGTTTTCACGCTCCAAAAAATGCCATGCCAAAAGTGAGAATGTTGTTTTGGCGGTCGCCTTTCGGACAATCTTTGATGTTTGATTTTTCTTTTCAGATCAGTACTGTCATGGAATATAACCGATATAAATGACGTAAATGAAGACTCCTTAAGTTTATTGAAAATATTGGCGCCAAAGTTAGATATCATAGTTTTAGGAACAGGAGATCCTCTACCAAATCATAACTTCTTCATTAATTTGTTAAAATTTTCCAAAAAATATAAAATATCCTTCGAAATTCTGCCTACGGAGTCAGCCTGTCCCACGTTTAATTTTCTTAACGCTGAAGGACGGAATGTGGTTGGTGCTATGATTCCACCGCTGAATATTAGGTTTTCAGACGACGACCAACTAAAAACGAAACTTAGATATCAAAATATATATCACACTGAATATGAATGATAAATAGATTAAGAGTATTATATGTATATAGATTCCATCCATCCGTCTATCGTTGTTTTTTTTTTGTCAAATGTTGTATTTGTTTATTCCTCTAATTAGATATAATATATTTGGGAAATATTTGGCAGACGTGTTTCATACTTCCATTGTCCTTGCATATTTTTATCACAACGATTCAACGGGTGAACATCTTCCGGTAAATTCCCCTTCACCATTCGGTAAACTCTTTTTCGGTTGTTTTACGGGGTATTACTAGGCCTCCTCGTTTTTGATATACGGGATGTTTTTGAGAATTTTACATTTTTGGCCGAAATTTAAGTTTTTTAAAAATATACAATTTTTTTGATTAGGCTATGACAGATATTTAAAAAAAATTATAAGTGCGATTAAATATAAGAAACAAAAATTCGACGTTTATGGAACTTAAATATTTCTTAAATTGGCCTCCATTAAGCCTTAGACATTAGGGTGGAACGAAAATTAACGAAAATAAAAAAAAATTAAATAGCGTTGTATCATAGCTAAAAAAATATGCTTATTACTATTAAAAACAAGTATAGGAAAAATGAAACTGGTGTCTTTATATCTTGACGTTCCTCAAAGGGAGGCCATATTTAATAAAATAAGAAATTTTAGTCTCTTAACCAATTTTTATATATTTTTTATTTTTGTGACATAAATCATGACATACATTTTAGTATGCTGCTTAAGGTTGTAGGAACCTACCTTTTAAATTTCAAAGCAATATTTTAACATTTTGAGGCTCCTCAAATGCTGCAAATTGGAACAAAAATACAGTTTTATTTAAATTATAATTTTATTAACTTCAAGTTCAAAATAATAAGAAAGAAACCAATAACTCTAAAATGATCTAATAACATTACTCATTTCTATATTTAAAGTAATCAGTTTTTTTTTCAAAACATGGCAATATATGTCTTGACTGCACCCTATTTTTAATAAATCAATCGCGATTACCCTGCCCACACACTGCAGCTGATGCGTCAGTTACCAGGCGAACGCAACGTTCCACTGCTCGAGTATTACAAGGTAATAATGGAAAATCAGAAGGACTTAGACTGGATATTAAATTGAGATTAATATCCATATGAATTGTTAGTGGTGGTTCAGTAACATTCACTTCGTTCTAAGAAATCAACTACGAAAAATGCTCACAGGGATATTAAACTCCCGTATCGTTTGTCTACCTTTACTCCTCGCCTTTAGGATACGCCGTATACCAAGTTCTCTGTATTTTGGATCTTCATCCGTAAGCATTGACAATAATATATTCTCCGGATGCGCGAAAAATCCATTACGTTGGATAACGGGGTAAATAATTTTTTGAACTGTTTCCGTTAACAAGCGACATGATTTTATTAACTGGAATAGGTGTCTTGTTCCGTCAACACATGAGCAGGGGGCATAGACTTTGGTCATGTAAGTTATCAACAGACAAAGGCTTTCATCTGGAACTTCAGTTGCTACGTAAAGCCTCATAATTCGGTTAGCTGATTGTAAGCCATCTAGCGTGTGATAGTTTTCCTGGATTTCTTGAGGCCAAAGAAGCAGATACATTTCCAATTTCAACTGATCGTACTATTTCCAACAAATACTGCTGGTCTGTACTTAAATCAGATCCGTCGCAATCTAGCTGTGGTAGATTTGATTCCATTTTTTAAACTTTACTATCGGAAGAGTTTCGCAGGATTCTAGTTTTTGCCCAATTGGACCTTTGTGTCCACGAGGACCTAAAGTTTCACAATCAATTTCTTTAATTAAGTGTCGCAGGGGAAGCTCATTAAAGTGAAATAAGCAAATAAGCCATTACAGGGAACGATTTAGTTTGTAACGTTGATGAAACTTTTTTATTTTGTCCCATATTCGATTTTTAGTCACTACAGGAATTGAAGCTTTAAGCCAAATTTTTTCAATTTTTGGCACAACTTGTTTTAAAATGTCACAAACGGAAGGATCCTTTCCGTCACATGTTTGCTTTAAGTCATGTTGCACAAACAAGTAATGGCACATAACATCGTTAAATGTTGGCAACACTCTACCACTTAATAATTTTGGGTATCCAAAAACAATACACTTTTCTTTACTTCTAGTTGCCATTATTATTTTTTACACCGGGGCGACGCCGACGGTAATATTTGTGAGGTTCATACACAACACAACTAAGCTGTAATAAGCGGTAAATAAACAATACAATACCCTTCCGACACTCGAACTAGTAATACTAGTTATGACATGCGCGGTGGTCCCGCTACCAGTGCCGGGTCATTTTAGGATTTAGCACGTAAAATTGCAAACTTTAATATGTTTGAGGAACCAAAAGTCGGGGTAATACAAAAAAAATATTTTAATATGTTATTTTAAGTAACAACATGTATCTATTTTCCGCTATGGCAGCTTTAAAAGTATATTTTTTATCCAATATTTTTATTATGGCAATTTAATAGAAAATCAATAAAATTTAAAAATTTAAAGGGCTTTGAGGAACCTCAGAATATTAAAATCTGTCAGGCAACTTTTGACACATTATTTTGTTTACTAATGCGCATATTTTAACAACTATGTCACATTACTTGGAGTTAAAAAGTTTTTTCGTTCCACCCTATTAGACATGTTTTACACATTAGTTATTATTTATTTTCCATTGAAGCAAAAGCACATTTATTTCATCAGTCTCGAGATTTTCGTTATGATAGATTTTAGACCGAGGTTTAGAAAATGAACCTTTTTCAACTAAATTTGATTTTATCCTTGGAAAAATTCGAGATATCTACAAGTAACTTAAGAAATTTTATGAATTTCATAGAATTAAATACTACAAAAAGGCCATTTGCCATTGAAATACCCTTCTAATGCTCTATCTGCATTTTCGTTACACTGGATATCGCAAATAAGCATGTCATATTTTAGGTTACATTGGCTGCAATGATTAGGACAAACTGATTTAAAAAAAGGAAATTTTTTTTCTTGAAAACTATTGAACGTAGAGGAAATCTGACTACGGATTCTTTGCAAAAAACTACAAGGATAACATTTTATTTCTTTCTGATAAGTTACAGGGTAACCGAAATATAGGGGGTGTCCCAAAATGTAAAATTCTCAAAAACATCCTGTATATCAAAAACGAGGCGGCCTTAAACAATTCTATTTGGGGTAGGTATCTTTAGTTCCGCAAAAAAGTAGCACTGTGCTGCTAAAGCCGCATTCTTCTATTTTACGAAAAGTAATACCCTGCCACGTTAGTCAAACCAATATATACGATGTTGAAAAAAAGATCGGTACCCCGGAATAACTCCGGTGCATCGCATTGCAGCGGAAAATGTCTGGGGAAAAAGTTGTTTTTGTTTTGAAGAAGGAGTAGTTTGCAATTTAAACCACCCTCAACCCCCGGGCGCGGGTGGGTATAAGTTAAGATTTTCAAATGGAACCCCATATATATTTTTTATTGGCGTATCGTGTTCTCCGACCAAAAATAAACATGTTTTGTCAGAAAAAATTTCAATTCGGACCCATCCTTCACCAATAATCACCGTGAGAAAGACAAAATCAGAATCGTGCAAAAATCAAAAGATATGTTTATTTTTGGTCGGAGAACACGATACGCCAATAAAAAATATGGGATTCCATTTGAAAATCTTAACTTACCCCCACCCGCGCCCCGGGGTTGAGGGGGTGGGGGGTGGTTTAAATTGCAAACTATTCCTCCTTCAAAACCAAACAACTTTTTCCCCAGACATTTTCCGCTGCAATGCGATGCACCGGAGTTATTCCGGGGTACCGACCTTTTTCAACACCGTGTATATGGTATTTTTCGGGTTTGTTTAATGTTGAGGGGGGGGGGGGGGTAACTCCCCGGATACGCGCTTGACCCTGTATAGAAAGATCAATAGAGGCCTGGGTAAAAGGCTCTTTCGCATTTTATTTTTGCCTTTATTACATCTGGTGGCAAGGCTAGATTTACGATCTATAGGCCTCTAGGCTGCCACTGTGGCGTGGGTCCTACTGTAAAATTGCAGGATTATGTAGACGTGTTGCTGGGCTCTAATTAAAAAAAGGATCAATTATTTGGTGGCTCCGATTCATTTTGTTCGAGTTCGAAAACGAGGGGGAGGAGGTACTCTTGTTCCGGCTGAAAATATTCCGATGTTCGTCAGGCTCACAGACGCCACTATAATATTTAAAAAGATGCTCAAACAAGCCTCCGTTAGCAGCAACAACAATATCCTAAACGATTATAAAACTACCTTCTACATTGGGTAGTTGGTATGGCGAAATTCTATCGCAAACTGCTGAAATTGAGTTTTTATTTAGTAAAGGTACCTTTATATTCAATTATTGTTGATCTGCCTGGAATAGGTCGGTTAGAAAAATCTACTGATATTTGATACTGATACTTTATAAGCTACAAGGGGGATTCGCGAAAAAATTTTATTTTCGAAAGTGCGCGCTTATCGCGGCATACCTACAAGAAATAGCCACTTTTTAATATCTCCGAAAGTACTTTAATTCAATTTTGGTATGTGTTAATAGGATATAGAACCACACATTTTAGTTAGAAAAGTTATTCAATTGTTCCACCAGTGGCGTCCCTGCAAACATGTCCTCTAATATTTTGGGTTGGCAATACTTTTATAATTTAATAAAATGTTACAAGTATCAAATATGCCATGATAGAAACAATTGAACACAACAAAGCTTCTTCCCCTCCGTCATAATTAAAAATAAATATATTATTACAGTTAATAAAAATGGGTCGGGAAGAAAGTTGTACTACTCCAGAAATACGAGAAATTGCAGAAAATAATCTAGAAAATCTTTTCAAAAGAATATGCAAAACTTTGAGTTATGGTGCGAACAGAACAAAGTTGAAAATATTGTACAAAATAATAAATAATACTATTGAACAGAATATTGTGTCGACACAGAATCTGACAGGAATAACAATTAATGCCCAGGAAATGTATACAGAAAACAGTAACAATAAATATATATATATATATAAAGTAATATGTATAATACTATATTGAATTAAAAATAAAAATAGTACCTACTTTATTGAATAAAACTTTAGAAATAGAGCATAAACTGGAAGATATTATTATTTTTAGGTTATGTTGTTTTATAGTTGTGACTAGAAATTAGTCGACGGACACCGTCAGCATGTTATATATTTCCAAGTATAGGTATTTCCGATAAATATCTAGTAGAAATTATCTATTTGCAAGGTTAAAGGTTAGTATATATAAATATTAGTAAATAAAATATTTTTGTCGAATCCATAAAGCCTAGAAAACTAATTTCAACGAAATCGAAGTAAGCCTAATATTCGAACCCTACTTGCTGCCAACATAAAAAAAATAAAATTTCAGTTTCATCAAGTGGCAGGTTATTAAATTTTTTTGCATTTCATAATGTAGCCATTATGAAACCCAAATAGAAAAGGTATTAAAAGGTTTTACGCATTTTATAGTATGTGATAGGAGATAATATCATTGCATTTAGGTATATTAATTTCATAAAAATACAACACACATTACCACCAAAATAAGAGAAAATTCCGGCAAACTTTTAAAACATCCTTTGAAAGCATACGGGAAGCAGTCGAGCTGCTCGTCGCCGCTTGGCGTCCGTGACGTGATGGGGGAGAGCTAAGCCACGCCTCCCTCTACGTGATATCTTGGCTTATGTAATTGTATCATAGGCTGCCGCCGGCCCTGTCTGGTGCATTGTTTCCTTATAATCGGGAATTATACTTTTCTTCATAATGACTAAGGACAATTAATACCTATGTAAACCATCGAGGTAAAACACAAGCAAAGAAAAACAAAGATAAATTCCTTACAGAAATTACATTTTATTATTTCATATTTTATTTAATGTCTGAATATACATAAAACAAAAAGCTCTAAGTCAATAATTGTAAATACATAAAACATTTTGATTAAACATTCATTCACTATGTGACGTTAAAAATTATTTACAAGCTAATAATAATTACGTTACTAATATAACCTTAATATTAATTTGTACAAAATTACAAATCTAATAACTATAGTATAATTTACAAAGGGTAAGCATAAGATTTCTCAAATTTTTAACAGTGATTCTTTGGCTACATTTAAAACAAAAACTGACCAATTCTGCATAACGTACTCATCTAACTGTAATTTCGGTTTAACTTAAAACTGCACTATTTAGTGCCGATATAGTAGAACTACTCTCAAGTTTGGCAGAAATAATATAGCCAAAAAAAATAATTGCAAAACGGCACAAATTTTAAACAGTTAAGGAAAACTCAATGTTACAATTAGATGAACATAGTCTTAAATTTTTTAATTCAACACTAATTAAACCTAAAATAATTTCAAGAAATTTGTAGAATCACTCGGTTAAAGTTTTTCAATATTTCCGACTCGTGTGAAAAAAAAATTACATCCATGTCAAAAAGGGAATTATAATATAATACGCATGCGCTAAAAACTACCACTCTAAAATCAGTAAATTGCACACCACGCTAAATAGCTATAAGATAAAAAGTACATACCTATAAAAATTACAAATCAAACTAAAATTCCATCAAACACTTTAAGCAGGCCCTACACGACTAAAATAGTAATATCATACGTTACTACGTATCAATAATAATGTCATAATTATTTTAGCAATGACAGTAATACTGATCGCGAAGGGTCTTCTTAATATTGACTTTAAAAATTAAAAAAAAAACACTCGCATTTAAGTGTTAAAAATGTATTCTTGGTAGTACAGGGTATTTAGCCTAGCTTGTACCGTAGCGTTCCCGCATCCGTGGCGGACCCTGTATATAATATATAAGAATGTCAGAAGCGATGGGGTCCGAGTAACATTATTTACAATTTGATTTAAAAGCAGAAATAAACTATATTTATGTATTTACTTGCTGTCAACTTTTAAAAAATATTTAAACCGTACCACTTTTGAAGATTATTTGATTTACCTCCAACTTTATGCCATTTTATTACACAGTTCGAATTTTATGTAAATTTATTATGCGGCTTGAGAAGAGGGGTAGAATTAGTGCCGTGTACGCGCGCCTTTGAAATACATTGTCTTCGATGGGGACGTGCACATGAGCGTAAATTAACCCGCGTAAAAAACAATGTATTTCAGCAACGCGCGTACTGGCGCACAATTTGATGCGTGTTGAAATTAACGCTCGTGTGCAACGGCACTTCTAGATATTGATATTATCATCAATAAGCAAATCTTTTTTTTTTAGTTAGGTGGATCACCGAATTCTTCCCCGGAATCTATAATCTGCCAGAAATTTCGAAGATCATCCTCAATTCCCGGCAAAAAAAAATTATCCCTATCCCGGAAAACTCTGAAGCCAATTCCTTTGAGGAATAGCCATTTTCCTGACCAGTCCTTGAAGGACTTCTTCACCAAAATAGCTGTGATAAATAATGTAAAATAACAGGCTAGTGACAGTTATTGGAAAAATAATACGATCGTACGTTCGGAAACCGTCTAGTCATAAAAAATTAGTACTTTCCGGACTTTTAACGTAATATATCTTACATAATTTCTATACGATGGCTTTTAATTAAGTAAGTAACTAGAAAATTAGTGGAGTCGTTCCGGTTTACGAAAATCCCTCGACGAAATCGAGTATTTTTTTTCCCCAATCGATACAGTAGGGTCCCCTCGACATTCTGACATGATTTCTAGGGGGCGCCGCATGCGCGGGGAGGGGGGCACGCCCCGTTAATCTAACCGATAACAGATTTTCCTGGGAAATAGAAAATAACTTAGCCGGTAGTAGCGTCCCTGCAAATATGTCCTCTGATATTCTTTACAAAAAAGATGGTACGCCACTGACATTTTTTCATGTTGAAATTTTTTCTGATTAGCGTGGTCAATTCTGCATGAAAATGGTCTCTTGAGTTTTTTTCTTGGTTTGGTTCTTGATTAAAACCACTAAATTCATATTGAAACTCATTATTATTAACATCGATAAAATAATTAATTATAAATTTTGTTTCATAAAAATTGTTGGAAATGGCCACCTTCACTTAAAAGGCTTCCGCACATCGTTGTATCGAATTGTCCACTCCAACAATTTTTATGAAACAAAATTTATAATTAATTATTTTATCGATGTTAATAATAATGAGTTTCAATATGAATATAGTGGTTTTAATCAAGAACGGTGCGTCTGACGACAAGAACTCAAGAGACCGTTTTCATGTAGAATTGACCAGGCTTATCAGAAAAAATATCAATAGGGAAATATGTCAGTGGCGTACCATCTTTCTTGTAAAAAATATCAGAGGATATGTTTGCAGGGACGCCACTGGTGGAACAATTGAATAACTTTTCTAACTAAAATTTGTAGTTCTATATCCTATTAATACATACCAAAATTGAACATAATATCTAAAGTATTTTCGGAGATATTAAAAAGTGACTATTTTTGTATGCCGCGCCAAGCGCGTATTTGTGAAAATAAAACATTTTCGCCAATTCCCCCTCGTAGCTGATAAAAAAATGAACAAATTGAATCCGGCCTGATCCCCGTAGCTCGATTAATACACTACTTATTAGCATTTATGTAATATTTGTTTCCCCCCATAGCTCCCCTCCTAATTGCCCCACCACCCCCACCCTCCGGCCCATCAAAGTACTCGGTGTCACCCGTTGATTCGCGAAAAATTGATGCCCCACCTCCGCCCCTTCTCGAGATATAATAAATTAAATTTTATTGTTTTTTGCAGTTGAAAATCGCGATAATTCGCGAACTCATTGAGATATCGGGATCTGGTTTGTTCGAGCTTACGCGCTCTGTCAAGCTCTTCAATTTTGCCCTTTACATTTTTTTTGTAGCGTCAAAACCCGCTAAGTTATTTTCCATTTCCCAGGAAAATCCGTCGTCGGTTAGATTTACGGGGCGTGACCCCCTCCCCCGCATGCGGCGCCCCCTACAAAGCATGTCAGAATATCGAGGGGATCCTACTGTATCGATTGGGAAAAAAAAATTACTCGATTTCATCGAGGGATTTTCGAGCCGTTTATTTCGCCCGGACGACTCCGCTAAATATCTTCTAAAATGAAAAAGTACATTACGTCACTTTGACACCAGAAACAACAACACGGTCCGTCACTATCGACAATCAAAAGACATATTTAAAATATTAATATTTAAAGGGTAGGGCCAATTTTTCAGCATGCTGTTATATTATCGTTCATAAAAATGTGACAAAATCAAGCTAATAAGAAAGCTTAGATCCGGTTTAAAGTAGCCGTCAAGTAACGCTCTTATGTGCGCATAATAATTATAGTTGTAAATCGATAAACCATTGACAATAATCCACACATCTAACACCTATTTTCACCATAAGCACAACATTTCAAGACAAAAAAGTTTGGTAAAAATTTACCAATATTAAAGCCAGCGTAGGAACATAGTGTGAACACCTGAAGATACCTTATACATTAAGGACTAAGCAAATAATGCCAAACAGCGTTTATCTGGGCATTAGGTCTCCCAGAGCGCTATACAGGGTGTCCCTGGATGGGTTACCTATACCACAAATGGTTTTGTTGGTATTACCTTTCAATCTGAATTAATAATTTGATATCTGTGTTAGACAATGTACGACTCGCTCTTGTTTATACATAATTCAGCGCACGACGGAGCCCATACCCCGTAAAATAGCTGCTTAGCATTATTTGCTTATTCCTTATTGATTTTTCATATATATATATATATGATATAGTACCCCCCTGACGAGCAAAAGTAGACGTCTTTGTTCGTACGAACCAGGATTCTTTTCAGAGTAATTATTTTCAATAGTAAGGATATTCTAGTGCCATTTCGTCCATTGGGAAAAGCAGTATTTTGACCAAACAATTATCAGTATACAACAAGCTTTAAATAAGTTCCTGTACACAACGAAAAATTGGTACATTATGTTATACTGTGCAGGACCTGGACTTCACTTTTCCGTATACACCTAATTTCTTAACATTAACAAACTTCTATGATAAAGCTAACTTGCTCGTTCAAACAAATGTCCTAAGTTAAATAGTAAGTTAGCAAATTCTATTAAAAAGCTGATGTTAAACATTCGTTTAAAAATAAAAATAAAATAAAAACCTAATGCTTTCAATGCTAAAACATGTAGGACGTAAACACATGCCCCAATACAGCCTCACTATTAAAGTTCGGACCATATGGGTAGAATTCGATTTAGGTCAAATTTGACTTCACCATAAGGTTTTAAAATGACGTAATTAAATGAGAACATGAGACTTTTGTTAACTGTCAAATTTTACATTTTCTCCACAAAATGTCGAAAAATTACATTTTTTGATCGAATTTTAAAACCCAGAATTATTTGGAACAGTTCTTTGTATAGTAATTTTATGTCCCCATAAAGAATTGGAACCCGGTATGATGATTTTTATTTTTTTATCTATTTTTGGCCAATATACAGGGTGTTATGGAAATGACTTATTATATTTAAATGGGTGACTCCTAGGGTGTCCTAGAGTCTACATACTTTTTTTTTAATCGAATATCTAAATACTAAGGTAAAAACCCTTTTTACCCACATACGGTCGCGGCGTTCCATCTGGATTCAGTTAGCAACAATCTGGGTCACTAGAGCAGCGTTTCTCAAACTGGGGTCCGCGGACCCCTTGGGGGTCCCCGAGCTGTTACTTAGGGGTCCGCGAATAGCTAAGTGGGAATAAAATGTCACAAAAACAAAATATCGTAATCGACTTAATGCGGAACCAGATATATAAGGCTGCAGCTTTCTTCAAATTAAGCCCAACATAACATAGCTGCGTGGAAGAAGAAGAAAGCAGAACTATCCATTTCACTAAGTACATTTGCTGCAGCCAGTGCAGATTATTCAGATTTTTGCTTATTAATTCTTTTTGATTTATGAAAAATAATAAGATTCGAATAAAAATTATTTTTAACTAAAGGTAATTAGTTAGGCATGACTTCCTATCCCAGAATTAATTCTGTACTAATGTAGTGAGCGGCTGGGGGTCCACAACAAAATTCTAGTATCAAAAGGGGTCCGTGATCAAAAAAGTTTGAGAAACGTTGCACTAGAGTATACTAACAGTGTTGTCAGATCACACCGCATGTTTCGCCCTTGCTTGGATATCTGCTGCGGGCGACTATCGTTGCTTCAGTATGTTTCGAGACTCGGGGGTGGAATGACGCTGTCGAAGGTTCCACGTACTTGATGTATACGAATTTTAAACGTTTTTAGTTGTAGCAGTACCCGATTCTTGATATTACCTATTGTTGTTTGTTGGTTCTGTTGCAAAACATACCTTTTGTTTTATTTTTTATGGAATTTAATTATAAAACGGATTATAAGATCGAAGGTAAGAGAGTATGTACCTTAAAATTGTAGTATTTTTTTTCTAAAAAGTTTGAAAAAGAAGTGATAACGCGGGTCAAAGACGTCTTGTTGTCAAAACCTGAACACATGCGTTTACAATTCTGTGTTGCAATATGACAACACCGCCTCAATAAACTATTGATTGCGAACGTCCTCAATAGAGGCCACGTAAATTTTCATATTTCATACAAAGCGTATATTTCGTACAATAATTCAAAGCGCCATTTATGGTTATTTTTCTTCAATTTATTTTCATCTCAGGATTTACCGGTTTAAATATAATAAGTCATTTCCATAACGCCCTGTATATTTTCATTGGAAACGGAAGTCTACTCTACGTAATTATTCTAATCTGTCCATTTTTCCACCGTATTTATTATTTAACAAACAAGATTATCCTTTTCGTTGGTTAAATCTTTAATGTTATAAGGAGTTTGCTCCACAGATGGCAATATTTTTAAACTCCAAAATGCAATTAAAATTTTTTGAGGAAAATGAACATTCTGGTAGAATTTTGGTATTAAGAATGAAGATGAATATTGTATAAATAAATAGATTTATGGTGGTATGGGACTTCCCATACCATATAAAAATAAATATTGGTCAAAAATAAATAGAAAACAAAAATTATCATAAGTGATTCAAATTCGGTATGTGAGCATAAAATTACCATACAAACAACTTCTCCAAATATATATTTTTTTAAATTCGATCTATAAATGTCATATTTCGACATTGTATGGAGAAAATATCAAATGTGACAGATAACAAAGGCCCCATGGTCCCATTTAATTATGCCATTTTTGGTCTTTATTGAAGCAAAAACTTATGGTAAATTTAAATTTTACGAAAAATACATTTTTCCTCATATGGTTCCAACTTAAATAGTGACACTGTACAAATATAAAGTTTATAATATTTACAGTTTTTAAACAACAATGCATCAAGCAGCTCTTAAAACCATGCTACTTATAACCTCTTTAACATGTTCTGGAAAAGAGGGTTTGTTATGTTACATATTACTTAAACTATTATTTTCCTATTAACAATCAATTAATTGTATATAACAATTAAAGAAGTAGATGTAGTACGAAACATGTAAATTGACCCTGTTAATGATGTACAGTATAGTTTTCATTACACCGTTAATCTTTTGACTGCCATAAAACCTAATTATCCTTCTGACCATAAAATGCCCCAAATTTACATATTTTCAGGCAGAGCTGGAGTATAAATTTTATTTACCTGCATCCCTAATTATACAATTTTAAGCGGCATCTCTTTAATTCAAAATAAAAATATATCAATATTTTCAAACCCCATTTATTGAGGTTTGAAGATGTTGGGACCTATACAATGGGGGTTTAAACAGTAAAAGTCAACGGTATTATGCAAACTTGACCGTAACGGTGAATAATATACCTGGAAGTAAAATAATTAGTGCTGGATAGATATATGCGCGTGTAAAAGCAATACTAGGATTGTGAACTTATTAGTGATGGGAATAACGGTTGTAATTCGATAACGTTACAGACAGGAACGTTATAGCAGAATAACGTTACAGATAGGAACGTTATAAAATGATAACGTTCCAGAATAACGTATTTTGGAACAAGGTTACTGCGCAAATAATATCAAAAAAATAAGGGGCAATTGTTTAATATACCCATTTCTGCCAATTTTGAGAGGGTACTGGATGGGGGCATAAGACACATTGGAAAATTATAAACAAAGAAGATGGTAAAAGTGCACGTTTGTACATAAAATTTCAGGCCTACATATCCATGTCTTTTCCGTGCCGTTTGGCAACACGGAGCAAAAAATAACGATATGAACAGACAAACTATATATTTCATAAGAACTATAATGAGAAGTGTATCAGGCGGGTAGGGTATTCGCCTGGTTCCATAGAGCATTGTTTTTTTAGTTTTCGTTTTTCGGTTTTGATAAAATTCATTAGATAGGCAGTGTTGCCGAATTTCCATTTTATAACTCTTATTAATGAAATAATTAAAATTAATTATTAATAAATTAACGAAACGTTACTTTCAGATTTTGTGTTCATAATTAACGTAACAGGTTAGTAAAAGTAATTTTTTTAACTTCTCAAAACAGGCAGAAATCAGTACCTATATGAAACAATTACCAAAAAAGATAATATAAACGTTATTTAATAACGGGTTACACGCGAAGCTGATAACGTTCCGTTACGTTATAATAAACTAACATTATTAAAGAACGTTATTGGAATAATGACCCATCACTAAAACTTATCATAACGATAAAATATACAGTCACTTTTCGGTACTAAAGCCTATAGGACATGTTATTACAATATACAGGGTGCTCCAAGTAAAGTGGCCTATTAGAAGTATCTCGAGAACTAAATGAGATTTTATTTTGGAAATTTGACTGTGGCTATAAGAGATGGTTTTCTACGTTTATAGAATATTTTCGATGGTGCGGTGTTGCCGGATCATACCGAAAGTGGTAGCAACTTCGGAATTTTAAATGAATTGCCCTATATATTATATTTTTTTTGGAATCTAGGTAAAAATCTAGAACAGTTTTCTGTATAATAACATATATCTATCTTTAAGAGTTTTTGAATTACAAATAATTTTGTGATTTTTTAACGCCGTATCGGGATCTGAAAAGAAAATCGTAGCTTTTTAGCGGTTACAGCTAGAAAGCTGAAATTTTGACAATAGTTTCACAAGACCATCGCAATTTTATAATTTTAAACAGTATTTCTTCATAACAATATTTCTGAGGCAGATGAATTATTGCAAAAATCTTCTTTTTTTAAATGGGACACCCTGTATTTGATATGTTTTGCTAATGGAGGATCGATTTTTCTATCTTATGATATTAAGTGTATATGCCTATCTTCAGTATTTTGGGACTTATAGCGAAATTAAAAAATTATCTTATAAAAATATATTTTTTGATAGTGTGGTTGGCTGTGGAATGGATTCATAGAAACAAAATAATGAAAAATCCATTGGACGTTATGTCTGTGTTATTGTAATAAAAATGGCTAATTAACATTATTCGAGCTTAGATATTTTAAGTTTATTTTATATTCATGGGGAGTGTGGTAGAGTTTTATCTAGAACTTGCAGAACATTTAATGAACTGCATCCTGATGCAGCTCCTATGACTCCCAAAAAGTTGATTGGCCGAGGCGGTCCATGGAAATGGCCTCAAGGTCTCCGGATCTTACCCCCCCTAGATTTATATCTATGGGGTAGGATTAAAAAAATAGTATACAAGACACGCGTCACAGCAAGGGAAGATTTAGAAAATCGAGTACGAACAGCTTTGGGGTCTCTAGAAGGGAATGAAATGAAAAAGGTGACAAATGAACATGTTATAACCACAATTTATGAATGTTTAAGAGCCAATGGCATTTTAAACGTTATTAGTTATTTTATTGGTGTTGTTGCGTAATTTTCATTTTGTTTATTTATTTTTTAATAAATTCCTTATTGGTTAACCATTTTTTTTTACAACAACACAGACATAACGTTACATGGATTTTTCATTATTTTGTTTCTATGAATCCACAGCCAACTACCAAAAAATATATTTTTATAACATCATTTTTAAATTTGGCTATAAGTCAGAAAATACTGAAGATAGGTATAGGAACACTTAATATCATTAGATAGAAAATTCGATCCTCCATTAGCAAAACATATCAAATACAGGGTGTCCCACTTAAAAAAAGAAGATTTTTCCAATAATTCATCTGCCTCAGGAATATTGTTATGGAGACGCCCTGTATAAAACTAATTAAATACTGTTCAAAATTATAAAATTGCGATGGTCTTGTGAAACTATTGTCAAATTTTCAACTTTCTAGCTGTAACCGCTAAAAAGATACGATTTTCTTTTCAGATCCCGATACGGCGTTAAAAAATCACAAAATTATTTATAATTCAAAAATTCTTAAAGATAGGTATATGATATTATACAGAAAACTGTTCTAGATTTTTACCTAGATTCCAAAAAATATATAATATATAGGGTAATTCATTTAAAATTTCGAAGTTGCTACCACTTTCGGTATGATCCGGCAACACAGCACCAACGAAAATATTTTATAAACGTAGAAAACCATCTCTCCATCTCCACAGCCAAACTTTCAAAATAAAATCTCATTCAGCTATCGAGATACTTCTAATAGGCCACTTTACTTGGGGCACCCTATTTATAACATTTTTTATTTTAAATCATTTATGAAAAGTAAAAAAAATCAATAAGCTGGAACTATAAGTAAGCGAATAAAAATCGTCTGGGTATTAAAGAATGAGCCAAACATGTAAACATGCACGTCAAGATGTTGGCAGATGAAAACGTATAAATGCATAACCTTACTTCCTTTCATATTTATAGACGCTGCATCGTCATTTATATCTTCATTTATTATATTATAGTTATGCTTATTATACCATATTGAGGACAGACAACAATGCAAATCTATATATACCTCAGTAAAACGCCCAACATGAACTTAATCTTCTATACCAGGAACTGGTGGCAAAGTGACATTCAATTTCTGTCTTTTAACCGGCGGTAATCCGGAAGGAGCACGGGGCGGCTTCGAAGGCGTTTTACTACTAGAACTAGTCTCCTCGTCTTTTAACATTTCAGCCGCTTTCCTTATGAGATCCGCTTCGCTCAGACTGCTGAGAACACTCGTCGACTTCTCTGCTGGTTCAGTTACGGGAGAATTTATCGCCGGCGGCGTCAATTTTGATTTACCGGGTAGATTTAAAGGAATGGTATTTTTCAGGTCGAGTAGTGAACTTAATGGCCTTGTGAAGGATTTGGGTATCATCAGAGGAATGGTTAGATCTGTCTGATTGGTGCCTGGGATTGGCGGTTCTTTATCCTGTAAAATAAATCTTGTGATATTAACTAATTTCATGACGTAGATCAACTTCAAGAAATAGCTAATTACATTTTCTGTATAGCAAGAAAAATCATTTAATAATCTGTGTCAATAAAACTCACTATTTGGTTTCCTATAAAAAGCGGGAGGGTTTCTGATATAAATTTAGAACCAAAATACAATGCTGTTCAGAGGATACATATCGGGTGTTCACACCATTTCAAATTCAACGACTTCCCATACGTAACTTTCCGACACTTTAAATAATTTTTCTTCTTTCATCTAGATTGCTATGAACTCCCTGAAATCGTTTACTTCTAAGCCAAATGATGCAAATCCGTTTGCATGTTATTGTATTTTTTTGTCATGAATTGATATTTTTAATAAATTATCTCTCCCTTTTAATTTAACATGAGGGTATGTGATATCAAATTGTTGAAAAAAAGTGCTCTATCCTTTTGCCCGAGTGAGCCAACATGTTTCCATTTGAAAAAATTGAGTTTTCTGGTAAGAAGCATTCTTAAAACGTTAAAAAGTGTATAAAAAATGTAAAACACAATAAAAGTTGTAAGTTGCATTTTTATCAAGAATTTTAGTTAGAGAGACGGTGCCAATTTTTGGATAATGGTTATAAAGGTACAGGTTGGAAAACAGCCGCTTATGGTGGGAGCTATTTATAGATCCCCAAATGCAAACTGTAGGGAATTCCTGAATTACTTGGAAGAAAAACTTAGTGATGAAATTATGCATCAGCAAAAAACAGTCTTCTTGGGAGATCTGAACATAGATCTAATAAATAAAAACAATGATGCTAAGAAATTAAGTCTAATTATACAAGCAGCGGGTTTTTCACAAATCGTCACAAAAGAAACAAGAACTACTAATTTGTCATCCACACTGATTGATCACATTATTACTTTAATACCAAAGAAGTTCCAAGGGATTTTCCATCATTAAGCGACCACGAAATTATTGGTGTGAACTTTGAATTTGAGGATACTACCGATAAAGCCAGGTTTATGGTCACGAGAAAATTGAATGCTGAGGCAATTTACAGCATAATTAAAAAACTAATTGGAGCTGATTGGAATTATACCTCTACAGATGTAAATATGATTTACTTAGATTTTCTTGATATTATTCAAAAGGCAGTGGATAAAATAGCACCTAGACAAAAATACAATATAGTAACAAAATATCCATGGATTACAAAATTAGTGAAGCAGGCCAGTTTATACTGACTAAGAAGGAGGAAGATTGGAAAGACTATCAAACTAAACGTAATGTAGTTACTTCCTTATTGCGTACTGAAAAAACAAAGTATTATGATCATAACATAGATAAGTGCAAAGGAGATGGAAAAAAGATGTGGAGAACACTAAAAGATCTGGTGGGGAATAATAATAAACAAATAGTCTTCGAAGATATTGATTATGGAACTTATGATGGGCCAGTAGAGGAGAATTTTAATAATTTCTATGCGGACAGTATAGATGAAATTTCAAATAGCATAGAAAAGAAACATTGGAAGAGCAACATAGATGGAAATGATAAACATAAGTTTGCCAATTTTAAACCTGTAAGTTTCTCGGAACTTAAGAAAATTGTTTTTGGATTTAAAAATAAAAGTACCAATGATGAATCATTAAATATTAAGTTGGTTAAGGACCTCTTCGGTGTAATAGGATATGCTCTTCTTTATTTAGTTAACACCTCGTTACAGACTGGGAGAATCCCCGATGAAATAAAAAACAGTGTTATAATTCCTATACCAAAAGTTACTGCACCTAAAAGTCCATCAGAATTCAGGCCAATTAATTTATTGCCCATGGTAGATAAGATCATTGAAACGATAGTCTGTCGACAACTAAGGAACTATTTTGAAACTAATCAGTTATTGTTTGTGGGGCAATCTGGATTTAGGAGTAACCATTCGTGCGAGTCGGCGCTGCAATATGTTTGTGCAACATGGCGAAAAGCTCTGAATGAGGAGAAAGTGGTGCTTAGTGTATTTGTTGACTTGCAGCGAGCGTTTGAAACAATCGATCGTGGAATTCTTATTAAAAAATTAAGACTATATGGTGTAGAAGGTAGTGCATTGCATTGGATTAATGATTTCTTAAGTGACAGGTATCAAATGACTAGAGTGGACGACAAACTATCAACTAAAAGGGAAAATAAAGTGGGTGTTCCGCAGGGAAGTGTGCTGGGTCCATTACTGTTTATTATTTATGTTAACGATATTCATATAGCTTTAAAAAACTCGTTTGTGAATTTATTTGCGGATGATACCCTTATTTGTGTATCAGGAAAAAACTTTAGGGATATAACTGATCTTTTGAATAGCGAACTTAAAATAATGTATCACTGGCTTTGCCAAAATAAATTAAAACTGAACACATCAAAGACAAAGTGTATGATAATAGGTTCAAAAGTAAATTGTAAGAAGTATGCCGAATTAGGATTAACCCTTAACATAAATGAGTCTGAAATTAGTTTAGTGTCGGAAATAAAATATTTGGGAGTCTTTTTGGATCCTCAGCTTGTTTTTACGAATCACGTTGATTACCTTTGTAAGAAATTAGGGAAAAAAATTGGTTTTTTCTGTCGCGTTTCGGATTGTTTGTCCCAGTGGGCCAAGACACTGGTTTATAATACAATCATCTTGCCTCACTTTAATTACTGTTGTTCTTTATTAATATCTTGTACTCAGGAAAATATACACAGGCTGCAGGTTCAGCAAAATAAGGTTATGCGAATTATTCTTAAATGCAACAGGTATATCCCGGTAAGAACTATGTTACAGAGGTTGAATTGGCTGTCTGTGGAACAGAACATTAGAAGGGCGAACTTGGTTTTAATATATAAAATTGAACATGAGCAGCTACCAATATATTTTAATGCTTTTCTTAAAAAAAGATCAAATTTTCATAGTTATGACATTCGCTCTGGGCAACATTATAACATTGAGTCAGTTAAAACCACATCTCTACAAAAATCGCTATTTTTCGAGGGAGTTCGTCTTTTTAATGACCTCCCTGAGGGCATTAAGGAGGCAAATGGGTTAAATGTTTTTAAAAGAAGATTGTTTCTTTATTTGAAGGATATGTAGAGTAGAGTAGGATTTATCATTTTTGTAACTGACATATAAACACTGTTTTGTAACTTGTATTTTTTAGTAATAACTAGCCAAGTGCTAAATAAAGATTATTATTATTATTATTATTATTAATAGGGGGCCCGTGAAGTGGAATATCAGTAATTTGTTTTTTCGTGGAGTTATATCTGATGAAATGCCGTAGAGCGTTGCTGAGAGGCGCTGTACCGCTTTAGATAGGAAATTCTCAATAAATTCAAAATTATATCGAACCATGTCTGAAAATGAATTTACAGCATCTGCGTGACCCCAAAGTCAGGGGAAACACATTTTCTGAACAAACCCGAACAAACCCTTGCATATACGTTTCCGAGCGTCTCAAAAAAAAATGAATGGAAAAATTATAAAGTCTCAAGTGACATGGGTCCAAGTGGGCTTAATCGATTTGTATTCATATGGAGATGACTCGTAAACAATTTTCTGATAAAAATAATATTGCTAAAGGTATTACTCCAATCACGCTTTCTCTCTGCCATACCTTCCGGTATCTCTGCGTAATATTGTCAGAATTCCGCCTAGCTAGGTGCGATTCTTCTGAAATTTTTTTTTCCACAATATTTGGGTGTCAAGGAATGTAGTGTCACACAATTTTCTGACATGTCACGATCGTTTTCCGAATCTCCTCCGAGGAGATTTTTAAAAAATTCCAATAATGAAATGGCGAGACCTGGATCGATAACATTTTTTTCACATAATCTTTAACATATAATGTTCCATTCTAGAAAGTTTCAACCTCAAATTCGCTTTTTTTTCTTTTTTTTTTTAATTTTAATTTTTTTGACATGCTCGGAAAAGGATATGCAAGGGTTGACTTGTCAGAAAATGTGTTTCCCGTGACTTTGGGGTCACGCAGATGATGTAAATTCATTTTCAGACTTGGCTCGATATAATTTTGAATTTATTGAGAATTTCCTATCTAAAGCGGTACAGCGTCTCTCAGCAACGCTCTACGGCATTTCATCAGATATAAAAGTTGTAGAGGGGGACCTAAACTGCACGAAAAATCAAATTACTATTCCACTTCACGGACCCCCCTATTGTCCACGTCTCTCTAACTATTTGGCTTAGAAGTAAAAGCATTTTAGGGACCTGATCTAGATGAAAAAATAAAAATGAAAAGATAAATTATTTAAAGTATCAAAAAGTGACGTATGGGGTGTCGTTAAATTTTTAATGATATTTTGAATCGATATAGCCCAAAATATAATGGGTGTTCCATTTAAAAATCCAAAGATTAGGTCATTTCCGGTTAAACCGGAGTCCGTCATAAAACAGAATCACAGACAAACCCACCAAATTGAATTTCTGTAATTTAAACAATAAAAAAGTTATAGGGGTGAGCGTTCCTCCTGAAACACCCGGTATAGCGAGAATGAAGGCACGCAAACAAATTACTCAATTATAATTTCTCAACGTTTCTTTCGTTTTTGTACAACTCCTTCAGGGGTGTAAAAAGAATGGAAAGACACATACAATAAATCAAAAATAAGAGCCTTAAACTATAATACCGTCACAAAGTTAGTTTGAGCAATAAACCCCTAATTTAGTACACCAGTGTCATAACCTTGACCATTCAGGCAAAAATTGTTTTTAACTTAAAACATCCTCATACACCCCTATGATGGAATAACCAAAAGTGCCTACCAATTAGCAGAGTATTTTCAGGTCACAATTTATTGTTTTGTTTTTAAGAGTGACCAATTTTGGCTAAACACATTTACATCCATAAAGGCCTGGAAGTACTCTGATCTCTAATTAAGAACTTATTTTGGTTATTCCATCATAATGTAATGACTTACCGTAGCTTCAGATGTCTCTCCGGAACTTGTGGAACCTATTGTTTTTATACTATCCAAAATCTGTTGCAGGTTGCTAGGTAAAGCGATACTAGCTAAAGCGGAACCAGCAATGTCAGATCCTGCGGTGGCGATGTTCTTGGTGATGCTTGTGATTTCACTCTTTTGCATTTCAATTTGCTTGTTTAGTTCCTCCATCTGCCGTTGTATGTCTAATTTGCTCGAGGGCAATACATCTCCCAAACCTGAGAAAATTATTCATAGTGTACTATTGAAAATGGGGACACTAAATTTATTATAATGTAAATCGATCCTCATTGATTTTGATTTCCTCAAAAGTTTATGGTTGAAAACGCTGTCACTGTCAGAATTCGCAAAATGCCTCGCCAGAATTGAAGATGGGTGGTCAATACGTGCACTGGCAAATTTATAGGGAAAAGGCAAGAACACAATTTTAACAGTTAAGCAACTTTGGGGACAAGACTGGTACTGGACAGGCCCGCATTTTCGACCCAACTGCTGCGTAAAAAAATAATGCTCACAGATGAACGTAGACAGGGATAGTTTTCGCCTTAAATTATATTTATTTATTTATATATTCATTTACAAAGAATGTTATGAAGTTATATAAATTCAAATGAACGTATGCACAATGGACTAAAGTCTGTGTGCGCACAATACCATAGAGTAAACATACAATATACTTATCAATAAGACCATGTTCAGTAATATTATTCAATCACGTAAAATTCTCAAATTACTAATTTAAAAAAACTTAACTTTCTCATTAATTAACAGGGTATTATTTCGTATCCATTTGCTTAAGTCTTTTTTTATGCATTGGAATTTTTTTCTTTTGAAATGCTCTGTTAATATGTTTAAAATTTTGGGAGCCACATAAGAAACTGATATTTGTGTGACATTAAAGTGCATGTTAGGCATATTCCGCGACTGTCAGTTGTGGAATGCGGCAGTGTTTACTGACGAAAAGGTTTTTCAATCTAAATATAGGTAATAAATTCGGGTACCTATACGTTATAAGTTATGTTACGTTGAATATGTGTTATTATAGAAATGCATTTATACATTTATCATATTTAATTAGATTATTTTATTTTGTTTAGCGACGCCAACCTTAAAAACAATAAATCAATTGGAAAAGCCTGATTTACGCAAATATGGCAAAGCTAGTCCCTATGTTCTAAGAATACTACTGTACGGGTCATTCTTTTACAAACCGCACACTTTATAACCTTGACATTTTTGAATTGTCCGAAATTTTTTTACAACTTATATACATAAAATTCGTTGACACGTATTTCAGGATTTTGCTGGATTTTCTCCGATCTTCTCATATTTGAAATTTAATATCTCCCGTTGTACTGATCGGATCAATATCGGTCTTTTTTTATTTTACACTTTGTTACGTTAGATTTCGAAGTGTATTAAAAAAAAATTGTGATTGTGAACAAATGAAAAATAACAACAATTTAATTGTTTAAATAGTTTTAACATGCTCTTAGCCCAGCTTAAAAAAATACCATCTAGTTCTCATCCTCTTATCTACAAAACCCATTTTACGAAAAAGTTGTACCTCTTTTAGTTCGGAAGCCACCAATCACGCGAAGAGTGGCAGAACTATACTTTCGAACGACGGTCAGTTTGCAAATATTAATGATTCGCAATGCACCGAGCTCGATTATAGGGGCCTCGAAACGTCGAGTTCTGCGTGACGCGATTGAAAATATGTATTAACCTAGTACAGTCCGTTTCACGAAAATTGGATACGACTTAATGATTTCCTGGGTCGGTCCCATTGTGTCGCCAAGAGCTTAGCAATAAACAAATGAAATAGCATTTTTTTTTTAAATATTACTAGTCATATTTATTTACATTTATAATGTCATTCTATAGATGGTTCTGTTTCGCTATCCTCATCAAAATTAATTATAATTGGATTAATTATACAATCCAGACTAATATACGAATTTTCGACAGTTATTACGTGATTTTTCCAACTACCTGGGGGAATATCATTAAAGCATTTTCGTATTAATTCTACAACACTAGAACTTAAAGTCGGAGAAATATTTTCAGACCTAACCACTGATTTTAACTGGTGCCACATTTGCTCTATGGGGTTAAAAATGCAATAATAGGGTGGGAGCCGTAGCACTGTATGTCCAATTTCTTCTGCCAATGTGTCACAAACATATACTTTTTTATACAAAATGTCTTTAAAACTTCTAAAAGATCACTTTTTTTATAACTTTCTTCAAAATATATATCATTCGCGACCATGTAGTTCCGAATCTCCAATTTTGTATTATTTGAGCTTGGAGCTTTATGTAATTGGCGACTGTGATAGCTCGCATTGTCCATTACTATCATGCTATTCTGAGGAATGTTTGGTAATAGACAATTCTTGAACTATTCCTCAAAAACTGACAAATTTTACCACAAAAAGATATTTAAATATAAATTAAGCAACCTAACCTACCTGATGTGCCTATATTTAATTATAATTATTACAATCCGGTCCTTTCCACATAATAATAACAAATGGTCATAAATAATGGGATCGCCCAGGTACTTTTATTGCAGTCATTAAGTTATATCCATTTTTCGTGAAACAATCTTTACCACTTTTTCATAAAATAGGTTTCGTACATAAGAGAATAAAGAACAAAATGATATTTTTTAAAATTAATTTAATATGGTTTAAGAGCATGTTGAAACTATTTAAACAATTAAATCGTTATTATTTTTCATTTGTTCACAATGGCCATTTTTTCTTAATACACTAGATCAATAATGCACATTAAAAAATTACATAGGTATTTTGAATTGTCGGGAACATTTTAGGGTTTTGTGATGAATATAAAAAAATAAGTAACAAAGAATAGTTAGGAATCCCATTAAATATAATAACTACTTGGGCAAAGCAGTAATGGGATAAGTACCGATTTCTTTCGATTTTTATAATTATCAAGGATAGAATGTCCATACATGAGTTATGTAATTATATTTCTTTTAATAATAATTTGAATATTGTTTTAAGCAAATAATTAACAAGTTAACGATATCTACCTCCATCTCTATAAATATTGAGGTTAGGTTATGAGTTTTATGATTTTCTTGGAACAACTGGGGAAGAAAAGAAAATGGCGAGAGTGTCATGTGTGTAAAATAAGGTACGGTAGGTTATATTATTATAAAAGATTATTAATTTTTAAAAAACCTGTACGGTGTTAGTCTTACCTGGAATAGGTGTATATTCCTCAACTTTAGGGACAGCAGCAGTTTTCTTAGCGGAAGTCGACAAGATGGCAGCAGGCGATGGTATAGTATCCGTTATCAATATATCAGAGTCCGAATCTCCAGGACTATAGGGTGAATCTGAAAAAATGTTTATTTCTAAGGCGATAAAGTCTTTTAAATGAAAAAAGTAGTTTTAGTTTAATGATAGTTCAAGCAAATAATAACATAAAGTCTGTACGTTATATCTTTACCCATGTGTCATCACTTACAAGTCAAAATCAATCAAAATTTAGAGCAAGAAAAATATCAAAACAAATACTGATTTCGTAAATATTATAATACACACGCCTAGCGTTCCGATACGTATTCCGAAAAATAATATCTAATTTCGAAAAAAACTGGCGTTCTATTTTTTATCATAAGAGTATTATGGTCAAACCTAGGTAGTCATTTATTTCGCTTTCGAAATTCGGTGTTTCCGTAATCCACTTTAAAATCATGAATGCATCCATTTAACTGACTTTAGCCAGCCCTTAAATTTGTGACATGACTTTATAAATCAAGGTTATATGCAGTTATAGTAGTAACAAATATCAATAAATACTTACCGAAAGCACAAAAGTACGATGAAATAGCTATGAAAAGAACTGTTTCTAGGATTAAATTCATCTTGGAAACACAAAAACTTATAAAAACCACAATTAAGATTGACACATCAAAATATCAACTATGAGTTAACAGCTGGCAAATATTTAATGGCTAAAAATTAATATTCCAGAATAATTGCAACTTTTGTCTTTGTCCAACACCTTATTGAATTCAAAACGTATTGCGGAACTTCGCAGACGCTCTATTATGTTTTTATTCTGTAATAAATAAAGATGGAGAGTTTAGGTCATGATGTTTCTTTATCCATGGGTGTGTGGCGCAGGTAAGATATAACGTACAGACTTTATATGAGACATTATTGTGGTGTCGATGCCGTGCCGTGAATTGTTATTGAATTGAGTGTTTCTAAATTATGTTTTCATCAACTTACCATCATCATCTAATACCACCACGTCCGATTTTTCGGGCTTTGTCACTGTTGGTGTGCCAGGAGATAGCGATGGTGGACTGACCGTCGTCGATTTGGCAGACGGTACTAGTCCGGGCGGTGGGACGATTGGAGGCGGCGGCGCTGGTACTTCTGGTATAGGTGGCACCACGGGGGGTAACGGCGGAGGGGTCAGTTTAGCTAAACGTGGATCAACCTAAAAACGTAAAGTGGAGAACTAATTATACTGAAGGAAAATTGTCCAAAGTAAATTTTTGTTTTCTAAATTGTTAGAGGCTGTCAAGTTGTTTAACCCTGAGGCGGGCCCTCCTTTGAAAGTCACAAGAGCGTCGAAGTACTCTATGCCGCCAGAAAATTAATTCTAATTAGAAAATACATACAAAACTAAAGATTGTAACTAACGATATTATTTATAAAACAAATGATGTAACCAAAAATAAATATCAAAAAACAAATTTTCATTAAATTGTGAAGTAATGCAGGAAATAAATAATTTATTCTAGAAGTTAACACTATACAAAATAGAGACGTTCAAATATTGTATCAGGATACTTGGAGAGGTGACTCTGCATGTTAAAATTAAAGTAATAGTCATATAACAAAAAATTGAAAACTACAAAAAAATGTTTGCTTCCATTTGTTCGGGTTCCCTTCCAAATAAAAACTATCCATTCCAGTTTGCGCCCACCGACCTATATCTATGGATAGCCAAACTCTAAAAGCAAAAGTGGCAAATTTATGGCTTCGCGCATATAAACAAAGCTGATCGTCAGATGTCATGCGCAATGCCGACTGATAAACTATTGACCTTAACCGGCGAACAGGACCGTACTTCTCCCTTAATGAAAATGATTTCACGGCAATATTTTGGCACATGAAAACCTTCTTTAATAAACAATATATTTTCTCGCATAAAAGAAGGCCCTGTGGCCATCACTGAAAAGCCACTTTTAGAATTAATTTTGATATCTATTGTCCACGTATCGATAGATTTTTAATATCGTTACATCCCTACGACTGATTTCAGTTCTGAACGGTCGTCTATATGACGGTGACAACATTGCGAGCGGCAAATTTTTGTCACTCATAAAATTTATCTTTTTACTGCGCATCCCATAAGTTGTACGTATCCATAGTTATAGGTCGGTGTTGCCCTGTGCGCCTAAATAGTGTAGTTTATCGAACAAAGAGTGCCTTCAAAATGACATATTCTTTTTTCAAATAGCTGTCCAAACAAAACAGATATGCCAAAAATTTTCGGCAATCGCTTGTAACTCTCCGTCAGTAAGTGGTTTTCTGAAGGTTCGTCTGTCCCGAAAATTTCAAATTATATTTTTTGCTCAAATATAACGCGAGAAATTACAGCCAGATTTTTAAAAAATAATTTAGAATAGAATATATGTTCATAGAATATATTTTAGGTTAAAAAAAATATAAAAGATAATATCAAAAATTTTACTCACATGACCGGTCGCGTTGTGGGACAGAGTACCGCAGATTAATTTTACGCCTCAAAGCATACCAACAAAAATAAAACAATAAAAACCGTGCGGTTCAGATATTTCTCAAAATATCCATTGGTGCATACCTAGAGAAGGCCAAGTGCGTAGGGCGAATACTCTGGGAGAAAAATTAATTAATCTTAGATTGCGGCACGGAGTACCACTGCGCGGCGAAGAGTTCATCCAATCAGATCTTATAAATATACGAAAACATTGTAGTAAGCCAATTAAAATAAACTGTCAAGCCCTTAGGTCAAAATTATTTTGAAATTTTAAATATGAAATGAAAACACAATCAGCAATTAAAATTATAAAAAGAAAAATGTCAGAAATACAGGGTGTTATGGAAATGACTTATTATATTTAAACCGGCAAATCCTGAGATGAAAATAAATTGAAGAAAAATAACCAGCGCTTTGAATTATTAAGCGAAATATACACTTTATATGAAATCTGAAAATTTACGTGGCCGCTACTGAGGACGTTCGCAATCAATAGTTTATTGAGGCGGTGTTGTCATATATTGCAACACAGAATTGTAAACGCACGTGTTCAGTTTTTGACAACAAGAGGTCTTTGGCCCGCGTTATCACCACTTTTTCAAACTTTTTAGAAAAAAAATACAACAATTTTAAGGTACATACTCTCTTACCTTCGATCTTATAATCCGTTTTATAATTAAATTCCATAAAAAAATAAAACACAAAACGTATGTTTTGCAACAGAACCCACAATAGGTAATTCACACAAATTTGAAATTACATCACAATATTTCTTATTATGAATTATTTCACAACAGAAAAAAAATCGGGTAATACTACAACTAACAAAACGTATAAAATTCGTATACATCAAGCGCTGGGAACCCTCGACAGCGTCATCCCATTCCCAAGTCTCGAAACATATTGAAGCAACGATAGTCGCGCGTGGCAGGTATCCAAGCAAGGGCGAAACATGCGGTGTGATCTGACAACACTGTTAGTATACTCTAGTGACCCACATTATTGCTAACTGAATCCAGGTGGAACGGCGCGACAGTAAGGGGGTAAAAAGAGTTTTTACCTTAGTATTTATTAGATTTAAAAAAAAACTATGTATACTTTCTCTAGGACACCCTAGGAGTCACCCATTTAAATATAATAAGTCATTTCCATAACACCAGTCAGTCAAAATAATCGATCCATGCAATATTTGGATGGATTTTGAAGGTGAATTATTATTTTATTTTAATTCCGCAAAGTTTAAAACACCGTAGAGTGATGTAGATGCCAATCTTTTTATTTTGTATAGTGATAAAAGGCGCGAACAAAACAACTTGAGTGAAGAACAGTTTTTGTTTCAACCTGTAATTTATGGACATATTCTTAACTTTCTTAAATTTTCGCAAATAAATGTACCAACAATATAAAAAAAGAATAATAAATATGGGAATTAAAATAAAAAGAATTATTCACGATCAAAATCCATCCAAATATTGTGTGGATCGATTATTTTGGCTGAGTGTAGGTAATATTCTTGATTTTCGGTAAATGTAATAGTTTGTTCCGTTGGGTCCGTTTTCAATCTTTATTATTGTTGGCATATCTTCTTAGTTAATCAAAGAGGAATGATAAGTAGGAACTGTCAAATTTTCTCCTATTTTTGCGAATGATACAAAAGTTTCAAATAGCAATTAAATTAAATACTGTTTTGCTCGTGAATCATATAGTATTATATGTTCCTTCGTGGGAGGTTAATGGCGATTTTTCTTTTCAATCGTAGATATTATAAACAAAATATTATTATGAGAAGATGCGTATCGTTTTATTTTAAAACACACTCTAACCTTAGGCGTCGGTGGCAACGGTGGAGGAGGAGCAGGCGTCATCTCTGGTGGCATCGGTGGGGGCGTGTACGATCTTGGGGGCTGCGTCTGAATCACCTTCACTTCGATACGCGTCTTCTTTGGTACGGAAATCGGGGATTCCGGGTCCAAAAAGGCACGCTTTCGCCTGTCTCGAACTATAATACCCAAAAGTAGGGCGGGCCGGGATTCCTCAAAACCTAAAATCAAATATTTATTGAACGAATTGTACGTTAACCTCACATTTTTACACACAAACACAAGTGCAACAGGCATTTTTGTAAGGGAAATAATTAGTGTTGTGATCGCTCGAGCGAAAAACCGATTGAGTACTCGATTATTGGAATAACCGACATAGCTCGATTATTAACAAAACTGCCCGAGTTATAAATTCAAGCGAAAATCGTCGCTTGTTACTTATTACCTTTCACTCGATACCCGAGTTTCGCTTGACGCCGACCGAACTGTGCTGCTTGGTAGTGTGATCGCTCGAGGTAAAAAACTGCTCGTATATTCGAGCAGTTTCTCGCTCGATAGGAAATACTACGCTAGTTATAAATTCAAGCGAAAAATCGAAATTCGTTGCCTTTCACTTTATCCCGACCTTCGTTCGACGCGCCAGCAGAAATGTGCCGAATGACGACGTTTGAGTTTGACGCTCAGAAGGCTTACACGACATACGTCTTTGTTAAAGGCACATAAACGGGAAGGTGCATACAAAAAAAAGTATCCCAAATCCCTTAGTGGATTGATCGCGACATGGCTAGCTGGCGGCGATTGTAATTTTTTTAAAAATTAAAGGTTATAATTTAAAAAAAAATCAGAATAAACTGTTCTTCCTTAATAAAAACTTTAGACTAAACTTCTAAAACAAACCCTGGTTTTTTATCAACACATTATTCTTAGTCATAAAAATTTCAAGTAATTAATCGCTCGAGCGATTCACCCGATTATTAAAATCGCTCGAGTATCAAGTACTCGATTATTAAAATCATCGGTTTTTCCCAACACTAGAAATAATGGATTTATGTAAACATGTTCAGAATAATGTTTGTCAAAATGTGTTGGCTTTTTCTTCATACACGAATAATACAAATAAAGCATCAATCTGGATCTCGATATTAATTTTGTACAGCTATACAGGGTGGTCAGAAGGGTGGCAACAAATTTTTTTATTATTGATTTTCAGAAAATTTTATTCAACTATTAAAGATCATGCAAGAGCCAATTCGATATAAAATTCAATTTTATATGATTAAATTTATTTGGAGTAGGTATTTATAGTTTTCACCAAAGGGGTTCAAAATTTAGTACGGTTCTAGTAACTAAAGAAATAAAAACCGTTGGTATAGTTAGTGTTTCTTGGATGAATGGAATGAGTTATATACAGGATGTTCCATATCGTCTAGGCCATAGAGCAACTGGAGATACTAAACATCAAACTAGACCGATAAAGGGAGTTTTCACACTTACCGAAACAACACCGATACGACGTCGGTGTACAGAAAATCTCATGTAATCAATGGGAAGCTTTCAGACTCACCGTTGTCGTGTCGTTGTCGTGCCGTTGCCAACCTAACTTGTCGCCCTGTTCGAGTCCCCGATTTTAAATTTAATTTGTTATGTGTGACTTCGTAAAAAGTAAAAATTGCCGTATTTAAGTAAGATATGGTTTCTCTAATTGAACTTATAGAACCAAAACCATGTCTTTGAGACACAACAAATGAAAACAGCAATAAATCATTCCGTTTTGTCCTCCAGATGCATGGAAATGCCTGTTATTTGAAAGACTTGCAAAAAATAAAAAAAATGTTTTTTTGAAATTTTTCTCGTTCTAGAAATACAGGGTGTTGAAAGTGAATGTTTACATTCGAAAATAACCCATAATTTGAAAACGGTTCAATGTATCGGATTGAAATTTGGCGGTATGATGTTTTTATGAGTAAGAAATGAGAATTTGCAGAATTCTTGCTATTTTGCTTGGTAAGGAATTACCACATGTTTTTTGAAACACCCTGTATATATACATTACGTTTATATAGCGTGTTTTACATTATCCCATTTCTTGTCCAAGAAATTGTACAATTTATTGTGCAATAAATAGACAAAATATTGTTGGTAAATAGTTTGTAGTGTTGTCTGTTTTATACTTATCAAATTTATTGTAAAGTACGCACAGGGGATCTTTACCCTGACGCCATCGCTAACAAATAAATATCCCGACATATTTCATATCTCTGCAACTTTGTTTGGTACAGACATAAAGGCGAATAAAAATTGTATATTATACGTCGTCCAGAATTAAACGTGTTAGACAGAGAAAGAATTATAAAGAAGAGTTGCCAAATAATTATTTTGACTTACGCAGTACTATAAATTATAAAACCGTCATTGTGACAATTGATTCACAATTTTTTCGTTTTTATACATTTTTGTGCATTAAAACTTCATTTACTCCTGCAAACAGTTCTTTTCAGAGCGTTTGGTATCGCTTTTTTGTGTTAGTGGTAAGTACATATTGATATTTATTGTTATTTATTTATTGTAATAAAGTATTCCTAACCCTAAAAATTGTGGATAAGTCTCCGCTCCGCTATTTTGCCATCCCAAAAACGTAAAAACACGTCTTTTTAGTTTCGAAAAAAATAAGTAAAATCGCCCGAATTTCCAAACGCCCTGTATATGTATCGAAACTAGAAGGTTCACAGAACGTATTTCGGGCAAAATCAAATCTGAGCGCCAAATTAAGTTCACAATCTCGTCTCAAAATGTGGTAAAAATTGGTCGAAAAATATGAGAGTTCAATAAAATAATTAATTTAAATTTCCAAGGCAATGCCTATTAGTTTGCATTTTTTCGTAAATTGATTTTTTTTTTCATGTTTTACGACATAAATTACCATTTATCTTCAATTGTAATGAAAAAACTCTTGACTTTTTGGGGTGATTCCAGTAGAGGAGGAATGGGCGGAGCTAATAAGCCCCAAAGCTACCCCGTAAACGACATATTTATATTTTTTAAAGCCATTTAAAAAAAAAATTTCAAAAAAATTAAAAAAAAATTCATTTAAATACCTAAATATCGGTTTGGAAGAACAACTTTTGAAACCAGAACTATTACAGTTAGCAAAAAATAATAGAAAAGAAAATGTATATGTAATTGACGAGTTGATACGGGAGCATGGCCATGAAGTGTTACGACTTCCACCTTACCATTGTGACTTTAATGCTATAGAATTAATTTGGGCCCATGCTAAATCGTATTATAACAAACACATTGGTACAGATGGATATGGTGATGATAAAGTTCTAAGCATGTGGAATGAAGCATTGGACCAATGTTCTGCAGAAATTTGGAAAAATTGTGTAGAACATACTGAAAAGTTAATTGAAGAATGGTTCAATCGAGAACAACATTTAGTAAATATTGAAGTCGAACCATTGATTATAAATGTAGATGAAAGTTCAGATTCCGAATGCGATGATGACTTGTAATATAAATTTAAAATAAGTAAACCAGCTTTAAGACTAAGTTTTTCAATGATAGGTAGGTAAATTGTAGAACTTATTGTACCTATTCTTTCTTAATTTTGTCAACTCTAACTTTGATTTAAATAAATAAAATAAAAATTTAAGGAATTTGTGTACACGGATTAACCCGCCGGCGCATTGTAATTCTAATAATTGTACTGTGTCTTGTCCAAGACAGTGCATGATTATTATTGCTCATAGCATCTGCACGGTGTATTTTCTAAGGTGTGTTCATTGTAAATCTAATTGCACGGTGTTGCACTTTTTAATAAATTAATTCAAATGATCTCTGTTGGTCAAATCAAAAATTAAACTTTCTTTGATGTTTTTTTAATCTGTGTAATCAAAATGTCACATTCAAACCGAGTTTATCATTTTGTCAAATAAGAAGTAGGTACATAACTGCCAGTAAAAATTCAAGAATATCAGATTTATACCTACATATTCCTAACAATCTATTTTATGTAAGACCGACTCAAAATTTTGATTCGGAGTTTTAAAGAAATTTTTAAAAATCCGTATATGGGAACGTTATTTACGTCAATTAAAATGTTATGAAATTAGTTTTTGTTTTGACAACTTTTCTTCCACGTAATTTTGATTTGATTCACACGATTTTTATGACGTGTAAGCGATGACGTCAGGGTAAAGATCCCCTGTGCGTACTGTACAATAAATGTCCTAGGATTCTGCGCTTTAAGTCAGTGATTTTAGAGTAATGTTTGTTTTTATGTATAATATAACCTAAATAAATGTGTTTTTAATTTTAACTAAGGGTTTTAATGTTGTATGTGAATTATTTATCTATTTTTATTCAGATAATCTCATATTTCAGAACTTTGTTTTAAAACGTGGAAATGGCGATTGGCGAGAAATACGACAAGTGTCAAATTGGCGCAAGCGCAATTGAAAATTGTACCGTATTGTATGAAAAATAGGACCTGCTCTATTTTTCGTACAATTTTATAACTCAATACAATTTATGACACAATTTACTGTATGAAACTATACAATTTAAATTGTACAATTTCTTGGATAAGAAATGGGATAATGTAAAACACGCTTATCAGCGCCTTACAGCTGGCTTGTGTTGACGGTTAACACGATTATAATACATAAAATCGATGAACATCAAGGAACAGAGAGCTGTTTAATCCGTTTTCAAGCCGGCTTCTAGTTATCAATAAAAACAACCGTTACACCGCTTTAAGCAGCTTTAAAAAATAAATCGCTTCCATGACAAATTAAAAAAATTTTTTTGACGATATTTCTTTCTCCAAAGATTGAAAACTGGTAGCCACCGAGATTGATGGTGACCAAATTTTACATGAAAAAAAAAATGAAATTAACCTCATTATTGAAGCATTTCTGCTATAATTACAAAAAAATAATTCAAAAACGGTATTTTTTAAATAGAACGTAATTTATTCTTTTGCTTTGACGCATATCAGGCTTACAGCATTAGAAAAAATAATATACTTTATTTTTGAGCTTGATTTTAACGATTGAGACTTTTAAAAGCCAGCTTGAAGTCATCGATAGATTGTGATAGTGATACCGAGTACATAACACCAGAAAAAAAAAACTGACTAAATTACGCACAAAAGGGACCTTTGGTTATTACCAGACTTTTTCTGTGAGAACTACTAGCATTTGCCACCAAAACAGAAGAAAACCAAGATTAAAAACAAAATAAAAAATAAAAAAAGAATCTCTAAGCCAAAAAAATATTATTTAAAAGAAAGGCTAGGTTAAAGTCTGTACATCATAAATTTACACGTGCGTCCAGATGCAGGGATCAAGGGCCATTGTAACTTAAAACTTCCCATCTATTGCGGAGTTGCACAATACTTTTTGCAGTCAATAGCATGTTAGACAAAGAGAAAATGAATATTGTTTGCAGCAATTAAAATGATAACTTAGGGCTGCTATTTTGATTATATTTTGATATGTCAATCAAGTGTCAATAATTTAATCCTAAAAACAGTTCTTTCAGAGCTATTTCCATCGTACTTTGTGTGTGTTCGGTAAGTATTTATGGACGTTTTATAATCTTATTTAGTAAAGTCATGTCAAAACATGTCGAAACATTAAGGGCTCGCTAAAGTCGGTTAGATGGATGTATTCATACTAGGTACGTCTATTATAATGTTTATGAAATCGGTCTTCGTTTGGACATTTTTCTTGATGATATTTATGACGTGTAGTGATAACGCACGGGTAAACATACACTGAGACTACTTTACTTTTCCATTTCACGTGAGTCAACCAAAGAAAACAAAAATAACTAAGGACAATGTCAACAATATTTTCGGTTTTTGTGCAAAACACGAACAAACTAAGTAAAAACGATAATACTTATAAATCAACAACTGCAAATAATTTTACCATTCTGAACACGTTCATTAATTCTCTTGACTGTCGCTTCAAGCCACTGTTTGACTGTAAGTAAAAAAATTATAATTCAGATATTTTGATCTATGTAATTAGAAAATTTTGCAGCGATACGCCTGGCGGGGGCCAATTCAACCAGTAGTTTGGTTGGGTATATTCATGGCTTGTTTAAAATGGTAAATAAAGAAACATATGTACATTTTTGAAAAATAATACAAAATGCACACATATTGTTTGCCCAGTGGTGTTTGAACGTTTGTATAAAAACCATGCTAGAAAGCACAATCGTACAATAATTTATTAAGTGGAAAATTAATAATTGATTGATTCCGCAGTTGGATTCTTCCTGAAAATTCAGAAATATAGTTTTTTTTATTAAAATGTCCTTTTGTAGCACATTATTAGGTAACTATTAATCCCGTCTTCTTTACGTACAGTTGTATTCATTGAAAATAGGGACACTAAATTTGTTATAATGTAAATCGGTCTTCATTGATTTTGACGAAAAGGGGTTTCAATCTAACTACATCTCATAACGGACACCTCTAATAAGCGGACAATTTTTCATAGTCCGGAACTAGGTATATGAAATTCCATGAAAATCAACCTCTCTTGTGCGGACGCGGACAAGCTGTTTTCATACAAAGGGTGCGAAAACCCTCCTTTAAACGGACAAAAAAATTTTAAAAGTATTTGGGAGACGAATAAGTACGGTGCAAAAACTCTCTGAAGACAGACCGGCAACCAATCGCGTATGCGTGGCAGAGCGAAAGGACTTCGCCGAATGAAAGTATGTGTGATTCCCCACAGCAGTCCGCCGTTTATTTGTGAGTTGTAAGGTTAAAATCATAAACAATGGCAGAAATATGTCGCGTTTTGAGTCTGAAAGAGAATATTGATGTTGTGGAAGTTTGTAATTTGATAACAATGATTTGGGCGAGTTCATTAACATTGATAGCAATGTGCTATTAGAAGATGATAGTGACCCCATTCCTACCGATTATGTAGCCCAAACTGAAACCACATCACTATCTGACGACTCTGATGAAGAAGTTGAATGCAGTAATCAAACAAATGTCACCAATTATCACAAGCCATTAGTATGGTAAAGGAATTATGAGAGTATGCAAAGAATAGAGGTGACTCTACAGCAATGGAATTGTTATCAGACTTGGAATTACATTTTCTAGCTTGCAAGTTTTAAAACGCAAACACGTCAAACTACGTTATTAGATTTTTTAGTACTACATCCTAACTAAAACTAGTGTATTTTTGTTATGTTATGTTTATTTGTACATACATATACATATGAACAAATTTGCATTTACATATTACCTAATAACAAATTTCCCATGGGCGGAAACCTCTATTAGGCGGACACATTTAGACGGTCCCGTAGGTGTCCGCCCAAGAGAAGTTTCACTGTATAGGTAATAAATTCGGGTATACCGTTATTAGTTATGTTACGTTGAGTAACAAATATGTGCTATTACAGAAATATTTTTATACATTTAACTCATTTATCATATTTATTTAGATTACTTTATTTTATTTAGCGACGCCAATGCTTATTGCTCATAACCTTAAAAACATCAAATCAATCAGAAAAGCCTGATTTACGCAAATACGACAAGACTAGTCATAAGACGTGTCCCCATCTTCAATGAATACAACTGTACGTTATAAATATTTGCCATGATTTATTTTGCTCGACTCTTCAAATTTTTAGTTGTTCTTATTGGAAATTACATGATTCTTTTCTATTAAAAATTTTTACAACACAGTTAACGGCGGCATAGCCTAATTTTTTGCTCGCATTTCTTCCGATGTTCAGAAACGGCTGGGCATACAATATTAAAGCAGCAATATTTCGAAAGCGATACAAAATATGTACAGGATGAAAGAATAAGCTTAAAAGAAAACTTACGCAGAAGCTACTAAACGGAAAATTTATTTTTTGAACATTGACCACCCTGTTTCTCTGGCTCAAAATATGCATGGATTCACATGACACAAAATAAGACAATATGTTAGGTCGCAGGGCAGTCAGAAACTGCCCGCAGTTGGTTTAAAGTGTTCACAGAAGTTAAGGCGTAGACGAATCGTCGCAGCAAGACGAATCTTTTACGCGTCTATGACGATAAGCTCCGTGTGCAGAAGGCTTAGAATACTTGTAGGTTAACCTACAAACGGTTGGAGAAAATTCGCTGTGCGAATGAACTTATTATAATTTACTTTTAATAAAAGTATTGTGAAATAAAACTCTTTTTTGCTTCTAAATGTTTCAGTTTTAATAGAGTATTACTCTACATATGTTTCGCCTTCTTAAGGCTTTATCAAGAGTACAGATGATACTAAAGTTTGTTTGCGTTCGTCGGATTATCTGCCAATAATTTGTTACCTACTTAATGACCCTATTTGCATTTTATTGATTTAGTGCACATTTGGGAAGGCCCCATTATAAAGACTGTAAATATTTATCTATAATAGGTGTACTATAAAAATTTTGCTGGTCATTCGTGCAGATGTTGGCATTTTTGAGAGATTTTTTTTATTTCTAATTGTTCTAACATGTTTAGTCTTTTGCCCTTCCTTTCATTATGTAATAATTCAATGTGATCTACATCAATAAAATGGTTATTATCTATGCAATGGTTAGACATCCCTGAACTCCTAACATTGTTTAAAATTGATGTCCTATGTTCTTTAAGCCTAGTTCTTATGTTTCTACCAGTTTGACCTATATAAACAGCGTCACAATCTATACAATTGTATACGCCTGATTTATTTAGTTTGTCAGTTTTATCCTTATTATTAACTAGCAGTTTACCTAGATTTTGTTTATTTACACATATAGTTTTGTAGCCTAAATTACATAATTTATTACAAATATTATTGCTGATAGTGGAAGTATAATTAATGAATTTGAAGTTATTATTTTTAGGAGGGCTAACACTATAAAATTCTTTCCTTAATAATTTATTCTGTTTATTTTTTAACATATTGTCAATTAGACTTTGTTTGTATCCATTGTTTCTTGCTATTTGTTTTATGGTACCTATTTCTTTGTCAAAGTTATTTTTGTTTAAAGGAAACGTTACAAGTCTGTGTATGAAGCTATGAAAAGCAGATAGTTTAATTTTCCAAGATTGTTTTGAAGAATAAGCAAACAAACTTTAGTATCATCTGTACTCTTGATAAAGCCCTAAGAAGGCGAAACATATGTAGAGTAATACTCTATTAAAACTGAAACATTTAGAAGCAAAAAAGAGTTTTATTTCACAATATTTTAAAAATGTTTCATAAAAAACCTACTGCAGCATCCATACAGTGTTTTAATAAAAGAACTCGCCCAGTGATCTTCTTAAAGTATTAAGGGCCGTATTCATAGTCGACACTTGAGCCGTCCTCGGTACTCAAGTGCTCCTTAAGTTGCCGTTGTCAGTTTGACAAAGTCGACTAAGGAATGTTTAAGGTCTGAGGACGCCTCAAGTGTCGACTATGAATACGGCCCTAAATGGCGCTATCTCAAAAACGGTTTAAAATATTTGTATATATGTATGCGACATGGAGAGTGAAGCACAAATTCAGGAAAAAAATCCGAGCAATGAAACAATACTATAAATTCAAAATTAGTGGATATTTCACCGTAATCAAAAAGCGATACTACAAACAAAGCATGTATCATCGTGACGAAGTAAAACTGGGAGAAAATGTAGTTTAATCTCCTAGACTATTAGTTTGTTTTGAAGTTGTGAGTTTGATTTGATTTTGTTACTGACGATGACGTGTCGAACGAAATATTTTTAAAATAACGCCCGCGTTAACCGTCCAGCAAAAAGCGATCATTTAAACGAGATTGAGAGATGGGCATCAAATAAGACACGTCGCAGTTAGGAATTAGCAAAAATACCATACTGTTGGCTAAGAACAAAATTGCAGAATATGAAAAGCAGATATACAATCAATTAGTTTTTTAAGAGATAATCCATTCGAAATAGCAATAAGGGCTAAAGAAGAGACACATTTTGCTGGTTTGGTTAATACAGCTCGTAGTAAAATTCGTAATTCGGATATAAAAAGTTGTTGTGCTACAAATAAAATATTTTTGACCAAAGCAAACAAGCAGAGAAGTTTAGAATTTGCTCATGAATACGTAAATGGAGATAATATGTGGGAAACCGTAATATTTTCCGATGAAAAAAACTTTCAATCCTGCAACAATGGCAGAATCCGCGTTTACAGGCTTCTGGTTCAAGATAAGGTTGGCAGACATCAAAGTGGACGCTTTTCTATGAACGTTTGGGGCTGGATTAGTCCAAGGGGCCCAGGAGTTTGTCAAATATGCTCAATGCACCACTATATTGCAATATACTAAACAAAGTTATGAAACTCGAAAGTGAAAAAGTATCGAACCCTCTAGATATCAGTAACTTATTTGGAACATACTTTAAAAGTGTATTTGAAGACTCAGATAACGGCGAATATAATAATCAATATAAAAACTGTAATCAAAATCAACTTACTGTCATTTAGCTTCAACTGAATGACGTAAAGACTGGTATTGGAGGGTTGGATCCAAGAAAGGGTGCAGGACATGATGGCATTCCTGCAGTATTTGTAAAAAACTGTGAACGGGGACTCGCAACTCCTCTATTTGAGGATATTTTTCCGGATACCTGTAGATTGTCCACTATTATTCCCATTTTCAAGGGCGGTCAGAAAAACGTTATTTCCAATTATAGACCAATAAATAAAATTTGTGTTTTTGCGAAACTTCTCGAAAAATTGGTCTATAAATACCTTTTCCAATTAGTCAGAGGACAAATTATTTCTGAACAATGTGGTTTCTTTCCAGAAAGATCAATCGAAAGTAATCTTTTAACTTACACAGAAGATATTAAAGTAAATCTTGATAAGCGCACTCAAATAGATTCAATCTACACCGACTTCAGTAAAGCGTTTGATAAAGTTAATCATCTAATTATTCTGAATAAACTTAGAGCGGTCGGTGTAGATGGCCCATTTTTAACTTGGATTCATTCCTATCTCAGAAACCGCAAATTTAATGTTATCATAAATAGGTTTACTTCTAATACATTCTCTGCCACATCAGGTGTTCCGCATTGTTCCCATTTGGGACCATTGATATTCATTATATACAGGGTGTTATGGAAATGACGTATTATATTTAAACCGGCAATTCCTGAGATGAATACAAATTGAAGAAAAATATCCTTAAATGGCGCTTTCAATTCATTTAGCGGTAAAAATGACCTGACGCCAAACCAGGAATATCACTGTACCGCACTGCGACACATCCGAATTCTCACCGGTGTTGTCAGAATTACACCTTACACTCGCACAAGTTTGAAATACCCAACTACGTAACTAGGTCAAATGTCAATGACCTTTTGACTTTTGATTGGCCGATTGATTTTTTAATGTAATTTTATTTAGGCCACACACATACACTTACCTTGTCGGTCTTATTTAAAAATTAATGTCAACTTCTATAAACACTTATACAGCGTTTTAGTAAAGAAACCGGCACATAACCCATAATCATAATCGGAAATCTTCACATGAACTGGCCAAAACACACACAAAATTCACAACACTGGCCAAAGCACACACAAAATTCACTTGGAGACATCGTTTTTTATTAGCATTGGGTTGTCTCGCCTAGATTTGTATGAACATTTGTTTTTAATTATAAAACACATTGTGAAATGTATCATTTCGCTGTCTGAAACGAACTGTCAAAAACTAGGAATGTATTAATATGCAATGCATGTTTTCCGGTAGATTCCTGCGCATTCACCAAAAAAGGTTGAAATAAATAATTATAATATTCTACAGCACTTATTTATGGTGTAGATACCAATAAAGATTAAAAAACTTGTTAATCGCTGCTCTGGTGCTTTATTTCATTCGAAAGGCTTAAAAAAATTAAATCGATCGTTTCACAGCGGGATTTTAAAACCAAAAATTTGCCACATCTCTAGTATAAAATCGACAGGTTAAATGTTATATTTTCTTTGAGGTTAAACGTTGACATTTGCTTGACAACATGACAACAAGCGTCTTTGCGCGAGAAAGTTTTTTCGGGATATTTAATCAACTGTACAGTGAGAATAAGTGGAAAAATGTTTAGTACATACAGAAAAATCAAGTCGAAGGCATATTAGAAAATGTTCCTTTAGTAAGAGACTGGAAATCGCAAGGTCACCGGATCTTACATCATGCAATTTTTTCTATGGGGTACGATGAATAAAGACTTAGTTGATAAAGTCGAAGATGGATCAGTTGCGATATAAGATATTGGATGCAGCAGATAAAATAATTGCTGAACGTTTTAGTTTATAAAGTGCCAATTGTGTCCTATCTCCGATTTGTGTGTTTGTTAAATAATGCATTAGTGTATAGCGATTTTGTGTGGCAAGGGCCTATCTTAAAAAACTAATTTGAAACATGTGTTTCTTTAAGTGATTTATGGTAATTTGTTCAGTGTTTCATTATTTGTTCTATGTCTCTGACGATATGTTCTGAGATTGGAAGAAAAACGCCGAAGGGGTTTTAGTGGGGTATAAGCTTTACCCACTAAAACCAAAAAAACTGAAGATTTATGTGCCTTGGATTACTTGCTAGTATACTGGCACCTGGATTCACTTCTATTTGGATACTAGGTAACTAAATATTTATTTTTATAAGAATCTAAAGTTTTACACGAACAATTTGGCAACATTGCGCCAGAACATCTGTTTATTACACAGCTGCTCAGTGTAATGTGACTGTGCCGAGGAGTTGTGTGTGGGTTTATGGGTGAATTACCACACTTTTTAAACGTTTGAAAAAAAAAATATGTAGCGCTTCTCTAGGACACCCCAGGAGTCACCCATTTAAATATAATACGTCATTTCCATAACACCCTGTATATTAACGATATCAATAAATGTTTTCTTAATTGTAAATTCTTACTATATGCGGATGATCTCAAATTTTATAGACAAATTAGAACTCTACTTGATTGTGTGCTTATTTAAGAAGATCTGACCCGCCTTGAAAACTATTGTAAGCGCCATAGCTTATTTCTTACTATAAAAAAATGCTGTATAATCTCTTTTACTAGGAATCGTGACCATATATCATTTACTTACTCGATCAGCAATTCTGAGCTGAATCGAGTTTCTGAAGTGAAGGATTTGGGAGTAATTTTTGACAGTAAGCTGATCTTCGATAGTCATATTAATTCATTAGTTTGTAAGACCTTTCGAATGTTAGGTTTTATTAATAGGCAAGCAAGATATTTCAAAAATCCAAAATCATATTTAGCTTTATATTATGCTTTTGTGCATAGCAGATTGGATTTTGCTTCGATCGTTTGGAACCCTTTCTATTCAGTTTATATAAATAGATTAGAATCAGTACAGAATAAATTTCTAAGAACTATTTCAGTCAAAGCAAACCTTGATAACCATCATCGTAGTTTTATAAGACATCATTTTGGAATTATGACTTTGGAAAATAGGAGGAAACTGTCGGAAGTTATGTTCTTGAGTAAAATTCTTTGTAATAAGGTGGATTCACCTGATTTGTTGAGTAAAGTTACTTTTAATGTTTCTCCTCGTCAATTTAGATCTTGTACTCTCTTCAGTGTATCCTTTAGATACACAAATAATGCTTAGTATTCCCCTTTATGCAGAATGATGAGATTATCAAACTTATATTATTGCAATCTTGACATTGATTTTTTTTAGTGTGTCACAAGCCGTGATAAGGAGAACAGTAAAGGAATAATTATTTAAGTGATCGTTTAAGGTTTTTTTTTTCTCTGCACTATCAAAGTAAATAGATTATAGTTAGTGTAGTTTTTATAAATTATACCTTAAAATCTATTAATTTAATTTATCTTTTTGTTATCTCAATTAGCCACATAACATATTAAATGGATACTGTATTGGGCTTTGCCTGTTTGTTATCCTGAATAAATAAATAAATAAATAAATAAAAAGTTATGATACCATCAGTCGGCGCAGTACATGGCCGAGATTTTATATTTCAACACGATAAAGTCGGCATAGTGCAAAATTATTTAGAAGAAAATCATATTCTTGTTCTGCCGTGGCCTTCGAAAAGTCCCGATAGCCTAGAACTCGAGATGAATTGCGCCAAGGGATAATGGAAGCATGGGATGAAATAACGCAAGAGTATACGAGAAACCTAGTGTTAAGTATGCCATGACGTTTGGAAGCCTTAATCGATAAAAGCGGTGCAGTTACCGAATATTAAAAAATATGTTATTTTTTTTATATTAAAGTTTAAATATGATGAAATTAAAAATTGTTTTTATTTTTGTTACATTTTAAAACGATAAACTATATATATTTTTTGATCTCCTTGTATTTTCCACAACAATAATAATCCATGACAACAATGATTACCTATTCTCAATAGATTTTGCATATAGCCTAGGAGATACTCTACAACGAGAATTTTGTTGGCCCAGTTTTATTTCGGCACGATGGTACATGGTCAGCGACTTTGAAAGCAAAAAGAGCAGTGAAAGTAAATTTTGTAGTACCGATATTTCAAATAAATATCTTCTTTAGATCTTTTAATAGGCCACTCACCGTAAATGGATCTGTATGTACTCATGAGTATCAAAATTTCGAGCGAGAGCGAATAGGAGTGTCCCGAACGGGCCTTCTATAGGTATATTAGCAATGTTATTATGCATACACATGCTATGAATATACCCAACACCAGGAAACAGCAAGATCAATTAGTAAAACTCACCTGGGCCGTTTATAGGCAGTAACGCCTGAGGTATAGGCTTCTGCGACGCCAAGGGCAAAATATAAAAGTCCTTAATGGACTTGTTGGTGCTTTTCACCACACCCAACCTGTTTCTGCTGCTCAAATAACTATATAACGCCAAATACGGCATTTGTTCCTCCACGTTCGTCGCGTTTAGCCTGATGAGCGATATTATTTTACTGTTTGACAATCTCATTTTGCCTATGTAGTCCCACACCGTTTCCGGAGATATCCTTCCTACTATGTCCAGGTTCTCGGAAAGTTCTTTGCCTAGTCCCGTGCAATCACCTGTATATTAAAAAGATTTTTAGTATAGTAAAGTTTATATCATACCGTTGACATTTACTGCAATAAATGAAATACCTGATCAAATCCCATTGTTTAGGGCCCTACATCTTTAAACCGCCATAAATGGGTGCCGGGTCGGCTTGAAAATATAGCTATCTATGTAATTCTTTTACAAACCGCACGAATTTCAGGAAAAAAATAATTTGACTTCTGCAAAATTCTGCATCTTTCAACAAGTTTACTTCACGAGTGGTATTGAAGGAATTTACTGGATTTTCTCCAATCTTGAAATTTAATCTCCAGTTGTACTGATCGGATTCGATTTGGGTTTGTTCGACTTGCGCTCGAAAATATTTAATAACTTCTGATCTAACAGAGGTCTAATTTTTTCGTAAAATGGGTTTTGTAGATAAGAGGATAAAGAACAAAACGATATTTTTTCAAATAATTTAAGGCAGGGGCGAGCATATGAAAACTACAGGTCGACAACTTTAGCTGTAGCTACAAAAGGAATGCGGGCCAGAAAATTTCTTGGGTTAACAATGTTGTAACATATATTAAATTTTAATTTAATAACATGTTACCAAGTAAACCCTAAAATTAAATTGACCCATTTAAAGTAAATTGCCATAAGTATATAATAAACCAATATTCTATTATAGTTTCAATGTTCTTAAAACTTTCTTTTCATACAATTGATTTTAATATTTAAATGCAAAATAAAATATTTTTTGATTAAAGTACTTCTTAATCTAAATATAGGGCAACATGGTGCAATATCAACGGTAACCATGGGTAACCGGTGGCTAGAGCTAATTTGATAGGTTATATCCCAGACAGAGCATGACGATACGCGTCTGATGACACGCCCATTGTGCCGGCGTGGTTGTTCGGCGATGTCCAATATGCTTCATCCAGTTGTGTAGTGATAGGGTTTGTTTTAAAACTGTGATAATGAATGAATATACCCTGGTAAAACCATTCATAGTCAAACCCGTGAAGTGATTGCCAATGTGTACAGGGTGTGTGAAGAGGAATCACAAATTAATACATTTAAATTGCCACTTAAGCGAAAGCTAGAAAGGGCCGCAATGTATACGGGAGTAAGCGTGGGTGCAGTAAAAAACATTCACAAAGAACATACTGAAAGGAAAGAAAATAACCCGGATCAATTATTGTTGTCATCGTCTGTCAAAAAAAGGGTCCGTCTCTCTGCTGTCAAAAAAATCGAAGGCTTCGACTTTGGCATTGTTAGGAGAACAATACAAAAGTTTTATTTGGAAGTGGTTCCAACCTTAAAAAAGTTGCTATAGCTGAGAAGTGACATAAACTTTCCGGTTTCCCGTGAAACTTTGAGGTGCATGTTGAAATCAAATGGATTTTATTGGCGAAAATGCCAAAATAAGCGAAAAATATTAATGGAAAGGACTAATATATTGCACTGGTGATACAAATATATTCATGCCATGAAAAATATATATTATTACATTATTAAGATAATAATAGCACGCCCATGACTCGGCTATGTATTAAAAGATATTGCTTTCATCTTACCGATACGTCGTAGCTATAGACTCGCTTGTCGAGCTGTATGTAAACAATTACGTTGTTATTATTTTTCATTTGTTCACAATAACAATATTTTTTCAATACACTACGGAAGCTACAAGCTAACAATGTGTAAAATAAAAATAGACCGACATTGGTCTGATCAGTACAACTGAGATAATAAATTTGAAGTATGAGAAGATTGAAGATATCTAGCAAATTATCATAGATGCATATGTGGGTATGACCGAAATAATAATTTTTTCAGTAAAACCCTAAAATACGTGTCACCTCATTGTGTAGTCACCTAAGTAAGTGGTAAAATGTCAGGGTTAATTGGTGTGCGGTTTGTAAAAGAACGACATATATTGATTTATTTTTATTTTGAATTAAAATTGAAAAAATGAAAAAAATTAAAATGAAATACTTAAAATAAAATGGAAGGTAAATAAAATATGCGGCTCTACCAGAAAAGATTTAAATTTTTTATGGTCAGAAGGATAATCAGACTCTTATGGCAGTCGGAAGATCAACGGCATAATGTAAACTTTACTATACAATTTACTTCAAAAAGATCGCACGATGAGAAAATAAGGATTTAATGTAAAATTTAACTGAAAAGGGGTAATTACCTAATTTAACTGAAAAAGGAAGTAATTACCTGACACTTCATGAGCGGTAATAGATATCTGAGCCACATCTACCATGTTTATTGTTCCCGACCAAATCTGTGTGTCATAGTCCTTTGGAGGGGGCGACAATCCCCCATCTTCCGTCTCAATTGCTTCTTTTAACTTCACCGATGCCTTAGAGTCATTAGAAGATTGACTAGTGGGCGGAAAGTCGTCCAAATCGCTTCGAGGCGGAGTTGGAATAGTGACAGTCGATGAAGGTACTTCGTGATCGCTGTCACTATCTACCGGCGCTTGAAAAGAAACATTACACGGTATTAAATGTTAATAATGGTGTCAATTATGAATTATTCGATCACAAAGATTGTATCAGTAGAAAGTACTGAATCAGGCTCGTGATTGACGGTGACTACAGACAGAGAACGAACGATAGGAAATATTGAAACGAAATAAACAATAACATCAAAGCTAAAAAAAAAACAGAGACGGAACAAAGACAACCTGACAATCTCGCTGTTAGGTTTGTTTTTTTGCCCGCATTGTTTTCAGGTTAATGTGCCAAACAATAATTTACGGACGAGCAACAATTTTGGAACTAGGCTACCCAAGTTGCATTTTTAGACACAAATTGGACACACATTCTTTGCTGAGAAACGTTTCGAAACATTTTCGATTAAAATTATAAAGTTGTATCGATATACATGTGTTACGAAACTTTTGCGACACATTTTCGAATCCAGTTACTAGAAACACTTAAAGACGTGCTTGTTTCGAAATATTTTATCAACCATAGTGTGGATACATTAACGAAGATAAAAAATTTTCGAAACATTTTTAGATAAAATTATAAAGTTTTGGTAAGGCACAAGATTGCATTGAATTTCCCATAAGAGATTTTTTATAGCATCGGTGTATGTTTATTAGCGATAAATAAGCAACTTCTTGATAATATTTTAGGTGTTATTATTGATCCATTTTCAACCACAGATTGAGTAAGTGTTTTAGGTATATTTTTAATCACCATCTGAACAAGTTTGAGGTTATGTTATTGTTTAGCGAGATTTAATTGTTACTTTTCTGTAAAAAAAGCGTATTTAAAAAAATATTCCAAGCTATAAGGTGGGTATACTCTATGCTGGTAAATACAGTGCAATAAGCTGTTTTTAACAGAAAAATAAAAATTTAAATCTCTCTGAAACCACGCCTCTCGTGACGTCAGACTTAGGCTGTCCATACCCAACCTTTGTTTTCTGTGCATACAAGCAAACCTTTTTTTTCTGTGGCATTATCCATCACCTTAATAAACCTTTTATTTTTCTGTGCATCATGGAAACATTATAGAAACCAAAGACTAGAAATTGTGTGTTGTCCATTTTGGACCAGAATAATTTATTGCTTTCTAGCGGCCATTTTGTGAAATCAATTTTTATTTTGTTAAAATGAGTTTTAATGAAATTCCCGCATCTCTTGAAGAGCCAAAAGTAGTTAGATAAGTTCCATGTTTCTAGCTAAGTCGATTTATAAAAGAAATAAATAAAATTTTGAAAATATTTTAATTTTTATTTTTTTGACAAAGTACATTTTTTTCTGTAAATTCAAATAAATCGAGGGCACGTTAAAAATATAAAGCCAAATTACTAAACTGCGCGATAAAATTTAATGCGACAATGATTTTTGGGTTCTTATGTGCAATAACTAGGTATATGAAATAAAATAACTTATAGGAAATATACTACGAATTCATCATGACGAAATTATTGTTTCATATTGTTTTTATTTTACTTTAAAACAGTGAAGGTGTCCTAATTATTTTGCGCATGGTTTAACATAGCCCCGCCCCTTTATGCTGTCATTTTTGAATAAACAGAAGTAACAGTTTAGAAATATTTTCGAACATTTTCGAAACATTCTCGATAAAAGTTTCGATTGTGCATCGAAACAGCGAAAGTCACAGCTAGTACCAACCACTTGGAAATACGTGTAAATGTCCCATTTAAAATGTATACGTTTCGAAAATATTTCCATTTTTGTTGCCAACAGTTTCAAATTTTGATCGGAAACAGAAACGATAGTTACGATACCTTTACCATAACGTATCTAAAAATGCTACTTGGGTATTTACTAGCTAACTAGAAATTATAAATTTAATCCACCGTATCAATAAAGGCAGCACAATAACTCATAAACTGATACATTTATATAATAACTATAAGACTCTAATGACTAATTTAACTAAAGCAGCAAATAAAAATAAGTGTCTACAAACAGACATGCACTTACCATTACCTGGCAAGATATCTTCTTGAGGCACGTGCTTCCAAAGCCTGTCTTCTAGCGGCGGTGCAATCTTATTCAGTTGTTCCAAAATTTCTTTCGATCTCTTATCCAGATTATCATTAGATGAGATTGCATTATTCTTTTTATGTCGCGAACTCTTATGCGTCGATTTTCTAGAAGAACGATAATTTTTGAAAAAGATTGAAATATCAAACAATTTAGGACATAAAACTAGTAAATTACTTTGATGTTATATCGAAATTTGTTCGTCGTTTTGATTGTTTTTTTTTTAAATTTTATCGAGTAGCATAAACAAATATCCAAAAATTAATATCCCGTATCGCATTGCACGCCTCGTCAATTGGTACAATAAAATAATAAGAAAGCAAGGTGGCAATAGGGCGCTATTAATTTTTGAAAATTTGTTTATGCTATTCAATAAAATAATGTAATCTTCTGAATTATGATAAAATTGAAAAACTGCAATACTTTCTTTAAAAATTTATATTTTCTTTTAAAAAGCAGATAATGACGTGAATCAAAAAACGTGTTAAGAAAAGATCACACTTCAAAACAAAACATAATGAAACTAAATTCTAATGCTCAAATTTTCCACAGGGCGTTAAGAAATTAAGGGTAAAAAAAGTAACTTTCCGTTCCGTTATTTTATCAATGTTAATAATAATGAGTTCCACTATGAATTTAGTGGTTTTAATCAAGAACAACTCAAGAGACCTTTTTCATGTAGAATTGACCAGGTTAATCAGAAAAAATATCCACATGGAAAAATGTCAGTGGCGTACCATCTTTTTTCTAAAAAATATCAAGGACATGTTTGCAGGGACGCCACTGGTGGAACAATTGAATAACTTCAAACTAAAATTTGTGGTTTTATATCCTATTAACACATACCAAAATTGAAAATAATATGCCAAGCGCGCATTTGCGAAAATAAAAATTTTTCACCAATCCCCCCTCGTAGCTGATAAAAAAAAATGAACAAATTGAATCCGGCCTGATCCCCGTAGCTCGATTCATACACTACTTATTAGGATTTATATAATATTTGTTTCCCCACCATAACTCCCCTCCTAATTGCCCCACCACCCCCAGCCTCCGGCTCATCAAAGTACTCGGTGTTGCTTCGCGAAAAATTGGTGCCCCAACTGCGCCACTTCTCGAGATATAATTAACTTTTAACTCATTGAGATCTCGGGATCAGGTCAGAAGGAGCTTACGCGCTCTGTCAAGCTCTTCAATTTTGCCCTTCACAATTTTTTTGTAGCATCAAAACCGGCCGAGTTATTTTCAATTCCAGACTACGAAGGAGGCAGACAACAAATGAGGCACGAATGCGGTGTAAAATTTCCCGAAACAAAAATAAACATAAGTACAAGAAAATGCTAATAATATTTTTTTAATGACACGACGAAAGCAATTTTAACAATTTAACTTCACATTATAGGTAGCAATAAACTGGTGATATAGAATTTTTGATACGAATATACCAAATAACATTTAGTGTATGGCGTATTCTCCATATACAAAATAGTTAAAGCGCTGTCAAATATAGCATACACGTAGGATATAAACTTATTTTCAAAATTATTATATATGAAACTATTTTCCAAGAAGCACAATCCTGCAAAATTTTTTTGGATAGTTTAATAAATTTAAATTTATAGGTCGAGTGATGTATGGTTAAATTATTTCCTGAATATCTTAAATTAAAGTCTACAACAAAGAATTTGATTGAAAATAAAATTCAACAATTTTGAAATTAAACGGGTATTGGGATTTAATCCACTTATCTAAAAAAACTTATGCAAAAAATGGTGATGCCTGATTGATCTATTTCCCAATGAGGGAAATAATCACAACAACATCCCGGCAAAACTGTTTATTTCCAAAATAAACTAATGGTAAAAATATTGAAACAAAATGAGAATATTATGACATATGACACCACTAAAAAGATGCCTACATTAGGTCATTATGAGGGTCCGTTTCCTTAACAACTCCAGTAAGGTTATTTGATTTAAGTGATATTTGAGAGTTTGCTTACGTTTATCCAAAAAAAAACTATCCTTTAGCACCACTTACCTATGCCTATCTCTCTCTCGGTTCCTTTCTTTATCCCGACTCCTATCTCTTTCCCGGCTCCTATCTCTACTTATTGACCTGCTTTTCTTGTCCTTTTTCTTCTCATGTCTAGACTTATCCCTACTTCGCGACCGCTTCCTACTTCTGTCCCTGTCGTGGCTCGACGATTTACGACTCCTATGTTCTTTGCCCTTTTCCCGCCTGTCTTTACTAGAATGCCTGTCCTTGTCTCTTTTGTCTTTATGTCTGTGTTTGGAATTGCCCAGCTTATCTCTATCTTTCTCCCTTTCTTTGGAGCTTAGCAGCTTTTCCTCGATTCCCGGGTCCAGAGTGGAACCCTCCGTGAGACTTTTTATAATCTCTGTGTTATCGGCTCTATTGCCAGGACGGTTGTCTTCTAATACTTCCTCTCCTAAAAGACACGATGCCATTTATAATAAAATACACGGAGTACATATCAAAATCAAACCGTTTTTGGGAAAAAGAAAATCGTATGTACTCAAACATAATGAAAAGTTTTAATTTTCTTTTTAACTCTACGGAGCCATCTAATGTTAAGTTGCAAAGCAAAAATAGTATTATATGTAATATGAAAAATTACAAATCTTGAGCATTCTAGCAATAATTTAATATTTTTAAATTTTGCCAACCGCAACGAAATTTCTTTTTTAATTTTCTGCTGTTTCTTTCTCAATTTTTTCATTCCACGTTCTAGAACTAGTTAATAGCAAGGTATTATCTCCGAAACTAAGAACCTTAGCTTAGTTTAGTCTTAGACGTATATAGCAAAGATAATCGGTCCAAGGACCGTACCTTGTAGCATACCGAACTTCACCGGTAGCGGTTCACTATACAGTGTGGCATAGAAGTTCGGCAACAGCCATTTAGCCCCTGTATCAGTGTTTCAAATTTTAAACGTAGGGGTAAAAATATGGTTTTGCATTCGTTGATGATATCTGCGACGTTGCCAGATCTACCGCTTGTCAAATATTGACACAGTGTTTTGATTCTCTTATGAAACACCACGTATTTATTTTATTTTTTCGGATTTCTTGAGCAATTAAAAGTATGTCCAAAATACGTCACTCAAACAAGTGCTTTACAGCTTCAGTCAAAAAACAGTTCTTGCTTAAATCTATACAGGGTGTTATGGAAATTACTTATTATAATTAAACCGGCAAATCCCGAGATGAAAATAAACTGAAGAAAAATAACCATAAATGGCGCTTTGAATTATTAAGCGAAATATACACTTTATATGAAATCTGAAAATTTACGTTCGCAATCAATAATTTATTGAGTCAGTCTCAAGTCTCAAAAGATGTCAGCGCATTGTAGGGGGTGTTGTCATATTGCAACACAGAATTGTAAACGCACGTATTCAGTTATTGACAACAAGCCGTTTTTGACTGAAGCGACGATACTGAGGGCGAGACACCGTGTGATCTGGCATCACTGTAGTTTATTCTAGTTGTTGCTAACTGAAACCAGATGGAGCGGCGCGACAGCATGTAGGCAAAAAGGGTTTTGATCTTAGTATTTAGATATTCGATTAAAAAAAGTATGCTTTCTCTAGGACACCCAAGGAGTCACCATTTAAATATAATAAGTCATTTCCATTTCTATATGCGACAGATTTTCAATAAATTTACCTACAACAGAAAAATAAGAAAAGAATAATAAAAATCGGACTGAAAATAAGACAATAATTCACGATCAAAATCCATCTAAATATTTCGTGGATCGATTATTTTCACTGCGAGTGTATCGTCAAAGCCATAAACATCTTCCCATATTTACCTTTGTGAGTTTTTAAAACATACTGCCTGTTGCAATTCAGCAATTCTATTTCAGATTTTTTAATCATATCCAACTGGTGCTTCGCTTCCTGCTCCCTCCATTTAGCTAGCTCCTGGCTGGCCATATCATCTGGTGACAATCTTACCTACAAATTATGTAACTAAGTGAAGAATTATAGAAAAATATAGCGCCAGTATGTACGTGTGGATCAGTAATGAAGGAGCTCTAACCAATTTCTCTATTGTCATTATTATCGCCTAATGATACAGCGTCGAGGTCACAAAGCGGGTAATGACGAAAAAATCTTTATACCCTGAAATATCTTAGCACTTACTTTTTATTAATTCAGATCTTATTGATAATTGTGTAGGTATTGTATTATTTTCATACATTTAGTGTAAAAGGGGTAAGATAATTAATAAAGTTTGAATATAATTGACATAATATTGGAGGCTTCCGTTTGCTCATTGAAAGTTACAGTAGATTTCTTACGAAATATGATCTGATTGGACAGACGGAACATCTAGATTACTTAGATTTTGTTAGAGTCAACAATTCTGCGATAATTAGTAATGGCAATTTTATAAACGCATTCTATGACGAGGAAAAAATATCTACTTTTAATAGAATTTAGAATAAGGTTGAAAAAGCCTACGAAATTTAAGAAGGTCTGTTCAGAATCCTTAATAAGAACAGTTATTTACTTAAATACAAAAAAAATATATATAACTTCTAGTCGTCAAATTTAAGAATTTAGATTAATTTCTATATGCTTTAATATTGCACCTATATGTTAAATAATCAAATAATAAAATTAACTTTAAGCATATAGAATTAACAATAAAAATCATAAACACACAACAAATATTTTATTCATCACAGATTTTATCACAAGGTTGATTCTTAAGGCTACTAAATTGGTTAAAGCTCCTGTCGATTTCTAAATCTTCTACTACGGCCCATGATCTATTGTTACCAGTGTTGAAGAATTAAGGACGGCCAAGAAAAGTACTAAAAAGTGAGTTTATTATAATAGGATACTTTAAGGAAATGGTTAACCTTCGATTATCGAGGGTTAAAGAAAGGCGGATCGTCGTTAAAATCTGACTACTTATATTTGGAGAAGAACGCATGGTTTACACGGATTTCGGACTATCGCAGACATACCGTGTATCCGTGCCTACAAAATGAAACGCCCGCTGAAGTCATGTCGATTCTGGAGTTCAACGCATTGTGAATTAGTCATATACAGGGTTATGATAAAGAAACGGATCAAGCTTTTATATGGAATCGCTCGGAACAGTTAAATACATTTTTTTGAAATGCATTTTTTTAGAAAAAAGATATTGTCACAAAAGGAACCATACTATTTTATAAATTCGATATTCAGATTCTATATTCTATTTATATTATTATATATTGTTCATCAACTTCAATGGAACATATTATATATTTTTACATTTTTCACATTCTACAATCAATTCTAGACATTTTTCATAAATCATGCCCATACCTATCTTCAACCGTTTACGAAATATTGATATGTATTTTAATGCTGGAATGCACCATTGATATTTTTCTGGACAGAGGGTCTGGTCTGAACTCAATTCACAATCGTGAAGGCATTGACAATGACAACTTGCTATTTAAGTTTGAGACGTCAAAAAATGTCAGTGAATTTGCAAAATTGCTATGTCGAGAAACATATCTATGGTGGATAACAGCATTAAAGTACATATTAATATTTCTTAAAATTCCTTAAACGGTCCTTAAAGGCATGATCTATGAAAAATGTTTAGGATTGATTGTAGAATGTGAAATGTAAAAATAAATAATATGTTCCTTTAAAAAAATTGAAGCGATAAAAGTAGCATATTATAATCCACCCTGTATAATAATTTTTCTAAAAAAAAATGTATTTGACGGGTTTAAGCGATTCTTGATTAAGCGGGGAGGTATTCCGTATAAACGCCTGATACGTTTCTTTATCATAACCCTGTATATTCGTCTTTCTTTGTATCCAAAGGTTTAACGAAATAATGTAGGATTTCAGAAAAATTTTGTTTATTGAATAAACTAACCGGACTATTTGGTTGTGATGTAAATGACATTGGCAGACACGATTTTGTTACAATAAAAGCGGCCCGGGTAACTAACCGAGAACCAGAGAATGCGACCTACACCTACATGACATTGGTAGAAATCATTAGTGCCTGGCAACCACAACGCAACATCAACGCGACACACCACTAATGTTTAAATACGCGTGTTCCCACTGACTTAAGGCAACTCAACTGCAACGCAACTAGTTGCTTATGAGTTGCCCGGCATACCGCGTCGCTGTCGTCAGTTGCTTCCAGTCGCGGTGTCATGGCGGACGAGACAGTAAAATATTTAACTTTTGTGGCTCATTCGGTAAAACCCATGGAATTTAACCGGATCATTATTTAATTCCTGTACCACTATATACGAACTATGTCTCAAATTTATGGTATAAAAAACAAACCCGAACAAACCCAAAATTGTCGCTTAGTTTTTTTTAAAGCTTTTTAACGAGCCAGTATGTTGCGGCTATATCTTTATCTGATGAGGACGACATTTTGCTCATGTCAAAAGAGACGTCAAATCAGGTGATTCCAGTGGGAACGCAAGAGCAACTCAACTGAAGTTGCGGTCGCGTCGCTTGCCAGTTGCTTTTGTGAGAACAAGCGAGCAACTCAACTGAAGTTGCGGTCGGGTTGCGGTTGCCAGTTGCTTTGGTGAGAACAGGCACTAAGGATAAATTTAAAAACAAAATTAAATTAAACACACGAATTAGGACTAGAATGCATCAGTTTATAAAGCGATTAGATTAATAATTACGTTTTTATAAAATAAACAACCATATTAGTCTATTAAGATGATGATCCCAAACAATCCCAAATTAGCAATCAGAGCCATCTATGTTGCATCAATTTAATTTAAAAATATGCCGCTTTTTGGCAGGTTAGAAAGAGAAGAGAGTTATCAGCTGATCAATATTTCTTTTCGTGAAGTTTTAGCCGTTAATAATAAAGTTTTTTAGTTAATTTATTGATATTTAGATTGTCTGACATTGTCGATTGGGGTATCAACAAGTTTCAGGAAGATCTGTGACAAAATTTGAAAATTGCCCATATTTGAAATTGTTATTATAATTCTTATAACAAACGCAATTTTTTCATAGCGTTTTCCAATCCTTTAACTTTACGAATTCAGTTTTTGATTAGCAAAAAACTAAGTATATTTGGCTAAACGTTCGCATAAAATAGTGCCTGCTTGACAACCTTTGATTAAACGCAGCTCTTAATAAAACCACTACTATCACTAATATTTGAATTTGTTGTGACATTAGGCATTACTGGAAAAAAAAGTGTTCATATACCAGTGCATTGATACTTACCAGTTCATACGAACTTATACTTTTTTCACATATTCGTCTCCATAACGTTTGGTTTTTGGGATCTTTTATGTTAAATATAAGACTCCTATACTTATTCTTATATTTCTGTCCAGTATCTCCAAAGCATTTATACAGTTCAGCTTCTATTTCTATCGAGATATCCTTTACCTAAAAATAATAAATGATAAGAAATAAAATCAAATAGACGGAAGACTAAGCTTCCACCATGCCCATCGTCCATCCACCATGAATGCTCTTATTAATAAAGCAAATGAACAAAATAAAAGAGCACCATGATGGAGGTTCATCCATTTTGATGTTATCTAATTAAGGAAGATGACCTCCGATTGCAGTTTCAGAAGAAATGTAGGCTGCCAGCAGAGCTGGGCAGTATTTGTACTCACAAATACTTTTTTTTATTTAAATACTTTTTTATAATAGGTATTTGTATTTATTTCACAAATACTTTGCAAAAGTATTTAGTATTTAAATACTTTTTTTATTTTCCTTTCAGTATTTAAATACTTTTTGGAGTATTTAAATACTTTTTGGAGTATTTAAATACTTTTTTAGTATTTAAATACTTTTTGAGTATTTAAATATTTTTTTAGTATTTAAATACTTTTTTGGGGTATTTAAATACTTTTTACTATTCAAGTACTACTGTTTTCTATTTAAATTTGGTTCATGGGAAAATTCTAAGTTTGCACTTGTCACGCGTGTCAGGAAGCGAAAGATAGTTTCCGTACGATGCCGACACAAGTGGAAGGAACGAAATGGTAGCTTTGATGGTCAGAAATCAAATGATTCTGGACCGAAAATCATAGCTGTTCATCCTGATCAATGGCGTAGGAATCTCGAAAATAGCTCATGCAGGCGGGTATAAAAGGAGGGGGGCCCTTGGTTGTAATTACCCCCCATATACGATGAAACAGAAAAAACAACTGGAGAAATCAGGCAAAAGTAATGAAAGAAAATACTATAATCTTAGCACATGTTACGTAATATACGAAATTATTAATGTATTTTGTATTTATTAAAGTGTGTTTTTTAAAAATATAATTCAGCTTCAAGTTTGCAGCTTAATTTTATCATATCACAAAAGAATGTACTTAATGTACAAAAGACTAACTACATTGCATTTTCTCTCAGGGAAGCAAATCGTCCCCACTTTGAAAGCATTCACAATATATGCAAGACTCACAAACAGACATAGAAATGCTGAGAAAATATCCCATTATCAACAAATTATTTTTGAAATATAACACTACTCTTCCCTCATCTGCCCCAGTTGAAAGAATGTTTTAATTTGCAACATTCATTAATACGCCACGACGACATGCTTTATCAGACGATAATTTCGAAAATCTTGTTCTTATGAAAGCTAACGCATCGAACATTTAAAACATTACATTATAAATTATTATTCTTGCATTACAAATTTTAAGTAAGTAATTAATTTTAGGTAGAAAGTCTTTTGTTATGTTATCAGTTGAAGAATACAGGGATAAAATAAGGATTGTCAGAAAATCAGAGTTTTGAGATAAAATGCATTTTTTAGTATGGACATCCCTAGTTTTATTTCAGTACAGTAAAACTTTGGACTCTAATTTCTACAGACGTTCCTAGTTTTATTCGGCTAATATTTTGACCATGGAAAGTAACAAAATGTGCCAACAGGTTGCGCTAGTAATCTCGATTTCGATAAATATGGACAATTCCTGTTTTATTCCTGTACCCTTAAGTGTATGTTGTCGTGGTTTTTTAATTAAAATTTACTGTCAATACCAATAAAATATTACAAAACACACTTTTTATTGCTGTTAGATCTTATTTGATTCTAAAATATTTTGAGGATTGAGGTACCTACCTATTCAACTGCCTACTTAGAGGAGACAAAAATACTACTATACTATTTAAATATTTTTAAAAGTAATTACAGTCGAACCTCTATAACTCGAACTTGAAGGGACAACCAAAAAAGATCGAGTTACAGAGAGTTGAAAGAGAGAAGGGAAACCACATGAATATTCCAAAACATTTTTTTTATTACATACATTATGTCTATGTACCATTAAAATATGTACATAGAAATCTTGGAAAATGTACAAAAACCACTGAAAAGTCCGAGTTAAAGAGAGGTTCGAGTTATAGAGGTTCGACTGTAATTGTTTACAAAGTGTTTAAATTTTGTGTTTCATTCTTAAAAGTATTTATAAATATTTAAAAAAAAAGTAATTAAATACTCAGAAAGTATTTATAAATACTTAAAAGTAATTAAATACTTAGAAAGTATTTAAATATAGTATTTAAACCTAAAAAGTATTTAAATACTTTTTGTAATTAAGATTTAAATACTTCATTACTTCAAAAAGTATTTAATATTTAAATACTTTTGAATTTAATTAAGTATTTAGTATTTCGTATTTAAATACTTTTAAAAAGTATTTGCCCAGCTCTGGCTGCCAGTCAATAATTAGATTCGCTTCTTGCTGTGACGTTCTCATGATTGTATATAAATAATAGGACGGCAAAATTTACCTCGATAGTTTGCCCTCAATGGTTATCTGCTGTCATTATCTAATTCCATAAACTAAGCAAAGAGAGCTGCAAAACATTCTAAATATCCGACCTGATATTTAGTTAGAAAAGTAAATGTCTTGATGGTCACGTATAATTAAAGAAATCACCGCCATCTAAATTGCCATTGTTATAATCCTACCACCACACTCCCCTTTTGTGATGGTGGCAGACCACTACGAATTTCTACTTTATCGGACTATTAGAATTGCTCACCATTTGTTACAAACATAAACGTTTAAGGTTAAACGAGGCGATTTGTCAAAAGCACCGCAGTCTGAACTGTCAAGTGAATCAAATTATTTATATTTAAATATCCCCTATGTTAATGCTAACTTGCTTTACAAAAGATTGAGAACCACCGGTTTATTCATTTTAGAAGTAATAGTAAAGTCGAATTTTGATTGGATAAAAACAGCATGGTTATTTAGTTCACGTGTAGTTCAGTACACGTACACAATTAATTTTAATGTAGATGTTTTCATCGAGTTGTATCAGTATTTAAAATTTTTTTGTTATTGAATTATTGGTTTCATTTGATGAACTATAAGATAAAGTACTTTTAGGTCTGACGATACCTATTTAGGGGGGGGGGGGGGACTATTCTCCTCCCTCATCATTGGAGGCTGATATCGAAATTCTGAGGTCATAGCTGGATACAGGACACCAAAATATAAATTATTCTAGGGAGGAGAAAAAAGTATCGAAATCTTGGACAGCGAAATTAATTTAAAAAAAATATATATATATTTACCTCATCACTTGCTAACTTTATGTCGCCTACTTTCAACCTAACATTAAGTTGCTCAAAAATAGTCTTCTGCACATTATCCCTAATATCTTCTTGCTTTGGCTGCGGAGTTGACTGCTCTTCTTTCTGTTTTATTTTAGGCGTTTTCACCTTTATTTCTTTAGGCGTCTCTTTCTTAGGCGTCTCCTTCTTAGGCGTTTCTTTCTTGGGCGTTTTGATGGTAGAAGTTGAGGGAAACTTCGGAGCTAACAAAGTCTGAACCGAAATCTTTGTCTTAACGGGAGTGGATTGCTGACCGGGACGTGGTTGCTGAGCCATATGCTGGGGCTGTATAAGTTTGATTTTCGACCCTTTCGAATTTGGATCCTTTTGATAGATCTTTATAACTCGAACTTTGTGTTGTGATTGCGGCTGCTGTGGATCTAATTGAGAGGGATGTTTGGGAGCATGTTTAAGAACGCCTAGATTGATTCCTTTTTGTTGAATGGCTAAGGATACGCCTTCATTATTCGAATTCTTAATTATTTTTAGTCGTGATTGCATAAGAGGTCCGGCCTAAAAAATACATCAATTATTAACATAATTCAACATACATATTAAACAGATTTACGTTTAAGAAATAATTTTATAATTTAGGTTCTTTAGGTTTTCAAGCCATTGGTTTTATTTCAGAGGGTAATTTGCAGTGATGCCATCGAATACACGTTTTAAAATGTCGGATATCGGAGCCAACGCCATCGGAACCTGTATTTACAACAAACAGTTCTAAAAAGAGCTGAAAATCCAATTTACTGATGGAAAAACACAAAGAAAATTTATCAAAAAAGGCAAAAAAATGTCTACGGAAAAAAGAAATAGACTCTCTACAAGCGCAGAGTTTGCGTTTTGTTTTTTATCTTAGTTTCGTTATAAGCTCTACTATGTCGCTGTGGTTCTATTCATAATTTCTACAATACATTTTTTTAAATTCAGTTCCGGCCGGATCCGGTAGACAACCGGATATGAAAAAAGAAGACCGGATTTGTTGGATAACGGCTACAAATAAGGTGGTATCAATAGCAATTTGTATTACAACAAAGAACGAGCAGATATAAATATGATAGTTTTGTTATTCTTGTTGAAACAAGAGGTTGCGCAAGCATGTGCCCGATATTTTAATATAACGAATATACAGTGTGTCTATTTAAGTTCGCAGCATAGGGAAAACTTTATTATTATTAATTTTAAGAAAAAAAGTTGATCTTCATGATCTAAAACCTTGAACAAAATGATCAAACATCAAATTCGTGCAGTCGTATACGTGGTTTGTCAAGATATGAATTTTTCTCATGAGTAAAGTATCTTTATTTTTGAGAATATCGAAAATTGTTATAAAAAAAATTTGGTCAAAAATCATGTTTTGTTATTTACTGATTAATAACTGGCTTTGGTTTATTAAAATACATATGATAAAATTTCCCTGTCTTAATATATTTTCTAACAAGTATTATTCATTTTCATTGTTATTTAGAGACAAACATTTTTCTTAACGCAAATGGCTACTGTTTGGTCTCTAATCTAAATGTAGTTTTCAATTTTGTTATAACAATTTTCGATATAGTTGAAAATAAAGGTACAGTTGCATTCATTGAAAAAGGAGACAAGTCTTATGACTAGTTTCGTCATATTTGCGTAAATTAGACTTCTCTGATTGATTTATTATTTTGTTATGAGCAATAAGCATTGGCGTCGCTAAATAGAATAAAATAATCTAAATAAATACGATAAATGAGTTAAATTTATAAAAATATTTCTGTAATATCACATATTCTTTACTCAACATAACATAGGTAATAACGGTATAGGTACCCGAATTTATTACCTATATTTAAATTGAAAAACCTTTTCGTCAGCAGCCGTATTCCACAACCGACAGTCGCGGAATATATAATTTAAGGTGACAACTATCCGAGACTGTCTACGTTCATCTGCGAGCATTATTTTCTTACGCAGCTACCCAGTTTCTTTAGCTCCGATTCTTTTGGGGCGGAAATGCGGGCTTGGCCAGTGCCAGTTTTTATTTGCAAAGACCCCTTTTTGCCCCCAAAGTTGCTTGACTGTTAAAAATTGTGTTCTTGCCATTTGCTACTGCCCGTATTAACCACCACCCTACTTCAATTCTGGCTACTATTTGAACTTTTTCAAGTTCTATTAAATGGCGAGGCATTTTGAGAATTCTGACAGTGACAGCGTTGTTAACCGTAAACTTTTGAAGAAGTCAAAATCAATGAAGACCGATTTACATTATAACAAATTTAGTGTCCCCATTTTCAATGAATACAACTGTACTTTTTTAATGTGCAAAATTCATATTTTTTGACAAACCACCTGTTTATTTCATTTTAAGCTTTAGAACGTGCAGAACAATTTATGAAGAATAACTTTTCTTCTTAAGAAACAAACAAGAACACATCCATATGCTGCAAACTTAAGTAGACACACTGTATATTTAAGAAGTATTTGTTTTACTATTTCAACCCAAATTAAAGGACACGGGAAAAGAAGGTGAAATATCTATCCTTGAACGAAATTAAGATGAATAGTATCTTACATCAAATAAATATAGTGTTGGGGAAACACTACCCTTTTCCCTCATTAATTCCTTATAAAATACTTAAATTTGCATAAACTTATATTCCAGAACATATAAACACGTTTCAACAAGTTTCGACAACATACAGAAAAACACATGACAAATATAAGACAAAACTTATTTCCCAGTGCATTCTGTCCTGCTCAAATAGTCAAAACTTGCTTCCGACGATTACTTTCAACCCATATCACATGTTAAAACTACCATAAGAAAAATCAATACTTCAAACCTTGAAATATTCACTACGTAAATACCCATCTTTGGAGCAACCACAATAAAAATGTTCAAATCAAATATATTAAATTCTGTAATAAACAAACTACCGAAGATTTAGTACTCAGGTGCTTTCTAACTATCAACTTGAATAAGAACATAATTACCTAATTGTACCATGCATACGACATACTAATTACATAAATCACCCGACAATTATAACATTTTCCTTGCGTTTTGGCTATACAAACTCGTCATCCCCCAATGGTACAGGCTCGAAGCGCCCATCGTATAGCGACAGATTATCTGGGCCGTGATTGGCCAGAGAGACGTACGCCGTACCGCTCCCCGTCGACCGAGTGGTTTTCACCACGCTAGAAAGACATTGTTGTCTTGCCTGTGACAGGGTACGGTTAGAATAAACACAAATTAGTGAATTTCGCAAATAATTACGCCCCACAAGTTTAAAAAGTCAGCAATCATTGCCGACACACAGTATCGGCTCTTATCTACTACGAAAACCACGGCAGATAAATAAACCGGGTTTTCAAACCACGATTAGTGAATCGGATTACATCGAATTTTCTACCTATCTAAACTGAACTTTTTACGTGTCTACTTCGAACTTTCCACCTTTCTAATTGAACTTTCGACCATTCTTCATCGCGGCAATCCGACGGAACCGGGAACTTTGAACTACCTACTACAGCAAAGTGCATACTACCATGAACTATACATTAAACTAATTCAAGCAAATATCATTACTTGTGAACCGAAGCGTTAACAGTCAAAACAGGCAGGTTTACCAGCATAATAAACCCTTTGTACCGTACCCATATATCTAACCGTTGAAAATAGATAAGTTGTTTGTGAAATATTTCTGTGTTTGTTCTTACGCCTAATTAACAGAACCAGTGAACTACCTATGCTACACAGTACTACAAAAACCCGATTGGGCTTCAGGATATAACACCGTAGCCTAACATTTGGTCCATACAGAGCCGAATCAGGCAAAGGACAACCAAAAGCAGATTAAAAATAACCTAGACAACGGAAAAATACACAGTCCAAAGGAGACAGGAAATAAAAATAGAAGAAAAATACCAGTGTCCAAGGTGAAAAACTGTCAGTGCCAACAAGGTCATGACCCAGTGATAAGAGACTTTCGTGTACCCTCTAACTAACGGGGTAATACAGCAGCCTGGTGATCTTCAAGCAGAACAGCAATAGTTTATTTTTCAGGGAAGTGTTCATAAAATATTATTTTAATTTTCAGGAATTTGTTGACATATTTCATTGTATTATTTTGTAACTGTGTGACAATTTATTACCAGGTATTTTCAGCATTTTTTAAGTAAAACTAGTACTAGTTTCAAGCTCATTTTTTTTGTGTGAAGTCATTAATTATTAAAAAATGGAAGAAATAGATTTGGAAACGTTAGTAAAATCACGCGCTAGAGCAAAAGGCTCGATAACAAGAATACGAAACTGGTTTGAACTAAACAAAGACAACCCTAATGAGTTGTCGCAACTCCCAGACAGGGCGGAAGCATTAAAAAAAACATTCAAAAGATATGACGAGCTACAAGACGAGATCGAGGACTTAGATCCTGAGGATGCAGATAGAAATGAGGTTGAAACAAAGTATTACTCATTGTTGGCAGAGTTTAGAACCATTACAAATCGTAGTGTACAGTCAAGCGCCAATAAGGCAAATATTTCTACGCCGCAGGCGCATGCGCACGTCAAATTACCAGATATAAAAATCACGCCGTTCAATGGTACGATCGCGGATTGGAGGTCATTCTCTGAGGTATTCAACGCTTTAATCACGCAAAATTCAAATCTTGGCAATGTCCAAAAACTAATATATTTAAAATCAGCATTGCAGGGCGAGGCTTTTAAACTGGTAGATTCGTTAGAACTAATAGGAGATAACTTCGCATTAGCATGTGACATATTGAAAAACCGTTATGAAAATATTACATGTGTTTTAAATAGTTACTTAAATCAGCTGCTAGACACACCTGTTTTGACTAGATCAACTTCGGCAACCCTGCGCGATTTTGTGGCTACAAGCAAAAAAACCATCGAGTCTTTTAAAAAATTAAAATTAACTGAAAAAGAGCTTTTTGAATACATGTTAGTACACATTTTAGAAAACAAACTAGACTTTACAACTAAAAGAGCGTTCGAACTGGAACGGGATGTGAACGAACTGCCCATGCTGCAGGACTTATTTGACTTCCTGGAGAAACGCTGCATTAGTTTTGAAAATTTATCAAGTACGAGTGGTAGTCAAAAATATAAAAACGAAAAAGTTTCTTTATTTACAAGCAACCATCGAGAAGTAAATCCATGTCATATCTGTGGCACAACTGACCACAGGCTGTTTAACTGTCAAAAATTTTATGATCTATCAATAAATCAGCGCACGGAGTTGGTTAAAAGCAAAGGCTTATGTTTAAACTGTTTTAATAGACACCCCGGGAATCAGTGCGGCTCCAGATTTAAATGCGTATACTGTGGCAGCGCACACAACACCCTGTTGCATCAGCAGTCCGTTCAGTCAAGCTCGAATACTATGCATCGTAATCGAACTCCACCCTCCGCAAGTGAAACTAATAAATTCATAAATCAAAATAGACAACCCCCAATCATAAAGTCACCACCGCGTGTTAACTCTCCGCGTTTAAATCAAGAACAGATCGTTTTACCGAGAAGTACACTTAGACAACACCCGCAGGGTGTAAGCCATGACGTCACTACGCAGCTGACACGGGATCACGAGGACTCTAGTGATAGGCAAGGACATAGTCAAGCGGTCGCACTATCGGCAACGATTAGCAAGCAGACGACAGTACTGTTGTCAACGGTTCAAGTCAATTTATTAAATACAAATACTGGAAAAATAATTTCCGCGAAAGCACTGTTAGATAACGGGAGCCAAAGTTCGTTTATCACTCAGCGACTAGTTGACAAGATTGAAAGTAAAGTATACAGGTATAATCTGAGTATTTCGGGCATCGCTCAGCAAGGTTTCCCCTCAAACAAAATGACGGACATTACAGTACATTCTAAGATCAAAGACGACAGCCATTCTATGTCTTGCGTAATTTTGGATAATATTACCTATAAGCTACCGCAGGTACCGATCGATATAAATAAATTAAATATCCCAGAAGACGTAAAACTTCATTTAGCCGACCCAACCTTTCACTTGCCCTCACAAATAGATATTCTAATTGGGGCCGATGTGTACCACGAGATACTACGCCCTGGATTTCATTCACTGGGAAAAAATAAACCTACACTAGTGTACACTTCCCTGGGATGGGTGATTGGCGGAAACATTCCTAAAAATATTAATGACAAACATTCAGAACATAAAGCGTCTTTTTTCGTGCAAACAACTGACATAGACACAATGTTAACTAAATTTTGGGACATCGAAGAGGTTCCAGTAAAAACTCTTTTAACACCCGACGAACAAAAAACTGAGAATATATTTTCCAGCACTACCAAAACATTGCAGGATGGGTCCTTTCAGGTTGACATGCCTTTCAAAAACATCGATGAGCATAAAAAATTGGGCGATTCGTATAGAATGGCAGAAAAACGATTTATGTCACTAGAAAAACGACTACACGGAGATAAAAAATTATTTTCAGAATACAAAAATTTTATAGACGAGTACGTGGAGTTAGGACATGCTAAGTACGTCCCTTTAAACCTGACAAATAACAATAACGATAATAAATATTTTATTCCACATTTATGTGTCATAAAGGAAGACAGTGTCACAACGAAACTGAGAGTAGTGTTCGACGCGTCGGCAAAATCTTCTTCGGGTTATTCGCTGAATGATGTCACGTTCAAAGGGTACCAGGTGCAACCTGAGTTATTCGACATTTTATGTAGATTCCGGTACTATCAGTTTGTGTTGACATCAGATATTCAAAAAATGTATCGCCAAATAACAATAAACCCGGAACACACTTTTTTGCAAAATATTCTCTGGCGAGAGAGTCCGCAGGACGCATTAAAATGTATCGAATTGCAAACGGTAACGTACGGAACTAACTTTGCGCCCTTTGCAGCTACTAGAACGATTCAGGAGATAGCTAACATCAATTCCGAAAAATATCCAGAGGCGTCTCGAGCCTTAAGCTCACAATGTTATGTTGATGATATCTTAGCAGGTTGTAACACCTTAGAACAGTTACCTCAGTTGCATTCTCAATTAAATACACTGCTCAAAAATTCAGGTTTCTTACTGCACAAATGGTGCTCTAACTCGCAAGATTTTCTAACATCAATATCTCAGGAACAGTCTAGGGAATTTGACCTAAATTTCGATAATGCACCTAACAAGGTTTTGGGCCTAAAATGGCTACCCGAGGAGGACGTATTAAAAATCGCGATCCCCATAGACATGTCAAATAATCACCCAACAAAGAGAATTATACTATCGACTATCGCTCAATGTTTCGACCCCTTAGGCCTCATCAATCCCGTGGTAGTAAAAGGAAAAATTTTGATGCAAAAACTGTGGATTTTGAAAATAGATTGGGACACCGAGGTGACAAACATAGAGTTGCTAGCTGACTGGCAAGCATTTTTAAATGCAGTTTCATTCCTTAAGACTTTAAAAATTCCCCGCTTGTTATGTAGTAATAAGACCACTTCAAGAGTTGAATTTCACGGCTTTGCTGATGCAAGCACATTGGCGTACGGAGCCTGCGTATACATACGAGTATTGTATGAAGATAATTCGGTGGAAATAAATTTAATTTCTTCAAAATCAAGAGTAGCCCCTATAAAGACAATAACCTTGCCGAGACTTGAACTCTGTGCCTTGGTCATTTTAGCTAAACTAATGACAAAAATTTTGGATATTTTTAAAACAACAGTGCCTCACGACTCAGTTCATCTCTGGTCAGATTCTAAGGTCGCAATAGCTTGGTGTAGCGACCTCCCTAACAGGTGGTCTACTTTCGTGTCACACCGAGTGTCTCAAATTCAGATACTTACTCAGAGTTGTAAGCTGCGATATGTAAAATCAGCTGATAACCCCGCTGACCTTCTGTCACGAGGAAACTTCTCTACTGATGTAGTAAATTCAGGTTTTTGGTTTCATGGACCCAAGTTTTTATTAAACTTTGATTTAAATTTAGATTCTTTGAATAACGACATAAAAATAGTAAATGTCCCTGAACAAAAGAAAATATCGTTAATTACCATTCAGAACCCAGCGGCGTACGAATTTTGGGTGAAGTACTTTTCACGGTTTTCGATCTTTGCAAGACTTACACGCTCAGTGGCGTACATGCTGAGGTTCATTCACAACTTAAAAAATAAAAACAATAAAATCCAACATTCAGTTATTACAGTGCCGGAGCTGATAAGCGCTCAAACTTTTATAGTAAAAATTTTACAGAATCAGCACTTTCATAAAGAAATTCTAGAATTAAAAAACGATAGATGTGTTTCACACCCTCAATTAAAAACATTCAAATTATTTTTGGACACCGACGACCTAGTCAGAGTAGGGGGGAGATTGGAAAACGCGGACATTTCATTCGATCAGAAACATCCGTACTTGTTACCCTCGCACAATGAAACAGTAAAAATCATGATAAAACAAGAACATTTACGAATGGGACACGCGGGTGCCCAATCTGTACTATCGAATTTCAGGCTACGATACTGGCCTATGAATGGTTTACGAGAAACTAAAACGGTTATAAGGAACTGCGTCACATGCAGTAGATTTCGAGCGCTTCCAGCGCATCAAGTTATGGCCGACTTGCCAGGAGATAGAGTTCAGATTTCGCGTCCATTTCGGGAAGTGGGTATAGATTACGGGGGTCCGTTCCTGATAAAGTCATCACGGCTACGGAAATCACCGAAAATTAAAGCATACATTGCCATCTTTGTCTGCATGACCACTAAAGCCATTCATATAGAACTAGTAACAAGTCTATCCTCGGAGGCGTTCATTATGACGTTGAAACGGTTCATCTCTCGGAGAGGTAACCCTACAATTATCTATAGCGACAATGGTACTAATTTTCAAGGCGCTAACAACCAGCTACGCGATATTTATACTTTCTTCAATAAGTCATCAAACTGTGAACATTTTACAAATTACCTTTCAAAAAATGAGATTCAGTGGAAATTCATTCCCCCTAGATCCCCACATTGGGGTGGTCTATGGGAGGCAGCGATTAAAAGTGCAAAGTATCACATTTTCAGAATAATCGGTAACTTAACATTCACTTTCGAAGAATTTTACACAATTCTAACTCAAATAGAAGCCATTTTGAATTCACGACCTTTGTGTCCAATAACAAACGATCCTTCAGATTTCAATTACCTGTCTCCAGGACATTTTTTGATTGGTGAAAATTTAACGGCTTATCCGGAAAAAGACTTACGTGAGATTTCAGATAATAGATTAAAATTTTGGCAACTATGTATTAAAATTCAGCAAATATTTTGGAAACGCTGGTCTGTAGACTATCTAAGCCGCCTTCAAAATTGCCCAAAATGGTTAAAAAATACCGAGAACGTCAAAATTAATGATATCGTGTTACTTAGAGAAGACAATGTCCCTCCATTACAATGGCCTTTAGCCCGAGTTTTAGAAACCTATCCCGGTAAGGATGGCAAGGTTCGAGTTCTTAAATTAAAAACTCCCACAAGTACTTTTACGAGAGCTATCACCAAGGTGTCTCCAATTCTATGCGATGACTTGAACATAAACGTTGAATAAATGATTGTGGCTAAGCCTGAATTACGGATAACTTTCCAGTTTAAAATACAATGAATGCTATTGTGTTTATATTACATTTTACTACATTTTTGGGCCTGGTAGGGTGCCCTTAAACTCTACTGGGAGCTATGGCCTGTCTCCCTGGGAAACCTAAACAAGTCAATGATCTTTGTTCTTTTTGTTTGGCCCTTTGCTCAATGAAAGCATCGTATTGAGTTGGTTTAAGCGTAACCGCTTAACAATTCTTATCATCTAACTTCCTACATTACTTGGCCTGGTAGAGTGCCATTAAACTCTACTGGGAGCTACGGCCTGTCTCCCTGGGAAACCTAAACAAGTCAATGATCTTTGTTCTTTTTGTTTGGCCCTTTGCTTCAAGGAAAGCATCGTATCGAGTTGTTTTAAGCTTAACCGCTTAACAATTCTTTTATCTTACCTCTTTTTCTGCACTAGATACGCTCCTAGTGGCTAAACTTATCAGCGTGTTTTCACGGCAGATTTTTCTTCTGCACTTTCGTTGTATGTTACAGTTTAGCTGTCCGCAACACCGGCTAGACGCTCTAGCGCGCTCTCAGAGCCCTTTTTGTTTTGAACTTTCTCACTGGGGCATTACAGTGTCTTTACAACCAAAAATGCCAGTGTCCCTAAACAAGGCACCCTTCTTTCTTTAACTGTCTACCTAAGTAGTCAGGATACATGTTGCCTTAGTGCACAAAATAAAAATAAAAATTACTTTACAATTAAAATTACTACCATTTATGCAAGCAGGATTGGCAGCAAGCAACAACTGTTTGTAATAAATACAAAATAAAAATTACTTTACAATTAAAATTACTACCATTTATGCAAGCAGGTTTGGCAGCAAGCAACAACTGTTTGTAATAAATACAAAATAAAAAATAATTTCTACTACCATTTATGCAAGCAGGTTTGGCAGCAAGCAACAACTGTTTGTAATAAATACAAAATAAAAAATAATCTCTACTACTATTTATGCAAGCAGGTTTGGCAGCAAGCAACAACTGTTTGTAATAAATACAAAATAAAAAAATTATCTTTACTACCATTTATGCAAGCAGGTTTGGCAGCAAGCAACAACTGTTTGTAATAAATACAAAATAAAAAATAATTTCTACAAATGTTTATGCAAGCAGGATTGACAGCAAGTAACAACTGTTTGTAATAAATAAAAGAGGCATTCGCAATGAACCTCTCCTACCCATTTGTGTTTAGGCAAGCAGGATTGGCAGCAAGCAACAACTGTTTGTACTAAATACAAATATACCATAAGGGACATCAGTACCCTTAAGAGGCAATCTCAATGAACCTCGTCCTACAAATTAAAAATATACTTACTACAAATTAAAAATATACTTACTACAAATTAAAAAATAAACTCTCTACCTAAATAAATTAAATTACTTATTCTATATCACTACTCTCAGTGCCTGTGAGAGCATAGGTCAGCCTTACAACCTGTCAGGTGCTACTCACCAGCATTGAGCTCTACCCTACTAACCTTCTTCTACTATTACGCTCGAACCGAGTTTCGTGCCTAGCAACTACTTTTTCTATTACGCTCGAACCGAGTTTCGTGCCTAGCAACTACTTTTTACTTGTTCGGTGAAACCTGGATAGACTTACAACCTGTCTGGTGCTTTCATTCACCTTTATAGTGTTATCTATGATTATTATTTTTGTTAACGCCAAATACGGCATTATTATTATTCGTATTATTCTTATCCTCTTCAGTTGTATTATTTAAATAATACTGGTCCTTCGAGCATAACTTATTTTTAAAAAAAAAAAAAACTTATTTTTAAATTATTCCTCATTACTTTGTCTGCCTCACAGGCCACTCATAAAGTAATAACTTATTTATTTTCTCACTCCAACTTTACTTCAAAACTTAAGGTAGGGTTGCGGTATCGGTTGAGGCACTAGCACTAGCACTAGCACTAGTTCCCTCAAGGGGGGGAGAATGTTGGGGAAACACTACCCTTTTCCCTCATTAATTCCTTATAAAATACTTAAATTTGCATAAACTTATATTCCAGAACATATAAACACGTTTCAACAAGTTTCGACAACATACAGAAAAACACATGACAAATATAAGACAAAACTTATTTCCCAGTGCATTCTGTCCTGCTCAAATAGTCAAAACTTGCTTCCGACGATTACTTTCAACCCATATCACATGTTAAAACTACCATAAGAAAAATCAATACTTCAAACCTTGAAATATTCACTACGTAAATACCCATCTTTGGAGCAACCACAATAAAAATGTTCAAATCAAATATATTAAATTCTGTAATAAACAAACTACCGAAGATTTAGTACTCAGGTGCTTTCTAACTATCAACTTGAATAAGAACATAATTACCTAATTGTACCATGCATACGACATACTAATTACATAAATCACCCGACAATTATAACATTTTCCTTGCGTTTTGGCTATACAAACTCGTCATCCCCCAATGGTACAGGCTCGAAGCGCCCATCGTATAGCGACAGATTATCTGGGCCGTGATTGGCCAGAGAGACGTACGCCGTACCGCTCCCCGTCGACCGAGTGGTTTTCACCACGCTAGAAAGACATTGTTGTCTTGCCTGTGACAGGGTACGGTTAGAATAAACACAAATTAGTGAATTTCGCAAATAATTACGCCCCACAAGTTTAAAAAGTCAGCAATCATTGCCGACACACAGTATCGGCTCTTATCTACTACGAAAACCACGGCAGATAAATAAACCGGGTTTTCAAACCACGATTAGTGAATCGGATTACATCGAATTTTCTACCTATCTAAACTGAACTTTTTACGTGTCTACTTCGAACTTTCCACCTTTCTAATTGAACTTTCGACCATTCTTCATCGCGGCAATCCGACGGAACCGGGAACTTTGAACTACCTACTACAGCAAAGTGCATACTACCATGAACTATACATTAAACTAATTCAAGCAAATATCATTACTTGTGAACCGAAGCGTTAACAGTCAAAACAGGCAGGTTTACCAGCATAATAAACCCTTTGTACCGTACCCATATATCTAACCGTTGAAAATAGATAAGTTGTTTGTGAAATATTTCTGTGTTTGTTCTTACGCCTAATTAACAGAACCAGTGAACTACCTATGCTACACAGTACTACAAAAACCCGATTGGGCTTCAGGATATAACACCGTAGCCTAACATATAGGGTACTGTCAAATTCCAAAAGCCTAAATTAAATGAGCGTTTTTTTTTCTTCTTGGGTTTGTAAACAAGTGGTTAAGAATTAATTTTAAATTACTTGCAAGGGGGCCGATTTTAATGCAATTGGTATATAAAGATCAAAAAATAAACGACTTGTTTTATGGCTATACAGAGTGATTCACAGTTTGGTAAGTTAGACGTGTATATGTAAAACGAGTAATAGGATCGCTTCGAAAATTTGGAATCTTATATAAACGCAACTGCATCAATCTAAAATATTGTTATCGTTGCCGATACATTATAGCAATTTTGTTATTAAAACCCCGTATATTACTTTTAAAATCACCTTTTAGTTTCAATAAATTTTGTTATCTCTTACTGCCTCCGAGATAAAAAATTATTTCTGACTAATATTGCGCGAACACACCTTAATTAAACACTGGTCTGAATTCATGGAAAGTTTGAATTTTGGTGATAGTTTAAGGAAACTCAATGCATAGAAAAATTAATTCGATATCGTACAAGGACAGTTAAAATTATGTTTATTTCGGTTACTTCTAAGAAGTGTCAATGGCTGTTTATTTAATGGAACCACTGTATATTATTTTTAAAATTTTAAAAAAGGCTTTTAAACGATATATCATATACATACTTTCAGGCTTCCTCAATGGAGCCAGTTTTTGGAAAATTATCATCTTTTAAGGTTTTTTTATAATTAGCCATGGTTTTTAAGTATTATGACAGTTTAAAAAATTTGACACAGTACTGTTAATTTCTCATTGGCCTTATCTAAAAGAAAAACTTCTGAAAATGAACGAAAATAGAAAAATGAAATTCTTATGAAAATATGTATTTTCCAAAAGAATGTCTCTACACAGACTGTTAAATTTTTATTGACCTGATCTAAAAGAAACACTTCTGAAAATGAACGAAAATAGAAAAATGAAATTATTATGAAAATATGTATTTTCGAAAAAAAAATTCTCTACACAGTACAGTTAAATTCTTATTGGCCTAATATAAAAGAAACACTTCTGAAAATGAACGAAAATAGAAAAATGAAATTCTTATGAAAATGTATTTTCCAAAAAAATTTCTCTATGGGGAAAACTGAAGGTTGTACGTTTATAGCGGTGTTACATAATCGGGCCATTAATTTGAACCTACCTTTACTTTGGTCGTTACAACTTTTCCAGCTGACCTGACCACTTCGTAACTGGGGTGTTCCTTAAGCCACTGATCCAAATTCGCAGCACTAGGGGCCTTGTTTCCGGTCAACATGTTACCGGTGGCTCTGTCAAAAACGACAACCTAAGGAAGGAATTGTTTATCTTAATCAAATATATCTATTTATATAGATATTTAATTTTTATAGAATTTACACCTAGAGGTTTGGTATTTTGTCACGGAGCCCTATTGGACTAACAAAACAAGGTCGGTACTTTCATTGGAAATCAACACCACCAGATTGAACATAAGAAATAAAAACGGTCGCCGATGGTAAACCACATATATATAAACAGTATATTGCTGGGCATCGAAGGGGGCGTTGTGAGTGTGCGCAGTTCGGAAATTTCCTTGTGAAAGACAGGAACGGATTTCAACTTTTTTAATGTAAATTTTACTGGCTAGTTAGGAAAAATATTGCAATCAAAATTTCGATTAGTTCGATTTAAGACAGCGTTCCATGCATACGATTTCTGACGATATGATGATCCGACGATGCCCTGATTGGTGTAAACTTTTGGTGCCAAATTCCGTCCGAATATTTGTAACAATCGACACGATCAGCTTTATTTTAACTTTCATCCGACGTCGTATGTTTCTTAACCTCACTTTCTTCTAAACCAAAAATGAAGAATGAATGACTATGTTGACTATTTTGGGAATTATTATCAGCTACTAATGCACCAAATTAAAAATACATTAATTTTAAGGTTAGGTAGTGACCACATAAATATTATATTGTATACGAGTGATACTCTCTTCTTTTTTTACAAGCTTTTTTAGTGAAATTCAGTTCCGAAGATCGGATAATGTGATAAGCAAAATATTTTCGTATATACAGTGTGTCCACTGATTGACTATCGAAGAGGGAAAACTTTTTTATTTGTGGGTTTATGAAAAAAAGTTATTTTTCATAAAAACTCCTGCTTGTTCTCCAACGACCAAAAAGTACATTATTTTTTCAAATTTATATACCGGGTGTTCAGAATTTAGAAAAATATGAAAAAAGCTAAGAACAAAGTACCCTTATGTGTAAAGATAGGATAAAAACTAATTAGTAAAAGTTGTTGTGGTTGAGAACCTACGTCTCATTACCAAGTTTTGACTTATTAGCTAAATGTACAGAGACAGGCAAAAAATTCCAACTCATAAAATATGATTTGCTTTAAATTAACGCATTTTACAAATTAGTTAATCTTTAGAACGTATTTCTTTGTAAAAACTTTATAGTATACGTTGCGATGACAATGGACGTACATTTTACCGACAAGACGGCGTTGAAAACACATCGCGGAGCGACGTATTTAACAAATGAACAAACAAATAAAAATGTTGTCAATGTCATATTGCTTAATTTATGACAGTGAAAAAAAATGCTAACGTTAGAACAAAAAGTATTTATTGTCCAATGTTATGGTTTAGGGGAAAATATCTCATACTCGTATGTCACAAGAATGTTTAACGAGAAATGGCCAAATATTACCGTTAACCGAATATCAGTTAAATCTATTGTTTCAAAATTTAGAAGAACAGGAAGCGTTTTAAATATTAAAAAGAAGAAGACTCCTATCAATGAAGAAGAAAATGTTGGGGCAACTCTTGCGCTGGATTCCGTTCGGCATTTTCCCAAAACATCGCTAAGGATTAGAGCATCCCATATTGGAAACATTAGTAAATCATATTTGCAAATAATTTTTAAAGCTAATAAAGTCAGGCCATATAAACCTAAATTTGTTCATACTCTAGAAGCAAATGATGATGCAAAAAGGCTTGATTTTTGCTTATGGGTTGGTCAGAAATACTTACAAAATAGAAACTTTTTTCATAATATTATTTTTTCCGATGAAGCTACTTTCTCAACTAATGGAGTGGTTAGTTCCCAAAATGTACGTTACTGGTCAACTGAGAATCCCCATTTTCGAATTCATTGCAGAAGACAGTACTCCAAGAAAGTTAACGTTTGGTGTTAGTTACGTACAACGGAATAATTGGACCGTACTTCTTTGAAGCAAATATGAATCAGCATAGTTATTTAGAAATGCTAAATTCAATTTTTTTTCATAATTTAAATAATATGCCACTTATTGACAGGCAAACTGCATATTTTCAACAAGATGGTCATCCTGCGCATTCCACTGTTATTGTGCGGGAATGGTTGAATCGACAATTTCCGGAGCGCTGGATTGGGAGATATGGACCAATCTCTTGGCCGCCAAGAAGTCCCGACCTTACAATAATGGATTTTTACTTATGGGGCTACCTTACCCAGAAAGTGTATGCATCTCATTTGGAACCTGATCTTGACAATTTAAAAATTAGAATTAGAGAAGCGATTCAGGCTATCCCTTTGCAAGAGATACGAAATGCATATAAAGCATTTATTAAGAAAGTCCAACGATGCGAGGAGGTTGGTGGAGAAACCTTTGAATAGTTTTTTTTTGCTGATAACCTGCCTTTTTTCATTTACATTTGTTATACTTGTTACAATTTTTTACTCTTCATTCGTTCTCTAATAAATTCGTTTAATTATGAATAGTGCACGGTTTTATTTTAAAACGTATTGATTTTTTAATAACATGGGTAGTTACTTAGCCGTTTTCTACAATTCCTCGTATAAAGATAAATATTATACAAAGAAATACGTTCTAAAGATTAACTAATTTGTAAAATGCGTTAATTTAAAGCAAATCATATTTTATGAGTTGGAATTTTTTGCCTGTCTCTGTACATTTAGCTAATAAGTCAAAACTTGGTAATGAGACGTAGGTTCTCAACCACAACAACTTTTATTAATTAGTTTTTATCCTATCTTTACACATAAGGGTACTTTGTTCTTAGCTTTTTTCATATTTTTCTAAATTCTGAACACCCGGTATATAAATTTGAAAAAATAATATACTTTTTGGTCGTTGGAGAACAAGCAGGAGTTTTTATGAAAAATAACTTTTTTTCATAAACCCACAAATAAAAAAGTTTTCCCTCTTCGATAGTCAATCAGTGGACACACTGTATGTACATACCTGAAATACTTTATAACTGATATTAATCCACGCCTTTTGCAAAAAAGCACCATGCTCTTGTGCCCTTTCATCTTAAATAAAACAAGCCACTAATCAAACAGCGAATCAACACAAAACTCCTTCACTAAAATTGTTGTTAGGTAATGAAAGTTTATAAGCACTAATATACCGACAACAATGTGGATGATCCACTTTTTATTCTGTAATTTGAAAAAGCATCCAGAACCAAAGATGCCGACCAATAACAACAAACGGGGCCGGCTCTGACGCGATCGATGAAATTTCCATCCTACTGCCGTAAACTCAATAGGCCCGCGTATTCTCCCATAGCGGGGACACTTTTTGTATTTTGGAACGTTCGTATTGGAAATATACTGTTTATATATATATGTGTGGTAAACAAGTTATTTTAGGGAATTACACTATTCTAGAATTACGTGCTATTATCCTCTATTTAAAGGTTTTTGTTTTATTGTAATAATTGCTTACGTTTCTACTCTGTACTTTTGTTATGCCATGTTGCTTATGAGAAAGCATTTTAATCAGCGTAATATGCATAAAAGCAACTGAACTGTTTTAATTTTAAACAACAAATTCACTAACCAGATAAATTCGATTGTGAGAAAAGCATTTCTGTCAATGTCACTGATGTTACAATAAAAATATTCTGGTTGTAAATTATTTTAAAAAATATTTCTGCAACTACAGCTCGACAAGCGAGTCTATGGCTACGACGTATCGGTAACGGAAAAGCAATATCTTTTAAAACATGGGCGTGCTATGATTATTTTAATAATGTAATAAAAATAGGAAATTCTTCAATAATTACATTTTATGCTTGAAGGTAGGTAATTATTTTGATCAAGGTTTAAATAATTACGTTTTACAAGATGCCATTCTTTCAGGATAGAAAAAAACAGCTACATGGTTAATCGATTTATGACGATTTTGGTCGTATTAATGTCAAAGACACATGACATATAGTTTGCGACATATCAGCGAAATATACAAAAAAAAACAGTACATACTTTATTCATCATCTTCACCTTCTTCGCCTTTACGTTCACTATTGTATTATAATGGGTTCAATCTCCTCCATCATATAATTTATTATAATATATTAATAATATTAATCAAATCTCCCAAAACTTATTTTCTATATCGATGACATGTCGACAAAACTTTTCCCAATCGCCTGCAGTCACTGAGGCAATTGCTTCGTCCAGAAGCTCCCTCTATTTGTATCTCCAGTGCAATATATTAGGCCTTTCCATTAAGATTTTTCGCTTATTTTGGCATTTTCGCCAATAAAATCCATTTGATTTCAACATGCACCTCAAAGTTTCACGGGAAACGGAAAGTTTATGTCACTTCTCAGCTGTTGTAGCAACTTTTTTAAGGTTGAAACCACTTTTAGTTCCAAATAAAACTTTTGTATTGTTCTCCTAACAATGCCAAAGTCGAAGCCTTCGATTTTTTCGACAGCAGAGACACGGACCCTTTCTTTGCCAGGAGATGACAACAATTGATCCGGGTTATTTCCTTTCCTTTCAATATCTTCTTTGTGAATGCTTTTACTGCACCCACGCTTTTATTTAAATGTATTAATTTGTGACTCCTCTTCACACACCCTGTACACATTGGGAATCACTTGACGGGTTTGACTAAAGGGTTTTACCACGGATATATTCATTCATTATCACAGTTCTTAAAACAACGGACACTTTTTTAAAAAACACAATATAATAATTCTTGCCCTTCCTATCACTACGCAACTGGATGAAGCATATTGGCCAAAAGCCGAACAACATTGCCGGCACAATGGGCGTGGCACCAGACGCGTGTCGTCACCCTCTGTCTGGGATATAACCTATCAAATTAGCTCTAGCCACCGGTTACCCATGGTTACCGTTGATATTGCACCATGTTGCCCTATTTTTAGATTAGAAGTACTTTAATAAAAAAATATTTTATTCTGCATTAAATATTAAAATAAATAGTATGGAAAGATAGTTTTAAGAACATTGAAACTATAATAGAATATTAGTTTCTTATATACTTATGACAATTTACTTTAAATGGGTAAATTTAATTTTAGGGTTTACTTGGTAACATGTTATTAAATTAAAATTTAATATATGTGACAACATTGTTAACCCAAGAAATTTTCTTGCCCGCATTCCTTTTGTAGCTATAGATAAACTTGTCGACCTGTAGATGACTATGTTTCACATAACTGGTGGCGTCTAACTGGCGATCCTGTATATTTGATATGAAGACCCATGTAAGTTACCACCAACTCTATACAAAATTTTAACTGACTAATGATCACCCGCATATATGCGGTGCGAATGGTCAATGGGCAGGAATAGCAAAAATAAATTATCACATTTTCACAATTTCTATTACAACTTTCGTCCTTCAGCTGATTTTATGGCTTTAATTTATTCTACATACAAAAAAGCCAACTGACTAAAAACAGTTGTATTCAGTTATTAACTGCTTAGAAACATTTGTTCAGAACATTAGTCATAAATGATTGACGAATTGAAATATCAAAAAATCTCTAAACACGTTTTTTGTTGAGAATATAAGAGGCTTTTAACATGTAAGTCCCAATTATTTTAGCGACTTGTTTAAAAAGTAACTTTTTAACTAACTGTATGATATTCTAATTCGATTTTTATACTTTTCAAATCATTTTACAAGAACGTATACTTTTGTAAATATTTCCTGCAAATTTGGCTTAAACTGATTTCAAGCAAATTGAGATATTCAAAAAAGAGCACCCTTACCCTTTCTATTCCATGGGCATGCGCCAATATACAGCTCTCGGAACAGTAAATGGAATTTTTTCGAGCGGCTTTCTGACATACCACGCACGGTAATAAACTGGATGGTTTCTCTTTGTCGCCTTTTTTCGCTGAACTATTACTGTCGGTCGACTGTCTGGAGTTCCGCGAGGCTCTTCTTATCCTTCTAGCGGCTGCCATGGGTCTTTTCAGCGATGAATCCTTAAATAAATAAAACGATTATAAAAAAACTTTTTTAAAAAAGTTTCATTGAAAGCAGGATAAGAATAAGGTCTTAAGTTTGCTCAGATTGATAAATAATAGTAATGATTCGTTTTTCCTGGATAAATCGGTTTAGGGCACTTCACCTGCATAAAATGGACTAATAAGCTGAGCATCCACTAGTGGAGGAAACGCAGCGTAGAGTATTATAGAAGACTACGTAAGAATTGGGAAAAATGTGGGTCGTGTTGTTTTCTTTTCACTTATCGAACGTCACATAGATATGGCATTGGTTTTTGGGATTTCTGTAGTCAGGGGCCGGTGGGGTATATTTTAATTTTGCAAAAGAGAGCTTTGAGATATTTCTGTGATGTTAATTTTCGAACACATTGTAAACCTTTATTTGTATGGATACCAGTACTTCTATGGTGAATCATCGTTTTTGCAGATTCTATTGGCTTTTGGAACACTATGATTTATAAATTAAACAATTTTTCATAGCTAGTTCTTCCGTAATATCGAAAGTTGATCGATATAATTGTCTGTCGTATCATTTCTTTTTAATATCGGAGCCATTTCATCAGATCAAAGATAGGTCCCTTTCAAAACATTAATGAAAAACCGTTTATAAATCCGACACTAACCTTACAGAACAAGCATATCCACTCCTTGCCCTCGGCCTCCATCTGTTGACCCATGGCCTTTGTAATGTTGACGCATTTTCCGTGGTACCATTCCTCGCACGTATCGCAGCAAATCATAAACCGATTATTGTGCGGCTGGTTGCATATGCACCACAGTTTGTTCGGGTCATCTTCGGACTCTTCTTCGCCGTCGTCGGAACTGTCAAGTTCGTTACCGGACACGTGCTCGTCGTCCAGGGGTTTGTGCACCGTTCTATATTAAAAAAAGTTTCTTACTTCTTTTTAAATTAAAACATTATTTTTAAGACTACTGGTAGTTATTGAATCGTTACAATCAGCAAACAAATCTAGGGTTGTTCCAGAGCGTACCTTTGTACCGAATTCGGTACACTTTACAAAGTTTTGGCACGGTGGTACATCTTTCGAGTTGTTGGCATATTTTTGATGAGGCCGAGGACGACCTTTTTTTTAGTACGCTGTGTACGGGACCTTTTTTACTGGACACCCTTTTTTTAATTCTTTACTGACTGTCTTGGTGAATGTTGATAATTGGGTTCAATTGGAACAACGCTGTCTGTAATGGTGAACTATTTTTTTAGTTGTTCACTGTCTTGGTTCAACACATTTGGTACAATTTTAAGCTTTGGAACAATGCTGATTATAGTACACATTTTTCTTTATCATATACAGGGTGACTGATGGTGGATGGCCTATTAGACGTTTATGAAGAACTAGTAAATTTGGTAACGTATATAAGTGGACATGCTCTCTCTTATAGCGATATTTTCAACCGTGCAATGCTGCTGCTTCTACTAGAAACTATTAGCAACTTTGTACACCCTGTGTATTATTTTTTTAGAATCGTTATTAATTTGTAGTGTTGTAAAATTTCCCGAAATATATGTTTGGAAATATTTCCGGAAATATTTCCTGAAACATTGGAAATATATGGAAATATTGGAAACAAATTATTTCTTCATTTCATTCACAACATCGGAAGTAGATGGTTTCGTGGGCGGCATTTCGACATCAATGTCAATACTGGAACTGCTAATAGTACTAGTACTACAAGTAGCAGTAAAACTTGAGGTTGACGGCACTGGTGGTAGTATTTCTGATACTGAGCGTTCTGATTCAGAGGCAACAACAGTGGAATTATCACTCAAAATGCTTTCATTTACCAAAACACATTCGTTGTCGCTTGATGAGCCGTTTTCTTCGTCATTTTGCATAAATTTTTTTTTTACTTGCTTGGGACAGCCTTTACAAATTTTACTTAGATGTGCCTTCATCCTGGACGCATTTTTAAAGAACGTTTTACTGCAATACATGCACTGGTAAATATTGTTACCTTTAGAAATGCAATACTTCCAAACAATGTCTTTTGTTTTCCCCATTTTAAAACTCACTAACCATCGACACTATCAAAGAATCAAAAATATACTTTAAAAACTTACAAAATATACTTTACACAACATATACTGTATAAAAATCTACTCTTAAAACGCACTGCGGCACTCATGTGCTTGCACTGCTTGCTTTAACAAATTATACGATATTTTTGTCGAACGGGAATTCTCCGATGGGCTCGGGGCTTCCCCGCTTTCCAGGTGCCAGCCGTAGAAATCCAATGTTGCCAATAAATCGGAGAATCGTCGAGCTGGAGATATTCATATGTGTTTGTGAAAACTGTATTATTAGTATAGGGTTACAAAATATAAAAGATATAATAATAAACATTTGTTTTGAATCATTTAGAACAAGTTTTAAATATTTTTTAAAATATTTCCAATATTCTCAATATTTCCAATATTTCCGAGACAAGTTCGGAAATTTCCAATATTTCCATTTACAACACTATTAATTTGTTTATAACTTTTCTTTAAATTTTCCTACTGTGCGTTTCGAGAGAGAACACCTACATAATCCCTCAGTCGGTACTTACATCCTCATGATAATAATTAATTAAACTTTTTTTTTTGGAAAACATTCTTCAAAAAGGGCGGATATTTTTGAACTCTGACGAATTAGCGACGCTGAAAACTGAAATTTGGTTGGGAGACAGGTAATACCCAGAGGCTTCTCACTTTGTTCCAAAATATAGTACAGGGTGTTTCAAAAATGAAATAATTTGATTGAAAAAATGATAAAAGTATGTTTTTTAAATGAAACATCCTGTATTTTAACTGTGGACCAAAAAGCTTTTCAAATTGTCTATCTTTCTATGTGTAATGCTATACCTATCTCGAATAGTTTTCGACTTATGACCTTTTATTTAGCAAAATTAATTATTACAGAATTAGATATTTTTTGCTTATTTTTTTTACGAACTTTTAATAATTTTGTAAAATAAAAAAAAACTATTTGTATGTCGCCTTGTATGCTACATCTAGATTTTCTTAAGAAACCTTAAGCTTTTACGAATTGATTTGTGATGATAAAAATTGGGAACCCTTGCCTTATAGAATAAGGATAAGGAAACAAACGATGCTAAACAGCTATTCTACGTGCGATAGGCCTCGTCGAACGCTGAATTATAAGCAAAAACTTCGGGTTTATTTTAAATTGTAACCAATAAGCCGCCGACTGTCCATTTTTTCAGTAAACTCTGGAAACATCGCGTCGTCCCATAGCCACCACATACACTCAAAGACGATTATGCTATCAACTGTCATATTGACACAAGGTTCGGACTTTTCAACAGCTGTAAAATTCCATGACTTTCCCAGGTTTTCCAGGCAAATATTTCATCATACTCCGGGTCTGTTAAAAACAGTTTAGTATATTTTTACTTCTAATTTTTCCTACTATTATGTAGATTGCCATATATACACGGTGGGAAAAAAGAATGGAACACAGGATTTTATTTCAGATTTTTACAAATATATGAATATCTAGAAGCATCATTTACAATTATTTATTTACAATATTTTTATAACCACGTCTTTTTCGAAAAACGCTCGGACCCGTCGTAGATTTTTTTTTTAGTATTAAACAGTCGGGGCACATTTAAATAGAATACCTCAAATTTTGTTCGATTTTTGAATTCTACTTAAAATTCTGAATAGTTTTCATGCAACATACCCCATTTCGATCTTCAGCTGTTTCCAAGATATCACAATACAACCAAGATGGCAATGTTCATAGAAATAAATAGATGTCACCTAAATTAAAATCAAAGCAGCTACACAAGTGTAATACTGTGGTTTATTACCAGGTTACTACAATAAAGATAATAATTTTCCTTATTTTCTTCCCTATTAATTAATTCTCTGATAATCGCCATCGTGCCTAGATTTCGAAACCAGCTGAAGATCGAAATACGACATGACATGAAAAATTTTCAGAATTTCAAGTGAATCTCAGACATACACCGTTGGATATCTGTGCGCTGCAAAACGAAACGCCTGCTGAAGTCATGTCGATTTGGGAATCATCGCATTATGAATTCGTCATATCTATCCGTCTTCCTTATATTTTGAAATTCAAAAATTTATGAAAAAAATACAAAAATGCCAAATTTTGAGATGTAACTCTCTTCTTGAGGATGGTCGATTTGCCTTCTACTTTTGCGGCAAATTTTCATACTATTGAGAAACGAGTATAATTCATTTATCATTGTTACTATAAGAAAATCTTACTAATATTACATTAACATAAAACTTTAAATAGGCGTGAAAATCCTAGTTATAATTTTCATGCTGTGAGTGTCACGTTGATACATAAACAGCTATTTTACCTTGCTTTGCTTCTAGTATCCATTTTAGGTTGTCTTTTGGGGGGAAAAAATATTTAATTTAAATAAAAAAAAATGAAAATTTTACTCTACTGAAAATGCAAAATATCACTCACTTGAAAGACGGCTTGGCCGTATCCCTCCTCTTATTTCGACTTCTCGTTGTAGGTCTTTCGACTGGCGGAAGAACGACAACTCTTCCATCAGGCCGAATAATTTGTGTAGCCTCTCTAATAATGTCATTTTGTTGATTTTCCTAGATAACATAAAATAAACAATAAATATTTTTAAAATCTCCCGTAATAGGTTGTTAGTTCGCATAGTAAACTCTTTATAAAATATCATCTGGGGTTTTTACTCCGAATTCAGTTGCCCGGAGGTAAGAGTGTATAGTTCTAAATATATCGTTTCTTTTGACTGAGATAAAACCGCAGTTACTACTGTGACCATAAAGTACCATAAAATTTACATCTTTTTGGGCAGAGTAAAAGTACAAACTTTATTTACTTGTATCCTTAATTATTATACCAGTTTGAGTAGGTATAAATATTTAATAATATATAAATGGCAAATTGATTTCTATTAATTTTAATATTAAATTGGTTTTCAGACGAGTGAATTTTGTTATATCAATGTTGGTTTCACGGCGCGTAATTTTTTTTTTGTTGTATTAGTGTTAGAAGGTGGCGTCCATGGACTTGTGCTGAGAGTGCGGCATCTTGTAGTGTCACTTTCAGAAGAAAGTAGAATTTAAATCTTGTTTTAGTCTGTAGTCTAAATCCTAACATTGTAAATGTAAATGGCGACTATACAGGGTGTCTGTAAAAGGTCTTTACAAAAAACTACCACATATTCTTCAGACCACAATTAGCCGATTTAAGTAAACTTACCTTAGTACAAAGTTGCTTAGTTTGGGCACTAGACGGCGCTGTAGTGACAATCTTTAAATGATTTTTTCGATTAAATTTAAAACGGTCACGATTTGTACCAAGATTAGGAATTATGCAATGAGCCTTTTTAAATACTTTTAGAGCTAAGCTGTCACTTGATTATTTGGTAAAAAACTACTGAAAATTTCTCGAAAACCGTGAGAGAAATCGAGTCTTATCAAGAGGACCTTTTTTGTAGCAAATGATTGATTGAATTGGTTGATCTGAATTTTGTGCCGAAACCCCTCTTGTTCCATTGGCGTAAAAATCTGAAACAAACAATTAGTAAAAAAACCCAGGTTCTACGCCCATGGATTGATATTATTCAGAATTGTGCCGTGGGTTTTTTTGCCCCATAAAGCTATGCCATCGTACCAAATTTCGGCAAAATAGTATGAGCAGTTTTTGAATTAAACCAGAAAAACGACTTTAAAATTGTCACTTCAACGGTGTGTAGTGCCCAAACTAAGCAACTTTGTACTAAGGTAAGTTTACTTAAATCGTCTAATTGCGGTCTGAAGAATATGTGGTACGTTTTTGTAAAAACCTTTTACAGACAGTATATAATAACTTAATTTTTATTTTACATGAATAAATCTGTATTTCTTTAATTTTTATTCTTTTATTCTTTTATTCTTACTATGTCTCAAAATTCACATCAAAACCCACACACTCTGTATAATGTTTCTCTAGGACCCATAAGGAGTCATCAATTTAAATACACAATGTTATGGAATGTAATGGACTTGAGTGTCCAAAAGTCTAGAAACATGGGTAAACACCCCTAAAATTATCACACATGTGGCGATGCCGTAAACATTCGTGTTGCAATATTACCAAAAAGCGCGGGTTCCGACCTTCGGTCGTTCGCAACCATGGTCTGACACGATCGAACTTTCCCCCACGTCTCTCCCGCTTTCTCGATAACATTTAGCAGTTATTACTTAAAACGCAGATACAAAATCTAGCCGCGTCCTCTCGCTCACTACCGTAAAGTTCTGTTGTGTTGTAAAATAATTTGCTTCCATGCGCGTGTTATCTCGTTTGCAAAAAAGCAAAAAATATATTTTTGGTTATGGAAATTGTGGAAGGAATTGTTGAGATAAGAACTTAAAATTGTAGGATAATTTTTTTTCTTCTAGAGTTTGAACTGACGGGTAAAACTGACATCATCAACATGGCTGTCGACTGACGTCTATTCAGTATCGATCATGTGTTTGAAATGTCAGTAGTGCACGCGGCCTTTCTGACAAAGAGAAGGTAATTTTTTCGATTATTAACTAAAGATAAAAATAAAAAACAACCGACTGAGGATGCTATGCAAACCAATATTTACACTTTTAATGTACCATTGCGAAAAGTATGGTTATGTAATCATCTTTGTTCCTGGAACCTGTCAATGGAAATGAAGTCATCAAACACATAAACAGTTTAAAAAATGATAGTGCCCCGGGCATGGATAAACTGGATACCAGAATTATCAAAAAAACACATATGTACTTGATTTCCCCTCTTGTACATATAATTAATCTAATTTTCAGTAGTGGCGAAGTTCCAAAACAATTTAAAATTTCAATAGGTACACCAATTTACAAATCTGGAGATAAATCAAGTATAAATAATTATCGCCCGATTAGTTTGATTAATAATTTTGCCAAGGTGTTCGAGAAATGTCTTAAAGACAGGATCTTGAAATACTTTGATCTGAATAACATGCTCTCAAAGAATCAATACGGGTTTATTAACGGCGTTGGGACCTCTGACGCGCTGTATCAACTTACGAAGGAGGTAACTGATACGTTAGAGAGCAACGAAAAATGTATTTCTGTGTTTTTGGATTTGGCCAAGGCCTTTGACACGGTGCCTCATGACCTGCTTTTGGAGAAATTACATAAGCATGGTGTTAGGGGCGCCGCGTTGGAGGTATGTCAAAGCTACCTAAAGGATAGAAACCAGTTTGTTAAAATTGACAATATCTTGAGTGATCCTCTGGATGTTAAAATAGGCATACCACAAGGTACCGTACTGGGCCCAATTCTTTTCATTTTATACATAAACTCCTTAACTAAATTGAATTTAAATAATGGATCCATAATATCATATGCTGATGACACAGCTGCTATTTTTTCTGGAAAAACCTGGCATGAGGTAAAACATAATACAATTAATGGAATTTATAAAATAAAAAATTGGTTTGATACTTTTAAATTATCCCTCAACGTTAAGAAAACAAACTATATCGCCTTTTCCTTAAATGAGGCTAATCGCCCCGATTTTGAACATATTAAAATTGATAATTTGGATGACTTAATTAATGAAGTTCCATCGACAAGATATTTGGGAATAACTGTTGACAAACACTTAAAGTGGGACCAGCATGTTCTTCACTTGGCAAAAAGTGTAAGAAAGCTAATTTACAAGTTTTACATCCTAAGAGAAATCTTGGGTAAGAAACTTCTAATTGCAGTTTACAAAGCTATTGTCGAGTCCTTAATAAGGTATGCCATAGTTGTGTCGGGTGGTCTTTAGAATAATGCCCTAAAACCCTTAAATTTGGCACAAAATTATATTCTTAAGGTACTTTATATGAAACATAAACGTTTTTCAACACAACTTCTTTACACGGGGGAAGTTTTTAATGTTCGAGCTTTGTATGTCATTGAAGTATGTTCTTTTGTTTATAAAAATCATAAACTGAAAAATTACATTTTCCATCCGTATCATACTAGAGGCAAGGCTAATAGGAAAATTATCATACCAAATAGTAACACTAATGTTAATCTCACGTTTGTCAATTGTTTGGCGCCAAAAATCTTTAATCTTCTACCGTTACACATAAAAAATGTCACTAGAATTAGATTGTTTAAGATAAAATGTCGGAGATTTATTTTTGACAAAATGGAAGTCTTTATGTCACTTTTTTAGATGCTAACAGGTTTCCTGTTGTCTGTTTTTTGTATAGAGTTTGTTCTTGTTTTTTTTTTTTTATATCATTCCTGTTTTCTAAGCACATACAGATGTTCAGTCATCTAGGTGCTTTTTTCCGGTTTCTCCCTCTTTCTCTTTATTAATGATGTCTTAAAATAATTTAAGTAATTTCTAGTTTAAGATCCTTTGATTAAATTATATTATTGTAAACTTGACAATTGAATTTTGATATTTGTTGATAAAGAAAAGAAATAAAGTATTGTATTGTATTCTATTGTAATCTTACCGAAAAGGAACTATTTGAACTCTGCGACATTTGACTTATGTCCATCGCATCCTGCAAACTACTGGTATCCAGTACGCCCTCGTTGATTCCCTTATCGATAGCGTTTTGCAATTCGGTATTCGAAACCAACTGTTGAGCAACTTGATACAAAATGTCCTCGGAAATCATATCGTTGTTGATATTGTCCAAAATGGATTGATCCAGATCCAGACCTGACGCATCCAGATTGATTCCAGCGGGTTCTTCTACGTGACTAGTCATTTGAACGGGAGCGTCGGGTATGGCGATGGTATTAGTGGTATACGTTTTGGTATCTTCGTTCATTATAATTGCTCTAAAAATAATTAAAAGGCATAGAAATTAGATTCTTTGAACACATTGATCTACACTACAAGTATGATAGGATATACAATTTTCTTGGAGACTTGAAATTTCGGTAATAGTAGTAACTCATAGCAATACAACTTTCGTTATTGAAATTGGAACAAGAAATTCTTTATTATACAGGTGCGGTCGAAATTAAATTTTATACAATATTGACGGTGTTGCCAAATTTTACATTTTGCTTCCGTAGTTCCATTTCCTTGTTAAGTTACTAATAATAAAAAAAGAAGATATACTTCATTTTATTCAATATCTTTTAGAATTTTCGAGATAAATCAACTTTAGTCTTACTAAAACTTTGTTTTAAAATAAAGATTTTATTTAATACTGGAATAGGAATCTTATTTTTTAGTGTTATCCTTCAAATGTATAACTATTAAGAAGTAAACCCAAAGTCACCGTCTCACGAATTACACATATGTATTTTAGCGAAGTGCTAAAAAGCTTACATGTTTCGCCCAACTGGGCATTATCAGACCTAAAATTTTCAAAATTAAAATAAGAAAGAAGAGAAAACCACGAAATAATGTCACTAAATTACCTTAAAATGAACACCACAATACACACAACTGCATAAAAACAAACAGCTACATTTAAAAAATAAATAAAATATGGGCTCATACAGGAATATTGAAAGTTAAAATGTCAACATACTAAAAAACTGTTAAAAAATCTTACATCTTAAAAAATTAAACATTTAAAAAGGTGGTGAAAGGAAATGATTGCCTTCACCACATTTATAAATGTTAAATTTTTTTAAGATGAACAGCTTTTTAGATATTTTAACTTTGAATATTCCTTGATTTTAAGTGGGTATTAATGAGTCCATATTTTACTAATTTTTTAAATGTAGCTATTTGTTTTTATGCAATTGTTTGTATTGTGGTGTTGATTTTATTTTAAGGTAATTTAATGATGTTATTTTGTAGTTTTATCTTCTTTCCTATTTTAATTTTAAAATTTTTAGGTCTGATGATGCCCAGTTGGGCGAAACATGTAACCTTTTAGCACGTCGCTAAAATACATATACAGGGTGGCCAATTAGTGCCACAAAGCTCAATATCTCCTTTACCGCTAGGGATAGCGGAAAACTTTTTTCACGAAAGTTTGTGGCTTTTAAAATTATTTTCGACCATACAGGGTGCTCCAAAAGGGCGGTGTGATAAAAATTTCATATTTTTTAAATGGGACACTATGTATATTTACATATTTGAATTCACCGTAAAATTCTGTACATAACACCGTAATTATTTGTACACATTCTTGCAACGTTGCCAAATAGATTGGAAATTTCCTAAAATTTGTGCAAAAACATGGTTCAATGAAATGTGTAATATTTCTTAACTTATAATGATTTGAATTAAAAAAAAATTTAAGTCGGAAAGAGGAATGTTGACAGCAGTCCCCTATGATAACACATATTAATATTTTTATACAGAGTATTTTCTATGGATATGCCAACATTACGAACTTGGAACCTGAGTTTCGTAAGTTTTTTAAATGAAACACCCTGTATATGATTACTTTATCTTGTAGATATTTTAATCCTCCCTAATTTTTATTAAGGTCTTCCTATGCCTATATCTAGCAATCTTGGTCGTATTTCAATTTTTATTTAAACTCGAGCAAAAAAAAGTGGATGTATTTTACCATTGTCCTTTTTCTAGTCACCTATGACAAAATAAAAACAAAATGTTGTAAAAAAATTATTCATTCATACGGGTAGATACGACACAAAAATATTTTAGCGATTCAAGCTTGTGGACAATTTCTAAAGTAAATTATTACCTAATTATTTGTTCATATAGTAACCCCCAATACCTTGAACACATAATTCAATACGTTTTTCAAAAGAATGAGTCATGTTTCTAGACATTTGCCGAGTAATACTTTGAAAACAGTTGAAAATGTGTAGAAACATGACTCATTCTTTTAAAAAACCTATTGAATTATGTGTTCAAGTTAATGAGGGTCACTATAAGAACAAATAATTAGGTAATAATTGTCCACAAGCTTGAATCGCTAAAATTTTTTTGTGTCGTATCCTCCCGTACGAATAAATAATTTTTTTAAAATTACATTTTGTTTTTATTTTATTATAGGTGACTAGAAAAAGGACAACGGTAAAATACATCCACTTTTTTTGCTCGAGTTTAAATAAAAATTGAAATACCACCAAGATTGGTAGAGATAGGCATAGAAAGACTTTAATAAAAATTTGAGAGGATTAAAATATCTACAAGATAAGGTAACCATAACCATAACCGGTGTTTCATTTAAAAAACTTACGAAACTCAGGTTCCAAGTTCGTAATGTTGGCATATCCATAGAAAATACCCTGTATAAAAATATTGATATGTGTTATCATATCATAGGGGACTTCTGTCAACATGCCTCATTCCGACATAAAAATATTTTATTTCAAATTATTATAAGTTAAGAAATATTACACATTTCATTGAACCATGTTTTTGCACAAATTTTTGGAATTTTCCAATCTATTTGGCAACGTTACAAAAATGTGTACAAATAATTGTGCTATGTACAGAATTTTAGGGTGAATTCAAATATGTAAAAATATACAGTGTTCCATTTAAAAAAAAATGAAACTTTTATCACATCGCCCTTTTGGAGCACCCTGTAAGGTCGAAAATAATTTTAAAAGCTGCACCTCTTAACGCTTAATAACTTTCGTGAAAAAAATTTTCCGCTATCCCTAGCGGTAAAAGAGATATTGAGCTTTGTCGCACTAATTGGCCACCCTGTATGTAATTAGTGAGACCGTGACTTTTATCTTCAAATGTATCCTCTTTTTAAGGGAATAATGATTATTCTGTGTACATTGCATCACTATACACCATCTATAGATAATTTACTAATTTATCCATTTATAATACCTGATAAATTACCTGATATCCTCGGCACTAGGAATTTGTTCCTGGCTCTCGCTCGACTCACGAGAATGTTTCGAAGGCGAGTGATCGTGCTTCGAATGGCCATGCTCTTGTTTGAAACTAGTTCTGCTGGATTCAGACGTTCGACGTTCTGATCCTATATCGGATGCCCTTCTGACGTTTCCAGAATCAGCCGTTTTCCGGTCTAAGCTAGCTTCCGAGGATCTTCGTTCTTGACTATGTTCCATTTTATTCGACTTTTCATCCACGCTTTTGGAATGTTTCAGTTTTTCAATACTGTCTCTTCGTTCACCACTTTTGGATTCGGTACTATTATAAGGAAAACGCGATATTTAGAATTTTAAGGATATCCAGTATGAAGAGATAAATACAATTGAAACACCTTGCTTAAATATAACGGGCGGTGACGAAAATAGGTGTACCTTATTTTCGTCGTTATTATTAATTCAAACCGCCATTTATGGCTATTTTTCTTCAATTTCCATTCATCTTAGGATTCGCGGGTCTAAATATAAGTTATTTCCAAAACACCTTGTATAGTATAAAGAGAAATAGGAAAATTGTTTAGTTTTAAAGGCATAATTGGGACATTTTTTTTATTAACATTTTTTAAAAATAATACGACAATGGATTGGATTTTTAGCAATTTTTTTCAAATTTCACTCTGAATCAAATTATTATACCACAAAATATGAATAGTATTAAGATGGCATTCATATTTTGAAAGTTTATAATGTCGTGTTTCTAAAATTTGTATTTAAGGTTATTTATAATATTATATTTTTTATTGAAAGAATTCGTTTCCTCGGATAAAATAATAAACAAAATTAATAATTGAATCCACCGTACATACCTGGTTCTTTGATAATGCTTTTCTTTATCAGTCCTCTCCTTATCATCCAAACTATGTCGGTTGGATTTGATTGGCGCATGAAGGGCCTCGCCAACTGACTTAGAACGGGATTCGTGGGTTATTTTACCGGGCCTCGAAGATGTTGGCGTGTCCACCTTGGATTGTTGTTTTGGTGCAATTTTATTTGGTTCACCAGTCACCTTAAACAGTTTCGGGGTAGTAGGCGTAGCTTCAGGAGTGCCGGGTGTGGTAGGTTCTTTTCCTCCAACTTTTCGGATTATGTCAGGAGTGGCAAACAACATAAAATCTCCTAAAATAATAACTGTGTTATCTAAGTTATTTTACTTGTAGTGAATATTCTTAGCGATCCTTGAATGACGTAACAGGGTATTTAATCAAAAAAATTTTATTTAAAATTCATATGTACAACGGTTTCATTATTAAAAATTATTCAGGCTTAGATTTATTTATTTATAAACACAGTTGGCCTCATCTTTAAGACAGTTTAAATGTTTGTCCCTTGATTCCTCATCACATACTCTATACACATTAACAACAATTTCCCTAGATTAACTTGTTTAGGTTTCTTCATTTTAAATTGGAATTTCTTTCAATATCCATGATATTTCAGCTTATTACAAAAACGGCAATACTCGCATACTGACGTCCTCAGCAAAAACACCGCAAATGCCAGAAAATTGAGTTAAATGTTGTAATGGATTCAGAAAAGCCTATATTAGCTATTTAGGTAGAAAAAATACCGAGGACCTATCGGCGAACGTTAATCGGGGTCGGCGTATTGACATCTACCTGTTAAATCATCATAGCGACAGGTGACTAAGCATTGATGCCGACGGAAGAAAATTAAGGGCGATATGAATATTTAATTTTAATTCTAATGAAATAAAAAATCTCGACGTTTTAGTAAAGGTTTAGGGTAGTAATATTCAATTTGAAAATTAAAAAAATAAAGTATCAATAAATCACGATTTATCAGGCAATGTCTCAATAACCGGCAAATTTTTTGTCCGCGTTCTTTTCAACAATACAGATTCGTGAGGTGGACAATACATCATTCTACAAATTTATATCACCTCTTACATTAATCCAAAGCAAATTAAAAAAAATGGCAATGCGACATATTTACAGTCAACATGTTAAATAAACAATTTTTAAGTGCTAATGCTCGTTTCCGACATGTTAAGGGCCGATATTTGAACGTTGCTTTAAGTTAGGCCGTAGCTAAAGTAGCCTTAACGTCAAGGTAAAGCTTAAGGAAACTATTTTAAATTAATTTGAGGGTGGGTCAATTGACGCGTTAAGTCTAAGATTACCACGTCCTTAAAGATCTATTATTATATTATATTCCTTTAGATGAGAGTTAAACAGAACTCTAATATACTGTCAAGCTTGTGTTAAGGATGACTTAAGGTGACTTTGAAATATCGGACCTTAGTCTCGGAAATGAATTGTTTAAATCTCACCTGGAATGGGCTTGGGAGGTTCCTTCTTTTTCTTTGGAGGCTTTTTGTCTGGAGATTTGGGCTCTTCGGGCTTCACTTCCAACTGTTTTGTATCTGCTGAAGGTTCTTCAGCTTTGGTTTCAGATGGTTTCTCTGGTTCTTTATCGACAAGTTTGTCTTTATCGGTTTTCTTTTCTTTTTCTGCGACCTTCTGAATAATTAAAAATTTAAATCAACAAAATAGAACAGAAAAATTTCGATCACATATCGAATATAGATTGTATGTATATCTAGATAGACACCATCTCGAGTGTCATAAGAAGTCACCGATCTATTGTGGCAGAAAACAGTATAAGTTACTTCCAAACCGGATTAAGCAACTTTCGCCCTTAAAATTCAAAAGAGAACTAAATAAAATTCTGTTTCCAGAAACTTTTTACTTGGTGAACGAATATACCAACTATATAATAAATTTAAGTTTTGTCTAGAATCTCAAGATGTATAAAATTTGTTAAAAAAAATGCGGTGTTGCCATTTAAGAAAATAAGTATTTTTTAAATAACGCCCAATCTGGCAACAACGCGTTTATTTTTCCACACATTTTACTTAGTTGAACTAAGTCATAAAACTTGGCTTCGGGAACTATAAGTCCATCTTTTCAAATAAAAAAGTTTTTAAAAAATCACCCTGTATAATGAAAAATAAAGTGCTTACCAAGTCGAAGATCTTACATAAAAATTACTATAAAAGTATGCTTTGGTTCCAGAAACGAAAAAACGCTACTCAATATTTTAAGCTTCAGGAAAATTTATTAAAGTTTGAAAAATCGACTTTTAAGCTTCAAACTGTATAAGCAATCGAAAACTTACTTTCGGTTCAGCTTTCGATTTCGCAGCTTCGTCACCGTCTTCTTTAGTTGCTTTTTCTTTAGCAACCTTCTTGGCTTTCGTCTTCTTTGCACTTTTTGGGGTTCGTGGAGGAGCTTTTGCCGATTCGCTCAACCTCGTCGCCCTTTTTGATTCGGGTTTTACGGCTTTGTCGCCCTTTTTAGTTCTCTTTCCAGTAATTTCCTCATGAATATCAAAATCGGAGTCATTGTCGTCGTCTTCAAGCTTAAAATCTTCATCCTCGAATTCTAAAAACAACAATCCTTGCGTCTATTTCAATTGTTCACTACAATGTACAGTGTTGTGCGCGTTTCCGGAAAATCCAACACAAGGAAATAAATAAACGACAGTTTTGGAGCATCGTTATGTGAAATGCAATGAAAATGTACATAAGTGGAAAAATGTATTCTTACCTTCCTCGTCCTCTTCCTCTTCTTGAGACTCGTCTGACTCTTCTCCTTGTGCCGACTTCTCGTCCTCACTCGATTCCTCCTTCTTTATTACCTTATTTATAGGTGTTTTCCCTTTAGCTTGCTTCTTTTGAGGTGATTTAGGCCGAGTATGCAAAATCTAAAAAGGTAACATTATCTTCTCGATAGTTCGTCAGCACAACGCGCTCGCCGAATCAATTAAAACTGATCGTCTAAACCAGAAATTACGATTTGTTGCCGTTGCGTCACATTCCACTCCTATATCTTCATGTATTTTTATGACGATATAGGAGTGGAATGTCTGTCTGTCTCTGAGCCCTGTTGTATAGATAAGAGTAAACTCGGAATATTAACTTACTGGGGGATTGCAATGGTAGGAGTTACTTAAAACTTAGAGGGTGGAGGACAGTCAGTGTTGATGTGAGGCACAGAGTATCGGGTGAGAGGACATTATCTAGCGAGAGTAAAAATCTTTGTAAATAAACTAACATACACACAAGAACTAGCTAGAAATATTTGTTTGCCAATGCGTAGCAACTCTAAAATGTCAAATTTAATGTATATTATGTCCTTGTCTATTCAAATATTAAATATATGATTTGGTGTCAGCGCGCGCATATTTGTTATGCAGAAGACAATTATTCGTAAGATCTCTGCTGAATTCCTGTAAACTCATTCTTGTTAAGTTCATAAAATTTTAACCGTTCAGTCTTCTTTTGCTTGAAGCTATGGTATTTGTTAAACATCTTACTCATATTCTACATGGGGCTGCAGAAGTGGTGTTCATATTCCTAATTTTCGAATGTTCAGAAAAGCCCTCAGTATTTTTGAAAAACAATAACAGAGATTTTAATCAAATCAATAAAGTTATACCTCACCGTGAGCGGGTTTTACTTCTTGTGATATGGAATATTTTAGTTACAATTCTGTACCCCACAGCCAAACTGTCAATTTTTGCTAAAAAATTGTTATTTATGTCCATGGGAAATACTTTATAATGTTAAGTTGAGAGCATCCGGCGGGAAAAATATTTTTTTCCACTCCGTACCATTTAATCACGTATTATTAACCGATTTTCAGCTTGATAAATCATTTTTCTTAACCTCCTGCTAGAAATCATTATTATTTGCCTTCATTATTTACGTTGGTCAATAATACAAGCACATGGTAAAACAAACTTTTGAAAGCAGGCAACCCGATTACTGCAAATGATCATAATATGATAGCAAAAATTCTGTGAGACGAATCATAGGGTGTTTGACTGAAATGATTAATAGAGCTGACAATTCAAGTAGTAAAATTAATGACTACAGCAAGATTTTGTAAATGGCTTAGTACTGGAAAAAATAATACATTATTAACCACAGTTTAGCAAGCTATTATTGCCCCCAGGTCTTATATCACTTAAAGGAGGATTTTGTGACTTAAAATGGTTTGTCTCTGGGGTACAGAATTGATAGATACGTTTCATGTGAATGATGTCAAATAATAATTGTAACAATAATGCATTATTATAAGAAATTTAATAGAGAAGTGGAAAAACCAAAAATATATACTATAGAATCAATAAACTCTTTCAGACAAACATTACCTATCCAATATGGTGTAGATATAACTAATGTCTACGAATGGTAAAGAGTCACTGACACTTATTTAGCGGGGTTTCGTTAGCAACGCCGCTTAGACTGTAAATTTATTGAATTCTTCGAATGTTGATATACAATAAAATCAATCAAATTCAAAATAAAATAAAAAAATGAGATGGTGAACGCGCCACTAGGCGTACAACTTATGGGGGTGCGCAGTAAAAAGTTAAATTTTATGAGTGAAAAAATGGGTTAGTGCGCACAGTTTACCGGTTATATGTTTACAGGTTGGTCGTCGGTTGTCTTGCGCACAATGTTGTCGCTGTCATATAGGCAACCCCATCCGGTATTGGTGCCGGTGTGGTTGCCAACCTACGACGTGAATCAACGAGGACCGCCCAGAACCGAAATCAGGTAGGGATGTAACGATATTAAAAATCTACTGATACGTGGAGAATAGATATCAATATCAATATTAATTCTAAAAGTGGCCTTTCAGTGATGGCCACAAAGCCTTCTTTTATCATCTTCATTAAGGGCGAAGTACGGTCCTGTTCGCCCGTTAAGGTCAATAGTTTATCAGTCGGCATTGCGCATGACATCTGACGATCAGCTGTGTTCACATGCGCGAGGCCATAAATTTGCCACTTTTGTTTTTAAAGTTTGGCTATCCATAGATTTAGGTAGGTGGGCATAACTAAAATATCTGGTTGCATTTGTTTAATTTGTTAGCTGACTGCAGCGCGCCGTGTCCTACAGGGTGTTATGGAAACTACTTATTATATTTAAACCGGCAAATCCCGAGATGAAAATAAATTGAAGAAAAATAACCATAAAAGGCCCTTTGAATTATTCAGCAAAATATAAACTTTATATGAAATCTGAAAATTTACGTGGCCGCTACTGACGACGTTCGCAATCAATAGTTTATTGAGGCAGTCTCAAGTCTCAAAAGATGTCAACGCATTGTAGGCGGTGTTGTCATATTGCAACACAGAATTGTAAATGCACGTGTTCAGATTTTGACAACAAGACGTCTTTGACCCGCGTTATCACTTTTTTTCAAACTACAATTTTAAGGTACATACTCTCTTACCTTAGATCCTATTTTAAAATAATCCGTTTTATAATTAAAATTCATAAAAAAATAAATCACAAAAGTATGTTTTGCAATACAACCAACAGTAGATAATATCACACAAATTTGAAATCACATCACAACATTTATTATTATGAATTATTTCACAACAGAAAAAAAATCGGGTAATGTTACAACTAACAAAACGTTAAAAATTCGTATACATCAAGCACGTGGCACGTCATTCCAACACAAATCGAAACATACTGAAGCAACGATACTGAAGGTTAAACATATCAAAACGCGCGCTGCGATTATCCAAGCAAAGGCGAGACACGCGGTGTGATCTGGCATCACTGTAGTTTACTCTAGTGACCTACATTGTTGCTAACTGAAACCAGATGAGAGCATGTAGGCAAAAAGAGTTTTTACCTTAGTATTTAGATATTCGATTAAAAAAAAAGTATGTAGACTTTCTCTATGACACCCAAGGAGTCACCCATTTAAATATAATAAGTAATTTCCAAAACACCCTGTATACCTGGGGTTTTATCATAAACAATTTCATTCACCAACATTAAGAAATTAAAAATATATATTACCTTGGCTTTACCCTTAGGTTTTGCAGGAGGTTGGCATGCCTCAGCAGGAGTTTCTACTTTGTCTGTCGCGTTCCCTGCTTTATCTACGACACTAGCAGAAGAACTAGTTGAAAGTATAGCGGAACTAGCCGGCGCAGGAATAGTTATTGAGGAAATAATATTAATGGATTTATTGGACCTAGTAACGGCACGCGGAGAACCGCCGATAGCCGAAGATTCTGGTTCCTCATTTCCATGTAATATACTGAGTGTTTTAGCTAAAAATATAAAATAAATATGATTAATGATTAGTCAAATGTTTATAAAATATGTAAAATTTTTATTTAATTTCTAAACGATCCAAACATCAATATCGAATCACTCTACTATTAAGAATTTGACCGTATCATATACGAAAAAACAGAGTGTTCAACGCGCCAGAAATGTGAGTTTTCGATCTCAGGTTTTTAGTAATTTTATTGATGAAAAATATGGCATTGATGCCATATCATTACTAACAAGTTTCGTCGTTTTATTTCATCCATCGCAGCACTTGTTAAACAATATTGATCAATCAATATTCCATAATTATATACAAAGATAGGACGTTCATTCCTGAATCTCAAGTTTTGAGGTTCATTTATCATACAACAACAAACAAACCGCCATGACAGGTTGTAAAACCAAACTGCGCAAGTTTCGAACTAAAAATTCGCTTCTAGTCAGTGGATTACTCTACCGATCAGCAACCGATCCGTAATCAACAGTTTGGCCTCTGCGAACGTCGGATTTTTCATCAGCTGTTTGGGATTTGTCGTGTGCTTTTAAACAAATGCGCATGCGGTTTCTGACTGCTATGCGAACGAACCTATAAGCACAACGACTGACAACCGCCCATTTTAAAGAGTGCTTATTGATGCCAACCGCATGTCATTTAAAAACCTCTTTTAAAGAAAAATGGCACTCCAAGGAAAATATTACTTAAATATGACTTAATATTAATAGGCACTTGTTCCTTAAATTATTCTACACAGATTGGGACAAGGAATAATTAAAGATTCGTCTACAGTTTTTCCTAACCATAAACACAAACAAACATACCAAAAGCACTAATGATAAAGTACAGGGTATCCCCTTTACATGGAATATAAAACTTCAGTTTTAGTTGTTATTGTAGCCACCAGAGTATCTTGGTATAGTTGCAAAAACAGTACCTCTTCTCAACTAACTGTTAAGGGGGTCGTCTACCCAGAAATTTGAAAATCTCTGTTTTTTTTTTCACATAAATTTGATCTCTAGGGTTTCAAGAATATTTGTGCCAAAGGATTTTTTTCTTCTTCCATAATTAACGGAGATGGAGATACAGATGAAAAGGCAAGCGCTGCCGTGGTCCCGAGCGCTCTCAGGTACCTACCGCGCGGCCTCAGGTACCTACCGCGCGGCCGGCTGCTTCTTCTCCGCCCACTTCTATTGTCCGATGGACCTGACCGACTGACGGAGATTCCTGTATTGTAAACGGTTAGTTTCTTCTCGGCAGTCGACTATTTTCCATCTTTCCCTCCACGTGCTAAAATTTATTTATATACAAAATGATCAGATCCTCGGATTTTCAATATCGTTTTTCTCGAAACAATGTTTTTCCGGGAAACTCCGGCGATATCTCGGAAAGTTCCCAACGGATTCGGCTGAAATTTGGCACAAATCTTTAGTGTATGCATCGCTATAACCGGTACCTCAATGACTGTCGTAAAAAAAATATTTTTTGTTTACAAGCAAAAAACCTTTCAAAAAAACGAAGAAATCAATTTTTTTTTCAAAATTACGCCAAAGTCCGATTTTTTGTTCTTTTCTTTTGATTCTGGTAGGGGACATAGCTAAGAGTGTGCAGATACTGACTTTTCTGCTGCTTCCTTTTAGACACCTGAGTCGCCTACAATCACCGGAGTTCTGCAGCGTTGCCGATTTTTCGTATCCACCGTCTCAGGACCACAACTTCCGCAATTTTCAAAATTAAAAAAAAAGACACTCATACTTATGATATATGAATAAAGACGTGTACCAAAAGGCAACTTTGTACTACAAACTGTAGAATATAACGCTTGAAATGCGACCTATTGGGTAGACGACCCCCTTAAAATGACAATGTGGCTTCCTGCTTCATGACCCAAACAAGCTGCCCATATTCTCCATACATTATCAATTATTATTATACTAGCATGTGATTGCCAAGTTAACAATACATTGAGCAACTTAGTTCACCGTGAATATTTCAAATGAAATGTATTTCATGAATATTCGAAAAAATGCATAAAATATTATTTTAGTTATTGTACTCACTCAATTCATCATATTCCTCCTCGACAGGACTAACTCTCCTTGGTGATGTCAACGGCGTATAGTCGTGGTCTAGCTTTATGTTGTAGAGATTAACTGCCACAACATCCAAATCTTCCGATGATTCTCCAAGTATGACGTCTAAAAATATGGCATGCAATGTTAAATAAATGTAAAATTTTATGCCGAAGAGAAATAATGGTTTAATATACAGGGTCATTTAGAAATCTTTGTCGCGAGTTTTAATTTTTAAGTAATTATAATGAAATGTATATTTTTTCTATTTCTAAACACGAAATATTGCGGTGTTAAATTTGTCATGGCTCATCTACAGGGTGATTTAGGAAATTTTCACTTTTTAGAAAAATTGCCCCTAGTATTTCCGTTGCAGCATTAACTTATCAAAATGGGAAAAACTCATTGTGTCAAGAGATTTTTATGTAAAGTTCAGTTTCCCCTTAAAAAAAAATCGTTTTTGAGATATGTACTAACAAAAATAGTTTTTTTTTAAAATGGAACACCGGATACAGGGTGTCCCAGAATATGTGGGCAATCTCCCGGGTTCAGATAGAACACTTAAAAATAACAGGAGAAATTCTTATAAATTTTTCTTCCTATGGCCTACCATAAGGAGATAGGGACGGACGTCCCTGGAAATCGTTGTTTTTTAAATAATTTATTAAGTACTAGGTGTAATTTAATAATTTTTTAGTATAATGGTTAGTAGATGAGTCTCCTTAAAATTCGCACTTTTAAACACATTTGGCTTATTTAGATTGCCAGGGACGGACTAGACGTAACACAAAAATGCTTTTTTTCTTGTACACCTTGTATGATGAAGGAACGACAATAATATTTTTGGATACTCTAAACCTTAAACTGAAAAAATGTACTCTTGATCAATGTCGATAAAGTGAACTATTTTCGAAAAAAAAATATTTTTGTTCAACATGGTTTTTTGCATTAGTTGTTGTTTTATGTTAATAAAATTCCCTCATTGTTGATATGGTTTTTTTCACATATACCGATTTAAATAAGAATATTTATGGTAGTGTCTTGAAATTTGCGGTTTTTCTCCTTTGTCTTATTAGTTACTAACTTAGTAATAGAGTTTACGTATACTGAATATAAATCATATTGAACAAAAATATATTTTTTTTCGAAAACAGTTCATTTTATCGACATTGATCAAGAGTACCTTTTTTTCAGCTTAAGGTTTAGAGTATCCAAAAATATTAATATCGTTCCTTCATCATACAAGGTGTACAAAAAAAAGCATTTTTGTGTTACGTCTAGTCCGTCCCTGGCAAACTAAATAAGCCAAATGTGTTTAAAACGGCGAATTTTAAGGACTCATCTACAAATCATTATACTAAAAAAATACTAAATTACACCTAGTACTTAAAAAATTATTTAAAAAACAACGATTTCCAGGGACGTCCGTTATGTTCCCGTATCTCCGTAGGGGAGGCCCTAGGAAGAAAAATTTATAAGAACTTCTCCTGCTATTTTTATTGTATTTACGTATATTGTCCACATATTCTGGAACACCCTGTATATAATTTTTTAAATTAAGCATACCTTGGGTCTTACAAAAATGGATAGCTTGTTTATATTTATAATCAAAAATAACATAAAAATGCGATATTTTTAATAATTTACGTTCCTTATAACTGTAGGCCATGGAAAATAAATTAGATTACCTAAGTTTTTATAATAAAATTTCTGAACAATTCAAATTCAATCGGCAAATCGAGATATTTTCGGCAGTAACCAAAAATATTTAAATTTTGAATTAAATAAACTAAAATGCTTTTAATTATTCTTAACCATGGCCGTTCATGATAATTAAATTAATTAATAAAAGTGTGATATTTTGGCAGGTTTTATATAATCCAACTTAATAATTAGAATAGCTGTAACAAAATTTTGAATTTTGTTCTAATAAATTGACCATGGCCTACTATTATAAGTAAATAGTAGATTATTAAAAATATCGCATTCTTTCCTTCTTTTTGAATATAAATATATTGTAAAAAACATTTTTGTAAAGCACATAGTGTACTCAGTCAATTAAAGAAATAAAACATAGGGTATCCATTTCAAAAATTTCACTTTCGTTATTATCCCAAAAAATAAACTCTTCAGAGAAAACCTCGCTACGCCACTGAACTTTACGTAAAAATCTCTAACATGGTGAATTTTTATCTTTTTGAAAACTTAACGCGTAACGGAAACACGAGTGCCGAAAATTTTCAAAATCACCCTGTAGAGCCATGACAAATTTGACACCGGAATTTAAGCGACTACAGTTTGAATTCGAAATAGGTATGGAATTTTAGAATTCATTTAGTGACCATTTCTCTATTCTGGGAAGGAAAAATATGTTTACTGTTAAAATGAAAGTGTAATGTGTGAAATATTTTTTTGGTCTTATGTCAAAACCGTATTTTCTTGAGATATGTCACTTTGTAAGATCAATGACGTATGATGGATATTGATAAATGTGGGTATATTTTTTGTTATCATATCAATGTAAAAAAAGAAAATTTTAGATTATAAATATAACAAACCTTCTTCATTGACAATTTCCATATTATCAGGCATATAAGTTACATTATCTACAATAACATCAATACCCTTTGGATCGTGCTTATCAATGTGCATTATCTGGAGATTTGTTGGCCCAGACTTAGAACCTAGATTAAGAATAAACTAATTAATAACATAAGGAGTTAGTATACAGGGTGATTCACGGTCTATGGTAGGTTAGACGTATATGGAAAACGAGTGATTGGATCGTTTCAAAAATTTGACATCTTATGAAAGTATTTGGCGGGTGTTCGGGGAAAGTGGTATAAGTCGAAAAACACCGAAATTCTGCAAGTCACTTCAAATAATGCATATCTGTCGATAGAGAATACAGCGATAAGTCTATTTAATTTACAAAGCGTTTAATTACTTAGTGTCTTAAGGTACAAGTACGTAAGATAATTAGTGTTTAGGGAAAAGTGATATAAATCATTTTGTCTAGTGTTGTGATCGCTCGTGCGAGTACTCGGTTATTGAAATAACCGACATTGCCCGATTATTAAAAAAACTGCTCAAGTTATAAATTCAAGCGAAAATCGTCGCTTGTTACTTGTTACCTTTCACTCGATACCCGAGCTTCGCTTGACACCGACCGGAATGTGCTTGGTAGTGTGATCGCTCGAGGTAAAAAACTGCTTGTATATTCGACCAGTTTTTCGGCTCGATAGGAAAGCGACAAATCGAACGTTCGACGCTGCGCGCCACCCGAAATGTGCCGATTGGCGACGTTCGAGTTTGACGCTCAGAAGGCTGAGACATACGTAAAGACATACATCTTTATTAAAGACACATAAACAAGAAGGTGCATATAAAAAAGTATGCCAAACCATTAGTGGATTCATCGCGACATGCGTTTCGTTTATTGTAAATTTTTAAAAAATTAAAGGATATAATTTTTTTTTTAAATCAGAATCAACTATTCTTCCTTAATAAAAACTCTCGACTAAACTTCTAAAACTTACAAAAACAACCTCTGGTGTTTATCAACACATTCTTCTTAGTCATAAAAATTTGAAGTGATTAATCGCTCGAGTATCAAGTACTCGATTATTAAAATCATCCGTTTCTCCAACACTAATTTTGTCAGCAAAGATTAAATCAAATGGATCAGTGATATAAATAGACTTAACCAAAACCTATGTTGAAAATTCATTGGGAAATATGGTATATGTTTACATTCCTCTCTTTCCCCTATAATAAAAATAATTAAAATTTGTATAAGTCGCCTATTATACCGTTATTCCCTTTAGAAATAGTTGGACTAAAAATGAATAAGTTAACATTGCTCACTTTCCCCTAATAAAATGAACACAAATTAATTTTGACGCCAAATTGACTTGTTCCTCGATTCTTTGGGAATAAAAATCAAACTTGAGCGACATGTGACAAGATTCACATGATAGTGAAAACTACAAGAATTAAAAACGAGAGGCAAGAAAAACAAACGCATCAGATGCTTATGAAGTAAAATGTTGCTTTGGAAGATTCTTCAAAGGTTGTTTATAATTTTGATTTACCCACACCTGGTCTTCAAAGGACATATACAGGGTGATTCACGACGAGCTTGCATTAGAACTTTATGGAGAACTACTGAATATATGTTCCTGAAACTTTGGGAATTTGGGTTTATCGATATGCTCTCTTTAACTAAAATATTGACATGTTTCTGTCATTTCCGGTTATACCGGAAGTAGCTGCCTACTTTCGTTTTTTAAATACAACATGGTAATTTTTATTACACTTTTCGATTAAGCATTAAATACTAAGCACATTTTATAGAAAATGTTTTTGTCAGACTCTAATAGTTTTTGAGATATCTGGAATTTTTGTAATTATTTGGCAAATGCATGACGATGAAATAATCCATATAATTTTTTTACCTTAGCGCTTGGACTAAAAATTTTTTCTCACCGTATAGCTAGAAGATCATCAAGTCTCAAAAACATTTCAAATTCGGCATAAAATGTACAGGGTGGTCACAATTCAAGCCTCATTGTGAAAAAATTCAACCATTAAAAACTTTCTTATTTTAAATGGAACACCCTGTATATTTTTATTTAATTTGATGGCAAATTAGTTGTTCTTTATAAATAGTATTTACTGTCCTATACCTATATCAAAGCGTTTTCTCAAAAAATCCAATTTTATTCCGAAAATACTATTTGTTCAAGTGTGTTATGAAAACAATTATTGTACTTAGGGGCTGTATACTGATGTCTATACGGAGGAATAGTGATTGATTGCTTGAAAATACAACATTCTAAAGTGTTTTTTAATAATTTATAAATAAAATGCAGTTTATTGTTTTAAATTGTTTTAAATTTAATGGTTTAAATATTATTTTTTTAAAAAAAATAGCAAGGAAACAAGTTAATAAACTTTAAATTCTTTAATTAAAAATGTGTTTGAAAATTATACCTAATATCTTTTGATTATATTTTTAAAATATGTTCGAAATGATTGCCATTTACTTCCAAGCATTTATGTATTCTTTTCATCATGCTATTTCTTGTAGCATTCCTAATTTCTTGTGCAGTGAGAGATTGAAATGCTGCCTTCACCCTTTCAATTAGATTTTCCTTCGTGGTGATGGGACGCGCGTAAACTTTATCTTTAATGGTTCCCCAGATGAAAAAGTCCAGTGGAGTTAAGTCTGACGAACGAGCTGGCCAGTGGAAGGGACCTTGGTTTGCGATCCACTGGTCATGAAAAAGTCTGTTTAGGGCAGTCTTAACAACTTGGACGTTGTGTGCTGGAGCCCCATCGTTTTGGTACCATGCATTTATTCGCTCTTGGAGCGGCAAATCATCCAGACGTTCTTCTAACTGATCCTCAAGAATTGTCAAATAATTCTGACCATTTAAATTTTCGTCGTAAATGTGTAAGCAAAATATACGGTCATGTTTAATAGCACAATAAACATTAAATTGAAATGATTCCTGGTAACGTCCTATCCTGACAATATGGGGGTTTTCGTGAGCCCAATAATGGCTGTTGTGTCTGTTATGAAAACCATTACGAGTAAATTTGGCTTCATCACTCCATATTACAGAATTAGTAAATTGCTCATTTCCTTGGGTTTTGATTAGAAAAAACTTGCAAAGTTCTACTCGAGCTGGCAAATCTTGTGGTTTTAGATGCTGAACTTGGGCATATGAATATGGCCTCCAGCCATATTTTTTTAAAATTCTTTGTATACTGGAATACGAAACTCTTAATTGCATTGCAGCTTCACGAATTGAGTCTTTTGGGAAAGCGTAAAAATAGGCTAAAATGGTAACTTCAAATACCTCATTGTCCAGTATTGGTTTAATTCTTCGTACTTTGGCTTCAAATGATCCAAATTTTAAACAATTATTATTTAGTCTTCTAATAATATCAGGTGTGGGAATAGGCCTATTCGGATATTTATCCCGATATATTCGACAAGCTCTTAGCTTAATTTTACCACATTCAATGTAAACCGTAAATAAATTTAAAAAATCTTCACTTGAAAATCCGGAGCGTGACATTTTTTAGTAACAGAATAATTGACAGTTTGAAAATACGCCAAAAAATATCAGACAATTGTTTTTCTTGTCAAAGCACACTAGAAAATATTGCCGCCATTATTAATTTTCCTCTGTATAGACATCAGTACCCTAAGTACAATTGTTTTCAGAGCACACTTGAACAAATAGTATTTTCGGAATAAAATTGGATTTTTTGAGAAAACGCTTTGATATAGGTATAGGACAGTAAATACTATTTATAAAGAACAACTAATTTGCCATCAAATTAAATAAAAATATACAGGGTGTTCCATTTAAAATAAGAAAGTTTTTAATGGTTGAATTTTTTCGCAATGAGGCTTGAATTGTGACCACCCTGTACATTTTATGCCGAATTTGAAATGTTTTTGAGACTTGATGATCTTCTAGCTATTCGGTGAGCAAAAATGTTTAGTCCAAGCGCTAAGGTAAAAAAATTATATGGATTATTTCATCGTCATACATTTGCCAAATAATTACAAAAAGTCCAGATATCTCAAAAACTATTAGAGTCTGACAAAAACATTTTCTATAAAATGTGCTTAGTATTTAATGCTTAATCGAAAAATGTAATAAAAATTACCATGTTGTATTTAAAAAACGAAAGTAGGCAGCTACTTCCGGTATAACCGGAAATGACAGAAACATGTCAATATTTTAGTTAAAGAGAGCATATCGATAAACCTAAATCCCCAAAATTTCAGAAACATATATTCAGTAGTTCTCCATAAAGCTCTAATGCAAGCTCGTCGTGAATCACCCTGTATAGCATTTTTAACACGGCAGTTGTGGATTCATTTTAACATTGCACAGGAGAGATATCCGTGTCCCATTGAACATTCATGAGATTTGTAGAAATAAAAAGTCGTTTTTAGTTACGGAAATGTTCATAAAACACTTCTATGAGTTTTCTTCTTTACATAAAATTGTCTGCTATTTTTGAATCCGGTATCGACGCTGCCGAATTGTTTTTGATTCATGACGTACTGATATGATTAATAACACGAAAGGTTTTGATTTTAGAAAAAACGACTATTATACAGGGTGTTATGAAAATGACTTATTAAATTTAAATGGGTGACTCCTTGGGTGTCCTAGAGAAAGTCTACATACTGTCTTTTTAAGTTTATCTAAATACTAAGGTAAAAACCCTTTTTGCCTACATGCTGTCGCGCCGCTCCATCTGGTTTTAGTTAGCAACAATGTAGGTCACTAGAGTCAACTACAGAGATGCCAGATCACACCGCGGGTCTCGCCCTTGGTTGGATAACCGCAGCGCGTGTGTATCGATGTTTAACCATCAGTACCGTTGCTTCAGTATGTTTCGATACTCTGTGTTGGAACGACGTTGCCGAGGGTCCCATGTGTTTGATGTATAGGAATTTTAAACGTGTTAGTTGTAGTATTACCCGATTTTTTATCTGTTGTGAAATAATTCATAATAATGTGTGATACTATCTACTGTTGGTTCTGTTGCAAAATATACTTTTTGTGTTTTATTTTTTTATGGAATTTAATTATAAAAGGATTATTTTAAAATAAGATTGAAAGTAATAGAGTATGTACCTTAAAATTGTAGTTTTTTTTTCTAAAAAGTTTGAAAAAGAAGTGATAAATATGATACGATTTCCATAACACCCTGTATAAAAAAATTATAATATTTTCTTTCCTATAAAATTGCGTTATCAGTTTTTTTTTGTAATTTTTTATAACTTAGATATCATGGCCAACTTCAATTTTTTAAATATGGACCTGGATTTTTTAGTATTTCTTGCCTCAAATACAATGATGTATTACCCAATTCTATATACCTATATAGTTTCAGCATAAATTATACATCATCAGGAAATTTTCGACAATTTTCTCAGTATGGCCCCGATTTTTAAAAATAATGCATACATGATATTTTCATTTGATTCAGCTGTAATTGAGCTAAAATTTAAACTAGTAAAAGTGATATTGACCAGATTTCACAACAGAACAACAAAATAATTAAAAATAGGTACAAACATTCAACTGCATATAAAAAAATGGTGATAGAGATGGCCACGGAACCGGCCTGTCTTCATCTGCTAAACTATTTTTTGTGGGCAAATCGCCAGAACAAAGTATATTGCACCCCGTGTAATAATAATTACGAACTTCAGCAATGTTTAAAGGATGCCTTTCAAATAGTTATATCTATATTATGTATGGTATTGACAAAGAAAAAAAAACAACCGTTGTATTGAAAATCAAGGGGGTCTATTTCGAACTTACTGAAATTACATCACATAGGTAGCTGCTTTTTAAACAGTAAGCAGAAATTTAACATCAGGGTGCTGCCCTTCAGGCAGAGCTCACTGGTCTTTCAACAAGTTGAACACTGTACCCAAAGCTAAGGTTCATATTTTTGATAAATAAAAGATTATCGATAGCTTTAAGTTTAAACTCTCAACTTTCTTTACCTTGAATAATTAGGGGCATTTGTTTGCCAAATAAAATCTGAAATATAAACATGTCACTAGCGCAACTGTAATTAGACCTAGTAAAGTCATATAACTGTGACTATGATGAGTAAATAATCTTCTTTGCATGTCACAAATGAGTATCTTTTGCTTCCTCTTCAAATGATTATTGCACAAGGTGTAAAGTGAGCGAGTGACTAAAATTAGTCGATTAGAATAGTATTAAAATACTTACTTAAATAATTTTCTACTGTAGATCTATCTGGTGTAACAGTTCCATCTTCACCTACCAACAATAACAAGCTGTCACTTATCATGTCATCTGTAACATCCGTTACCTTAACAACGCTGTTAGCCATTTTAGTACACCTTTAAGTAGAAGGTACAGAAAAGCCCTAAAAATATATTATATTATTGTTTTTTTTTTAGTAAACAGCAAAAATAATCACTTCAACATGAAAATTTTTAAATGCAAGACATTTTCTTAGCTTGAATGCATATTTTTAAAGTAAATAATACAACGGTAAATATACCTAGGTCCTCACTGGAGTATAAATGGAAAAAAACAAATATAAATACTGGTAAAATATCGCTTTATTATTCCACAAATCAAAATACTAACTTCTGTACTTTTTAAATAACAAATAGAAACATTAAAATGTGGTTTTAAACCAAAAAATTGGTTGCTTCGTCAGGCATTTTGTGAGGCGAGGTGGCTCACAAATGTAATAGCTTGGTTACTAATCTACCACCACTCACGTTTGAATTCCAAGCACTTTCCACTCTTTGATATATTTAAATGCTACAGAAATCGTTTGTTTGATCAGTACTTCAAATTAGACCGAAATAATATGAAAAATATCGGTTTTGCTTTGGTAAATTATTGGTTCCTCCATTTTGTCGGAACAACGCGCTTCAATATGTCACAAAATCTGTCAATGTCAATTATCGAGCGAAGATGATAACAGACTACTGTTGCGTCACTTTCCTGGCACGAACCTAAAAGTTGGGGATATTAGACTTATAACTCCTCTGTACATTCGTGTCGACCACAGAGGAATGATAAGTAAATGTGGCACGTCATGCCTCGTGCTGGCTGCTGGTCGCCAGAGAGTGCAAATTTTGGAGCGGAATACAAACTGTAAATATCCATAAAATAACGTAAATAAAGATACCTAAACATGCACTATTTAACATTTTTCTTATAACTAAATTTCAACTTAAAATGTTGTATATGTCATAACATCTCTATCATCTATTGTTCGCAATTGCATGAACGTCGCTGTTGAGCAAGCGACTTAAATGGACCGTCGACGTTTAGATAGGCACACCTGTTTAAATTTACTCGCTTTCGCGCCAAACAAGATTTAGTTCGAGGTTAAGTAAACCAACAGCAAAACAAGTTCGTGTTTGATTTTTATAGAAAAAGAAAACAATTTAAATCATTAACCCTAAAGTGAAGAAAGAAATTTGGCTGAATAGAAAATGCCGTCAATTCCGGGTGCTCGTCTAAGTCAGCTCTCACAGAGACGGTCTCAGCTTCTGCCTAATCTGGAAGAATTTAAAAAAGCCATAATAGAATCGGGTGTTGTATTTAATATCAATTCTGATCATCCTCACTACTTGATCAAGGAGCAGGCTTTAGTTGTCAGAGACCTAACAAAATATTTGGAGACTGGAGAATCTCGAGATAAAATATCCAACTTTTTAATAGGCTTAAAGATATATTGCAAGAAGGAAAAACATTTTAAAAAGTTTTTGACCTCAACGCAATTTAAGTCATCTAACGACAGTAACAAAATTATACATCAGGATAGTCTTTTTTGGTAAGTACCTATAACAAGTTAATTGCAAAATTCATTAAGTATATATCATAAAATACTAATGTGCGGATAAATTACTTCCTAACCACCCGAAGATAACCTTATACTATAAGGGCGTATTTTTGAATTTTTGAACACTTGCACTTAAAATACTAATTGAGATTGAATGGTACTACCAAGGAAGGGAAGCCCTGTCCATTGATAGGATGTCACCACTTGCACACCGGTTTCGAACCCTCTTGTTCTCGCTCTTTCGATTGTTTATATCATAAAAGTTTGTGCATTCAAAGAGAAATATGAGACACGTGTGCTATCGTCAGCAAATCTAAATATCGGATTTTTAGTTTTCACATTAATATAGGAATTGCAGATGTTAAGTCAAGTTAGTAGCAAATAGCAATAGGTCATGTGGTAAAACATAATTGATAAATTTTGTTAGGTGAAAGAGAAGATAGAGATCACAACATTAAGTTGAAGAAAACATACTGTAAAAGAGGTAGCCGATAAGGTTATTAAAACTCAGAGTTGTTTTTAACAGTATTATTAATTATTCATAATGGTTTTTGACTGACGAGAACTTTTGCACACCTAAGTAAGTAATAACTGCTTACGAACAACACAAATTCTAACCTAACTTCAAGAGAAGTAACTTAGTTGCATGTGTGAACTAGATTTATCTGAGATATATATTTTGAAATAAATGCCGAATGACGGCATGGTCAAGAACTAACATGAACTTAGGTCAGACAAGTAGTTGTTCGTAAGCAGCTTATGTCGATTATTATTAAGTAATTCCATCGAAAAATGGCACCTATGTCATTTAATTTATGAAAAAGGGATGACTTAGCAATAGTACCGATTTTGCCTTCAACGAGACAAATTTTTTACAAGCGAAATTTTTTTACAAAGAATGATGAACTATGGCTTTTTGTTGAGAAATTAAAAATTAGGTCCATTTGTGGTATAGGTAACCCCATCCAGGGACATCCTGTATTATTCGGATTTTTTTTCATTAGTGTCGTTTTTGTACTAGAAAATATTTCATTTTTCATATCAGCTACAAAAAATATACTATAGTAGGGGAGAGAGTGGAGATTTGGGCCACTTTTAAAAAAAGGTGATGTAGTTTAAGCAAAATACAGTATTTATGAGATGTTTGCACTGCACTAATTACAATTAAATGTGAACAAACCCGAACAAACCCTGAACTCCAAGTTTTTTGCATTTTAAGAAAATGTGAGAATGGCCCATACCTCCCCAGGGGTAGGGACGGTCGGGCCAGGTTATCGGCCTAGTAATAAAATACATTAGTTCATATTCTTATCTTATCTTTGATTAAACATGTTTTATACCTAAATCTTGAATATATCGTTGGGATTGAATACTTAAGCATACTCAATCAAGTCTGTTCTTAATAGGTAAAACGTTAGTTAGGCAATAGATGAGAGTATAAATCTTAAAATTAACCTTATAAACAATTATTTATTTTTTCTTCCACAAATATCAATAAAAACATATTATCTCATATTATAATTAGCAAAAGTTACTTACTTCAAACATGATTGTAGTAGCAGATCTTGCGGTTCCAGGACAAAATTTAGGCTGTCGTAACCGCGCAACTATGTCTGCTCTGTCTACAATATGCAAGTCAAGAATATCAGGCTCTGTAAATTTATTAAGTTCCTTGTGCCTAAAAAAAATACTTCATACTCTTTGTTATTTAGTTCTTTTTCGATTCTGCCCACATAATGGATTTTTGACTTTAGAAGTTTGAAGACCATACCAAGACAAATTCCAAAATATCGTCATCACAAAGGTCTACAATATTATCTTCTTCTCCAAGTTCTAGATCAGAATCAAATGAGCCCATGAAAGAAATTTCAATACTGGTCCCCGAGGCACTACTAGGGGACTGTTGACGTTTCTTGGTCTTATTTTCCAAAGGCACAATTTTCTTTTTAGACTCGTCTATTTTTTAAATTATATATTTACTACCACAACCGAGCGGTGTGTGTTCAAGCCCAATCCTCCCCATATGTAGGATTTTAGCTTAAGTCTAAATATATTTTATATAGAGTTGAATATTTTTAATAAAAAATGGTTAAAAGTAATCTCTATAGATTGCTCTTCAAGATTAATACAAAATCTAACCAAAATATTAACGTACTCGCCACTAACCAGTCTTTATTTATCTACACTTTAAAAAACGCCAGTAAAAAGACCTACACTAAAAAAATCTAACGTGAAATCGCTGGAATTTCGCTTTAATAACAGAAAGACGGATTGCCCGCCCTCTATATCTTTTATTTATATTAATTTAAAATTCAAAATAACCGCGGAATTTGAACTGTCCCAACGCTCTCCGCGGCTCAATCCTCCACTCTCTATGCTCTCCTGATATATTTTTCAATGCCACTAATCACCAATATGTGACTGTGACTGTGACTATGTTACCAAAGACCAAATTGTATATTTGCAGAGGATCGTTTCAAATTCCTATTCCTTCCAGCGCAAGCCGCGACCCTTTACGCGACACATTGACTGACCCCGAGCGGAGCCCATATACAGGGTGTTATGGAAATGGCTTATTATATTGAAACTCCTTTGGTGCCCTAACCTAGAAATAGCCTACATATATTTTTTTTTATCTAGTGTGTAAATACTTGGGTTAAAACCCCTTTACCCCACGTGCAGTTCAGCTGTTTTCAGTTAACAAGTGTATGGTGGTCAGTAGGGTAACAGCGATGCCAGATCACAACGCGGGCCTTGTTGGAATCCGTTGCTCAAACGGGGCTCGGTCGGTCATTCTTCAGTCTGTTTTTATGTGCTAAAGGGAAATGTCTTTTCTATGAAATCCCACGTCTTTGTATACGAATTTTAAACGTTAAGGTATTTCTGGCAAATTAATGAAGTGTTAAATTCACCAGTGGTAGCATCACCCTTTTTTTTGGGTTGTGAAATAATTTATAATAATAAATGTTGTAATTTCAAATTTATGTGATATTACTAGTGGCTGTGATGCAAAACATACTACATTTTTCGCCGAAATTTCAAATTGTGGAAAATTATTCAAAAAGGTATGAAAGTTTTAAAATTATAGTTTCTACGTGGTTTTACGGGTTTGACATGAGGTGGAATGCTCGCTTACTAATAGAAAGTGCCATTTATGGTTATTGTTAATCAATTTATTTTCATTTCAGGATTTGCGGGTTTAAATAAAATACTCATATGCACACCATATACACGGTGTAACAAATTCGTTCTTCGCCATTAGGATTTTGGCAACGGTAAGAGATAGGAAGTCGGTTAAATTGGGGCAAAGTTGTGTAATTGTGAGTCCAATAATATACCGCAAAAAAAAGAAACAAATATAGTGACTTTCTAAATATGCGTTTCGGTTTTTAATTTTTCCAGACTTCGTTCGAAGAGATGTAAAAAATAAATTTCACTTCCTCATTGCTACTTTTCATTTTCATATTTTTAATGCAACGTTTTGGCTTTGGCTCTCCATCATCAACTTAATTTATTTAAATACGGGCCTGGATTTTATTGTTTAAATTATGACAGAGGAACTAAATCTACGTTCAGCGGTACTCAAGACATACTAGTTTTCATAGTTTTGGTTCCTAAATTGATCTTCATTAAAATACCCCTAATATGTTCCTGTAATTTATTTTTGTTTCAAAAAATTCGCTTTAATTCGAAGCTGTAAAACTTAATGCCTTCTTTAAAAAGTGCTGGCTTTAAGAATCAAATTTTATTTGTATTAAGAAAATTACTTAAGGTACCTACCTACACTATAGTAAAATATTTCAGCAAAATACTAGGGGTATTTTAATGAAGATGGTCAATTTAAGGAACGAAACGTCGGCAAACCATAAGTGTTGTATACCGCTGAACGTAGATTTAGCTCGCATTTCATAATTTAAACAAAAAATCCAGGCCCGTATTTAATAAAATTAATTTGATGATGGTGACCCAAAGTCGCAACGTCACATTAAAGTTCCGATAATGTGAAGAATAAGAAGTAGCAATGAGGAAGTGAAATTTTGGACATCGAACTTCGAACAAAGTCAGGAAAAAATAAAAACCGAAACACAAAATTTTAAATTTTTACAAATATTTTGAAAGCCCCTGTATTTATTTTTTTATGGCATATTATTTGGCCCATAATTACGCAACTTTGCCCCAATCAACCCGTCTTCGTATCTTTTACCGTTTCCGAAATCCTAATATTGAAGTACGAATTAATTATACCCTGTATACTTAGAGACTGACGAACAAAATCGCTCTAGAACGTAATTTGTAAAGAAATGCCTTCGAACACCCAATTCCGCGTTGCAATCGGCAACCTCCGTAGTTTGTGAGTTCAGACTATCCCCGAAGTGTGAGGCTGTGTGCAACATATAAACATATATAGAAACGACACATATTAATTGTGTGTCACGCTGTCGCCGTATTTTGCTCTTAAATTTTATATCTCTCATTGGCTTCTCAATCAAATATATATTCAGTCCAGTAATTGCTCTTTCTTTTCTCAAACGCCAACAGTATGTGTCGTTCTACCATGACCGTTTCATTCAACAAATAGTATGTAAGTGGTCTTTTCACTCCCTTGTCATAGTACGGCAGCCCGTTACCAAAATGTCCTGTTCTCACGCCATCATCTAGTCAATGACTAATCGCAAAAATAAGAAAGCTTTTTGTTACTACACCTTGTCCGTTCTTGATGAAATCATATTAAAAAAAAAAAAAAAAAAAAGAAAAAAAAAAGTGAATTCATCGATAACGGACGTTTTGAGTGTTGCAAAAATTCAATAGTTTAAATAAAAGATGTAAAGAAAAGGGGTATCAAAAAGTTACAGCGCCCGGGTCAATTTTTTTTAAATTGTCGATAACACTCTAAAAAATAGTAAATCGATTCGAACGGATATTTTCCGTGTTGCGCCGGATCTCGTATCTATATTGCATTATTATTGATACACGTGCTGTGTTGACTGAAAACGGTTTTGCTAAAAAGTACGTGTGTAAAAATGTCAGTTCATATTTTTTCCCCATTTTCCGAACCACAATACACGATTTCTGCTTGAAAACGGACGACGCGCGATAACGCGAACAGCGTTAAAAAAATGACATACCTAAGATCCAACACTGCGGTTGTGCGTCGATGAAAATGTCCGTTCTCATTTTTTTCCGGTCAAGAATAACGAAAAATAACATCCGACAAAAAAAACGGACGCGGCGTGATAAGTTGAATTCTCCGCTGTAAACAAATTTCGATTTTTCCCAAACCAAAACTATTCACCGCACGGAAAATGTCAGTTACTATTTTCATTTCCTCAAAAATCTCACTCTGAGTCAAAAAATAAAAGAACGGACGAGGCGCGATAACTATTACGACCACTTTTTTACATCTGTAAAGTGATTTCGCAACGTTGCCAATGTCCATTCTTGTTAATTTCCTTCTCAAGTCCTTTTTAAATCACCAAAAAAACTCTAAAAACTTTAGGTCGTGATCAGTCTGAAATCCTGGTCACGGGCTGCCGTACTATCATATATATTTTGTATTGGTTAAAATATGGTTTTATTCCGACGAGTCGTTGAATGGATGAGTCGATGGATTTCATGTAATTTTTAATATATAGGTTTCAGGTATTGTATGAAATGGAAGCATTTTACATTGGGTTTGCAGTACTTACATTAATCCTACCTAGCATTAATAATGAAAATTTGTTATTTTTTTTTCAGCTTGTTACTGAAAGTCTATCTTCTCCAAGATGATGTCATTGATATATTGCTGGAAGGAGTAACAGCTATAGCGATGGAAGAGTCTGAAGATACTTCGTGGTTAAGAACTCTGCTAAAACCCCTCAGATGTATCCCTAGTATTAAAAATGGAGAAGCATTAGCAAAAAAGCTGTTAGATATATTAGAAATATCAACATTTCCCTGTAAGCTTGAACTATTGGATGCTATTCCCGAGATAATACCGGATAGCGAATGCGATGCAACAGCCAAACAATTAACTAAATTACTCGATGAGAATGATGAACTATCTGGTGCTATTGTGGATTGTTTGAACGCATTAAATTTAGAAGCTAATACAAGAGCTCAAGTTCAGGATAGGATTTTAGCTAAGATATTAGCTGGTACTAACTTAAAAATTTTTCCTATTCTTCTCCAGTTTTTGATGAGCGATTATAAATCTCAAAATTTGTCATCTACTTTATTAAAGATTAGAAATGCACTGGATAACATTATGGCAGGAGGTAGTGGCAAGGAAAGGGAATCGTCCAAAATTTTAATATTTCATCATCTTCAGAAGTTTGTAATATCTCAAAAACCCCTAGCAGAAGCCTGGTTAACTACAATTTCAAACATACAAGTACATACTGATCATAAACCCGTGGATTTCCTAATCATGTTTATGCTTCATCATACGTCTGAAATTAGGAAAAGGGTTATACAAGCAATATTTAGAAAGCGGGTAAGCATGGGTCTTTTTAAGATAGCTTTACTCGAAAAAGCATTTGAGAAATATATGACCCAACAACTTCTAAAAGACTATATGAGCTCTATTATTGAAATTGGATGTTGTTTGCTTCGATTTGCCAAAGATGCCACTGTCGCTAAATTTGCCACTGCTTTGTTTGAAACTCTCTTCAATCATATTTATACTGGTGCGATATATCGCGGTGAAGTTCTGTCTAGTCTTATTTCACTGACAGGTTCTAACGATTTAAATACAATAAACACCGTGTTAAAGTTAATGTCTTCACTTGTTTCAATTGATTATCAGAAAGTACAAACACATATTCCTGTATTAATGCAATTACTTGAGAAGTTTGATACATTGGACCTTAAAGATGTTAAAATCTCGTTTGATATACTATGCTCTCTACTTTGTGGCAAAAATGCAAACGAATCATTATCAGGATTTAAAGACGAAATATACATAACAGTACGTAAAAAATTGTCATGCTCTGAAAGGACAGCCAAACATAGAGGAATAGTCAGCGCAGTTATAATGGCAAAACATATGGCATCAGTAGAATCAGATGACAGAGAAGAAAACTCACCTGCAGAAGCTGCTAGGAAATTGTTGGAACTTGTTGATAGCTGCGCTGGAGGAAGTCCAGAATTATTAGGTTTGTACTATGATCAGTTGGCATCCATACTTGCTAGCGAGCAATCTTTCGATAAGGAGTTCCTGCTCTGGCTTTGTGAGACGACTACAGAGGATTTTAATCGAATTTTTGTTACGGAAGTTGTCTCAGAAAGTACTAATGATTTAAACTTCTCTATGCAGTATGTCTTAAATTCCATGGACGAAGTAGACGACTTATTTGGAATCGATATCGCCGTGCATACTGTTCGTAACAAAAATGATAAAATTTTGCTATTAGCCCCATTTTTTCGACTATTACGTTTGGTACATTTGAGGCAGCACGATGGCGATCTTGAGACGATAGGTGCCTTAATTGGATGTGGTGTGATAATACCCGAAATTGATGATCCCAGTGGTCTAGATGTTGATCAAATTAGGCAAGTTGCTGATTGCTTATTTCATTGTGCTAACTGGTTTAGGGAACTTATCAGCGCCTTTGCTACCCAAAAATCCCAAGACTTTAAGAGAAAAGTAGTTAAAAGGCTGCAGAATCTAATTGAAGTAGAACGAAAATTGTTTTCTTTCTTGGAATGTGTACCGGAACATAATTTACCTCGCAGCTATTTCGATTCTGTATTGAATATCAGTAAGCAAGTCATTGTCAAAACTGATACAAAAACGAGTAAAAACCCAAAGAAACGCATTAAATCTACATCCATAGTTAATGACATTAACAATACTATAAACACACAAAAATCAACAAAGCCCACTTCTGCTTCCGCTTTAAAAAAGACATGTATTCAACACTATATTGATTTTAGAGAACTTGATACTGACATAGTCCGCTTGCTGAAATATCCTCTAAAACTTGGCGACGACACCGATATGGGATCTACACAGTCAATTACTTTAAATCTTGAACAAGTTAACTTTATTCTAAAAGATTTTATAAATAAATTAACCACTTTAACTCAAAATAAGGATATGGGGCTAACCCATTTAAGTGATGTTAATCCAGAACACCTCATTAGAGACTGCGTACTTATTTTGCCCTATATTAATAATTATTTAAAAGTTATCATTATTCAGATTGATAAACTTATAGAGAATACAGATGAACGACATGATATGCCTGAATTATTTACTGAAGAAGCTGAAGGAATTAAGACATGTTTTGGGTATATTCTACAGACCTTTTATTTAATTTTCCAATGGCCAGGGTTTCAGCATACGTCAAATGTAGATTTGCTAAGAAATTTACTTAAATCGATGAGGCCCGAAAGCAGTCAAACTTTAAATTCAGCGAATCGGCTGATTGTTGAGTTTATTGAGAGGTTAAGTTATCTTGTCAAGGAGTGTCTTAATTTATACCACGCCGTTAGTCTTATTAAGACCATGGAGGTACTGCACAGTGCTACGGTACACAGTAATGACTTGCAAAAGAAAATTACAGTCACCAGCCAGCAATTATTGTCTAAACGGTGGTATAATTCTAATGGTGATTTAGAATATGGTAAGGATTGTAATCAGAATATAAACGTTCTTGTTCAAGCCTATTTAAGTAATGCCAACACAAAAAATCTCTCTGAGATAGTTGAAACTGCAAAAGCCCACGTTAGTTCGCTTAGAGCAAAACAAGACTGTTTGCAAATGTTGCCTGCAATTGACAAGCAAAATTTTCACGTATTTTATCTGGGTTTATGTAACGCTCTACTGAACAGAGTTAAAACAGAAACGGAAGCGTTAACTCACAATCAGCACCTAATTTTATGGTATACCACGGGCCTTACCATGGCGAGCTTGATAGATATTGTTAAGGATCAGCAAAACCGAAGTAATTTGGCATGTTTCTTCAAAAAATCAATCGGGATTTTAAAAATTTTTCTTACGCAGGGAGTACCTATACTGGAAATAATGCTTAAAAGTAAATGCGACCAAGTACTTCAAATATTTAGAACTATCCAAACCACTACAAGATTTCTGCATAATCTGTGTTGCCATTCAAAAATAACTCAAGATGCCAGTTTAGTTGCTCATGTTCCGTCATTTAGACATACCTTAGAATCTCTAATTTATCGTGTTAAAGCTGCGTTAGTTGCAAATAATTGTTCCGCTGCCTTCTGGATGGGTAATCTCAGAAATAAGGATCTGGATGGAGAAGATATAAGGAGCCAGAGTACAGTAGTTTCCTCAACTGTAGACGAAAATGAAGAACATGACGAAAATGATCAACTTCCAAGTGATGATGACGACGATCAAATTATAAACAATGAAAACTCAAACGAAGATTCAGTTGAAAGCGAAGTTTGTTTCTAATTAGGTAAAGATTTTTATGCTGTTTTTGTTTTGTGTCATATTTGTTTTACGTTAATTGTATATTTTTTGCACGTAATACATATTGGTTGATTGAATGATATTGATTCTTATACGTTCTATTTTGAATATTAAGCGCTCTATTTTTTTAATAAAAAAAAATAGAAAATTCGGTATAGGATATACCTACTTATTTTATGCGATTAAAATTGTATCCCACTACTTAGATGGGTTAGACACTGACCCAAAACTATCGACATGCCACTCTAGCTAAGAAAAAAAATGACTATTTCGTCTAAATAGATTATATTGGCGAAAAAACGTTTGCGACATTTTGATCATTTTTAGCTTTTGCTAAATTAAAAATAAAAATAATTTCAACAAATAAAGCCCAGGAAAAATTAAATAATCACAAACACCCTTCAAACAACAATAATACATTTCAGGTGACGTACCTATCTCGCCAACAATATAAAATTTATCCGCCATGAAGTTAGCGTCATTATTATTGCCTGATCACTTTTTAGGAAAAATGCAACGATAAACGGAAACTCCCAAATGCAATTCGATCGAGTTTCGTAAGCGGTTTCTCACAACTCGAGCGTATTACGCAACGAACACTTATAAAGAGATGACTTCATCTATCCTACTGTTCAACTATCCTAATGTTCATCTGCCATACAACTCGAGTGTATTCGGGTGATGTTCGGTTAAGCTCGTATGACCTAATCCGTTGGAACGCCTTTTCCCTCTCTTTATATGCATTTTTATTGACATGCTGTGAATTATTATTGGATAGAGGATAGAGACTTAAAATATTGCTCTTAGCGTCGAACGATTGAATGGTTATGTCATATTTATTTTCATATTAGAACTGTAATATTTTTGGGATTTCCTGCACCCTATCTGACTACGCCATTAGTAGTAGTTATTTTATTATTGAAATTTTATTCTTACATAAGAAGAAAATTAATGTGTAATAATATTTATAGATGCCCTGGGGAAACAAGTGCAAACCCGCCCCGATCCACCTTTTGGAGACCATTTCCTATTGTATTTTAATTTGAAAAACAAAATTCGAACGCAAACCGGCCGACAGCTACTCTAAATATAAATAAAATAGAGAACTGTAACAAATATTTATTATTTCTATCCTAATGTTCATCTGTCCTACACTTGTTCATTGGCCAGCATGTCTATTCCAAAGAACAAATTTGGAATCATACTCGAACCCGAAACTTACACACTAAGGTTCGTTCCAACCACCCTAAAAATCGTACAATGTACGGTGACGCACATGCGTAGTAGTCGAAAGCCGTTCCAACCGGCTCAAGACGGTGTATCTGGCGATCCCGTTGGTGTTCCAACCAAATTTATGATCGTTCGCAAACCAGTTCCTGAATGGTGAAAACGACACATGGCCAAGAGCAGGAACCGTTTGTACCGACTTGCGCCGTAAGAATTTTAACAGTTATTTTAGTATTCGTGGCATTCATGCAGTTCTTGTATCCTTGTTTTGTATAGGAGTTGTTGCTTAACCCCTCTTTAATATTCGGATTATTTAATTTATTCTTATTAAAACGACAAAAGATAATACTCGGACTTAAAAGACGAAGAAATTAAGCAACAAAAGTAGGGTTATGATAATTAACTAATCTTCTTTCCTAGTCTTAAGAACTAATCAGACAGGCGATCAGGATCATCTGATATTTTCACAGAGAGGTCATAAAAACGTACCAACCTTGCGGCCCTTGTGCATCGGCAACAAACAGTGCAAAATTAACGCCTGCGCATAAAATCGATCCCAACAGATTGGTGACGGTTCTAGAACGATATAAAAATAGGGTGTTGGAACAAACCTTATACCAAATAATTTGTCCATAACGAGACACACACCAAACAACAAAGAAAGTATGCATTTTCCATTTGTTTGTCGACTTCCGCTCCCTCCGCGTCCTAAGGGTGGGTAGGGCAATTGCAGAAACGAAAATTCCCGGTTCAACACGAAGTGACGTGTGTTGAATTTAGGTATTGTTTGTGAAAAAAATAGTAATTCTTAACTCAATATGGTGAGACTGTGCCAAGTCTGCCTTAAACTTGATAAAAATATAGACTTTTGAGTCACGTCCGACGATTGTTTGTTTTTTCTAACCAAGATATAATACACCGATTAGCTGTCACAATGAAAACAGAAACAGAAGATAAAAAGAGATTGGGATTATACAGATAGAATCCCTGTCTCTTTTTTGTTGTTGTTTATTTTCGTAATATCAGTCATATTTCCACATCCTAATTTATCACAAATAAATAAACTTAAATCACATATACACAATGCAATTATATTTTATAATATAATTATATAATATATGCTGGGTTGCCCAGAAGTCTGGAATAAAATTAACATAGCCTTAACCTGTAACTTTTGAGGAAAATGCTCGGACACGTCAATTTATTTTTTATATATGCTCACATTTTGACGTTATTCGTTTGTTTTTTTATATACATTTGTCAAAAATATGACGACATCGATTTTTTTTTTAATAGAAACATACAGCTTGTGATACATCATTTGAAAGCTAATATCTCGTACAGTATGCTCATAAATTTTAGCGCGATTCTGTCAAGCTATTTCAAAATGGCGACTGTTAAAACTTTTAAAAAAATCATTGATGGTTTTTTTACCTTTCAAGGTAAGAAAAGAAATCTTTCGCGTTCTGACATTTGGTGACTTAACAATAGTTATGGTTTATTTGTTATTTATTTTGTTAAAAAAATTAAAAATATAACGAAGCAAAACACAACAAAAAGGTGGTTTAACGTGGCAATGTGGAAATGTCCGCCACCCTCTACTTGGCATGCTCAGACGGTAAAATCCGTCGACTGAATTCCGAATGGCTTCAGCCGGTATGTTATGTGTCTCCAATCTAATTTTGTATTTCAAATCTTCAATATTATTTGGCCTATTTTGGTAAACTTTTTCTTTTTAATATCCTATATATATAGAAAATAGTCTAGAGGCGTTAAGACTGGTGAACTCGGTGGCCATTCAATTGTACCACGTAGTCCAATCCAGCGACCTGGAAATATCTCATCTAAATATCTTCTCACATTGACACTAAAATGCTGGGGAGCACCATCTTGCTGAAACCAAATTGTTTCATTAGGTATATCTGGATCTACTTCGTTGGGAAAAATTACAGCTAGAGCAGGCATCAACTCGAAGGTTAAGAAATCCAGGTAGCGTTCAGCTGCGAGGTTTCCTTAAAAAAAGAATGGCCCCAAAATTCGGTTATTAATGATACCTACTACCTACCCATACATTTACTTTCTTAACTATTGTTAAGTCACAAAATGTGAAGATTTCTTACCTTGAATGGTACTTTTAACAGTGCCATTTTGAAATAGCTTGACAGAATCGCGCTAAAATTTATGAGCATACCGTACGAGATATTAGCTTTCAAATGATGTATCACAAACTGTATGTTTCTATTTAAAAAAAAAGATCGATGTCGTCATATCTTTGACAAATGTCTATAAAAAAACAAACGAATAACGTCAAAATGTGAGGATATGTACAAAACGAAATTGACGTGTCCGAGCGTTTTCCCCAAAAGTTACAGGTTAAGGCTATATTAATTTTATTCCGGACTTCTGGGCAACCCTGTATATAATATAACTAATAATAATAATTAGTTCTAGCTTGAATCGCCACAATTCTTTGTACCGTCCATTATAACATAAAATGGTTTTAAAATATGTCACTTTTAATTCATTACATTGGCCTTAAGTAACTTTTTTCTTTGACAAACCATTGGATAAAAAAATATATTCCTTCCTTGCATCGTTGGCAGAACCTGATGTATCTTCTATAATATAACATAATTAATAAAAGTTGTTCGGATTTAGATAACACTTAAAGGAAACCCTGTATACTACTGCCACATGTAATAAATTTATTATTATTGCGGCACAAGCCGTATAATAAAATATTAAGAATTCAATTGGTTTGGACCCAATAAACGGAAGTCACGTATTGAAAAATATACTTCCTATAACATATTTAGTTATTTAGTGCCGTTGTACCGATCATCCTCTTGATAGTTTGTTCTTTCCACGCTTAACAATTAATTCTTGTGAGAAAGGTTAGTATTTAGGCATATCACATTAATTATTTATTTTAATTCCATTTTGAGTTAAATTACCTGTTTAATTAACAAAATATGTTATTTCTGTTATTTTCGCATTTTACTATGGTACCTATATGTATATATTTCGTTATATTATGCTTTTCAGCAACTAATTCAATAATTGTCGTTATATACAGGGTGATAATTTCTATCTTATTTGTACACGTCACTGTGATGCATGTTATTACGGAACTAAACACAACAAAAACGAGACGGTGACTCTATCTGTAGAATCCTCACCTCTTTTTATCTTCTGTCTCTTTCTGTTTTCATTCTAACAGGTAACCGGTTTCATATGTCTTTGTTAGGAAAAACGAACACTCGGGTGTGGTAACATAATGATGTCTTTTTTTAAATGGGACACCCAGTATGTTATTGCATATTTAGGTTCGTATTAGTGTCCTTTATAATTGCCTAAAGTTTTATTTCATTTGGTTATGTAGTTTAAGAGTAATAAATAAAAAATAAAAAAAAAGTTTTGGAGTCAAAAAAACTACCTACAATAACTTTTTTAACCAAGGCATTGAGTAGAATTTAAGACGAGAGGTCTAGAGATACTGTGAATATAATAACGTTTATTTATACAGGGTGTTCATAATTAGGTTTCAAACACGACACATTTCAAAATAATTTTTCTCCAGATTTTCAAATGGCTTTTGGATGTAAAATTCATAAGCATTATTTTTTTTTTGTAATGGAAGCATATAAGTTATATCTAGTCGTTCGCGAAATAATTATTGCTTTCATAAATAATGTTGTTTAAATACAGTTTTCATTATGAAAATTAAGCATAGGCGACTAGATTAATAATTATAAACTACAGTTAGTGTTCAAAATGCCTACCATGTTGATCTAAGCATAATTTAATACGCTCTTCAAATGATCTATTTACATTCCTCAACATTTCAGATGAAATACTAGCAAGGCGGCTATGCCTAAAAACAACGGTAGGCTTTGAAATAAAATAAGAATTCATTTGTTCATTATATGAACAAACCCGAGAACGACTAGAAATAACTTATATGCTTCCATTACAAAAAAAGAATGCTTATGAATTCTACATCCAATAGCCAAATAATGTTCCATTTGAAAATCTGGAGAAACATTATTTTGAAATGTGTCGTGTTTGAAACCTAATTATGTATAAATAAACGTTATTATATTCACAGTATCTCTAGACCTCTTGTCTTAAATTCTACTCAATGCCTTGGTTAAAAAAGTTATTTTAGGTAGTTTTTTTGAATTTTTTTCTAAGACTCCAAAACTTTTTTTTTTATTTTTAATTTATTACTCTTAAACTACATAACCAAATGAAATAAAACTTTAGGCAATTATAAAGGACACTAATACGATCCTAAATATGCAATAACATACTGGGTGTCCCATTTAAAAAATACAGCATTATGTTACCACACTTTTTTGGGCCACCATGTATATTGGAAAATATTTTCCTGAATTGCACCATATAATATAGTATAAATCGGCATATGGATGAAATTTCTAAGTTAATTAGTATAGGAGCTATGGAAGTCTGACACACTATTGCCATTGCATTTGCTCATTTTTACTATTTTGGTTGCGATGAAGGTAGCTCCCCGGGCTTGCAGTTTCGGACCTCGGGCCCATGGAGACTTTTGATCAGCATCGATTTTTGGATAATATCCCCGAGTATCAAAGTTTTTAACCGAGGGCCGATTCCCATATGTTCCGTGCGGGGTCCTTTAACCCACAAACACTGAAAAACAACACAGGCCCTTCCTATAAGGACTTGTAAAAAGTATGTTTCGAACGCTCGAATGTCTAATTAACAGAAAATTGTCTAATTAAAACAAAAATTATACTAACTTTCAGAGTTCTCCGATTGTTTTTCTGGAAAGTTGTTTACAATCCACCTATGAATGTGAATTGTTTATTCTTCAAAGACCGTGAACCAAAGTCGTGTCCCCCTTGATGTAAGATCCTTGAAAAACCCTCAAACGATGATAATATTGGAGAAAACTGGCTATATTGAGAAAGCCTCAAGGTTTAGGTTAGGGATTGATGACCTACCGATCGTTTAACATCAAATTTAACTGTTTTAATTTTAAACATAATAATATAGGGGCTTCCTTAAAAAAAAACATTGTTTGCTTTTTAAAAGTAACGAAAATAAATATAATTTTAACCTCCCCTGTATGATATCGATTTGATTTTTCTACGGGAATTGACTACATTGGGCTTTCTTAACCTATCACCAAAATTTCAACTTTCCATGAATTTTGACCATAAATTTGTGTTTAATTAAGGTCATGTTTTGTACATTATTAGATATGAATAATTTTTTTTATCTCGGAAATAGTAAGGGATATAAGAAAATATATTAGAACTAAAAGATGATTCTAAAAAAGTAATAATATATGGGGTGTTCCATATAATATTGCAAAATTAGAAATTAAGAGAATCAGTCTACAACGTGTCCAAGATAAGGAGGGCCAGTACCGGGATCTCGGAAACCGTAACAGATACGAAGTCGGTTAAATGGAGGTAAAGTTGCGCATTTACGTGCCTAATAATATGCCGTTTAGAACGTTTTAAGATTCTGAGTAGTTCCGGAGGTATCCGGAAAAAACCGAAATTCTGAAAAATCGTTTTATTTTTTTTCCTGGGTTTTTTTGAGATCGACGAGTCGTCTTCGAAGGGCCATTATCAATTTTATTTTTTTAAATACGATCCTGTTTTTCTGATATTGGAATTTGAGAGCTTTTTTTCTTCCGAATGCAACGATGTATGACACATTGTGGTTTAATGACGTTTCGAGGGTTTTTTGAACAACATCATGAAATTTTGGGATATGGTACGGATATCTCCTAATTTTATAAATAATATCTCATAAGTAAGCTCTAAATTTTTTACTTATGTTGGACTAGCTCAATAAATAACAAATAATTTAATAAAAAACCAGAAATAAGTGAATAAAATACAGAAACATTTTGATTCGGGATTTAAAAGAAAAATAGGCGTTTGAAACAAAAAAATTAAGATGGTGACGCTTGACATTCCCATTGTGATCGTTTGAAAGCGTTTTAAGAGTTTTCCTATTTTCCAGAAAATATGGAACATAATTTTACAAATGCTGAAAAGTTTGATATTCTATCGCATGTTTTATTTTATCTCAAAAAAACTGTTATGTGGCAGTTAGAAGATGTTATTTGTGCTTAGAGAATAACGGAAATCATTTTGAACACCTGATTATGTAGTTCCTTACTTTTTTCGTTGTTTGTATTATTACTGTTGTGGTATGACTTTTGTTCACTTATTTGTGGTTTATTATTAAATTATTTGTTATTTATTGAACTAGTCCAACATAAGTAAAAAATTGATAGCTTACTTATGAGATATTATTTATAAAATTAGGAGAAATACAGGACCGTATCACAAAATTTCCTGATGTTGTTCAAAAAACCATCGAACCGTCATTAAACCACAATGTGTCATACATCGTTGCATTCGGAGGTAAAAAAGCTCTCAAGTTCTAATATCAGAAAAACAGGACCGTATTTAAAAAAAGAAAGTTGATAATGGCCCTTCGAAGACGACTCGTCGGATTACAAAACAATTAACGCTGTTAGAAAGAGCGGAAAAAGTGGCAATGTAAAAGTGCAATTTAGTTTAGAATTCGATCTCAAAAAAACCCAGGAAAACAATAAAACGAGTTTTCAGAATTTCGTTTTTTTCCGGATATCTCCGGAACTTCTCGGAATTTTAAAACTTTCTAAACGGCATATTATTAGGCACGTAAATGCGCAACTTTACCTCCATTTAACCGACTTCGTATCTCTTACGGTTTCCGAGATCCCTGTACTGGCCCTCCTTATCTTGGTTGTATAATTAGGACCTCACTTCAATGTAAGGTTTAACAACTGTGGCAGTTTCCTGAAAATTTTATAAAGATGATTAGGAAGGCTCCAAACGTAATTAAACGGTAACGTGTGGTACATACATCATTGAATTTATAATAAAAAATACTCAAAATTTGACATAAAACCAGAGCCGCATTAGAACAAATGAGGTTGGTGATGATAGCTTGAGAACGAAACGTCCTTTAAAACAAATTGTTGTGTATCTTTGGGTTTATTAAAAGTTGCTGTCAGAATGTTTTGCCAGTTTTGCTCTAACTTAACGAACAAACCCGGAAAAAAATTAAATTAAAAATCCAAAATTTCAGTTTTTTTTTAAAATAACTCGAAACTTAAACATCTTATCAAAACTTTTTATCTGGCATGTTGTTAGTGCTTAGACTGTGATACGATTTCCCCATGTAATCGAAACTGTATCTGTTACCATTAACAAGATCCCCATAAAAGGCCCTCCTTATCTTGGATACCCTGTATATAAATATTCTTAATCCATAACCGTAATTTGAAGAAAAAGTCAATGCAATGATGCTTTTGTGGCAATTTATGCTGAAAGTTACCTACCATGCCGCCGATTTACCTATTAACTGTGAGATAAGAGAGTTCAGATAATTTTAGTCGATATCTATAATATAAAGTTAATAATGAACCATGATTGTTTATTGGGATGTTAATTATCAAGTGCAATAAAGCCAGTGTGAATAGATTTTGCAAAAAATAAAGTATATTTTTGCACAGAAAATATCGGTTGACTATAAGGTAAATTAATGCCGGAAACGTGCTTGAGAACAAAAGAAATCGTCAAATCCAAGAACTTAAGAAGAATTTTTATATCCGTATTATGTATGTATATTCTAAGATATATGTGATATTCTGCTAACGAATATCGGTTTCTACCATTAAACCTAATCATTAATAAATAATCGTATTTTAGGTGAAAAGATAAAGTGACTGAATTTTCAACATGCACAAGTTTTTCGCGTAAGTAACCTTTTTTTATGTATGTACCTTACCTACCAGTGGCGTATATGGTAATTTATTTCGGAGGGGCTTCCATCGATAAATATAGTGATGCTTTCGCCTTTTCGTTTTTTATCAATATTTCGTTGCTTTTTAGTTTTATCCGAAAATACCCATTTTAGGGGATCGATTACCTAAAGTTTTAAAATTTCTGATTAAAAAATTAATTGAAGCAGGGAACGAAATTTGTACAAACTGACAAAATTTCGTTTCTTGCTTCCATTAATTTATTAATTAAAAAATTTCAACCCTAAACTTTAAACAATCATATACTAAAAGCAAATTCTAGTAAAATCGAGATTAATATTCCTAGCTAATTAATCTTTGAATAAGTTGGTTAAAACTTTAAATTGGATAAACGTTACTGTTACCTACTAAGACAAGATCATGCCAAAAGACCTTGGTATAGCAGCGTACTGAGTTTCAAGGAAACTTCACTATTATTAAAGAGGAATTATTCTTGGATTTACCTACAGCAGATAGCTCTGAAAATTTTTCAATTTTGTTCGTATTAATTTGTGCTCAGATCAACATGGTAGGCATTTTGAACATGTAGTTTATAATTATTAATCTAGTCGCCTATGCTTAATTTTCATAATAAAAACTGTATTTAAGCAACATAATTTATGAATTTGCAAATATTTCGAGAACGGTTGGAAATAACTTATATGCTTCCATTACAAAAAAACATTCATACGAATTCTACATCCAATAGCCAAATAATATACAGGGTGTTCCGTGAAAAAATAATTTTTTTTTGAAATTTGTCGTGTTTGAAACCTAATTATAAACATCCTGTATAAAATAGATAAACGCTATTATATTCACAGTATCTCTAGTACTCAGTACTTCTTGTATCTCTAGTATCTCAGTACCTCTAATCTTAAATTCCATCCAATGCCTTGGTTAAAAAATGTATTTTAGTTAGTTCTTTTGAATTTATTTCCAAGACTCCAAAACTTTTTTTTAGTTTTTAATTTATTACTCTTAAACTACACAACCAAATGAAATAAAACTATCATAGGCAATTATAAAGGACACTAATACGAACCTAATTATGTAATAAAATACTGGGTGTCCCATTTAAAAATGTATGTTACCACACATTTTTGCGCCACCCTGTATATTTAAAACTGTTTTCCTGAAATGCACCCTATAATACAGTATAAATCGGCATGTGAATGAAATTCCTAAGTTAATTCGTATAGGAGCTATGGAAAAAAATTTATGCCGTTGCGGACATATGTTCATATCAACTTTTCTTTATAAAATGACCTAAGGAATCACACCCTGAAATAATAGCACGTCATTAAGGAACACCCTCTATATGTAGGTACCGGGTGCACTGAGAGAAGATTTTTACTACCGTCTTACAAATTTTAACTACGATAGCAAAAATAAATACCTACATATAGGGGACAATACAAAACCTGTGGCGGTTCTTCCACAGGAGCACATGCGCACGTGCACCCCCAAAACAAAACGAATAAAAAATATTAATTTATATTCATTGAATATTATTTATCGTATAAAGTCCCTAATATTTTATCGTATCGTCAAACTAAAAAAGTCCGACCCTCCCTAATATTTTATCATCCCGTCAAACCAAACTGTATAGATCCGGCAAACGTGCCTCGGTGGTAACAGGTGACCGGTGGCAGCGGGGGATAACGGGGCTATGGCGATTTAACATGGAAAAGGCGCACAGTTTTTGTGTGCACCGCGGCGCTGTTGTCTGTTCGTGCATCTAGTTAGAAATTGGAGCGTGTATGTTTTAATATTTTAATATTATATATTTATTAAGTTAAAATGAATAGTTGCCGGTGGAGTATTTAAGAAATAACTTTAGCTCTTTGAGTTGGAAGCAAAAAATTGCGGAACACCTAAACCTGAAATTTATTTAACCCAGACCACAAAGAGTAAATCTAGGGACTTTATTAGAAAGTTTAAAAAAAAATTATAGAGGGTATTCCAAACTTAATGAGGCTGTTATTGATCAATTTTCTACAATTAAGAACCGAAGAATGTACTTTACGTTTAAGCACTATTGTGTACGGTCGATAAATGTTGTGTATTTCGATAAATGATACTCGATATGATTTTAAACCATTTTATTTAAGGATTTAAACTGAAAATATGAAGAATGTCAACTTGTCAGTCTCGTGACTCGATTCGTTCTCGTCATAAAACAGTTTACTATTGTTCTCGTCTTGGTTGCGCCTAATGACGTAGTCCGTAGATGACGTAGTGGTATTAGACATCATTCGGTTTTCTTGATAACTCGTAGATGGCGGTAGTAGTATTGGACATCATTCGGTTTTCTTGATAACTCGTAGATGGCGGTAGTAGTATTGGACATCATTCGGTTTTCTTGATAGCTCGTGGATGGCTTTAGTAGTATTAGTAGTGGACTATATAAATATTGTTACGACAAGAAAACCTTTCTTATTTTCCAAAAGTTTTATTTCTCTGTGTAAAATTAAAAAATAAATAAAAATATGTTTTACCTAACGCATTTTCTTATTACTTTTTTTCTTCCTACATTTAAAACGCCTAGAAAAATTTCACCATACTTGTGAACCCCCCTAACATAGATCACGATCCGCCACTGTATAAAACATAGCTGTGTGTTACTAACATATATTATTAACATATTTTTTCATGTTTTCTTAAAAATTTCAAATGAAATGGCGTTTCACATGGTTAAAAAGAGTGCCAGATTCAGAGTTGATATCTTATCTGTAGCCGCAGTCGGCCTAAAATGAAAAATGGTCAAGTCCAAATTAGCGATTTTTGCGGACTCTGATAGACAGCGGCCGAAGCTATTCTTGGTTTATGAAAATTGCCACTAGATATCGCCAAAAATATTAATATGAAATCTGCATGCCCCACAAAAGTACACAAATATTGCATAATTCCTATTAGTCAACATAGCGCCAAATGCTGTCTCGTGTATGTGAAACAACTTCGCAGTAAATTGGTGGTGTCTTATAAACATTTGTTAAAAATAACGCAAAGGTAAGCCTACAAGTGACTCATAGTTATATTAAATCGTTAATGGTTAAGGCCGTACTTTGTAGAGAAAGAAATTTATTAGCGACTGAAACTCCCGCGAGCTGGACATACTAGCGATATCACGACGTGGTGCAAAATATTCCTTGAACAGCGGCTCCACACTGAAATACAACAACCATCGAATTAGGCCAATCGGTGAATCTTCCGTCTCGGCATATTTCAAAGACAATGTTATTCTTCCCCTTACCTCACCGCCCGGCACGGCAGTTCGAATAAAATATAATTTCTTCTATTTAGCCCTTTCTTGAATACTCAAGGAAGGTCAGTGAGAGTTTTCGCGTTACCTACGTAACATAATGAGAAAATAGCTCTTACCATATCGAACAATCGAAAGTACATAATAATATTATTATATATATATATATGCTCAAGAACACTAAATATGTTTAAATTAAAACAATCCAAATACACAATATTACACAAACGATCAATAATTATTAAAATTATTATAAATTCAAATAAAAAGAATGACGCTGCAAAAATGGCCAAACAAAAGGCGATTTGTTGGAAAATATAGGCCGCATGCCGGTACTTCTACGGAAAGCTACCACGAAATCAGAGAACAATAGATAGAGGCTTTTTAAGGACTCTTCAAGCGCATATAACTACATTATTTTTTAACTTATTTAAAAATGTTAAATAAAAAATATTTATGATTTTCTGCGTGCGTCGATGAGTTTAGAAAATCGATATTTTCGTTTTGAATTTAAAAAAAAATAATTTTGCCAAGAAATTATACACAAACTACACAAAAATAGAAAATTTATTAAAATCGCACTAAAAATGATAAAGGATTGTTGGTTTTTTTGAAAAGGTGGTTTTAGACGAGTGGTAGATCAGCCTTAAAATCTTTGCTATGAAAATATCTGCCAAATGTGGCATAATATTACGGAATCCACCTGTAATTGGTTTCTATGTACTTAACCCTTTCGCTGCGGAGAGGTCTTCAACCTAACTCCAGTGCGTGATACTTTATAGTACTGTAGCATGGGAGCAGTTTGCAAAAATCCAAAATTTCCACAAGAAATACAATAATATCGAAATAATCAATGTTTACTCATGCTTATATAGGATAATAATAAATGTACTCGCATAAGTACTTTCACGCGCACTCGCAAAAGTATTTGCACACACAGTCGCATACCCGTAAGCATAAAAAACATTCATAGTAAATATACGCATATAAACACATACCGGCTGTTTCAGGAGGAACGATCCTATAACTTTTTTGTTGTTTAAATTACTGAAATAAAATTTGGTGGGTTTGTATGTTTTGCATTTTACGAAATGACCGACTCCATTTTGTAACTGCCGGTTTTTTTTTTTTATGATCAAACACAAGCACTTTAGGAAAAATCCTTTAGGGCAATCTGGGAGTGGTGCGTGTGCGCAAAAAGCGATTCACGTTGGTTTTGAATCGTTGGAGGTTATATTCGTTGGGAAAAACGACCTCGGGAAGGTCGTTCCACAAGGATGAAGTCCTCCAGATGAAAGAGTTCTTAAATATTGAAGTTCGAGGAGTACTAAGCTTAACCACATATGGATGGGCGGCAGTGGTTCGTCGTGTATTTCTGCTATTCGTCGCTCTGGGCGGAACCGGAAATGACCTTAACTTTTATTTTGTTAATAGAACACCCAGTATATTTTTGGCTATATCGATTCAGAACACCATTCCAATCAACGACCACACACTAAATAACTTTTCTTTTTATTTTTCATCTAGATTGCTATGACTCCCTAAAATGGTTTACTTTACTTCTAAGCCAATTTCTCGATAAAAATGCAATTTTCTAGTTTTATTGTGTTGTAAATTATGTACACACTTTTTAAATTTTTAAGAAGGCCTTTTCTTAGAAAATTCAACTTTTTCAAATGGAAACCTATTGGCTCACTCCGGCAACAAGATAGAGCACTTTCTCAAACAATTTGATAACACATACTCTTGTGTCAAGTTAAAAAAGGAGAGATAATTTATTTGCATTATAGCATGCACTTAGCCAAAATTATACTGGGTGTTCTATTTAAAAATCAAAAGTTGACGTCATTTCCGATTAAACCGGAAGTGGCAAAATTTAGTCCGACATGTCATAAAATGCAAATTAATATCACATACAAACCACCAAATTTTATTTCTGTAATTAAAAAAATAAAAAAGTTATCGTTCCTGCTGAAACACCCGGTATAACACACCCAAGTATAACTAACAATTAGTAACATGCACACTCTCGCACACGAACTCGCCCAACCTAACAGGTATGATTTCAATTCATACTAAATATCGGGCGATCGCACCAACGACACGGAAAATCAAGGTCCGAAAATTCCGACGTCCGCAACGAACGGGTACTATTTCTTTAGGCAATGTAAAAAACTGAAAAGTCAGGAAGAACAGGACATCCACTAACAATCTCAACAACAAATCTAAAGTTAAATAACAAAAGAAAAATAGTAGTTATTTTTTATCAAGCCGCCATTTTGTTTTGGGTATCCAATATACTGGGATCGTAAAGTACTCGATAGCACCTTTAAAACGACGTATCGCAAGACCTCACTTCCTATTCATTTTTTCTTATCAAGATGTTACTCCGCGGCCATTTTGAATTTGAGAACCATGAAATATACAAGAAAGAGTAGCTCTCTAATTCCTACTATACTATGTCAAGTTGCATTTATTTTCCTAAGACGATAAATGAAATAAAGGATAATAAAAAATAACAACTATGCAATTTTTTAAATGCCGCCATTTTGTTTTTGTTGGGCATACAGAAGTAATATTCTGGGATCGTAAAGTACTCGATAGTATCTTCAAAATGATGTACCGCAAGACCCCCCTTCCTATTTAATTTTCTTCCCTAAAATGGCGCCCATCCGCCATTTTGACAGTTAGTACTGTCATTATTCCTCCAAAATGAAGTTAACATTCCCCCATAACCAACACCCAAATTTAAAAAAAAAAAAATTAGCGGCTCAAAAGTTAATTTGCCGTTTCGACTATATACACATACTGTATATGTTAATATGCAAGTGGTTTTAGATCTAAAAGTTAAAAGTAAAACTAATAGTAACGCCTTATAAAATTAATACAGATATTATGTGGTTGGCACTGACAATACAAAAAAACACAATTTAGCCCTATTTTCTAACCTATATATTTTTCTCAGTGTAGCATAATCCTGTACCGTGATAGCTTGTTTCACGTCTACCGACAATAAATAATGCTGGACATAGGCAACTTCTAATACATTTCACCAAAATTTTTCTAAAACATGCTTCGCGCGCTGCAAGATTACTCGCTTAGAACGAAATTGTAATATCTCAATTTTTGGAATTGTAAAGTTAAGACATGAAAGTTCTAAGGTACATCGCTACTTTTTTCAAAAAAAAAATATCAGCGACGATATTAACCTTGAAAAATGCCTAAAAATATGCACTTTTGGTCCGATTTTAAAAAATTTTTTATTTACTTTTTTCAAAAAAGGGCCATGTACCTTAGAAATAGAAACATTTCTTTACTAAAATTTAACTTGTCCCGTTAGGTAGTTCAAATAGCCTTTCCAGAATCCTGCAGTAGCGAAACGTTGTTAATCATCCTATAAATTTGCGCATTGTACGCCCTTAATACTAAATTGGTCCAAGAACCGCGTTTACATTTTTAATGGGGCTGTGCAATTTTCATATTATTTTATTGTGGAAAACAAGGTTTCCTTTCATGAGTTTTGCACAAATCCAAGTTGATTTTAAATTCGATTAATTAATATTACATAATTCCAGTATTTATTATGGACGTATAATCACCCAAACATCATTATACCCTTCTAATGTAGGCAATGAAACTCACTAATTAATTTTGATTTATTTATATTTTTATTTTAAGACGTAAATCAGTTTTGGGTTCCTCCTGTTAAATTGTTCATTTCGGACTTGCAAATTTCATATTAGGCGGACGATATCTATATAACTATTTAAACCAGAGGTTCCAAAACTTTGTTGTGTCGTAGACTCCTTGCCATGTTTTTCGGTTTTTGGTAGACCCCCTACTTACCTGATATTGATTTTTTGTAAATTTCTAACTGTAGTGAAGTTTAGTGTTAAAAACTAAGTAAAAATACATGTTAAGTTTTATACATTTATTAATTGAATTTAAATTAAAACTACTCAAAACAAAATTTTGTATCTGTTATATAAAATAAACGTAACATAAAATAAACTAAGCAATAAGTAAATGTTTTTAGTGGGAAGGATGAACCTGACGCTTTAATAATAAATTATCAACATTTGGCGTCACTTTTGTAAGGTTTAATCTTAAATCTCCTCGGCTAATGATGTCCAGTATGTTTCTTTTTTTTTCGTTAGGAGATTGGTAACAACGCTGAATCCCCTTTCCACTAGGTATGACAATGGAAAGGAAATTAAAAATTTCCTCGCTATATTCCATAATACGGGATAAGTAACGGGTATGTTTTTTTGTAGCCAGAAGTGCTGATATCCGTGCTTAAACTGGACCTTAAGTTCTTCGTTTGTACTTATTTCAGTCAGTTCCTCTTGTATTATGACATTCGTTTCTTCTATGAGACCATATGGGTTAATTATCCACGGTGGTATTACCATAGTCAAAACATCCTCAAACCTAGTATCAAAATCTGAATAGAGGGCATTTAAATGTTGAACGTAGGTTGAAACGTCGTCTTCCTGACAGTTTGTCTGTGACAAATTGGGGAACTGGGAAAATTCGCCCCGTCCAATATTTTGCTTCATTAGTTTAACTCTGGCAAGAAACGCTGATAAGATGGACTTTGTTTTAATCAAATTTAGACTGTCGCCTTGTAACTGCAAATTAACCATATTAAATTTTGTAAACAAATCTGTTAAATAGGCGATGTCTGTTTTCCACTTCATTAAATTGTTTTTTAAATTTTATCTTTAGTATCCAGAAATTCTAAAATAGTCTCAAAAAGTGGAAAAAATCTTGTCAAACATAAGCCTTTCGACAGCCAGCGTACTTCGGTGTGAAGGAGTAATTGACGAGTGTTCGTCATTTTCTTCACACAACTGCGCAATCGAAGCTCTGTGACAAAAATTGACAAGAAATTTTACTGCGCGTATGCTTGTAACAAGATGATACTGGTATATCATTATGTGCAGGTTTTTACAAGTTCAAAATGTATTGCGACCACAAAGCGAATGCCTACATCCTACAACTTACACAATTTTATAAACGTATATAATACATTTTTTACTTCATAGGTACTTTTATAAATAATGTATGTCTTTATATTATAAGATAGTGTAATGTAAGTAGTTAGGTACTATCAGTGTATATTGAGATCCACTATCGTGGACCCCCATTTTCATTTCATGGACCCTCAAATTTTTTTTTCGCTGACGTACACCCCTTGCAGGTTGTCATAGACCCCGGGGGGTCGATATAGACCACTTTGGGAATCACTGATTTAAACAAAGTATTTAGGATGCTAACCAGTATAAAGGTTCATTTACACATGCATGGATTTAGTGGCGCCAATAAAAACTGGCGCACCAGTAAATAAAATTAGCAAGTGTAAACATCGACTTGCCTAAATATTTATTTTTGCATGCATAGACCAAAAAAGTTTGCATCCTTCTGAAATCACTGGCGCCAGTGATGACAAATTCGTACAGAAAATCAAGAATTGCAAGTGTAAAAAAGAGCATTTACACATGCATGGATTTAGTGGCGCCAGTGGTCGCACCATTTCTATTTGCACGCCAGTAAAGGTTTATACCTTGTTGAGAAAACAAAAATAAGTGGCACGCCAGTTTCGTTTTTAAAGTGTTTTTCACAGTGCGCACTATTTCGAGTGAACTTTCCGAAGCCTGTAAAATAGTCGCTGAACTTTTAGTGGAAAAAAAGATAAAAAAATACAGAAAAAGAAACGACGAAAAGGCCGTGTGTGGATTAAACCATGGATTGATCTTCGACTTGCTTTGGGTGCTCCTGCAAAACCTCTAGTATGACTCGCAACAGAGGATCCTGATAGCTGTAAAAACCATCTTCTACCAGCCATTTATATAAACTACAATCAAGAGAAATTAGAAGCGCAACCTAAACGAAAAACTGGCGTGCGGTCGCTGACGTGCAAGCACTTGCTTACACTTGCAAGTTTTGATTTTCTGTACGAATTTGTCACCACTGGCGCCAGTGATTTCAGAAGGGTAATGACTTTTTTGATCTATGCATGCAAAAATAAGTTTTTATGCAAGTCAATGTTTACACTTGCTAATTTTATTTACTGGCGCGCCAGTTTTTATTGGCGCTACTAAATCCATGCATGTGTAAACGCGCAAGTCAGTATTTAGTTTGAATTTCGTTTAGGTTGCGCTTCTACGCTATACGCGCTATTTGTTGATTGTAGTTTATATAGTTTATTATGGCTAAAAAAAAGTGGTCAGCAGAACTGACAATCAAATTTCTTGTAGGGTATGAATCTTATCCGTGTTTATTGGATGTGCACCCAAAGCAAATCGACGATCAATTCATGAATTAACCCAGACACTGCCTTTTCGTCTTTTCTTCTTCTGTATTTCTTTTATCTTAATTTTCTTCCACTATAAGTTCAGCGACTATTTTACAGGCTTCGGAAAGTTCACTTGACATAGTTCGCACTGCGAAAAACACTTTAAAAATGAACCTGGCGTGCCACTTATTCTTGTTTTCTCAACAAACTGTAAACCTTACTGGCGTGCAAATATAACTGGCGCGACCACTGGCGCCACTAAATCCATTCATGTGTAAATGCACCTTTACACACATAAATAAATATGGCACTCATAAAAGTTAAACTAACCTGAACTAACTGAGCTTTAAAACTATTACGATTCTTCAAATAATAAAATTTTTCTAATAAGAATCCTAACCGCGGGATAAATGGGTTACTAAGGGCGGATATTTCAGTCATCTTAAGGTACAGAATGACATAAGCCATCCTTAACATAACTTTGACAGTATATTAAAGTTCTTTTCATCTAAAGGAATATATCTTTAAGGCCTTAACCCATCAATTGACCCTTAAATTAATTTAAAACATAGTTTTTTAAAGATTTACCATCAAGTTAAGGCTACCTTAGCGAAGGTCGCATTTGAATTTAGAAGCTTGTAACTTCAATTTGAAGGTACAGAAAATAAATCAATTCAAGAATGTCAGAAACTTTTAGAAATACCCGAACTTGCATACAATTTCGCTTTCCTTAAAAGTTATTTTAAATTTAAAGTCAGAGTATTCAATTTTTAGAAAAACTGCAGCTGCCGTTAATGCAATCCGTGATTATTATTAAAAAGTTTGAAGCTGCAGCAAATAGTATTGCAGGATCTATTGGTCAAACAATGAAAGGAAAATTGGTTTCTACTATCTCAAATGACAATTAACCAACATCTTCTAAAGTACCTGGAAGGCTTCAACATCATCAGCGATCATCAATATGGTTTTCGGAAGTCCAGATCAACTGGAGATCTTCTAGCCTATGTCACCCATATTTGGAACAACGCAATCGAACATCAAGGGGAGTCTCGGGTTGTTGCGCTGGATATTTCTAAAGCTTTTGATCGTGTTTGGCATGAGGGGCTTCTAAGTAAACTGCGATCCTATGGTATGCCCAGTCGATTCTGTGCATGGTTGTCTAGCTTTCTTAAGGACCGCTCTCTGCAAGTGGCGATTGACGGATTTCTCTCAGACACCTTCACCATCAATGCCGGTGTTCCTCAAGGGTCCATATTGTCTCCCACTCTCTTCTTACTCTACATTAACGACCTTCTAGTGAAAACTAAAAATCCGATATTTAGTTTTGCTGACGATAGCACACTTATCTCATCTTTCTCTTTGAATGCGCAAACATCGGCTGCCGACGCACATCTTCGCAGACAGCATGAAGTATCACGCCTCAACAAAGACCTGGAAGAAATTTTGGCTTGGGGTGACAGTAACCAAGTCGAATTTAATGCTAAGAAAACCCAGGCAGCAGTTTTCTCTAAAAATGTTAACATTACAGAACCGGAAATAGTCATGGCCGGACACGCAATCCCACTGGCTTCATCTATTAATTTGCTGGGTGTCAATCTGGGAGGAAATATGTCTTGACATAACCACGTTGTGGCAATCGCCAAGATAGCTTCTCAGAAGGTTGGCGTACTCTTCCGAACCAGAAAGTTGTACACACCTCAACAACTTTTGACACTATACAAAGCCCAGATTCGACCATCACTAGAATACTGCTCTCATGTCTGGAGCTCTGCACCCAAACATACTCTTCGGCTACTGGATTCCATCGAAAGGAGGGCTATTCGTCTGATCGGAGACCACGAGCTGACGAAGAACCTCGACAGCCTAGAACATCGAAGACAGGTTGGGGATTTGACTCTCTTTTACAGATATTTTCATGGAAGGTGCTCGGCTGACCTTGCCCTCTTTATTCCGCCCAGAGCGACGAATAGCAGAAACACACGACGAACTACTGCCGCCCATCCATATATCCATATGTGTTTAAGCTTCGTACTCCTCGAACTTCACTATTTAAGAACTCTTTCATCTGGAGGACTTCATCCTTGTGGAACGACCTTCCCGAGGTCGTTTTTCCCAACGAATATAACCTCCAACGATTCAAAACCAACGTGAATCATAAAAAAAAAAAAAAAAAAAAAAAATAAAGGGTTCCAAACATTGCAAAAAATATCTACTAATTTGAGTGGTGGGCAAAATTCCGATTTTGAAATTTAAATATGCACCAATAAATAACCAGTTTAGATGTAGAACGTAGTTTTTCGACGTATAAAAATATTCTAACAGACAGAACACATAATTTTACCATGGATACTTTCGAGAAACATTTAGTTATACATTCTTATAAGCATTAATACAAATATCATCATATAAATAATGAATTACAATATTAAATTATTATCATTACTTATTTTATTTTTTATCCGGTATCTAGCGATGACGTATATTCTTTTCAAAGTTGAGTCTGTGTCTGATGTATATACAGGGTGTGCGCTAATTAATGGTACATGGAAAAACCACAGACGCCTTCGTAAAAATATTAGGATTTAATTATACTTACCTATATCCGAAAGTTGATACTAACTGAGATACAGGGTGTTAATGTTAAAACTTCATTTTTGTTTCTCTCTAATAACTTTGCGAGAAACAAACGGGTTTTCACAAAATTTGGCAATTATGGTTTTCTTAGGACGAGAAATTAATTTTTTTGTGAAAATTTAATGTACAATGTAGGGGGCGCATTTTTCGCACATTTATTAGGTCATATCTTTTTTGTGCCTTAGTGTATTTAGGTTTTTAATGAAAATAATACTTTTCTCATATTTATTACGTAAAAAAGATATATGTACTGAGGTCGCCCAGAGTTACCTTTTCGGACATATATGCCTTTGAATTGTTTAGTGCACCCTGCCCAATTACAATTAATTAGCAAACAAAATTATTTTCTTAAATTAAAATATGAGGAAACAAATGAAATTTAGAGATGCCAGTTGCTATGAAACCTCCATGTTGCTTTTTGTTTGTTGATTATTGTCAGATACCTGTGTGGGAAAATGTTTCATTTTTGAGTTTATCGTAAATAAAGAGTAACAATGCCGAGACACAATTTGTTTTCAAATGCAGAAATGCGGGATATGTTGTGTGTATACGCGCAGAAAAATTTTAATGGACGAGGTGCCCAGAGACGATATTCGGAACTCTATCCAACAACCTGATTTTAAGATATTCAAAAATATTTACGACCGATTAGGCGAAACATCTAATAACTCACACAGCTATCTTAGTGGAGTCGTTCCGGTTTTCGAAAATCCCTTGACGAAATCGAGTAATTTTTTTTTTCCAATCGATACAGTAGGATCCCCTCGACATTCTGAAATGATTTGTGTAGGGCGCCGCTTGAGGGGGGAGCCCCACGCCCCGTAAATCTAACCTACAACGGGAAATTGAAAATAACTCAGCCCGTTTGATGCTACAAAAAAAATGTGAAATGCAAAATTGAAGAGCTTGACAGAGCGCGTAAGCTCGAACAAACCCGATCCCGATATCCCAATGAGTTCGCGAATTAAGGCGATTTTCAACTGCAAAAACAATAAAATTTAATTAATTATATCTCGAGAAGGGGCGGAGTTGGGGCATCTTTTTTTCGCGAATTAACGGGTGATACCGAGTACTTTGATGGGTCGGAGGCTGGGGTTGGTGGAGCAATTAGGAGGGGAGTAAGGGGGATTGGAAATTTTTTACATAAATGCTAATAAGTAGTTTATTAATCGAGACACGGGGATCAGGCCGGATTCAATTTGTTCATTTTTTTTATCAGCTCGAGGTGGAATTGGCGAAAAATTTTTATTTTCCCAAATGTGCGCTGGGCGCGTCATACAAGAAATGGCCATCTTCAAAAATACTTGATATTATGTTTAATTTTGGTATGTGTTAATAGGATATATGACCTCAAATTTTAGTTAGAAAAGTTATTCAATTGTTCCACCAGTGGCGTCGCTGCAAACATGTCCTTTGATATTTTTTACAAAACAGATGGTACGCCACTGATATTTTTTCTGATCGACCTGTTCAATTCTCCATAAAAACGGTCTCTTGAGTTTTTCTCGTTAGACGCACCGTTCTTGATTAAAACCACTAAGTTCATATTGAAACTCATTATTTTTAAACATTGATAAAATAATTAATAATAATTTTTTTTTATAAAAATTGTTGGAGTGAGCAATTCGATGCGAGGACGGGCGGAAACATGCCTTTTAATTTTTATTTTCGCAAATGAAATGAAAAAAAATTATCATTAATTATTTTATCAATGTTAATAATAATGAGTTTCAATATGAATTTAGTGGTTTTAATCAAGTCTGACCAGAAAAACTCAAGAGACCGTTTTCATGTACAATTGACCAGGCTAATCAGAAAAAATATCCACATGGAAAAATATCAGTGTCGTACCATCTTTTTTGTAAAAAATATCAAAGGACATGTTTGCAGCGACGCCACTGGTGGAACAATTGAATAACTTTTCTAACTAAGATTTGGGGTTCTATATCCTAAGAACACATACCAAAATTAAACATAATATCTAAAGTATTTTCGGAGATGGTCATTTCTTGTATGCCGCGTCTAGCGCTCATTTGGGAAAATAAAAAATTTTCGCCAATCCCACCTCGTAGCTGATAAAAAAATGAACAAATTGAATCCGGCCTGATCCCCGTAGCTCGATTCATAAACTACTTATTAGCATTTATGTAAAAAATTTCCAATCCCCCTTACTGCCCTCCTAATTGCCCCAACCACCCCAGCCTGCGGCCCATCAAAATCACCCGTTAATTCGCGAAAAAATAGTGCCCCAACTCCGCCCCTTCTCGAGATATAATTAATTAAATTTTATTGTTTTTGCAGTTGAAAATCGCGTTAATTCGCGAACTCATTGAGATATCGGGATCGGGTTTGTTCGAGCTTACGCGCTCTGTCAAGCTCTTCAATTTTGCCTTTTACATTTTTTTGTAGCATCACCTTACACCTCAACTTACAATACTTTTTTTACGTAATAAATATGACAATTTTCATTAAAAACTTAAATACACTAAAGCACAAAAAGTTCATCACCTAATAAATGTGCGAAAAATGCAGCCATTGTACATTAAAATTTCAATTCTCGTCCTAAAAAAACCGTAATTGTAAAATTTTGTAAAAAACGTTGCTTTCTCCTAAGGTTATTAGAGAAAAGCAAAATTGAAGTTTTAACTTTAACATCCTGTATCTCAGTTAATATCAACTTTCGGATATAGGTAAGTATAATTATATCCTAATATTTTTACGTAAGGAGTGTATGGTTTTTCCATGTACCATTAATTAGCGTACACCCTGTATATGTATCGAAAAAACCCCCAACAACGATAAATTCATCAGAATAATATTTCCGTAATAGATTTCCACATTTTAAAATTTTAAAATAATTTAAAAAATGCTATATTTCTTTCCTGATTTATTATTCAAGAACATTAAACCTTCTAACATTAAAAATAATTATTAATTACCCCCAGCTAATATAGTTTTAGATTAAAGATAGAATAATTTTACTATAAAGCAGAAAATATCATTAAAATAATTTATATCCGTTTTGATTAATTAATTTAGTTCTCAGTTTCTTTTTTTCACTGCCCAACTGTTATTTGCTTTTAATCCCTGCAGCTAAGCAGTAACAAGATAAAAAAATAATATTTATGCCATTATGGAATGGAAATAAAATGCAATATTTATAACAATAGTACCTATTATTTGCAGGACTCGTGCACACGTCATTTATTTGTTATTTTTTGATCATTTGCATACAGTTCAAATAAAATATTTTATTATTCGTTTGCTATTAGAAAGTGTGTGAGAATCAGTTCATTTTTATTGCTTCAAAGACAACTAACATAATCGATATATCCTATCTTGGCATTTGTTAATATGCGAGGTTCATTCTCTTTTCTATGTAGATGTTACAAGAGGTTACTAAACCGGTTGTTGATAACGCGAAATTGATTTTGGAGAAAGTGTTTTTTTAAATCTTTATATGCAATTCTGTGTAATTGTTTAATTTTATTTGGCTTAAGGGCAAACTTAGGTAATCCGAAATTTTATACAGGGTGTCCCGGAACATGTGGAAAAGTTCATATAAACTTTTTTCTTATAGGCCTCCTCTTCGGAGATATGGACTCCCAAATAGCTCCAACGGAATCAAGTTGTTTACACATAATTATTGAACCACCAGGTATATTTACGGACTAGCCGTGAGACTCATGGCCACTTTTTTTTTAACGCCCTGTATGATAAGAACTTTGGACAACGGTTTTTAATTACCTTTAACTATTTACTAAAAATTAAGTACTCTTCATTCATGTCGCTAATCCTAACTTGTCATGGGTGAAATATGAAAAAACGGAATTTTTAGGTTGAATATTTGATAGGAACAAAGATGTACACAGGGTGTCCCATTTTCGACACTTTTATAGGATATCTCCGTAATTGTTAGTGCTATCAAAAAAGTAATTTAGGTGTCATGTGCTCTTCTTGGGTCAAACTGAAAATGGTAAAATCAAAATTCGGAAATGTTCGCTTAAGAGATACGGGGAAAAATCAACAAATTTACAATTTCTGAATTACCCTATATTTTCTTAGTTAAAAAAGATACAGAAAAAATGTTTCTTCAGAAGTTTGGTTATAATGATTATTGAATAATCTGCCGTTTTCAGAATAAGTATACGGGGTCAGGTAAGAAAGTTATCGGACCTAACCTCAATGTTTTAAATGGAACAACCTGTATATTTTAATCTAAAAATACAGTATTTTAAATTGTCTTTTCAAATTTATAACACACCATGGATGATAGATCATATCAAATTTATCAAAATGTTGATCAGTCATTTTCACAAACGAATATGTAAAAATGAAATTGACGTAACAACTAGAATGTCAACATAGTTGTCTCTGGGATATTAGCTTTTGTTTCATGCCCTACTATGGTTTAAATAAATCGCCTAGGAAACCAATATTATTCATGGTGCGTTATACATTTGAAAAGAGAATTTAAAATGGTATCTTTTTAAATTAAAATATGCAGGGTGTTCCATTTAAAAAATGGGGTTAGGTCAGATAACTTTTTTACCTGATCGCGTATACTTATTCTAAATACGGCAGATTATTGAAAAATTATTATAAAGAAACTTTTGTATAAAACATTTTTCTGTATCTCTTTTAACTAAGAAAATATAGGGTAATTTTGAAATTGTCAATTATTTAATTTTCCCCCGTATCTCTTAAGCGAGCGAAAATTTTCAAATTTTGATTTTATCATTTTAAGTTTGACCCAAAAAGAGTACATGACACCTACATTACTTTTTGATAGCACTAACAGTTACAGAGATACCCTATAAAAGTGTCGAAAATGGAACACCCTGTACATATGTCTTACCTAGATACGCCAAATACATGATGTATTTAAAATGTAATTTTTTCGAAAACGGTTAGTATTAGCGAAATAATGAAGAGTATTTATTTTTTAGTCAATAGTTAAAGGTATGTAAAAAACGTTGCCTAAAGTTCTTATCATACAGGGCGTTAAGAAAAAGGGGTCATGAGTGTCACAGCTAGTCCGTCCCTGCAGCTGTGCTTAATTCACAACACTTTCTTGGATACTAAAAAAATTGAAATATATGTACCTGGAGGTTCAATAATTATGTGTAAAAAACTTGATTCCATTGGAGCTAGGATTGCCAGGTGTCCTGGCTTTCGCAGGATGTCCTGAATTTGAGGCCCGAATATATGCTCCTGCGGAGACCTGTGGCAGGACGCCTAATATCCTGGCTCTCATAAATACTCAAATTATAAATATATAACTCAGCGCCACCTCTCGCTAAATATTAGAGCAGAGCTACAGATTTTATAACATGACAGTTAAAAACAATAAGCTCTTGGAAGCCGTCAAGAGTGATAAGAAATATTCTTTTTCAACCAAATAATTCATTTTCTTAAAGCATTTTAAAGGGGTTTTAAATACACTTATGTTAGAAAAAAACTTTTTTGATTATTTTTATATAAAATAAATTATGTTTTTTGGTTTAGTTACGAATTTCCTTCCTTATTTGAATATACAGTGAGGACGTAAAGTAAGGAATAAATTCATTATCTCGCAAACTACAATTTTTCAAAAAAATCGCTCGGACCCTGTTAAAGACACCTTTGTGTAAGCAAGGTAACGGATCAGGTGCGGAGAACTGACAACAATGAAAAAAAGAACTCTGACATTAGCCGTCAAATAATATGTAGATAAATTTTCCTCCTGAATAAAGTTAAGCTGTTTTAACGAGAATATTTCATTATGCGATTAATTTAATTCATACAGTCCATTCCAAACATAAATTTGATCCATCGACACGGATAATACCAGCGATACGAATAAAAACAGTGCAAAATCCGCGATAATCGAAACAACCAGAGAAGACGGCAGACTACCAGCCAGCTGAAGGTGTAATCGGCTCCAGAAGTACAACACTACAACAGAAGGCGGTAGATTGTGCAGTTAGGTGAGAGAGTCCATATATGCGTACTGTTTCTTTTGTTCAGGCACTGTTGTCATTTTCTATGCGAATGCGAATGCGATCAAGCGATTTAAAAAGCACATTTTTACCCAAAATACTGTTTTAATTGCTTGTTTACTATTGTTTAAAAGATGTCGGAAAGCGAAATTACAAATCTAAAGCGTAAACGCGGCTCAATTAAGGCAAAATTAACTCATTTTATAAACTATTTAAATTTATTAGATAGCAAATACATAAGCGATAATATAGATACTGAAGAGCACGATTTTTTAAATTTAGAAACGCGCTCTACTCAGGCATACGCGATAATTCAGGAGTTTGATGAAGTTCAGTTAGAATTAGAGTCCAGAGTGAATGATGATGCAATTGAGGCCTGTTATACTGAACGTGAGCAGTTTTCTCAAACTTTTTATAATGAAATTTCACGGGGTAAAAAGCTACTCTCGAGGTTAACCCCGATAAACGAAAACACAAGTGGCACTAGTAGCCATCATAGTCGGCAATCACTTGTGAATACTGACTTAAGCGCATTTAAACTTCCACCAATTGAAGTACCGACATTTGACGGCAATTTTGAAAATTGGTTGGAGTTTAGAGAAACATTTAGTTCTTTGGTGCATACAAACAATACGCTTCGTAATTTTCAAAAATTTCACTATTTAAAAGCTTCACTTTTGGGTAATGCTTCACAAGTAATAGCATCTATCGACTTTGGTGAGTCAACTTACACAGTGGCGTGGGATTTACTGTGTGAACGGTATAATAATACGAGGCTTCTTGTTCATAGGTAGGTCCCTCACTAACGAATGCTATAATCACTACATATCCAATGCTGAAAATTCTATTTACGAAAATCCCAAGTTCTTTTGGAATTTCATACGTTCCAAATCTAGCCAAAGTACTGTTCCTGAGGAGATACATTTTGATACTGAAAAGGCTGTTAACGGAACTGACATTGCAAATCTTTTCGCCCGTTACTTTTCATCGGTCTTTAATCCTAAAAATCCTAAAAATATATATAATGCTCAAGACGCCGCTTCATCCAAGACATTTGAAACAATCTCAAACATAAGTATTAGTGCTGTGGTGATTGAGAAGGCCTTGTCTGAACTCGATATTAGTAAGGGGGCCGGACCCGATGGGGTTCCCAATAGTATTCTAAAATATTGCTCACATTCGCTTTACCTGCCTTTACATCACATATTTTCGAAATCCCTAGCCTCTGGACTTTTTCCAAATGTCTGGAAGTTATCATTTGTTTCGCCCATTTACAAATCAGGTAACAAATGTGATGTTAGGAATTACAGACCTATTAGCATTCTTTCAGCAATACCAAAACTCTTTGAGCACTGTATCGAAACAATTCTGACAAATATCTTTCAAAAAATCATAGTTACTCAGCAGCATGGATTTATGTCTGGACGTTCTGTTGACACCAACCTATTTATTTATACCAATTTTATATATGACTCCTTTGATAAAGGTTTTGAGACTCATGCAATATACACGGACTTCAGCAAGGCCTTCGATAAGGTAAATCACGTGATCCTGCTGTCTAAGTTGTCGGGTTATGGAATTTCCGGAGTGTTGCTGTCCTGGTTAGAGTCTTATTTGACCGATAGGGAGCAGCAGGTTAAAATCAATGGGTATTTATCTCAGCCATTTAAAGTTACCTCTGGGGTTCCCCAAGGGTCCCATCTGGGACCCCTTCTGTTTTGTCTATTTATCAATGATCTGGCTAACTTATTGTTATCATATCATTTATTGTTTGCTGATGATCTGAAACTGTTTAAACGCATAGCCTCCTTCCAAGACATTATTACTATGCAACAAGATATTAATACAATTTTTTCCTGGTGTCAGTCTAACGATATGTCCCTCAATATTGACAAATGTTGCTTTATGAGATTCAGCAGGTTAAAAAGCTCCTTTCCTTGTCAATATTCTATTAACAATATTCCCTTGAAGGAGGTTTCGTTGGTTAAAGATCTCGGTATATACCTCGACACCCAGTTAACATTTGCAGAACACCTTGAGAAGGTGGTGTGCAAAGCAAATAAGATGCTAGGATTCATTAAGAGGTCGTGTAAGGACTTCAAAAATCTTAATGCCTTAAAGTCTCTGTACGTTTCACTTGTGAGATCTGTGTTGGAATGTTCGATTATAGTTTGGTCACCATACTACCAAATCCACACAAATAGACTTGAGAGTGTGCAAACTAGATTTGTAAGGTTTGCCCGTCATATAATTTATAAGTCAGGGACAAATTTTACTAACAACCAGACCATGTCCTACCTAAACTTGACTACGCTTGCCTGTAGGAGGGAGTACTATGATGTCTGCTTTCTGTTTAAAATATTTAATAACTTTATTAGAAGTCCTGAATGTCTTCAGGCTTTTTCTATTCATGTACCTGGTTATCAGACCCGTACTCACGTCCTTTTGCACGTGCCATACTGTCGTACCAATTATCTATTAAGCAGCCCAATAAATAGAATCGCTACTAATGTTAACCATTATTATAATAGACTGAACTTTTTTAATATATCTCTTTATAAATTTAAAATCTCTGCTAAGAAAATAATCTTAGGTTAGTTTAAGCTGTATAATTTTATCATACTTGTAAATGTTGTATACGTAAATAAATAAATAAATAAAAAAAATAAAATAATCACGTCAAAGCATTATTTAATTTAGAGGTTAAGGGAACAGATTCAAAAATACTAAGATTTGTCATTGACTCAGTATCAAAACATTTAAAATCTTTAAAGCAATTATCACAGCCCACGGAACACTGGGATACATTGATTATTTACATTGTAGCTTCTAAATTGGATAACGCAACTGCTCGAGACTGGGAAAAATATAGATCTGACAAACAAGTCCCTACACTCGAACATTTAAAAACGTTTCTGAAATCGAGAGCTGATTTAATGGAAACTTTAGAGTTAAAACAACCAGCACCAAAATTTCAAAATCATAATAATAACAGGCAGTTTAAAATAAAAGCGTTTTATAACAGCGATAACAATAATACCTCAGATAATGAAAACTCCTCACAAGCCAAGGTAATATGCGCATATTGTAAAAAGAACCACTTTATTCGAAACTGCGCAGAATATCTAAAATTATCTCCATTTGATCGGAACGACAAGGCGAAAAAGCTTAAATTATGCGTAAATTGTTTACGATACGGGCATTTTAATAATGTTTGCAGGCTAAGTAACTGTCGAAAATGTAATGGTCGACACAATACATTACTTCACATTCCTTACAGCGAGAGGCAACAAAATAAAAACGAAAATAATGCGGAAAGCGGGGTTGCCTCTGATAATAAACAATTGTCCCTTGCAACTTGTAATTTGTCATACGAAAACGTTTTACTTGCTACTGCGTTAGTACAGGTAGTCGGTAAAAATAATAAAACATATACGGTACGCGCACTATTAGACTCAGCGTCACAGTCTAGTTTCATGACGTCAAAATTATGCGATATTTTAAATCTAGAAACCGAAAACGTAAATATGACTGTCATGGGTCTAAATAATTCTGCTTCTAAGATTGCTAAAAAATGCGAAATTACTCTGCAGTCACAACATACTGCATATTCTGTTAGATTATCATGCTTGATCATAAACGAAATAACCGCGGCGCAGCCGAGTACTCCTATCAATATTAACACGTTACATATTCCGAATAACATTATATTGGCAGATCCAGAGTTCTATAAACCTGGACCTGTAGACTTGCTAATTGGTGCTAATTTATTTTGGCAATTAATGTCAATTGGTCAAATACAACTCGGGCCAAAATTACCAATTTTACAAAAAACGACATTCGGGTGGATTATTTCGGGTTGTATCCCAGAAACGAGCAATAAAAATAATAAAACGCACTGCAATCTATCGTTAAATTACGAAGTTCAAACCCAGCTAGCAAAATTCTGGGAACTTGAAGAGTGTTTGCCTAAATCACCATATTCAAGGGAAGAAGTCTTATGCGAGCAACACTTTATAGAAAACACGAAGCGCGATCCTATTAGTGGTAGATTTGTAGTATCAATTCCTTTTAAAAACGAGATAAATACGTTAGGCGATTCAGAGGAACAAGCAAGAAAACGGTTTTTTGCTTTAGAACGCAAACTAAAAAATAATGATAACTTACGCGAGAAATATTTAAATTTCATGAACGAATATAAGGCTTTAGGCCACATGAATAGAGTAACTAACACAAATAAAGACAAGTTCTGTTACTACATGCCGCATCATGGAGTACTACGCGAGGAAAGCGTCACAACCAAGCTTCGTGTAGTCTTCGACGCCTCGGCGCCGACAAGTTCAGGCGTCTCGTTAAACGACATACAAATGGTAGGGCCAACAATTCAAAATAGCTTGGTGAATATCCTTTTACGATTTAGACTTCATGCGTTTGTTATTACGGCCGATATCGAAAAAATGTACCGGCAAGTATGTATTAATCCCGAACAGCGAGCGTTACAGCGCATCTATTGGCGTAGTGACCCAAACGAAAACCTCGAAACTTACGAACTAAGCACAGTCACTTATGGCACTGCGTCTGCGCCGTTTCTAGCTATACGATGTCTTATCCAGTTAGCACAAGATAATAAAAATATTTACCCGGACGAGGCTAACATAATTGAAAACGACTTTTACGTCGACGATTTGCTTACGGGAGCAGATACCATTGAAAAGGCGGTACAAATCGGTTTAACAGTTTCTAAAATTTTATCTTCATGTCGTTTCACATTACGTAAATGGCATTCTAATAATTCTAAGGTGTTGGAAGCTATACAAGCCACAGCTAGCTCAGAAGATATTATTGAATTTGGAAATCAGAATACAAAAACGTTAGGTCTGAGGTGGTCATGTAATACCGATACTTTTACATTTAGAATTGAACCAATAACACCGCAAGGAAGAGTTACTAAACGCGTAATTCTTTCATGTATCGGGCAAATATTCGATCCGCTTGGCCTCCTGGGTCCATGTGTTATTATAGCAAAAATTATTTTACAAAAGTTGTGGCTTGAAAAGTTAAGCTGGGACGAATCAGTTCCTGTAAACATACATAACGCGTGGCTTAAGTTTAAAAATGAACTAGCAAATTTAAATAATTTAGGAATTCCGCGACACGTGACATGCCGGAACCCAAATTTAGTAGAACTTCACGGCTTTTCGGATGCCTCTGAACAAGCATACGGTGCATGCCTGTATCTGCGTTCTATAGACGAAAACAAACAAGCTTATGTCCAACTTTTATGCGCGAAATCAAAGGTGGCTCCATTAAAGGTAATCACCATACCTAAGCTTGAATTATGCGCTGCTCATCTTTTAGCCAAACTTATAAACACAGTCCAGAATGCACTTAAAATTTCATTTTCTAATCTTACATTATGGACAGATTCGACGATTGTATTAGGGTGGTTAAAAACAGAACCGTATTTATTAAAAATATTTGCTGCGAATCGAGTATCGGAAATTCAAGAATTAACCAGTCATTGCCAGTGGCGTCACGTTCCCACAAAAGACAATCCAGCAGACATGCTGTCCCGTGGTGTAAATCCTTCTGAAATAAAATTATGTGATTTGTGGTGGCGTGGCCCACAATGGCTAGTTCAAAACGAATCAAACTGGCCGAAAGAAATAACAGTTGCAGAAAACTTACCCGAATTTAAATCCGTGAATACAACACTAATTGTTAAATGCAAAGAGCCAGTAGTAAATATTGATAACTTTTCTTCATTGATCAGACTTGTGAGGACCATGGCTTACATATTTAGATATAAAGCTCGACTTTTAAAACGCGTACACGAAAACGGTATTCTAAAGGTTCACGAATTAGAAAATGCGTATAAATTCTTAATTAGTCTATCACAAAAGGATTCATTTTTTAATGAAATCAATACGCTGTTAAATAAAAAAGACATAGACAGAAGAAGTAAGATTTTAAATCTCAATCCATTCATTGATAATGAGGGATTATTAAGAGTAGGCGGACGACTACAAAATTCACAATACTTATATGACAAGAAGCATCCTCTTATTATATCTTCTAAACATCGCCTTTGCAAACTGATTTTTGAAGCAGAACACGTAAAACTACTACATGCTGGCCCACAGTTATTACTTAGTTCAATACGCGAATCATTATGGCCTGTTTCAGGAAGAAATCTTGCAAAAGCGACCGTTCGCGAATGTGTTACATGTTTTAGATTTAACCCGAAAACGACAACCCCAATTATGGGTAATTTGCCAAAAAATCGATTAGACGCTGGTTTTCCCTTTAAAATATGCGGAGTTGACTATGCCGGACCTTTGACAATCAAAGATCGAAAGGGAAGAGGTTGTAAAACCTCAAAATGTTATGTAGCTTTGTTTGTATGCTTTGCAGTCAAAGCTGTTCATATTGAGCTTGTCTCCGACCTTACAACTAATACGTTTCTTCTGGCATTAAAGCGTTTTATAGCGAGGCGTGGAAAACCGCTTAAAATTTATTCTGATAATGGTAGTAACTTCCAAGGCGCAAATAACCAGATGAAAGCTTTAAGTCAGTTTATTAATGAAAACGAAGAAAAAATTACAGAGTCGTGCGCATCTCAAAATATAGAGTGGCATTTTATCCCAGCGTATTCACCCCATTTCGGTGGAATATGGGAGGCAGGTGTGAAGTCATGTAAACATCATCTTAAACGCGTAATCGGTAATAACATTCTAACCTTTGAAGAGATGACAACTGTGCTTGCGCAGATTGAATCAGTACTTAATTCCCGACCCATCTCACCTCTCTCATCCGATCCCAACGACATAACTCCTTTAACTCCTGCCCATTTCCTAATTGGGAGGCCAATAACAGCTACCGCAGAACCAGACGTAACACAGCAACCTGTTGGACGTCTTACCAGATATCAGCTGTTGGAACAAATGCGTCAGAATTTCTGGAGCAGATGGTCGAAGGAGTATGTATCCGAGCTGCAACAACGAGTAAAATGGAAAACTACCCAAACCGAAATTAGAAGAGGATCTATGGTATTAATAAAGGATGACAATCTCTCTCCTACTTACTGGAAACTTGGTCTCATAATAGACTTACATCCTGGAAACGATGGTGTGTGCCGGGTCGCTTCAATTCGAACAATTAACGGAGTGATTCGACGCGCACTGGCAAAAATTTGTCCTTTGCCAATAAACAGTTAAAATGTTGAAAGTCAATTCTTTCAAGGCTGGGGGCATGTTAAAGACACCTTTGTGTAAGCAAGGTAACGGATCAGGTGCGGAGAACTGACAACAATGAAAAAAAGAACTCTGACATTAGCCGTCAAATAATATGTAGATAAATTTTCCTCCTGAATAAAGTTAAGCTGTTTTAACGAGAATATTTCATTATGCGATTAATTTAATTCATACAGTCCATTCTAAACATAAATTTCGATTTTGTTTTTCGAACGCGCATATTCTGACATAAAATGTGGATATACAGGGTGTTGCAAATAAGAGTGACACAAAATTTTAAATAGAACCCACTGTATATTATTGCATGTACGGATTCTTCGTAAAATCCTAAACATTTTTAATGTAGCATGTGCTATATCTTAGCCCAAGCGATTTGGAGTTATTCTCATTCAAAATTCAAAATTCATACACGCTGAGGAAAACCTGTAGTCAGCATGCGTGAAGCGCAAGAAAAGTCAAGTAGGCTTTGGAGTTATGATGCAAGAACCAAAAGAATTAATGTCAATAGTTACTGTTATTGTCAGTTTTATGTTTTAACGTTTTACTAGTTTTCAAAAGACTCATTTCGTTTTTTCATAACTAAATTAAATTAAAATGCGGCTCACTGAGAAACAGCGCATAGAGGTTTTGATGATGATGGGCTACGGTGATAGGGTTAGAACACAGCAAGAAACTTGTGAGTTATTTAATCAAAAATACCCCAATCGCCCGCCAATATCACAATCAACAGTAAGCAAAATTGAGTACAAGTTTAGGCAATTCGGTCATGTAAGAGATGTCCCTAGATTTGGTCGTCCTCAAGTTGATGAAAATCAACAATTAGAAGTCTTACTGGCAGTTCAAGATAACCAGCATGTGGTGTCTAGGCAGGTAGCAAGTGACGTGGATATTGGAAAAACAACAGTTCTTAAAATACTGCATACAAATAAATACCATCCTTATAAAATGCAAGTTCTCCAAAAATTTTTGGAAAGGGACTTTGAGAGGCGCCTTGAATTTTGTGAGCGTTTACAGGATATGTGTTTCGTAAACAGAAATTTTGTAAAAAATATAATTTTTTCCGATGAGTCCACATTTTTCTTGAATGGTGACGTAAATACCCAAAAGTATCGATATTAGTCCGATGTAAATCCACACTGGATGAGGGAAGGACACACACAATTTAATCAAAAGATCAATGTGTGGGCTGGCGTTGTCGATGACATTGTTATAGGGCCTTTCTTTTTTGACGGAAATTTAACAGGCGAGAGATACTTGAGTTTTTTAGAACAAGAACTTGTTCCAGCCCTGGCCACCCTTTTTCCTGAGTTAGAACGTCCCGATTTGCCACATCATAATATCTGGTTGCAACAAGATGGTGCTCCCCCACATTTCGCTGTGGGAGTTCGTACATATTTGGACGATACTTTTCCAAACAGGTGGATTGGAAGAGGTGGTTTTATTGAGTGGCCGCCAAGGTCACCCGATTTAACTCCACTCGACTTTTTTTTATGGGGATACCTTAAGGGAAAAGTAATCAAAAACCAGCCTGCAAATTTAGATGATTTAAAAGATCGCATCCGGTAAGAAATTCGGCAAATTACACCCCAAATGGTTCGAAATGTTCAGCGAGAATTTGTAGATCGGTTAGGCTATTATCAGTTGACCAACGGAAGACACTTCGAACATTTACTTTAGAAAAATTATTTTTAAGTTCACCTAACTGTTTTTTCGATAAATAAGACATTTTTAAAATAATTTTATTCTTTGTTTTCTCCATGACTTTTTCCACTTTTCAAATTTTGAATGAGAATAACTCCAAAACGCTTGGGCTAAGGTATAGCACATGCTTCGTGAAAAATGTTTAGGATTTTCCGAAGAATCCGTACATGCAATAATATACAGTGGGTTCTATTTAAGAAAAAAATTTTTTTGTTTCACTCTTATTTGCAACACCCTGTATATCTACATTTTATGTCAGAATATGCGCGTTCGAAAAACCAAATCGAAGGGTCCGAGCGATTTTTTAAAAAAATTGTAGTTTGCGAGATAATGAATTTATTCCTTACTTTACGTCCTCACTGTATGTCCTTCCATTTGCGAACTTATGTCTTGTGATTTCAAAATTTACACCTGGCAACCCTAATTGGAGCTCTTTGGGAGCCCATATCTCCGATTAGGAGGCCTATACGAAAAAAGTTTATATGAACTTACTTTTCACTTGTTTTTTTTTTCATATCCGAGCGATTTCCGGACACTCTGTATACACAACGCCAATTAATTATCGAATTAATTCACGTCCTAACCTGTTATTTCGTTAATAATGTACCAATTTTAATATTTTTTTTAACTGAAATAGATTCTAGAATTTAGGGCAAAGTAGTTTACTGATACATGTAATTGTACGGGGTAGCACATAGAATCTAGATGCATGTATATATCCTAAAATTTAAATTAGACATGTCACATAAAAATTGAATTTTATTTAGTTTTTAAACTAAAGCAATTGGAGATATATCTGGGTTAGACACTGGCACAAAAGTATCGCCATGTCACTATAGGTACCAAAAAATTACCATTTGTTCTAAATACGTTATACATTATACATTTTTGGTTTTTGCTAAATAAAAATGATTTCAACACATAAAGCTTATAATACAGAGTGCTACGCAATTATCTATTCATTTAACTACTTAATATTAAAAATACTAACTAGGTATGGCTTATGTATCTAATGATTCTGTATTTTTAATGTGTGCTATTATAGTAGCATTTAAATTAAATGACTATTTTTATGGGTAACTTGCCAGCGTCTTTAAAAATATCTTTCCTATTAAAAATTTAAATAATTTGTACTATTAGTTATACAATTCGTCAGCTGGTCAATACCGCAGCGGTCAAAATATAATTTATATTTTATGCCATAAATTAAATTGATCGGTTTTCACAAATAAATTATCAACTGAGTAAATCCATAACTTTTACTTCGTTGTTGCGTTATTTGAGGAAATTTATACCTGTCCATAATAATATATTATCCTTTTAAAACATTGAGGTACTCAAAAACAGGCCAGAACTTTTGCCAAACAACTTAAACAACACAAAACGAGCTAAAATAAAAATGCACCAAGTCTGGCTTCGATAGCGCCTACACTATTCAAAATAGAGAAAAAAGCTCAATACAAAAGTTAAAAGGTTCACTAAGAAGCATAATCCAAAAATATTTTACAGCCTACAGGGTTTTCCTAAAAAGTGGGACTGAATAAAAATATTTTTTTTTAAATAGGACCCGTATATGTTTTCAGAATTTGATTTAGTAGAACAACATTGTAGCTACCCTAAAATACGTAATATCGATCAATGCTACTATTTTTAAAACTCTTCTACAAAGCGTTCGTTAGAACTTGGACAACTCGGCGATTTTAAATATATATGCTTTAACTTCATTTTCTTAAATAGGACACCCTATATATTTTTAGGCATGTGGATGTATCTTCCGAATACCTTCCTTTTTTGTTAAAGATGTCCTCTGCCTAAATCTTATAGGTAATTTCTGAAATATTTTGAGATTTGTCTAAACTCAGGTAAATGGGAAATTCTGATTACATAATTTAATCTAGATTGCTTTGGATAAGAAATAAATCAGTTTCTTTACGCAGCTATAGTTATCAAAATTAGTCTTCGCTTGCGCCCAAATCATAGAACATGATAACCAGTTCCTCTTTTGAAAAATTCATATTTTTCTATCTCGATAAGGTTAACTGAAGGAAGTCAACTCTCTAAGAGGTAATAAATCACAAAACTTTAGAAAACTAATTTAATAGTGACAGCTGCGTTAAAAAAATTATTTATTTTTTGTTCCAAAGCAATCTTGATTAAATTATGTAATGGGAACTTTCCATTTTTAGACAAATCTTAAAATATTTCAGAAATTATAAGATTTAGGTATAGGACATATTTAACAAAAAAGGAACGTATTCGGAAGGTATCATATTAAAATAAATTAAATTGAATCATATTTAAAATCGTTGAGTTGTCCAAGTTCTAACGAACGCATTGTATATTTCACCATTTCATTCATCATTCATTCATTTCACCTCAATGTCAGTGTTCCTCAAGGGTCCATATTGTCTCCCACCCTCTTCTTACTCTACATTAACCACCTCCTAGTGAAAACTAAAAATCCGATATTTAGCTTTGCTGACGATAGCACACTTGTCTCATGTATCTCTTTGAATGCACAAACATCGGCTGTCGACGTACATTTTCGCAGACAGCATGAAGTATCACGGCTCAACAAAGACCTGGAAGAAAATTTGGCGTGGGGTGACAGTAACCAAGTCGAATTTAATGGTAGGAACACCCAGTCAGCAGTTTTCTCTAAAAAGGTTAACATTACAGAACCGGATATACTCATGGCAGGACACGCAATTCTACGGGCTTCATCTATTAATTTGCTGGGCGTCAATCTGGGAAGAAATATGTCTTTGCATAGCCACGTTGTGGCTATTGTGAAACTTGGTGTACTCTTCCGGATCAAAAAATTGAACCTTTTGACACTATACAACGCCCAGATTCGACCATCACTAGAGTACTGCTCTCATGTCTGGAGCTCTGCACCCAAACATACTCTACGGCTACTGGATTCCATCGAAAGGAGGGACATTCGTCTGATCGGAGATCACGAGCTGACAAAGAGCTTCGACAGCCTGGAACATCGAAGACAGGTTGGTGGTTGGACTCTCTTTTACAGCTATTTCCATGGAAAATGATCGGCTGACCTTGCCCTTTTAATTCCGCCCAGAGCGGTGTATAGCAGAAATACACGACGAACCACTGCCGCCCATCCATATGTGGTTAAGCTTAGTACTCCTCAAACTTCATTATTTAAGAAGATTAAAAAAATAGTAGCATAGATCGATATTACGTACTTTAGGGTAGCCACAATGTAAATTCGTTCACATTGTATCAAGAGTTTGCTATGATTTTTAAATCGTACACTTCGAAATTACTAGAAGTTCAGAAAAAAATGTATTACTTGATAACGCTGCATTTCAGTTCAAAAAAATTAAATACGGTTGTAAAGCTCTTGTTCCACTAAATCAAATTCTGGAAAAATATACCGGGTGTTCATATTTCAAATTGTTATTATTTTTCTTATTACATTATATTTTTTTAACGCAATTTTCTCATACCCTTTTCCAATCCTTGAAGTTTACGAATACAGTTTTTGATTAGAAAAAAATTAAGTATATTTGGCTAAACTTTCACATAACATAGTGCCTTCTTGGCAACCTGTGATTGAACGCATTGTTATTATTACACATTTTGATAATCACTGAAAACTCTCTGTGCGCCTCTCTCTCATTCACGAATGACCAATAGATGTATCGCGTTTATATTACGGAAATTTTCATAATGCTGTTTTACCCTTGACCTGAGCAAGAGAACACTATACACGTTTCTCTATAATAAGTTCATAACGCGCCTAGATAAATGGAAGGCGACTATACAGGGTACACCAAGTACAGTGGCCTATTAGAAGTATCTCGAGAACTAAATAAGATTTTATTTTGGAAATTTGACTGTGGTTATAAGAGACCGTTTTCTACGTTTGTAGAATATTTTGGATGGTGCGGTGTTGCCGGATCATACCGAAAGTGGTAGCAACTTCGAAAATTTAAATGAATTACCCTATATATTATATATTTTTTTGGAATCTAGGTAAAAATCTAGAATAGTTTTCTGTACATTATCATATACCTATCTTTAAGAGTTTTGGACTTATAAATAATATTGTGATTTTTTAACGCTGTATCGGGACCTGAGAAGAAAATCATATCTTTTTATCGGTTACAGCTAGAAAGCTGAAATTTTGACAATAGTTCCACAAGACCATCGAAATTTTATAATTTTGAACAGTATTTAATTAGATTTATACAGGGCGTCTCCATAATAATATTTCTGAGGGAGATGAATTATTGCAAAAATCTTCTTTTTTCTAAATGGGACATCCCGTATTTGATATGTTTTGTTAAAGAAGGATCGAAGTTTCTATCTAATGATATTAAGTGTTCCTATACCTATCTTCGATATTTTCGGACTTATAGCGAAATTTAAAAATTATCTTATAAAAAATATATTTGTTGGTAGTTGGCTGTGAAATGGATTCATAGAAACAAAATAATGAAAAATCCATTTGACGTTATGTCTGTGTTGTTGTAAAAAAATGGTTCCATCTAATTGGTAAAAGCAATTTCGAAGGATTTCCAAAGGTAGATCATCCAGAAAGTCTGACACTATTGACCTTAATATGTTTAAGTATTTTGCACCAGTCAGGTTGTCGTCATAAAGGCAGAAAGCAATTTTGTTGTGCATTAGCAAACAGACTACCACTGGCGTAACAACGCAGCCCCGGGCCTGTGTGCAAAAGTTTAGCCGGGCCCCTGCACATATTTAATAAAATATCCAATACATGACAAGGGTGGATCCAGGATTTAATTTTTGAGGGGGAAGGGGCTAAATATTTTGGGAACACGAGACAGCAGCGATGCCGAATCCAGTTAATATGGAATATGGGTCCATGGGCCATGGCTTACTGATACAAAATGTAATTCTTGGGGATATGTGAGGTTCTTGGTTCTTGTTTAGAGAGTCTACAGCCACCCGCCCTAGCACAAAGCACAACATTTTTGTTTAAATTTATATTTTCACATAACATAAAAAAACCAGAAAATAAACTAGCCAAACAAAATATGTATAACATAATTAACATAAATCATAAAATAAAAACACAATATAAATAAATACATAATATTATGTGTGTATCTAATGTAATAAAATAAACAAGAGTAAAGTAGAGTTAAAACTTCTTTTTTCTTGCTTTAGAATATGCAAAAGTTGACACTAAATTATCAATGTCCAATGATTGAGCAACTTCATTTTCAATAGAAATAATTGCCAATGCCGATAATCTTTCCTCACCCATAGTGCTTCTTAAATAATTTTTAATTAACTTTAATTTCGAAAATGATCTTTCAGCTGAGGCCACAGTAACAGGTATAGTAAGAAATATGTTGCATGCAGTCAAAATTTCACTAAAACTACAGCAGGAAGAAAAATTTTTAATCAAAATGAATTCATTTAATTCAAAAATTGAACTAATTTTATCTAAATTAGTTCGAAAACATTCCCTAAAAGAAAGTAATTGGGAAGAAATTGTATTTGAAATATCTTCGGGATAGTTCATGTATGGCCCATTTTATATAATTCCTTATCAGTAAGAGAAGGATTACATAATACTTCTGGGGATAACACACGAAATTTTGAGTAAACCTCGTTTAGTCCAGAAGTTCGAGTTTTTAACTGAACTATAAGTATATCTAACGTTTTAAAAAATACGTTTATTTTAAACCAATCTTTATTTGTTTGTATTAGGTAATGGTTACTTATTTCATCAAAGAATATTTTCGGACGAAATATTCTTTTTTTTGTAAATTCAGTGGTAGTACCCCATTCTCCCGCTAAATTAGTTGATTCCGTGATAATTAAATTAAAATCATCACGCATTTTTTTTAAATTTTCGTACGTTGTAAACAGTTTTGATGCCTGCTCAATATTTTGCTCTTTATTTTGCAAAACCTTAGACACAGTGTCAATATTTTTAAAAATTTTTGTTTGAAAAACAATCAGAAAAACCGTTTCAAATTCATACGTACGTTTTTACCGAAGTGCGATAATTATTGTGAAGTAGCCGTAATAAAAATCTTTGCAATATCTATTCAAAACTTAATAAATAATTAGTAAAAGATGGTTGGCTTCAATTTTTTTTTGGGTAATACCTATAATAAAATCATGCCTCCTCGCCGCTGGGCCTCTACGGGGCCCGGGCCCGTGTGCATGGCACACATTGCACACCGCTAGTTACGCCAGTGCAGAATACATTAAAGCTGAACTTATGTTGAAAACTTCTTTCTCTGACGCAATGAGGGTTTTCGCTAGCCCAAAAATGAGAATTTCTTCTATTAAATATTCCTTCTTTTGAATTTGCATTCGTCTGTCCAAATAATAAGTATGTTTTAAAAAGTTTGGGTTTTCTTGCGTGCGAATCAAAATCCTCTCACAAAATTCAAGACGTTTCGGAGGATCAGCAGGCTCAAGAGCTTGAAGTATAATCAGTTTGTAATTATACATATTATGTTTATGCAAAATTCTATTAATTGACTTGTATGATAGATCCAAATCGTTGTCTGCGCAATAAATTAAAGCGTGTGGAAATGCATAAAAGTACGTTAACACGTTTATCTTATTTTCTTCATTATCTGTAACATAATAATTCGCCATTCTGGGTGAGTATACATTATTGAAATTCAAAAAGTTTGCTTCTACTCTTTTAAATTTTTTGGGAGTCCTAGGAGCTGCATCAGGATGAAGTTCATTAAATTTTCTGCAAGTTCTAGATAAAACTCTACCACACTACTCATGAATATGTGAACATGTGTTTCTCTTGTATAGCCATTTTTATTACAATAACACAGACATAACGTCAAATGGATTTTTCATTATTTTGATTCTATGAATCGATTCCGCAGCCAACTACCAAAAAATATAAGATAATTTTGAAATTTCGCTATAAGTCCGAAAATATTGAAGATAGGTATAGGCTATTCACTTAATATCATTAGATGGAAAATTCGATTCTTCATTAGCAAAACATATCAAATACAGGATGTCCTATTTAGAAAAAAGAAGATTTTTGCAATAATTCATCTCCCTCAGAAATATTGTTATGGAGACGCCCTGTATAAAACTAATTAAATACTGTTCAAAATTATAAAATTTCGATTGTCTTGTGAAACTATTGTCAAAATTTCAGCTTTTTAGCTGTAACTGCTAAAAAGATATGATTTTCTTCTCAGGTCCCGATACAGCGTTAAAAAATCACAATATTATTTATAAGTCCAAAACTCTTAAAGATAGGTATATGATAATGTACAGAAAACTATTCTAGATTTTTACCTAGATTCCAAAAAAATATATAATATATAGGGTAATTCATTTAAATTTTCGAAGTTGCTACCACTTTCGGTATGATCCGGCAACACCGCACCATCCAAAATATTCTACATACGTAGAAAACGGTCTCTTATAACCACAGTCAAATTTTCAAAATAAAATCTCATTTAGTTCTCGAGATACTTCTAATAGGCGATTTTACATGGTGTACCCTGTATTAAAAACTAAATAATTTTCTAATTCCTATACTGTTAAATCCATTTTGTTAGGTAATTTTTTTAAAGTAAAAATCTTGGGTGTTTTTCCGATTGAGCTTTATTTGGTGCTGTATCACACAATCTCTTATTTGGTACGACAACTTTTGCTTCTTACAACAAAGTCGTTTATAGTCAATCATGGGCACATTCCCTGCCTGAGGCCACAAGGCAACATTAGTAGTACTACACATAACTTTCTTTAGTTGGATCTTTAGATTACGGGATCAACCAGAAAATTCCGTTTCAATATTTACCTTCGCAAGGTCGCGATACGTCAGTTTATTACAATGTTCAGGTGGAGTCGACTTACTTATCTCGTGATTCCGGCAAAAGCATCTCCTCGGTACTAAGACTCGGTTATGTGAAAGTACGGTATGTTCCTGCGGTATATTTGCGGTCACTAATGCGCTAAAATTGTATTGGTTTTGCTTTTTGAAAAATTAAGTTTTTGTGCCGTTGTGTGTTTCTCTCGTATTGGTTTTTAAGTGATGTGCTACGAATAGATTGAATAATGTATTGGAAAAACAGAACTATACAGGGTGTCCGGGTAAAAAAAGGAAACAAGTGAAAAGAGTATTACAAGTTCATATAAACTTTTTTCGTGTAGGCCTGCTCTTCAGAGATATGGGTTCCCAAAGAGCTCCAATGGACTCAAGTTTTTACACATAGTTATTGAACCACCAGGTATATTTAATTTTTTTTAATATGATGTACACCAGGTAAGACCCTTCAAATTACTATCCAAGAAAGTGTTGTGAATTAATCACCGCTGCAGGGACGGACCAGCTGTGATACTCATTGCCCCTTTTTTAACGTCCTGTATGATAAGAACTTTGGGCAACGGTTTTTACTTACCTTTAACTATTGACTAAAAATTAAGTACTCTTCATTCATCTCGCTAATCCTAACCGTTTTCGAAAGAACGTCCTTTTATTTACACTGAGTCCCCTCACTGCTCACGTGTTAAAAATGAAAACGCGGAATTTTCATGTTGAACATTATTTGATAGGAACAAAGATATCTCCCTTACCGAGATACGCCAAATACATGATGTAATGTTTTTTTCCAAAACAGTTAGGATGATGAATGAAGATTACTTAATTTTTAGTCAATGGTTAGTTAAAGGTATGTAAAAACCGTTGTCCAAAGTTCTTATCGTCCAGGGCGTTAAAAAAGGGGCAATGAGTGCCCTAGCCAGCCATCCCTGCAGCTGTGAGTACTTCACAGCACTTTCTTGGATAGTAATTTGAAGGTTCTTACCTGGCTTACATCATAGTAAAAAAAATTTGGTGGTTCAATAATTATGTGTAAAAAAGTTGATTCCATTGGAGCTCTTTGGGAGCCCATATTCGAAGAGGAGGCCTATACGGAAAAAGTTTATATAAACTTGTAGTACTCTTTTCACGTGTTTTCTTCATATCCGGGAGATTTCCCACATATTTCCGGACACCCTGTATAATAAACTATTCAAAAATGAATAGCAACTGAAAATTTTTTGCATAATTTTGAGGATAAATATTTTATAGTAGAAATCGGTGAGGCGAATCGCTCTTCCAGGGTTCGATAGAGGATTTTGTCGACTTTGATATGGCCCTAATTTATCATTAAAAAGGCTATATTTCAGTGTTATACTAGGTGTTTTAGTGTTACAAAATTTGGTAATATGATTTAAATGATGACTTATTCTAGGGTATTTTTTGGAAAGCTTACGATGTTCTGCCAAAACGTTTTTGTGTTTTGTGTGTAGATATTAATTTTTAAATTAAACCATACAGTTTTTCAGCTGTTGTGCCTTAAAGTGTTCAACAATGGCGTTCTCACGTAAATAAATTAGCAACTTAGAGTTAAATCATTTACAATTACCACCATATTTTCCAGAGTGAGAATCGTGTCTTGGAAATTTACAAAAAGATGTTTTCCCACTACTATAAAGTGCGTTTTCTTTAGAAGACATGAACAAGTGTTATTAAAAAAATATGTTCAGAATGGACAACTGAGTAAACAAAATTTTAAAGTCCTAAGTATGACTGTTTTGACATTATTTTCATTCCACCAGATATTCAAAAATTTTAAATTATATAAATGTCTAATAGATGGATGGAAATAAACCGATTGTGTTTAATGTATTATTTTTTATAATTTTTCTTAAATAAATTTGGAATATCTTTAATAGGGAGGATGGAATGATAATAATGCAAAATATCAAAGTATAGGTATAGAATATTATAATTTTGTATCTTACTCAGTTTTTCTTCTTGAACATATTTTCTAAATAAAATTTTTTCATATTTTCATATTTCAACGGCCATTGTTAAACACTTTAAGGCACAACAGCTGAAAAATTCTATGGTTTAATTTGAAAATTAATCTTCTGACTTCCAAAAATACCCTAGAATTAGCAAGAAAGATATTACCAAATTTTGCAGCACATTCTTGAAATTTTTTTTTTTTTTTTTTTTTTTTTTTTTTTTATAATAATAATAATGTTTATTCCCAACGAGCTATTGTAGTCCATTACAGGGAATATTATAAAATAGAACATAAATAAGTAATTAATCAATATAAAAATTCAAAATAAAAATTATTATAATTGTTTTTTTTAAGTAATTTGTATGTTTTCCAGAAAAAATTTCTTTGCATTTTTTTTAAACAGTTTTAAATTAAAATTTTTTGTTAATACTTTAGGTAATGTATTATAAATATTTATTCCATCAAATAAAATAGATTTCATCCCTATTCTACTTTTAATTTGATTTTTTTTTAAATGGTCAATATTTCTGGTATTATGATTGTGTATATCAGTTAATTTTACAAATTTTATACAAGATTTTTTATTTTTATTAATAATTGCATGAATTAGTATACTGATTTTTAATTTATATAAACTATTCAGATCTAGATATCCTCTTGGTTTATATAAATTTGCTGTCGGTTCCAAAAAATTCAGTTTATGAATACATTTTATAATTTGCAATGCTTCCTAAAACATTCTGTATAACACAGAAACATAGCCTTTTATTATTGACAAATTAGGGAAATATCAAAGTCGACGAAATTTTCTATCCAACTCTGAAAGAGCGATCCCGATTTCTACTATAAAATATTTATCCTAATGATGCAAAAAATATTCAGTTTATTCATTTTTTAGTAGTATATATATTGAATATGCATTTTATCATTCGAAATGAAGTTTAAACCTGGATTTTTTTTTATTATCACGAAATGGAACATTATACACTATGCCAATTAATTATCGAATATTAAAAAAATTCACGACCTAATTAATAAGCTTGTATTGGGTTAATAATGAACCAATTTTAATAATTTATGTTTCAACTGATTGAAAATAGATTCTAAAGTTTAGGACAGAGCGGTTTACGTCCTAATAGGCCTAATTATACGGGGTAACGCATAAATCTAGATGCATGTAAATTTCTTGAAAATTAAATTTGACATATCCGTCACGTATTAAGAAAAGCCCGCCCCGGACCATTCCCAAATAATGATAAATAATTTATAGTAAATTAAACAGTACAATGAAACTGATAAGGTGTGAATTCGGATAAATAACAGAATGTTGATGATTCTTACATTATGTCAAGTAACTTTAACCCTTAATTACAGTGGAGGCTCGTGTGCGAAAATATAGAGGAAGAGCCAAGCAAAAATATTCTCAAACAAATATGTTATTAGGCGTCAATATAATTCACGCCAAAGGGGCTTTCCCTACTTTCCTGAATAGCCAATAATCACTGCTTAATTGGCAAAGTTACATACACTAGCGTACAGCCGGCTTTTAGTAAGAGGATGTAAAAATTAGTGATTATTGCTCTTAATCGATCATAGTTACCATAAAATAATTAAAGGGAATAGGAATAAAACATATCTAATCCCAGTTTGACATCTCTAGGCGACGAGGCTTCATTTTGCAAAAAGTAAACTGCTGGCCATTTGCTTTCGAGCAAGAAAAATTTCGCCTAAATTTAAAAGTTAATATTTTCTGAACCAGATATGACATCGATCTCCGGTTTTTAATTGTTGATAGATTTGTCCCTTAAGAAACAATTGCCAAGGTTGGATTGTCTTAAACCGTCAGAAAATTTTATATACATGGTGTGAAAGAGGACGATGATTTTTGCTCCAATTTCAATAGCATGTAACTTTCACAGTAATATTTTTAAATTTTATCACTGTACGTCAATTGAATCACTGGTTCATAGCAAAGAAAGTAATCTGTCAAATTTTTGATATCTGCTATATTTTAAGAGATACCGATTTTTTTAAAAAACTTTGCTTTTTTTCAACTTTTTGTTAGCTAGATCCCACTGTGCGTTGTATCGTGCAAACTTTGCAAGTGATTATTATACCTTATGAAAAGCTTGTTTATGTCCAGTAGCAACAATTGTACCTAAATGTTGTGATGTGCAGTGGCGTACTACTAGATTAGGCAAGTTTTTCCTTATTTTTTAGTTTTTCATATCGCGCTACAGGTATATTATACAGTGTCTACAAAATTTTAAAAAATATATTTTTTTTATTTAATTGTTTGAAAAAATTTTATTTATTAATTTCTAACTTTCTAACACGACACTATTCCTAAAATTAAACTTACATTGAAAGGCACTTTAATATTAAATATCACTAGCTGCCGTCAAACCAAACCACGTCCATCCGAGTGTATTAATTTGAATCGAGATTATCACGAAAAAAAACAAGATCAAGTCACAAATGCTAATGCGTTTAGCAACAAAGCTAACCATGTGTTAGAAAGTTAGAAATTAATAAATAAATTTTTTCAAACAATTAAATAAAAAAATTATCTTTTTTAAAATTTTGTAGACACTGTATAATATACCTGTAGCGCGATATGAAAAACTAAAAAATAAGGAAAAACTTGCCTAATCTAGGGACGAGTACTTTCCAATACAAAAAAATTGTGAGACACTCATAAAGCATAGACATATAAGTGATTATAAGTACGCCACTGCACATCACAACATTTAGGTACAATTGTTGTTACTGAACTTAAACAAGCTTTTCATAAGGTATAATAATCACTTGCAAAGTTTGCACGATACAACGCACAGTGGGATTTAGCTAACAAAAAGTTGAAAAAAGCAAAGTTTTTCAAAAAAATCGGTATCTCTTAAAATATAGCAGATATCAAAAATTTGACAGATTACTTTCTTTGCTATGAACCAGTGATTCAATTGACGTACAGTGATAAAATTTAAAAGTATTATTGTGAAAGTTATATGCTATTGAAATTGGAGCAAAAATCATTGTCCTCTTTAACACCCTGTATATAAAATTTTCTGACAGTTTAAGACAATCCCACTTTGGCAATTGTTTCCTAAGGGACAAATCTATCAACAATTAAAAACCGGAGATCGATGTCGTATCTGGTTCAAAAAATATTAACTTTTAAATTTAGGCGAAATTTTTCTTGCTCGAAAGCAAATGGCCAGCAGTTTATTAACCACTTCATGAACGTCAATCTTCCGCGACGAATTTGTATAAGCGAGTGCTAAACCATTCAACTTTACCTCACCCATTTTAAATGTTAGTCGTAGGGAGGGGGGCTATAACCCCTCTAGCCCCCCCCCCCCCCCCGTAGATCCGCCACTGGTGTCAATCCGTTAGAAATAGTAGTAGTTCTCATTGGACAGTTCGCAATGCAACATTGTCATGTTCATACAAACTTATAACATATAGCTAAATACTAGATGCGACGTTACTGCAGGATTGTAGAAAAGTTAGAAAATCGTTTTGATCGATTGCGTACATTATCTAGACTTATGCCGGGGTTATCTACCTTCTTAATCGCTAATTCTTATTCTTTAGTACTTACTTCTTAATTCGTAACTGTTTTACAATTCCTTAATTCTTAATCCCTAACGAGACTTATTTATGGCATTAATATCAGCCAAACTTCATCCGTTCGTTTTTTGTGTGTGTTTCTCGCGTTTATTTTTACATATTTTAATATTTAATTTTATTTTAAAAATGAAACTTAATAAAACTTGCTGCGATTGCATATTTCATTACGACAATGGTCACCTAACTGTACTGGGGCAATTGTAGAAATGCGACACGAAAGCGATTCGGTGTGCGCCCAATAAACAGAGAAAATATATTTCGAGGGTAATTACGCTACCCTAGTCAGAGACGTGTTAACATTAGAATGGGATAGGAAACAATTCTTTAAATATACCAGAATTACCAATGAACCGTAAATTAGCTAAACCCATAATTAAGAAGGATTAATTACTATAAAGTTTTAACTACTACTAAAAGGAAAAATTCTGGGTCGAATGACATAAAAATATATATGTACGGGTGAGTTTTTAAAGTGTTACAAGGCGATATCTCGCAAACGGTTTAAAATATTTTCTTGAAATTTTAATGAGGTAATAGTGAGATGGGGGGACATATTTAAACATATTTTTGTTATCTACCCCCTTTCCCCATTTTGAGGGGTGGGGGGTAACTTTGAAATTTTAAATGGGAATATGTACTTTTGTTTATTAAATTCGGATCTACGTAAAAAACTACGTATTTGTACAAAAAAAATTTTTGGTTAGCTCCACTGGTAACCGAATTATAATTAATTAGGTTATAAAAATTTAAAAAATATTATTTTCCCTTTATCGCCTGTCATGTTTCAGAAGATGTTCGAAATGTCTCCCTTCAACTTCCAAACACTTTCTCACTCTTTTTTTAAAAGAATTTCGTACCCGCTCTAACATTTCAGGTGTCACTAATAAGCAGGAAAAGTGGATTCGGTCTTTCATATTGTCTATAGTTGTAGGTGCAGTCGCCATCACTTTGTCTTTTATAAATCCCCAGAAGGAAAAGTCAAGAGGGGTCAAATCCGGAGACCTAGCAGGCCAATTGACCGGACCAGCTCGACCAATCCACCTGTTTTCAAACAATTCGTTTAAATGATTACGGGCCTGTATTGCATAATGCGGTGGAGCTCCATCCTGTTGAAACCACATGTCATGATTTATGTTTTGGTTTAATAATAGTGGTAATTCGTTCCTTAAAAAATCTGTATACATTTCTCCATTTAAATGGCGTTCAAAGAAATGCGGACCAATAACCCTATCTCCAATTATACCACACCAGACATTAACTGACCAAGGATGTTGATTTGGCACAGTTCTCATCCAGTGGGGATTTTCCGATGCCCAGTAGTGCATATTGTGTCTATTTACCTTTAAGAAAACAAACAATAAAAAAAAATTATTTCTACCGACAAGGGATAACTTAAAATCCTACCTGGCCACAATTCTGGAAACTAGCTTCATCAGAAAAAACAACATTCTTTAGAAACCTGTTATTTCCTTGCATTTGCCCTGTTACCCAATTGAAAAATGTAACGCGATTTTCAAAGTCTTGCCCATAAAGCTCTTGGTGGAGTGTAATGTGGTATGGATGAAATTTGTACATATGCAATATGGTCACAACCGATTTTTGGCTTATTCCAGCATCTGCAGCAAGCCGTCTGGAACCTACATGCGGGTTAATAGCTACCATTCCTAAAACTCCAACTGCCCTATCTGCATCGGTTTTAGTTCGCTTCCGAAATCGTGGTTTTGACTTCAGGCTGCCAGTAGTGCGACATCTAGTTTCCAGCCTTTTAAATGCCATGTGAGATTTCAGGTTGTTAGGAAACCTTTCCGCCCACCTTAGTGAAGCTTGTCTGTAGTTTCTTCTGCACTCCCCCAACATTAACAACATATCAACTTGCACACTAAAATTCGCTTCCATGTTCAATTGACCAAGCTGAGAAATAATCGTTGATATGTAAAAATTCTCAACTGACTGAAGTCAAAACAACGCATTTCCATGTAAACGAATAATAATTTTGAAATAAGTGAACTTGATTTATTTTAAATTTAGTTATTTTTTAAATCCAATAGAAATTTAATAATAAATTAATTATAATTCGGTAACCAGTGGAGCTAACCAAAATTTTTTTTTGTACGTTTTTACGTAGATCCGAATTTAATGTACAAAAGTACATATTCCCATTTAAAATTTCCCCCCACCCCTCAAAATGGGGAAAGGGGGTAGATAACAAAAATATGTTTAAATATGTCCCCCCCATCTCACTATTACCTCATTAAAATTTCAAGAAAATATTTTAAACCGTTTGCGAGATATCGCCTTGTAACACTTTAAAAAACTCACCCGTATATGTAATTACCGGGGCGATTAATAAGTAATAATTATATAAATTCATTTTTCATCGATATCTCCGGTTAGAAAAAGGATAGGAATTTGCGGTTTTCACTGTTTGCTCTGGCCTTTATTCCTCTTTGTAATGGTGTAATGACATCTTTACCATCGCATTTAAGTTTTTCGAGAAAAACATAAAGTGTGTTATATCTGCAAAAAGCACCATCTAGCGACTACAGTAAAAATTATAAAGGCATCGCTTATAGTGTAGCTGATAGAGCAAGAAGAAGCATTTTAAATGACACTAATTTTAATATTTTCCGATAAGGCATTCCTGACATATTCAATTTTTTCTAAATCGATGTTTGCGTTATCCCCACCACTTTATTTGAAGGGTTAGAGAAAAAAATATAGAGGCAAAGTTGATCATGATACATGAGAGATTTATTTGTAAGTATTTTTAATATTCTTTATCTAAGCAGAGAAATCAACTGTTAATAAATTACTCTTAGTGTTACGCCCCCTAGCGGCCGTCCCGCAAATAAATAATCTCCAGCACTTTCTCTTGGCAGCTTTTCCTATAAATATTTTTTTCCCGAAGCTGTACGGTGAACGGATTCCAAGATACAGCCGCGTAACTCACTTAATTGGCCCCACATCAAATAAATTACATAAAGTACATAAAAAATTCCGATTTTAAACCAAACCGGGCCAGCTATAAATGGTAATATTTGTCAGCCATTTTAAATACGCCATCTTGATCTTTTTGAATAAACCCTACACTTAGGATAAATAGAGTCAGTTACCAAAAAAAACGTTTAATTTTATAATTTTTGGTAAATATACCCTCGCAGGCCATCTATAGGTACTGTTATTCGGTATAGACATGCCTCAGGGCAACTCTCCTATTTTACGGTATAGATGCCTCATTCGCCATTTTGATGGCACAGTGATTGTAGAATCTAAACATTTAAAAAAAAATTATTTGAAAGAAATTGGTTGATTTTTAAAACTTTAATTTTCTTTGTGAGATGGCGCAAAACAAGTCCTACATCACACTTCTTGCACTGCGTGCGAACAGCTCTTGCTTTATTTGTATGCATTGGTCCTGCACAATGACTTCTTTTTGAATCTGGTAGATATTAAAACAAAATGATCCACTCGGTCAAACTGAATAAATTCGTGAACTCTGTTGCCTGTAGCCGATGATCTTCCAGTAGATTTTGGTAAAGTTTGATATTAGTTACGTAGCACTGCACAATTTCTCGTCGACACTGAATTTGTGTCATTGTCCGTCAAGTTTTTCTGCATTAATTCCATTTATTTTAGATGCAAACGCCAATCATCCATGTAAAGATAGACCACCACCACACTCACTAAAAACAATTCGATAACTCATCATTTGGATCACGATAAATCGAATAGTTTTATCAGGAAATAAGCCGTCTAGTTCATCTAAATCTTTATTTTTGATCCAAGATAAATTTGGTTTCACCAGTCGTTTCTTTGCGAAATAACTCAGGGGTAGGTTATCTTCTTCATCTGAATCATCTTTATCCAATCTCTGCGTCTCCACCATTCCTGTTGTTTCCTCTGCTGGCTCTATTGTTTCCCTCTCAGATTGAATTCTTCTTCCGCTAAGACTTACAACCTCAGCTTCCGCTTGCAGTTGTTTACCCGATAAATTATCAAATAAGCCACCTCCGTCCTCTTCACCAGAGACCTTATCGGAAAAACTATTTACTTCCGGAGGTGTGATAAAGATCTTATCCACTGGATCATCGTCCCAAAACTCCTCCGCTTCCAAAATATCAGCTAATTGTGGAACAGTCAATCTAAAATTAATACAACAAACCCTATATGCCTAGTGTTCCATATATGGCATGGCCACCAAAGATACTTTCAAACTAATTGAAAAAGTCATCAAGTGAATAATTACTTATAAAAAATATATTTTTTAAAGTTCTCTGTAGTATTAGGAAAAAATATTTACTTTTTATGATCACCCCTTGTTATAAGTGTATATGCCAATTTTAGTAATAACGGGTAGGCAAGGAACAATATTAACAAGTATTATTGGTTGGTCTCATTTTTCTTTTATATTAAAAGGAAAAAATAAATAAATACGTATCTATCAAATTCGCGTTCCATATGTGGCACGCTAGGTAATAATGGGTTAAGAAGGTTACCAAACATACACAAATTATATACATTCTTCTAATTTGAGATGTTTGTAGAGAAATTTACCTTAAATTGTTTGTAAACACTTAACGACGCGTTAACAAAGCAATAGTTTCGGACATTTATGAACATCTAGACTTACTGCACCACCGCGTAGTGCAATCCTCCATACAGTTCATGAACTAGACATAGCGGGGCATCTCTCCAGGTGGGGCATGTCTCCCGAAATTACCTTACGCCTAAAATTTTGTTGCTTTCGGTAATATCAGCGAAAAAAATAATAACTGAAAAAAATTAGTATTGCACCACTAGTTTTAAGAATTAATTAAAAATAATATTGTTAATAAAATTATACACGATGAATACAACTATACAATTAGCTTTATAAGAATTTGTTCTTCTCATATCTTAAAAACGGTTTAAGCTAATATAGACAAACTATATATTTTTTGAATCAGGAAGGAAAGATTTCTCATAAAAATAAAAAATATACAGGGGGTTCCGTTTAATGACGACAAGTTTACGCCACAGTTCTTTCGTTGGTAAGCCGATTTTTAAATAGCAATTTCATATACTCTATATACTCATTGATATGGTTATATTCGTTTTTAAAAAAATTACAGTGAAACTCAAAAAATACCCCTGTTCAGTTTAGGCTGGATACCCATGTACAGGGTGTCCCATTTTCGATACTTTTATAGGGTATCTCCGTAACTGTGTGCTATCAAAAAGTAATGTAGGTGTTATGTACTCTTTTTGGGCCAAACTTAAAATGATAAAATCAAAATTTGAAAATTTTCGCTCGTTTAAGAGATACGGGGGAAAAATCAAAAAATTGACAATTTCAAAATTACCCTATATTTTCTTAGTTAAAAGAGATACGGAAAAATGTTTTATACAAAAGTTTCTCTATATTGATTGTTGAATAATATGCCGTTTTCAGAATAAGTATACGGGGGTAAAAAAGTTATCGGACCTATCCTAATTTTTTCAAATGGAACACTCTGTATATTTTAATCTAAAAATATACTATTTTCAATTCTCCTTTCAAATATATAACACACCATGGATGATATAGGTTTCCTAGGCGATTTATTTAAACTTTATACCTTAAAACCAAAATAGGCCATGAAACAAAAACTAATATCCTAGAGACAACTATGTTGACATTCTAGTTGTTATTAACATTTAACGTCAATTTCATTTTTTACACATTCATTTGTGAAAAAGACTTATCAACATTTTGAAAAATTTGATGTTATCTATGTTATAAATTTGAAAATAGAGTTTAAAATGCTATCTTTTAGATTAAAATATACAGGGTGTTCCATTTAAAAAAAATGAGGTTCGGTCCGATAACTTTCTTACCTGACCCCGTATACTTATTCTGAAAACGGTAGATTATTCAACAATGATTATAAAGAAGCTTCTGTATAGAACATTTTTCTGTATCTCTTTTAACTAAGAAAATATAGGGTAATTTTTTGATTTTCCCCCGTACCTCTTAGGCGAGCGAAATTTTTCAAATTTTGATTTTACCATTTTAAGTTTGACCCAAAAAGCACTAACAATAACGGAGATACCCTATTAAAGTGTCGAAAATGGGACATCCTGTACAATATTATTAAGGAATGCTTATTCGCCAGCAATAAAGTAGCGCTGCAGGCGAACATTTTTAATAAAATCTATAAATATTAATAAATAGCTGACCCTGATAATCTTAATACGATAAACTGATACCAACCAGAATTTAGGCAAAACACTTAGGACCACCCTGTGTATAAATACGATGACTTACAATTATAATTGTATCAAAGCAGCGTTTAAAATCTCGTTTAGCTAACAAAAGATTAGATCACATGGTGTAATTTATGGCGGTATAAGATTAGTAACACTACTATCAGCTTTTGTTTAAATTTTTAACAATGCTATACCAGCATAACTAATATATAAATGTATCTATTTAAGACAAGAATTTGCAAGTAATAAGAAATAGTGCAATAATTTTGAGTAAGACTATTACAGCCTTCCCAGAGCTGGGATTTGTAATTCTTGCAACGGATCTTCAAATTATTAGGTAAATCTAGGCTGCTTTTAAAAAGTAATCGGTGCAGTAGATATCAATTAGGAAATCAGGTGTTACATTGTAATAGTCATCATCATCATCATCATCAATCAGCCCTTTGCATCCACTGCTGGATATAGGCCTCCCCCATTTCTGCCCACCGTCCTCTATTTTGAGCGCTCTGCACCCAGTTTGTGGTTATTCTTTTGATATCGTCCGTCCATCGCGTTGGGGGTCTTCCCCTGTTTCTCTTATCAGCCCTTGGTCTCCACTCGAGCAGTCTTTTCGTCCATCGTCCATCTGTCATGCGGGCCACATGTCCAGCCCAGTTCCACTTCAGTTTTGCCACCTGGTAGATAACATCCGTGACCCCTGTTCTCGCCCGTAAATCCTCATTTCTGACGTGGTCACGAAGTGACACCCCGAGCATCGATCTTTCCATTTTGCGTTGTGTTGTTCTGAGCTTCTTAGCAGATGTGACCGTCAGAGTTAAAGTTTCAGCGCCGTAGGTCATAACCGGCAGAATGCACTGATTAAAAACCTTTCGCTTCAGACAAATTGGGAGATTGCTCTTAAATACGTCCCCAAGTTTGCCATATGCAGCCCAAGAGAGCGTAATTCTTCTTTTTAACTCGCATGTTTGATTGTCTCTCGAGATTCTTATTTCATGACCGAGATATGTGTACTTATCCACCAGCTCCACCTCACAGTCACCAATATTAATATTTCCACTAGGGACCAGATTTGTCATAAATTTCGTTTTTGATATATTAATTTTTAGCCCCACCTTAGCACATACTTCCTGAAGATCTTCTAGCATTTTCCTGATATCTTGTAGGTTGTCAGACAACAGAGCTATATCATCCGCGAAACGCAGATCTGTTAGGTTTAATCCATCAATATTCAAACCCTTTCCGCTCCATTCAAGCATTCCTAAGGCATACTGCAGAACAGTGATAAACAGTTTGGGTGACATAGTATCACCCTGTCGTACTCCTCTACCGATTTTTATGGGGTTGGTGTTTTCGTGTAGTTTTACTATCATTGTAGCATTTTTGTATATGTTATATATTAGTTTGGTGTAACGATAGTCGACACGACATTTTTGTAAGGAGTCTAAAACTGCACTCAACTCAACAGTGTCAAAGGCCTTGTGGAAGTCCACAAAGGCAATGACAAGCGGTCTATTGTATTCGATTGATTTTTCGATCAGGGTTTTGATGCCTTGAAGATGGTCATTGGTTCCAAATCCTCTGCGGAACCCGGCCTGTTCTATTGGTTGGTAAAAGTCTAATTTGTTTTCCAGTCGTGTAGTAATAATTCTCGTAAAGAGTTTATAAAGGTGACTAAGTAAGCTTATTGGTCGATAGTTTTCTAGTTCGGCTGTATCTCCCTTCTTGTGAATTAAGATCACGATGGCGTTGTGCCACCTATCTGGTATGGCGCTGTTAAAAATACATAGATTAAAAAGTTTTGTTATTTTCTTGAGTAGACATTTACCACCTATCTTAACTGCATCGGCAACTACGCAGTCCTCTCCAGGGGCCTTGTTGTTTTTTGTTTTCCTTAGTGCTAGCTTTATTTCGTCCAAGGTAATATCAGGCAGCAATTCTGACCCTTGGTTAACGATGCCTTTCTTGCTTGTCAGTATCTCTAGTTCTGTTTCTGAGTCTAAATTTACTTCATTGTGACTTTGATATAGTAGACAGTAGAAGTCCTCAATTATCTTCAGAATGCTTTCCCGGTTTGTTGTAATATGCCCCTGTTTATCCTTTACCTTCGTCATTTGCTTTTTTCCGTTTTCTAGTTTTCTGCGTAAAACCTTCATGCTTTTATTGTTTTCTATTGTTTGTTCGATCTGATTTTGGTTGTATGTTCTAATGTCGCGTCTTATAGCTTTTGATACTTCTTTGTTAATTTGTCTTAGCTCTTCAGCAGTAGTCAGTTCTTCACTTCTCATATCTCTTCTTTGTTTCATTTTCCGCACGGTAGTTTCGCTTAATTTCGATTGTTTCCTGGTTGTTGGGCAGTATTCGTTTTGACTCTCTAGCAGGGCAGTAGTGATGTTCTCGTTTAAGACATTGATGTTATCTTCTGCTTCAGTGCCATTTAGCTTATTTGTGATGCATTGCTGGAAGCAAACCATGTCCGACGGGCTATTCCATGGTCTGTTGCTGTCGGTTTTCATGATCAGCCTATGCCTTTCTTTACCAACGTCAATCATCAATTTGACTCGTACAATCCTGTGGTCACTTCCGGTGGTTACTCTGTTCAGTACCGACACGTCTTTAACTATGTATCTTTTGTCGGTGATTATGAAATCTATTTCATTTTTCGTTCGTCCATCCGGGCTTCTCCATGTCCATCTCCTATTTGGTCTCTTAGGAAAGAAGCTATTCATCTGGAATAAGTTGTTTTGCAGCAGGAAACCAAGCAGTGTTTCACCCCTATCATTTCTTCCTTCCAGTCCATGGCTTCCCAGTGAAAACTCATCAGCGCTCAACCTTGCTCCCACCTTGGCATTGAAATCACCACATAGAATAGTATAATGTGCTTGTTGATCACATTGAAACAAGTCTATTTCTTCGTCAGTATGATTTGAGGTAGGCGCGTATACTTGTATAATTTTGATATTGTATCTGGTGCTGAGTCTGAGGACAAGGCATATTACTCTTGTTGAGATTTTCTTCAGGGACACAATGTTTGCTTTGTGGCGCTTATGTATCAGAAAGCCAGTTCCTCCTACTGAGCTGTTATCGTCTCCTACGTAATAGAAACTGTGTCCGGATTTCAAAGTAATGAGCTGTTAGTAGTAGTAGATAGACTATATTTCGCACCCCCATTTTGCGACCAATCGAGAAACTTCATTTTGAGTAACCATAACCATGGCAACGAAAAATTTCCGGAAATATTAACCCCCTAGCACTTCCAACGAGATTACAGTGGAAATTTCCCGTGTACAAATTTAAATTAATAAGTTTTGGAAATATCCCCGGGAAGTTTCCAGGCTTGTCATTTTGTGAGGGTTTTGCAACGATGTATAAACAGATGTATTCTTTGGGAAATCTATTTAAGAAATAAAAAGTCTATGCTTTTCAGGTGGTATCTATTAATATCAAATACCAATATGGAAAATTATTGTTTCCTAGACCACTCGATGATCCTTATACAATAAGGGCGTATTTTTGTCTACACAGTATCACTTTAAAATACTATTTCTTTCTTTGGAATTCGATAATTTAAGAAATTCAGGAATTGGGCAGGCGATTGATTTTTCCACAAGTGTGAATACCAGGTTGTATAGTACATTTTCCGTTTTTATAATAAACAACTAATCTACGGTGTGGTGTGTTTGCTTGACGTAATGACAAATATATTCTGTATGAAGAAATATTATTTTTTCCAATTACAACCAAGGTTCTTTCCATATTCGTTTTAGAATTAGGAATTTTAATCACTATCATGATCGTCTTATCTTCTATATTATCCAAATGCATTTTACAAAGCTCTTCACGACGACAAGCTCCTGCCAAAATTTAAAAAAATTAATCACAAGGGAGAAGAGGAATTAGATTTAATTATATTACCTTTGTCATTAGGTAGATATTATCTCCAGCTTTTGTTAAGAAGTGATCTATTTCTTCTTTATTCAATACTTTTGATTTTTTGCTTTGTAGCCAATAGATTTTCTTTTAAGGAAAGCAATAACTTTGGGATAGCGGCTTATATCTCCATATGTTTTTTTAAATATTAAATGTGTACTTAAGTATCGAGTCATTTTTCCAGTGGCTTGATGGATTTAAGATTTTAGATTTTTCCAATAAATATGTAAGAATCACTTGTTCATTTATAGTATGCACATTTTTATCATTGCTCTATTTTTGAAATAAATTGTAGACAAATTCATACCTCTCTCTTGATTTTACCGACAATAATTCATAAGACGCCGCTTTGGCAGATTCAATAATCTCATGTGGAATCAATTCATACTCACTTTCACTACTGATCAGTGGCGGTTCTTCCACAGGAGCACATGCGCACGTGCACCCCCAAAACGAATAAAAAATATTAATTTATATTCATTGAATATTATTTATCGTATAAAGTCCGACCCTCCCTAATATTTTATCATACCGTCAGGTTAAAAAAAATCCGACCCTCCCTAATATTTTATCATCCCGTCAAACCAAACTGTATAGATACGGCAACCGTGCCTCTGTCGAGGTAAATGACGATTATGACGAGACTTGCTCGCACGTGCGATTAAGTAGTACAGTTTCTCTGTAGTAACAGGTGGCGGGTGGCAGCGGGGGATAGCGGGGCTATGGCGATTTAACATGGAAAAGGCGCACAGTTTTTGTGTGCAACGCGCTGTTGTCTGTTCGTGCATCTAGTTAGAAATTCGAGCGTGTATGTTTTAATATTATATATTTACTAAGTTAAAATGAATAGTTGATGGTGGACTATTTAAGAAATAACTTTAGCTCTTTGAGTTTGGAGCAAAAAATTGAAGTGAAGAATGCGGGAACACCTAAACCCGAAATTAATTTAACTCAGACCACAAATGGTAAATCTAGGGACTTTATTAGAAAATTTAAAAATGAAATTATGACAAAAAATTTATAGAGGTATTCCAAACTTAATGAGGCTGTTATTGATCAATTTTCTATAATTAGGAACCGAAGAATGGACTTTACGTTTGAGCACTATTGTGTAGGGTCGATAAATGTTGTGTATTTCGATAAATGATACTCGATATGATTTTAAACCATTTTATTTAAGGATTTAAACTAAGAAACTATGAAGAATGCCAACTTGTCAGTCTCGTGGCTCGATTCGTTCTCGTCATAAAACAGTTAACTATTGTTCTCGTCTTGGTTGCGCCTAATGACGTAGCCGTAGATGGCATAGTGGTATTATACATAATTCGGTTTTCTTGATAATTCGTAGATGGCAGTAGTAGTATTGGACATCATCCGGTTTTCTTGATAGCTCGTCAATGGCTTTAGTAGTATTGTAGTAATGTATAAATATTGTTAGGAGGGTTGCATGCGATGACGTTAAGATCCGACAGCTATACACACTAAGAAAATCTTTCTTATTTTCCAAAAGTTGTATTTCCTTGTGTAAAATTAAAAAATAAATAAAAATATGTTTTACCTAACGCATTTTCTTATTACTTTTTTTCTTTCTACATTTAAAACGCCTAGAAAAATTTCACCATACTTGTGAACCCCCTCTATCTAGGTCACGAGGCGCCACTGCTACTGATTCTCATTTGTTGGATTTGAAAAACGTAAAAACATACACGAATGTTACTTGACAAGCGCTGTCATAATGAAATACAAGGTTCATGTTATTGTCAAAGCAGCCTATAGAAATATCCAAATCGTCCCGAAAATATCAAGAATCGTCCCGAAAGTAAAGAAATTGTTTCTAAAGTGAAAGAAATCGTCCCGAAAATAGTTATTTTCGGTACCATTTTTGTGTTAAGTGGTACTTTCGATTTATTAAATCATACTGAATATTTTATTTTCGAGGCGGCTGCATAAACATTTAATTAGCCTTGACAGATGGCGTTTTCCTCTTAGCGTTTTTCTTTCTTAATTATAAAATATAATGTTTCCTCAATCAGTAGTTTCATTGAATCGACTGCATCTGCTATATGAAGTAATAATTAATGCATTGCTAAATTCATCGTCACTATCAACAATTTTCATTATTTTATAACAAAAATAAAATAACCAAATTTAACAACAAAAACACGAACGTGGCTTTCGAATTATTTTTCCATAGTTACGGTCACAAGTTACTTTGTATTTAACAAAAATGCTAGCTCTGTTATGCAATGAAGTAACATAACCGTTTCAAATAATGTACAGGGTGTCCCAATTTCGACACTTTTATAGGGTATCTCCGTTATTGTTAGTGCTATCATAAAAGTAATGTAAGTGTCATGTGCTCCTTTTGGGTCAAACTTTAAATAGTAAAATCAAAATTCGAAAATTTTCGCTCGCTTAAAGATACGGGGGAAAATCAAAAAATTCACAATTTCTAAATTACCCTATATTTTCTTAGTTAAAATACAGAAAAATGTTTTATACAAAAGTTTCTTTATATTGATTGTTGAATAATCTGCCGTTTTCAGAATAAGTATACGGGATCAGGTAAGAAAGTTATCGGACCTAACCTCACTTTTTTAAATGGAACACCCTGTATATTTTAATCTAAAAAGATAGCATTTTAAACTCTCTTTTCAAATTTATAACACACCATGGATGATAGATATCATATCAAATTTTTCAAAATGTTGATAGGTCATTTTCACAAATGAATATGTAAAAATGAAATTGACGTTAAATGTCTCTGTTGACTAGAATGTCAACATAGTCTCCAGGATATTAGCTTTTGTTTCATGGCCTACTGTGGTTTAAAGTAATAAAGTTTAAATAAATCGCCTAGGAAACCAATATCATGGATGGTGTGTATATATTTATAAAGATAATTTAAAATGTTATCTTTTATATTAAAATATACAGGGTGTTCCATTTAAAAAATGAGGTTAGGTCCGATAACTTCCTTACCTGACCCCGTATAGTTATTATGAAAACGGCAGACTATTCAACAATCATTATAAATAAACTTCTGTGTAAAACATTTTTCTGTATCTCTTTTAACTAAGAAAATATAGGGTAATTTTGAAATTGTCAATTTTTTGATTTTCCCCCGTATCTCTTAAGCGAGTCAAATTTTGATTTTATCATTTTAAGTTTGATCCAAAAAGAGTATATACATGACACCTACATTACTTTTTTGACAGTTACGGAGATACCACATAAAAGTGTCGAAATAGGGACACCCTGTACATGCGTCCATATTATCTTGCACAAATTGACTTAAAATTCAGGGATTTGTTTTTTAAACGCTCGGACACGTCCATTATTATTTTTAGTTGGGCATTTTTTAAGGTAAAACGTTGGTATATAAGGTTTCCCAAGTGGGAGATAGGACGTCATCTAAGATTTTTTTAAAATGGAACACCCAGTATATTGTGTCAATTTCCAATTCTATGATAAAAACTTAAAACTTTTAGTATAACCAACCATACCTGTGGAAATACAGGTTTCAGAAATATTGAATAACGCATAAAATAACTATTTTACTCCAAAAATTGTGAGATGCGAAGCTAGCTTTCTCCTGAGACCTGACTTGACAAATTAGATTCATTTTATTAATGTCAGTATTTTAATTGTATTTAATTTTACAAAATATACATTTTTATTTTTTTTTATCAAATGTCCTGAAGCGACATGTGAGTAAGTCTGATGGAAAAGTAGTTATTTAATATTCATAATAAACTTGCAGGAAATTTGGTGTGAAAACACAAAATATATATTTTATTTACCAACATGCATGTAATAATGATATTTCATCTATCTTTGAAAAGTGGAAAGTTGACGTTTCTTTACTTTAACTTTCCACCCGGGTGGAAAGTAAATAATTTTTTTGTAATTTTTTTAAAAATGCTAATAGCTTTGCGTGTTTAGATATGTCTACTTTTTCCCTAATTGATAGAGTGGTCCTCAGCATTGAATATTGTGACCAAATCGTTGATATCTTCTTTGTCTTGGCATTTTCACTGAAATAAGCTAGTAGCGCCGACTCAGAACCAGGATTTTGAACTTCGATTCCCGTACACCATTCTTTGAAACAGTTATATGCCTTGTCATATCTCGGGCGGCTTTTAGTTGGTAGAAAATCTTCGTCTACCGTTTTTGCTCCTTGTCGAATTTCTGGTAGAGTAGCAGCAAAATCAAATTCCTCATCTTATAGTATTTTCTGTTGTTAAAATAATATATTGTTTAGTGACATGGAAACCATATTCCAAAAATGATATTTGCCATTTTGATGTGTATTTCAATGGAAAAGTCAAAATGACTTTTACCTTTTATTAATAATTTTAATTCAAAATAATAAGAAGTGGATGTTAGATGTGGTTGTAAATAAAATAGTATACAAACCTCGGTGAAAAGTTTTATTACTGTCTCGAGATTTAGTTACCGACTCTCTCGACAGGAATGAAATACTTTTCACCTCAGTACGTAATATACTAGAGATTTCGTAACTTTTGAAATGATAAGTTTTAGTTCACCAATAATGTTTGTCCGTTACAGTCCCGTTTATTGACGTGTTCCTTTTTTTCGCCTTGTTATATAATTATTTATAATTTATTTATTTTTCATCTACCAATTATTTACTTATAATATCTTTGAAACGGTTGCTATAAATATCATCATAATATCATATAGGAAATATTAGCTGACGATAAAGTTCATAATGCCCGGTGATTTTTATAATGCCCGGTAATTATTTTTATAGTTATTTTTACATAATATTATTCTGTTTTTCCTATGTTAAATGTACAATTCTTGAATTTTCCTGAGAAAGAAGCTGGACCAACTATGAAATTTTGCGACTCCATTGCTGGGTTTCTCGATGTGCATGCGGATTCCTGCTCTATTTCAACAGTATTTTCTCTTTTGGTAAAAGAGCTAGATATCATTTTTGCGGTTCGGTTTTTTCACGTGATGCTTTCGTCTATGTAACCCTCCGCTACGCTAGTACTCTTCCAATTTCCGCTTAAGGGTTGCAAGGGAAGCACCACCCTCGATAAGAAGTGTGGACGAGGTCCAACGTAGGCAATGTCCTGTATATTCCTTGGCGTTTTCTAAATTAGACATTTTGCTATGATTGACGGAACACGTCCTAGTGTATCTCTACCCACAGGCATAGCTATGCATTTACCATTTCGTTATGTAAGGAAAAATCTACGTTCCTTATCCTTTTGGCCTTAATGCAAGGTACTGTCTAACCAATTTTGAGGCATCTGTTTGGTCTTCTTCGATTATAATAAATCTTTTTGGCAGTTTTAGTTTCTGGTACCTTGACAATCCTCAATATCCTCAATATCTTGTAGTTTGTAATTATCTAGTAACTTGTAATTTGAAATAAAGAAGTGTTCATGCTAATTGGAAATGGAAGATGTTGGCCCACCCGGCATCGCCCGGTGAGATACCATTGCATCGGTTTAGGTGGCGTGAAGTTTGCTCCTTGAGTTAACTTTTGCTCATTGAGTTGACGTTTCGTCGCTGTGCCGATGTTTCCGGTTACCAGGGTGTGACCCCCCCAAAAATAGCATAATGGCAGCTCCAGGCCCAAAATACTCCGGAGGTAAACTCGCCCCCCATTCGGATCTCCGGGCGGGGGCTGGACTTGGGGCCCCATCAAGCGAAGTTCATCATCTGGAGGACTTCATCCTTGTGGAACGACCTTCCCGAGGTCGTTTTTCCCAACGAATATAACCTCCAACGATTCAAAACCAACGTGAATCGTTTTTTGCGCACACGCACCACTCCCAGAGTGCCCTAAAGGATTTTTCCTATAGTGCTTGTGTTTGATCATAAAAAAAAAAAATAATTCACAATATCTTGAAATATTAATATTTTCCTTTACTGTAACTTCAGACTTAACCTGGGAATATTTTATCCAAAGGCTATTTGTGGTATATTTTTCCGACTAAAATAAAGTAAAAATGATTAGAAATTGTTATTATTAATTTTATTAGCAAAAGGGTTACATACCAATTCCTGGAAGTAAGCCATCATTATTGTTTCAGTAATCACCGTAATTTGTTTTTTTTTCCATTTTCCATTGTAGAAAATTTTCATGCTCCTTATCGTACAGGACTTTTGCCGGTAATAAGTTTTCCTTAGCTTTTTCAGCATTTTCTAAAATATTTTGTAGTATTTCCATATCTTCGTTTATAAAACGTAAAAGACGTGGGCGAAAATAGTTTAAAAAAATGCAGGAATTTTACTATTTATATTTTAAACAGATAAAAAAATAAAGTATACGATACACCACAGACGTTACTAGAGTATAATGCCCATCAGGCGAAAACTATACGTCGGGCCAAAGGTTCTCGAGCTAGTTGCTTTTGCCTCCCGGGCATTATAGTCTATTGCCCTTGGTACATAAATAACAAATACCAATGTACGGAAAAATTATTATTTTTCCAGACCACCCGATGATACCTTATACAATAAGGGCGTATTTAGTCTACACCGTAGCACTTTAAAATACTATTTCAGATTGAATGGTACTACCAAGAAAAGGAAGCCCTCTCCATTGATAGGATGCAACCACCTGCAGACCGGTTTCAAACTTATTTGTTCTCGTCAGTACAGGACAGGTGTACATACCTATCACCAGAGAGGCTGCATTATCGACGGTAGTCGAGAAAATACAGGGCGCAGCGCCATCCCTTAGCAGTCTCTCTTTGACGTTAACGAGAACAAATAAGTTCGAAACCGGTCTGCAGGTGGTTGCATCCTATCAATGGAGAGGCCTTCCTTTTCTTGGTAGTACCATTCAATCTGAAATAATATTTTAAAGTACTACTGTGTAGACTAAATACGCTCTTATTGTATAAGGTATCATCGGGTGGTCTGGAAAAATATTAATTTTTCCATACATTGGTATTTGATATTAATACCACCTGATAAGTATAGACTTCTTATTTTTTAAATAGATAAATAACCATCACGACACAAGTAACTTGAAACAGCAAAACCACTTTTTTAATGCGCCTTCCATAAAAATCTCAGCTAGTTTATGTTTAAGGCTTTTTCATGACATATTACGGTTTTTTGTTCGGGTTATCCTGTAGACTGGCCAGGTATGCAGGGTACCCGGTGCATCTCTAGCGCCAGAGTTCAGAAGAAAAGCTAAAAAGCTCATTATTGAACCTAAGCAAGCGAAATCTTGCACCGTAACATAGCTTTTCGATTTAAACTAATAGTACCTAATTCCTAATAAAATATTTCTCTGGGATAAGTAGGATTTTTTTTCAATGGTAATTTTCCTAAAGAATCATCTAATTTTCATGGGACTTTTTGCCGGCAATTAGAATAGATGCTATTTACAAGTATTTAATAGCTTCGTTCGCATAAGCAAATTGCCAACTTCTAGGCATGCGTGGTTTCCAACCTGTTGCAAACTGATATGGATATCCTTTGCTCTTCATGGGAATACATTCCCGAACTGATAACTGAGAAATATTTTATTTAAGATTCTGCCTGGGACTAGTTTCTAGTTGTTCACTCAAATGCGAAATCGACGACGAGTTATAGTACGGCAGCCCGTTACCAGGATTTCAGACTGATCACGACCTAAAGTTTTTTGAGTTTTTTGATGATTTAATAAGGACTTGAGAAGGGAATTAACAAGAACGGACATTGGCAACGTTGCGAAATCGTTGAGAATCATCTTTACATATGTAAAAAAAAATGGTCGTAATAGTTATCGCTCCTCATCCGTTCTTTTTATTTTTTGCCTCAGAGTGAGGTTTTTGAAGAGATGAAAACAGTAACTGACATTTTCCGTGCGATGAATAGTCTTGGTTTGAGAAAAATTTGTTTACAGCGGAGAATTCAACTTATCACGCCGTTTACTTGTCGGATGTTATTTTTCGTTATTCGTGACCGGAAAAAAATGAGAACGGACATTTTCACCGACGCGCAACCGCAGTGTTGGATCTTAGGTATGTAATTTTTTAACGCTGTTCGAGTTATCGCGCCTCGTCCGTTTTCAAGCAGAAATCGTGTATTGTGGCTCGGAAAATGGGGGAAAAATATGAACTGACATTTTTACACACGCATTTGTTAGCAAAACCGTTTTCACTCAACACAGCACGTGTATCAATAATAATGCAATATGAGGACATAGCTGATGCTAAGTTGTTATAGACTACCAAACCACACAGCAAGCCGTCCACACGTCCGCGCCGTGTACCGCGATCATGAATTATACAGATACGAGATCCGACTCCCCTACCCTCCCTGCAGCTGCGCAACACGGAAATGTCCGTTCGACTCGATTTACTATTTTTTAGAGTGTTATCAACAATTTAAAAAAAAAATTGACCCGGGCGCTGTAACTTTTTGATAGGTACCCCTTTTATTTACATCTTTTATTTAAACTATGGAATTTTTGCAAGACACAAAACGTCCGTTGTCCGTTTTTTTATATTTTTAATATGATGTCATCAAGAACGGACAAGGGGTAGTAACAAAAAGACCATCTTCTTTCTTACGGACTGAAATCACTCTGACGGGTAACCGCAGCCGTTGCCGAACTTTTTCGCTCGAGTAAAACTTTCTTATTTTTTATTAACGAGTGATAACAGGACATTTTGGTAACGGGCTGCCATACTATTACTCGCAATCTCAAAATTATAATCCACAAAATAACGCACAGAAGCTTAATTCAAATGATGCTAGGTCTGTAGTGTCTTGGACCGGAGCCAATACGCTTATTTTATTAGACCTTATATCCTTTATAAATAATAATAAAAATGATTTTTGATTGATTTGCCTTAAAATTTACAGTTTACACTAACTTTGGCAGTAAAAAATACACTCAACACAAGGAGGAGAATTTTGTCTTTATTTCCTGAAATCTCAAAATACAGATATTTTAGGTTAAATCATCATACAAATACAAATCAAACTTCGTGACTGTTTTGTAAAAGCAAACTGTCTCCAACTAAAAATTAGCTTGAAAACGTCCCGAATCAACAGTTCTGCGAACGTCGGATTTGGTATCAGCGGTTTGGGAATTGTCCACCGACCTATATCTATGGATAGCCAAACTCTAAAAGCAAAAGTGGCAAATTTATGGCGCATGTAAATAAAGCTTATCGTCAGATGTCATGCGCAATGCCGACTGATAAACTATTTACTTTAACCGACGAACAGGTCCGTACTACGCCCTTAAAGAAAATTATTACACGGCAATATTTTGGCACCAAAGACCTTCTTCACTTGGAAATAAACAATCTAATTTCTCACATAAAAGAAGGCCTTGTGGCCATCACTGAAAGTCACTTTTAGATTAGATTTTGATATCCATTGTCCACGTATCGATAGATTTTTAATATCGTGACATCCCTAGTACTGATTTCGGTTCTGGTCAGTCGTCGTTGGTTCACGTCGTTGGTTGGCAGGCAACCAAACCGGCACTAATACCGGCGTGGTTGCCTATATGACGGCGACAACATTGTGCGCAAGACAACCGACGAGCAACCTTTAAAAATATGACCGGTAAACCCTGCGCATCCCATAAGTTGTACGTATCCATTGTTATAGGTCGGTGGATTTGTCGTATGCGAGCGCTTGTAAACGAATACCTATGCGTCGTCAGTTTGCTGATGGATTCTGAATGCTCTGCGAACGAACCTATTAACGCATTTAGCCTGCATGAACACACCACATACGTACCCTGTGGACCAAATTAAAGCTTAAAGTTCAAGTAACAAATAAAATAATTTTAGCCTAAAACTTGGATACAATAGAATCTAAATTAATATTTAATGATTGTTTGCATAAAATAGCTGAGATTTTCTCTTAGGAACATTATTGATCACGTATCATTTAGATAACGCGGCATTTAAGCAACACGACATGGTTCTTTGACCTAGAGGACTAATCGCGCCTATCGCGTCCCAGTTTTCCACTTATATGGTCCCGTTTTCCATAAAATGTGATTGGGCGAATCGGATCTGTGTGGTAACCGGTGGAACGATAAAGTGCAAAATGCCTGCGGATATGGTGTCCATAGTATCAACAGGTTTGGGAGTCGGTGTTCTGGCTGGGATACTCTCCGGAGTTTGTTATGTGTTGGCCCATGGTATCGTCAAAAAGAGAAGGTAATATAATATGTTAAACGATTTATACAGTGTGTCCCATAACTTATGGGCCGTAGTATTTCTTTCTTACCTGTTATTAAGTATTTTTAATCCAAGATTCTCAAGGTAGGGCAATTTCTTGGCTAAAAAGCTAAGCTAAGAAGGCTCGATCTTAATATCTCCAACCTTTTCGAGATATTTCCATTTAAATATCACAATTTATCACAAAATCAAAGTAAATCGAGGAAGTTCAACTTTCCAGTCTAGAAGTTGCCCATTCATTGATAATCTTGGATTAAAATTACTTAATTACAGGTAAGAAAAAATCATAGATTCATTAAACCCAGAGTAACTAGGACCCTCTAAGAAACTTAAAATAAATTCTAATAAATTTTATTAAAAGAAAATTAGACTGATAGAACCTAAAACACTGCGCAATGTTTTGCGACAATTTGAATATCGCCTAGGATATTATCAGGATGTTTATGGTGGTGAATTCACAACATTTATTAATGTTTCTTTGAAGGTTAGAGACAATGCTGTATCATGAGTGATAGACGTGTTTTGGACTTCCATTGTCTTTATTTCGTTTAAATCACAACGTTTCAACTGGTAAGTATCTCCAGTCGTCTTCAGGTGAATACTGAGCAAGTTACTAAACTACGAGAGTATTTATACTAATAAGGGGGGGGGGGGGGGGGGTGGGTGAGATAGTTAGTCGAGTATGACCGAGGTGGGTGCAGTCATGCGTTAATACTAGAGGACGTACCTAAACTAAGATTACATTTGCTTAACAGGGGTTTCCAAATGTTCCTTATATCTGAAGAGGGTTTGCTAAAACAACCAGGATTCTCAGTGATAACAGCTGCTTCTTTGAATTTCCTCTTTCGCCAATGTTCTTCCTTAAGTAATATACTTGATTGTCCCCATTGTAAGTGGTGGCCGTGGGTCCAAGCGTGATCTGGTGCTCCGGATCTGTTTGTTTCTCCCTTTCGTGTGTGGCTCTGATGTTCCTTGATCCTTGTTTCCAATGGCCGTAGGGTTTCACCAATATAGGATTGTCCGCACTCGCAGGGTATTCTATATACACAATTATTTGTGTCTTTGTGGTTAGTTGGTTTTGTCTTTGTCAGGTGGCTTCTTAAAGAGGCTTTGGAGCTGAATACTGTTCGAATATTGCATTGTTGTCCTATTCGTCGAATCTTTTCAGAAACCCCCTTGACATAGGGTATGTTTATGGTCGGTCCAACTTCAGTGTCATCCCTCGTTCTTTGTTTGTTATTTTGACGCTTTTTGATGACTTGGTCTACCAGTCGTTGGGGATAACCATTCATTCCTAGGTCCTTGGTGATGTTGTTAAGTTCTTGTGTGATAGCCTCTTGTGAGTTGCAAAGCGTGAATGCTCTGAACAAACCCCCCCTTATTAGTATAAATACTCTCGTAGTTTAGTAACTTGCTCAGTATTCACCTGAAGACGACTGGAGATACTTACCAGTTGAAACGTTGTGATTTAAACGAAATAAAGACAATGGAAGTCCAAAACACGTCTATCACTCAACATTTATTAAGTTTAACATTTATTTTTTTAACATTTTTAACATTTTAACAGTTTTAATACAGGGTGTTATGGAAATGACGTATTATATTTAAATGGGTGACTCCTTGGGTGTCTTAGAGAAGCGCTACATATTTTTTTAAATCGACCGTTTTAAAAGTGTGGTAACAAATCCTCTTACTCACAGATGACTCCGCAGTAATGAATCACAGCACCCTCTAGCAGTGTATCACAAACACCTGTTACGCCCAATGTTGCCAAACTGTGTAAAAATGTAAAACTTTAGTTACTTATAAAAATAAATATTTAGCTTACTTAGAAAGTAAATCCAGGACGCTATAAGTTAGAGTAATCCAGGTTACATACACCTTCAGTTATTTTTTCTATGGGAAAAGCTTTTTGCTCATCACGTGCCCTGGTGATAGTGTGGGACTGCATAATAAGCTTATACCCACTAAACCCCATTCGGCATCTTCTTTCCAATCTCGGAACATAACCGGCCTATCGTCGAGAGAAAAAAACACATAGTGAAATAGAACAAATTACACTAAATCACTTAAAGAAACACACAGACACCCACGAGTTTCAAATTAGTTTTTTTGAAGATATGCATCTATTATCAGATTACACAAACGCACTAAACACTAACGCTCACTTAAAGAAACACACAGCCACCCACGAGTTTCAAATTAGTTTTTTTGAAGATATGCACCTATTATCATATTACACAAAAACACTAAACACTAACGCATAATTACACTTTACAATAACACTACCGTACACATAGAACAACAGCACTTAGAAGATAAAGATAGGATACAAATTATTTCGCAATAGAAATTCAGAAATAATAAAAGCGCTAATTTCTAATAGGCCTAAAACATCAGATTTATTAATCGTTTACTCAAAAATGAAATAATTATGTTGACAGCACCTCCCCTTCACATCTTTAACATGGTGGCGTCCAAGGCTCGATGCCCAATATCGATCGACCGAGTAAACCCGAGAATATCGAGCACATTCTTGTCAAACGGATATTGACTTTCTACAGAGTTTAGCCTGAAAATGTGACAACACTGCTCAAAATTCACTGTATGTTCGCCATATGTTGCTTTGTTTACCTTTCTCCCAGTGTCACCACGTGCTTAATTTTGGTTTGACACCATGTCATATACAGAGCATATTAAATTAAAGCGCCATTTTCTGATATTTTTCTTCAATTTGTTTTCAACTCAGGAATTGCCGGTTTAAATAAATTACGTAATTTCCATAACACCCTGTATATAATATAATATAATGAATAGCAAAACCCAATAATAGACACCTAGGTGCAAATCACCCGTATGTGTCGAAATCTTAAATTAAATATGTATATTTTTATTTTGTATTTTTATTTATATTATCTATATTATAATTCTATGTTACACACGTTACTGAAACATGCCCACAATCCTTATTGATTTAGTGAATTACTGAAAAAGTATTGAAAACTTTTCTGTATTCCGGTAAACATAATGATTACACTTTTTACTAAAAGGTTTCATATTTTTAATTGATTTTATATTATCTGGGAGTAAATTAAATTATTTTGGTGCTAAGTAATCCATAAACCTTTTATTGGCGGTTGTTAAATTTTTTGGTAATTTAATTTTATTAGATTTAGTCCTTGTTTCGGTAGAGTGATCTACATAGTTTAGCTTGGTCTTACACCGATAAACAAAATTAATAATAATATTTCAAAATTTTTTCATTGAAACATGTTTAGTTAAAATTAAATTTCTTTTTTTCTAAATAAATTTTCTTTTTAAAACAACTTAATGTAGACATAGGTTGTGATACACGAAATGTGATAAAAATTTTCCTTAGAATCCGAAAATAAAATAAAGAATGGTAGTTTTTCGAAAAATTAATAATTAAATTTTAAATGAATTTATTCACGGCTATTTGTAGTCACTGTATAATATAATAGTCAAAGATATATGATAGATACGGCAAAATATTTTCATTAAATAGATATGCATCATTTATAGCGAGTACCAATATTTCCAACATAATCACTTTGAATGACCCTGTATTATTGCGGTAAATTACTTAATTTTACGATCGAAAATTTGCGATTTTACTATTAAGGTTGGTTAGAAAATTGATTTGCAGTAATTGCTTATAATTTCTATTATAAATAAGAACTATTTAAATTAATTAATACTTAGGTACAACTTATTAAGCACATTCATCCGTGCTAAATTTTCTTGACCTAAACTATACAAAGAACCAAGCAAAATATTGTTATTTGTTTATACACATTAAAAGATGGTATGTATGCGGGTTTGTGTTAATTATTTTCGTGAAAAAACCCAAGACAAAAGGTATAGCAATTTATAATGAAACTCGTAAGCTATTTAAAAAAGATGTTCATGATTCGGGTCAAGAGGTCGCAATGCCGCCCTGCCTAAATAAATCCTGCATTTCTCTCTATTGTCTATCCAAGCCAAATACAATTTATTAAAATATAAATTATTAGCATTTAAACGGTAAAAAATATACAAAGGGATGCCGCTATACCGATATTGTTCGGTACCACACGCCAGGTGCTCATATTTTGTAACCATTTCTCAGTTATACAGGGTGTTCCAGAATATGTGGGCATATAAATTTTTCTTCCTACGGCCTCCCCTACGGAGATACGGGCCCATAACGGCCGTCCCGGAGATTTTAAGTATTAGGTGTAATTTAATAATTTTTTAGTATAATGGTTACTTGATGAGTCGCCTTAAAATTCGCCCTTTTAAACACATTTGGCTTATTTAGTTGGCCAGGGACGGACTAGACGTAACACAAAAATTATTTTTTTATACCCTGTATGATGAAGGAACCACAATAATATTTTTGGATACTCTAATTAAACCTTAAGCTGAAAAAGGTACTGTTTTCGAAAAAAAAAATTCTGTTCAATATGAGTTTTATTAAATAATTTTGTACGTTAATTCAACATGAGCTCTTTCTAATCTTATGCATTCCCTAGCTCTAAGATCTGAAGACTGTTGAACCCTCCACATTGCCTCAACATTAGCTCTTATTTCGTGACAATGAAAATTAATCATTCGTAATAAGTTTTTTCTATTGTCAATTGGAATAGCATAGACTAAAGTTTTTAAATATCCTCCACGAACAAAAATATTTTTTTATCGGAAACAGTTCATTTTATGGACATTGATCAAGAGTACCTTTTTCAGCTTAAGGTTTAGAGTATCCAAAAATATTATTGTCGTTCCTTCATCATACAGGGTGTAAAAAAGCATTTTTGTGTTACGTCTAGTCCGTCCCTGGCAAACTAAATAAGCCAAATGTGTTTAAAAGGGCGAATTTTAAGGAGAATCATCTAGTAACCATAAAAAATTATTAAATTACACCTAGTACTTAATAAATTATTTAAAAAACAATGATATCCAGGGACGTCCGTTATGGGCCCATATCTCCGTAGGGGAGGCCGTAGGAAGAAAAATGTATAGGAACTTCTCCTGTTATTTTAAAGTGTTCTATCTGAACCCGGGAGATTGCCCACATATTCTGGGACACCCTGTATAGTCCCGGTACATATCTAGGTATTTCACCCACGCTGTGTCTCTTTTCTACTTGATTAATAATATAATATCATCGCATGTATTAATAGAGAAATAAAATATATTTTTATTTGCATTTTTCATATTTGATTTGAAAGGTTACAATCTATAGCATTCTTATACAGGATAGGATTGGAAAGGATGTAGGGGAGAATTTATACGCTCGATTGAAATACGCGCCTTCAAATGATTAAACTTATAGGTACTTTATTTCTGCGCTGGATTTGACCGGTTTCTAAAATGTTTACCATTTTTATACTATATAGTATTGGAAAGAGGGTATATTCTATGCCCATGAGTACAATTATTTCTATGGCATCGTTTTTCCATATTCTATTAGGCTTTGGGACACTACAGGGTACACCTAGTAAAGTGGCCTATTAGAAGTATCTCGAGAACTAAATGAGATTTTATTTTGAAAATTTGGCTGTGGCTATAAGAGATGGTTTTCTACGTTTCTAAAATATTTTCGATGGTGAGGTGTTGCCAGATCATACCGAAAGTGGTAGCAACTTCGGAATTTTAAATGAATTACCCTATAGATTATATTTTTTTGGAATCTAGGTAAAAATCTAGAACAGTTTTCTGTATAATATCATATACCTATCTTTAAGAGTTTCTGAATTATAAATAATCTTGTGATTTTTTAACGCCGTATCGGGACCTGAAAAGAAAATCATATCTCTTTAGCGGTTACAGCTAGATAGCTGAAATTTTGACAATAGTTTCACAAGACCAACGAAATTTTAGAATTTTGAACAGTATTTAATTAGTTCTATACAGGGCGTCTCCATAATAATATTTCTGAATGAGATGAATTATGGCAAAAGTCTTCTTTTTTTTAAATGGGACATCCTGTATTTTATATGTTTTGTTAATTGAGCATCGAATTTTCTATCTAATGATATTAAGTGTTCCTATACCTATCTCAATATTTTCGGACTTATAGTGAAATTTAAAAATTATCTTATAAAAATATATTTTTTGGTAGTCTGTGGAATGGATTCATAGAAACAAAATAATGAAAAATCCATTGGACGTTATGTCTGTGTTATTGTAATAAAAATGGCTAATTCACATTATTCGAGCTTAGATATTTTAAGTTTATATTCATGGGAAGTGTGGTAGAGTGTGGCGTACTTTTATGCATTTCCACACGCTTCAATTTATTGCGGAGAAAACGATTTGGATCTATCATACATGTCAATTAATAGAATTTTGAATAAACATAATATGCATAATTACAAACTAATTACGCTTCAAGCTCTTGAGCCTGCTGATCCTCCGAAACGTCTCGAATTTTGTGAGATGATTTTGATTCGCACGCAAGAAAACCCAAACTTTTTAAAACATATTATTCGGACAGACGAATGCAAATTTAAAAGCAGGAATATATTTTAATAGAAGAAATTCTCATTTTTGGGCTAGCGAAAACCCTCATTTCGTGAGAGAAAGAAGTTTTCAACAAAAGTGCAGCTTTAATGTATTCTGTTTGCTAATGTACAACAAAATTTGCTTTCTGCCTGTCAGACTTTCTGGATGATCTACCTTTGGAAATCCTTCGAAATTGCTTTTACCAGTCAGATGGAACCATTTTTTTACAACAACACAGACATAACGTCAAATGAATTTTTCATTATTTTGTTTCTATGAATCCATTCCACAGCCAACCATCAAAAAATATATTTTTATAAGATAATTTTTAAATTTCGCTATAAGTTCGAAAATATAGAAGATAGGTATAGGAACACTTAATATCATTAGATAGAAAATTCGATCCTTCATTAGCAAAACATATCAAATACAGGTTGTCCCATTTAAAAAAATGAAGATTTTTGCAATAACTCATCTCCCTCAGATATATTATTATGGAGACGGCCTGTATAAAACTAATTAAATACTGTTTAAAATTATAAAACTTCGATGGTCTTGTGAAACTATTGTCAAAATATCAGCTTTCTAGCTGTAACCGCTAAAAAGATATGATTTTCTTTTCAGGTATCAATGCGCCGTTAAAAAATCACAAGATTATTTATAATTCAAAAACTCTTAAAGATAGGTATATGATATTATACATTTTTTATCTAGACTCCAAAAAATATATAATATATAGGGTAATTCATTTACAATTCCGAAGTTGCTACCACTTTCGGTATGATCTGGCAACACCGCACTAACTAAATATTTTATAAACGTAGAAACCCGTCACTTATAGCCACAGCCAAATTTTCAAAATAAAATCTCATTTAGTTCTCGAGATACTTCTAATAGGCCACTTTACTTGGTGTACCCTGTAGTGTCCCAAAGCCTAATAGAATATGCCATAGAAATAATTGTATTCATGGGCATACCATCAAAATTTCAGCTTTCTAGCTGCAATCCCTTAAGAGATATGATTTTTTTTGCAGGTCCCGATACTGCGTTAAAAAATCACAAGATTATTTATAATTCAGAAACTCTTAAAGATAGGTATATGATATTATACAGAAAACTGTTCTAGATTTTTATCTAGATTCCAAAAAATATATAATATATAGGATAATTCATTTAAAATTCCGAAGTTGCTACCACTTTCGGTATTATCCGGCAACACCGCACTACCTAAAATATTTTATAAACGTAGAAACCCGTCACTTATAGCCACAGCCAAATTTTCAAAATAAAATCTCATTTAGTTCTCGAGATACTTCTAATAGGCCAGTTTACTTGGTGTATAGTTGATGCAGAATTATACCGTTGACTCTTACTGCCATAAATAAACTACCTGATTAAACCCTATTGTATACGCCTGAACCCCTTCAAAGCTCAATAAATGGGATCAGGGCCGGCTTGAAAATGTATACCACACCACATGATTTATTTTTATAATTTAAAATAAATAGATAGGTATTTTTAGTTTTAGGTACCTATAATAAATGTAAAATAATGATAACAACTAATGATAATTGAAAATAATATAATTTAAAAGTATAACTATTAGGATAACAAGTACAATAAAAATTAATTAAATTCTAAGAAACTATTAATAATTAATTTATTCAAAATTTAACTCTGTATCACTATCACTATCTTCATCTAAGCCTAAACTTATAATTAAGGGTTGAACATTTGTAATCATACAATTGTAAGAATTTTCCACCTTAAGTGCATGCTGTACACGGTTTTTCCAGCTGTCTGCAGAAATTTCCTTCTTCTTACTTCGTTTTTAATTAATTCTACTACAGATGCATTTAATGTAGGAGAAATATTATTTCTCCTAATATTGGATTTCAATTGGTGCCATATTAGCTCAATAGGAATATACAATAGTACGGAGGAAGACGCAACACTGTATGCCCATTTTCTGCTGCAAGTTTGTCACACTCGTATTCCTTATTTATTTTAAAAGCTTTTAATACTTCTAGCAGTTCTCGTTTTTTGTAAGTTTCTTCAAAATATAAATCATTTTAAATCATAAAATTTTGAATTTCTACTTTTGTATTATTAGAATTAGGATTAACAGGTTTGATGTTGTTTGATGCTATAGCATCCATCGAATTAAAATATCTACTCAACAACGATTGATACACATTTTTAATTATTAGTTTGGCATCGGTAGATAAATGTGTTCTTTTAAAAATGACACTTGAAGATGCCCCCCTATCAGCACAATTCCAAGGACACCACATTCTACCACTAATAAGCCTAACTAAAAATTACTCGCCGGAAACCCACTAAAGATAAAAATTATTAAAAATCAGTTTGTATTTATATATGCATCAGGCATAGGTATAGATTGAATTTGTATACCTGGTCCGGCTCTGCTCGAAAAGGTTTTAAAATTTGGGATTTCCTTATTTATTTTATGGTCCAAGAGATAATGAGGTTTTATTGCAGTCAAAAGATCAACGTCATAATTCTGCAAATACTATACCCTGTATACATCGCATCTGAGAGATTGGAGAAAATTCCTGAACTATTGTATGAGTCCACTTAATTGATATTCGTCGCGTCTTGGTTCAGTGAAGATGATAGTCCGCTTACAAAAGTTAATTTATATTTTCTACTGTGATAATGATTTTAGAATGTAACCTGCTTGCTTTTGGGTAATAATGGGTTCCTCGCATTACTCTCTAACTACAATCAATTTATTATAAAAATTTTGAAATTATTAGAGTGCAACTTTAGTGGACCAAATAATTTTGATTGTAACTAATTCAAAAGTAATTTCATATTTTGCCTTTCGATCATTAGCGATGTATCATTTTAACATGGTTTCACCCAAATTGTTTGTGCAACAAGACATTTTTTTAAAAGTTTTATTGGTCACAAAAAATTGGAGAACTTAATGAAAATAACTATTTATTATTTTATTTACTTATAACATATAAAATTATACAGTGCGGTTTTTTAATGTAGGAATCTGAGAGCTATACTTTCTTCCATATTTAATGGTTGCCAAATTGAAAATGGCGGATGGGCGCATCTTGATGAAAGAAAATTGAATAGGATGCAGGGTCTGGCGATACCTCATTTTAAAGGTCCAATCGAGTACTTTACGGTCCCAGAATATTATGTCCCTAATTCGTACCCAAACCAATCTGGTGGCTTTTTAAACATTTATTTTTCATCATGGATTTTTTTTTTTGGTTATTGTAGTTTAATTTTTACAACTTGGCATACAGCGTAAAGTAATCCATTTCATTCCAACTGTCATTCTTGCGTCAAAAAGTAGTTTACCTTCCCCTATGCTGCCATGTTAATTCAAAGGGACGTATCTGCAAATAACGTTAAAGTTAGAGAAGTAATTAAATGATTTGCCGTTATTAAAATTAGTTCACAGCAAAAAATAGCCATTAAATCATTTGATCAGATTAAAAGATTTTGTTTGCAATAAATAAAAATCGGGCTGCAATACTTGTTCTGCAAAACATGCTACAAACTGTCAACAATTTAACCGATATCAGTACGCTTGTAATATCATGTGTTCCCTTAATTAACAGTCGAGCTGCGAAATGATTACTTGGTCAGCAAGATTTTACAATTGGTCAGTAGAAAGAAACATGTCTAGAAGCAGTTCACTTCAGAGGTGTGCATATTAAAAGAACGGTTATCAATATAAATCATTGAATTGCGTTTGTTTTGAATAATCGGCAAAGTTCGTTATTGTGGGCGGAGCGAAAGCAGTGGCGTGATACGAGTAGCTAATTGCGTGCGCGTGTTTTCATTCGGTGTAGCAGTCAAGGCCCAAAAGGTGTGGCGGGGGCGGGTTTCCACTTGTTTTCCCAGGGCACTGTCAATTTATGTAACTTTCTTGGATTTTCTTTTGCCGAATACAGGATGAAATCGGCTACAAAAGGTGTAGCGGGGGCGGGTTTTTACTTATTTTCCCAGGGCACTGTCACTATTTCACGTTTTATTGCTTTTTTTTTAATGACCAAGACTAAATATTTTGCTCACCCGCTGATTGCTTACCAATATCTGATTAAAAGTGGATCGCTCATAGCAGCTCATATATTTAATTTGCGTACCAAAATAATTTAGAGCACTCTAGTATGCCATTAATTACTCACCGATTCAGAAATGTTTGCTGTCCATAAGTTGCTGACCAACTAGCCATTTTGGCTGACCGATTACATTTTTCTGTTCGCAAAAATACGAATATTTTGCTAACCAGTTAAATGATACCCCAAAAGTTACTTATACCGTTCAAGCAATGTGATATGAATAAGCTCATCTAAATGTCTGTATATTCGAAAGCAGTATAATTATGCTACTAATAAGTTCCTATAATGTTTTCCCTAGAGGCCGTCCCTACGGAGATATGGCCCCTAAAATACGCCGCTGGAAATCGTTTTTTTTTTTAATAACTTTTAAAGCAGTCAATATAATTTACTAAAAATTTAAAAATCTTTTTTTTCTCCAAAACAGTTCCTTTTATCAGTAATGAACAAGAGTACCTTTTATTTAGTTTAAGACTTAAGCTATCGATGTTTATTTTTTAAAGTCTATCATACATGATGTTAAAAATGTAAGCATTAAACTGTACAACCCAGTCCGCCCCTGGTACATAAGGTAAATGTGTTTTAAGGACACTATTTTAAGAGGTCCTTAGTAGTGTCTATCATATGAGATTTTTATTAAATTATATTGAGTATTTTAAAAGTTATTTAGTAGGAAAAAACCGATTCGTCCTTTAAGGTGCCATATCTCCGTAGGGAGGGCCTCTAGGGAAAAACATGATATGATGTTCTACCTGAATCCGAGAGATTTTCCACATTTTCCCGGACACCCTGTATACGTCGCTGAACCAAACATCCTGTATAACAACTTAACGGTTTACCAAACTGATAGGAACTAAATTTATTATTATTATCTTTTTTCTATTACATATTTTATTAGCGCCTACCCTGTTTACAGTTCTTGTAATTTCACCTGGTTTTGTTAAACTGCCGTCCCAAGACAAAAGGTCGTATCTGATATTTTAATATTTTTCAGAATTAACGTTTTTGTAAAAAACATTCTGCCATTAAAGCCTTGTACGCTAGAAACGCAAAATTTTGTAAGCATATAGTATACCAATATTTTAGGTCATAGTTAGAGTTTGAAGGTGTAATTCTATGCGATTGAGAAATATTTATGATTTTGTAGATACGACTTATGAACCTAGTAAGCATTATTTTTATTGGTGACCATAAATGTTGAATAACTTTTTATTTTTTCTGAAAAAAATTAACAATAATCATTGTACTTACGCTAGAAGAGGTTAAATTATAATTATTTATATAACTAGAACTAATTGTAAAACAAATTTTAACACCCGCATACACTTAAGTAGTAGGAAAATTCATACAACTATTTTTATTTTAACAAAAACACATAACCCCAAACATTCTGCTAAGTCTAAATGTCGTAACTGACCAGATACGACAAGAAAACTTAGTATTTGTAAAATACGACATTTTAACTTAGGTTTGGCTTCATTTTTGTAGATACGACAAATATAAGGTGCTTATTATAACTTATTTCTAGTACAGATACGACTTTGAGACTTTGCACAATAATAAAATGCATACTGAAGGTCCTGAATTACCCGAACAAACCCAAAATCCGTGTTTTTGCCGATACGACCTTTTGTCTTGGGACGGCAGTAAAGCTGATGTCGATAATTTCTTAAAAATTATTGCAGGTAAAAGGTCAACGAAAGAGCGTGTAACGTACAAGGTGTCCCATTTTCGATACTTTTATAGGGTATCTCCGTAATTGTTAGTGCTATCAAAAAAGTAATGTAGGTGTCATGTGCTCTTTTTGGGTTAAACTTAAAATGGTAAAATTAAAATTTTCGCTCGCTTAAGAAATACGGGGGAAAATGAACAAATTGACAATTTCTAATTTACCCTATATTTTCTTAGTTAAAAGAGATACAGAAAAATGTTGTATATAGACGTTTATTTATAATGATTGTTGAATAATCTGCCGTTTTCAGAATTAGTATACGGGGTCAGGTAAGAAAGTTATCGGACCTAACTTCATATTTATTTGAAAGGAGATACACTAAGAGCACAAAATGAAATGACGTCACAACTTAACAGTTTTTACAAATCTGGACTAAAGTCCTTTAAACTATAGGGTTCCAAACTGATCAATATCTTTCTGATTTTGGATTTAAACTTTTTTTCTGTATTTATACATTGTATGTTACCTGGGAGAGTGTTAAACAGTTTTACACACATATATTCTGGAGATCTTTCAGTTAGCGTAAGTCTATGAGATATACAGGGTGATTCACGACGAGCTTGCATTAGAGCTTTATGGAGAACTACTGAATATATGTTTCTGAAATTTTGGGAATTTGGGTTTATCGATATGCTCTCTTTAACTAAAATATTGACATGTTTCTGTCATTTCCGGTTATACCGGAAGTAGCTGACTACTTTCGTTTTTTAAATACAACATGGTAGTTTTTATTACATTTTTCGATTAAGCATTAAATACTAAGCACATTTTATAGAAAATGTTTTTGTCAGACTCTAATAGTTTTTGAGATATCTGGAATTTTTGTAATTATTTGGCAAATGCATGACGATGAAATAATCCATATAATTTTTTTACCTTAGCGCTTGGACTAAACATTTTTGCTCACCGAATAGCTAGAAGATCATCAAGTCTCAAAAACATTTCAAATTCGGCATAAAATGTACAGGGTGGTCACAATTCAAGCCTCATTGTGAAAAAATTCAACCATTAAAAACTTTCTTATTTTAAATGGAACACCCTGTATATTTTTATTTAATTTGATGGCAAATTAGTTGTTCTTTATAAATAGTATTTACTGTCCTATACCTATATCAAAGCGTTTTCTCAAAAAATCCAATTTTATTCCGAAAATACTATTTGTTCAAGTGTGTTATGAAAACAATTGTACTTAGGGTACTGATGTCTATACAGAGGAAAATTAATAATGGCGGCAATATTTTCTAGTGTGCTTTGACAAGAAAAACAATTGTCTGATATTTCTTGGCGTATTTTCAAACTGTCAATTATTCTGTTACTAAAAAATGTCACGCTCCGGATTTTCAAGTGAAGATTTTTTAAATTTATTTACGGTTTACATTGAATGTGGTAAAATTAAGCTAAGAGTTTGTCGAATATATCGGGATAAATATCCGAATAGGCCTATTCCCACACCTGATATTATTAGAAGACTAAATAATAATTGTTTAAAATTTGTATCATTTGAAGCCAAAGTACGAAGAATTAAACCAATACTGGACAATGAGGTATTTGAAGTTACCATTTTAGCCTATTTTTACGCTTTCCCAAAAGACTCAATTCGTGAAGCTGCAATGCAATTAAGAGTTTCGTATTCCAGTATACAAAGAATTTTAAAAAAATATGGCTGGAGGCCATATTCATATGCCCAAGTTCAGCATCTAAAACCACAAGATTTGCCAGCTCGAGTCGAACTTTGCGAGTTTTTTCTAATCAAAACCCAAGAAAATGAGCAATTTACTAATTCTGTAATATGGAGTGATGAAGCCAAATTTACTCGTAATGGTTTTCATAACAGACACAACAGCCATTATTGGGCTCACGAAAACCCCCATATTGTCAGGATAGGACGTTACCAGGAATCATTTCAATTTAATGCTTATTGTGCTATTAAACATGACCGTATATTTTGCTTACACATTTACGACGAAAATTTAAATGGTCAGAATTATTTGACAATTCTTGAGGATCAGTTAGAAGAACGTCTGGATGATTTGCCGCTCCAAGAGCGAATAAATGCATGGTACCAAAACGATGGGGCTCCAGCACACAACGTCCAAGTTGTTAAGACTGCCCTAAACAGACTTTTTCATGACCAGTGGATCGCAAACCAAGGTCCCTTCCACTGGCCAGCTCGTTCGCCAGACTTAACTCCACTGGACTTTTTCATCTGGGGAACCATTAAAGATAAAGTTTACGCGCGTCCCATCACCACGAAGGAAAATCTAATTGAAAGGGCGAAGGCAGCATTTCAATCTCTCACTGCACAAGAAATTAGGAATGCTACAAGAAATAGCATGATGAAAAGAATACATAAATGCTTGGAAGTAAATGGCAATCATTTCGAACATATTTTAAAAATATAATCAAAAGATATTAGGTATAATTTTCGAACACATTTTTAATTAAAGAATTTAAAGTTTATTAACTTGTTTCCTTGCTATTTTTAAAAAAATAATATTTAAACCATTAAATTTAAAACAATTTAAAACAATAAACTGCATTTTATTTATAAATTATTAAGAAACACTTTAGAATGTTGTATTTTCAAGCAATCAATCACTATTCCTCCGTATAGACATCAGTATACAGCCCCTAAGTACAATTGTTTTCATAACACACTTGAACAAATAGTATTTTCGGAATAAAATTGGATTTTTTGAGAAAACGCTTTGATATAGGTATAGGACAGTAAATACTAATTATAAAGAACAACTAATTTGCCATCAAATTAAATAAAAATATACAGGGTGTTCCATTTAAAATAAGAAAGTTTTTAATGGTTGAATTTTTTCACAATGAGGCTTGAATTGTGACCACCCTGTACATTTTATGCCGAATTTGAAATGTTTTTGAGACTTGATGATCTTCTAGCTATTCGGTGAGAAAAAATTTTTAGTCCAAGCGCTAAGGTAAAAAAATTATATGGATTATTTCATCGTCATGCATTTGCCAAATAATTACAAAAATTCCAGATATCTCAAAAACTATTAGAGTCTGACAAAAACATTTTCTATAAAATGTGCTTAGTATTTAATGCTTAATCGAAAAGTGTAATAAAAATTACCATGTTGTATTTAAAAAACGAAAGTAGGCAGCTACTTCCGGTATAACCGGAAATGACAGAAACATGTCAATATTTTAGTTAAAGAGAGCATATCGATAAACCCAAATTCCCAAAGTTTCAGGAACATATATTCAGTAGTTCTCCATAAAGTTCTAATGCAAGCTCGTCGTGAATCACCCTGTATAAGTGAAGTCCATATAGTTCTAGTATTATACACATGCTTTGGTTTCAAGTCAAAAAGACTTTTACTTCTAAAATTAAACATTAAACATTCGTATATACAGGGTCCGCAAATGAAGCGTGGACGGAAGATTAAATCGTTATCGAAGAACTTATCAACAATATATAAAACAGCTTGAGATATTGGATTAAAAGCGGCATGTTTTAAAAATATTTTACATTATACAGGGTGGCCCAAGTGTGACAGCATAAAATTATATTTTTTTAAATGGGACACCCAGTATTTTATTGCATATTTAGGTTCGTATTACTATCGTTTATAAGTGCCTCAAATTTTATTTAATTTGGTTCTGTAGTTTCGGAGAAATAAATTAAAAACTAAAAAAAAAAGTTTTGCAGTCCTGAATAAAAAAATCAAAAAAAACAATCCAGAACCATTTTTCTAACCTCGGCATTGAGTGAAATTTATGACAAGAGGTCTAGAGATACTATGAATGTAATTGCGTTTATTTATTTTATACAGGGTGTTCATAATAAGCTTTCAAAAACCCCACATTTTAAAACAATTTTTCTCAAGTTTTTCAAATGGAACACCCTGTATATTATTTGGCTATTTGACGTAGAATTCATAGACAATTTTTTTTTGTAATACAAGCATATAAGTTATATCCAGCCGTTTTCGAAATAATTGTAAATATTATAAATTATGTTGTTTAAATAGAGTTTTTATTGGGAAATTTTGTTATAGGCGACTAGACTAATAATTGTAAACTAAAGTAAAAGTTCAAAATAGCTTCCTTTTACTCTTAGAGTTTACCGTATTTTAGTTATTTCGATATAAATTTTAAAAGCATACATTTTTGCTACTTTTATTATTTAATTTTATTTTTTATTCTTAATCGAGTTGCCATGATTTCTTTTTGTTTAGATTGTCACTATGACAGTTAAATAAAATTATTTACATTTGTTCAGTCGTCGAAATTAAGTACTAACTTACACAAAATGTCGAATTTTAGAAATGGTAAATATGATTTTTATACTGGGTGAATGTGCACGAAATTGCCTCCTCGCGAGCCGAGTGTATGCTGAAAGATATCCAGATATTGAGAGAAAGCCGAGACCAAAAACTTTCGAGAAGTTGTTGCAAAGATTTGTAGCAACAGGAAGCACTGCGTACACAAAAAGGATGATAATCAATTAACCCGTTATTAATGAAGAAAATGAATTAAGAGTTCTGTTGGCAGTAGAGGAAAATCATTAAATTAAGTAAAAGGAAGCTATTTTGAACATTAACTTTAGTTTACAATTATTAGTCTAGTCGCCTATAACAAAATTTCCCAATAAAAACTCTATTTAAACAACATAATTTATAATATTTACAATTATTTCGAAAACGGCTGGATATAACTTATATGCTTGTATTACAAAAAAAAATTGTCTATGAATTATACGTCAAATAGCCAAATAATATACAGGGTGTTCCATTTGAAAAACTTGAGAAAAACTATTTTAAAATGTGGGGTTTTTGAAAGCTTATTATGAACACCCTGTATAAAATAAATAAACGCAATTACTTTCATAGTATCTCTAGACCTCTTGTCATAAATTTCACTCAATGCCGAGGTTAGAAAAATTGTTCTGGATTTTTTTTTTGATTTTTTTATTCAGGACTGCAAAACTTTTTTTTTTAGTTTTTATTTTATTTCTCCGAAACTACAGAACCAAATTAAATAAAATTTGAGGCACTTATAAACGATAGTAATACGAACCTAAATATGCAATAAAATACTGGGTGTCCCATTTAAAAAAATATAACTTTATGCTGTCACACTTTTTTGGGCCACCCTGTATAATGTAAAATATTTTTAAAACATGCCGCTTTTAATCCAATATCTCAAGCTGTTTCAGTATTGTTGATAAGTTCTTCGATAACGATTTAATCTTCCGTCCACGCTTCGTTTGCGGACCCTGTATATATATACAGCGTATACAGTCATTATACCTAAGCGTTTGAACACAGATCTACAACTTTGCAAATAGTTTATTTTCTTAATTAGTCTTTTTTGAATAATAAAAGTACCCTGAATCAAGCTGTCCTTTCCCCAAAATATGCTACCATATTTAAGGACCGATTCGAAATTAGCAAAATACAAAATTCTTAGTGAGCTTTCATTCATATATTTGCCAACGACCCTAATGCCATAGCAAATTGAGTTAAGCTTTTTAATTAAATTATGTATATGACCTGACTAATTAAGATGTTCGTCTATATAATTTATTATATTATTATGTTTATTTCTTTGTTGTCAAACTTCAATTGTAAGGGCTTTACTATTCTCGATTGTTTAGATCCGATAACTTTTTTACCTGTCCGCGTAGACTTATTCTAAATACGGCAGATTATTCAAAAATCATTATAAAGAAACTTTTATATAAAACATTTTTCTGCTTCTTTTAACTAAGAAAATATAGGGTAATTTAGAAATTGTCAATTTTTTGATTTTCCCCCATATCCCTTAAGCGAGCGAAAATTTTCAATGTTTGATTTTATCATTTTAAGTTTGACCCAAAAAAAGCACATGACAGCTACATTACTTTTTTTGATAGCACAAAGAGTTACGGAGATTCCCTATAAAAGTGTCGAAAATGGGGCACCCTGTACTTTACCTATCAACTTGTACTTCGGTGTGCATAGCAATAAAATAATAATTGTTTTAGTGTGGAAATATTTAACCAAAGCAACAAAGAATACGTTAGACAGGAATTTCTATGTGTACTCGTATGTATTTCCACTTGCGTGGGTCGTTCTCTTTTCGGATCAATGGCCATCAAATGATGGCGCGGTTCCGGTCTGCGTAAATGAAAACCTAATCTCTGTTAACCTGCATCTATGCTAATTTACACGTGTAGTATGTGTTTTTTCACATTAAAAAAAACTATGCCGTGGAAAATTTAGTTTTGTCGATTTAAATTTTTACGGGTTATAGGAATCATTGTATTAGTGCTGTACCGCGATTATATCAACTGGAATCGCGCAAACAACAATGTTGTAGTGATGTGAAAATTGTGAGTGTGTTAATTTTGTGGATATATTTGCATTTTAGAGGTTTGTTTCAAAGGAACTACTATTCAAAAACATCGAATAGAGAAGTGCACAATTTCATTACACTGAGAGAAACTCTTGCAAAAAATCTTTGCTTGATTATTTTAGCTGGGATAGAATTTCTTGCGACAGCAGAAACCATTTTCCTGAATATTCTTTATTCTTTTTGCTATTTTAGAAATATTTACTTCATATTGACAATTAAATAACTCTCTGTCATTAATCTTTATATAGGGTGTTTCTTAATAGCATGCTAATTTTTAAGGAGGTTATTCTTGGGTCCATGTCTCGATGTCGAGACACAAACTGATCGATCCGGTGCGCCGTTGTGGACACTACTGTTCGGTGCTATGGTACCAAGCTATGGGCGAGGACGCTGTGCGGTGCTCCGTTGTGACCATACACTTACGGTGTCATTTTAAAATTTAAAATTTAGAACTTTGTGATAATGAATGGTCCTGGTAAAAACTTTTCCCGTCAGACCGATGAGGTGATTGCAAATGTTTATAGGGTATGTGAAGAGGAATCACAAATCAATATATTTCAATTGCCACTTGAGCAAAAGCTAGAAATGGACATTAATACGACCAAAACTGAAAAATCATCATTAATCATATAGCTGATTTTTCCATGTTGAACAATTTACAAGTTATAAAAACTAATTTTTTATACCTTGATAAAAATAGTTATCTACCTTCAAACATAAAATGCAATTACTGAAGAATTTCCTATTTTTATTACATTATTTAAAATAATAGCACGCCCATGACTAGACCATGTTTTAAATGATATTGCTTTCCGGTTACCGACACTTCGAAGACACAGATCCACTTGCCCACCTGTACCACAGCAATGATATTCCAGCAAAATCAATTTTACTGTCACAGCTATTTATTTTATTGTCTCCTACAGTGACGTATATAGGAATTTGTTTCGGGGGAGGGGGGATTTGGGGTGGGGGGGGGGGGGGGGGGGGGGGTGTATACAAAAAAAAATATAGTGGCGCGTTTTGATCAATATTTCGTTATATTTCGTTTTAGGGGATCAATTATCTAAATTTTAAAATTTCTGATAAAAAAATTTGTGCAGGGAACGAAATTTGTGCAAATTGACACAATTTCGTTACTTCCATTAATTTATTAATTAAAAAAATTTCTACCCTAAACTTAAGGTAATTGGTCCCTAAAAAAAGGTAATTAACCGCTTTTAGGATAAACCGAAATAGTATCAAAAATATTGATTAAAAAACAAAATGGTGAATGTGTCACTAGCTCTGACTTAATTATTAACTGAACAAAAAATATACTGAGCGTTTAAATAACAACGAACAAAACAATCATCTACTAAAAATAAACATCTAGTAAAATCAAGATTTATATTTTTCTTCTTTGAATAAATTGGTTAAAACATTACATTTCGGGGGGGGGGGGGGACCCCTGGGACCCCTTAATCTCACATGAGATCACTATTTCGTCCTGCAAAACATTTCAATTTTCAATTTCATTTAAATCTCTTTCCAATAATGCCATAATTTATTATTTTTTGAGTAATAGTTTTTGGAAAGTCGCATTCTAAAAATGGATGAAATGCACTGACATTTGTAGTTTTTACGTTATTATTTAAAAAAAACAACGACTTCTCTTCTAGTAGAATGATCAGGTATTCGTAGTCCGGGTAATCCCTTTCCAATTATTTACCAGGAGCAGCGTCACTGCCAAAAAATGAATTAATGCAATTTTGGAACGCGATTTCTTAGAAACTACTACTCAAAAAACCAATAAATTATGGTGTTATTCGTGTTATTGGAAAGAGATTTAAACTACCTTTAAAATGATGCGCCACTTGACCTACCTTCCCATTTCAGATTTTAAGGGTAACTAAAATAACGTTTGTGGACCTTAAAATAATAATTTTTCCTATAAAGAAGCTGTTATTATTTAATTTATGTTTGATTCCATGTTGAAATGGACCTGCTTTAATAGATTTTTTATAATACGTGTCCAAGATAAGAAGGACCAGTACAAGGATCTCGGAAACCGTAAGAGATACGAAGTTGGTTAAATAGAGGTAAAGTTGCGCATTTACGTGCCTAATAATATGCCGTTTAGAAAGTTTTAAAATTCCGAGTAGTTCCGGAGATATCCCGAAAAAACGAAATTCTAAAAATTCATTTTATTTTTTTCCTGGATTTTTTGAGATCGAATTCTAAAGTAAATTGCACTTTTACATTACCACTTTTCCCGCTCTATCTAACAGCGTTAATTGTTTTGCAATCCGAGGAGTCGTCTTCGAAGTGCCATTATCAACTTTCTTTCTTTAAATACGGTCCTGTTTTCCTGATTATGGAATTTGAGAGCTTTTTTCTCCCAAATGGAACGATGTATGACACATTGTGGTTTAATAACGTTTCGAGGGTTTTTTGAACAACATCAGGAAATTTTTTAATGCGGTCCTGTATTTCTCCTAATTTTATAAATAATATCTCATAAGTAAGCTATACATTTTTTACTTATGTTGGACTAGTTCAATAAATAAAAACTAATTTAATAATAAACCACAAATAAGTGAACAAAAGTCATTCCAAAACAGTAATAAAACGAACAACGAAAAAAGTAAGGAACTGCATCATCAGGTGTTCAAAATGATTTCCGTTATTCTCTAAGCACAAATAACATCTTCTAACTGCCACATAACAGTTTTTTGAGATAAAATAAAACATGCCATAGAATATCAAACTTTTCAGCATTTGTAAATTGATGTTCCATATTTTCTGGAAAATAGAAAACAAATGGGAATGTCAAGTGAAGCAAATCACGCGTCACCATCTTAATATTTTTGTTTCAAGCGCCTACTTTTCTTTTAAATCCCGAATCAACAGAAGTTTGAAATAATGTTTCTGTATTTTGTTCACTTATTTGTGGTTTATATTAAATTATTTGTTATTTATTGAACTATGGTAACATAAGTAAAAATTTAGAGCTTACTTATGAGATATTATTTATAAAATTGGGAGAAATACATGACCGTATCCCAAAATTTCCTGATGTTGTTCAAAAAACCCTCGAAACGTCATTAAACCACAATGTGTCATACATCGTTGCATTCGGAAGAAAAAAAGCTCTCAAATTTCAGAAAAACAGGACCGTATTTAAAAAAAGAAAGATGATAATGGCCCTTCGAAGACGACTCGTCGGATTACAAAACATTTAACGCTGTTAGATAGAGCGGAAAAAGTGGCAATGCAAAAGTGCAATTTACTTTAGAATTCGATCTCAAAAAAAAAAACAGGAAAACAATAAAACGATTTTTCAGAATTTCGGTTTTTCCGGAACTACTCGGAATTTTAAAACATTCTAAACGGCATATTATTAGGTACGTAAATGCGCAACTTTACCTCCATTTAACCGACTTCGTATCTCTTACGGTTTCCGAGATCCCTGTAGGTACTGGCCCTTCTTATCTTGGACACGTTGTATTTTCTATTAATACAGGGTGTTCAAACAATAAGATTAAAAATGAAATTAAGAAACTGCAAAAAAAAATCAACATTTTGTATCAACGTGTTTTAGTTTTCGAAATATTTAGAATTTAATATTTTTATATGGCGATTTTGCTGCGGATTTTATGATCAGGGACTTTGTTTTTGATATTACTTTATCACATTTTCCATTAATATTAAATAATCCTCGTTTGTATAATTTAAGCGCCCGGTATATGATTATTAATAATTTGTGACAGTTTCATACGCTGGTTCCCGGTGAGACACCCTGTATACATAAATAAACAAGTACCAAGAAGTACCTTTACCAACTTTAAAAAATCACAGACAATATACTTACATAGATTTAATATATTTTAAAAGCTTTAAAAATACACACTTATTCGACCTAATAAACCTAATAAATATTTGACTGTGTAATTACTAGGTAACACTGTTTACACTAGGGCAAGCTTACATAAATCACATATTTATATCCTTAATCTCTATCGAAAAACATGGCGGCCGGTGATCTTCTAACGGCTGACCCGTGCATCTCATTCTCTTCATCAAATGTCATAATTTTTAAAATCACAACTTCCAAAGTACACAACATAAACAGCATCATGAATATGTCCAAATGGGTAGTATTTGTTTTAAATTGAGTACCCGGCGGATAATCTCCTCTGGTACCAAGAGTTTGAATGCTAATCAACAGCGATAACAGAAGCATCGTTAAGCTTAGTTCTTATTGGGTAGTAGCGTTAGCTTTTTCATAGTTTTTTGACACTGAAACACTAGCTGCAGTCGACGACATGGACTTGACACACTAACGGGGTCACCCTTTAAAAAATGGCACACTAGCACTTTTAAGAAGTCATACACCGACGAAAGTAACAGTGTTATTAGGTAGAATGCGAGATTGCCCGTTCATACTCATAATCCACTTTCTAGTCTTAAAGTGGCACACGCTCGGTACATTAAATAATACATTACATAATTCTTGCTCAATAATAATTTGTTAATGTTGTTGCTTGTCGGCATGGTATAGGATGAGTAGCATGTACCATTTTCGAATCGTATTGTTGGGTACTACCTACGGGATAATTGTTTCTCATTTATACGGTTAATTATTCTACTAAAGGTGATTAAATCTTTATTTCTATGGCTTATTTATACTACAAATATTGCCGATATTCGGTATCGACAAAACTTTGTCGATATACAGGGTGTTTCTTAATAACATGCTAATATTTAAGGCGGTTATTCTTGGGTCCATTTTCAGAAAAAAACCTCATATGAACATATGTCCTAAAGGTCTTAACTTTTGAGATACAGGGTGTGAAAGATATTCATATTCTTTTAATAATTATTTGTTAACGTTAATGACTTAAATACGTGAAATCTGTTTATGTTTACAAAACAAGATCTGCTTCTCGCCTATTAGATCCTTATTAATCTTTGTTACTTAATAGAGTCAAACATTTTTTACAGGCAACTTTCAGTAAATCGGATTTTAAAAATAAATATTCTCAAAAACACCTGTTAATTTTTTAATGGGTTTCTTATAGTATATAATTAGAGGAATTATATATGTCCGCGCAAAAATCATCGTCACAAAGATCTTGGTCTATTCATCGATTTTTTAATAATTTAACGCCCGTCACATGGCTAATTTTACTCTTCTGAATCATATAACGCCAATATTTGGAACTGAGTTATTTTAATCAGTGAATATAACCATTTTCCTACTATTTTTAACAGCCCTGTCTTATATTGGCTTAAAGTTTTGGAATGTTCCTTATAGAATGTTAAAATACTTAGAAAATTAGTCATATTTTTAAGGTTTAAACGAAACTTGGACATCAAAATATATTTTTCCTTAATGGTTTATAAATTGCTAATAAAAAAATATTGTATATAGCTTCGGATAACAAACCGTCACCGGCGTGACCGGCGATGCAGTGACCGGCGCGACAAAAATGCACAAATTCGTGGAGAACAGCTAATACAAGTTATTTCTTAAACTTTTTTACACGAAATGAGTATCTGTACTCAAGAGAATGACTTCGGGTAGTATTTTTCCCTTAATTAAAACTACTAGGTCTGAATTAACCCTGTGACCGGCGATACAACATAAAAACATAAACCTGGTAAAAAGTAGGCAATGTTCTAGTTTATACCTAAATAAATATAATAAGGAACTTACCTAAACAGGAACACGTTTTACACAAATTCAAACACATACCGTCATATTTGTAAAACTGTTAGGCCGACCTGTAGTGGCGTTATTTATAAGCAATTTCTGCCGTGACCGGCGATACATGCAGCTACGGGGACGGAACTTCTGGTTAATAATTACGTTAGAAAAACTTGATCTTTGAACATTATTTTTTCAACACAAATTGTAGTAGGAGTGTAAATTATTTATATATAGAAGTAACTTTAGTAAAATGACGTGAAATATAAAAGGGCAAAGTAAAAATAATTGACTGGGGACACGTGGCCGGCGATACATTTTTAAATTCAAATTTGAATACTGCAGCTATAATCTAAAAAAATACTTTTAAAATTGCTTTCTAATGCAGGAAGTAACATATATTTCGCAAATTATAATCGTTTCTACAGGCAAATAGTTTATTTTAGTAAGTTATATGCTAAGGACTGAAAGAACTGTACGTCTAACGACAAAAAGTCGAGAGACGACATTTGCTCAGCAAAGAATAAGAATTTCAAAAATAATAATAATTTATTTAAAAAAAAGAAGTGGCTTACCATTCTTTTGTTCAAAAATACCGAGGACAATTCCCGCACGAACGCCATTGGTCGGAATAAAAACATGTTATACATCATAAAATGCCTAGAAATGGATAGAAAGTGTGTACAAAATTTCACAAAAATATTTAGAGAAGTGATATTAAGAAAAATAGAGATATTTTGAAAATTTTTAACACCCTGTGCCTAGTGTCTACCATGTGGTTTTCGGATTTAACATAAGATGGTTTCTCTCGTTTATTAATTCATTCATTATTTTTCTTCAATTTGTTTTTTCTTGAAGGTTTAAACACAATAAGTCGTTTCCATAACATCCTAGTTCTAAGAATAACATTAATCTAGATAAAGGAGTAACATTAAAATTTCTGTCAACTTGACAAAATTTGCACCCGGTATTGAAAATATGGAATTTTTTCCAAAATTACTGGAAAATCCAGAATAATATTATTCAGCCTTTACATAGTATGTCCTAAAAATTCAAAAAATGTTATTCATTAAAAAATATTAATAGAAACTATAATTTTGTTTTCTTGACCGTTTTTGAAATAATAGATATTATGCTTTTTGGTTTCGGTCACTTTGAAATGAAACTCCAGTGTTTGGTTTACGTTTCGGTTTATTATACTAAACCATCGTCAGAACTATTTATTATAAAGAAGGCGTATAAATAAAATAGAAAGAAGCAATATTTTTGACGGTGTTAGTAACAAATTTCTTATTTTATGTTAATATAAGTTATGTATAGAATGAAATGAAAAATATATATAAATGAACATACCTTGTACACTTACACTACACTACACTACTAATGATACTAATTTTAGTGTAAGTTAGTGCAAATTGTACAAGGTATGTCCATTTATATATTTTTTCATTTCATTCTATACATAAATTATATCAACATAAAATAAGAAATTTGTCACTAACACCGTCAAAAATATTGCATCTTTCTATTTTATTTATACGCCTTAATTTCTTCATAATAAATAGTTCTGACGATGGTTTAGTATAATAAACCGAAACGTAAACCAAACACAAAATTAAACTATCTATAATTAATAAAATCATTGTGATTTTTTTTTATAGTATGCTTTAAACAAATTCTCTAAATTTTCTAGTCATGTCATATACTTGCTATAGCAATATATTTTTCTCGTTTCAAAGTCATTTGTGCATATAAGTTACCAATTATAATTAATTTTAGGTAGGTATCATTTTCTATTATTGGTGTAATCACATTATTTTTAAAAATATAATATCTGTTAGATTATAGTAACTAGATTACTACAACTGTATTTCATTTTAATTTTAATGCACAAAATTACTACTTCAGTTAATTATCCGTTAGAAGAAAAATTACATAACCGATTTAATGAGAAACTGAAACTATTAATTTTATTTACTGCTTCAAAAACTAATAGGATAGGGGAACGTCGGAGAATGTCGACCACCTAAATGAAATTATAAATACATTTATTTGTACAAACATATGATTCGTTTAGGGTAGTAGTCGTTTTGGGGTTTTATGCTTCTTGATTGACTGAAATGTTGTGCTTCTTTGCACTACTCATTCAATTAAAGTATTGGCAAAAGTATATCTTGGTTTATATCATATCCATTAAGAAGAAAATAATTCATATTTCACAATTTGCACATTTGCGAAGTTGAAGTTGAAGTTGATATCTATTGATTTATTTATAAATTCATATTTTCATTATTGGTATCTTTAGACAGTTCGTTATTTGTAGTTGTAAATTTTCTTTATGATCAAACACAAGCACTATAGGAAAAATCCTTTAGGGCACTCTGGGAGTGGTGCGTGTGCGAATAAAGCGATACACGTTGGTTTTGAACCGTTGGAGGTTATACTCGTTGGGAAAAGACCTCGGGAAGTTCGTTCCATAACGATGAAGTCCTCCAGATGAGAGAATTCTTAAATAATGAGGTTCGAGGAGTACTAAGCTTAACTACATATGGATGGGCGGCAGTGGTTTCTGCTATTCGCCGCTCTGGGCGGAATTATGAGGGCAAGGTCAGCCGAGCACTTTCCATGAAAATATCTGTAGAAGAGAGTAAAATCCCCAACCTGTCTTCGATGTTCTAGGCTGTCGATGTTCTTCGTCAGCTCGTGGTCTCCGATCAGACGAATGGCCCTCCTTTCGATAGAATCCAGTAACCGTTGAGTATGTTTGGGTGCAGAGCTCCAGACATGAGAGCAGTACTCTATAGTGATGGTCGAATCTGGGCTTTGTATAGTGTCAAAAGTTGTTGAGGTGTGTACAATTTTTTGGTTTGGAAGAGTACACCAAGTTTCTGAGAAGCTATCTTGGCGATTGCCACAACGTGGTTATGCCAAGACATATTTCCTCCCAGATTGACGCTCAGCAAATTAATAGATGAAGCCGTGGGATTGCGTGTCCTGCCATGACTATATCCGGTTCTGTAATGTTAACCTTTTTAGAGAAAACTACTGCCTGTTTTTTTTTAGCGTTAAATTCGACTTGGTTACTGTCTTCCAGGTCTTTGTTAAAAATATAGGGTGGATTTCTAAAATTCTGCGTTAGTTAGGAAGTAGGGTCAAATTACATTTGACATATTTTTTTATAAAAATTCCTGTAATGTATTTAACTTACACATGGTTATAGGAATGGGTATAGGAAATTCTTAACAAAAGATACTTGGATTTTAACATAGAATCGAAAAATGTTAAATATATAAGGCATTCTATTTAAAATAGCAATGTTAAGCCTAACTTCCGATATAACCGGAAGAGACTTCTCATATCTTCATTAAAAGGATCGTCATCTTTTATAGCGAATGTCAATATTTTTGAAACAAATATCTCTCTCAGTTCAATCATCACCATCATCAAGTCATAAAGCCTGTAAATACCGGTTTTAAAATAAAAAAAGTTATTTTTAAATACTTAATATGATAAAATATGTATACAGGGTGTTATGGAAATTACTTATTATATTTAAATGGGTGACTCCTAGGGTGTCCTAGAGAAAGTCTACATACTTTTTTTTTTTAATCGAATACCTAAATACTAAAGGAAAAACCCTTTTTATCCATATATTGTCACGCCGTTCCATCTGGATTCAGTTAGCAACAATGTAGGTCACTATAATATACTAACAGTGTTGTCAGATCACACCGCATGTTTCGCCCTTGCTTGGATACCTGTCGCGCCCGACTATCGTTGCTTCAGTATGTTTTGAGACTCGGGCGTGGAATGACGCTGTCGAGGGTTCCACGTGCTTGATGTATACGAATTTTAAACGTTTTGTTAGAATTACCCGATTTTTTTTCTGTTGTAAAATATTCATAATAAGAAATATTGTGATGTGATTTCAAATTTGTGTGATATTACCTATTGTTGGTTCTGTTGCAAAACATACATTTTATGTTTTATTTTTTTTTGTGGAATTTAATTATAAAATGGAATATAAGATCGAAGGTAAGAGAGTATGTACCTTAAAAATGTAGTATTTTTTTTCTAAAACGTTTGAAAAAGAAGTGATAAGGCGGGTCAAATACGTCTTCTTGTCAAAAACTGAACACGTGCGTTTACAATTCTGTGTTGCAATATATGACAACACCGCCTCAATAAACTATTGATTGCAAACGTCCTCAGTAGCGGCCACGTAATTTTTCATATTGCATATAAAGCGTATATTTCGTACAATAATTCAAAGCGCCATTTAAGGTTATTTTTCTTCAATTTATTTTCATCTCAGGATTTGCCGGTTTAAATATAATAAGTCATTTCCATAACACCATGTATTAAAATATAGACGCCCGAAAAATAAGTCAGACTGCCCTTAAACCCTGACTACGCCACTGTCCTGTATATCAATTTAATCAGGTTATAAAAATTATTTTCGAGCTAAAATGGTCATATGATATACATACACTTTAGCAAATTAAATATTTTATACTTTAATGAATATTGTAAATAAGTTCAATTAAAACAAAACAAATACCTATGTATTTATTTATGTTTTGATTTTAAATGTTTCAATGTTATGGTGTATCTTTTTAATGCAATGTGGGTCAAGTTTAAAATAAAGTGCAAATAATTCCATATATCCATGATGTACGTATTTAACTTTTTTTTAATTGTTGGGGATTTTTCAGTGGGGATTTATCAGTTCTTCTTTTTTTAATGGTATTTATGAATTATTCCCATCTCTCACGATTCAAACTAATTAAAAGTAGAACAGAAAATGAAGATAACAAATTATGTTATGCAACCTCGCCTAAACGGTTATTGTACAGGGTGTCCCAATTTTATAGGGCATCTCAGTAATTGTTAGTGCTATCAAAAAAGTAATGTAGGTGTCATGCACTCTTTTTGGGTCAAGCTTAAAATGATAACATCAAATTTGAAAATTTTGCGCTCGCTTCAGAGATACGGGGGAAAATAAAAAAAATTTAAAATGTCAAGGTTAACAAGTGTGCGGTTTGTAAAAGTTATAGTTATACAATTTTCTTTCTAATACCAATATGGAAAATTATTATTTCCAGACCACCCGATGATCCTTATATAATAAAGGCGTTTTTTTGTCTACACAGTAGCACTTGAAAATACTATTTCAGGTTGAATGGTACTACCAAGAAAAGGAAGCCCTCTCCATTGATAGGATGCAACCACCTGTAGACCGGTTTCGAACTTATTTGTTCTCGTCAGTACTGGGTAGGTGTACACACCAATCATCAGAGAGGACTGTAAGGTAACGCCGTACTATCGACGGCAGTCGACAAAATACAGCGCGCAGCGTCATCTCTTAGTAGTCCCACACAATCTGAACGTAATTTAAAAATCCATCTAAGAATTAAAAATGGTATGCTTGTCAGGTGGTATTAATATCAAATACCAATATGGAAAATTATTATTTCCAGACCACCCGATGATCCTTATACAATAAGGGCGTATTTTTGTCTACAGAGTAGCACGTTAAAATAGTACGGCGTTAAGTTACAGTCCTCTCTGATGATTGGTATGTACACCTACCCTGTATTGACAAGAACAAAAAACAAAAAGTTCGAAACCGGTCTACAGGTGGTTGCATCCTATCAATGGAGAGGGCTTCCTTTTTTTGGTAGTACCATTCAATCTGAAATAGTATTTTAAGTGCTACTGTGTAGACTAAATACGCCCTTATTGTATAAGGTATCATCGGGTGGTCTGGGAAATAATAATTTTTTTTACATGTGCCCCGAAAGTGCCTCTTTTCATGCATGTTCTCTTCACCGAAAGTGGTGTTTTCCAAGAGAGCGGGCGGGAAAGTATCGAAGCGGGTTTGTTCGGGGGAAAGATTTTTCCCACCCGCTTCGAGTCACCATGTGCTCATAAATAAATAAAACCAGAATTGTCGGTGCGGGATTTGAACCCGCGACCCTCAGATCGCCAGGCGGACACTCTACCCACCGAGCCATACTACAAGCGATAATAAATAGGGGATTATATATAAATTAAATTGGCAGTTAATTTTTCAAAGATATTTTAGAAAAATGTCTGAAGAAATTCTTTATTTATATGGCCTCAAAGACTCGGGCACTTGTAAAAAAATAAATAAAACCAGAGATGCCGAGTGCGGGATTTGAACCCGCGACTCTTAGATCACAAGGCGTACGCTATACCACTAGGCCACCGAGCCTATTTGTCAAAAATAATAAATAGATATTTACATTCTCCATGCGCGAGTGTTTTCATGTCATGTAGACAGGAAAACTGTCTGAAGAATTTCTTTATTTATTTGGCATCAAAGCTTCGGAGCACTTGTAAAAAAAAAATACGATACATATCTCGGGCCGTCGGAGGCTTCTCGTCCGTAAAAGCCTCTTTTCGGCCCTTGATGCGCAATGTACTACTACATACATTGGTATTTGATATTAATACCACCTGACAAGCATAGACTTTTTATTTCTTATATGAATTTTCTTTTTCTCTAACCACCGACTTTGACACGCTGCTAATTATAATGAATACTTCTAGAGGAACCACGCACGGTTTCTCGCGTTTTCTCAAAAAGTTAAATTAGGAAGATTGTCCTTCATTTTTATTGTTTTTTTTTTCAGAACTCGGAAGAAAAATAGCGACTGGTACTGCGAAATTTGTGGCACTTTCTTTCATTCGTCGGCAAACATTCTAAACGACGACCTAGTTGCATGTTCAAAATGCGGTGCCAACGTTTGCAGGGAAAAATGTTCGACATTCATACAACAGACAAGATGGGTTTGCCAGAATTGTCTGAAGCCATCGGAGTCCTGGTTCAAAGGAATATTGAAGGCCAGTTTTGACGGTAAGATCGTAGAAATTGGTGATCGGCCGATACGGATGTTTTTGCCGATACCGATATTTTAGGTATTCTAATCATCTATTCAGGGTGTCCCAGAATATGTGGGCAATCTCCCGGGTTCAGATAGAACACTTAAAAATAACAGGAGAAGTACTTATAACTTTTTATTCCTACGGCCTCCCCTACGGAGATACGGGCCCATAACGGACGTCCCTGGAAATCGTTGCTTTTTAAATAATTTATTAAATACTAGGTGTAATTTAATAATTTTTTAGTATAATGGTTAGTAGATGAGTCTCCTTAAAATTCGCCCTTTTAAACACATTTGGCTTATTTAGTTTGCCAGGGACGGACTAGACGTAACACAAAAATGCTTCTTTTTGTACACCTTGTATGATAAAGGAACGACAATAATATTTTTGGATACTCTAAACCTTAAGCTGGAAAGAAGGTACTCTTGATCAATGTCGATAAAGTGAACTGTTTTCAAAAAAAATATATTTTTGTTCAATATGGTTTTTGCATTAGTTGTTGTTTTATGTTCATAAAATTCCCTCATTATTGTTATGGTTTTTTTCACATATACCGATTTAATACCACTATTTATGCCAGTGTCAGTTTATGGTAGTGTCTTGAAATTTGCGGTTTTTCTCCTTTGTCTTATTAGTTGCTAACTTAGTAATGGAATTTTCGTATACTGAATATAAATCATATTTAACAAAAATATATTTTTTTCGAAAACAGTTCATTTTATCAACATTGATCAAGAGTACCTTTTTTCAGCTTAAGGTTTAGAATATCCAAAAATATTATTGTCGTTCCTTCATCATACAAGGTGTACAAGAAATAAGCACTTTTGTGTTACGTTTAAAAGTGCGAATTTTAAGGAGACTCATCTACTAACCATTATACTAAAAAATTATTAAATTACACTTAGTAGTGAAAAAATTGTTTAAAAACAACGATTTCCAGGGACGTCCATTACGAGTTCGTATCTCCGTAGGGGAGGCCGTAAGAAGAAAAATTTATAAATACTTCTCATGTTATTTTTAAGTGTTGTATCTGAACCCGGGAGATTACCCACATATTCTGGGACACCCTGTATTTGAAAACCTATACATAGGACAATTTTGAAAATTGAACAGTAAGCCAATGTTGATGGGGGCAACTCATCTAAAATATTTTCAATAAGGTGGTACTTGCTGTTATACCGGAAGTTGGTGTCAAATTGCTTATTTTAAACGGAACATCCTATCCGACTGTCAACGAGATTACTTGCAACGCTGTAATATCCTTGTGAAAAACTCATCGACGTATTATATTGGGAATTATTATGATTGGGCATATAGGATGTATATTTTGAATATTCGAACAAATGAAAATCGTTTCTGGTTTAACCGGAAGCGCTATCATCTTCGCTATTTCTAATGAAACACCCTGTATTTTTTAAAAATTTCTATTCTACATTAAATTCTAAATATAAAACATGTATTAATTACTTCCTATACTTATCTCTGACACTTGTCAAGGAAATGGCGATTGAATATGTTAAATTTATCAAAAATTATAAAGTTTTGACAAAAAACAAATGAATGTAGGAAAAACATGATGCTTATTGAAGTTTTTTATATGGTACTATCTACTAACATCACTCAAATTTAACTTCCGGTTTAACCGGAAGTGCTACGAAAATTGACTCTCGCTTTCAAATTACTTTAATAATTTTAATTGAATGCCCTATAATAAGTAGGTACTAAATTTAAATTCTATATACATTTCTCGATATTTTTTATTCATACTCTTTTTTTACTTGTAATTATTAGAGTAATTTCAGGAAGAAAATCAATTTTCGAAGCATTTCCGGTTAAAAAGTAATTCCAGAAAGAAAGTCAATTTTCGTAGCACTTGCCGTTAAACCGGAAGTGAAATTTTAGTGATATAAATTTAACATATTCAATCGCCATTTTCTTCACAACTGTCAGAGATAGGTATAGAAAGTAATACATGTTTTTTTTAAATAAAGGATATTTCATTAAAAATAACGAAGATGATAGCGCTTCCGGTTAAACCAGAAACGACTTTCATTTGTTGGAACATTCAAAATATACATCTTACCCACTCATAATAATTCTCAAATTATAAAATCGATCGAGTTTAGAGTCATAACGATATTACAGCCTTTTTAGTAATCTCGTTGACATCCGGTATATTAATATATTTTTGGATTCTACTCAAGATTCTAGGTAGATTTCATATATCATGTCTTATACCTAAGCTAAGAATATTTGACATATTTAAGGTTTTATGTCTAGAACGTTTGAGGAACTTTTCCTATTAGAAAGCTTTTATTATTTAATTTGAGAATTTTTTGTTAAAAAGAACCTGCTTCAATAAATTTTTTATAATATTTTTAAACCATTAAAACAGAGTGTTCAAACAATAAGATTAAAAATTAAAATGAGAAAAATTTACATTTTCAAACGGAAACCCCAAAATTTTATAGTTATTTTCGATTTAGAATTTAAAATAAGAGTAAGTTTGTATAAGGTGGACTATTCCGAAAATTTGTAGGTTTCGAAATATTGCCAATTTAATATTTTTATATTGCGATTTTGCTGCGGATTTTAAGTTCAGTTACAGTACGTTTCGCGAAATTTGGATACGACTTAATGATTTCCTGGGTCGGTCCCATTGTGTCGACAAGAGCTTGGCAATAAACAAGTGAAGTATGAAGGGACGGACTAAGGAAAACAAGTAATGATATGATTATATTAATGTAATCAAATGAAATAACATTTTTTAAAAATATTACTATCATCATATTTATTTACATTTATAATGTCATTCTATAGATAGTTCTGTTTCGCTATCGCTATCCTCATCAAAGTTAATTATAATTGGATTAATTATACGATCCAGACTAATATATGAATTTTCTACAGTTGTTACGTGATGGACTGAATTTTTCCAACTACCTGGGGGAATATCATTAAAGCATTTTCGTATTAATTCTACAACACTAGAACTTAAAGTCGGAGAAATATTTTCAGACCTAACCAGTGATTTTAACTGGTGCCACATATGCTCTATGGGGTTAAGAATGCAATAATAGGGTGGGAGCCGTAGCACTGTATGTCGAATTTCTTCTGCCAATGTGTCACAAACATATACTTTTTTTATACAAAATGTCTTTAAACTTCTAAAAGATCACTTTTTTTTATAACTTTCTTCAAAATATATATCATTCGCCGCCATGTAGTTCTGAATCTCCAATTTTGTATTATATGAGCTTGGAGCTTTATGTAATTGGCGACTGTGATAGCTCGCATTGTCCATTACCATCACGCTATTCTGAGGGATGTTTGGTAAAAGATTCTTGAACCATTCCTCAAAAACTGACAAATTTTACCACAAAAAGATATTTAAATATAAATTAAGCAACCTAACCTACCTGATGTGCCTATATTTAATTATAATTATTACAATCCGGTCCTTTCCACATAATAATAACAAACGGTCATAAATAATGTGATGGCCCCAGGTACTTTTACTGCAGTCATTAAGTTATATCCATTTTTCGTGAAACCATCCTCCTAGTTGGCTATGACGGCGTTGAAGAACAGTCAAATGCCAAAGAAATACATTTGGCGGGTTTGTTCGGGTTGTCGGATGTTGTTATTTTGTCACATTCTCCATAAATAATAAACACGTAATAATATTCGTTTGTATAATGTAAGCCCTCGAGTATGATTATTAATAATTTTCAAATGGTAAGTGACAGCTTCATACATCTTAAGAATGCCGATATAAAATTTTACTGATACCGATTTATTGGCAAAATTTGCCGATAAGATACCGGATGTACCGATATTTATATTGGTATCGGCCGATCAATAGTAGAAATCATACACATTTTTCGACAAAAATTTCCAAAATTTTATAAACAATTTAATACTTTCTTTTTTGTGTGACGACGGTATTAATTCAATTGGGGAACGTAAGTAATACACGATTATAAATTGACAATTTGCTGAGAAAGCACCAAAATCTGCATTTTATATTTTTAAGATTAGATACATTTTATTTGTATATTTAATTTTTATAGTAATAATATAAACAACATTAGAAAAGTATCTAACGATTTTTTTGATCATTTTAATTTTTAACATAATCTCTCTTAACTTCAACTTATTCCATCCGAAAATAAAATAGTATGCAGGGTGTTATGGAAATGACTTATTATATTTAAACCGGCAAATCCTGAGATGAAAATAAATTGAAGAAAAATAACCTTAAATGGCGCTTTGAATTATTAAGCGAAATATACACTTTATATGAAATCTCAAAATTTACGTGGCCGCTCCTGAGGATCTTCGCAATCAATAGTTTATTGAGGCAGTTTCGAGGTTCAAGCGAGATCAGCGCATTATAGGCGGTGTTGTCATATTGTAACACATAATTCTAACTGCAAGTGTTCAGTTTTTGACAACAAGACGTCTTTGACACGCGTTATCACTTCTTTTTCAAACTTTTGAGAAAAAAAATTACAATTTTAAGGTACATACTCTCTTTCCTTCGATCTTATTTTAAAATAACCCGTTTTATAATTAAATTCCATAAAAAAATAAAACACAAAAAGTATGTTTTTCAACAGCTTAACAGTAGATAATATCACACAAATTTGAAATCCCATCACAACATTTATTATTATGAATTATTTCACAACAGAAAAAAAATCGGGTGCTGCTACAACTAACGTTTAAAATTCGTATACGTCAAGCACGTGGAACCTTCGACAGCGTCACTCCACGCCCGAGTCTCGAAACATACTGAAGTAATGATAGTACGCGTGGCCGGTATCCAAAGCAAGGGCCGGGACACGCGGTGTGATCTGACAACACGGTTAGTATACTCTAGTGACCCACCTTGTTGCTGAGTGAATCCAGATGGAACGGCGCGACAGTATGTGGGTAAAAAGGGTTTTTACCTTAGTATTTAGATATTCGAAGGAGTCACGCATTTAAATATAATAAGTCATTTCCATAACACCCTGTATGTATGTTATATGGTTAACGAGATCCCTGTAGAGTGCATTCTTATGTGGGACCACCCTGTATACAGAAACGAAAAAATATATGTTGCAATGGCGTCTTGGCAGCGTTGCGCCCTGGTCATCGTTAGAACGCGTATACCCTTAACACCTTTGCAGATAACATATTTATTCGACTATTTTAGAGTGATTTTCTTAATTTCTAGGTATATCCGAAACATTCGGATCCACCATGAATCCACACCCAATCTTAGATCCGGATGTGCAATCATTACGGAAACTGGAAAAAGAACAGGTTCGAGATTTTATTGAGAAACTGGTCAATGTTATGCTCGGAGAAAATGTCGACAATGCTAGCGTGTCGATGTTGTACAACGATAAGCAATGTAAGTTCGAACACACATTCGGAAATTGGAAACCTCCCACGTAAGGAATATTAAAAGCCGTATTAGAGTCGGCAATTTTTGTCTCTTGCGCCATCAATGGCAATTATCCATGCGCTGAACACCGTCCTCGATCAGCTGGCCCAATACTGCTCGTATTGCGGGTGCAATGCGAGAATGGAATCCGTATTGCAGTCGGCAATTCTACTCTTCTGGCAATTAAAATTGCACGGATTCATGCGAAATACACCGTTCTTCAGCTGTCTCGCATTGCCAGAAATGGGGCAGGCGCCATTTTAATTGCCATTGCCGGTGCAATTGGGTAGAGAAGGATTATTCTGTTACTTTTAACTGTTTATTATTTGGTCGAAACACCTATGAACAGCTAATGGCTATTTAAACTAACTGGTACTTAAATTAGCAGTTCACATTCTTTATTAAGCTTAGGTACTGCTAATTCGTCGAAACTTTTTTTAGCTTCTATTTGTAAACAGCAGTAGCTGCTTTAACCGGTAATCAGAACGAACAGGTTTGCCCATCTCTAATCCTGGGTGTATTTTAGGGATTTCGACATACCAACTGCTGTTCTGACTATGCAATGCTTCAGCTGATCGAGAACGGTTTACTGCGCATGAATTCGTGCAATTATAATTGCCATTGACGCCGCAAGAGAAAAAAATTGCCGACTCTAATACGGCTGTAAGAATCGAGGGGCTCGCTGCAGGCTAAATTGTCGAAGGCGAAACATCGGACCACGCCCAAATATCGCTAAATTTGTAAATAATTCATAGTACTAGAAAAACTGATACTGTAAGTGTGAATCACCGACAGTTACCTACAGAAATGTCGGTGATTTTTACATTATTTCAAGTAACTTTAACACTGAATCACAGGGACACACAGATTATCGTTACGCGTCAATATAATTCACGCCAAAGGCCAGGAAGTGGCACTTCCCCTGCTTCCTCTGAATGGACGCTACTGCTTAATTAATAATTTTTGGAAAATACTCCGTATTTTAAAGAGATAATCTTTTAAAATTTCCCGCCTACGATAAACGTTAATTAATTATTATAAATGTTAAATTAGTTGTTGTATGCTGGGTTGCATTCTTTCAATGCTATACGGCAGGCCGGACGCTGGTCCCTTACCATTAATAAGTTAAAACAAGACACATTTTTTATTTATTAAAATACAATACCTACATCCTACATGCAATAAAATAATTAAAGGAAGAGGTATTGACGTTTTTAGACGATGAGGCTTCATTTCACAAAAAGTATGAACTATTTCATGAACGTCCATCTCCCGCGAATGGCTTAGCTTTGCTGACGATAGCACACTTATCTCATCTTTCTCTTTGAATGCACAAACATCGGCTGCCGGCACACATCTTCGCAGACAGCATGAAGTACCAGGCCTTAACAAGGACCTGGAAGAAATTTTCGCTGGGATGACAGTAACCAAGTCGAATTTAACGGTAAAAAATCCCAGGCAGCAGTTTTCTCTAAAAAGGTTAACATTACAGAACCGGATATAGTCATGGCAAGACACGCAATCCCACTGGCTTCATCTATTCATTTGCTGAGCGTCAGTCTGGTAGGAAATATGTCTTGGCATAACCACGTGGTGGGAATCGCCAAGATAGCTTCTCAGAAACTTGGTGTACTCTTCCTAACCAAAAAGTTGTACACAACTCAACAACTTTTGACGCTATACAAAGCCCAGATTCGACCATCACTAGAGTACTGCTCTCATGTCTGGAGCTCTGCACCCAAACATACTCTTCGGCTACGGGATTCTATCGAAAGGCGGGTCATTCGTCTGATCGGAGAACCTCGACAGCCTAGAACATCGAAGACAGGTTGGGGATTTGACTCTCTTTTACAGATATTTTCATGGATAGGGCTCGGCTGACCTTACCCTCTTAATTCTTCCTTCATTATTTAAGAATCCCTTCATCTGGAGGACTTCATCCTTATGGAACGACCTTCCCAAGGTCGTTTTCCCTACGAATATAACCTGCAACGATTCAAAACCAACGTGAATCGCACATGCACCACTCCCAGAGTGCCCTTAAGGATTTTTCCTATAGTGCTTGTGTTTGATCATAAAAAAGAAATAAAAGCACCACCGATCTATATCTATGGATAGCCAAACTCTAGAAACAAAAGTGGTAAATTTAAGGCCTCGCGCATTTAAACACAGCTGATGCGCAATGCTGACTGATAAACTATTTACCTTAACCGTCGAACAGAACCGTACTTCGCCCTTAATGGAAATGATTACACGGCAATATTTTGACACATCAAGACCTTGTTTCTTGCATAAAAGAAGGTCTTGGGCCGTCACTGGAAAGTCACTTTTAGAATTAATTTTGATATCTATATCCTAACGACAGTCTGTGTGTTTAAGAATATTATTGCTTGTGTGTCTTCCTTTATATTTTCGCGCATGAGCCCCCATTAAGTGTTAAAGTTACTTACTACATAATGTAAAAATCATCAACATTTCTGTTATTTATCTGAATTCACACCTGTTTGTGTATATTGCGTTATTGGCACTGGTAGAAACCAAATGGGCCAGCTCCGAATTCACACCTTATCTTATCAGTTTTTCTGTTACTATTTACTATAATTATTTATATACTTTAGGGATTTAAAATACCCTTTAAATCCCTATTTTCAGGGAAAAAAAGTGGTACTTTATATCCCTAGGGATTTAAAGTAAATTTCTTTGCAAAAAAATATAAATTTCGAAATTTATTTTCAATAATTTTATTAGAAAATATAACATGACATGGATGCAACAAAAGTGTAACGTGTTTAGAAATATATTATACTATAAAAAATAACTTCTATTGCAATTGTGGCCTTTATCATCGAATATACACTCCACAGTGACGATGCTTTAAGCTTTTTTGACTTTTCTAAGAAATATGCTAATAGTACCTTTTCTTCTGTAAATTCTTCTACGTTCCGTTCTTTGCACCATTTGATAAACTGAGATAACTGTTTTTTATATTGTTCTCCAGATTTTCTTGGTAATAATTGGCCTACAGCCTCTTGAGCTGCCTTTTCGATTTGTTCCATCGCGATAAACGTCTTTCAGTGGATGTAGCGTGTTTCACTAATATTTATCAAGTGACTTTTGCTTTACTTAGTTACTTGTCATAACTTGTCATTTGGTCGTTGATATGGTAACATCAGCCGCTTCGATGATGGCATTTAATTTTTTTTAACGTTTTACCTATCCTAAAGTACATAAAATAGTACCTATATACACCTCAGGACCAAAGTGTTTTTAAATCCCTTGACAAATTATAAACTTTTTGTCTCGGGATTTAAAATACCACTTTAGTCCCTAGGCGTATAATGTACTATTATCAAATTTAGCAATATTTGGGCGTTGTCTGGAAAGTTTTTCGCCTGCGACTAGCTTTTCTTACGCCACCGCCTCCATTTGCTTATTTTGGACTCCCATCTAAACATATTTCATAGGTAAAAATGCCTTTATCATCAACAAAAATCACAGACATGATTTCATGGCCCCTCGGACTACCTGAACTCGAACGAAAAAAATCCCGCCGATATAGAAGTCACATTTACGCAAGTTTTTTCCCGTTCTAACAATTTGCATACAATCGATGTATTGTAACAATATGTAGGACATCCTGTATATATTCTACTTTACAGACAATAGTAAATTCGTTACGCTTTTAGCGCTTTCTTCGGTATACTAATTTTCAGACATTTTCCGCTGTAAATAAATCGACCTTGCAAGGTCGTTTTAGCAATAACCTCGAGCAAGTTATTTATATGCTTGAAGAATTTAATAAGAAACAAAATACGCACAAATGGGTTTGTTAGTTTTAATAGCTATTACGCTATAAATGTATCAAGAGGGCATGAGAAAGTTTTCTCGCCAACGAGAGAACAAGAGACGGAATAAGTTTAATGCACTTGTGCCACATATGCTACAACAACGATAATACTTACATATATTACATAACGAATGTTGAAAGATAGATTCCAAACGAGAAGGTACTTACTTGTATAAGGCGCAGGCCGAGTGCCGAAATTCGCCGAGTTTGAGAAAATCACTTTTGCCCAATTTTTCCTACGACCACAAAGACAATGCCCAATTATTTGAATATTTGAACTTACTTGCCCGATTATAAATAAAAATAATAGCTTTCATCCTTTTTTCTTACGCAAATCATTATATACAGGGTGTCCCATTTTCGACACTTTTATAAAAAATTGTCAATTTCAAAATTACCCTATATCTCTTTACAGAAAAATGTTTTATGCAGAAGTTCTTTATATTGATTGTTGAATAATCTGTCGTTTTCAGAATAAGTATACGGGGTCAGGTAAAAGTTATCGAACCTAACCTCATTTTTTTAAATGGAACACCCTGTATATTTTAATCTAAAAAGATAGCATATTAAATTGTCTTTTCAATTACATAACACAACATGGATGATATTGGTTTCCTAGGCGATTAATTTAAACTTTATTACTTTGACACGAGATAAAAGATTCAGAGGATATTCCGGATAGTGAACAAAATATACATTTTGCGCCGTTTCCTTTCAATATAAACTGATATCATATCAAATTTTTCAAAATGTTGATAGGTCATTTGCGCAAATGAATATGTAAAAATGAAATTTACGTTAAATGTTAATTGCCAACATAGTTGTTTCTAGGATATTAGCTTTTGTTTCATGGTCTACTGTGGTTTAAAGTAATAATGTTTAATAAATCGCCTAGGAACCAATATCATCCATGGTGTGTTATATATATATACAGGGTGAGTTTTTTAAAGTGTTACAAGGCGATATCTCGCAAACGGTTTAAAATACTTTCTTGAAATTTTAATGAGGTAATAGTGAGATGGGGGGACATATTTAAACATATTTTTGTTATCTACCCCCTTTCCCCATTTTGAGGGGTGGGGGGTAACTTTGAAATTTTAAATGGGAATATGTACTTTTGTTTATTAAATTCGGATCTACGTAAAAAACTACGTATTTGTACAAAAAAAATTTTTGGTTAGCTCCAACCTAACCCAATTATAATTAATTAGGTTATAAAAATTTAAAAAATATTATTTACCCTTTATCGCCTGTCATGTTTCAGAAGATGTTCGAAATGTCTCCCTTCAACTTCCAAACACTTTCTCACTCTTTTTTAAACGAATTTCGTACCCGCTCTAATATTTCAGGTGTCACTAATAAGCAGGCAAAGCGGATTCGGTCTTTCATATTGTCTATAGTTGTAGGTGCAGTCGCCATCACTTTGTCTTTTATAAATCCCCAGAAGAAAAAGTCAAGAGGGGTCAAATCCGGAGACCTAGCAGGCCAATTGACCGGACCAGCTCGACCAATCCACCTGTTTTCAAACAATTCGTTTAAATGATTACGGGCCTGTATTGCATAATGCGGTGGAGCTCCATCCTGTTGAAACCACATGTCAGGATTTATGTTTTGGTTTAATAATAGTGGTAATTCGTTCCTTAAAAAATCTGTATACATTTCTCCATTTAAATGGCGTTCAAAGAAATGCGGACCAATAACCCTATCTCCAATTATATCACACCAGACATTAACTGACCAAGGATGTTGATTTGGCACAGTTCTCATCCAGTGGGGATTTTCCGATGCCCAGTAGTGCATATTGTGTCTATTTACCTTTAAGAAAACAAACATTAAAAAAAAATTAATTTCTACCGACAAGGGATAACTTAAAATCCTACCTGGCCACAATTCTGGAAACTAGCTTCATCAGAAAAAACAACATTCTTTAGAAACCTGTTATTTCCTTGCATTTGCCCTGTTACCCAATTGCAAAATGTAACGCGATTTTCAAAGTCTTGCCCATAAAGCTCTTGGTGGAGTGTAATGTGGTATGGATGAAATTTGTACATATGCAATATGGTCACAACCGATTTTTGGCTTATTCCAGCATCTGCAGCAAGCCGTCTGGAACCTACATGCGGGTTAATAGCTACCATTCCTAAAACTCCAACTGCCCTATCTGCATCTGTTTTAGTTCGCTTCCGAAATCGTGGTTTTGACTTCAGGCTAGTGCGACATCTAGTTTCCAGGCTTTTAAATGCCATGTGAGATTTCAGGTTGTTAGGAAACCTTTCCGCCCACCTTAGTGAAGCTTGTCTGTAGTTTCTTCTGCACTCCCCCAATATTAACAACATATCAACTTGCACACTAAAATTCGCTTCCATGTTCAATTGACCAAGCTGAGAAATAATCGTTGATATGTAAAAATTCTCTGACTGAAGTCAAAACAACGCATTTCCATGTAAACGAATAAAAATTTTGAAATAAGTGAACTTGATTTATTTTAAATTTAGTTATTTTTTAAATCCAATAGAAATTTAATAATAAATTAATTATAATTCGGTAACCAGTGGAGCTAACCAAAATTTTTTTTTGCACAAATACGTAGTTTTTTACGTAGATCCGAATTTAATAAACAAAAGTACATATTCTCATTTAAAATTTCAAAGTTACCCCCCACCCCTCAAAATGGGGAAAGGGGGTAGATAACAAAAATATGTTTAAATATGTCTCCCCATCTCACTATTACCTCATTAAAATTTCAAGAAAATATTTTAAACCGTTTGCGAGATATAGCCTTGTAACACTTTAAAAAACTCACCCTGTATATATATATATATATGTTTCATCTGGAGGACTTCATCCTTGTGGAACGACCTTCCCGAGGTCGTTTTTCCCAACGAATATAACCTCCAACGATTCAAAACCAACGTGAAGCTTTTTGCGCACAGGCACCACTCCCAGAGTGCCCTAAAGGATTTATCCTATAGTGCTTGTGTTTGATCATAAAAAAAAAATGGGTACCGGGTGTTCCATTTAAAAAAATGAGGTTAGGTCCGATAACTTTTTTACCTGACCCCGTATACTTGTTCTGAAAACGGCAGATTATTCAACAATTATTATAAAGAAACTTCTTGTATATAAAATTTTTCTGTATTTCTGTTAACTAAGAAAATATAGGGTAATTTAGAAATTGTCAATTTTTTGATGTTCCCCCGTATCTCTTAAGCAAGCGAAAATTTTCAAATTTTGATTTTCCCATTTTAAGTTTGACCCAAAAAGAGCACATGACACCTACATTACTTTTTTGATAGCACTAGCAATTACGAAGATACCCTTTAAAAGTGTCGAAAATGGGACACCCTGTTCTGTGTATAAAACTTTATAGTTCCTGATTTTTTAATTAGACTAATACCCAAAGAAAACAAAATGAATCTAAACTTAACGAATAAATACATCGTTCCCAGAAAATAATAAAACTCATAACCTAACCTCAATATTTATAGAGCTGGAGGTAGATATCGTTAATTTGTTAATTATGAAAGTTTTACATGGGATTTTCTGAAAACAATATTCAAATTATTATTAAAACACATATAATCACATAAATGACGTTTACTTACCCTGTATGGATAGTATATCCATGATAATTGTAAAAATCGAAAATAAATCGGTACTTATCCCATTTCTACTGTACCGAGGCAGTTATTATGTTTAATGGTTTGCCTAACAATTCTCTGTTACTTATTTCTTTATATTTTTCATAAAAAGACCTAAATGGATTCCCAGGCACAATTAAAACAGAAGACAAATATATGTAATTTTTTTAATGTCCAGTACGTAGAGCAGTACGAACAAACCCGAAGAAACCCCACCCAGCACCACAATTCATTCCAAAAACTTTGTTATTTTTTAAATAAACAGTTTTACTGCCAAATTGGCACCATCCGTCACCTGTTCAAATACAGTTCTTTGAAAAGACTTTCTCAACACTTGTGTTGAACAAACCTGAACAAACACAGAGATAACAATCTACTTCACAATGTTTGATATGTCGTGGACCAACAAAGTTTATTTTGCATTCGCCAGTATTTTATTAATGTAATTGATGGTGAATGCGCTAGATTATATACAGTATATGTACAAGCATGGAAAAGTGAGTTTGTTCCCTACAATTTATTTTTTCCGATACCTAAAGTGAGCCCCGGATCTTGATTGTTTTGGAGACGGGACAAGGACTTAAAACTGCCGCCCTCGCATATCCTCCATCCCTTGTTGTTTTTAGTAGTGGTATAAAAACGTCGCGCCCATGTTCCCGCCCATTTAGGCCAGATTGAGCTATATACAGGATGTCCCAAAACTAATAGTACACAGTCTAATAGTACACAGTAAAGCTGCGGATTCTTTGGACAAAAATATTGCGATTTGGTCAAACATTGCTTGCCCCAAAGTTGTGTATATGTACTATAAAAGTAAAAATTTTATTTTCTATAATTTCCTGATAACTTACTTTTTTACCAACGTTCTTGCATACAATTATGTGATTGGAGTTTTTAGGGGCGAGAAATTTGAATTTGTTAATTATTTTATTTTTATGTAGATTTTAGAGGGCTCTGGCTGCAGCACTCTGGGTACAAGTGCAACTCTTTTGCGCTTTAGTGTATTTATGTTTTTATTAAAAATAGCAATTTGCTCATCACTCTTACCCAAAATTGATATGTGTACCTTGTCAATATCGCTCCGAACAACTGCTTGCGAGATTTTTGCATTTACCTGCAAATTGCTTTCACTGTGGGTAACTTTTCCACCTAATCGTGTAACTTGGTAGTAAGGCCCGCGTCAAAGGTTCAGCATAGGGCCCCACAGATCCTAAATCCGGCGCCGGTAAAGAAATTCGCATTTTATGGCTTCCTCAATTTAACAAGTTGGAATGGACGATTGCATTGATATTTCTATTCCTGTCTCGATAAACCAGAAATATGTAAAAAAAATCGCACAATAACTATTTTAAACAAGATCCATTATTACCTACCTATTCAGGCAAAGGTTTTATTTTTTATTTATTTATTTAATAATTGTAAGGTAGGAAACTGGTCATAGGTCCAAGAAACTGCCTGAATATACATAAGGAAACTGGACACCTTTTGTTACGATACAGAAATTTATTTATAAAGTAATAGTTTTACAAATATTAGGAAAAATAACCTAATTTTCTCCTGCCGAATACGAAAGGAAATCGCCTCCAAATGGTATACCGGGGTGGGCTTGCACTCGTTTCCCCAGGAAACTGTCTATTTATGGAACTTTATTGTGTTTCCATTTACCGAATACAAAAGGAAATCGGCTCCAAAAGTTGTACCGAACGGGTTTGCATTTTTCTTGTGTTTCCTTTTACCAAATACAAAAAGAAGTCGCCTCCAAATGGTATACCGGGGTGGGCTTGCACTCGTTTCCCCAGGAAACTGTCTATTTATGGAACTTTATTGTGTTTCCTTTTACCGAATACAAAAGGAAATCGGCTCCAAACGGTGTACCGAGCGGGTTTGCATTTGTTTCCCCCAGGAAACTGTCTATTTATGGAACTTTCTTGTGTTTCCTTTTACCAAATACAAAAAGAAATCGCCTCCAAATGGTATACCGGGGTGGTCTTGCACTCGTTTCCCCTGGAAACTGTCTATTTATGGAACTTTATTGTGTTTCCTTTTACCGAATACAAAAGGAAATCGGCTCCAAAAGTTGTACCGAACGGGTTTGCATTTTTCTTGTGTTTCCTTTTACCAAATACAAAAAGAAATCGCCTCCAAATGGTATACCGGGGTGGTCTTGCACTCGTTTCCCCTGGAAACTGTCTATTTATGGAACTTTATTGTGTTTCCTTTTACCGAATACAAAAGGAAATCGGCTCCAAACGGTGTACCGAGCGGGTTTGCATTTGTTTCCCCCAGGAAACTGTCTATTTATGGAACTTTCTTGTGTTTTCTTTTACCGAATATAAAAGGAAATGACTCCAAAAGGAGTACCAGGCGGGTTTGCATTTGTTTCCCCAGGAAACTGTCTATTTGTAACGTTTTCGTATTTTCCTCTGCCGAATACGACAGGAAATTGACTCCACAAGGTGTATTGAGCGGGTTTGCAATTATTTCCCCAGGAAACTGTCAAATTTTTTTTTTTTTTTTTATGATCAAACACAAGCACTATAGGAAAAATCCTTTAGGGCACTCTGGGAGTGGTGCGTGTGCGCAAGAAGCGATTCACGTTGGTTTTGAATCGTTGGAGGTTATATTCGTTGGAAAAAACGACCTCGGGAAGGTCGTTCCACAAAGATGTAGTCCTCCAGATGAAAGAATTCTTAAATAATGAAGTTCGAGAAGTTCTAAGCTTAACCACATATGGATGGGCGGCAGTGGTTCGTCGTGTATTTCTGCTAATCGTCGCTCTGGGCGGAATTAAGAGGGCAAGGTCAGCCGAGCACCTTCCATGAAAATATCTCTAAAAGAGAGTCAAATCCCCAACCTGTCTTCGATGTTCTAGGCTAGGCTGTCGAGGTTCTTCGTCAGCTCGTGGTCTCCGATCAGACGAATAGTCCTCCTTTCGATGGAATCCAGCAGGTGAAGAATATGTTTGGGTGCAGAGCTCCAGACATGAGAGCAGTATTCTAGTGATGGTCGAATCTGGGCTTTGTATAGTGTCAAAAGTTGTTGAGGTGTGTACAACTTTCTGGTTCGGAAGAGTACCCCAAGCTTCTGAGAAGCTATCTTGGCGATTGCCACAACGTGGTTATGCCAAGACATATTTCCTCCGAGATTGACGCCCAGCAAATTAATAGATGAAGCCAGTGGGATTGCGTGTCCGGCCATGACTATTTCCGGTTCTGTAATGTTAACCTTTTTAGAGAAAACTGCTGCCTGGGTTTTTTTTAGCGTTAAATTCGACTTGGTTACTGTCACAATGATGTAATTTTCTTGTGTTTTCTTTTGCCGAATACGACAGGAAGTCGGCTCCAAAAGATGTACCGGGCGGGTTTGCATTTCTTTCCCCAGGAAACTGTGTGTTTATGTAAGTAACTTCTTCGTGTTTCTTTTACCGAATACAATAGGGAATCGGCTCCAAACGATGTACAATATTTTTAATATCCCATAATATCGGTCTACCGTTATTAGTGCCTACCCTGGGGTCGTGGTGACCATTGTGCATATGTATTTGTTATTTGAAATGACAGGAGGTTCAAAATATTAAAATTAGGAATACATATAAACGTCTGACATTTAGAATTAGAACAAACCCGAAAATGCTGATTTTTAAATTTTATTACAGATAAAGATATTTTTGACGGCTATCATCAAGATCTCAGTAACACTTTGACCGAATTAGGGTCAGCGTTACATATTTCTATGTCCAGTAAGTTTTTAAAAGCATTTGATATTTCATCACTTAGCACTGATTACATATACTATGTATTTATACAGGGTGATCCATGACAAGCTTGCATTACAATTATGTGGAGAACTACTGAACATAAGTTTCTGAACCTTTGAGGATTTAGGTTTATCGATATGCTCTATCTAACTAAAATATTCACATTTTCCTGTTATTTCCGGAATATGCCGGAAGTAGATGTCAACTTTCGTTTTTTAAATACAACATTGTAATTTTTATCATATTTTTCGATTAACCATTAAATTCTAAGTAAGTTTTTGTCTGTCTGTCAGTTTTTCAGATATCTAGAGTTTTTGTAATTATTTGGGAAATGCATGGTGATGAAATAATCCAAATATTTTTTTTACCTTAGCTCTTGGACTAAAAAAAATTCTTACCGAATTGCTAGAAGGACATCAAGTGTCAGAAATTTTTTATACTTGGCAGAAAATGTTCAGGGTGGTCACAATTCAAGGTTCATTGTGGAAGAATTCAACCATTAAATATTCTTATTTTAAATGGAACACCATGTATATTTTTGTTTAATTTGATGACAAATTGATTGACAAAACAACTTTCTTCATTGTATTTATAAATAAAATGCAGTGCATTATTTTAAATTGTTTTGAATTTAATGGTTTAAATATTATTTTTTTAAAAAGTAACAAGGAAACATAAACGTTAGTGAAATTAAAAATCAACCTATCACCGCACAAGAAACAAGGAACCCTACAAGAAATAGTATGATGAAGAGAATATATAAATGCTTGGAAGTATCTAAATGGCAATCACTATTAAAAAAATATTCAAAAAATATTATAATTTTCAAACAAATTTTTAATTTCCCTAAAGTTTATCAATTTGTTTCCTTGTTACTTTTTAACAAAATAATATTTAAACCATTAAATTTAAAATAATCCACTGCATTTTATTTATAAATGCAATGAAGAAACCCTTTAGAAAGTCGATTTTCAAGTAATCAATCAACTTTCCTCCATATAGACATCACAGTGCTTATGTACCTACAATTGCTTTCATAGCGCACTTGAAAAATTTGTATATTTTTATTTTAAAAAATCAAATTTTTTTCAGAAAACACTTTGATATCGGTATAGAAGAGTAAATGATGTTCATAAAGAACAACTAATTTGTCATCAAATTAAATAAAAGTATACAGGGTGTTCCATTTAAAATGAGAAAGTTTTTATTGGTTAAATTCTTTCACAATGAACCTTGAATTGTGACCACCCTGTACATTTTCTGCCAAATTCGAAATATTTTTAAGACTTGATGATCTTCTAGCTATTCGGGAATTTTTAGTTCAAGAACTAAAAGGTCAAAAAATTATTTGGATTATTTCATCACCGACTGCCAAGTAATTACAAAAACAGAGTCTGACAAAAACATGTTGTATAAAATGTGCTTAGTATTTAACGCTTAATCGAAAAATGTAATAAAAATTACCATATTGTATTTAAAAAACGAAAGTTGACAGGTACTTCCGGTATAATCAGAACAAACCCGAACAAACCCGACAAACCCGAACAAACCTAAGTCCCCAAAGTTTCAGAAACATATATTCAGCAGTTCTCCATAAAGTTCTAATGCAAGCTCGTCATAAATCACCCTGTATACAGGATGTTTCCTAAGTAATCTAAAATATTTCAAGTGGCTATTCCTCAGGTCTTTTTATATAAAGAAAATCGTATTAATATATGTATGTCAAAAAAGTTTTTTTTTCCAAAATTGTATACGGCTATAAATTTTTTTTTTCTTTGTGTAAATTGCAAACTATTCCTCCTTCAAAACCAAACAACTTTTTCCCTAGACCTCTGCAATGCGATGCACCGGAGTTATTCCGGGGTATCGACCTGTTTTCAACACCCTATATATTATGGATACCAATGCGTACATGCACATATACAGGGTCCGCAAACGAAGCGTGGACGGAAGATTAAATCGTTATCGAAGAACTTATCAACAATACTAAAACAGCTTCCGATATTGGATTAAATGCGGCATGTTTTAAAAATATTTTACATTATACAGGGTGGCCCAAAAAAGTGTGACAGCATAAAGTTATATTTTTTTAAACGGGACACCCAGTATTTTATTGCATATTTAGGTTCGTATTACTATCGTTTATAAGTGCCCCAAATTTCATTTTATTTGGTTCTGTAGTTTCGGAGAAATAAATTAAAAACTAAAAAAAAAAGTTTTGCAGTCCTGAATAAAAAAATCAAAAAAAACAATCCAGAACTATTTTTTAAAACTCGGCATTGAGTGAAATTTATGACAAGAGGTCTAGAGATACTTTGAATGTAATTGCGTTTATTTATTTTATACAGGGTGTTCATAATAAGCTTTCAAAAACCCCCCATTTTAAAATAATTTTTCTCAAGTTTTCAAATGGAACACCCTGTATATTATTTGGCTATTTGACATAGAAATCATAGACAATTTTTTTTTGTAATACAAGCATATAAGTTATATCTAGCCGTTTTCGAAATAATTATAAATATCATAAATTATGTTGTTTAAATATAGTTTTTATTGGGAAATTTTGTTATAGGCGACTAGACTACTAATTGTAAACTAAAGTAAATGTTCAAAATAGCTTCCTTTTACTTAATTTAATGATTTTCCTCTACTGCCAACAGAACTCTTAATTCATTTTCTTCATTAATAACGGGTTTGTTCTCGCCTTTCTCTCAATATCTGGATATCTTTCAGCATACACTCGGCTCGCGAGGAGGCAATTTCTTGCACATTGACCCAGTATAAAAATAATATTTTTACCATTTCCAAAATTCGACATGTTGTGTAAGTTAGTACTTAATTTCGACGACTGAACAAATGTAAATAATATTATTTAAATGTCATAGTGACAATCTAAACAAAAAGAAATCATGGCAACTCGATTAAGAATAAAAAATAAAATTAAATAATAAAAGTAGCAAGAATGTATGCTTTTAAAATTTATATCGAAATAACTAAAATACGGTAAACTCTAAGAGTAAAAGGAAGCTATTTTGAACTTTTACTTTAGTTTGCAATTATTAGTCTAGTCGCCTATAACAAAATTTCCCAATAAAAACTCTATTTAAACAACATAATTTATGATATTTATAATTATTTCGAAAACGGCTGGATATAACTTAGATGCTTATATTACAAAAACAAATTGTCTATGAATTCTACGTCAAATAGCCAAATAATATACAGGGTGTTCCATTTGAAAAACTTGAGAAAAATTATTTTAAAATGTGGGGTTTTTGAAAGCTTATTATGAACACCCTGTATAAAATAAATAAACGCAATTACATTCATAGTATTTCTAGACCTCTTGTCATAAATTTCACTCAATGCCGAGGTTAAAAAAATAGTTCTGGATTGTTTTTTTTTGATTTTTTCATTCAGGACTGCAAAACTTTTTTTTTTAGTTTTTCATTTATTTCTGCGAAACTACGAAACCAAATTAAATAAAATTTGAGGCACTTCTAAACGATAGTAATACGAACCTAAATATGCAATAAAATACTGGGTGTCCCATTTAAAAAAATATAACTTTATGCTGTCAGACTTTTTTGGGCCACCCTGTATAATGTAAAATATTTTTAAAACATGCTGCTTTTAATTCAATATCTCAAGCTGTTTCAGTATTGTTGATAAGTTCTTCGATAACGATTTAATCTTCCGTCCACGCTTCGTTTGCGGACCATGTATTCCGTTTTTAAGATAATTTTTAAATAATTAAGGAACGAAAAAATGTGATTTTATTTCTCATTAAAAGACGAAAGGAATAGCCACCTGAAATATCTTAGATTGCCGAGGAAACACCATATACAGTACACTGCGAACCTAAAAGTTGGAACAAATTAAATTACACCATGAAATTACCGCAATAAAAATAAAAAATTGACGTCCGAGCGTTTTTCGAAAAAAAAAAAACACCTAAATTTTAAATGAATTTGTTCCAAAGCTTGACGTTCTCGCTGTATAAGCCGCGTTCGTTTCTGTATCTGTAAGGCTCTGTACGAAACTACCTCATGACCTTATTTCCATTTTAAACAACCAGGCATCAATCGTTGGTGTCATCCAGATCACAAAACCGAACGTTGTTACTGAGTATATCATAAATATAGCACCGATTTTTAGCACTATTTATTATAAGATTTTGTTTCCATTGTATGCATGGTGCATGCAGGGTGTCCGGAAAAATGTGGGAAATCTCCCGGATATGAAGAAAACAAGTGACAAGAGTTGTACAAGTTCATATAAATTTTTTTCGTATAGGTATCCACTTCGGAGTTATGGGCTCCCATAGAGCTCCAATGGCAGCTAGTTTTTTACACATAATATTGAACCACCCGGTATATTTCAATTCTCCATTAATACACTTAGCAGCAAAAATAACGCACAACCAAAAATTATGCTCAATTTCAAACTTAATTTTCTCGCGAACCGATAAATCGATTTCGTTAATTTTTCTTTTGAACTGTAGCTTTGTTCTTTGGTAATTGAACTGTTATTCAAATTTCAGTTTTAGGCTTATACAGGGTGCAAAAATGAGAATAGCTTTTTTACGTTATTTTTGAGACACCCTGTAGGGAGCATTAGCAGCAATAACGAGTGTATGATAAAATCATACTATAGCCTCATGTTTTCTAAACATTTTGTTCCTTTAATTTCTCTGATATCTGTAATATCAAAGAAAATACACAGTTTTATAACAGAATATGTGTTTTTTTTAAATTAAAACAACATTTTTAACAACATTAAACTAAAAATAACACTAACAATAATTAACAATTAATAGAAAAAAAGTACATTGGTAACGCGTGTTACCAACTCTACTTCTAATAACTGCTTCACATTGCCTCGGCATACTCGATATTAAATTTAATATTTTATTTTGGTCAAGTCCATTCCAAATATCGGTAACCATTATTTGGACATCTTGCAGGTTGGCAGGAGGGGGTTGATGCTGTCTCAGTGCCCTACCAATAATATCCCATAAGTGCTCTATAGGATTCAAATCGGGACTGCGCGGTGGCCAATTTAGAGTTCGAATATTTACTTCAAGTAAATATTCATTGATGCGCGCAACATGAGGTCTTGCGTTATCGTGCAGTAGTAAAAAATTATTCCCAACGTACAGAGCGAAAGGGACAACGTGTTCAGACAAAATGTCACTGATATGCCCCCACGGGAAGGTATGATATCCGTCCATGCGATTAAGGAAATTCCAGCTCAAAACATCACAGTTGCACTGTGCATAACATGTTCTGGTATAAAACTGAGTATTTTCTGTGATATTACAGATATCAGAGAAATTAAAAAAAAATGTTTAGAAAACATGAGGCTACAGTACGATTTCATCATACATCCGTTGTTGTTGCTTATGCTCCCTACAGGGTGTCTCAAATTTAACGTAAAAAGAAATATTGTCATTTTTGCACTTTGTATAAGCCTAAAACTTAAATCTGAATAAAAAATGCTATCACAGTGCAATTACCAAAGAGCAAAGCTACAGTTCAATAGAAAAATTAGCGAAATCGATTTATCGTTTCGCGAGAAAATCAAGTTTGAAATTGAGCATAATTTTTGGCTGTGTGTTATTTTTGCTGCTAAGTATATGATGTATACCAGGTAAGACCCTTCAAATTACTATCCACAGCTGCAGGGACGGACTAGCTGTGATACCCATGGCCCCTTTTTAAGTATAGACAACAATACAGTAACTTCGCTTGGGTTGTCTCTTACATTTAAAAATTCAATATATAATATATAATTCAATAAAGTATAAAGTTGACACTTACAGATTGATTTTTTGGTTGCCCTTCTGCGGCTTCGTAGACAATAGACCTTGTTAGATGGTAAAATAATTACATTGTTATTGAGTTATTGATGTGACATCATTGTACGAATTTAGATTATCAATTTCTTACGTATAGGTAAGAGTGAATAGGAATCAAAATTCAAAGAATTAAGGATTAAAGAGCGATGAAAGCTGGTTATTTATGTGAGTAAAAACATGACGACATGATGATATGAATATAATTTATGAGTACCTGGTTGACCGACCAATAAATACGTAAAAGTGCATTTCAATAGCCAATAATAAATTTTATCACGCGTACTAAATCCCGCTATATTTTAAATTCAATAAACGTGTACATAAGAATAAAAATTGGTGTGGCTTGACATAGTTATACTTAGGCGTCAACAATAATCGTCATGGTTGTCCTTATTCTTATGACATGACGAGGGACATACTGTAAAATTCAAAACTATTTCAAGTACTGCAATAAAAGTGATTTTTTTTTAATTACATCCATAATATTGTTTGTCCAGTTTTATTTGAACATTTCCGTATGAAGGGTGAGGGGAGAAAATGTATAATAACCATGCTGGAAAGCGTTTTGCGTGCTCAAACAATAATTCATCGTGGAATAGTACATTACGTATCAAGGGCCGAAAAGAGGCTTTTACGGACGAGATGCGTGAGGGAGGCCACCGCATGAGTCCGGAAAAGCCTCCGACGGCCCGAGATATGTACCGTATTTTTTTTACAAGTGCTCCGAAGCTTTGATGCCAAATAAATAAAGAAATTCTTCACACCTGTCTACATGACATGAAATCACTCGCGCATGGAGAATGTAAATATCTATTTATTATTTTTGACAAATAGGCTCGGTGGCCTAGTGGTATAACGTACGCCTTATGATCTGAGAGTAGCGGGTTCAAATCATGCACTCGGCATCTCTGGGTTTATTATTTTTTACAAGTGCCCGAGTCTTTGAGGCCATATAAATTAAGAAATTCTTCAGACATTTTTCTAAAACATCTTTGAAAAATTAACTGCCAATTTAATTTATATATAATCCGCTATTTATTATTGCTTGTAGTATGGCTCGGTGGGTAGAGTGTCCGCCTGGCGATCTGAGGGTCGCGGGTTCAAATCCCGCACGGACAATTCTGGGTTTATTTATTTATGGGCACATGGTGACTTGAAGCGGGCGGGAAAAATCTTTCCCGCCCGCTTCGATACTTTCCCGCCCGCTCTCTTGGAAAACTCCACTTTCGGTGAAGAGAACATGCATGAAAAGAGGCACTTTCGGGGCACATGTAAAAAAAATAAATAAATACCCTGTGTTGATTCGGCAGTTGGATTCTTCCTGAAAATTCAAAAATTTTGTTTTTTTGCGCAAAATGTCCTTCTGATGGTTATTATTATTTAACTATTACTCCCCCCTTCTTTATATAGGTTATAAATATTTGCCACGATTTATTTTGCTTGACCCTTCAGGCGTTGTGTCCTGAAAATTCAACAATAGTTTTTGTTTCTCAAAATTTTTAGTGAACATGAACTAACAACAAGCATAAATTTACCAAATTTAGTGTAAGTGAGTGAGAATTGTACAAGTTCTGACGATGGTTTAGTATAATAAACCGAAACGTTAACCAAATACTGGAATTTCATTTCAAAGTGACTGAAACCCAAAAACAAACTACTTATATAATAACCTTGCTTCAAAATAACGTTATTTTGGAACATTATTCAATTACAACCGTTAATCCCGTCACTAATTGGTAGCTAGCTCCAAATCGGTTTCGAACTCTTCTGTTCTCATCAGTTGTCAGTACAAGATAGGTGTTAAAAACTTAACTTCATATTATCAACCCAGGTAGGCAGAATACAATCAGTAGTCAGAACCAATATGATCCTTTTTTGATTCCATACCATAATACATGCACGTATAATTTATTTTCGAAAAATGACATAATGATGTGATTGATAAGTATTGATGTTACTACTAGAGAGGAGAGTCAGGTTTAGTGACGCATTCGCCATGCAGTTTAAGATTGAAATTTTTTTAATTAATAAATTAGAGGAATAAGAATTTACGCGTACACGTCAATTTATCCAAATTTCGTTTCCCGTTTCCATTAATTTTTTAGGTAATTGATCCCCTAAAACTGGTATTGCCCGCTTTTCGGATAACAAAGCAACTAAATATTGATCGAAAAACGGAATGGCGCTAGGCATACATCCTCACAGTTTGTAAGAAATCTATTTTTTTTTTAATTTTAACCATCCTATGGTAATATTATTGGAAATATGCAACTCTGCTGATTAACATTCCAAGATTCCACACACCCTTTATTATATTTTAACGTAAACAATTGTAAATATATACAGGGTGTCCCAGACTATGTGGGCAATCTCCCGGGTTCAGATAGAACACTTGAAAATAAGGAGAAGTTCCTATTATTTTTTCTTCCTACGGCCTCCCCTACGGAGATACGGGCCCATATAGGACGTCCCTGGAAATAATTTTTTAAGTACTAGGTGTAATTTAATAATTTTTTAGTATAATGGTTACTAGATGAGTCTTCTTAAAATTCGCCCTCTTAAACACATTTGGTTTATTTAGTTTACCAGGGACCGACTAGACGTAACACAAAAATGCTTTCTTTACACCCTGTATGATGAAGGAACGACAATAATATTTTTGGATACTCTAAACCTTAAGCTGAAAAAAAGGTACTCTTGATCAATGTCGATAAAATGAACTGTTTTCGAAAAAGGAGATATTTTTGTTCAATATGATTTATATTTAGTATACTTAAATTCCATTACTAAGTTAGTAACTAATAAGGCAAAGGAGAAAAACCGCAAATTTCAAGACACTACCATAAACTGACACTGGCATAAATATTCTTATTTAAATTGGTACATGTGAAAAAAACCATAGCAACAATGAAGGAATTTTATGAACATAAAACAACAACTAATGCAAAAAGCTATATTGAACAAAAAAATTTTTTTTCGAGACCAGTTCACTTTATCGACATTGATCAAGAGTACCTTTTTTTCAGCTTAAGGTTTAAAGTATCCAAAAATATTATTGTCGTTCCTTCATCATACAAGGTGTACAAACAAACATTTTTGTGTTACGTCTAGTCCGTCCCTGGCAAACTAAATAAGCCAAATGTGTTTAAAAAGGCGAATTTTAAGGAGACTCATCTACTAACCGTTATACTAAAGAATTATTAAATTACACCTAGTACTTAATAAATTATTTAAAAAACAACGATTTCGTTGTTTTGTATCTCCGTAGGGGAGGCCGTAGAATGAAAAATTCATAAGAACTTCTCCTGTTATTTTTAAGTGTTCTATCGGAACCCGGGAGATTCCGGGACACCCTGTATATCTAACGAATAAATAAAAAGTTGTTTATGAGAATAGACAATAAAGTATATAAATATAACTATGAATCATAAGTTTTTTCGTAGACAACAATTTAAAAACAGAAAAATAGTAGATTAACACACCTTGGACAGGAGCATTATACCTAGTTAGTATGTTCTATAACGAAATTTACAGCGCTATAAACTAAGAACGCTCAGAACCTTGTAAAATTCCTAATTTTTTTTCCGGGGGGAATAAATAAGAATTTTTATTAACATGTACAAACAAGAAAATTCGGGAAATATTTGTAGTCTTATTAATTAATCGGTAATTATAGATAATGTTATCGTGTGACTGTGAAACATTTCTCGATAAATGACGCCTTAGTTGATGGCGTCATCGATGCTTTTCTTTAATTGATTTTCGACGAAGTGTATTTAAAAATTAAGATACAATGGCAGAGCTAATATGTTGCATTACAAATTTTGTTCTATCAAATTTATTGGATGTGGCTACCAGATAAGTCGTTATTTTAATCAAAAGTCAATAAAAAAGTCAATTTCATCGATAATAATATGTCAGCTTATTGGTCAATTTATAAGAAATATTTAAAATTGACCAATCAGTCATCAGTTTAATATTTCGGGATTCGCATCTATATGAACTACCCTTAGGGCTGCTAGTTGTCACAAGATTTCATTAACAAATGTTTTCCAATCAACGAGTATGACATGAAGCGTGGATTTTATACTATTTTTCTATTTCAATACAATTTTCATTTTATTTGCAAAATAAAAACTAAAAATAGTTTAAAAATCGAGTTAGGGAATTTTTATTTTTTAATGTGGTAACATTGCTAGGCATGGCCAATATCAAAAGACGTCAATTATATTATACAGGGTGTTATGGAAATTACGTATTACATTTAAATGTGTGACTCCTTGGGTATCCTAGAGAAGCGCTACATATTTTATTTTTTTTAAATCGACCGTTTTAAAAGTGTGATAATAAACACTCTTACTCACAGGTCAGTCCGCGCTAATGTACAACATTTTAATCAGAGCCAATGGCAATGTTGCCAAACTTAACGTAAAACTGAAATTCCATATAAAATTATAAAAATAAATTATTTTCTACCTACTTGTATTTATCCTTATACCTAAAGAGCGAGGAAATACATGCACAAACACAATCAGTTTTTTTTCTTTTTCATGGGATCACTCCTGGAAACACTTTATGTATACACAGTAATAGTGAAACAGAACCGATAGTTAGCTTTTAAAAATACAATAATACAGATTATACTACAGATTATTAGATTTAATTACACGCGACGAAATTTGACGTCCAGAAGAAGCGCGTCAATAAAAACAATATTCAAAGATTATTTATGGACGGGCAAGATACACGCGTAAACCGAAAAAACAGAGCGGATTGCTGAGAGTGTGTTGGTGATCGACGAGACACAACGTATCCGGCCTTCTTCAATTAATTGTACAAAAAGGTATTACAGAATGGAAAAGTGTTTAAATTATTTTATTTTGTCTAAAGAGTTTAAGGTGTACATATGACAACATCGGCCAGAATTCCTTGATTGCTTACATGTATCGCAGTGCCACACAGGTGTTTTCTGGTTTGACGTCAGGTCACTTTTATCGCTAAATGAATTGAAAGCGCCATTTATGGGTATTTTTCTTCAATTTGTCTTTATCTCAGGAATTGCCGGTTTAAATATAATACGTCAGTTCCATAACACCCTGTATACAGGGTGTCCGGGAACATGTGGGAAATCTCCCGGATATGAAGAAAACACGTGAAAAAAATACTATAGGTTCATATAAACTTCTTTCGTATCGGCCTCCTCTTCGGAGATATGGGCTCCCAAAGAGTACCAATGGAATCAAGTTTTTTACACATAATTATTGAACCACCTGGTATATTTCAATTATTTTTTAATATGATGTATACCAGGTAAGACCCGTCAAATTGCTACCCAAGAAACTGTTGTGAATTACTCACAGCTGCAGGGACGGACTAGCTGTAACACTCATGGGCCCATTTTTTTTACGCCCTGTATGATGAGAACTTTGGACAATGTTTTTTACATACCTTTAACTATTGGCTAAAAATTAAGTACTCTTCATTCATGTCGCTAATCCTAACCATTTTCGAAAAAACGGCATTTCAACATCATGTGCTTCGGGTATTTCAATAAAAGATACATCTTTGTTCCGATCCAATGTTCAACCTTCAAGATCCCGCTTTTTCATATTTAGCCCATGAGCAGTTAGGGGACTCAATGTAAATAAAATGACGTTTTCTCGAAAACGGTTAGGATTAGCGACATGAATGAAGAGTACTTAATTTTTAGCCAATAGTTAAAGGTATGTAAAAAACATTGTCCAAAGTTCTCATCATACAGGGCGTAAAAAAAAATGGGCCCATGAGTGTTACAGCTAGTCCGTCCCTGCAGCTGTGAGTAATTCACAACAGTTTCTTGGGTAGCAATTTGACGGGTCTTACCTGGTATACATCATATTAAAAAATAATTGAAATATACCAGGTGGTTCAATAATTATGTGTAAAAAACTTGATTCCATTGGTGCTCTTTGGGAGCCCATATCTCCGAAGAGGAGGCCGATACGAAAGAAGTTTATATGAACCTATAGTATTCTTTTCACGTGTTCTCTTCATATCCGGGAGATTTCCCACATGTTCCCGGACACCCTGTATATAGTTTTGGATAATGGTACGATTTCAAACTAAGATTAAATAAAAAAAATATTGTTTAGTTGTTTTCATATTATCATTTAATATTTAATCTTACATTTCAAAAATCCCCCGAAAAACAATGCTTTAGGCCCATTCGCACCATTTTCGATTTAATACCAGATTAGGTAATCTGAAATTAAATCTTAATCTTGAATTATTATTTTTTTCTTTGCACCAACACAAAAATTAGAGATATTAACAAGTTCTGGATTAGAACTTTCGTTAGCATGGCAACGTGGGGGGTAGATTTAGGTATTTTTTTAATAGCGTTTATGTACTGTCATTATATCAACAAAAATACGAAAACCTTTAAGATCGACAAAAATGCGAGTACCAGTTCCAGCCAGAAGTTTTTGTGAACTTTGTGTCTAAGAAAATTGGTATTTCTGTTTAATTATTAACTATGAAGATGCAACGTCAGCCAAACTTCACGACCCAAGGGAGAGATGTTTTCGGTCTTCGAAATAACTACTGCTGGGATATCCTCGTCTTGGAAAACTAAAATCGACAATGTCAAGGACCTCTATCGTCTTCAGAGATGTGATCTTCAAAAACAAACTCCATCAAAGTATCCATAATTTAATTTCAGTAGACTCCAAAGCAAGCCAACCAACAATTACGCATTCCAACGATATGCCAAAAATGGTGGCTGATAGCAAAATACCGTGGCTGGTGGCATTTAACGGGCGGCTCAATGCTTTTAGCCATCATAGGATTTCCTCCTATTTTTAAGGTTTCGTTTCAAGAATAATTAGGTCTTAATTCCGGAATAATCTCTTATTTTCTTAGGATTAAAATATAATCTCTGATTAGGTGATAATCTATGATCACAAAAGGGGTGCAAACGAAATTTAATCCTTAACCCAGTGTTAAGCAGTAATCCTGAATTGCATAATGCGATGCTAAGCGACTTTATAGGGCCTATTAACGCACTGATTTCAACTGTTTTGGAAGCTTTAATAGGCCGTTTAAAGCGCAGAAATCGAAAGATACATTTTTATAAACAGGGACGGTAAATAAATATAATAAAGGAACACTATTCAACCCAATCACACCTGTGGGAAGAGAGGCTTGTTTAATCTTATTGATTTGAATCACCTAGTATATAATTTTGTTTTTTTCCAATGCATGAAACAACCTTGTGATGGTGTTTTCGCGGACTACACGCGGTGTACCTTGACCATCTTATCTTCTAGTTCAGTCATAATATAAGTTTAATTCTACCGTATTATTATGTTGCATGGGGATCTTAATAGATGAAGCCCTATGTTGCAGTGTGCGTCGCGCTCTATAATATATAATTAACGTGCAGAAGGAAAGTGTATAAATGGGGACTTATTTTGAAGTAGTGTTTCGCGGGAAATTTTTGTTTGGTTAAAAGGATTTTTATCTTTTAGTGCTTTGTTCAAAACTTGTAATCTCATTGGGAATTTGGTGGCAAATTAATAAGCTAGTGATGTTCCTCTATATCGTGGGTTGTTTGTGTACAAGGAAATTGCCAGAGTTGCGCTGTGCTTAGCACTTTTGGGCATCTTTGTGAAGTTTTGTTTGTCGTCCCCAACGGTAATATAATTTTCGGTCAGTAATTCAATGCCTTCGTCCCATTAATTAACCGCACCAAACTCCAAAAGTGTATAAATGTAATTAATTCATTTAATTATTTATTGTACAACTGAAAATAATGTAAAAATCTCACCACGGGGCGATTCAGCAGGAACGCTCACCCCTATAACTTTTTTATTGTTTAAATTACAGAAATAAAATTGGTGGCTTTGTGTGTCATATTATTTTGCATCTAGGACATTACGGACACCATTTTGTCACTTCCGGTTTAACCAGAAATGACCTCAACTTCAGATTTTTAAATGGAACACCCTGTATATTTCTGGCTTCTAAGCCAAATTCTTGATAAAAATGCAATTTTCAAGTTTTATTGCGTTTTAAATTTCTTACACACGACTCGAAAATCCCTTGACGCAATCGAGTAATTTTTTCCCAAATCGATACAGTAGGATCCCCTCGACATTCTGACATGATTTGTAGGGGGCGCCGAATGGGGGGAGGGGGCACGCCCTGTAAATCTAACCGACAACGGATTTTCTTGGGAAATGGAAAATTACTCAGCCGGTTTTAATGCTACAAAAAAAATGTGAAGGGCAAAATTGAAGAGCTTGACACAGCGCGCAAGCTTGAACAAACCTGATCCCGATATCTCAATGAGTTCGCGAATTATCGCGATTTTTAACTGCAAAAAACAATAAAATTTAATTAATTATATCTCGAGAAGGGGCAGAGTTGGGGCATCAATTTTTCGCGAATCAACGGGTGACACTGAGTACTTTGATAGGCCGGAGGCTGGGGGTGGTGGGGAAATTAGGAGGGTAGTTAGGGGGGGGGGGGGGAATATAAAATAAAAACAATAAAATTTAATTAATCATATCTCGAGAAGGGGCGGAGTTGGGGCATCATTTTTTCGCGAATTAACGGGCGATACCGAGTACTTTGATGGGCCGGAGGCTGGGGTTGGTGGGGCAATTAGGAGGGGAGTAAGGGGGATTGGAAATTTTTTACATAAATGCTAATAAGTAGTATATTAATCGAGCTACGGGGATCAGGCCGGATTTAATGTGTTCATTTTTTTTATCAGCTACGAGGGGGGATTGGCGAAAAAATTTTATTTTCGCAAATGCGCGCTCGGCGCGCCATTCCAGAAATTGCCACTTTTTAATATCTCCGAAAATACCTTAAATATTATGTTCAATTTTGGTATGTGTTAATAGGATATAGAACCACAAATGTTAGCTAGAAAAGTTATTCCATTGGTCCACCAGTGGCGTCACTGTCCTCTGATATTTTTTACAAAAAAAAATGGTACGTCACTGACATTTTTCCATGTGGATAGTTTTTCTGATTAGCCTGGTCAATTCTACATGAAAACGGTATCTTGAGTTTTTCTCGTCAGACTCAACGTTCTTGATTAAAACCACTAAATTCATATTGAAACTCATTATTATTAACATTGATAAAATAATTAGTGATATATTTTGTTTCATAAAAATAAAAAAAATAATTATCAAAACGTGACTTATGAGGTGTTGGGTTTGAATGGTGTTCTGAATCGATATAGCCAAAAATATACCGGGTGTTCCATTTAAAAATCCAAAGTTGAGGTAATTTAGAAAGTTGAAGTCATAAATACTCTAAAAAAAATAATAATACACAGGGTGTTCCACTTAAATTATCCAAATTGATAATACTTTCTAGTAGAAGCGGCAGCACTGCACGACTGAAAATATTTTTAAAAGAGATAGCATGTCCATTATAAGCTACCGAATTTTCAAAGTGATCTGTTAATTAATAGTTCTTTTCTTCATAATCGTCTAATAGGCCAACCCCAACCAATCACCCTGTATGTGGGCTTACACAATGATTTGATTTCTTTTAATGTCATTGCACAACCCCTGGATATTTTACTTTGTCGCGCCCTTCCGCCTGCCTGTGGGCATCCTTACATTTATAATTTTTTGTATTTTGATGATGAATCGACTATAAATTAAGAACTTTTAAATTGGATAGCATAATCAGGTAGGCAATTATTTAATATTGTTTTGTACAAACCACTTTTTATGATCTGAGTGATGAGAAAATTCACTTATAATGATATCAGAGTTCAACTGTCAAGGTTACCATATCTTTAACACATACATACATATACAGGGTGCCACAGAATATGTGGGCAATCTCCCGGGTTCAGATAGAACACTTAAAAATAACAGGAGAAGTTCATATAAATTTTTCTCCCTACGGCCCCCCTACGGAGATATGGGTCCATAACGGACGTCCCTGAAAATCGTTGATTTTTAAATAATTTTTTAAGTACTAGGTGTAAATTAATAATTTTTAGTATAATGTTTACTAGATAAGTTTCCTTAAAATTCTCCTTTTTAAGCACATTTGGCTTATTTAGTTTGACAGGGACGGACTAGACGTAACACAAAAATGCTTTCTTTACACCCTGTATGATGAAGGAACGACAATAATATTTTTTCTGGATACGCTAAACCTTAAGCTGAAAAAGGTACTCTTGATCAATGTCGATAAAATGGACTGTTTTCGATAAAAAATATTTTTGTTCAATATGGTTTTTTGCATTGGTTCTTGTTTTATGTTCATAAAATTCCCTCATTGTTGCTATGGTATTTTTCACATGTACCGATTTAAATAAGAATATTTATGCCATTGTCAGTTTATGGTAGTGTCTTGAAATTTGCGGTTTTTCTCCTTTGTCTTATTAGTTACTAACTTAGTAATGGAATTTACGTATACTGAATATGCCCACATGCATTTTATGTATGAACAAAAATTTTTTTTTTTCGAAAACAGTTCATTTTATCGACATTGATCAAGAGTACCTTTTTTCAGCTTAAGGTTTAGAGTATCCAAAAAAAAATTATTGTCGTTCCTTCATCATACCGGGTGTGAAAAAAACATTTTTGTGTTACGTCTAGTCCGTCCCTGTCAAAGCCAATAAGCCAAATGGGTTTAAAAGGGCGAATATCAAGGAGGCTCGTCTAGTAAACAGTATGCTAAAAAATTATTAAATTACACCTAGTACATAAAAAGTATTTAAAAATCAACGATTTCCAGAGACGTCCGTGGGCCGTAGGAAGAAAATTTATATGAACTTCTCCTGTTATTTTTAAGTGTTCTATCTGAACTCGGGGGATTGCCTATATTCTGGGACACACTGCATATATTAAGATATAAAATGATTCAAATTAACATTGTTTTAGGCATTGGCAATATGCATGCATAAATATATAGGGGGACATGGGGTAGAACGAATTAGAAGGAAGAAAAATTATCAGTGTTGGGATCGCTCGAGTGATAAACCGCTCGCGTACTCGATTATTGAAATAACCGACATCGCTCTATTATTGAAAAACTGATTGAGTTATAAATTCAAGCGATAATCGTCACTTATGCTTTTTCACTCGATACTCGCCGCCGCACTACCGACCAGCCAGCCGACTGCCGTTCGAGCGCTCGGTGACATCGTCGCTCGATAAATCGGAGTTTCAAGTGATTTTAAAAATCGCTCGAGCGATTATTGGAAAGACTACTCGGGTTATAAATTCAAGCAAAAATCATAGCCGAAGGCGTCCGATAATTTTGGTTGTCTTCAGAGTTTTCGGGGACAAATTTTGTTTTCATCGGGAATTGAGGATGATCTCCGGAATTTCCGATTATTATAATTTAGCACAAAAAGTAAAAGAAAATAAAAGTTAATACATTGCGGGATTATACACAGCAATGCGGGATCCGCGAAAAATTGTGGGAATATCCCGGCCACCTGGCAACCCGAGCTATAATGCCTATAAACGTATACGCTTGACGAATATGAATTTCGAGTGAAATAGCTCGAGCGATTCGCTCGATTATTGAAGTCGCTCGAGTATCAAGTACTTGATTGTTAAAACATGGGTTTTTTCCACACAGAAATTTATCACTTTTTGAACATATGAAAGTTCTAGAATAGGGCCAGATACTCCAAACTAAATATAATCATCTTGTTTAAACAATATACACACACCGGTGGTCCAGTTTCCCCATTTGTATGGGGTAACTGGCCCCAGAGGCAATAAAAAATTAAAAACTTATTTCCACTTTACTATTTTACAATTACATAAACACATAAGTATTTGAAACTAAACCTCCCTCAACACACTCACGTATTCAAAAGTTCATTTCATTTAACTTTTTATGTTTATTGTCTGTACAATGTCTTAACCAAATAATCATGTTGTAAAATTATGGCCCAATTACCCCACCTTACCTTAAGTAGTAAATGTAAACATAAAATATCACATAACTATATCGATGATACCTATTTAACTTTATAGGAAAAAATGATACAATCAGATAAAATATTTGACAAAACTTTTATTACAACTTCCATGGAACTATTTATCAAATTCGGTAAAATTCTGAAAAACTCTGATCTAGATATGCGTAACACTTTGGATAATAATATATATCGTTTAATATGTGCAAAATCATCGTACCTATCACTCCCTTTCGGATACACGTCGGTGAACCAAACACCTGGTATAATTGGAGGTTCTGGGGGGCGGGCTTATTACCTCCTACCCCCCTCTAACTAACCCGTGTTTGAATTAAATTGGGTGGTTTGAATATTCCTTTCTCGCTGTTTTCTTGATACCCTTAATGTACACTGTACAGGGTGTCCCATTTTTGACACTTTTATAGGGTATCTCCGTAATTGTTAGTGCTATAAAAAAAGTAATGTAGGTGTCATGTGCTTTTTTTGGGTCAAACTTAAAATGGTAAAATCAAAATTTGAAAATTTTTGCTCGCTTAAGAGATACGGGGGAAAATCAAAAAATAGACAATTTCAAAATTACCCTATATTTTCTTAGTTAAAAGAGAGACAGAAAAATATTTTATATAAAAGTTTCTTTATAATGATTGTTGAATAATCTGCCAATTTCAGAATAAGTATACGGTGTCAGGTAAAAAAGTTATCGGACCTAACCTCATTTTTTTAAATGGAACACCCTGTATATTTTAGTCTAAAAAATATCATTTTAAATTCTCTATTCAAATATATAATACACCATGGATAATATTGGTTTTCTAGTTGATTTATTTAAACTTTATTACTTTAAACCACACTAAGCCATGAAACAAAAGCTAATATCATAGAAACAACTATGTTGATATTCTAGTTGTTATTAACATTTAACGTCAATTTAATTTTTACATATTCATTTGTGCAAATGAATTCTTAAATAATGAAGTTCGAGGAGTACTAAGCTTAGCCACATATGGATGGGCGGCAGTGGTTCGTCGTGTATTTCTGCTATTCATCGCTCTGGGCGGAATTAAGAGGGCAAGGTCAGCCGAGCACCTTCCATGAAAATATCTGTAAAAGAGAGTCAAATCCCCAACCTGTCTTCGATGTTCTAAGCTGTCGAGGTTCTTCGTCGGCTCGTGGTCTCCGATGATCCGAATAGCCCTCCTTTCGATGGATTCCAGTAGTCGAAGAGTATGTTTGGGTGCAGAGCTCCAGACATGAGAGCAGTACTCTAGTGATGGTCCAATCTGGGCTTTGTATAGTGTCAAAAGTTGGTGAGGTGTGTACAACTTTCTGGTTCGGAAGAGTACCCCAAGCTTCTGAGAAGCTATCTTGGCGATCGCCACAACGTGGTTATGCCAAGACATATTTCCTCCCAGATTGACGCCCAGCAAATTAATAGATGAAGCCAGTGGGATTGCGTGTCCGGCCATGACTATTTCCGGTTCTGTAATGTTAACCTTTTTAGAGAAAACTGCTGCCTGTTTTTTTTTAGCGTTAAATTCAACTTGGTTACTGTCACCCCAAGGCAATATTTCTTCCAGGTCTTTGTTGAGGCGTGATACTTCATGCTGTCTGCGAAGATATGGGTCGGTAGCCGATGTTTGCGCATTCAAAAAGAAAGATGAGATAAGTGTGCTATCGTCAGCAAAACTACTTATGCTGAAAACGGCAGATTATTTATTCAACAATTATGATAAGGAAACTTCTGTATAAAACAATTTTCTGTATCTCTTTTAACTAAGAAAATATAGGGTAATTCTGAAATTGTCAATTTTTTGATTTTCCCCCGTATCTCTTAAGGAGCGAAAATTTTCAAATTTTGATTTTACCATTTTAAGTTTGATCCAAAAAGACCACATGACACCTACATTACTTTTTTGATGGCACTAACAATTACGGAAATACCCTATAAAAGTGTCGAAAATGGGACACCTGTACCCCTTAATGTTAAAATAGAATAAAATAAAAAACATTAACTTAAATTACAAAAATATTAACACTTCATCATAATGGAAAATTATTTTATTGGAAACTATTTGATATCTGAACATGTTTTTTGAGGATGATTGTAATTTTCAGATTTAATCATATTTGAAAAAAAATTTCTTACCAGACCCCCGGAAACACCCCCCCCCCCCCCCCCCCCCCCCCGGCCCCCACAACCCCTCCCTAAATACGCCACTGATGTATATTATGTACAACCGTGCATAATAATGTTGAGAACCCATAACGAAACTGAAAACAATCAGCCCACAAAAAAACATGAACCATATTGGAAAATTATTCAAACTATTTTTTTTTACTTTCCAGTACAAACAAATTATCGTTTGGGTATAATTTACTACCGACCTTTAGTCTAAAGCAATTTTTTTAATGGTCGTTTAAACAGAAAAGATAACAATATTAAATAAATTTGCCTTTTAGGTAGATCCACAGGTGAAATTTTAGTATGTTAGTGTATTGATAGTTAGTTGCCCACTAACGCTTTGCAAGGCAATGTGTCTTTGTTAATTTATTTTATTTTTAGACAAACAATTAAATAACTGAAAATCTCTAGAATCAATATAGATAAGCGTATTGTTTTTGGCATCAAAAAAAAAATTATAATCCTTATAATCAAACGAAAGTAAGTTACGGTAAATGCGATAACGAAGTGTAATTTTTAAAATGTTTCTGACAGTAGTGATAAGTGTAGTGGTTACTTTGTATATTTTATTGTGTATTGGATTATATTCCTTTCACTATATCGTGGAAGTCGTTTTTGGTAAGAAAATTGATATAATGAATGAATGTGGTTATGCTTAGTGTCAAGGGCCAATGAATATTTATTTTCAATAAAATTTTTGTCTTAAATAATATAGTATATTATAAACCAAGGGACTAAAGTGACTCATTTTGAATCCCGCGAATTGAGTTTGTTTCAGTTTGTTTGGGTTCGGATCCCATTCAAGGAATGAAGGGCCGATATTTCAATGTTACTTTAAATTCTACCTTAGCTAAGGTAGTCTTAACGTTAAGCTGAACCTTAAAAAACTATGTTTTAAATTAATTTGGTGGTCAATTGACGCGTTAAGTGGAAGATTACCACGTTCTTACTGATCTATTCCTTTAGATGCGAGTTAAAAAGAACTGTAATATACTGTCAAACTTGTGTTAAGGATGTCATGTTAGGAATGTCATGATGTCATTCTGTACCTTAAGGTGACTTTGAAATATCTTAGGGCCGATATTTGAATGTTACCTTAAGTTGGACCTTAGCTATGGTAAGGTAAGGCCTAAAGGGGTCAATTGATGCGTTAAGTGGTGGAAGATTACGAAATATATATTCTTTTAGATGAGAGTTAAAAATAACTTTAGTATACTGTCAAACTTGTGTTAAGGATGACTTATGTCATTGTGTCCCTTAAGGTAACTTTGTGGTGGACTTGCCTGGCGGTAATCTAATGGCCGATATTTGAATGTTACCTTAAGTTAGACCTTAAGTCCGATATTTCAAATTCATCTTAAGGTACAGAATGACATAAGTCATCCTTAACACAAGTTTGACTCTCATCAAAAGCAATAGTAATGACGTGGTAATCTTACTCCACTTACGCGTCAATTGACCCTTAAGTAACATTAAAATATCGACCCTAAATCACCTTAAGGTACAGAATGACATAAGACATCCTTAACACAAGTTTGACGGTATATTGTAACTCTCATCTTATGGAATAGATATTTAAGGACGTGATAATCTTCCACTTGACCCTCAAATTAAAACATGTTTTTTTAAGGTTTGCCATAACGTTAAGTCTACCTTATCTAACTTAAGGTTGCTTGTTTTGTAATACTGCTTTTTCGCGTATTATATTTCCAAAAATGTTCGGAAGTTATTCGGCATATTCTTGTACATATAAGAAACGAAGATACCAATGTCATTGCTAATCTGTTGCCTGAAGAATAAATGGTGTATTGGTATATGATAAAAAAACTGGAAGGATTAATGTGTGGGTTTATTGTTGAGTGATTAATTTTGTAGTAGTATAAATATTATACCTATTACGGGTTTGTTGTAATACTAAAAATAATATCTACTTAGCCACAACTAACTCTACGTTGACTAATAATACAAGTCGACAAATATAAATTTTTGTAAAGTAACATTGATGAGAATAGGTGTGTCTGAAGTATTTTAGAGTCCTAAATCCGAAAATGACTGTAAAAAAAAATTACTGAGAGACGAAATATTTTTACAATCTAATATATTTATTTAATATAAACATATAAAACATGTGGCATCTATGCAAGAAAATTACTGAGGATTGGTTGTTATGTTAATAAAAAATGTATTGCACAAGATATGATACAGCGACAGAAACGTTCACTTTTTTCTTTTGTGTTCTGTAGCATCATCCCTTTTTAAAAACCAACAGTAGTCGCCCAACATAGATGATCTTGTTTCCATCGTCCTGATGTCCTGGTGAAACCTCTCTCCTTGTTCATCGCTTACTGCACCCAAATTTTCCGGGAAAAAGTTCAAATGCAGTGCAAGAAATGTATTTTTAGAGACATGCGACACCCTAGTAATTCATAGGTTTTCAACAGTTCATCTATGAGTCTTTTATAGTCTTCATCTTTCTTGTTGTCCAGAAATCCTTTCACTACACGTACAAAACACGTCCAAGCTGCCAATTCCTTTTCATTTAATTGTTCTTGAAAACGGAGATTATCTAGGAGCTTCCTTATCTGAGGTCCAATAAATATGGCTTCTTTTAATTTTGCATCACTTAGGTGAGGAAATACTTGGGTACTGGAAACCACTACCTTCTTTGTCCATGGCTTTGTCAAATTTTTTCATTAGTCCAAGCTTAATATGCAGCACCTTTTTTGGGTTAACAAGAGGGGCATATTTAATGTTTGAAGTACCAGGTTCAAAAGAAGTTCTATGACTTTTTACTGTAGTGTTCTTTTGTGACCCTACTGTCCCGCAGACACAAAAAACAGCAATATTTTGTAAAACCCCTTTGAAGTCCTAGCATAACTTTTAAATCTCCACATATATCCCACTGATACTGTTCATATTTAACACGATTTAATATGGTTGCTAAGTTGTCATACGTTTCTATCATTGTCACTTAATGGGCTAAAGGAATGAATGGTTTTTTGTTTCCATTATGAAGTAGGACTGCTTTTAGGCTGTATTTCGACGAATCTATGAATAAACGCCACACGCTAGGATCATGTTCCATAGTAAGCTCATTCATTAAACCATCAATATCCCAACAAACACATAGCGACCCTTCCACTTTAAAAAAACTTGATAATGTTACATTCCGTTTTCGGTAAAGTGAAACACTTGCCTTTTTATCTAACAAGTTCCACTGTTGAAGTCTGGAACCAAGAAGTTCCGATTTTTGATTTGACAATCCTAGGTCATGCATTCAATTCATTCTGAGTTATTAAGTGAGGTTCACTGGTAGTTGGTAAAAATGTTGGGTCACAACTGGTGTTCTCAGGAAGTTGTGGATCAGATTCGGATGCAGAATTAGAATCCCCGGGAAATACGATGTTCAGGTTTAAAGGCGCTATCGGTACCGGTAATTCCTGGCAATGAGGAACTGGCGCAGAAGGCAAATTTGGATACTCTATTTTGTCTCTATGCTTTTTTGAAATCCCTTCTGTCTTAGTTATGTAAAAGTAGCAATCACTTACATGGTCAGTAGGTTCTCTCCACACCATAGGAACAGCAAACGGCATAGAATTTTTCTTGCGATACATCCACTGCACTAAAGTTACAGGACAACTCGCACAACAAACATGTGGAGCCCCACTTTTATCTTGATCCCCAATTTGGCACTTAAAATATAAAAGATAGGCTTTTTGACTTCCCTCAGATATAGATCTAGCTTGGTACTTTATAATAAATCGTCCACATATATAACAAAACTTCTCGGGTGCATTTTTGCAACATCGACGACTCGAATTTACCATTTTATATCAAAATCTACTTAAACACTTTACTGTACTGTAAACGAAACAGAAACCAACTAAACTGCAGAAAACAATAAAGCTCTTAAATGTTCGTACAATAGGTACTGTGAAAATAACCCCTCTGCGGTCTTGTTGTACTTTCCGATCCTAAGGCAGGTAAAAATGATTTCAAAGATCGCATTATATAAAAGAGTAGCAGATACTTGAAAATGAGACGTGCTAGGCCATTTCTGGGAAAAGTGTTTTAATAACTTCCTAAATGAAACGCAAAATAAGCATTCTCATCGATGTTACAAAAATTATGTCGACTTGTGCAATAGTGATAATTTTTTCTATTTTTGTCAAATTTGACTGCAATTCTTTCATTATTTTGTGTTTTATGAAATGTTTGACCCATCATAGTTTAAAGTACAGTTTTGGTGGGGCCGTGAATCCATTGCAAATAATCTAACATGTGCAGTGCCTTCAGCAGTGTTGAATTGAGACATTTTTCTTCGGGTGGGGATTCTATAATTTCAGCGAGGCTCGGTTGGTTGGTTGGTTAAAGGCGGGGGTCGGTTTAAAGGTCCGAACTTCTATCACTGCAGCCTTCCGGCTTATTGCGTGGAGGGGCCGAGTGGTGGTGGGGGTTTAAGTCACACTTTTCTTATATACATAATTTTCTATTTATATACCATATTATCATCAGGATTCTCGGAGGCACTGCAGGATTATTCGGAATGTTAAATTCTGGTTGGGTTTTTCGTATAGAGAAGAATAATAAGTTTTCAATAAATACATGCAACATCAATGATCATAAAGAATTTGAAAATATGTTAAGGTTGCTATATTTAATAAAATACCTACATTTAAGTCACGCTTTTATAGTGCATTCATTGCATTTAATTTAATCATGTTAATGGAAAATTTACTTTTTTCCATAATTAAACTAGCGTGTACATTTTAAAATGTAATCGTACCAATTATAGGTATTTATTTTATGTGCTAGAAGTACTAAGGCGAAGGTCAAGTTAAACGTAGATATTTTTTTCACTTACATATCATGTTGGGTATAGAGTAGTTATGAAGGTATAAAGTTAAACTAGTTAATTTAGATTTATTCATGTTGGTTTCGCCACCTTCGTCTGTCCAGCGCAGCCCACGGGTTTTCTTTTATCTGCATCTTTCAGATGTTGTGTCTTAAATTGTTCAGCAATGGCCGTTCCTACGGAAATTAATCAGCAACTTGTTAAATCACAATCATTTACCATTACCACCTTATTCTGCAGACTTCAACTCGATTGAAAATCAAGAATGCCTAAGAGATTTACAAAAAGCTTTTTCCGAAAATCGTTCGGAAATATTGACATTTTTGATAACATTTTTGAAAGAAAAAGTCAATATTTCCTTACACTTAGTCGTTGCTAGGCAACGGAAAATAACTGTTAGGAAATATTCATTTCCTTACTGTAAGGAAATGCATTCCAGAATACATTTTGAAATTAGCTTGTTATATTCACAATTAGTTGACAGTTAGTACAATTATTGTAAATTGGATGAAAATTATTAGAACTATGAGAAACATTTTGGATAACATGCGAGGTAGTAGGGTTATTTTGTTGAATATTTTGTACTGTGAAAATTTTATTTGCCACCTCAATCTTATTAAGAGATTCTTCAATATATCTTTCAGCAACGTTTGATGACTTCCATCCGCGATGCCTCTTTAAAGTAGTTATGTTGGCACCAGAGTCAACCAATATTGTTGCAGAAGACCGACGAAGGCAGTGACCAGTATATTCTGTCGGATTTACCAAGTTCAATAAGTAGCAATTATTTTAGACATTTTCTAAATTGATGTATTCCTACCACTTGTCTACAACCCTTTCCGCTTTGATATTTAAAGAAAAATCGGCCACTGTTCATATGTTCTGGTCTTAACGAAATATACTTTCGATAAACATTCAAGTACATTTGATTAACTACAAATGATCTTGGCCACCTAAAAAATAAATAAATAAATGTGTAATCTAAATTGAAATTAAAACCTTGTAAAATTACCTTAATCGTTAAATTTTCCTTATCTGGAGCTTCCTGGATAAATTTGTCGATTTCTTCCTTCGTTAAAATCTTAGATTTCTTTGCCCTATAACCTTGATCTTACCGTTTCAATAAAGAACGAAGTTTTGAATATGTAGATATATCTACATTGTGTTTAATTGCAAGGGTTCACTTCAACATTGAATAATTGGCCCATAATGTTGAAGATTTCATCTTTAAACAAAGGTCTAGGAAGTATGCCATTACAACATTTTCCGAGAAAGAACTGGTGTTTTTACTCTTGCGATAGTCCATAAAACGTTTATATGCATATTCGTACTTTTCTCTTGATTTCTTTGGCAATAATTCTAATGAAGAAGTATTCACTGCCTCAACCAGCTCTGGAAGAGTCCCAGAAATGGAAAATTCATCAGCACTTATTATTTTATAGTGTTTTGCTTTCGGAAACACCTACAATTAAATTTATATGTGTCAAGTTTGACAATTCAACATTAATACATTTCCATAGTAACGCAACCAATTTTATTACGAATTTCAAAGCACAATTTATTTGTGAATAAAATTATTCGCGATTTTTTGAAAAATAATCAATATCTGTCGATTTTTAAACGATTTTCGGAAAAATAGTATGTTTACCTCGTAGGAAAAGCCACATTCCTGGATTCTGTGTTGCTGCCTCGACTTAGCAATCTTTACAGTCGTCCAGGAATATTAGGCATTTCCTACTCGATAAACAATGTACTATTTTTCAACTAGTAAAGTGCTTTTTCTTTAGGAGATACGAAAAAATGTCATTAAGAAAATATGTTCAGAAATAAAAACTGAGTAGGTAAGATACAAAATTTTAATATGCCTACTATTAATTATTGATAATATTATTATCATTCCACCCTGCCTAGTGAAGATATTACAAAATACAGAAAAGTTATCAAAATAATAAGTTTTTATTCCCGTCCATCTCTTGGACATTTATATAATGTTGCACTGGATATTTCTAAAGCTTTTGATCGTGTTTGGCATGAGGGGCTTCTAAGTAAACTGCGATCCTATGGTATGCCCAGTCGATTCTGTGCATGGTTGTCTAGCTTTCTTAAGGACCGCTCTCTGCAAGTGGCGATTGACGGATTTCTCTCAGACACCTTCACCATCAATGCCGGTGTCCCTCAAGGGTCCATATTGTCTCCCACTCTCTTCTTACTCTACATTAACGACCTTCTAGTGAAAACGAAAAACCCGATAGTTAGTTTTGCTGATGATAGCACACTTTTATCATCTTTCTCTTTGAATGCACAAACATCGGCTGCCGACGCACATCTTCGCAGATAGCATGAAGTATCACGCCTCAACAAAGACCTGGAAGAAATTTTGTCTTGGGGTGACAGTAACCAAGTCGAATTTAACGCTAAAAAAGCCCAGGCAGCAGTTTTCTCTAAAAAGGTTAACATTACAGAACCGGATATAGTCATGGACGGACACGCAATCCCGCTGGCTTCATCTATTAGTTTGCTGGGCGTCAATCTGGGAGGAAATATGTCTTGGCATAACCACGTTGTGGCAATCGCCAAGATAGCCTCTCAGAAGCTTGGTGTACTCTTCCGAACCAGAAAGTTGTACACACCTCAACAACTTTTGACACTATACAAAGCCCAGATTCGACCATCACTAGAGTACTGCTCTCATGTCTGGAGCTCTGCACCCAAACATACTCTTCGGCTACTGGATTCCATCGAAAGGAGGGCCATTCGTCTGATTGGAGACCACGAGCTGACGAAGAACCTCGACAGCCTAGAACATCGAAGGCAAGTTGGTGATTTGACTCTCTTTTACAGATATTTTCATGGAAAGTGCTCGGCTGACCTTGCCCTCTTAATTCCGCCCAGAGCGGCGAATATCAGAAATACACGACGAACCACTGCCGCCCATCCATATGTGATTAAGCTTAGTACTCCTCGAACTTCATTATTTAAGAACTCTTTCATCTGGAGGACTTCATTATTGTGGAACGATCTTCCCGAGGTCGTTTTTCCCAACGAATATAACCTCCAACGATTCAAAACCAACGTGAATCGCTTTTTGCGCACACGCACCACTCCCAGAGTGCCCTAAAGGATTTTTCCTATAGTGCTTGTGTTTGATCATAAAAAAAAAAAAAAATTTAAAATTTTTGAATATCTTAAATAGTCGAGGGTGGAATAAAAATAATGGAAAATGTCAAAGTGTAGGATTCTAAAAACTTATATCTTACTTGGTTTTTCTTTCTGAACACTTTACTTTACTAGTGGGAACAAATCTTTTAGTAAAGTTCCAAGGCATTTGATTTTCAATCGGTTTGAAGTATGGAGAATATGGTCGTAATGGTAAATAATTTAACTCTCAGTTGTTAATTCATTTCCTTGGGAACGGCCATTGTTGAACACTTTAAAGTACAACAGCTGAAACATTGTATGGTTTAATTTGAAAATTAATCTTCCTGACTTTATGGAATAAATCGAACAAACCCTGTATACCGGATTGCCAAGCATCATGGAAATCTGAAATAATTATAATATTTTTATCTTTGCAGATCTGCCAATAACTGGACAATCCCCTTGCACCGCTCATGCCGCCTTAAAACAATTAATAGAAAAACTTTTAAAGGAAGCCGTTAATCTTCCACTTTTGGAAAAAGCCCATGCTCATCCCGCAACACCTTCAGTCGAAGATACCACCAACAATAGTTATGAAGACCTCTTATCGACCGCAATAATTAATAAGGTAAGTAATGACTACAGCAAGACTTAATTAGAACTACTGAACTGTAATTCATCAATTACATTTTTTTTTTGGTATAAAACGAATAACATCGGACTTGGGATCATTCTTTTAGGATAAAAACATTTAAATATTTAGAATGTACAGGGTGTCCCATTTTCGACACTTTATTAGGGTATATAGGGTATATTGAAAATATTCTCTCGCTTAAGAGATACGGGGGAAAATCAAAAAATTGACAATTTCAAAATTACCCTATATTTTCTTAGTTAAAAGAGATACAGAAAAATGTTTTATACAGAAGTTTCTTTATTTAAATATATAACACACCATGCCACACCATATTGGTTTACTATAGGCGATTTATTAAACTTTATTTCTTTAAACCACAGTAGACCATGAAACAAAAGCTAATATCCTAGAAACAACTATGTTGACTATTAACATTTAACGTCAATTTCATTTTTACATATTCATTTGCGAAAATGACCTATCAACAATTTGAAAAAGTTAATATGATATCAGTTTATATTGAAAGTGGAAAAAACGAAGAAATGGCTCAAAATGTATAGTTTGTTCGCTATTCGGAAAGACGGTAATAATGTGAAGACATATCCCGAACATTTGCGATGATTCCCGTTATTTTTCACCTTAATCCGAATCTTTTATTTGTTTTCAAAGTAAAAAGTTTAAATAAATCGCCTAGGAAACCAATATGCCAATCGCCTAGAAAACCATGGTGTATTATATATTCGAAAGGGGAATTTAAAATCGTATCTTTTTAGATTAAAGTATACAGGGTGTTCCATTTAAAAAAATTAGGTTAGGTCCGTAACTTTTTTACCTGACCCCGGATACTTATTCTGAAAACGACAGATTATTCAACAATCAATATAAAGAAACTTATGTATAAAACATTTTTCTGTATCTCTTTTAACTAAGAAAATATAGGGTAATTTTGAAATGGTCAATTTTTTGATTATTAGAGATCTTCTCTAACTTTATTACCCATGACAATTGTTTCCACACACAATGTCTTCTTTCGATAAAACGAAATGAAATATAAAACCTACTCTTAAGCTTTTTGGCTTATCATATACATTGAATAAAATCCCCAACTAGAAATCAATAAATTAAATAGGTGAAATATATTGTGACAGCTTAAAATCTGTAGTTGCATCAGCGCCGTTAATTGGTTTTATTCATATGGTTTCTGTAATATAACACAATATAATATTTTGGTGAAGCGTTACAAAAAGCAGCTAATAGAAGACTGATGGCAATAGTTACGATAAAAATTAGAAAATCTGCGAAAACTAAAGCAGTTAAGTAGCCTTTTTTAGTTTATTTTTAGCCTCATTAGTTGAATGCTTTTTCTTTAGAGCTGCTACGTACATTTTTGTATTAAAATTAAAATTGAAATACTCCGCTCTTGCAAACTAAAGTTACGTGAAAGGGTCTTTGTTGGGGGGGGGGGGGGGGGGGTTGTTCGGGTTTGTTCGGGGAGGGGACAAAAATTCTACAAGATTAGATATTAAAATCCAGGGTAAATTAATTTTAAAATGTGAAATGTTGACACGTTTGTAGAGAACACCCTGTACAAAATATGGAACTGAGGGTATAAAGTCTTAAATGTGTCTTTCTCTTTCATACCCTCGAGAATGTTATTCAAATTTTAAGATAACAAATGTTATCGATACGCGGAATTTCGAGGGGAATTTAAAAATGCGAAAATATACAGGGTGTTCTATTTAAAAAATAGTTTTTTTTCTTGTCCCGCTTATTTGAGCCATCCTATAGAGTCAAAAATAATTTTGCGTTTCAACTCTTATATTAGCATTTTTGTAGTATTCGAAACAGTAACGGCGCTTTTGTACTAAGTGGCTACCCTGTATCTTTTAGGAAATGACCGCAAGCTAATTATTACGTTTCTTTCTAATAAAACTAATTCAACTTATGCTAATCATCTTTTACAATAACAACAAAATTTTAATGATATTTTTATGATTTTGTAAATCTTTTGGAAAGTCCATAACTAAATCGATTGAAAAATTCCAACAAATTATTAATTAGAACAAAATTAACTAGAATTTATAATTGATTAAATTTCAACTCTTTAGGAAATTTGTTGGCGTTGTTCAAAATGCGGTAGATTGCTGCAAAATCATAAAAGACTGTCATTAGAATACACAAATGACCCTTTTTAGTCAAAAATGCATTCACTCCACCTTGGCAACACCAAACACATGATAAGGAGGGCCTCTATGGGTATCTCGTTAATGGCAACAGATGCAACTTTGATTAAATGGGGAAAAAGTATCGCAACCAAAGCAATATGCTGTACAAAAAGTTTTGGTACGATTTTTAAGTTTTGAGTTATTTTTCGGCGTTAATATTAACTTATAGTGAACTCTAAGAATTTTTTTATACGACGTTTCGTTTTTACGCAATCATCATCAACTTAGGCCCTAATTTTATAATGTCAAATTTTAAGTTCTTTGTCTATTTCCAGTCTTTTTAATTTTCTCCATGAAATTTTCAGGATACGGACCTGTATTTTCCAGTATTGTGTAAAAACAGTTCAATGTAGTAGGTACTAAAATGAATATTTTTAAATTATTTTATAATTATGCACTACATAATAATCATAGAACAAGATAACACTAACAAAAACAAAACAGTAAGTATGAAAAAATAAACAACAAATAGGTACAGCGGCAAAAAAACATTAATTAAAGTAAAACTAACAGTAGATTATTAGAAATTCATTTTCCAAAAGGTGGTCGAATTGTTTTCCGTCAGTCTCCAAACAAATAGCATCTTAAAATTGCAGAACCTTGCGCTTTGAAAGGCTTTATTAGTCGTCTAAGGTCTCTGGAAAATGAATTTCTAATAACACTGGGAAACAAATTTCAACTTTTTTTTTGTTTCCTGAACAAAACCTATTTTTTTGGATTCAACTGTACCCAAGTAACTAAAAAATACCTATTAAAGATTTTAGTTGGCTCGCAAAAAAAAAATCTCAATTATTTGTTACAAAATTTTAATTCATAGGCATATACAATGGACATACAAAATACAGATAACAATATATTGTTGGTTCAACAAAAGCAACTAAATAGCACATTTTTATCATTGAATCCAAAGTTTAGACACTCATTTTGCGCTTCTTAGCTTGCCTTTTGAAAGCAGCCTCTGGGGCATCTCTCGTAATAGTCCAGCAGTAGTCGGCTAACATCTCACAGTTCCATTTTCCCTGATATCTTCTTTCCATGTTCGAAATATCCTGGTGGAACCTCTCACCGTGTTCGTCACTTACAGCACCACAATTTTCCGGAAAGTAATCCAGATGAGAATCCAGGAAATGAATTTTCAACGACATATTACACCCTAGGTTTTGGTAACACAAAAGAAGTTGGGCAACCAGGTCTTTATAATTTTCTGCTTTTATGTTTCCCAAGAAATTTTTTGCAACCATTTTAAAGGCATCCCAAGCGTCTTTTTCCTTGCCTTCAAGTATGGAATCGAATTGCGCATCTCCGAAAAGTTTCCTAATCTGGGGACCCACAAATATTCCCTCTTTAATTTTAGCGTCACTGATTCTAGGGAACTTTTCTTTTAAATAACTAAAAGCACGGCCTTCTTTGTCCATTGCCTTCACAAAATTTTTCATAAGTCCCAATTTTATATGAAGTGGCGGTAGTAAAATCTTTTCTGGGGCAACTAATGGCGCGCTGGTCACATTTTTCTTTCCTGGCTCAAAAGACTCTCTCGGTGGCCAAATTTTCTTTCTGTAGTGATCCGATCGTGCTCGACTGTCCCATTCGCAGAGGAAGCAGCAGTATTTGGTATAACCTAGCTGCATTCCAAGCAAGATCGCCACAACTTTTAAATCCCCACAAATTTGCCATTTATATCTTTCATATTGTATGGTCTCAAGTAACAATTTCAAATTGCTATATGTTTCTTTCATATGGACTGCATGACCAATTGGGACTGAAGGCAATTTGTTTCCATTATGGAGTAACACAGCTTTAAGACTTACTTTTGAGGAATCAATGAAAAGTCTCCAGTCTTTTGGATCATAGTCCAGATTTAAAGCTGCCATTAATCCCTCAATGTCCCTACAGGCTACCAAATTGTTATCCATGTTAAAAAATGGTGTTAGGTTTTTCTGACGGCTTCGGTACACAGAAACTTTTACTTCATCTTCAAGTAAATTCCATTGTTGCAATCGAGAGGCCAATAGTTCTGCTTTTGTCTTGGGCAGTTCCAAATCCCTTATAAGGTCACTTAATTCACTTTGACTTATTTTGTGAGGCTTTTTACTTGGAAGTTCACAGACAAAATCGGAGTCTTGCGAGGTTGATGGGCCGGCGACATTTTCCGGTACACTACCGTTTGAATCCTCTTGATCATCATCAGAATGAAGGGTATATTCCTGAGGTGGATTAGGTATAGGCAACTCGTCACTATGAGGCACCGGGCGTATGGCGGATTGTAAATTTGGATACTGTATCGCAGACCTTTTTTTCTCTGAAAAGCCTTTTTTGATGGGAGGTGTCAAACAAAAGTAACAGTCAGTAACGTGGTCTTTCGGTTCTCGCCAGATCATAGGAACAGCGAAGGGCATCTTACGGTTTTTTCCACTTAGCCAGCCGCGAATGTTGGACGCACATTTGTAGCAGCAGATATGGGGAGCCCAATTTTTATCCTGGTCTCCAACTTTGCAGCCAAAATACAAGTGGTAAGCCTTTTTTATTAAAGGGCTAAGCGTACGTTTTTGTTTCACAAAAGTCATTTCACCACATATATAACAAAAATGATCCGGCTTATTTACACAAACTCGCGACATGTTGCTCAAAACTCTCTAATTTCTCAAATACGAACAGCTCTCGATCAACTGGTGGTTGAAATACAACTAACTAACAATTTAGGATTTATATTATATGTATTTAAACCCCTTATAAAGTACACCTGTTATAATAAATCCAGGTATTTCTCATTTAATGGTGAAATTTTCCCATATATTAAGGGCAGGTAGGTAAATTATCATAATTGGGATGGATCTATAAAACCGGAGCCAACTGAGCCTTTTGCAAGACAGATTGTTAATTAGTATAATAAAATAAGTAAGATTTTGCTATTTTGGTCTCGGAAACATTTTTGCTGTTCCCCAGTGTAATCTACTGTTAGTTTTACTTTAATTGTTTTTTGCCGATGTAAACATTTCGTACACCTTTTGGAAAATTAATTTCCAATAATCTACTCTTAGCTTTACTTTAATTAATGTTTTTTGCCGATGTACCTATTTGTTGTTTATTTTTTCATACCTAATGTTTTGTTATTGTTAATAAATTATCTTGTCTTATCATTATTATGTAGTGCATTATTATAAAAGTATTCATTTTAGTACTTACTGCATTGAATTGTTTTTACAAAGTTATGGAAAATACAAGTCCGTATCCCGAAAATTTCATGAAGATGATTAAAAAAACTCGAAACGTCATTTACACGATAATGTGTGGTACATAATTGAATTTAGAATAAAAAAAGGTTTTAAAATTTGACATTATACAATCAGGGCCCTATTAGAAAAATATTAAGTTGATGATGATTGCTTGGAAACGGAACGTCGTATAAAAAAAATTGTTATGTATTCTTTGAGTTCACTGAAAGTTGCTGTGAGAATGTTCAGTTTTACTTTAACTTTAATATTAACGTCAAAAAAAAAATAATTCAAAATTCAAAATTTCAATTTTTTTTTAAATAACTCAAAATTCAAAAATCTTACCAATACTTTTTGTATTGTTCGTGCTTTGATTGCGATAATTTTTCCCATTTAGCCGAAGTTGCATCTGTTACCATTAACGAGATACCCATAGAGGCCTATCAAATGATATGCTTTAATTTTGTTGCTTAATTTTGTATCTAATATATTTTTGATTTATCGCACAGGGCCAACAACTGTAATATTGGATCGGCAATATATTGAACATTTGTCATGTCATTGTAATAATATTAAAAATTGGACAGTCACGTCAATTTTATTCTGGACACTTTTAACGAATACATGCAGGCTTTGTAGTTTAACCCCCTGGGCGGGATAGGTGTTACCCTTAAAATCGTAAATGGGAAGGCCATTTTAAAGGGCGTTTGAATCTCTTTCCAATAATAACCTAATTTATTATTTTTTGAGTAGTGGTTTCCAAGAAATCCCGTTCCTACAAATGGACTGGTTGATGTAAATTTTTAGGTAGTTACGTTGCCATTGGTAAATAATTGGAAAGTGTGTCATACGGAGTAACTAGTTACGGACCCCGAATCATTCTACTTAAAGAAGAGTCACCACAATAATGTTTATTTAAATAATAACCTAAAAATATAATCTCAGTGCCGATTTATTTATTCGTGTCAGAAGCATCATAGTTTAACAATAAATAACAATAATAATAATGATAATAATATACATATACAAATACAAATGTCTATCGTTACTTCAGACGTGAGCTAAACACTTTTTGCCCAGAAGCGGGCGACGTCAATTGCGTTCGGCTTCGCTGCCATAAGGCATGGTGCATCTAGCGGGGCACAGTGGGCAAGTGTACATATGTTGCGTGGTTTGCAGCGGCGATCTCGCCGTGTCCGTCCGCAGTCTGTTTAGCGCCTTCCAGGTTTCCCCGTTTTCACCGTCTCCTGGTGCCAGTTCTTCATTCGGCTTCATCCAGTGTTGGTTTGAGGTCTTCCCCCAAAGGTCCACTCTGGTTTTAGGCTCCTCGTACTCTTCTGTCGATCTCAGGAAGCTTCGCCTTGATTTTAGTCGCTGGTGGGCCCGTTGGAGACCGTAGAGGAGGTGGCGTTCAGATACTGCTGCTTTGGATCGTTCTTTGAGTGCAGCTGCTTCCCTACGGATGGCAGGAGGAGCGATGCCAGCTAGGTGGTGGATTTTGTTGAGGGGAGTTGGCTTCAGGCATCCGGTGATGATTCTGCTTGTCTCGTTGAGGGCGACATCAACTTGTTTTGCATGCGCTGAGCTATACCAGACCGGGCATGCAGTGCCGATAAGTCCTAATAAGATAATGGTCTTTTTTGTAGGCCTGTAACTCTTTTAATTGTTGTCCGATCTTTGTGAAATTTATGGCAAAGTGTAGACTTGTGTCTTGGGATGATATCCTGAATTTTAATTTTCAAAAAAATACTGATGACTTGACATTATACAGGGAGCAACAAAAGTTACTTTTTGACTCTTAATTTCAAAGCCCCGTGGAAAAATTGAGCTGTAGAATTTGCTACATTGTGCTTTGTTTTGAAGTGCGACCTTTCCTTAACACAATGTTTTTTGGTTCACGTCATTATCTGTTTTTCAAAAGAAAATATTGCAGCTTTTCAATTTTATTCACAATTCAGAATATCACAGTTTTTCGAGTAGCATAAACAAATATCCAAAAATTAATAGCCTGTATTGTATTGATCACATGGTAGAAGTAATAACAATATTAGGTGGCAATACGCGCTATTAATTTTTGGATATTTGTTAATGCTACTCGATAAAATAATTAAATGTTCTGGATTTGAATAAAATTGAAAAACTGCAATACTTTCTTTTCAAATTTGTATCTTCTTTTACAAAGCAGCTAATGACGTGAACCAAAAACCATTGCGTTAAGAAAAGATCACGCTTCAAAACAAAACATAATTCAGCTAAATTCGACCACTCAATTTTTCCACAGGGCGTTAAGAAATTTAGGTGAAAAAAGTAACTTTTGTTTCTGAATAAAAAATACAGATATCTTCCCAAGATACAAGTCTACACTTTGCTAAAAATTTCACCAAGATCGTACAACAATTAAAAAAGTTACAGGACCAGTGGCGGTTCTTCCACAGGAGCACATGTGCACGTGCACCCCCAAAACGAATAAAAAAATATTAATTTATATTCATTGAATATTATTTATCGTATAAAGTCCGACCCTCCCTAATAGTTTATCGTACCGTCAACCAAACTGTATATTATAGGCTCTCCATCCGGCAACTGTGCCTCGGTTGAGATTAATGACGATTATGACGAGACTTGCTCGCATGTGCGATTAAGTAGGCGGGGCATAATGCAGTTTCTCTGTAGTAACAGGTGGCGGGGGATAGCGGGGCTATGGCGATTTAACATGAGAACGTCGCCCAATTTTAGTGTGCGCCGCGCCGTTGTCTGTTGCATCTAGTTAGAAATTCGAGCGGGTATGTTTTAATATTTTAATATTATATATTTATTAAATTAAAATGAATAGTCTGACGGTGGACTATTTAAAAAATAACTTTAGCTCTTTGAGTTTGGAGTAAAAAATTGAAGTGAAGAATGCGGGAAGACCTAAACCCGAAATTAATTTAACGCAGACCACGAAGGGTAAATCTAGGGACTTTATTAGAAAGTTTAAAAATTAAATATATGAAAAACAATTTATAGAGGGTATTCCAAACTTTAATGAGGCTGTTATTGATCAATTTTCTACAATTAAGAACCGAAGAACGGACTTTACGTTTAAGCACTATACACACTAAGAAAACCTTTCTTATTTTCCAAAAGGTGTGTAAAGTAGTTCCTTGTGTAAAATTAAAATATAAATAAAAATATGTTTTACCTAATGCATTTTCTTATTACTTCTTTTCTTTCTATATTTAAAACGGCTAGAAAGTAATTGATTGGTCGTTACACAAAAATAAAATTTTAAAAATAATTTCACAATACTTGTAAACCCCCTCTATCATAGGTCACGAGCCGCCACTGTACGGAACTATAAACCTGAATAACTTTATCATTGTCCAGGTTTTATTATCGGGGAGTGTAACTAGATATGGACCCCGAGTCATTCTACTGAAAGAAGAGTCAACACAATTAATGTATATTTAAATAATAACCTAAAAACCATAATCTTAGTGCCGATAAGTCCTAACTACGTCCATTTTTGGAACGCTATTTCTGGGAAACTACTACTCAAAAAATAATAATTTAATGTATTATTGGAAACAGATATAAACGACATTTCAAATGGCGTGCCACTTGACCCTCTTTCCTATTTCAGATTTTAAGGGTAACCTCTACCCATTCAAGGGGGTTTTGACAGCCTATATAGGGTTGATGCTATAATTTGAGATATTCTGCCATATTGCGAAACCCTCTTTAAACGGCAAAAAGGAGTGGTCGTTTAATTTGTATTTTGACATAAGTTAATTCCTATATGCTTATATTAAATATTTGCAGTTCTTGTTGATATTTAATCGGCTATTACGAAAGATCGACGAATCCATTTTTGGGGTTGACGACTTGTTTTACCGAACTACTATGTTCAACTTTCGCTAGTAGTTTCGAGTGCTTAGATATTTTTATGAGTGATTTAATTTAAGGAGAATTATTATATTTTTCTAGCAGGGAACAAAGCATAAAAAACTTAAGCTTATCATTATTTCAAGTAGTATATTATCGACTTACAAAGCAATTAGACTTACATATGTACTTAAATTAAAAATATGTTTTTTTTGCTTTAGGTACATCTCATACTGTAAAATTATAAAATTCACCATTGCTGTGCTGCGTACGTAAAGACAAAGTTCAAATAAATGGTTCAAATGTCTACGTTTCTTCTTCACATTTTTATTTTATTTTTCATCTATCAATTATTTAATTATAATACCTTAGGAACGGTTGCTATAAACATCATCATAATATCATAGGAATTATTAGGGGGCTATAAAGTTCATAATGCCCGGTAATTATTATTAAAGAAAATATTGAACTATTTTTATAGTTATTTTTACATAATATCATTCTGTTTTTCCTGTGCATTTCAACATTAATGAACATATTTTCTTCGTCGGTAACAAAGCTAGCTATCATTTTTGCTATTCGGTTATTCGACGTGATGCTTTCCTCTATAGTCTATAGGACTACCCTAGTACTCTTCCACTTTCCGTGTAGCTTAAGGATTGCAAGGGAAGCACCACCCTCCATAAGAAATGTGGACGAGGCAATGTCCTTATTACTTGGCGTTTTCTAAATTAAAAAAAAAATTGCTATGATTGAAGGAATACGTCCTAGTGTATTTTTACCCACAGGCATAGCTATGCATTTACCATTTCGGTATGTAAGGAAAGATCTTCGTTCCTTAATTCCTTTTGGTCTTAATGCAAAGTACTGTCTAACCAATTTTAAGGCATCTATTTGGTCTCCTCTCTCCGATTATAGTAAAACTTTTTGACGTAGCAGTTTTAGTTTCTGGTACCTTGACAAGCATTACAGGGCCCGTATCCTCAATATCATCAATGGTCGTTTTTACCATCTCATCCGGTCATAGGCCGCCAAAAACTGGTACGAATACCACTTTATGCAGCAGGAAGCTATCAATCGGCGCATTTTTGATAAAAGTTAAAACTTCTTCCCCATCAGGCGAGAATTATCCATTATGATACCACAATGTGTAGAAATCTTCACTATTCATTTTTTTCTTTTCCTCAGAAATCGAATTTTCGACTTTTTGTTATGACTTGTTAGTCTTACTTAGAATCACCTCTTCAAGTATCCTAATGCATTATCCGAAGACCCAGTATAATTAGAGAGTATTTATTAGTGATGGGAATAACGGTTGTAATTCGATAACGTTACAGATAGGAACGTTATAGCAGAATAACATTCCAAAATACCGTCATTTTGGAAGCTATCAATCGGCGCATTTTTGATAAAAGTTAAAACTTCTTCCCCATCAGGCGAGAACTATCCATTATGATACCACAATGTGTAGAAATCTTCACTATTCATTTTTTTCTTTTCCTCAGAAATCGAATTTTCGACTTTTTGTTATGACTTGTTAGTCTTACTTAGAATCACCTCTTCAAGTATCCTAATGCATTATCCGAAGACCCAGTATAATTAGAGAGTATTTATTAGTGATGGGAATAACGGTTGTAATTCGATAACGTTACAGATAGGAACGTTATAGCAGAATAACATTCCAAAATACCGTCATTTTGGAAGCTATCAATCGGCGCATTTTTGATAAAAGTTAAAACTTCTTCCCCATCAGGCGAGAACTATCCATTATGATACCACAATGTGTAGAAATCTTCACTATTCATTTTTTTTCTTTTCCTCCGAAATCGAATTTTCGACTTTTTGTTATGACTTGTTAGTCTTACTTAGAATCACCTCTTCAAGTATCCTAATGCATTATCCGAAGACCCAGTATAATTAGAGAGTATTTATTAGTGATGGGAATAACGGTTGTAATTCGATAACGTTACAGATAGGAACGTTATAGCAGAATAACATTCCAAAATACCATCATTTTGGAACGAGTACTGCGCAAACAAACAAGGGGTAATTATTTCATATACCCATTTCTGCCAATTTTGAGATAAGAAAAGAAGGAAGAAGATAGAACTAGTGCACGTTTGTACCTAAAATTTTCTTTTAATCATATTCCACACAAGAATCGAAAAATTTAAAATTGAACTTTAATAGTAACCTCAATTTGAAAAGTCGATTATCAACAAAACGTCAAATTGTTGCAGAAAATATGGATGTAACTTGTCAACACTGAGCAAGAAATAACGAGATGGAAAGACAAACTATAAATTTTTTAAGAACTGTAATAAGGAGGTGTATCAGTCGGGTTTTCGCCTGGTTCCTTAGGGATTTTCTGGTTTCTGACAGCAGTATTACAAAAATAAACAATTCATTAGATAGGCAATGTTGTGCAGGATTTCCATTTTATTACCTGTTTATTAGGCTAATTATTAATAAATTACTGGAACGTTATTTTCAATTTTCTATACTGATTTTGTGTTCATAATTATTAACATAGTAACAGATTAGTAAAAGCAAGTTTTTAAAATGCTCAAAATTGGCAGAAATGAGTATATGAAACAATTACCAAAAAGGTAATATATACGTTATTTAATGACGCGTTATACGCCAAGTTAATAACGTTACGTTATAATAACATAACGTTATTGGAATAACGACCCATCACTAGTGTTTATGTATTATTTAACAGTATTCTAAAATATCATTAAGAGTTAATTATGCTTAGTGACGTTTCCACCATTTTGTTTTTGATCAATATTTCGTTGCTTTTTAGATTTATCCAAAAAGCGGCCAAATACCTATTCAGTTGCCTAAAGGTTCAAAGTAAAGAAATTCTAATAAAAAAATTAATGGAAGCAGGAAACGAAATTTAGTTTATTGCTTCCATTAATTTATTAATTAGAAAATTTGAATCCTAAACTCGTTTTTCCCATCCGAAGAAGACACTGGATGTTGGAAACAATTGTCAATAGTGAGATTCGATTTCATATTATACAGTGCTGGATGTATGTTGCGTTTTAGGTAGTAGGCAGCTGTCAAAACAATCTTCCTTCGTCCTCAGCCAATAGTATATCTAGCAGAGTTTCAATTTCATCGAGGAATAAGGACGATAAAGAATATTTCTTTGGAGGGGAAACTTTAGACAGAAAATGGAAGACCACGGATTTGGATACGACGTCGATATCCAGTTTGGAGGATTGGATGCAAAGCGAATCCAGTTTTGGATCAAGAAAATACGTAGACAAGGTTACTCTTATGGTACGTAATTCAGGAGTGGTAGCCGTCCTATTACAATCCCAGAATTGAAGGGCTCGAGGGAAGAGGGTAACAAGCCACTTAGAACTAATATTCAGTAATTATTACACTTTAATATTTTAATTAAATTCTGAAATTACACAATAGGAAAACTTAACAATTTTAAGAAAATGTGACTTGTTACTCTCTTCCCCTGTACCCTATAAGTTGCTACTATTTGGCAATTTCAGACAAAAAATTGAAGAAAATACTAGTCTAGGAAGGTTAAGAATAGTCTAGAGCAGGGGTCGGCAACCTTTTGAGACGGAAGAGCCAAAAGTTATAATTGACGCAATTTCTCCGTTTAAAGAGCCACTAACGGCCGCAATTTGATATCGAAAGAGACACAACTTGACATTGAACGAGCCGCATGCGGCTCGCGAGCCGTAAGTTGCCGATCCCCTGGTCACAGCCAAAGCACTAGTGAAGACGCCAAATTGTCTTGCGAATTAAAACCTACATAGAAACATCCGACGACGGCGTCATTCGAGAGCTTCCGACGGATTGACGACAGTAACGACACGTGTCACGGGGGAGGGGTGCGGTGAAAAGCGAGTACAAGTGGCTGATATATAGAATCGGTGCCTAATCCTCATTAATCGATTCAGAACGAATTTTTTATGTTTTTTTCGATAAAATAACTAATATTTGCGTATGGAACTAAAGAGCCGCAGGTTGCCGACCCCTGGTCTAGAGCAGTTGTCTCCAACCTTTTATTCCGACGGACTGTTATATAATTAATACTTTTTTGCGGACCGTTTACACTAAAGGAGAAAATCAAAACTTTATTCCACACTGAATGACATAAGGGTTCCGTGAAGTGGAATATCAGTAATTTGGTTTTTCGTGGAGTTTAGGTCCCCCTCTACAACTTTTATATTTGATGAAATGCCGTAGAGCGTTGCTGAGAGGCGATGTACCGCTTTAGATAGGAAATTCTCAATAAATTCAAAATTATATCGAGCCATGTCTGAAAATGAATTTACAGCATCTGCATGACCGCAAAGTCACGGGAAACACATTTTCTGACAAGTCAACCGTTGCATATACTTTTCCGAGCGTGTAAAGAAAAAATGGAAAATTAAAAAAAAAGAAAAAAAGGTCATTTGAAGTTGAAACTTTCTAGAATGGAACATTATATGTTAAAGATTATGTGAAAATATTTTTGTCGTTCCAGGTCTCGGCATTTCATTATTGGAATTTTTTAAAAATCTCCTCGGAGGAAATTCGGAAAACGATCGTGACATGTCAGAAAATTGTCACACTACATTCCTTGACAAATACTGTGGAAAAATTTTTTCAGAAGAATCGCACCTAGCTAGGCGGAATTCTGACAATATTACGCAGATATACCGAAAGGCAGGTATCGTTCAGTTGTATAATGTATTCAGTATTCAATCGCAATATTCTTTTTATCAGAAAATTGTTTACGAGTCATCTCCATGTGCATACAAATCGATTAAGCCCCATGTCACTTGAGACTTTATAATTTTTCCATTCATTTTTTTTGACACGCTCGGAAAAGTATATGCAACGGTTGACTTGTCAGAAAATGTGTTTCCCGTGACTTTGGGGGTCACACAGATGCTGTAAATTCATTTTCAGACATGGCTCGATATAATTTTGAATTTATTGATAAGTTTCTATCTAAAGCGGTACAGCGCCTCTCAGCAACGCTCTACGGTATTTCATCAGATATAAAAGTTGTAGAGGGGGACCTAAACTCCACGAAAAACCAAGCGTGTATACCTACGTATGAGGAAGTAGGTATACATAAAACGTAATATTCTGGAAAAAGCAATATAACTGTTAAAGATAAAAAGAAAAATAAAAAGATCGAGAGAAAATACTAACCTTTATTCTCATAAGTATGTGAGTATTTAGATATACCTGAAAATCCCCCTGTCGCAGTTTACATTTTAGTAAAAAAATATAACTTTTTATTATATCCCGTATATTAAATTAAATGAACGGAAAAATAAAACCTTGCTACGCCAATGTGTAGCTAAACAGTGAGATTACGCGCCAGTGAAAAGTTTATCAAAATTTAAGCCGGTCAAAAGATGTGATGTCACAAAAAGTACTTAAAATTATAGTGAGTGAGTCTTTTGTATGTCCTTCAGTGTAGAATAAAGTTTTAATTTTTGTAAAATCAGCTTCATATTAGAATGTCTTCATCGATATAGGTATAACTTTTTTTAGATAAAGCAAGATATCGAAGAAGTAGATAATTTCGATTCCGACAACGAGGATGACGACGCTGAATACTTTAGATCGAGCTCGTCCTTACTTAACGAAAGCGAATCTAATTGGTTCCTGCAAAAGCGCCAGTTTCAAGGAACCCACTCCCCTGTGCCGGTCCCAATGCTTGTGCCAAATCCCACGTCTGATGCTAAGGTAATTTTTGATGGGTACTAATCGTACATCTTACCGAGGTTCATTATAAATTAGGATTTATTACAAAACATTTAAAAAATATATGTTAAGCTATAACATACCCTTTAAAACCACATAAATACCAATAGAACAATAAACGCACATTGAATTGAAGAGGATAGTGATACATATTTTGATTCCCAAACGGGAATGGTTTTTTTCTGAAGAAATTCAGTCCTGTAACTACAGATTGACGCAAGTCCGTTGAAATTAAGGGATATTATGAAATAAAATAATTTAAAAAACATTTTTTCTACGACCGTGCATAGTAGAACTTCACACACCGGCGCTTGAAGTACATATACAAGATATGCCGTTGACTTTTACTGCAATAAATCAACTACCTGATTAATCTCTATTATGCCTACCTCTAAATCTTTAAACCTCAATAAATGGGTACAGGCTTGAAAATATAGCTATCTAATTTTTACTTCGAATTAACACGACATTTTGAAACATAGTCAGTATAACCAAATTAAAAATAAATGATATGCTATAATACAGATTTATTAGTTTCCGTAATAATTAATTGTCACAATCACTGTCTTCATCTATTATGTGTGTGTGTGTTATGGAAATGACGTATTATATTTAAATGTGTGACTCCTTGGGTGTCCTAGAGAAGTGGGGTAACAAACACTCTTACTCACAGGTCAGTCCGCGCTACTGTACAACATTTCACCCAGACCCAATGACAATGTTGCCAAACTTAATGTAAAACTGAAATTCCGTATAAAATTATAAAAATAAATTATTTTCTACCTACTTGTATTTATCTTTATACCTAAAGAGCGAGGAAATCCAGGCACAAACACAATCAGTTTTTTTTCTTTTTCATGGGAACACGCTTGGAAACACTTTATGTACACACAGTAATAGTGAAACAGAACCGACAGTTAGCTTTTGAAAATACAATAATACAGATTATTAGATTTTATTACACGCGACGAAATTTGACGTCCAGAAGAAACGCGTCAATAAAAATAATATTCAAAGATTATTTATGGACGGGCAAGATACACGCGTAAACCGAAAAAACAGAGCGGATTGCTGAGAGTGTGTTGGTGATCGACGAGACACAACGTATCCGGCCGCTGGTTGGTCTTTAACTAACAGACGCAAGCGTGCGGCGCTATATGAAACTACTTCGCTCAACCGATGTAAGGGGTCAAGAGATCATTGGCATTTGACCTAGTGACGTACGTGGCTATTACTATTCCATATGTTTTTTCGGGTTGTTTAAAACATAGTCCGTCGTCAATTATTTGTACAAAAAGGAATTACAGAATGGAAAAGTGTTTAAATTATTTTATTTTGTCTAAGTTTAAGGTGTACATATGACAACACCGGCCAGATTCCTTGATTGCTTACATGTATCGCAGTGCCACACAGGTGTTTTTCTGGTTTGACGTCAGGTCACTTTTACCGCTGAATGAATTGAAAGCTCCATTTATGGCTATTTTTCTTCAATTTGTCTTTATCTCAGGAATTGTCGGTTTAAATATAATACGTCATTTCCATAACACCCTGTATACAATTTTTCCAGCTGTCTGCAGAAATGTTACTTACAATGTTTTTTATTAATTCTACTAGGTACATATTTATTTAATGTGGGGGAAATATTATTCCTTCTAATATTTTTACTTTTTTACTTTCTGCTGCAAATTTGTCACACACATATTCTTTCATAATCTTAAAAGCCTGTGTTTTTTGTAGTTTTCTGCAAAATATATATCACGATTTATCATAAAATTTTGGATTTGTACTTTTGTACTGTTAGAACTAAGAAATGTTTTTACGTTTCGACTATGATAACTATCATTGTCAATACAATAACGCTATTTTTGGAAATGTTCTTAATAGTCGATGTTCGGTTGTTCACACCAATCCTCAAGGTAGATGCTGGTTTCTTCTGAAAGTTACACTACAATTGGAACTAAAATTAATAAAAATCAATTTGCTACAGCTCGTGTTGTAAACTCACACACTTGCCGCACAATGGATTATTGGTTTCATTATTAAAGACCAAACATTTCTAGTACCCTTCATAAACTTGATTAACTTTACAGGTTCTTATCGGTGACAAGCCACTAGACGATACCTCAGACCTATCCGATGTCGGATCCGATTTTGAGGAGTCAGAGCCAGCACATACAACGCATTCCCTTCTCGTGCAATCTAAGAATGTCATTGGAGGTGGCAAAAATGGTTTCGAAATTATGGAAAATGGCGACGAGCACAGCGAGTCCTCAACGGATTCGGGAGTAAAAGAAGTTAATGGCAAAGAACAAACATCTTTTGACGTACCAGAGTCAGTAAAAACTGATATTACTGTTGATGACGATAGTAAGTACGAGAGATACAAATAGCATGCTTTTCCTGACGTGCTGTTTCTCCAATGCATTCTCAAATGCAAACGCAGTCAAGGAAAATGTTCATCAATTTTCCGATAAGTTTTAATTTTAGACGTTCTTTATTAAAATTTTCGAGTTTTCTAGATCCATTTATTAAGAATATCAAACGTTTGTCGATTTAAAAAAAATGTGATATATCAGAGAAAACGAATGTTTCTTCTGCCTGAAATTCTGAACACTTGTGTAAGAGGTATGATCATGTTGCCGTGTATTTCATATTAACGCTGTGGCATTTTTTAACACTTAATTTTTTTCTGTTTTTTGTCTGATCTCCTTGAGAAGATACAAATTTTTAACACCATTCCTAGAAGTTTTAGATATTATTTAAATTTAAATATAATATTTTATATTTCTTGGGTACTCTAGGGAAAGACTACTGATTTTTTTTTCAGTCGCCTGTTAAAATCGGTGATATAACAACCCCGTAGGCACAAGTGTTCATCTGACAAGTGCCTCAGTCTCAAAACATATATTGCTTGTAATGTTGCTAAACATACAGTTGAAGCGGGGAAAGAATGACCGTGCTTCAGCTCACAAACCCGTAACAAATAAGACAAAACCACGTCAACAAACTGAGGAGTGATTTTTCGAAGGACTATATTTCCATTAGAGATTAATTTTCAGAAACCGCATGTTTCTGTTGATGGTGGGAAATTATAGAGTTAAAAAAATTAAAAATGGAATCAATGTACTTGTACAATACTACTGCGGACCAGATGTATTATTGGTGGTTTGAATTTAAAAAAATAATGGAAATGTTATTATCAATAATTATTTGGAAATAAGACCTTTTGTTCGATACTACAGGAAATGAAACCTTTTATAGGAAATTTAATAAAAAATTACAACACTTCGCGCTGCACAATACATTCTTACCACGAAACATTCGACTGCGTTCCACGGCTCACGTTTTCTATGATCAATGAATCGAGTTTTATTGTTCTAACAAAGTGTAGAGGAAATATGACCCTTTGTTCAAGTTACTGTATGACCATCTTAGAAATTATTGAGGAACTGTGGCGTTTTGTTTCAAATTTAGTACCTAACAAACTAAATTAACCAATTGTGTAAACCATTTGTGGAAATATGTCTTTTTGTATGAAATTCCTGTTTAGATATTGATTTCTTCATAGGGAATAATGCATTTTGAATGGCTCTATCGCCGTTAAGATGCCTTTTAACCTTACGATTTGATTTTCGGAGGTAATTACACTAGTGCCTAAAAATTATCTGAGAATTATTATGCACGAGTGTAATTTAGGGAGAAAATTATTCGAATTAACAAAAGTTAAATGCAATAATGTATTATAAATTTTACTTTAATAATTATTAATAACGCAGTTGTAATAATTAATATTAGAATCTCTTGAGGTTGGTTTCGACATTTTCGAGCAACTAGGTTCGGCATTTATATCTTTGTATTCCTCGCCATTTTGTATTTTCATGTTATAAGCCCAGTCTTGAAATATGTCTGCAAGCTTTTTAATCTAAGTCTCCTTTCTAAAAACATACCTTCTATCTTCACAAAACATCATAAATTGACGCCAGACATATTGCTTGCTATTTTTAGTGTTTTTTGGGACACTCTGTGCGATCTTTTCTTGAATAACTTCGATTGATTTCTTTTCAAAACGTGACATTTTTTAAATTAAACTCGGAACAATGAGAATGTCAGACTGACATATTATTCCAATAATAGCGTTGTAAGAAGGTTACTATGGTTTTGCGTTTAATAGCTAGAGGGGTTGTTTTCGATAGCTAGGGGTATTGTTTTCGATGTAATCAATCGAAAACAACACCTCTAGCTTAATGCATGAGTGTAATTTTCGTCGAAAGTTATTTTGGATATAAAAATGGAAATACGGCCTTTTGAAAAATCACTCCTCAACTAATGAACGCCATTATCATTATGAAGGTCGTAGGTATAAAAAAATTCTTTATTGTGCTAAGGTCCAAATTTACATTTTATCAAATTATATCAATTCAAATATGATTTATTGTTTATTATATAATATTTTTGACAATGGTTATCAATTGCTTACAAATTATGCCAAGAAAATATTCCGTTACTGGAATATACAGGGTGATACATCTTTGAGTTGAACATAGGAAACCCCATGTAATTTTTGAGGTGGCTGAACACTGGCTCCCCTGTATATTTTATAGAAAAACTGCATTATGACTTTTTGAAGAGGCCGACAATGTAAACCCATGTGTCGAGTTTGAATACTTTTTGGTGAGCCAATCTTAAGCTACTCAATTAAACGCGGGTGCAAGACCACGAAACCCTCATAGTTCAGGTTATACAGTAAACACCAGCAAATTTTTTCTATGGCGTTATTTCCAAAAATTAACGTAATACTGAAAATATTATCAATGACACTAATTTTCGTTTGGTCAATGTCAAAATTTAATTTTCTGGTGTTTGCTGTATTACCTGAACTATGAGAGTTCGTGGATTTGCCATCACGTTTAATTGAATAGCTTAGGATTGGCTCACCAAAATCTATTCAAACTCGACACATGGGTTCACCACATCGGCCTCTTCAAGAAGTTGTGTGCTAATTCTATAAACTGTACAGGGGAGCCAATATTCAGCCACCTCACAAATTCCATGGGATTATCTATGTTCAACTTATCGATCCATCACCCGGTATAGATCCACGTTTCATCTAGAAAAATAATTTCACGTGAATACTTTTCAAAATATTTTCGTAGAAACCTAGCTCTTAAGGTATGAAATGTTTTACCTCAACGATGGGATAGACATTCCCGGTTCCCAGCACTGATTGTTATATCTTATTCAAAATACGATTTTTTATAACTACATATACAATATTTAACATTGCTTACAGAAAAGGAAACCAATGTACAGTGTCCCATTTTCGACGCTTTTATAGGGTATCTCCGTAATTGTTAGTGCTATCAAAAAAAGTAATGTATAGTAGGTGTCATGTGCTCTTTTTGGGTCAAACTTAAAATGGTAAAATCACAATTTGAAAATGTTCGCTCGCTTAACAGATACGGGGGAAAATAAAAAAATTGACAATTTCAAAATTACCCTATATGTTCTTAGTTAAAAGAGATACAGAAGAATGTTTTATAAAGAAGTTTCTTTATATTGATTGTTGAATAATCTGCCGTTTTCAGAATAAGTATACGGGGTCAGGTAAAAAAGTTATCGGACCTAACCTCATTTTTTTAAATGGAACCCCTGTTTTTTTTTTTTTTTTTTTTTTTATGATCAAACACAAGCATTATAGGAAAAATCCTTTAGGGCACTCTGGGAGTGGTGCGTGTGCGCAGAAAGCGATTCACGTTGGATTTGAATCGTTGGAGGTTATATTCGTTGGGAAAAACGACCTCGGGAAGGTCGTTCCACAAGGATGAAGTCCTCCAGATGAAAGAATTTTTAAATAATGAAGTTCGAGGAGTACTAAGCTTAACCACATACGGATGGGCGGCAGTGGTTCGTCGTGTATTTCTGCTATTCGTCGCTCTGGGCGGAATTAAGAGGGCAAGGTCAGCCGAGCACCTTCCATGAAAATATCTGTAAAAGAGAGTCAAATCCCCAATCTGTCTTCGATGTTCTAGGCTGTCGAGGTTCTTCGTCAGCTCGTGGTCTCCGATCAGACGAATAGCCCTCCTTTCGATGGAATCCAGTAGCCGAAGAGTATGTTTGGGTGCAGAGCTCCAGACATGAGAGCAGTATTCTAGTGATGGTCGAATCTGGGCTTTGTATAGTGTCAAAAGTTGTTGAGGTGTATACAACTTTCTGGTTCGGAAGAGTACGCCAAGCTTCTGAGAAGCTATCTTGGCGATTGCCACAACGTGGTTATGCCAAGACATATTTCCTCCCAGATTGACACCCAGCAAATTAATAGATGAAGCCAGTGGGATTGCGTGTCCGGCCATGACTATTTCCGGTTCTGTAATGTTAACCTTTTTTTTAACCCTGTATATTTGAATCAAAAAATATACTATTGTAAATTCTCCTTTCAAATATATAACACACCATGGATAATATTGCTGTCCTAAGCGATGTATTTAAACTTTATTACTTTGGAACGAAATAAAAGATTCAGATTAAGGTGAAAAATAACGGGAATCATCGCAACTGTTCGGAATATGTCCTTAAATGGTTACCGTCTTTCCGGATAGCGAACAAAATATACATTTTGCGTCATTTCTTCGTTTTTTAAACTTTCAATATAAACTGATATTATATCAAATTTTTCAAAATGTTGATAAGTCATTTTCGCAAATGAAGATGTAAAAATGAAATCGACGCTAAATGTCAATAGTCAACATAGTTGTTTCTAGGATATTAGCTTTTGTTCTATGGTCTACTGTGGTTTAAAGTAATAAAGTTTAATAAATCGCCTAGGAAACCAATATCATCCATAGTATGTTATAGATTTGGAAGGAGAATTTACAATAGTATATTTTTTGATTCAAATATACAGGGTGTTCCATTAAAAAAATGAGGTTAGGTCCGATAACTTTTTTACCTGACCCCGTATACTTATTCTGAAAACGGTAGAGTATTGAGCAATCAATGTAAAGAAACTTCTGTATAAAACATTTTTCTGTATATCTTCTAACTAAGAAAATATAGGGTAATTTTGAAATTGTCAATTTTTTGATTTTCCCCCGTATAAGCGAGCAAAAAAGAACACATGACACCTACATTACTTTTTTTAAAGGACTAGCAATTACGGAGATGCCCTTATAAAAGTATCAAAAATGGGATACCCGGTATAACTAATAGTTCTTATTAACTGATTTAGATAATTAAATTCTATATATCACACGTTTAGAAACTTGAAAAATTTGTGAACCACATGAAACACAAGAATAAATTTCAATAATGATAATGAAGTCACTATTTTAATTTTGCATTTCCGTCTAATACACTATAATTGAATTTCATTTCCAATGGACGTTGTCTTTTTCATTAAGCGATAAATTAAAAATCGGAAGACATTAAAAATATTAGGTTTCTGATAGTAATGTAAAGTTATGATTGCACGTTCATTATTTCCCTAGCTCAACTGTAACGTAAAACTCAAATTTCATATTAGATGTAAAGATAAAATGCTTGATTTCTCGTTTGAATCGCAGAGAAAACTATTTAAGGTAGTCAGCTACCAATATAATCACGGAAATGTTTTAACATTTTCTTCAGCAACAAAGCGAATCTATCGACATACATTTTAAATGATTACCACTAGCTCGCGATTACATATCTACCACCTTTTCATCATAGTGACATTTTACCCAAATAGGGAACAAGAACTAGAAAATAATAACATCAAACTTTCTTAATGTATGGCCATAACGGCGCACCGCCCATGGCCCTCGACCATAGCCTGGTACTATAGCACCGCACAATAGTGGCCATAACGGCGCACCGACCCTCGCTCATTGCCTTGCCGGTCAATCAGTTTGTCTCTCGACATCGAGATATAAACATATACTGTGCGTTGTCATCTTCTTCCGAAGAAGATATTATTTTAGACGCTAAAATATAACCAAGTGGTATATGTTTAAACAGAAATCAAGATTACCAGTGCATCCTATTAACGCAAAGCGAAGATTCTATGGAGAATTGTATCACCTTTATAAAGATCTAAGGAAATATCCCGAACGCTTTTGAATATATGAGAATGCATATAAATACCTTTGATTTTATTGTAAGCAACAGCGAATGATTTTTGTTTAAGCATATAAGTACCACTTTGTTATATTATAGTCTAAAACAATATCTTCTTCATCGGAAGAAGATAACAACGCACAGTCCATGTTTATATCTCGATGTCGATTGACTACAAGGCTATGGGCGAGGGTCGGTGCGCCTTTATGGCCATAGACTTAGAAAAAATGTCGACTAGACACAAGAAAAAAAAATGAAATTTATTTTAAGTAACAATGCCTACAATGTATAACTTTATAAATGTATTTGCAGATGTTGAAGATTCATCATTTCTGTCAGTCTACAGCAATACAGAAAAGGAAGCTGAGTATACCGAAAGATATGGTTCTTTGCCAACACAAATATTAAAAACTTCGACTCCAAAATCTAGGTAAATATGATAACGATTGAGGAATTTGTTCGAAGAAAAACATTTTTTTGACAAATCCGAGCGTATTTGATCCGTGAAAAAACAAACACCTGTTTTTGTTAATGATTTTATTATGGATTTTCACAAACTCGAAAAATTGTAAAATATATCAACGTATAGAATTATTATACTAAATTAATAGGGAAATGGAACTGCGGAAGCAAAATGTCAAATTTGGCAACACCGTCAAAATTGTATAAATTTTAAAATTTTACTCCCATTATTCTAATATGTATATTATTTTTAGTTTTAAAGATTCGAGGGCAGAAGAAGAGGATGAAAATTGTGAATTGCATGAAAGTGATAGTGATTTTGAATATGTAGGTAGGTAAAAAAATAGATTTAAAATTATATGCATAAACATGTAAATTTATAGTTGTAGAGCGTTATAAGGACATAAAAGTGCTATAGTCTTAAGGTAATATAGTACTCTTCATGGCCCTTCAGGGGCCGGTAACCTGCGGCTCTTTGGATGTGAAGCTGCGGCTCTTTAGTTCCATACGCAAATATTATTTATTTTATCGAAAAAAAACATTAAAAATTCGTTCTGAATCGATTAACGAGGATTATGCACCGATTCTATCTCTCAGCCACTTGTACTCGCTTTTCACCGCACCCCTCCCCCGTGACACGCATCCTTACTATCGGCAGTCCTCCGGAAGCTCTCGAATGACGCCGTCGTC